>CM057452.1:1510315000-1511565000 GCA_016271365.2 Neoceratodus forsteri | reverse complement strand
AGGAGAGATGAGCAAGAGGAGGGGTAAGGGTTGGGGGGTAGGAGGAGTGCAGTAGGGATTGCGGCAGATTGTTACTCTGTTGGGGTGGGTGAGAGGGCTACTTGGCTAAGCTGGGGACAGAGTTGAGATCTGTGAATGCATGGCAGGGGAGAGAGAGGGCAGGATGGTGCCCAGAGTTAGTGGGAGAAGGAAGTTTACAGAGTTTGCAGGGCAGGTACAAACACAGTAGCAGAATCAACGGAGGAAATAGGTTTAAGAAGAAAAATCAGTGAAAGAAACTGATATTCCAAAGGGGCTCTATGAGGGGAAAAAAATGGTGCAGGCAGGGAAATTAGGGGCAAGGGGACCTGTCAGGAGAGCAGTTACTTATAGAGTGGTCTGAAGGGAAGAGCGGAGACAGAAGCAGCATTAGATAGAGGAGGTCAAAGGAAGTGGCTAGAGAATGGCCACTTTAAAAGTTTATGCTGGAGCTGAAAAAGAGAACGCCAATGGGCAAGGGTGTATAGATGGTGGGGGGGAGAGAAGTGGATGAAGGACGTGTATTTAAAGAGTGTCGGGTGGGGATGGGGGGTGGAGAAAATTTCAAGCTAGGAGTAGCAAAATGAGAGGAAAAGAAGGGCAGACAGAGCTAAAACAAATTGCACAGCTTAACAGTACACTATTGAGGCAGGCTGCACAATTTTAGGTAGCTGGTACAGTTCACAACTTAGCCTAGCAGTTAAAAATTTTATAGGGACACAAATAAGGTTAAGCAATTAAAAATTAAAAAAAAAATAAGGGATTGACGCAAGAAATAGAAGAGTAACAGAAAAGCCGGTCTATAGAAATGGATTTTTGGCAGTGCTCACCAGCAGCCAATCAGAGGGAGTAGCTGGGGAATGCAGCCAATCTGGAGAGATCAGTGAGGAAAGTGCCGATTTCAAGGGCTGGCAGACAGGCATAAATGAATGCAGTTTTGCAGCTGGAGAGTGAGGGCGGCAGTTTTCAGGCAGGAGCCAGCCGCCCTCCAGTGCAGAGTGAAGGGAGGAGGCAGGGGGATCACCTGGTATGGGGCCTTCGATGGATGCAGTCTTGCAGCTGAAGAGTGCGGGTGGAGGCGTTTTTTAGGCAGGAGCTAGCTGCCCACCAGTGCAGAGCAAAGAGAGGAGGGGGGAGCACCTGGTCAGGGACCTCTGCTGAAAGGAAGATGGATTTATGTGTCCTCCACGCTACCAGCACGCTATAAAAAAAATTTCAAATAAATCCTTCAATCCCCACCCCCACACCTTTCTCAGGCTGTTAAATTCACTCCTACCTACTTCTACTGCAGGGGATGCCGCTGTCAGTGCAGGCTTACAGACTCTGTACTCACCTCTCATCTGCAGCACGATTTCATTAGCCTGCCTGTCGGAAGTTACACATTAAATTAAGTGAATCAGTTAATTATAACGATAATGAACAACTCTCTAATGATTTCTAACCTTTTCTGATCAAAACTCACTCTTTTTAACATTAAACAATCTCCATTTAGCAGCCAGGTCCTTCTCTTGTGAGACAGCTCGAAATGGCACCGAGATGTGCACAGCACAAGGAGTTCTCGATCTCCAGTATCATCGTTTGGCTGTTGCAGTTACTGTGGCTTGCACAACTTGCACATGCTCACTGTGTACTCCCTGCAAAAATGCTGCATCATGACGTTGAAGTTCTGAAGTACTGAAGGGAAATTGGGTTCCTTTGGACCAGTTTTGTGGTTGTCAAAAATGCCAGATTTCAGCACGTTCACAGAAGACATCAACTCATCCTTACCTCAGACCTTTGATGTAGCCATTCAGTAATGCCCAGGGTGTGTCTAGCTTCCCTGTGTGGTAAGGGTATGCATTTTGCTACTATTAGGGAAGTGACAATCCAGTGAACCCTTCATTAAGCATACATGATACCATCATCCCTGAGAGCAGTCACAGCTGAGTTATCAGAGTTATCAGACAGCACAGTTCCACTAATAGGGATAAGCAAGTTCAGTATCATGTTACACCTTCTTAATAGTTGCAACAAAAAGAAACCACACTGGGATATGGGTGCCACCAATACAACAGTAGAGATCAAGAAAAGAAAATCATGGCACTCACCACCAAAAAAGTCTCTTTAAGGAGTACCAGTGCAGATGTAGTACTTTATTGAGCTTTGTACCAATTGTGCTAAGCTCAGCTCAATCAGTACTGGTTAAACTATGTGTGGTAATGGACTCTGTTGCATTGGCACTCCTTAAAGAGACTTGCAGGCACACAGGCATCCCCAGTAACTTAGCCCATCGTTCACATCAGAGTGCTGGCCGCAGTGGACACTGGGAAACACAGTACACTGGCATGACAGGGGGTCAGAGGATCAACCAGATAAAAAACAAAACTACACAAAAGTAGGTGTCTTAAAACATATATTTTATGGCATTTTGCTTTTTCTGGACCTCATGGTCATACAGCATTTCTACAGGGGAGCTTAGAGTTCCCTTTTTAACATAACGTGACAAATTGCTGCCGTAAGCTTCATTTATAGCACACATACATGCATATAGATAATGACCTGGCAGAGACCGCAGGCCTTCACTTGGGAGGGATCTTCTTCAAGGGGACTGACTCTCAATTAATTGGTTTTCGGGGGCCTTCTATCCACCCCGCTTGCTGCTTACTTTGGTTATGTTTAGTGCCTGGGGATCCCTAAGGGGAACGCACACTTTCACCTGATATTGACAACCCTTCAGCTAGGCTCTTACAGCACCGGATATCATCCCTCTCAGTGTACCTCATTAGGAATGCTGCACATAACTGGGTGGCCCACTCCATTACCCCAGAGGGGCTACACTTTTCCAGCCCATCCATTTTCGTGCAAAGAGCTGCTTGTCCTCAGCTTCTAACTCTGGGGATCTCTACGTGCCCTAGGGACGGCCAGGCACCTGCAGCATTGACACTTCTGCTTGCACTCTCTATCTCTTCCTAGAACTCAGAGCAGCATGACTCCACCCCATTTTGCTGTCTAACAACAATCCCATCTGGCTGGAGCCAGGGGGCAGAACATAACCTCAGAATTTTATTTGGTTTACATGTGTTTTTTAACTTTCATTTTTTGTCCCACTCCACAATCAAATATACCCATCCAACCCAGGGTCCTTCAGCCCATCTGACTTGCCTAATGCCAGCAGTTGTCCATGACTGGCCTTCATGACTGAGATTGCCACTCCCACTGAAGCATGTACATGTATACCAGAGCTGGGGTGTGGATGTCAGGATGACCTCAGGCCTTCATTCACAGCCCAAAGAATTTCTTTTTTTTTCCTTTAGAAGTTCCTTATGGATTTTGCAGCTTGCAGTACCAGTAGGCAGGGTGGAGGGTTGGAGTGCACTCGTCAGCATTGTGAGTGATTGTGCAATGTTGATGACTTCTAGCTGAATAAAACTGGGGAAAAGACTGGGAACAGGATACCACCTGTCACCTACTACTTGTGCCCATCCATCACATCTTGATCTTGATGATGATGAGTAGGCTGTTGGTTAACTAGGATCTGCAGCTTATCTGTAGGTAGGGAAATGGGCCGACTAGGTGGGCAAAGTGATCCTTATCTGTCATCAGATTCTATGTTTCTATGTTTCTATGTGATCTCTCCCCAGTTGGGGACTTATGAACAATTGGGGTAAACCATAGATGACTGAGAAATGTGTTAATCCTGGGAGACTGAGTATGCAGGTCAGAAGGGGGTCACTGCATCAGGCCCAGAAAAATCTGTATTAAAAATGCATCATATTTTAAAGGAAAATGGGGAAAATAACAGCACCCTCCCCAGCTTATAGATATCCCCCAAATGTCGTTTTTAGCCATTAAATCAATTTTTCAAATACATTAAAATGTACTTTTTATCTTTGTAATAGAGCTATATAATTTCTCTTTCAAATACTGCCTACCACCTTTTCACAGGTAGCAACACATTTCCATCTCTCACTCTGCTAATGTATCCTCATGTATAATGGCAGAGGGTTTATTTATTTATTTTTGCAACTTATTTACTCAAGATAGCCAAGATACGCAACATTTCTTTTGCAGTGGGCCCTGGTTCTACATTTGTCACAGCTGGGTGGGCTGGAACACTGAAAAGTTAACTGACTGGCTCAAGGTCACATATGAGCACTTGTCTCTGATGGAGTTTGAACCTGTGATTTCCCAGTTTCCAAGCTGCTATGGAGGGCTCTGTGACTCGCACAGTTCTCCTTCAACGTAAATCCACTTGTCAAGCATGATTTTTGATATTTCCTAGTGTGGGATGTGGCCTTTCAACATAACTTGGTTGCTGTGACCTTTTTGGAACTGTTCACAGTCTGCCCTATGTGGGCTGTGGCACCTCACCTCAAGTTGGGTGCTGTGACCTTTTTGGAACTGTTCACAGTCTGCCCTATGTGGGCTGTGGCACCTCACCTCAGTTGGGTGCTGTGATGTTTTTGGAACTGTTCACAGTCTGCCCTATGTGGGCTGTGGCACCTGACCTCAATTGGGTGCTGTAATGTTTTTGGAACTGTTCACAGTCTGCCCTATGTGGGCTGTGGCACCTCACCTCAGTTGGGTGCTGTGACGTTTATGGAGCTGTTGGTTGGCTGACTTGTGTGGACTGTAACACCTCACCTCAGCGGCATGCTGTGACCACTTTGGAACAGTTGGCAGTCTGACCTTTGTGGACTGTAACACTTCACATACTTGACGTACAGTAACTTTTTTGGAATTGTCAGCTTTGCGCCCTGTGTGGACTATGGGACCTCATCTCAGTTTGGGTTCTGTGATATTTTTAGAAATGTTGGCTGACCTTTGTGGACTGTACCACCTCACCTCAATTAGGTACTGTGACCTTATAGGAATTGTTGACAGCCTGACCTGTGTGAACTGTGGCAGTTCACCTCATTTGGGTGCTGTGACCATTTTAGAACTGTTGACAGTCTGGACTGTGTGGGCTGTATTTTGGAACTGTTGGCAGTCTGGACTTTGTGAGCTGTAGCACTTCACCTCCTTTGGGTACTGTGACCTTTAGAACTGTCAGGACTCAGACCTGTGTGGACTGCAGCCCCTTATGATCCTGTTTACAACTCTCAGAACTCAGACCTGCGTGGACTGCAGCCCCTTATGATCCTGTTTACAACTGTCAGGACTCAGACCTGCGTGGACTGCAGCCCCTTATGATCCTGTTTACAACTCTCAGGACTCAGACCTGCGTGGACTGCAGCCCCTTATGATCCTGTTTAGAACTGTCAGGACTCAGACCTGTGTATACTGCAGCCCCTTATATCCTGTTTACAACTGTCAGGACTCAGACCTGCGTGGACTGCAGCCCCTTATGATCCTGTTTACAACTCTCAGAACTCAGACCTGGGTGGACTGCAGCCCCCTACGATCCTGTTTAGAACTGCCAGGACTCAGACCTGCGTGGACTGCAGCCCCTTATGATCCTGTTTAGAACTGTCAGGACTCAGACCTGTGTGTACTGCAGCCCCTTATGATCCTGTTTAGAACTGTCAGGACTCAGACCTGTGTGTACTGCAGCCCCTTATATCCTGTTTACAACTGTCAGGACTCAGACCTGCGTGGACTGCAGCCCCTTATGATCATGTTTAGAACTGTCAGGACTCAGACCTGCGTGGACTGCAGCCCCTTACGATCCTGTTTAGAACTGTCAGGACTCAGACCTGTGTATACTGCAGCCCCTTATATCCTGTTTACAACTGTCAGGACTCAGACCTGCGTGGACTGCAGCCCCTTATGATCCTGTTTACAACTCTCAGAACTCAGACCTGGGTGGACTGCAGCCACTTACGATCCTGTTTAGAACTGTCAGGACTCAGACTTGCGTGGACTGCAGCCCCTTACGATCCTGTTTAGAACTGTCAGGACTCAGACCTGTGTGTACTGCAGCCCCTTATGATCCTGTTTAGAACTGTCAGGACTCAGACCTGTGTGTACTGCAGCCCCTTATATCCTGTTTACAACTGTCAGGACTCAGACCTGCGTGGACTGCAGCCCCTTATGATCATGTTTAGAACTGTCAGGACTCAGACCAGCGTGGACTGCAGCCCTTTACGATCCTGTTTAGAACTGTCAGGACTCAGACTTGCGTGGACTGCAGCCCCTTACGATCCTGTTTAGAACTGTCAGGACTCAGGCCTGTGTGGACTGCAGCCCCTTATGATCCTGTTTAGAACTGTTGGCTATCTGACCTGCATGGTTTTCACCGCTAGCAGTGTCTTTGTTCCTAAGTACTAAGGTCCATGAAGTTAGCTGGTAGTAAATGCCATTAAACAGTGTCTACACCCATTTCTACTACTAATGGATGCTGCGAATATCTGGATGGTGGGAGGTGTGCAGAATAGACCTTTGGTTTTTTATTTAGCATTTGTTTATATTTCTATCCATCAGTCAATTTTAAGTATTTCATTCTGGAGTGCAGGAGGTGGGCACCATGGAACTTTGTTTTATTTAGTATTTTTTTATATTTTTTGAGCAATTTTAAATGTTTCTCTGTACACGCAGACAAATTCATGCTCCACCTTATGTCAAGTAGATCAGGTCAGTACATGTACTTCAGCTTCTGAGCACACTGACACTTTTGAAATCTGCAAATGCTTCATTGTCTGTTAATATTTTAAACATGGCTAGGTAATGATAGTATTATGTAACAGCAGTGAAACTGCATTCCAGTTAAAGGCAACTTAAAGAGCCGGTGAAGCCAAAATAGGCAGACAGAAAAATAATACAAATTTCAAAACGTAGTCAATCATAACTTTTTATTTCTAAAGTATTTTTTCTTTTTCCTTTTGCATATTAGAAAGTCTTTTATGTGACAATATTGTGCTGGATGTGTGGAACAGCCCTTAGCCTGCTAGCTGATATATCTATCTCTATTCCCCCACTACATCATCAGCATTGTGATCTCACTGACAGTGACATCACAGGTGACTGATCTAGCAGTCACTGAGTGGCTGTTCCTAAGCAGCAGTGATGTCACAGTCAGCGAGGTCCCAATGCTGATGATGTAGTGAAGGGAATAGAACTAGATATGTCAGCTGCCAGGCAGAGTACTGTTCCACACATCACACCTACTAACATCAGGTAAACAATCTTCTAATTAACCAAAGGGAAAAGAAAAAGTACTTCAGATAGAAAAGGTGATGGTTGACTGCTTTTAAAAATTAATATTAGTGTTAGGTAGAAGAGCAGTTCGTTAATCTGCTATGAAATGACACAGTTACCCTTTGTTTTGTGGTTTGTTTTCAAACAAGTCTGTTCTTACTTGACTCTTCTGATACTCTGTTTTTCATACTGCGAATTTCTCCACTATTTTAATAACCTGTTGCCATACGGAAAGAGAATAAAATATCCAAGAGACAAAACCTGCCTTAATTTGAATGGTGGTCCGCTTCATTTCGTAGTCAGCATGAGTCTCGGGGGTTATGTCATCATCGTAGAACTCCACCAGTGGGGCACAATGTTTTGAGATGTACTCAGAATCGTAACACCTTCTTAGCCAGGGCATGGCCTCCTCCAGCAGGAGAATGATGGAGGCTTGCTGCATCACTGCATTGGCTGTGGCGTTGTCGTACACCCTGTCAAGAGCAAAGATGGTTAGGGCTGTGTAATGCTTCTAGATCCCTGTAACAACTCTGCAGTTTTTAAATCTGCCCTTTTGCATGGTTGCCAACACTACAGCGGAAATTAGTCTAATATTTATTTATGTATTTATTTATTTATGTGTAACCCCTAGGTGGCGCTATCCCTTGGGCTACTACCCCTGCCTGCTTGGCTACTAACAGGTTAAGGTGGCTGAGTTCTAAAATGGGTGCCTCCACCCAAAGGTGTGGGTTGGTTGTGGCTAGTCTAACCAGGTCACAGCCCTCTGGGACACTGTGACCCCCCTTTTCTCCCACTAGTGGCCCACACAGTACAAAACAGTAACTTTCCTAATACCCCAGATATGCAAACCACATACGCTTGTACTTGACACTTACCTGCTGGATGGGTTCCTTCAACTTGGCTCTGGGAACCCCCTGTAAAACAAGGTGATGCAGTACAACAACAACAATGCAATACCTTTAGCATAAACTGACACCACAGTCAATGTGAATTTGCAGAAACAAACAGATCTGATTTATTCGGGGGAGCTGTAACAAGGAGGGGGAAAATCAGATTAATTGGTTTAAACACAATAATAATCACAGTACTGTGCATGCACTTAGAGTCCCAATCAGTCTCGTTCTCTGGGTACCCAGGATGGGAAAGGGGCTGGCCAGGTCTGTTGCAGCTGGTTGGGGCCCTGTGATGGAAAAAAGGAATTACAATTACAATTTGTAATCCGAAGCCGGATGGCTCAGTTCATAGGAAGAAAAGCACAAACAATCAGATGACACACTGTGATTAAACAAAAGTTGCAGGGAGCTACCCTGATAATTACTCAAGATACCCAGGCTAGACACAAGAGGGCTGATGGATGAACTCTCTGGATTGCCAGAGGAAGCTTGGCCCCTCGACAATGGATCTTTCTGTGCAGCAAGGTAGTGAGGCAGGACCCTCATGGCAGGGCTTATCTGCGCCAGGCAGCACGGATTTAGTCTGATTTGGGCTGGGAAAACTACTTCCAGCACCAGCACAAAGTTTACAGCAATTGGGGGAACCAGAATGCGATCCCCTTCCAGCACATAGCACATTTATATGTAAAAGAAAGTTTACTGTACCAGGCAGGTGACTCCTCGGTCCCGATCGCAAAAATCACTGCAATTACCCGGGAACACTACGGTAGCTAAAGTCCTGACAGGCTGATCGCTTTCAGCAAAATCTTCTGTCTTCTACAGGGTAAGCCTGGTCTCACAACAGCAGTAGCTTGCTTTTTCCTCACAACTTCGGATTCAGTCCAAAAACCCTTTTCCTCTCTCTTTCTCTTCCTCTGACAACGACAAGCAGACCGAGATTCGGGCCTCACAGGCGCCTCCCGCGTGAATTACCACGCTGCTCGAACACAGCAGAACTGAGCTCCTTCACTCTTCACTCTGTAACTTGGATCTGCCTTGCCAGCAACAGTTCAGGGCATTTCCTTTAGATCCACAAGAGTTCGTTTGGGTGGTTCAGTTGTCAATCACAGCAGGGCTCCCTCTATAGGTGCAAAAAAGCACCAAGGATCCAAAACTACATTACCCAGAGTCTCACTCCAATTAGTCCCCTTTCAACAGGCTCCAGATGAGAGTCCTAGTCCCAATTGGCCCAAAGTAAGCTCCATTTTAGAGTCCTCACATACTGATTGGTCCAACTCGGCAGTCCGGGACCAAAATGGGGAAGCAGATCAGAAACAGTTTGTGATGCAAAAGAAGCAGGTTAGACAAACTACATTTTCACTAAGATTCTGCATTTCTCCCCAGAATTAGTTACATCTTTCAAGAGTGCTCACTCTGCCCACTTAGTGACGGCAGAAACAGAACACTTAGCCAGCAGCTCGGGTGGGACTTGGGCATAAACACACGCAGTCCCCCATTCAAACTAATTATGTCTGCAAGCAGACAGTTCTTAAAGAGACAGTACTTGGAGGCTTTTAAAAGTGCTCACTGGGAATCACATTTAAACGGCCTAGACGCCGAACACCTCCGGGCTCCAAGCAATTAGGCAAGCTATTGGAAGACTTTTGGGAACCCCCATTTGCAGGGGGGTTACATATGCATTCATTCATTTTGTGATGTGGTGTGATGTGGTGTGGTGTGGTGTGATGTGATGTGATGTGATGTGATGTAATGTGATGTGCTCTGCTGTGCTGTGGTGTGGTGTGGTGTGGTGTGATGTGATGTGATGTGATGTGATGTGATGTTATTTGGAAATTGGTAACCGGGAGAAGCACACTGAGACTTGACTCATTTCCAGGTGCATGCCAGGGGAGAGGATACAGGAAATACAAAAATAAAAGCATACACAGTATGCTCTTCCACTCTACAAAATTCATCTGTAAATTTTGGTTTGATTCTCTCCCTGCCTAACTCTCCTTCTCTCTGTCCACCCCTCCACTCCCCTTTCAGTCTCTAAGATCTAGCGACTCTCACACCTTGGCAATCCCTCGCCGTTCTACCTCAATAGTTCAGTTGGCATTCTCACACAGGTTTCCAAAACTTAGGAACTTGTTACCCCACCAAATAAGGCATGCCTCCTCCCCCTGTCCATCTCCTCCTCCTCTCTGCACAACTTCTTCTCTCCAAACTGTTACTGCTCCTAATTACTCTACTCCCCATTATTACCCCTCCTTCCCCTTTTACCTGCACTACTTTAGTTTTAATTTCATTTATTGCTCAGTTTCTATATGTACTCAGTATAATCTTACTAATGCTAAGCACTTCTGATGCTTTTCATTGATTTTACTCTTCCTGTACATTGTATAAATTCAGGTTGTATGTTATGTATGTACTTATTGCACCCCTAAGTTCTTGTTGCATGTCCTGCTAATGTTTCTGTATGATTGAGTACTATACCCCTCCCCCCCAGATGCACCAGTAGCCAAGCAACTTGATTGTTCAGTGTGCCTTTCCTAGTGAAACTTTTCAATAAATAAATAAATACTGATTGGTACAAAATAATAATAAAAACAGAGTACAATTTAACATAGTAAAACAATTAAATAGGATCAGGCAAACAATTTATCATAGTAACACTGGGAAGGAGCAGGTAGGGGAATAACAAGAGCAGGAGTGAGCGTGAACAAGTTTTAGCTGGTGTCTAAAGGAGAAAGGGGTGGGGGAGAAACAGAAAGAGGAGGGAAGCAGGTTTCAGAGGGAGGGAAGGCTATAGAAGATGGCTGACTGCCCAGCAGAGGAGTGAGGGTGGGAAAGGGAGAAGGCATGAGGATCCCTGGAGCAGAGGGAGTATGAGGCAGAGGAAATGGGAGAGAGGAATAAGGACAGATAAGAGGACAGGGTCTCAAACCAGAATTTGGAGATGAAGGAGGCACAGTGGGAATGGTGACATGAGGGTAGGGGTGGATTGGTAGGGAGGTGTAGAGTGAACAGTGGTAAGGTTGGTAGCAAAGTGACAAATATTATTATATATACAGATAACAAATGTAATATAATATACAGATACACATATAGTAGCTTGGAGTGCATCTATTGTCTTACAGGGTCCCAAAACAGTACCTACTGAGGGATCTAAAAGACAGTAGTAAGCAGAAGCAACTCAGACATAAGTGTAACCCCTCTATCAGCTTGGGCACTGTGCCACCAGTATGTTCACTCTGTGTTTGTCCAGCCAACAGGGAAATTTCAGACAAGCCAGCTCTTAGCCATGTGATTGCTTCCAAAGTATGTAAGAAGGGGTTGGCATCTATTTTATGAGGTTGGTAGTAGAGTAGAGTTTAGAGTAGGAGGTGTAACTGGAAGAGTCAGAAGTATGGTGCAGGAGTGGAGTAGGCAATAAGAGGCAGGGTGATTACCCCTCAAAGGTCCTGCTGCCAGCTCAGAGGTGAGGTCTCAATCACAGTAAGAAGGAAGGACTGATGCATCCTGGTCTGCTCGGCATATCCTGGAGTCAGGTTGAAGGAGCATCATTTCACTGATGTTATTAGGGCTGCAGCTCCAGCTAGATCACAGAATCCCACACTGAATGGTACAGTATGTGGAATATGTTGACATATGTCTCCCTGGGGCATACTGGTTCATCTAGGCATCACCTCACCTGGCACCCCTGATGTTCCTGCCGCAAGGTAACACAAGATTGTAGAAGGCTCATCTGTTTGGGAACCTTAACCCTGTGTCCACTAGTAGTGTTCATTATGCTTAGCTCCCTGCCTGGGAGTCCAAGTCCCTGTGGTTCCTCCTAAAAAAAGGGTTACCATGGTGGACAGACTGAGCTAGGAGTGGATGGAAAAGAGAGACACTTGCTTAGGGTGCAAACCAGGTAATGGGAAAGAGATGAAACAAGCTGCCAGTAAGTAAGGTAAGTCATCTGAAAATCCTTATGTTTACCAGTAAGCTGAGAACAAATTATTTTTGGGACCCCCTTTATGTGGTCTGTTCACAGCTAACGCCTGAGACAAAGGTGCATTGTATGTCTGGAGCCAGTTTGCCATTACGAATGTTTTGGAAATGTGCTGATTATGTAAATTGCTGACAGTTCAATAAAGGGATGAAGCTGTAAATAAATTGCTGCACTGCTTTAGTCCTGATTTCACATTGGGGCAATGACTTTTGTTGCTTTACTTTACAACTTGTTTAAGTGCTGCATGTCTGCCCTAACTCGCTAAGACAGATTACTTAACACACCTCCAGAAAACCAGCCTGGGCAACCCCAAGCAATTCTGGAATCATATCAATGACCTGATCAAGGGCAGCAAAAAGCCTGAGTCCTGTCCCATGGAGATTAACGGTCAGCTCACAACTGACCCTTCTCAAATATCGGCTGCCCTTAACAGGCACTTCTCAGACCTCGAGGCCTACAAGACCTGCCTGTCTCCCCAGATTCTCCCCCCTACCTCAGATGAACCACCTCACATGGAAAGACCCCCATTTCACCTGAGACTGGCTAAACGCACTGAAGTACTAAACCTCCTAAGGAACCTGAAACCGAAAGGGTCAGGGGGACCCGACGGTATCAACCCTCAGCTACTCAAGGCAGGAGCTACCTCCTTAGCCTGGCCTATAACCATGCTCCTCAATCGATCACTGAGGGAAGGAGCAGTCTCTGATCCATGGAAATATCCCAATGTTGTCCCTATTCACAAAGGGGGGCTCAGGGAAAAACTCAACAACTACAGGCCCATCTCCCTCCTCTGCTCACTTGCTAAGGTGCAAGAAAGAGTCATCTACAATCAACTCAGGGACTACCTGGAAGCTCATCAGCTTCTTGCCCCCTCCCAACATGGATTTAGAACAAACCATGGTACTGACACTGCCCTCATTAACTTCACGGATGAAGTTCTCAGGGCAGTGGACAAAGGGATACCCACTGGTGCAGTCTTTATAGACTTATCCAAGACGTTCGACCTCATCAACCACAACTTGCTGCTACAGAAGCTGCAAAACATAGGCCTAGACAATCATGCCCTGAAGTGGTTTGGGAGCTACTTATCAGGCAGAGCACAGAGGGTCTCATGGAAAGGGACCATGTCTGACCCACTACCCCTAAACCAGGGTGTACCTCAGGGCTCAATTCTAGGCCTCCTCCTGTTTTCCTTGTTTACCAATGACCTGCGTACCCACTGCGGGGAGAGCTCGATTGTGCAGTACGCTGATGATACTGTCATCTTCCACCCCTGCGTGACGTGGTTGCCCTAGGCCCTCTACTCCAAAAGGATCTCACTTCACCAGAGACTTGGCTATGTAAGAATAGAATGGTACTAAATGCCGACAAGACCAAGGCAATGCTATTCGGGCCAAGATCCCTGGGATTTGACAGGTCCTCATCCCTCTCCTTAACCTCACTCTCTGGTAAAGCCATTAACGTAGTCCCCTCCCTTAAACACTTAGGCCTCATGTTGGATCAGAATATCACATACAAGGAACACGTGGACCAGGTCACCAGGACCCTACATCGGAAACTTGGCACCCTGTACCGACTCAGGGACCAACTCATCCCTGAAGCCAGGCTCTCCATAGCTACCTGTGTCCTTCTACCCAACCTGACTTTTGCAGCCCCTATTATACAGGGCATGGCTAAACAAGAGATTACCAGGATGCAAACCCTATATAATAAAATAGCTCATTTCGCAACCTTAGACCACCCGAGACATCACCACTGTGACACTTTGGCCAATCTTCGTTGGCCCACATTGGTTGCCCGCCTCCAACACCCCTTGCTTGTCCAGGCCTACAAGCTTCTCAAACCCCATGCTCCACCAAGCATTGCCGGGACCATAACCCTCAAACACAACCCAAGGAACCTAAGGTCCTCAGATAGAACGCTATTAGAAGTCCCTAGGGTAAGGACAAATGTTGGCGGAAGATCCTTTTCCTCCCAAGCAGCCTGCCAATGGAACAAGCTCCCTCCCCAGGTCCAGGCCTCCTCCTCACTCATGAACTTCCGCACCAGGCTTAAGTCCCATCTGCTGACCTCAAGCGCATGCCACTGTCATAGCACTTAAAGCTCCTAAGGTACTCCCTTCCTCTCCAACTCCCATCTCCTAGCTTAACCTTCCTACTACTTGCCGTATACAGACTGCTCGCCAGAGGCCATGTGTAACCCCTGAATAAACTATATGCAAAGTACTACCAATTGCTTACATGTCATGATGATAACCATGCCTGTACCCATGTCTGCATCCACTGCTTTTCTTTTACCGTGCCTGTAAGCCATGTCTGTATCCACTGCTTTTCTTTTACCATGCCTGTAACCATGCCTGTATCCACTATTTTTCTTTACTGTAACCATCTCATGATGTAACTCACAATGCCTCAAATGTTCCTTATGTCCTTGTTCATTCTTATAACTTGTATTGTTATCCCAGGTCACCCTTGAAAAAGGGAACTTCGGGGCTCAGTGGGCCTACCCGGTCACCAAAATTTAATAAATAAATAAATAAGTCAAAAACTTTTCAGACCTGAATCCTCCCTGAATCTGTCTTTTGGCAAGCCAGATAAAACCCTGGGAAGAAGGGGTCACAAAATTGTACCCGAACAGGGACTTGGGCTTACGTGCATGCTGTTTTGGGGATAAATAAGAATCTAAAAAAAACAGCCACCGCTTGTTGCAAAGGCGAGTCCAGCATACTGGTGCCATACAGAAAACACAGCTGGAGGGGAGATCACATGATGCAGCTTGCCTAGAGGATGCTCTCTCCATTGCTCCAACCTTACCTGCGGTTAAGTACATTTTAAATCACTCTTTCCCTGCATCTGAGCTCCACCAATCTTATCAAGCTACTGGCTGAAAAATTACTTGCATCGGTAGAGCAATTTGGAGGAGTATGGAAATAGAAATGCGGAAGCCACAGCCTCGGCATACTCCTCCACTAACTCCAGAAAAGGCCCGGAAAAACAACGGGCTCTTGGCGTGTCATCTGCCACCATTCCATCTAATTCTAAAATAGATCAAGAGCCACTTACGCTCACCAACTTCCTAGCTGAATTTCGTCCATTCCAGGACGAGTTGTGAGGTATGTCTGCCGAAATCAAGTCTCTGTCCATGGCCATGGAGGATGTGCCGAGGAGAGTGACGGACAACAAAGCCAGAGTGGTTTCACTGGAGAAGCGGGTGGACAAATCGGATTCTGATGCAGTTGCGCTGCGACAAAAGCTCATCAAAATGGAACAAAAGATCGAGGATCTGGAGGGGCGCAGCCGGCGGAACAACACCGTGATTATTGGGCTCCCAGAATTGGAAGAGGGCCCTGATGTTGTGCTTTTTGTACAGAAGTTGGTGGAAAAGGTGGATGGTCCTTCCCCACATGGATCCAAGTATATCATCGAGAGGGCGCATAACGCTCTCCGGCCCACTCCCCCCGGAGCTCCCCCATGGCCACTGATCTTCAGATTTCTTAATTACTTGGAGAGGCAGCACTTTTTGGCCAAAATCCGGGATATCCAGGACCTTCAATGGGAAGGGAAAAAATTTCCAGTTGCCCAAGATTTGCCCCTCACGGTTCAGCAACGCAGGCAGGCCTTTCATCCTTTGGTATCCAAAATTATTGCTGCCAGCCTCCGGTTTAAAATGTCCTACCCTGCTAAATTACAAGTTCTTGTCTCCGGTTTGTGGCTGTCGTATGAGGAGGTGGAAGCGGCCAGCACGGGCCTCAAGTCGGCTCTTCCAGATTTGTTCCGGAACACTTGAACAAACTTCAGGACAACATGGTCCCCATAAGATTGTGGATTCAGGTACTTGGCCTAGGGATGGCTGAAATATCTGTCTGAGGGCACAGATCGCTATGGAGTGCAGCTGATATTTTAGATTCAGGGTTTTTTTTTTTTTTTTTACTTGCAACAACTTTCATATGGAAACTCCCCCCCCTTTTTTCTTTCAGAAGCCAATAGGTTTGGCTAGCACCCAGCGCAGGGATGTTATTAGTTTGGGGATTGTTTTGGGGGTCTCGGTTGGCAATTCTCTCAGCTCTATTTTTGTTCAGTGTTTCATTATTTAGAGTAATATGGAATGTGGACACAAATTTCTTTAGAGAGTTTGCTGAGAAAATGTGCAAATTACTACAAGGGTTTACAGTACAATTTTACCCTTATTTGGGACCATAATGTAGTGTTTCTGTGTAGTTCTTACTAATGTCCACAAGAGGGGAGTAGAACATAAGAATATTCATGTTTAATTACACCGATTGTTTTTGCCTGGAAACTTTAAGTATTGGAGGTTTTATGGGGAAGGGGTGTAATCCTTGAAGAGTTTACAGTTGTTAACTGATCCTTTTGTTATATTTTACATAGGACATTAATGTGTGTTAGAGATATTATAGATAGTGGGGGGTCGGAGGAGAAAAGTAGGAATATGGGACGCTGTAGAACGTATAGCTGGATAGGATGTGTAGGGGTGGGCTGGGAAATGGGATTTGGTGGGGTTAAGGGTAGGTTTAGTTTTTTATTAATAGTTTGGGGGGAGGGAGAGGGAAGGGAGGGTTTTGCCACAGTACTTGGATATTGTTGCGTAAACGTTATTTGTCACCACTACATACACATGTATTGTTTCCGATTGGTTTACAACATTAATGATGGCTAATGATATTCATTTTGCTACGTGGAATGTGAAAGGGATCAGGAAGAAATCGAGGCAATATCAGATACTTAAGCATTTGAATCTTTTACAATCCCAGATCACTTTTATTCAAGAATCCCATCTGTTGGAAAACGAGGCCCAGCAGCCAAGGAGACAACAGATTGGGCAAGTTTTGCCACCCAGGGGACCACTAGTAGCTGTGGGGTCATGATATTCATAAATAGAAATATCCCATTAAACCCCCTACAGGTTATCAGGGATCCACGGGGTAGATACATCATGGTTCAGGGTACCATATATACTATGCCACTGCTACTTTGTAGCATTTATGGCCCTAACGCAGATGACCCAGGCTTTTTTACCAAGTTAATTACACTTTTCATACCTATGTTATCTACTCCAATTATAATGGGTGGGGACTTTAATTTAGTATTTGACTCTTCCCTAGACCAGTCGGGTTCCATGATTAAGGGTCTGTCTCCTGCACAACATGCATTACGTGACCTAATGGACAAGGGTGGCCTATGTGATGTGTGGAGGGTGCTGAACCCTAAAAATAGGGAGTATACTTATGTTTCTCCTGTTCATGGAACACAATCCCAAATTGATTACTTATTAATGTCCCAATCTCTCCTTTCAGGGATGGTATCCTCCACAATCCAACCAGGCCCCCCCCCAGATCATTCCATTGTTATGTGTCGCTTAACCCTACTTTCCCTTCCTAAAAGAAGCACTCTGAAGCTAAATGACCAATTACTTAAAGATTCGTGTCTCTTTGAACAGATTAAAGAACAGATAGACCTCTTTTTAACATTAAACACTGTAGAGGCCACAAGTCCACCATTTAACCATCAGGTTGCTTCCCCCATTAGCCCCATAGGCCCGCTTCCCCTGATGCACCAGGTATACAGAGAGCTGTTGCTGGGATTGCCCTTCCTCCAAGTCCAGCCATCTATGCTGTCGATTTTAAATATTTAGATAGCCATCATGTACTGAGCAAAGAATAATGAAAATGACATGGGTTGCTGAAACACCAAGGAACATGCTTAGCATTGCATTTGTGGCTTAACCTCAACACCGGCAAGTACTGGACATTAACATCAGGCAATTAACAAGTAACACACATTTTGGCTTGCCCCTACCACTGGGAAATATAATTGTCCAATCGTCTTTTATATTTTGATTTAGAGTTGCTAATGATCACTTCTATTGGTAAGGAATTCCATAACTTGATTATTCTTACAGTATAAAAGAACTTTCGTGGAGGAAGGTTAAACTTCTTTACTTGTAACTGCAGAGGATGACCCCTAGTGTTATGAATAGAATCCTTAAAAGAAAACCCAAGTTTGTTATTAAATATGGATCACTGATAATATTGTACATAAGAAGAATGTCTCCCCTCAAGCGCCTAGTTGATAAAGACATTAGATCCAAAGAGATTAGTCTTTAATCATATGAAACATCCCTTAGTCCGATCACCATTTTAGTGTACCTTCTCTGTACTCCTTCTATAAGCACAATGTCCTTTTTTCTATAAGGACACCATAATTGGGAGGAATAATCTAAATGCGGGAGGACATAAGCTCTGTACAATGGCATCAGAATCTTGGCATCTCTTGATACAATATTACGTTTAATGGACCATATTACTTGGTTCGCCTTGAGGATGATATTATTTAAATGAGAAGTTGGAAGAAAATCTTCGGAGATAAACACACCCAAATCATTTTCAATTGAAGAGCTTGTCAGCCTTGAATTATCTAAAATGTATGTATGCCTAGGATTAGATACCCCAAAATGCACTACTCTACATTTAGAGTGGTTTAATTTCATCCCCCATGTAGCAGTCCATTTTGACAATTTGTCCAAATCACTTTGAATAGCAATAATTTGAGAAATATTTCCAACTGGACCCCCAATCTTGATATCATCTGCATATTTTACTGAGTTGGTACAATTTTGTTGTGTAACATTAGCAGTAAAGTATTGGAATAAGCAAGGACCCAGGACAGACCCCTGGGGAACTCCACTAGTGACTAGCCCCTTACTAGAAAGTTGTCCATTTATAAGTACACATTGTGAATGATTACACAACCAGTTTGCTATCCATGCTATCAATTTTGGATTAATGTTTGAAAAATTAAGCTTTTGTATAAGTGCCCAATGAGGTAGATAATCGAAGGCCTTACTAAAGTCTATATAGACAAAGGATGTCTATTGTCAAGTTGATGACTCAGGTCTTCATAAAAATACATTAAGTTAGTTAAGCAGCTCTTTCCATTTTTGAATCTGTGTTGTTCAGTATCAATATTTATGCATGATGTAGTTTTGAATCCTTAATAATACTTTCCAAAATTTTACCCATAGATGTAGTAAGGCTTATAGGCCTATAATTTTCCCAAATGCTTTTAGGGCCTTTTTTATATACAGTATAAGAATTACAAAAGCAGTTTTCCAAATAGCAGGCACATAATTATGGTTAAGACAATGCTCAAATAACAATTTAAAAGGGGTAGTTAAACAATTTGCTAACAAATACAGAAGATGACCAGGAATGTCGTCCGGAGATGCACTAATTTTCCCTTTTAGTTTAGCATGAATGTCAGATTCTGATAATGAAATGAGAGTACCATTAGTCTGTGTAGTAGGGCTCTTATGTAAGTTTTTCTGAAATACATTACAACATTGACTATTAAAGTGATTTGCCATTTCCTGTGGATCTCAAGTCAAATTGTCATTAGCTACGAGGGGGCCGACGTTACAATTTGTTTTATTCATAGAATTTATATAAGGGAAGAAAGACTTGCTATTATCTTTACTGGCATTACGGGTCAAATTCATTTCAAACCTTCCTTTAGCTCTTCTTATGCTATATTTACATGTCTTTTGAATATGTAAAAAATAATTCCAGTTAGAGGAAGATTGATTCTTTAAATACCTTACATAGCTTTTATCCTTTTTTCTTAGTAATTTATCAATTTACCTGGACAACCATTTAGGTTTAGATTTTTTGAGGGATTTTTGTTTCTGGAGGGAACGTGTTTATTCCTTAAGTCAATTATCTTAGTTACTAGTAAATTATAATATACCCCTTTATGCTAACATCATTATACAGTGGTAACCACAGATATTGCCAGCTATTTCCAGATATTTCGCAAAATTTCTGAAGAGTTTCTCTCTGCTGCCCCTACTGTTTAAATGCAAAAAGCATCACATATTTCTGGAAATATCACAGAAATTTCAGGAAATAGCTGGCAGTGTCTGTGGCTACTACTGTAAATGGTCGACCACTCAACAGTTTTCAAATGATTTATTATATTGCTAAGTTCTGCCTTGTCGTATAAATAGACTTTAGTAGAACAAGAAGAAGAGACAGGAATATATGACAATGAAAAAATAATAGAACCATGGTCGCTATTCCCAATAGGTGGTGAATTTATAAAATCACTTATTAGTAAAGATTTACTAAAGAAAACAAGGTCTAATAGATTAGAACCTCTAGTGGGTGATCTAACCCCTTGCACAAGATCGCAATGTTCGCACATATCTATTAATTTTGAACCAACATTAGTAGAAGTGATCTTATTCTCTCAATTAATATTTGGTTGATACAGCATTTATAATACAGAATTAGTTCATTTTACTTATGGTTTTGAAAGCCAGTCTATACATAAGACCATGTAGAATGACTTTTTCATAACTTAGAACCATGCAGACTGACTTGCAGTGTGCAGAAAGGGTTTCTATGGAGACCAAGAGAGCACCTTCTCAGCAATCACCATTTTTGTTCCCGTCATCTTGAGAACTTGAACAACAGCCCTACTGGGTACTTCATGGCATTGGCAGCACTACCCACATGTACAGATGCTGTTCAGGATCTTTTTGAGATTTGTTTTTTTAAATACATTTAAAGAGATATGGGGTCACTTTTCAAGTTGAATGACACTCATGATGTTGTTACTGTTGGTCACAGTTTGAACATTGGCTTTTCCAGAGTTTATTACTTAATGTATATACATGCCCTCTATGATTTCTGCAGAGTTGGTCTGTCAAGCAGGAAGTGATGATGGATGTCAGCTCGAGCTACACAGTGAAGCTGAGCTCTAGTGCTCCACAGTGGAGTTATATGAATGGTTCAGGTTCAAATTTTTATTGACCATCATTAGACTACATCATTTTTAAAAAGAAGCATTAATACAAATTGTTATACCACAATAATTAAAAACAACCATATTCACATTTCTATATAAGGTAAGGTAAGGTAACATTTATTTATATAAGGTGCCCTTTCTGAGCTCAGGGTGCCTTTACAAAATTTCAATCATAGCAATAAATTTAAAGTCCATAACAATTAAAACATATTTAAACATCACAAATGTTAAGTTCCCAGAAATGCTTGTTCAAACAATAAAGTTTTCAGTTTTTTTTTAAACCCGTCTACAGTCAGCCTATCATGTATCTGACGAGGTAGAGAATTCCACAGGGTAGGTGCCATAAAAGCAAAAGTTCTTCCACCAGATGTTTTCAAGGTTACCCTGGGAATCTCTAGCAATCCCTCATCAGAGGATTGGAGGGAGCGTGAAGGACCATAAGAAAACAGGAGTTCTTTCAGGTAGTGGGGTCCCAAACTGTGTAGGGCCTTATAGGTCAGCAACGTGACCTTGAAGGTGATCAGCCAATGTACAGGCAGCCTGTACAGTTCACGCAACACAGGTGTTATATGACTGGATCTAGGGCATAAGTGGTGGATATCCACCCCCAGCAGCCCTAGATAGAGGGCATTGCAGTAATCAAGACGACTGGTAGCTAAGGCGTGGACCAGGATAGGGAGATCTTCAAGTGGGACCAGGTGTTTCACCCGTGCTATATACCTTAGATAAAAAAAGGAAGATTTGACTACAGCTGACACCTGTGCCCTCAGGGTCAGGCCCTCATCAGTCATAACACCAAGGTTACGCACCTGGCCAGAGCCATAAGCAAGGTCCCCCCAGAAATAAACCTGAGGGTTTCCCCACCCATGAACCTAACATCCTCACCCCTGGATCCACCACCAATACCTCTGTTTTACTCGAGTTCAACCTAAGCCAACTGGTACTCATCCAGTTCTGTATCTCCAGCAGGCAGATGTTAAACACTGTGATTGAATCAGACTCCTGCCCGGGCACAAAAGACATGTAGAGCTGAGAATCATCAACATAGCAAATGAAAACTCAGCTCATACCATCTTATAATGTCCCCCAGTGGAAGCATATACACCACAAATAACATGGGGACAACACCGAATCCTGTGGTACCCCACAGGGCAGGCAGTGAGAGGCCGAGGAATAAATCCTCGACATCACTCTTTGAGTCCTGCCCTCAAGGAAAGATTGAAACCAACTGTGTACCAACCCTCTTAGTCCACAGAAAAACCACAGATGCGCGAGCAACACTCCATGATCTATGGTGTCAAATGCTGCTGCTGAGAGATCAAGGAGAACCAAGATGGAATGAGATGTCCGATCTCTCGCCATCAGGAGATCATTTAGTACCCTTACAAGAGCTGTCTCAGTGCTATGCCATTTCCTGAAGCCAGACTGGAGAGGTGTGGTGGGTTGAAATAACAGATCACACAAGAGTCAACATAAATGGTACAACATACCTTGTTTGGTATGACTTTTATTATGGAACAAAAACAAAATAACCAAAATTTAGTCCAGAAACAGCTTACTTCAGCGTACTTCGAAATATAAATTAAAAACAAACAAAAAAATGAAATGAAGGTAGCACAATTACTCTGCCAAAGCTCTAGCAAGAGTATCTTATTTTGTGCAAATCACCAGAGAGCAGGAGGTCCTTTCACTGTCTTTCCTAAAGCGCATCTGATTTCAAGCTGGAGCTAGGCTACATTTATAGGAGGGAGACTCCTCCTCCAGAATGAAAACCTCTCCCCTCTATTAATAATTATTTTAAAAATACATTATGTTCAGGCTTACAAAGAACAATATGTGGATTTAGGCAATACGCTTTAAGTTTAATCCATGAATATGCTCTGTAAGTGAAAATAGAACCAGGATATCACTTAATACAGTCCATATTACTAAGAAGTGGGCTAACTTAACATGAACTCCTCCCAGTTCTAGTCAGGACACCCACTTTCTCCCTATAAAGAAAGCAGCAAGGTGCTGCTGACTCCCCATAGGAGAAGGCACTGTGCAAGAACCACCTTAGTGATTGGCTCTGGAGTTCACAGAACTCACATGTCTGTTTTTAAACTGTTTATGGAAATACATCTCCAAGTTGTTTAGTATTAAAGCAGAGGGAAACATTTGGTTCCCTAAATACAAACTGTCTTAGAAGCTTTAAGAAATAGGGGAAGCTGTAAAATAAGAGGGAAACAGTTTGATACCCCTTTGCACCATTAGGAAAATAATGTAAACAGAGATATACATCTTCAAAGACATACAGATGCTTAGAAATAATGTTCAATTTCCTTATGTGTTTAAATTGTACTTGAAAAGACCCTTGACTGTGTACTTAACATGCCGTCGGGCATTTACCTTACTAGATTGCTTGAATTTAATTGTCTTTCAGATGCAGTCTCTTCTGCTCACACAGTATTGCCGTCGGCTTTCCCTTTTGGTATTTTTGCCGTCAGGCGTTAAGAGCTACCATGCAGTTTGTACCTTTCGCTCTATCTTAACTTGAACAGACACCCTATCTGGTGCCTTCAAGAAAATCATTCTAAAACATAAGGGGGTTCTTAACACCAAATATCCCAAGGACAAAAAAAGATGATTTAGCCGTTACGCAGCAGGGGCCAGTCTGACTGCATAACCAAGGACCACAGGAATTCACACAGGGACACAAACGCACAGGATTACAGACACAAGAAAGGAAATAAAACTATTACTGTTGCGCAACAGATTTCTACAAGGAGTCACAAAACAAACATGACATGGGGGGGGGGTTCATCTACCACAAGAGGGTCATAGATACTGTGGCTGGTTAAATGATCCTCCAGCTGCAAAGCGACCACCTTCACGATAACCTTCCCTAAAAAGGGAAGGTTCGAGACTGGTCTGTAGTTTGCTGGGCAGTCGGGATCAAGGGAGGGTTTTTTCAAAAGGGGCCAAACTACTGCCTTCTTTAAGGGATCTGGAAAGATCCCTCTCTCCAATGAAGCCAACGCTATCCCAGTCAGGATCGGGCCAATGACCTCTACACACCCCACTAGTAGGCGAGTAGGGCCCGGATCCAGACTACAGTAGGTTGGACGCAAAGTCTGGGCGATCCTCATTATATCCATGACTGCCAGTCAGCTAAAGGTGAACCAGGTCAACAGGGCATTAGTACCACTCGGTTGACTGATGCAAGACCCAATGGGGATGCACTGGCTGATCTCATCCCTGATGGCGGGCACCTTATCAGCGAAGAACAGCGCAAACTCCTCACACTGTAACTGTGACAAGCTTGACTGGCATGAAGACAGGCTGGATTGCACAGTCTGTCTACAGTCCGGAAGAGCAGGGCCGGACTATTCCTCACTGCAGCAATTTCCCTGGACAGGAAGTCTGCCTTCTTATGGGAAATTTCTGATTGATAGATCTTATAATGATCCAACAATCTAAGCCTGTCCACCTCCAGGAGAGTTTTCCGCCAACGTCTCTCCAATCTTCGACCCTGTCTCTTCAACCCACGGATCTCCTCAGTAAACCATGAAGCCCCAGGGTGAAGAGTACAGGGGTGAACACAAGTTGGAGCAATGACATCCAGAGCCCCCACAACTGCCCTATTATAGGCCAGCACTAGGGGCCCTGTGTCAATGCTATCCATTGGCAATCCCGAGAAGTCCAGCTCCATCATTAGTCATTATAAGTAACTGGGGAAAACGATTGTTAAGTAAGTAACAGCTTAATCTGGTTCAAGGTCAGTTGGCATTCATCTGTATCCCCTTCCCCCGGGTCGTGCCTGAAAATAGGCAGGATTTGTCTAGTGCACTTACCCGGTCAACAAAAACTAAATACATAAATAAAAAATAAATAAATTGTTGAAAATGTTTTTTCCCGGAATTGAAAAACAGCACAAATTGTAATTACATCTTTGGAGTTCAAATATTTATTGTGATCGCTTGCAGAAATGATTTGCAGCTAGTGCTCTATTTAGAAGAATGGGGGAATTCACAACTTGCTGCAAACTCTGTGGCAAGAGAATGGGATTACAGCCGAAAGAATAATTAATTAAAGCTGCAGACTACACTACAGATTGATCCCTAATAAAACTCTTAACCAAACTATTTAGAATATATTTCAACAGAAACCTCAGTCCAATAAGTACCTTTGCACACATAAAAAAAATACAGATTCAGATAGCATCATTTGAGTGTAATATGTTGGACAGTGCCACCCTTTCAGCACAGAACTTTGTGCTGTACAGTATGCATGCAGAAAGGGTGGTTACCCCTCCAAATCCATGGTCCACAATTCTAACTGGCATGTAACCTCATTTGATATACCCATGCATTTATACTGTGACCCTCTAGCATAAAGCCAATTAACCCCATGAGAGGCACCTCAGAAACTGGGGGGCTCTGGCTCTGGTAGGGGAACCACCCCTTTTACACTATATACTTCAATTTGCATTCGCCCAAGAGAACTGACAGAAATCATCCCAATTGTCTTGCCATAGTGACTCTGAATAGTGTGAATCAACATGGAAATTTCCACATTCATCAAAAGAGATCAGTATGCCAAACCTTTGAGAGTGCATATCAGATGACACCTGTGACCGCCCTTGCTTATCTTTAGAGTACAGAAAAAGGTGACTTATTTTACCTTAACAAGGGACATTCCGTTCACTGTTTTACTGGGTGCTAGAACTAAAGTACATGCTGTTATTATTTATTTAAAAGTTTTACCAGGAAGGCTTACTGAACTGAAAAACAGCTAATTTCCTGAGACTAGTTTGGCTAGGTTAGTTCTCCAACTGACATTCCGATCTGACAGTCTTGGGGAGGGGAAAGGTCTATGCTAAAGTCATATTTTAAGTAATAAAAAAGGAAAAACATCATTTTAACTATGGCCAGAAATCATTTGCAGCACTAAAGGTAGTGGTAAGGAGGGAGGGAGGGAGAAGAATATGTAGGGGGTCAGCTGAGGGAAGGGTGGGATAGATCTCAAGATAAAAAAACATGTTTGACAATAGGTCAAGGGGGAATGGGTAGGCAAATTCAGCAGACTTGATGGATCTTGTTTTTTTTCCTGCCATCATTTTCAGTGTTTCTCTGTTTCCAGCAATAATATCAGTAGTGACACTCAATAAGAGAAATACATATGTAAGTATATAAGCAGAGTTTGCAAAATGGCTAGGGTAGAACATGGATGCTAAGACACTTCAGGGTCCTGGTGACATCATACTATGACTTCAGCTTCACTGTCATGACTCTGTGATGGTGCAAGAACCCCTAGGTGCCCTAGCAACCCTGTTCTTCACAGTCAGAGGTTAATTATTCTGTATGTGGTCTACCCTTATGTCTGGAAAATATCCAGCAGCAGGGCAACTAACAGGTTAAAACTGTGTTCATGGCCTACCCTTACCACTTAATAGTATTGGACAGTACTGTTGGGCAAATTATAGACTGAGGGAGTGCTTCTGACCAATTGGCATGCTCCTTTCCTCTGCTCAAGAGACACTTTTATTCTGTGAAGACTGTCTCCCATACAGCTCCCCTGGAAATGGGCAAGTTGGGGGAAGTGTCTTTAAAAAATATGTATTTATATAGGCTGGCTCAGTGGCGCTGAGGGTTTAGGCACTGGACGCCACACCTCGCACTGTGATGGTGACCTAGGCTCGGGAATGAGCCTGGGTTGTTAGGGGTCAGCTGGGCGGGGGTGAGGAGCGAGATCGAGCTACCGCATGGCAGCTCTCTCCTCCTGGGATGATTTGGAGGCTCCCCAGTCACCGGTCGCCACCTGGTGGAGGAAGGATGGTGGTGCCAACCCAAGGATGCTCCAGCAGTAGCCACAGGGAGGTGCGGAAGGGGCTGCATTGGCATCATGGGGTGTGTGTGCGCCTCCACGTGAGCATGATGCCCATGTACTGGGGTCCCGGGGACCAGGGGAGAAAAAAATGGCAAAACCCCCCAGATAATATAAATATAAAAAAATTATATATTATTAATCATTCTTGTTCAACAGTATATTAATACCACCACTGAGACCACTCTTTTGGTTGTACGAGTGGTCTCACTTAAATCCCTAGGATACCAGCATTGATCACCTTTGATTTGCGGTTCTCATACCCTAAGAATGAGAGTGAGACCACTCTTATCACTGTAAGAGTGGTCTCAGCAATGGTATTAATAATAATAATAATAAGTTTATTTATATAGCGCCTTTCAGAACACCAAGGTGCTGAACATACTGAACCACAACATCAAACACAAGCCAATAACACATATAAATAAGTTCATATCATATTAACATATGTAAAAGGTTAACAGGTTAACATATGTAACAGTTTAATATCTGGTCTGATGAAAACTCCTTTGTACTTGGTCAGCAATTCCTCCCGAGGATGAATCTGTTGAGTTTCAGACAGGTTGTTGCCTTTGTGACTCAGTAGCTGAGCCACACCTTGGACCTTGTTTTCTCACTGGGGCTTGAGGTTAGTGACAGCAAGGTGATCCAGTTGCTTGATCAGATCATCTTGCTGTGAACTTTATTATCAGAGCCCCCCCCCCCCAACCAAAGCTAATTCGATTTTGCCCTATGTGTAATCTTGAGTCCAGGAGACTCATGGCAGTTCTTGACTGCTCGAGCCTGTTGAGGGTGTGTGTAAAGAGGGTTGACGGGACAGTGGATGCTTATAACATGACTATCACTGCAGCTGTTGATTCCCTTGCACAATTTTGTGTATGCCCAAGGGTGCCCCGCCAAGGCTCCCTTTAGTATAGTGAGGAGCTTAGGTCGTTGAAGGCCAAGGAGTAGAAGTTGGTGCATTCTTGGAGGAGGTTAGAATTGCTAGAGGATAGAGAGCTCTGAGAACTCACTATAATGAGTATTAGGGAGCAATCACCATGAGAAAGTCTGAGTTCTTGTCATGGGTGATTGCAGCGCGGGGAGGAACAGACCAGCTCAGCACTTCCGCACCATGAACCAATTGCTGCATCCTGTTTTTCTGCAATCTGGAGGAGAGTTGTCAACACAAAGGTGCGAAGCATTTTCTCAGTTCTTCCTTGATAGAATATCCTCCATTCAGTCCAGGATCACCCCGAGTGGGCTGTTATCACCAAGCACTAACCAGCGTTTATGGAATGAAGGCATTTCAGTAGTTTGGGGAGAATTAGAGTTGGTGCCTGCTGGTGAGATTCTCTAGTTGATCTCAGAGCTGCATCCTACCTCCTGTACACTGATTCCAGGACTGACTTGGCTGCTGGTCAGCTGCCTGGAGTCTCTGTGTCTGGTTATGGTCAAGATCGTCAGGTGTTTAGAAGGGTGTCCTCCCTATAGCTCTGAAGAGAGTGGTGATGGTGAAGCCCATCCTTAAAAAGCCATCTCTGGCCTCTGATGTCTTGTTCAGTGACAGACCACCTTTGAATCTTCCCTTTTTGTTGAAGATTATTGAGAAGATGGTGGGGATACAGCGTGAGGCTCACCTGTAGAGATTTTCAACCTATGAGCTGTTCCATTCAGGTTTCAGGAGGCCTCACAGCATGGAAATGTACTCATCAGGGTGCAAAACAATTTTTTTCTGTTAGCAAGAGATGAAGGAGAACAGTTCATCTTGGGTCTCCTCGACCTCCTATCAACATTTGACACAGTAGACCATGGAGTTTTAACAGCTCAACTGAAGCACTTGGGGACAACTCACAGGCACTGTTATGGAGTGGTTTGAGTCCTTTCTTGCAACAGGTAACCTTGGGAAATTTTTCCTCTGGCCCTGTTGCCCTTGACTGTGGGGTGCCTCAGGGTTCAACTTTGTCACCCATGTTGTTTGCAGTGTATATGCTGCCACTAGGAGAAGTCATTTGGTGATATGGTGTGAGTTTTCATTGCTATGCTGATAATTCTGTTATATTTATTGTTTATCCCTGGGGTATTTATTTATTTCGTTTTTGTTTACCGGGTAAGGTACACTAGGCAAGTAAATGCCTATTCACAAATACAACCTGGGATAGCACAGGGTATCACAATATGCCTACTTTTAAAATACAGAGAACAGTAAGTGCCAGCAGACCTGGAACACTATGTGACATGCATACATGAGCTCGAGTATGATAAAATTACATATAAGTAAAGGGGTAAGGCTCCACTAGAGCAATGCCTTAAGTATACAGTTCTGGCTAAAAAGATACAGGAAATCCTGACACAAAGTGCAAAAGGGATGTCTAGCAATCAGCATGGGCAGGAACAAGAGAAAGAACCCTTTAGGTGTTGCCAGAGTGCTCCTTGAAGGGCCCATGAGAAGGGAAGGCTGCAGATGCCTAGTGGAAGGGATTCCAAAACTTTGGTGCAAAGATGAGAAGGCCTGCTCTCCCACCTTGGTGGAGCATTTGGGAACAAGGAGAAGGGATGCAGTAGAGGACATGAGCGAGTATGATTGGTGCAGCATATAATGGAGTGTAAAGGGTGAAGCATGGAATCAGAATTTTAAAAGCTTGTCAATAAAGCACCCTAAGGAGTATGACTGAGAAGCTGCTGGAGAGAGACACTCCAGGGATGCAGAGAGGGAGCAATGGTGGGTCCAGTGAGGGAAAGCTAGTGGGAAGTGACAGATGTTATTGTAAATCCAAAGGCAGGTGTTACATAGGTCAGAGGCAGTGCGTGTTGAGGGTTTGCTGACCCCGCACTCTGAAGCAAAATAAATTCCAACATAGATCCTTGGCAAAAATGCAACTCAAAAACAGCACAGTTCCACACAGAAAATCCATTTATTGGTATTGTTTTCACACTGTTGAAAGAAATGATTTATGAAGTTTAAAAATTATAAATAAAAACAAAATGTTGTGGTTCACTACCTATGACATCATAATAGGTTGCTCATCACCTTCTAAGGTATATAAACAGTGTTGAAACATCAGATGAGCACCCCCCTGAGGAAGCTCCAATGAGCAAAGCGCCAGAGTATCTGGGAGACTAGTCCCTAAGCTCACTGATCATGTGAGAGCTATGAACATATGAACATACCAGCAGAAGCAGGCCTTGCGGTCTATCGAGTCTGCTCGATTGTGCAACTAGCCCTTCATCTTGCAGCTGCCCCATCCCCACCCTCCTCATCATAACCCCTTACCCTATCCCACCCCCTCTTAAAGCTACCCACAGAACCACAGGCCACCACCTCCTTGGGCAGAGTATTCCACCTATCCACCACCTGTTCCGTGAAGTAATGTCTCCTGATTTCCCTGCTGAATCTTCCCCCTTCCAGTCTTAGCTGGTGCCCTCTCGTATCCCTCCCCCTTCTAATCTGGTAAACTCCTTCTGTGTTAACCTTGCTTATCCCCTTGAGGTATTTAAAGGTTTCAATCATATCCCCTCTATCCCTCCTCTCCTCCAGGGAGTACATGTTCAACTCTCCCAATCTCTCCTCGTAGGACTTCCCCTCCAATCCCTGTATCATTTTTGTTCCTCTCTGTTGCACCCTCTCCAACAATGTTATATCCTTCTTCAGGAACAGGCACCACTACTGCCCGCAGTATTCCAGGTATGGCCTGACCAGGGATCAGTATAGTGGAAAGATCACCTCCCCATTTCTGGAGGAGATTCCTCTCACTATACACCCCAGCATCCTGTTGGCTTTTGCTGCTGCCTTCCTGCACTGGGCTGAGTTGTTCATGCAGCCCGTTACGAGCACCCCCAGATCTTTTTCCTCCTCGATGCTTTCAAGCTGCACCCCTCCCAGTTGATAGCTCCTCTCCTGGTTACCAGCTCCAAAGTGCAATACCTTGCACTTCTTGGCATTGAACGCCAACTGCCATGTTTCCGACCACTCCTGTAGTTTTGCCAGGTCCACCTGTAAACCCTTCCACCCTTCAGCCTCATCCACCACAGCACCTATCTTCATATCATCCGTGAACAGACTGATCCTACTCCGTATCCTGTTAGAGATATCCGCTAGGTGCACTAGACAAATTCTGCCTATTTTCAGGCACGACCTGGGGAAGGGGGATACAGATGAATGCCAACTGACCTTGAACCAGATTAAGCTGTTGGTGGTATTTTTAGTGAATGGAGGGAAATTTGGCCAGGACACTGTGCAAACTTCCACTACTCTTTTCGAGAAGTGCCATGGGATCTTTAACATCCTCCTGAATTACCACCAGAACAGGCAGATGGGACCTCGGTTTAATGTCTCATCCGAAAGACAGCACCTCAGGAGTGCAGCACCCCCCTCATGCTGCACTGTATTGTCAGTACTGGGATTTAACCCAAGTGCCTGGTGTGGGGATAGAACCCACAGCCTTCTGACCTCCCGGCCTCAGAGGTGAGTGTGCTACCTGCTGAGCCACTGACACTTTTCCACCCACCCTTCTTCCTTCTTAATCCTTACAATCTGGTCTTTGTTCTTCCTTCTTTCCCCAATGTATCTGAAGAAGTGTTTTTCACTTTCCTTGATACCCTGTGCCATTCTCAGTTCTCTTGAAGCCTTGGCTGCTCTGACTAACCTGGTGACCTCCCTGAACTTCTTTGCATACTCATTCTTGTCATCCCCCTCCCGACTCCTTGAGTTTCCAGAATGCCCTTTTTTTGTCCCTCACTGCCTCCCTAACCTCACAAGTCAACCAGCTGGGCTTCTTTGCTTTCCTCTTCTTGCTCCTTGGCCTGTACGCATCCCAGTGGCCTCCATCAGCCCTTTTTTAATACACTCCCATTTCTGACTAGCATCCATGTCTGGTTGAATTCCTGCCAGATACCTACTCAATATGTCCCCCATCCTTCTAAAGTCTGCCCTGGTTCCCATACCCCCCCGTTTCCCTACCGATATGGAGTGTGAACCACACTGAGTGGTGGTAACTCCCAGCCAGGGGGGTCCTGCACCCCCAGATCCCTTACCACCTCCCCATTTGAAAGTACCAGGTCCAGTGCCCTCTCTAACCTAGTTGGTTCGTATACCAATTGCACCAGGAAGCTGTCCTGAAATGCCTCTAGTAGTACCTGCTCCCTTGCACTCATGGTGGTCGGAGTGGTCCAGTCCACCCCAGAAAGGTTGAAGTCCCCCCCACCACAGTGTTCCCCTTCCTACAGGCCCTTCTGATTTGCTCAGCTAGCTCTCTATCCAGGTCTGCCCCTTGCACCTCGGGTCTGTATACTACCCCATCCTTAGCGTCCTACCCCTCCAGTTCTGGAACTGCATCCATAGGGCCTCTGTTCTGCCTTCCTCTCCCTTCTCCCTTATACACCTTATCCCTTCCCGTACATACATTGCCATGCCCCCCCTTTCCCCTTCTTCCTATCCTTCCTAAATAATCTATACCCTGGTATCATCATATCCCAGTCCTGGTACTGGGTGGCCCATGTTTCCATGATGGCCGCAATGTCAATCCCGCCCACTGCAAGGAGAGCCTGCAACTCAGCTGACTTATTAACTAGACTCCTTGCGTTTAGCGTGACCACCCTCCACCCAGTCTCCTCCCTTGCCCTTCCCTGGCCTTCCTTCCCCCTCCTCTTCCCCGTGCCCCTCCCCCGGCCTCCTCCCCATTAACTTGGGGGGTATGCTCGTCTAGTACCCCTCTCCGGGATCCCTGCCTACTAGTAGTCCACTCGTTACCCCCACTCCTAGTTTAAACCCACCTTTGTTGCTATGTACCTCTCAATCACCTTCTTTAAAACTGCCTTCCCTTCCCTGCTCAAGTGTAGCCTGTCCCCTGCATACAGGTCATTATTGTCCCAGCTGTCCCCCCAGCCCCCCACTACCCTGTACCCCTTGACTCAACATCATTCCCCCAGCCATGTGTTGAACTGTCTGATCCTCCTCTTCCTTGCCGTACTTGCGCATGGCACTGGGAGCACCTCTGAGAAGGCCACCGATTCCCCCAGCTCCTCACACACCCTTCCCAGTTCTTCGAACCTCTCCCTCACAACTTCCACCATTTCCCCTGCCAGGTCATTTATACCCATGTGCACCACGAGATCCGGCTTCCTCCTACCCCTCCTTGTACACTTCAGAATAGACTGCCCCGCCCTGCCCTCCATCAGCCCAGGTATGGACTCTACCCATATACAAGTGTCTTTCCCCCTTACTGCCCCATCTTATCCCTTTAAGTATGGAATCCCTCTGCACTAGTATTTCCCCCTCATCCTTCCTTTGTCCCACCCCACTCTCACCAAGGTCCCTTACCCTAGCATTCTCACTATTTGTAGCTATGTCCCCACCTCATATTGCTCCCCTCACGTCCTATCCCCCTCACCTTCCTTGTTTTCTGCTAACCTCCACAGCCCTCCCAACCCCCTGGCCCCCTCCTCCTTCCTGTTCTCCCTACCAGCACAGTTCCTCCCTCCCTCCCCTGCCCCCATTACTCCTTCCCCTTTCCAGCTGCCTGATGCCTCTTGTGCTTTCCCATGCTATTCCCCTCCTGCCCCTCCTGGAGATGTCCCCCAAACTTCCTCCTCCAAATTTGCCAGTGCTTCAAACCTATTACCTACCCCCACTGAGTCGACATGCGTTGGCTCTTCCCTCCTGAATTTGGCCTTCCCTACAGTGCTAGATCCCATGATCTACTCCTTTATAACGCTCCCCCACCATCCCATTCCCTTAGATCAACCGACTTCGATACCCTAGTTGTACCCCACAGATCCACCCAAATCGGCTAATCTGGTTACTCTCGCTGCCTCCCAAAAATCTGGAATTCCTTCCCACCTCAAATCCAGCACTCATCCTCTTCCTACTCCATCAGCTCTGCCCTCAATAATTACCTTGCACCTAGCTGTTCCTGCCATGTCCCTCCCTAATTCCCTCCTCCAAGCCCTTGACAAATCCTACCTCTCTACCCTCACCTTCACTTTACTCTGTGCACACCAACCCCCCCAAATCTCTAGCCCTCCTTCCCCCAAATTGCTCCCCCTTATTGGCCTCCCTTGATCTCTCACAGACTGTAAAGGATCCTGAATGCTCTCCATGGGTCCCTCTCCTACCCATCCAAGGGGCTTGTATCTCTGATTTACTCCCTTCCCCCACCATCTTAAAAGGGTCTGTCTGGGACACTGCCTTAACTCCTTCTCTCTGGTCCCACCAGTCCCCTTGCAGGGTTCCTCGCATCCTGAGGGGATCTCCAGGGACACGACTCTTCCCCCTTCACCTCACCCCTCCCTCCCCTTCCCCCTTTTTCTTCCATGTAAGCAGTTGTTACTTATTAACCCAGCACTTATTATTGTCCACTCTTTCTACATGTTATCGCAACACTCTTGTAACACTGTTCGCAACACCTGCCTACAACTGCATGTTAATGTTGATCTTGTAACTTTAATGTTTAATGTCTCATTCCTGTTGTACCCCTTCCCCCCAGGTCGCACTGGGAGATGAGCGACTTGTTGCTCAGTGTGCCTTCCTGGTAAAACATTTCAATAAATAAATAAATGTTCAGCTTGCTTCTGTCCCCCCATCCTTTCTCTCGATCCGGGATCTTCCCATATGGCTCCCTCATATTACCCCTTGTGGGCGGCCCTCCTACCCCACAGCAAACCCCCCTCCCATCCTCTCTAACTCTCAGCCAAGCCATTGGACTTCTTCCTCAAGCCTTCTTAGTCTGTGACAGATTGAACTCCCCTCCAAGCTTCGACAGGATATTCATCCAAACCGCTGCCCCACATCCATTACAACCCACTAGTCTGGCAGAGTTTAGTCCTTCTATAGTTTTATCAGCTATTACTTTATTTCAGCTAGTCTTGTCCCATACAGTAATAATGTTTCTATCCTCTTTACGCAGTTATGCCCCCACCTACAATACCCTACCCATTACACAGTTTCTTCCTCCCAAAACACTCAGGGTTAAATAATGCAAGCCAGTGTATACGTGACTGAACTAATCAATCTGCTTACAATATTACTTCCTAGCTTGGAAAAACATTAAATTCACAATGCACAATGTTCTGCATACAATATTACTTTCTAGATTGGAAAAACATCAGTTTCACAATGTACAGTGTTCTATACTAGCCTATACCTAATGCTATAGTCCTGCCCTTTGCAGCCTATAATTCCGAACACAAAAAATAAAAACAAAAATTGAAAAACTCACCATCTGCACTCAGCTCGTGTCCGAGAAGTTAGGGTACTGATCAGCTCCTTCCTGGTTTTCTGCTTTGTATGTGCCACCCCTTAGAGGGTGTCATCTTCCTCTGCTCAGCTCCCACCCTGTGCTACTCCCTGAAGTTGGCTCCTCCCACCACGACCATTTAACAGAGGTCAGGGCCAGGCTGGGTGGGAGGGAAGAAAAAAAAACCTCTGCTCCCCACGCTGTCTCCAGTGGCTCCCCGCTCCCTCCTCCTGGCTGCCCAACCCAGCACCTACTCACTCCCCCAAATGCTCTCTTCACTGGAGTAGTGGCTGGGCCCAGCCCTTTAAAGCCCAGCCACTTGCTTGAATCAGGTGCGTCTCTGCCTGGTTGGCTCCCGTGCCCGTGGCCTGATTGGTACCCCAAGCTTCTGCCTGATTGGCTCTTCTAGCTAGGAGTTCTGTCTGTAATTTGTACCAATAAACAGATTTTCTGTGTGGAACTGTGTTGTTTTGAGTTGCATTTTTGCCAAGGATTTATGTCGGAATTTATTTTGCTCTGGAGTGCGATCGGTTCTTCTGTTGTTTGTTATTGTAAATCCCCTCCCACTTGTCAAGGGCAGCTTTAGGAGCATGTGAGAAGACCAGATGGCCATATTGTAGTTGATGAAGAAGACATCCCTGGGAGATAGCTAGTCTAACCTTTAGAATCAGGGAGAGTCTAACTCAGCAATCAAGCCTAAGTCTGGAATTTGCTGCTTTCCAGTCCATGGAGATGTGGAGAGAGAAGTCCAGGACTGTAGTAATAGTAGTAGTAAAATATTGTATTCATCATTGTACGAATCAGATACTCAGTTGAGTAGAGCTCATTTTCAATGAGGTTCGGTACATTGTACAAGGTACAAACAGAGGAACACAAAATAACGTGTTTAAAACATTGTTACAACATTTGTGTATAGGTACATTCATATAGTTAGACAAAGTTGCAGGCATGGAACAACATACTCGACAGTAAGTGCAAATACACAAAGGTGTAGAACAGAGAACAGACAGAACACCAGGAGGAAGGTGCTACTGGTATAACTAAAACTTCTCTACTGGGACTAAGAACTAGAAATCTTGTACTGGGACCTTCAATTTAGGGTAAAAAAAAAAAAGAGTTAGTGTGTTTGTCAGAGGTAGTTGAAGTAAATTGTTATCTGCTATCTGTGTTATCTGTGTACTTATCTAGGTGCTTGTCACAGGTGTCAGAAGGGAATTGTTATCTGTGAAATTAACTAAATGTAGAAAGATTTGCAAAGTAGGAGGAGTGGCTTAGCTAGAAGGAGCCAGGTTAAAACCAGATTTAATAAATAAAACAAAAGCCATGCTCTTCTCTAATCACCAAAACAAAAATAGGCATACTCCACTCACCATACAAACCTCTGCGGGAATTACACTGGACCAAGTAAATACTTTCAAATACCTTGGCATCACTTTTGACCAAGGGCTCACCTTTGCAACCCACATTGACAACACTGCGAAAACAGTGAACCAACGCCTTGGAATACTATTCGGTAACCGTCAATTTCTAAATCAAGCAGCATTGAGAATAGCTATACAGAGTTCCATAATCTCAATCATTGACTATGGCCTTATTATTTATGGCTCAGCTACCTCCACTGCTCTAAGGCGATCTCAATCACTCTAAATAAGGCCTGCCGGCTCCTCACGGGGGCTCAAAGACTGACTCACACGTGTGATCTGTACTATGAATCAGGCTGGTTGAACCTATCAAATCATCTTATTTATCTCACCTGCACAATGGCAAAAAAATCTATCTTGGGACTGACTCCATTATGAATTCAAAACCTACTCCGACTGAATCCTGGCTCATGACCCTCCACCAGATCTGAACTCCAACCTTTCCTGGTTCCGAGATGCCGGACTGCACAGGGACAAAGATCTTTCGCATACAGGGCCCCGACATGGTTCAATGCGCTTAGTCCACCTACTCTATCCTCAACCTCGCTTGAAGCTTTCAAATCCATGCTCTATGCCCACCTCACCACCACTAGCAACTGTGATTGTGCTAGATAAAGACTACTACTCCTCATGTCCATCCTCACATCTGAGGCCTCTTCCTCCTGACTAATGAACCTCTGGTACCTCTACTACTTCTGTCTCCCACCCAAACTCACCCCCCCTTTTTCCTGTCCCTCTCACTTACTCTCCCTCACCACCTTTACCTCCTCTCTAGCCTCCTTTTGGCGCCTAATGATCACCCTCTCCCTGGAAGTTTCCTTAACCTCGAAATTGTCTACTCGCTTGAACCTGTTATAGCTTGTTTTTCTATGAAACTTAAAAACGTTACTGCCTTAAACTGTTAATAGCAAATTTATGATGTAACTTTCTTGTCTGTTTTTACCTGTAACGTGTATCGTGCTTTGTTAAATGTTCTTTGTGACGTGGAACCTTTGTAAAAGAGCCCTGGCTCAAAGGTATTAATTCCTAGACTAATAAACTAAAGCACTGCCCTAGATAGCTTCTGCCAGAGAACAGACAGAACACCAGGAGGAAGGAGCTACTGGTATAACTAAAACTTCTCTACTGGGACTAAGAACTAGAAATCTTGTACTGGGACCTTCAATTTAAGGTAAAAAAAAGAGCTAGTGTGTTTGTCAGAGGTAGTTGAACTAAATTGTTATCTGTTATCTATGTTATCTGTGTACTTATCTAGGTGCTTGTCACAGGTGTCAGAAATGAATTGTTATCTGTGAAATTAACTAAGTGTAGAAAGAGTTGCAAAGTAGGGGGAGTGGCTTAGCTAGAAAGAGCCAGGTTAAAACCAGATTTAAGCACTGCCCTAGATAGCTTCTGCCAGAGAACAGACAGAACACCAGGAGGAAGGAGCTACTGGTATAACTAAAACTTCTCTGCTGGGACTATATTGCCCTACTTCCCCCCCCCCAAACTAGTTCTACTTTTATAGGCACAGGATTTAACTAACAACAGGAACTTCCTGTTTGGGAGCAGGAAGTGAGTGATCACAGAGCCACCAAAGACTCACCATCCTAGAAGGGCAAGTGTAGCTCCGCCCCCCCCCCCAGCTGCTGGAGGTCTGACTCTGAGCAAGTAAGGAGACTACTGAGAATATAGGAACTTCTTGTCTTAGAACAGGAAGATCAGGAGCTAAAAGGGCACAGAGGCAGTAAGTAAGTAGGGGAAGAAAAAAGAAAAGAAAAAAAAAGAAAATAAACAAACAAAGGAAAGAGTAAGTATTCCAAACAACAGTTAGGGGGACAGAAAAAAGACATGGTGGGAGTGGTGCAGTGCAGTGGCTGTGGAGCAGCAGTCTTCCGGAAGACGTTCTGGAGGATGCAGTATTGTCCCATAGATACATAGATACATAGACAGTGTCGGCAGATAAGGGCCTATGGCCCACCCAGTCTGCCCATTTGAGCTTGTAAGTTCAGTTTGTTTTCCTAGAAGTCTGTTGCCCCTTACCCCTGACCTCCAGAATTCCTTTATGTCTATCCCATGCATTCTTAAATCCCATGATTGTTTCAGCCCCACCACTTCCTCTGGCAGGGTGTTCCACTTGTCCACCACCCGTTCTGAAGAAATTCTTCTCATGTTTCCTCTCAACTGCCTCCTCCAACTTCATCCCATGCCTCTAGTCCTGGAACATCTTTTTCGCTTAAAATAGTGTTTTCCTGCACCCTGTTCCTCCCTGTAAGATACTTGTATGTCTCTATCATATCCCCTCTCTCCCTCCTCTCCTCCAGGGAGTACATGTTCAGTTCCTTCAACCTGTCTTCATAGGACTTGTGATGCAATCCATGCACCATCTTTGTTGCCCTCCTCCGAACCTTCTCTACCCTGTCTATGTCCTTACGTAGGTATGGTCTCCAGAACTATACACTGTACTCCAGGTGGGGCCTCACTAGTGTCTTGTATAGCGGAATTATGACCTCCCTTTTCCTGCTGGTGATGCCCCTGCCTATACATCCCAGCATCCTATTTGCTTTACCTGCTGCCTTGTCACACTGTTTCCCTACCTTGAGGTCATCAGAGATGACAACCCCAAGATCCCTTCCTGCTTGGTGCATGCTATATCTCACCCCCAACTGATATATTGTGCCAGGGTTTTTGTGCCCCATATGCATTATCTTGCACTTCTTTGCATTGAATTTCAACTGCCAAACCCTGACCATTCTTCAAGTTTCTGCAGGTCCCTTCTCATTCTGTCTACACCCTCTGGTGTGTCTACTCTGTTACAGAGCTTTGTGTCATCAGCGAACAGTGAAATTCTGCCTTCTAGGTCCTGCACAATGTCACTGATGAAGATGTGGAATAGGACCAGTCCCAGCACTGATCCCTGTGGTACCCCACTGGTCACTCTTCCCTCTGTGGAGTGACAGCCATTTACCACCACCCTCTGTGTCCTGCCACCCAGCCAGTTACCTACCCACCACACTACTGTCCTGCCCACACCCATATTCCTCAGTTTGTGTAATAGTCTTCTATGTGGCACAGTGTCAAAGGCCTTGCTGAAGTCCAGATAGGCCATGTCCACTGCCCTCCCCTGATCCATCTCCCTAGTCACCCAATCAAAAAATTCAACGAGGTTGGTCTGACATGACCTCCCCCTGGTGAAACCATGCTGCCTTGGGTCCTGTAGTCCATTGACAACCAGATGTTCCACCAATCTCTCCTTCAGTAGTGCTTCCATGATCTTCCCCACTACCGAGGTGAGGCTGACTGGTCTGTAGTTCCCTGCTTCCTCTTTGTGAGAGCCCATCTGCAGGCACCTCTCTGGGCTGAAGGAGGAGGTTGCTCATCTCCAGGCTGAGTTGGCCAGGATTTGTGGGACCTTCTCTCCCACCCAGGGACCACCAGAGTCACTGCTGTTGCCTCAGAGGTTGCCAAGAAAGAGCAGTGGTTGGACCATAGTGGGCTCAGGGAGGGTCAGGGTGGTGGAACAGAGGCGCATCCCTCCAGTTGTACCTCTCCACAATTTCTATGCTGTTCTGGAAAAGTGTGGTCCTCTATGGAGGCACCCACAGTGGAGACCAAGGAGGATGCTGGGAACCTCCACAAAGGAGACCCACAGAAGGGTGGCAGGGGACCCCACAGGGGAAGGAAACAACTCCTGGTGGGGGACTCCATTGCTAGGAAGGTAGAACTGGGGAAGAGAGGGGAGAGGGAGGTAAGGTGCCTGCCTGGTGCCATGGCTTGGAGGGACAGGGAGCGAATCCTCAGGATCACAGGAGCAGCTGCACAGGAGAGGGAACTGGATGTCATTGTCCACCTAGGGACAAATGACCTGGCTAAGAAAGGGATCAGAGCAGTGCAAGAAGTGTTTGTGGAGATGGGGAGGGGCCTTAGACAAATAGCACACACAGTAACCTTCTCAGAGGTGCTGCCTATCTATGGCACGGATGAGGCTAGGGTGCTCCACACCATGGGATTCAATCAGTTGTTGAAAAACTGGTGCAGAGCTCAGGGATTTGGCTTCATTGGGGACTGGGGGTCCACCTGGACGGATGCAGGCCTATACTGGCATGATGGTCTGCATCTGTCCAGGAGGTGAACCAGGATCCTAGGTGATAGGTTTAAATAGTTTATTGGCAAGCATTTAAACTAGCCAAGAGGGAGGCACTGGAAAGGAGCAGGGAAATCTTAGCCCTCCCAAAAAAATCAGGGTACTAGGTATGGTAGACACCAACATAGAGATGTCAATAGGGAGAAGTGCAGGGGTAAATGGAGAAAATGACTAACTCAATAAGGACAGGGATGGGGCAAAAAAGGGTAAGACCATCAAGAAATGGAGGGTAATGAGTACCAATGCCCATAGTCTGGGCAGCAAGCTCCCTGAACTGGTGGCCTTGATGGAAGAGGGATGCTTGGATATTGTAGCAGTCACAGAAACATGGTACACAGAGAACCATGACTGGGATGTTAACATACCAGGGTACACAACCTACAGGAGAGACAGGGAGGGCAGAAGGGGGGGAGTAGCTCTCTATGTAAGGGAAGGGATAAAAGCAACTGAACAAAAGAGTAAACAGGGAGGAGAGGAGGCACTGTGGGTCACCTTAGAGACTGGAAATGGCACCACAATCCGCACAGGGGTTGTATACAGACCCCCATGTCAAATAGAAGGCATTCTTAGGATGGCAGAGAAAGGGGAGATACTGTTGATGGGGGACCTTAATATGCCAGATGTTAACTGGAGCACCTTTGCTGCAGCTACATCCAAAAGCAAGGCCATTCTTGATGCCCTTCAGGTGGCATGCCTCAGACAGCTAGTTTTGGAAACTACTTGAAGGGAGCAATCTTAGACCACGTACTCTCAAATGGGGACAGTGAGAGGGTCTCAGATCTAGAAGTGGGTAGCCATTTGGGAACAAGTGACCACCAAACAGCGTGGTTCATGATAAACTCAGCTACAGAGTCAAGCCATACAAAAGTGAGGGCTCTGGACTTCAGGAGGGCTGACTGGCAAAATGGGAGAGTGCCTTAGAAAAGCACTAGCAAACAGGCTAAAAGGAGGGGGTGGAGCAACAATGGGGAAATATCAAAACTGCCATCACAGAGGCAACAAGCCTTTGTGTGAAGCAAATAAACAAATCAAAATGAAAGAAAAATCCACTATGGTTCTCAAAAGAAGTGGTGGTGAAGGTTAGGGAGAAAAAGATAGCATTTAGGAAGTATAAGGAGACACAGAAGGAACAGGACAGAGAACTGTACCAGTTAAGGCAGAAGGAAGCAGGGAGGGCAGTCAGAATAGCAAAGGCACAGACTGAGGAAAAGATAGCCAACTCGGTTAAGAAGGGGGGATAAAACCTTTTATAGGTATATCAGGGAGCGTAGAAAGACAAAGGGAGGGATAGTGAGGCTGAATAGAATGGATGGTGGGTGGGCAGAGAGTGACGGTGAAAAAGCAGGGATACTGAATGAATACTTCTGTTCAGTAGTCACAAAACAGGAAGTGGAGGAGGTGCCTAATCCAATTAACAGAAGCACTCTGGAGAGGGGGGGTCGATCCCAGTCCTTTCACAGAAGAAAGGATTCTGAAAGAACTCCTAAAATTGAAGGTGGACAAAGCAATGGGGCCAGATGGAATTCACCCCAGAATTCTAAAAGAATTAAGCAGAGAACTAGTGACACCACTGACTACCCTTTATAACAAATCATGGGAGGATGGTATGGTACCTGAGGACTGGAAGAAGGCTGATGTGATTCCCCTTCACAAAAGTGGGAGCAAGACAGAGGCAGGAAACTACAGACCTGTCAGTTTGACCTCTGTGGTAGGGAAAGTGATAGAATCACTTCTGAAGGAAAGAATTGTTGAGTACCTAGAGGCCGGGGCACAGGACCCAAGGCAGCATGGGTTCACAGTGGGAAGGTCATGTCAGACGAATCTAATTGATTGCTTTGACTGGGTGACCAAAGTAGTAGACCAGGGAGGGGCTGTGGACATGGCCTACCTAGACTTTAGCAAGGCATTTGACACAGTCCCACGAAAGATTAGTAGTCAAATTAACCAGCCTTGGAGTGGATCCCAGGGTGGTAGCCTGGCAAAACACTGGCTGAACAACAGGACACAGAAGGTAATTGTAAATGGAGTCCACTCTGAAGAAAGAGGGGTTACTAGTGGGTACCGCAGGGTTCAGTATTGGGTTCAGTCCTTTTAATGTCTTTATAAGTGACATTGCAGAGGACTGGAAGGAAAGTATGCCTCTTTGCAGATGACACAAAGATCTGCAACAGGGTTGATACACAAGGAGGCATGGAAAGGATGAGAAGGGACTTGGCAAGGTTGGAGGAATGGTCAGAAGTATGGCAGCTTGGATTCAATGCAAAGAAGTGCAAAGTAATGCACCTCGGAAACAAAAACCCAGGGGAAGATTACACAATGGGGGAGGGAGGTAGTAATAACAGCAACAAAAATGGAAAGGGACCTGGGGTAATCATATCAGATGACCTTAAGGTTGGCAAGCAATGTGAGAAGGCGGTAGGGAGGGCTGGGGGGATACTGGGATGTATAGGGAGAGGCATCACCAGCAGAAAACAGGAAGTTGTTATCCCCCTGTACAGACAGTTGGTGAGACCCCATCTGGAGTACTGCGTCCAGTTCTGGAGACCCCATCTCTTCAAGGACATAGACAGGATGGAGGCAGTTCAGAGGAGGGCAACTAAAATGGTGCAGGGTCTGCAAGAGAAGCCATATGAGGAGAGGCTAAAGGAGCTTAATATGTATACCCTTGAGGAAAGAAGGAGAAGGGGACATGATAGAAATGTTTAAGTACCTCAGTGGAATCAACAAAGTCCAAGAAGGTAGCATCCTTCAGAAAAGAGATGTGCAAGAACAAAGGGACACAATTTGAAGACAGAGGGGGACGGCTCAGGGGCAATGTGAGGAAGTATTTTTTCACAGAGAGGGTGGTGGATGCATGGAACAGCCTTCCTGAGGAGGTTGTGGGGTCTAAAACTGTGGGAGAATTCAAGAATGCATGGGACAGACATAAGGCAATTTTTGTGGGGGGTAGGAAGAAATAGGCTGTTGGTTAAATAGGATCTGCAGCTTATCCTCTAGGTAGGGAAATGGGCAGACTAGGTGGGCCAAGCGGTCCTTATCTGCCGTCAAAGTCTATGTTCTATGTGTTTGTTTTCATTCTGGAGCTAGGCAGCAGGGCTGGGGCTTGTTGGTCTGTTCAAAGTGCCATTGTTTGATTTTGCCCATACTGATGGGTTTGTCCACTGGTCTAAGGTGGATCGGCATGGAGTTCCAGAGTTTAGACCCTACATACAGGAAGTGTTTCTTGCTGGCCTCCAGGTTTCTGGTTGGGAGGGATAATCTACTCCCCAACCCCCCATGGACCTTAAGGACCCCTTGAAGTCTCACACGTGGATATTTTTGGTTACATAGTCTAGAGCCTTGTTACTATAGCATTTGTGCATGAATGCTAGGCAGTGTAATCTCCTTCTCTCCTCTAATCTTTGCCATCCTAGTCTGTAGATGAGTTTGCACCTGTGTGTTTTGTGAAGGGCGTTCAGGATGAAGCGGGCAAATCTGCCGTACATGGTGTCAAGTTTTGCCAGCTCCTGGCTAGATGCTCCCGAGAACAACAGGTCACCATAGTCAAATATTAGTTAGATCATGGATTCTACTAATTACTTCCTTGTCTTTGTGTCTGTTGAATGTTTAAATTTGTAAAGGGCTCCTAGGCATTTCCTCAGATTCTTCGACAGGTTATCTATGTGGACGTTCCATTTAAGTTTCTCATCTAGCCATACGCCCAAGTATCAGTAACTGTGGACCTGCTATAGGGTAACTTGGCCCGCAGTTTTGATTTGTAATGTACTAGTGGCTGTGCCCTGACCTTTGTTTCTGTTGAAGTACATTACCTGTTTTTTTGTTTTGTTTTGTTTTTTGCATTCAGTGCTAATTTTGAGTGCAAGTAAAAGTCCTGGAGCTCATCAAATGCCGCTTGTAGTCTGGGTTCAATATCTGAGTGGTTTATGCCTATGGTGTAGAGTATCATGTCATGAGCATAAAAAGATGGAATTTGCCTTGGGGGCTGGACATAGTGAGGGTGTTCATGTATATGTTAAATAGTATGAACCCTAAGATTGAGCCTTGGTGGACACTTGATACCATGGAGCAAAGGAGGATATGAAACCAATTAGTGACACCATTTGTTTACACCCTTTTAAGTATGAGTTGAACCAGTCCACTGTGCCACCTGTCACTCCCATATTCTTTATTCTGGTCAGGAGAATGTCGTGGTCCAAAGTGTCAAAAGCTATTGACAGATCGACTCCTATGGCCCTTCTCCTGTCCAGTGCCTCCTGGAAGTCCCCAGTGACTTTTATCAGTGCTGAGATGGTGCTGTGAAATGGGCTGAACCCAGACTGGCAGTAGCTCAGTAGGTTCTCTGATTCTAGGGAGTGCTTCAGTTGCGCGCTACTAGCCTTTCAAAGATCTTCAAGACTATGGATAACAGGGTACAGGGTGGTAGTTTTCTATTTTGTTTTTTGGTCTGGCTTTGTATATTGGAATGAGCAGGGTGTCCTTCCATTTTGATGGGTATGCCCCAGTCGCCATAGACATGTTGAATAACTCCACCAGTGGAGATGCTATTATTGGGGCTGTGTATTTGAAGAGTGTGGCAGGAATGCCATCCATCCCCCCCTCCTGACTTTTTTTGTGTTGATTTTTAATAGATCTTTGCAGTCTTATGTTACTGTGTCCTTGTTAAATTTGAAGGTATTTTTGGGTGGGGGTGTGTTCTGGTGTTTTTGCTTGAGCGGGCTTATGTTGTTTTGTTTTAAGGCTTTGATACCCGTGTTAATGAAGTATTCATTACATTTATTTGCTATGTGCTCGGACAGTGAGACCTCTTCTCCATCTATTTCGAAGAAGTTGGGGTGTCCGTCTTTTAGCTTCCCTGGAGTTTCTTTATTCTTTTCCAGAATTCTCTGGGGTCTGCTCTTACATTGCCTGCCAGGGTTGTTTTGAAAAATTCCTGTATTTGTGTCCTTACTGCTGTGGTGTATTCATTCAGTAGCTGTTTGTACCTATTTCAGGCCTGGGCGTTATTTGTTTGTTTTGCTTTTTTCCATGCTAAGTCTCTGTGTTTTTTTAGTCGTTGGAGGTGTGAATTGTACCAGGGGAAGTTCTTGTACTTTATCTTTTAGGCTCGAAGGGGGAGAAATTTGTTGCAAATGTCTATGAATTTGTGGTAAATAAAGTCTCATACCTTGTCCACCGTGGGGATTAGCTCGACCTTGTCCCAGTCTTTGGATTTCAGGTCAATCATGAAATTTACACAGTCAAAGTTTTTGTATGATCTATATTGTACTGATTTGCTGGGGCCACCATGCTTAACTCCTTTTCTGATACAGAAGATTACTTGATGATCCGAGAAGGCATCTGGCAGTACGCCTGATGATGCAAAGCAATTGGGGTTGTTTGTTAATATTATACAGTGTCTAATAGGGCTGAGGCTAAGTGGTCTTTATCATTTAGCCTTGTAAACTCAGTTATGAGCTGCATCGACCCCAGGTTGCATTTTAGTTCCATTAGGTCGTGCTTGATACCTATTTTAATCCAGTCTATGTTTAGGTCTCCTAGTATCAGCAGCTCATGGCTCTTCTGGAAGTGGCCTAAGTAGTTCTGTAGTGTGTTAAGCATGCCTGTGTTTGCCCTGGGGGGCGTGATACATGCCGATAAGTAAGATGGGTTCGTGGAAGGGTAGTTTTAGTTCCAGTATCAGCACTTCAAAACCTTTCCAATCCAGTGTGATGTCTGTTTCTCTGATGTCTAGGATGGTTTTCCCATAGATTATAACCTCCCTCCCTTTTGGTCCTATCCTTTCTCCACAGGTTGTACCCAGGAATACTTATTTGCATGTCACCAATTTTGCTGGATAGCCATGACTCTGTAATAGCCATAATGTCAAGGGAGTGTTCAATGGCTCATTCTGTTATATGGTTTATTTTGTTAACTATGCTTCTGGCACAGAAGTGAATTATACTTAATCCTTCTTCTCCTAAGACATGTGCAGAGGTGTCACAAATTGTTGCTTTAGGGCCAGGGTTTAGGTAAATGTCACTGCACACCAGTAGGTATGCTGAGAGTAAGGGGGTGCTGCGTATTAGCCTCCTCAGACAGTGGTTGTGCTTTTTGTCTGGCCTACAATTAATGTTTCTTTTGTAGCTATAGCCACACATGTCACCCTTTTTTGCCAGGCTAGCAGGAAGGACTGGATCGAGAGTGACACCCAGATATTTAAAATAAAAAATGAAACAGAGTGGCGAGCCATCTAGGCAATGAATCAAAAAGGGGTCAGTGCAGGCTTTAAGTCTAGCCAGGGACCCAAATATCATGGTGTGGGTCATTGAGAAGTTTAGCACAAGCTTATTCTTAATGAGCCATGTCTGAACTTGAGCGAAGTCCTGTTGAAGCTGAGCAATGACTTGGGAAATGAAACGTGAGCTAAGGTATAACATGATGTCGTCCATATACATGACTGCGGAGCAGTGATATGGAGCAGAAGGAAGGCCATTGATGAAGACGGAGAAGAGTAGGGGGCAGTGTATGGAGCCCTACAGGACTTCAAGTTTGATGTGAGATAAGGAGGAGGAGACTACATTATTGAAGATAACATACTGCCACATGTCAATAAGTTAGCTCTGCAAGACTTATCTATTAGAGCTAGTTATGAAAAGGTTGCCTATGTAAACATAAATCGTTTAGATAAATTCTTAGATATATGGGAACCTTATATGAAAATGTCCATGATATAACTTACTTGTCTATTCATTCTTTACATAAATATTTAAAGAAAGAAAAGGGAACACTCTGCTTTTCATTATAAACGTTTTTTAATTGTAAAGATTATTATTACAGTTATTCTGCCTTTAAAAGGGTTCTACAAAATTGATTTGCTTATTTATTTATCTTACTGTTTAAGATACAGCCAGGTTATTGGGTAATAGTGGTTTATGTATTTGATGTCATATTTCATATATGTAAATTGCATGTATTTTAAATCTTCTATAAAATTTGAATTATAAAAAAAATAAGTTAGCTCTGGAACTAGGAGGCAGAATATTAGGACAGACCAGTTGAAATTAACCTGGAATGGAGGAGGGAGTGGTCAACAGAGTCAAAAGCTTTAGATTGGTCATTGAAGATGACCCCAGTGAGGGAGCCCTTATCTGTAATGTGCTTGATGTCGTTGATCAGATGAATCAGTACAGTGGTGGTGCTGTGTACCTTCTGAAAACCATGCTGGCTAGGGGCAAGGTGATTATGGGTCTGAAGGAATTCAGCTAACTGGGAGGCAATGACCTGTTCAAGCAGCTAGCTCAGGGTGGGAAGAAGTGCTATTAGGCTGTGATTGCTGATCTTAAGGACCAGGGTGATTTTGGCAATCTTCTAATCATCAGGGAATATACCAGTGGCAAGGGATAAATCAAAATTGTGCAATATGGCCAAGGCTACAATGGGTGCCCCTAAGATAGGAGTCTGGATAAGATCCCTTCCGACCAGTAGCAGATGCTGTTGATGTGCTGAACACATGCCTATCTTACATCAATCATTGGATTGCCTCCAGCTGGTTAAAGCTGAATCCACATAAAATCAAAATATTACTGGTGGATTCTAGCTCTCAAAAATTGGCAGGTGGAAAAAAAGAGGTGGCTGGTTTATAGCTGGGTGTCATCCCTCTCCTGGCCAGGGATAGGGTAAAGAATCTTGGCAACATCATCATGTATTGTAGACTGACCATTGAATTTCAGTCATCAGCTGTTGTCCATGGTGACTTTCCACCTTAGGAATATCTCCTGGATTTGATGTTATCTAGTTTCTGAGAAGCTGAGGATCCTAGTGCATGCCTTTGTTACACTGAGACTGGATTACTCTGTACCCAGGGCTATCGGCAGGATTGACATGCCACTTGCAGCTGGTGCAGAACACCGCAGTCAGGTTGATTACAATACTGCCTGTGAGACGGTGTGCCTCCTATAAAATCAGTTTGTTAACATACAATGCCCTGCTTGATCCTGGCCCAGGCTATCTTAAAGAGCTCTTCTTTCCATATAGTCCCTGCCACCCTCCCCATTCCTCTGAGATCAGCCGCTTGGATGTCCCTAGCTCAAGGTTAAAGCTGTCTGGGGACAGAGCATTAACTGTGGCAGCCCCACTTTTTGGAATTTATTACCTCATTATTAAAGAGAGGCCCCCCTCTGTGAAATTTTTTAATTGAGGGCTTGAACATAATTTATTTAATCGAGAATATTTTGTTTGAGGAATGGATTATCTACTGAGACAGTATTCTGTTATAACTCCATAAAATATGTAAGGAGGAACACACAACATGGTGTGGGTCATGCTCTGATAAATGTCCACTTAGGGGCATGTGGCCTAGTACCTCACGGCCCCTAGAAGGGCATTTATCAGAGCATAACCCACACCCTGAAGTGCGTTATTACACTTATAAAATGAATATATGCTGAACAAATAAAAAAAATGTTTTAAAAATGTGTTAAATATTGAAACAATTTCTTTTTTGTAGTCAATAGTCCCTCCATGGCTGCACTAGGGGTCCTGTGCTGAGTATTTGTGAGCCCTACTATATTTGTGAGACCTGCTGCTTTAATCATCCCTGCAGGGAAACTGCAGCATGAGTACGAATACTTACTTTTATGTGAATATTTAGTTGCGAGGAGAAAACAAAACAAGTGTGATGGGTCAAGTCGCTAGGCTTCCGGCAAGACAGAGATTTCCTTATGGTCCTGCTGACAGCACACTACCATCTGCTGTAGCGTCTTTTGCATAAGTGCTGGTGGTCTCACTCTCTGTGGGTCAGAGAGCAAGAGAGTGAGGGCAATTCGAGTGAGGAACATGGGTTGGGAGAGAGAGTTAGAGGGGCTGTTTTGTAAATCTTATGTCCCTTGTGTTTTTTGAAAGCTGTTTCTTTTTTTTGTTTTATGGAGTGGAACAGAGGAAAGCGGGGGACATTCATTGAAAAACAAAATGTCTGCCACATTCATTTTTTCATACTGGAACAGTAGCGCTTGGATTCTAATACGTAAATGGGACACTAGTATTGGGTCTTTTTATTTTGTGTGGTTATTAACAAACAAAAAAAAGACATGACTGGAATAGTCTCAGTCAGTCAGGATACAGGACTGCCACTACTTATTTTAGTTATGTTTATGCTTATGTGAGAAGGATATACCTCAAGACATATATCTGAGATACTGACTGCTGTATTTCGCACTGTATTGTGAGGTGCCCAGAGCCTGTAAGATAGGGTGCCAACTAAATAAATTTACTACTACTAAACATTGCATTTGTGGCCTATACTTACAGTACCTTTGAAAAATATCAGGAAGAAGGGCAATGAACAGGATAACATTGTATTTGGGGCCCACCATACCACTGAAGAGTATGAGAGTAAGGCAACAAACAGGATATAACAGTTGTTGTGGCCCACCCTTTCCACTGGAAAGTATTAGATAGTATGGTAACCAACAGGATAACACAATATTTGTGGCCTACTCTTGCCTTAGGAAAATATCAGACAGTATGACAATTACTATGCTTGCACAGTGCTCATGGTCTACACTTACCTTCAGAAAGTATCTAAGCATTAGGGCTATTAACAGGTTAATATGACATTAGTGGCTTACCCTTACCTTTGAAAAGTGTCGGACAGTAGAGCAATTAGCAGGTTAACACAAAGAATGGCAGAGAGTCCCAGGAAAGTGCCACACAGGATATAAGCCATGACAGGGTCGGTATCAAACATCTCGTCGAACTCATAATCATCCACTAGCGTTATCCTATAAAGGCTGTACAGCAACCGCTCCACTGTCTCCATGCTTGGAATGTCAGGGTTACCTGTAAGCAGTGTGATGTAGTGGTTAGTGCCCAACTGGAAAAGCAGCAGACCCAAGCTCAAATCCCACATGAGCCACCTACTCACTGGGACCCTACACAAGTTATTTAACATCTTACATCTTAAGGCGTAACATCTCAGTACTCATGCCACCCACCTATATAACTGGATAAAAGTAGGACCCCACTGAATATAAGATGCTGTATCCTAGCTGAGCTATCCTGGGTAGATAAATAATAATGAATATGTAAGCAATAAGGCATGAAGAGGTGTGTGTAAAACATATTTTACAACACGGCCAGGGGCGTAGTTAGGCACGAGGCCGAAGGTCGAGTGACTTCAGCCACTGGACACGCTGTAAAATATGATTTACACACATCCCTGAGTGCCTTATTGCACTTATAAAATTGTCCCTTTTTTTTTTACTTTTTACTGTTGGAAAAAGCATATTTATATGTAGAAACAATAGATTTACTTGTGTGTATTTGTGATAAAATAGTCCTTCCGCCCACTGCAAGTGATGTAATTGATGATGTCATTGTATAATTGCCTACTTTCTTCTTCTTGTTTTTTTTTTTCTCTGTTTTTGTCCACATTCAAGATATGGAATGTTTATCATGGAATGTTTAACATGGAATACATGGATTCAAAAGTCTGCTCAGTTCCACTGTACACATGGGGCTGGATATTCAAACTGCGCCATTCTGTGGCGCAAGCCCTTGTGCTGCTCAAAATAGTTGTGCTGGTGTGTGGCCGGGGCGATATTCAACGGAGTTGCGCTATTGAGCAACTCCTTTGAATATCACCCCCTGGCCACAGCCACTGTGCATGGCGCAGTGGAACTTGCGCCACCGCAAGTGGTCAGAGTGGAGCATTCAAGATGCGGTGGCGCAAAGTTCCATTGCGCCATGCGCAAATTTCCAATATTCAAAAGGTGACATGCAAATGGGGCTATAATTCGTGCAAGGAGCAGGGGGCCATTTGCATCTATTTATGGCCCCATTTGCATGCCATTAGCATGCAGGTGCACCGATCCCCGACGACTTGCGCCTGGTGCCCTGCCAGGCAGCAGCCGTCGGGGACCGACGCCCTGCAGCCCGATCGCTGGGCATAACAGTTTATAATCCCCACCCCCGACTGGCCCGATCGCGGGCATAACAGTTGAAATCCCCCACCCCAACTGGCCCGATCGGGCAAACTGTAGTAACGCCTCCCACTAGCCCGGATCAAGGGCATTAGAGGTCAACCCCAAGGTCCAAGTAGCCTGGTGATCTAGTGATCCCCACCCCACCCACCCATGGAGCCCCCCACCCGCTTCCCCGTCAGCCGGGTGGGCGGCAGCACCCCGCCTGCCGCCCGCCTGCCCGCCGACTGACTGCTCGGTAGGGCTGCACGCCCATTGGTTCAGAGCAAGAGCTAATGGGCATGCAGCCCATACCATACAAGGCAGTCCAGATATGTGAATGAGTGCGAAACGTCAGTAGTTTATTCGGCTCACCTCCTGCATGTAAACTTTTGTTTTTGTGCAATACGTTTTTCCACTACTATTTATAATAAATGGCTAGTCAAGGTATTACAGTCTAGATCCCACAATCACTAACAAAGCATGCATACTTCGAGATCGGGAGTGGGTTGTTGGGGAGTGAGAACTGCGGGAGCGAATTGATGAGGGAGCGGGTCGTCGGGAGTGAGTTGACTGGGAGCGAAAATGCAGGAGTGAATTGACGTAGACCCGTTATAGTGTAGTTAACAGACACTTAAAGTGTAACTAAAATCACTTTTGGTCACACTGCTAATTCCCACTATCTTTAAAACAGGCAGGTGCTCTCCCACTGCCACTCTCGCCTTCTCCCTCCTGACAGTTATGGTAAACAGCCAGTGGGTGCCCAGTGCTGCTGGGTAGTACCCCTCTCCTGACCTGTGTATGCTTTGTTTTAAAAATGGCTGGTGGAAGCCAATCCCACCAGCCCGTATCCACCTTGTCTTTATGATGGTGGGTGCCCAATCTCACCACAGGAGGCATATACTTTGTTCCAACACCAGGGTCCCAACCCCCAGTGCTAGTCTTCAATCTCCCCTCCTTCCTCCAATATTAAGGGGGACAGGGGAGCCCATCTCTGGTGTCATCATACTTGACCCCCCCCATGTCTAGCAGTCTTCCCTCTGATATGAAGTGACACCGGGGTGCCAACTCCCAATGTTGCTGAACAGCCCAGAATAACTCTAATAAAGAAAAACAGTCCAACATAATTTTTTTCTATTTTTCTTCTTTTTTTTTAAACTCTGAAACAAAGCTATCTATCAATGTCTTTTGTGGCCTTTTCCCACTCACCCACCCCCCTCACCCCAATCTGTCCCCCACTCAGCACCCACCACCCCACACCCCCGTACCACTGACTCACCTAGAGAGGGTCCACTGCAACTCTGCCAAGAAACATGTTCTTCTCATTTAACATCGGCTGGGGCTGAAGAATTAGGTACTGTAAGTGCCATCAATGTATTTTTAATATGTTTTGAACTTTTACTCATAACTTGGAAATGTTTTATTATTTTTGTCATCAGATTTTCAACATGGACTTTATGGGACCCTACCTCATAAACAAGGTAGGTAAAAGTTTTCAAATTTGGGCCAAAATGTGATTTTGTAGTCACTCTGCAAAATTACCTTTTGGGCAGGATTTTTCGATTTTCCCCTACCACATTCACGAAGTGGAGTAATAAAAAGTCTATGTTGAACATTTGGTGAAAACATATTTTAAAAATGATCAATTTATGAGTGAATATTGAAATTTTTCAGCATTCACTCATAACATCGCTATTTTTCAGCTCCATGTCTTTTCAGCTACTGAAAAACAGTGAGTGCAATTTCAGCGATGTAATTATAGCGACACAAATTTCAGCGACCAGCAACTTCAGCGAGGGACTTTTCAGTGAATATATTCAGATCTGCAACAATTCCTTGAATGCCTGTACAACAACCACCTTGGGGACAAAAGCTAATGAAAGCAGCATTCAAGCATTGCGAGCAAAGTCAGCATCATGAACGTACCTTGCATGTACAGCTGTATGTGCCCCCAAATTGCTTGCCCGAAATGGAAAAAACATCCACGTACCCTACAGAAGGTAGGCAATCTGACTATTCTTATTGTTGCTACTTTTTATTGCAGGGGGCTCCGCCCCGAACCCCCCCATTTCTAAAATAACATCCTCTGAGTCACTCATTGATATCACAGGATCTCTGAAATGTCACAGTTGCTGTAATGCTGCAGTCGCTGTAATTGTAGGCAGCAGTTTTGTTTCACTCTAATTGCCTCACTGTAATTGACTGGCTGAATTGATGTGCTACCCTATTTTTCAATATTTTGACCCCAAATTTTCAACATGGCTTTTTTCACCCCACCTCATGAACAAGTGAGGTGACATTTTTTAAATCCATCTGGAAAGGTGATTTCGCAGTTGCTCCACAAAATCACCTTTTGGGTGGGATTTAAAAAATTTCACCTAACAGGTTCATGAGGTGGGTTTATAAAAAAGACTATGGCTGGGATATTCAGAGCAGTTGCGCAATGCGCAACAGGGATGTGCCAGCGCAAGTGCGCCAATGCGCCAGAGAGCGATATTCAGTGGCAGCAAATGTATGGCACAAATCCCAATGCACCAACGCGCAATGGTAATGAATGCATGCACAAGTGCAGGGGACATAGCCATGAATATGCAGCACAGTGCGATATTCAACAACAGGTGAATGGCGTAAGCGTGGAGCAAATGGGACTTGCGTGGAGCAGACCTGAGCACATAAAAAGAGGAAGCAAACCATGGAAGGAGGCTTGCGCCACAGGGGATCCAGAAAGAGGGAGAGCGAGGGGGCAGCCTGAACAAGCAAGGGGAGTGACAGGGTGACAGGCATGCTGGGAGAGGCACAGAGTGTGCACCAGGGAGTCTGAAACAGCTAGAGACTGGGGCTGTGAGCATGTGTGTGACTGAGTGAGTGTGTGTGTGGACGTGAGACAGGGTGCAAGGCAACACACAGCGAGTGCCTGTGACACCCAGCACAGGAGGGGCTGCACAGGGGCACAGAGAGGTGGGAGGCAGAGGCCACAGACTGCAGGCCAGGCAGCCAGAAACAGGGGTGCACCCAGTGCAGGGGCATGGACAGCAGCCCACAGCCATGGGGGCCAGGGGAGAGAGCCGGCCGGTGGGGGAGACACAACCCAGGACATGGCCAGTGCCATATTCCAGATGGAGGTGGTAATGAGGGGTGTGAGGAGGCAGCTTGCAGACCAGCATGGCCGTGGAAGGGCCCGTCGGCGGTACGCCAGGAACAGGTGGTACCATGCCCGCATCACATTCGAACAGTATAGTGATACAGAGATCGTGGGCTGGTACCGCCTGAACTGGACAATTCTGAGGAGGCTCCGTGAGCTGTGCAGTGAGGAGATGCAGGCACCCACAAGACAGAGCCATGCCCTGTTGGTGGAGATGAAGGTCAATGCCGTCATGTGCCTGCTCTCCATGGGTATCTTCCAGAGACCAACAGGGGACACCACAGGCATAACCCAGTCGGCCGCGTCATGGCTCCACACACAGTTCCTCAGTACACTGCAGCCACATGCTGCAGAGTACATCCATTTCCCCAGCACACAGGCAGAGTGTACAGCAAACATGCAGGGGTTCCACAGGGTGGCACGGTTGCCTGGCATGCTAGGGGCCATCGACTGCACCCATGTTGGCATTCGCGCACCACTTAGCCTAGAGGGTGTAGCCTACATGAACAGGAAGGGCTACCCCAGTGTCAACTGTCAGGTGGTATGCGATGCCAGGGGGCGCATAATCAATGTCTGTGCCACACACCCTGGAGGAGCACATGATGCCTTCATCTGGCACCAGTCAGAACTGTGCCAGAGGTTTGAGAGTGGGAACATCCCCATTGACCATCTAGTCAGTGAGTATGCTGTGGATGCAGTATGCTGGGAATGGCAGGGCATGGGGGTTGCCAGGGCATGGGTGCCAGGGTGTGTGGCCGGGATGGCGGGGGGGTGCATTGACTCAGTCCACCATGCTAACCAGACATCTCTACACACAGGTGACAGTGGCTACCCACTCTGACCATGGCTACTCACCCCATACTGGCACCTGTCGACCCCAGCACAGGAGAAATACAATGAGGCACACGCCAGCACATGGAACATCATCGAGCTGGTGTTTGGGAGGCTGAAAGCTTGGTTCCGTAGCCTGGACAGGTTTGGTGTTGCCCTAAAATAGAGCCCCTCAAAGGCCTGCGGCCTATTTCTGGCCTGCTGTATACTACACAACATGGCCACCAACTGTGGGATAGCTGTCAAGGTCGAAAAGGGGGACAGCAGTGGGGACGACGTGGTCGCTGGGCCCGGTGGTGGGCAGCCCCCCCTGGGCGAAGGGATCCCCGGCTGACCAGGATGGGCCAGCGGTACATAGAAACATATAGAAACATAGAATTTGATGGCAGATAAGGACCGCTTGGCCCACCCAGTCTGCCCATTTCCCTACCTAATGGATAAGCTGCAGATCCTAGTTAACCAGCAGCCTACTTCTTTCTACCCCAACCCCCTAGAATTGCCTTATGGCTGTCCCATGCATGCTTGAATTCAACCACTGTTTTTGACTCCACAACCTCCTCCGGAAGGCCGTTCCATGCATCCACAACCCTCTCTGTGAAAAAATACTTCCTTACATTACCTCTGAGTCACCCCCCCATCTTCAAATTGTGCCCCCTTGTTCTTGTACACCTCTTTTTTTGAAAGATGTTACCCTCTTGGACTTTGTTGATTCCCTTGAGGTACTTGAAAGTTTCTATCATGTCCCCCCCTCCCTCCTTTCCTCAAGGCTATACATATTAAGCTCCTTTAGACTCTCTTCGTATGTCTTCCAGTGCAGACCCTGCACCATTTTAGTTGCCCTCCTCTGGACAGCTTCCATCTTGTCTATGTCCTTGTTGAGACTGGGTCTCCAGAACTGCACATAGTACTCCAGATGGGGTCTCACAAACTGTCTGTACAGAGGGATAACAACTTCCTATTTTCTACTGGTGATGCCTCTCCCTATGCATCCCAGTATCCCCCCAGCCCTCCTTACTGCCCTCTCACATTGCTTGCCCACCTTTAAGTCATCTGATATGACTACCCCCAGGTTCCTTTCCATTTTGTTGTTGTTAGTATCTCACCCCCATTGTGTACTCCTCCCTGGGTTTTGTTTCCAGGTGCATTACCTTGCACTTCTTAGCATTAAATCTAAGCTGCCATACATTTGACCATTCCTCTAACCTTGCCAAGTCCCTTCTCATCCTTTCCACCCACCTTGTGCATCAACTCTGTTGCAGATCTTTGTGTCATCTGCAAGAGACATACTTTTCCTTCCAGTCCCTCTGCAATGTTGCTTATAAAGACATTGAAGAGGACCGTCTAATACTGAACCCCGGCACCCACTAGTAACCTCCTTTCTTCAGAGTGGACTCCATTTACTATTACCCTCTGTGTCCTATTCTCCAGCCAATTCTTTACCCAGGCTATTATCTTGAGACCCACTCCTAGGCTGGCTAACTTGTATATTAATCTTTTGTGTGGGACTGAGTCAAATGCCTTGCTAAAGTCAAGGTAGGCCATGTCCACAGCCCCTCCCTGATCTACTACTTTGGTCACCCAGTCAAAGAAATCTATTAGATTTGTCTGGCATGACCTTCCCACTGTAAATCCATGCTGCCATGGGTCCTGTGCCCTTCTGGCCTTTAGATACTCGACAATTCTTTCGTTCAGAAGTGATTCCATTATTTTCCCTATCACTGAGATTAAACTAACAGGTCTGTAGTTTCCTGCTTCTGCCCTGCTCCCACTTTTGTGAAGGGGAATCACATCTGCCCTCCTCCAGTCCTCAGGTACCACCCCATCCTCCCATGATTTGTTAAAGAGGGTAGTCAGTGGTGTCACTAGTTCTACCCTTAGTTCTTTTAGAATTCTGGAATGAATCCCATCAGGCCCCATTGCTTTGTCCACCTTCAGTTTTCAGTTTGCTGAGGCACAATCACCGAGGAGCATTATGGAATGCACAGGTAGGTGATTATGGCCACATGCAAGGGCAAGGGGCCAGGGCACAGTAGACAGGCAGGCATGGGCGTGCCCTATGCCAGGGGCTGTGGGAGGGGTTGTGTGGACAGGCATAGGGAACAGACACCATTGCAGCACACAGCACAGGCCCGCACAACAAGCGCACACAATCACACATACACATGCACACGCACATACACGTGCACACCGGACCCATCATGCCCCAACCCAGAGGCGGGTACCGGGTGTGTGTCAGATGCTGAGCGGCGCTGCACAGTGTCAGTCAGTGCTGTGCTGGCATCATCATGCACATGCCACAGTAGACAGCAGCTGGGCGGGTGGGCCCACGGGCCATGTGCGGTGTCGCCCACGGATGCCACGGCCATGGGACGCACATGCACATGCTGCACCAGTGTGCACACAGGGCAGCAGCATATGGTGGACATGGAGGTGGGTGGATCAGGGATGCCACACAGTAGCACGGCTGCCGCTGACACGTGGACAGCCCCACCGAGAACGCACAGTGGACGCAGTCTGCGTGATAGCCACAGGGGGTGTCACAGACGGTCCCCCAGGGGTGACACTGCGGGACCGTGACTGAGCCCTCGCAGGTGTCTGCAGGCCCACAAACATGCCCGCACCAGGCATACTGGGAATGCCCACAGCAGACCCCAGCGTTGACACCATGGGGGTCACACGACGCCGGGACCGAGGGGTGGAGAATGCACTGTGCGGTGTAAGCGGTGGAAGGCCATGCACCAAGGAGGCCAGTGGTGCCAGTCCGGCCATGACTGCAGTGGACAGCTGATCCATGGCTGTAGCCGTGTGCACTCGCATTCACGTGTTCTCAGCCAGGAGCAGGACAAAGTCCCTGTCCCGCCACTCTGCTGCCTGGCGCAGCTCCGCGTGAAGTGCACGCACCCCTTCTGTGACCAGCATCTGCTGCACAACAGAGGCCCGGAGCAGACGGGTGTGCTTGTCCAAGGGGTCAGCGCCCTGGGGTGTAGGGGCACTGTGCCAACCCATGGATGTGTTCCGACCCTGCAGCCCAGCACCCTGTGATGGTGGGTGCTGCACAGTGGCTACCTCCTGGGGCTGGCTGTCGTGTGGTGCACCGACAGCATTCCCAGCCCTGGGCCCCCCCTCAACGCTGTTCGTCCGCTGCTGCTGCCCCCCCAGCCACTGTGCGCAGGGTAACACCGGCACAGCTGCACTACCACAAGTTTTCCCACCACCACTGCCAGCCATTGCTGCACTACTGGCAGCCACAGCTACGCTGGCCACAGTGGCCGGTGGGCAGGCAACAACCACCGAGTCACCGTCTGCGCTGCCATGGCGGGAGTGTGGTATGGTGTCTCCCTTGTGGCCACAACATCGCTGTCCAGGATGAAGGTCTCGTCGTCATTGGAAACGGACCCCGCCCTGATCTTTGTCTCAGCACACAGGACACCATGCCTGGCATCATGCTGGAACGCAGCCAGGGCCTCGTCCGCATCCGTGCCACTGGCATCTGGACAGACAGCGGTGCTGCCCTGCAGTCTATCCGAGCCACGGTGTCTGGTGGAGGTGGATGGATGGTGCTCTGGGTCCAGGACCACCCCCACAGCAGACAACGCCACCCTTGCCGCTGCACGCAGGTGATCAGGAGCTGAAAGGGAACACAGTTGCATTAGTGTCGCTGTCGCCCATCCTTGCCCCCAGCCCCACTGCCCCATGCCCCCGTCACAGACAAGCCTACTGTGCAGTGATGGGCTGCTACCCATCTGGAATCCTCTGCTGGGCATGCCCTCGACCACTCTGCACCACATAGTGGCTGCCACCATCTCCTCCCGCTGTGTAAAATTGGGCACGGCAGGCTGACCCCCGCTTCTGGTGGCACGCGCTGCCCGGATGGCTGCCACCTTCTCCTTGGTCCTCCTCCAGTCTGTGCCGATGTTCTTTTTGCCCTCCTGCACAGACCATTGGTGGCTGCCCTGCTGGTTCACAGCATGATCCACACCCTCCCATGCTGTGGCCTGGGCCTGTGGGGTGCCTGTGGAGCCACTCAGGAGTGGCTCCTGACCCAGGTATGCCTGGAATAGGGCATCTGACTCTGCCCTGGTAAAGTTGGGCCTGCGCTTGCATACAGGCCCATGCTTCTCAGTCTCCTCTAGCTCGGACATGCTTCTTCCTGTGGAGATAGACATGTGTTAGTATGGCCTGGTAAATCCTCCCCCACCCTCCCATTCCACAGTCCAGCCAGCCCTGCAGCGTGTATCTTACCTCAAAGGGATGCAATACCAGTCCATACCCTGTGCATTCCCCTGGCACCTTTATAGCGCATCACAGGTAAATGAGGGGCTGCGCAACTGTAATGACATGCAAATGCAGCTGATGCACCGTGGATAGGCTAAACAGCTGATTTGCATATAGCGGCTGAATATCACGTGGTTGCGCATTGTGCAGTGGGGTTGCGCATGCACAAGTCAGGGCACAACATTGGGAGATGCGCAACAGCCCATGCCACGTACATGCGCATGCCACCATCACGCATGCCACGGGTGCAGCATACGCGACATGCGTGATCGGCAGTACAGCAGCTCGGCTGCTATTGCATGTGTGGCGCTCATTCACTGTATGGCCTATGGCACCCAGGCACCAGGCAGCCGATGGCGCCCCTGAGCTATGGGTACCATGGCACCCCTGCACAATGGGGACTTGTACTGTGGCACCCACATGGCCCTAAGGTGCAGCATGCCTGCACTGCCCAATGGCGCTGTGGCGCAGGGTGCGCAGCCTGACCCTTGACCCCATGGACATCCTTTGCCCTTGTAGGTGCCCTGAGACATGTGGCAGTGCTGCATTGCATGAGTCATGCATCTCCGTGCCTGCGTGCTAGGCGGTGGCAGCGTATCGCGGTGCATGGCACGCATCACCAGCATGTGTAGCACATATACTGCTGGGCAGCATTTTACTTTGCTGAGCGAGCTGCAAACATGCCACGCCATCCAGCACCAAGAGCCCCTAACTGGACACAGGTTGATTTGGTCAACCTCATGGCCCTAGTGGAGCCATATGCTGGCACCTTGCTTGGACAGGTGCCCTTCAACAGGCCTCGGACCGATGTGTGGCAGGAGGTGGCAGACGGTCTCTAGGAGGCCACAGGTGTGCGCAGAACTGGGGAGCAGTGTAGGCACCGCTACGGGAACCTGCAGCAGAGAGAACCAGAGCAGCTGTGGACGCTACAGGCACGCATCCAGAGGGGCGCCATGCTATGGCCAGGTAAGTGCACAGCACCTGTGCCCATTCTCATCCAGTGGTCCATTGGGCGGTGCCACTGGAATGCCATGCTGCGGGGGGGCTGGGGCTACACGCCTCGTTGGGAGTGGTGGTACACCGTGGCTGTCCTGTGTCACCATGCCACTGGCACGATATGCAGGGTGTCACACTGTACCGGGGGGGCCTGTAGTGTTGCCCAGTTGTCTTTCTCCATACTTTCTCCTAGGTCCTGAAGATCAGAGGCAGGCCCACCTTGCTGGCGCTGCGGCCGGGCCAGGACAGGCCACAGTAGGGGGCAGTGCACCAGTTTCAGGCCGCATGGGCGTGGTGGCTGGACAGCCTCAGAGTGTGCCTCATCATGCAGGTAGGCACATTTACATGCTTCTATGTTGTGCGGGGCAGGCAGTGGGGGTGGGAGTGGGACATGGCCCTTTGTGCACAAGGCCCTCTCCAGCTGTGCACTGCCTGCGGTGTCCTCTGCACCACAATGTGGCTATTGCACATGTGGATGGATGCTGCAGGTGGGCTGTGGGTGCACCTGGGTCCCAGCTGTGCCACTGACAACCGCCTGCATGGCCATGTCACCTGCCTGCCTTGGCAGTGGTGTGCTGCATATGGGCAGTGTTGGAGTGCAGTGTTCTGCATGGCTGTGGGTCCCTGGGTGGGAAACTCATGTGCAAACTCACTGCGGGTGGTGGAATGCCAGCCCAGGGGCACATGTCACTGATGCCCACTGCACATGGTGGGTGGGCTGCAGCGTTCTGGATATGCACTCATACTTGTGTTCACTCCTTTGTCCTAGGTGTTGGGACCAGGGATGTCCATGCTCACCTTCTCCGGCAGATGTTGCGGATTTCAACCACCACGCTACAGGTGGTGCAGGAGCTGGTGCTGTCACAGCACAAACGGTGATGCCAATGGCCGCGATGGCCTACAGTGGGGCGCGGACAGCCATAGGGCCCATCTGCCAGTTTGCTTACCCCTTCCCTGAGCAACCTCCCTTGCCCTCCCTTGTCCTCTTCTCTTGCCTTTGCCCCTGCCCCCTGCCTTCCTTCCCTGGCCTACCTGTATGTGGGTGGTCCCTCCTTTCCCTGAACCTTGTATATGTGTATATAGTTTTGTTTTGTCTGTTACAGTACACTATTTTTGGTAACCCATCTGTGTCCATGTCTGCTTTGCAGCTAGTACGTGAAGCCATGTTGCAGTGCTGCACCTGGCTGCTGTGTGGTACATCTGGGGTGGACAGGGGGTTGTACCAGGTGGTGTTCCACCATGGTTTGGGTGGGGTGGCTGTGGCCTGTCCTTCCAGGTCATGTGGTGTGTGCCTTGTGTGCTGTTTGCCTGTGTGTTGCCGGCTGTGGTCCGGGTGGCATGTCCCCAGCTTCCCTGTAGGTGTTGCTAGGGCTGTTCATCAGGGGCCGTTGTTGCCACCCTGTCATTGTGCCCCACTGTGGTGTGCATGGTCAGGGCCTACTGCCTCCACGTGCTCACTGGGCAGTGTGCCCACGTGTGCCTGCCGTGCCTCTCAGCTGGTGCACTGTGCGCCCTGGTGGTGGGGCCTCCGACCCCTGTGGCATGCGGCCTGCTGTGCCTGTTACCTCTCCCTGTGTGTCCTGGAGCATGCTCCTCTGCACCTTGCACACTGGTGGCCACTGCTACTGCGCTACTTGGCTTGCTCTCCTGCGCATCCCTGGCTGCGCTACTGCGCTTCATGTCTTGCTCCCTGGCGCATCCCTGGTTGCGCTATGGCGCATCCGTGCGATATTCAGCCGGATTGCACAGGCACATCCTGTCATGCGCAAACTTTGAATATCATGCCCATTTCACCATGGCGCACTGTACTTGCGCTGCGCCCCTCTTGCGCCTGCCTCTGGCACAGTTCTGAATATCCCGGACTATGTTTTAAAATTTGGGGTCAAAATCTTTAAAAATAACAAAATTAGGAAGATACACTGAAAATTGTCAATGTTCACCCATAACTTTGGTAACTTTTAATGTTTTGATCCCAAATTTTGAACATAGCCATTTTTCTCCCCTACCTCATGAACATGACAAGTGTAATTTTTCAAATCTTGCCCAAAACATGTTTTTGCACTTGTGGCATGAAATGATTTTTTGGCCAGTATTTTATAAATGACACCTGTTGTGTTTTTTTGGGGGGGTCATAAAAAAGACTACGTTGAAAATCTGGGGTCAAAATTAAAAAAAGTTATGAAGAAATTTTGTGTTCAGGGCTGACCATTGGTGCAATGCACAGCATGATGCAATCTCATGCCAGTTAGCTGAGTTTGGGGTAAGCTCAGTGAGCCAGCTGGATGGACCAAGGTTGAATGGATGGCACTGCCATGTGGTTCCACTCCCAGCCTGCGGAGGGACTGTGCAAGGTTGGTCATGTGGGCAACAAGTAACCATATGGTGAAGGGAATGCTTCTCTTGGTTTAGGGCCTGGACAGCCTGGTGCCTCTGGATCCACAGCTAATTGAAAGGGCAGGGTCCAGACAGTTCTGTGTTTCTGTAGCCACACAGACATTTGGCTCTATGCATCTGCATCTATAGGCACATGGAAGCACAGGGCCCAGAGGGCCCTGCATTCTGCAGCCCCACAGCCCCTAAGCTTCTTTGCATCCATAGCCACCCGGAAGTGCAGGGCCTGGAGGGCCCTGTGCTTCCACAGTGAGATGGCCTGTTTCCTTGGTGCATGGTATGGAGGGCCCTGTGCCTTTGCAGTAGTTCATGCAGCTCCCAAAGGGAGCTGCATGAATGAAAATATGATTCCACTATCACAAAAAGAAACAAAATTCATTGTAAAAAACAATGTTAATGCACACACTAAGGTTGAAGAATGCAATGCAGACACATTAAAGAAATGAAAATTATAAAATGGGTCACGGAAATCCTGTAACCTCATTGGTCAAAACATGTCACATGACCATGTGCAAATCCTGCAACAGACAGATGGTAAAGATCCTGCTGATCAAATGTTTACTGTCTTTGAACCTAATTAATATTTTATTTTAATTTTTAATACAGATTCATTTGACAATTCAGGGTGTGTGTAGTAGTGGGATTCATCCACTTCTTGTGTGGTTAAAGTCACTCAGTGGTGCCTCATGACTTATCACACAAGGTGTGGGTAAATTCCACAACAACACATACCCTGGCATGCATTACTTCATAAGCATTAGGGTATAAAGTCTCAGGAGTCATAGCAAATCGGTGGTGTGGGGTTCCTCTGGGCTTTCAACTCTAATTACCACCCCCTCCCATGAACAAACAAGGTTATACTATTCATAATATGTTGCTTCATGCAGGGCCCATGGAGCCTTGTGTAAAGATATAACTTATTCTATTGGCCACATGTAGCAAGCCATTCTTCTCTACCTCCAGAGAGTATATGCCTGTGAGGCACTGGCATGGAGATTCACCTTGTGCTTCAGACAGGAAGCTATGGGGTGGGAAGGACAGGGTGGGCATTAGGATTGACAACCACAAGGAACACAACACCACCTATTTGCCAAGACTTCCAAGACTCCAAATGAAATGTTTTTAATTTCCTCACTTTGTCCCCTTTGCATTCTTCACCCCTAATGTGTGCATTAACATTACTTTTTGCAATGAATATATACAGTACATATACTGTATTTCGAGTAGAAGCTGTGACTTCTAATCAATGAAACACAGTATATATAATATACTTGCAAGGCAGTGGTAGAGCAAGTGTTGTTGGGTAGTGGTAGCACAAGTGTACTTGGGTTGAGCAGAGTGTTCACTGTTAAAACACAATCTCTGCACCATGAGGCAGCATAGTGCATTGGTTTAAGGCTCTGAGCTTCAAACCTGGAGACCTGGGTTTGATTCCCACAGCCTCCCACTTGCATACTGTGTGATCCTGAGCAAGTCACTTAACTTCCTTGTGCTCCCAGGTCACACCTGGAAACATGCTTTGGTTTAGTGTGCCTCTCCTGGTTAAACAATTTCCCCTTCCTTTCCCTTTGCACCATAATAACTCTGGCGAGGTTTGATGAAATTTCCCCAGATTTGGAATGTATGGTCTGGGCAGCAAGTTTTCAAGATGTGGAAAGTTTTATCATGGCCACTTAACCAGATTCCAAGATCTGGAAATGTCAAAAATACATTAAAAATTACAATTTGGGGCCATTGTTTGCTCCCACCTACAGTCAAGATGGTATGGAATTTTGTTCTGAAACTTTCAGGGCTGAAGGAGCTTGTGCAAGGGGTATGCCTTTAGAATGTTTTGTGAAAACATATTAATTGGTTCCAGAGTTCCAGAGTTTTGAAATGTGGCTTCTGAGCATGCTCAATAGGGTTTTTGAGATCACCCTCTGATGATACAACAAAATTCTCTTTCACTAGCATTTTTAGGTTGCAACTAATTGTACTTATGGGAGAAAGAGTTTTAGGCCATGATGGGCACCATCTTGTTTTTTTTTTCTGGGAAAAAAATGTGAAAATAAATAAAAACAAGTTAGGAAAAATACATGACTCTAACTAAATGGAACCCATTTCATAAAACAGGTCAGAAATAGCATTTTGAGGCTTCATAAAGTTCTTTGGCCCTCAGCTTAGCAAGAGCTGCCAATTCTTGGGTTGCACATTTAAGTGCAACTAAAGAATTTTTAGTGCAAACCAAAAATGGAATTCTTGGTGAGCACAAAAAAATTATTTGGTGGCAATTAAATGTGCAACCCAAGAATTCTATTTTTGGTATGCATGAAAAATTCTTCAGTCCCACTTAAATATGCCACTCAAGAATCTGGGTCTCAACAAAAATTCTTGTTTTTCTGCTGGATTACTTCTTTGGTTGCACATTAAAGAGTGACCCAAGACTTTTTGTTTGAACCTTTGTGGTTTTGGGACTGAATGAAGATTTTGATATGTGGACAAAGAATTGTTTACTCACACATTAAGTGTGATGCAAGAATGCCTTCATGCAAACTTAAATGTCTTTTTTTTAACAATTAAAAATTTCTACGTAAGATCTAAGGATTTTTCTGCAAGATTTTTTTTATACTATGATCAATATCTTAGTACGTTAGTATATCACAGAATTAAACTTGTAATAGTGGAGGCAAAAGGAGGTTAATTAATTCCTGCCAAAAAATTTTCCCCACCATCTCTTCATATACTTCATCCATTGGTTTTTCATAGTATAAAGTGATCTTAAATATACAGTGTAACATAATTTATTTAAATCAAAGTCCTCAATTTTGGAGGAGTTCCAATTGGCTAATATTAATCGTTTAGTTGCCATAGTAGCCAAAGCTAAGATTTTCTTTTCTTTCCATTCAATTTCCAAGGAATCAAAGTCATTATGGATAAAGATATTTGGTGAAAGGGGAAATTTCTTATTCATAATTTTCTCCAATTGTCTTATAGTTTCTTTCCACCATTCCTGGATCTCGCCATATTCCCATAACAAATGAAAATGAAATTTTATTTTCCCTTTTTTTGCATTTATGCCAGCACCTATTGTTATAATTTAGAATTATGTGATGTAGCCTATTTGGAGTAATATAGACTCTGCCCATTATTTTATGTTGTATGGATTTATTTTTAGCATTAATATATAATACGTTTGTGTTAATGCATAATCTTTTCCATTGATTAGTGTCCTATTTTATTAATAATTCCTCCTCCCATTTTGTTTTACTATGATACAATTTTTTACCAATATTGTAAGTAAGTTTGTTAATTAGATTTATGTAAACAACCCCAATAACACTGTTCTTTGTTTTAGTAATCTTTGTCCTAGGGTTCATAAGTTGAATAAGATCCAAATCTAGTTTTTTTTATCCTCTTAATTTTTTTCTCTATGTGGGATATAAATTTACCTCTAAGTAAGTTATACTTTAGCCATGGTTGCTTAATATCTTCCTCTAAACATTTCATAAGAAAAGTTTGGTAATCCAAAAAAATATCTGTTTGACAACAATCCATCCAATGGAATATATTTAGTTTATATAGATCCAAATCAGTTATATTTTCATTATATATATATATTCCAGATCTTTGAAATCCCATTTATGCTGGCACATAATAAAAAATTGTTATTGGGGAAGGTTTTATTACAAAAATGAGCAGCTTTTTGTAGTGCTTTTATAATAGGGTTTTGGCATTTCTCAAACAAGGATTGGAATGCAAGGATATCCTGGAATCTTAGTTTGGATTGTGGTGGATATATAATTTTATCTATAATTGATTGATGGGTCTCCATGGACTGCCAATCGGCTTTCATTGTATTGATCCAATTAATCATCTGTTTCATTTTTACTGCCCAATAATAAATAATAGGGTCTGGGCATCCCATTCCACCTTCCTTTCTCAATATCCTTAATTTTTTCCATGCAATTCTTGGAGCTCCTCCACACCATAGAAATTTAACAAATAGCCATCTTATTTGTTCCAGCCATGTGATGGATATTTTTCCTTGTATTGCTTGATATAAATACATCAGGTGAGGCATAATCAGCATCTTTAAAGTCTCAATTCTTCCCCAGAGGGAAAGAGTTTTGCTTTGCCATTGCATAAGTGTATCACTAACTTTAGCAATATATGATTTTAGATTTAATAATATTGTAGTTTCAGTATTTTTTGTTAATTGAATTCCCAAGTATTTAATTGAATCCTGTATCTCCATTTCGGAAAAGATCTGCTTGGTCTCCAGGGAAATTTTATTTAAACATAGAATGAAAGATTTATTTTTATTTAGGGTATAGTTTGAGTATACAGAAAATTTCGGAATCTCTAAAAGTAATTCCGGATATATGATTCCTTAGGGTTTGAGATCATCACCATTATATCATCATCATAAACATTCAATCTAAAATGCAATACACTATTTCTCTGATTAGTAATTTTGATATTCTGTCTGATATGGTTTAATAAAGGGTCAAGTGATAATATAAATAGGAGAGGAGAGAGGGGACATCCCTGTCTTACTGCATTAAACATTGAGATGGGGCCAGATTTATATTGATTCATTTTAAGAACTGCAGTGGGAAATTTATATAATGATTGAATAGCTGTTATTATAAATTTTGTAAATTCCCATGTTTATAGAGTTAGAAACATGAATTCCCAATTAATTAAATCAAATGCTTTGGTAGCATCCAAAGCTATTGCAATAGTTTCCTGATCTAATTCGGTGACTAAAGAAAAAGTGGCTTGTACTTCCCCTAGTCCCTCAAATATATTTCTTCCTTCTCTAAAACCCTTTTGATCATTGTGTATAATTTTTGCAATCTGATTTTGAGTTTTTAAAGTAATGAGTTTGGCTAATATCTTGTAATCTGTATTAAGTAAAACAATAGGATGATAGTTTTCAGGGAACAAAGGATCTTTATTTTCCTTTAGTATCAGTATTATGTCAGCATAATAATATGTTTTGGATCCTCTCCCACAGTTGACATCTCCTCTGCCAATCTTTGAAGCCAGTCTACTAATTCCAAAATAAATGCCTGATAAAATTCGGATGTAAATCCAACCGGTCCTGGAGAAGAATTCTTCTTCATAGACTTAACAGCTTCCATTACTTCAGTTTTAGAAAATCCTTCTGTACATATCAGGCCTTTTTTCAGATTACTACTCTCAAGATATTGTTTACATTCCGATTTGTTTCTTAGTTTGTTATTCATCCCATTGTAGTTATATAACCCCTCATAATATGATTGAAAAACTTGGGCAATCTTGCTATCTGTAGTAAATATCTCTTGATTATCTGCATAGATCTGTGTTATGATATTTCTTTCCCTTTGTTGTTTTAAAGCATAAGCTAACATTTTGCCAGATTCATCAGAAAACAGATATAGCTTATTTTTCAGTTGGTCATTTTTTTCCTCAGCTTTCTTTTCTAAAAGCAATTTTGTTTTCATTACTTTATTTTGTAATTGAGTTTGATGTTTTATTGGCTCTAACCTATCTTTTTCTTATAAATCTAATATTTCTTTATCTAGCTTTCCCATGTATTTCTGTTGCTTCTGCTTTACCTGTATTAAATAAGATACTACATATCCCTGCATGGTAACTTTAAATGCATCCCAAATTTCTGATGCTTTCTGATTTTTATAGTTTATTTCCTAAAATTCCTTTATGTGATTTTTAAGATATTTCACAAAATTAGTATTAGACAGTAACATATTTTGAAAATGCCATTGTGGTATTCTTTGTTTTTCTTTAGTGGGGATAAAAATAATAGAAACTAAAGCATGATCAAAAATGGATATTTCATGTATTTCAGCTTTAAGTATATCCTGAAAAAAATGTTTGTTTACAAAAATATAATATAATCTGGAGTATACACTAATATGTTTTGCTTTGAATTTATATTTCATTGTTATGGGATTTCTGTTTCTCCAGGGATCACACAGATCATTTTCCTTAAGAAAGTTATTAAGGACATTTGTAGTTTTTTTATCTAATTCAATTGGAGGTAATGGTCTTAAAAGGACATTTAAAAAATACACACCAGAGATGGGCTTTTGAGATTAAGTTTATTTTACTTCTCAATACGGTAGTGGATGGCATCAATATTGATTTGGGTTTCATGACACATTATCCCTCTTAAACCTACTTTTACTTCATAGGATGGACATTTAACAGGACTTCAGGGTGTTGTTGTTTTGTTTTTATTTTCATAGAGTCTTTTTTTAACTGGTTATCAACATATTAGTTTCTCACCATATATACATGTGTGTGGGGGGGTTGGGTTTTGGTTGCCTTGAGTGAGTGTGTATGAGGGGGAGTTTAGTGTGTGGGGAGGTAATTTTGTATTTGTTTTGGGGTTGGAGGATGTTTTTTTTGTGGGAAGGAGTTGGGGTTGGACTTACATATTTAGGTAGGCTTATATTCAAGTACATGTCATAAATATGATACAGGGTGTTAGGACTCTTGGGTCTCATACATAGTGAACATACACTTCTTTTCTAGTTATCTTTTCCTTGGGAGGGGTTAATTCAGATTCTTAAGACTGTTTCTGTTCATATAGTTAATTGATTACATACTGACTCATTATTGAACTTTGAACATTTTAAGATGCATGAACTCATTTTCTAGGTGGTCCTTGACTGGTGTATTTTTTTTATTTGGCAATAATACAGACAATTGATATTATCTTGTAAAAATATTGTTACAGCACTGTAAGTTTTAATGTTTATGGAGTGTGTTAACTGGTTGAAAATATAGTTTAGAAAATATATCCAGATAAGTTTAATTCTATATGAATGTTTTAAACAGTTGTTCATACAAGGTACATTTTTATGTTGGCTTGGGCATGCGGAAGCAACATCTTACAGTAGTAGCACTTTCAGAGGTGTGTCAATGCTGTGGCCAATGCAAGGGATGCTTTAGTGGGTGCGTCCCTCAGCCACCAATCAGTGAGCATGCTGGTGATGACAGCAGTTTCAAAGACAGCCACAAAGTTGAAAGAAATCTGCCACTCCAATGAGGTGCAGTTTCTGCATTGGAGTGTCAGATGACAAGATTCCATTATGTGCCTTTCCTGGTGAAACATTCCAATAAATATGGTGGTTCCTGCCACCCGCCACACAATCCCCACAAAGCCGACATCGGGATGCCCAGTCCCCGTGTCAGCATGCTCCCTCCAGTTCAATTTGTTTGTCAGTGGGGGTGCCCAGTCCCTGTTGGCATCATGTTCCACACACACACACACACACACACACACTTTCTTTGCTGACAGGGGTGCCCAATCCCCATCAGCATCATGTCCCCCCCAAAACTCATGGCACACTGGGAGCCCACCCCAGTGTGCCCCAAATCATTTTTTTTACCTGGAAATAAAGAAAACCTTCCCCCGAAGTCCATTTTTTTACCTATAAAAAAACTGTCCCTCTTCATTCCACCATGCCCCTTCCCCAACTCACACCCACCCTCTGCACACCCCACCTCCCCACATCCCCCTCACCCCATACTTACCTCTGGAGGGCTGGTGCTGTGAACTTCTGTGGAGCAGGAACATGTCTGAACTCTTCAAAAGCCGACCGGGAACTGAACAAAATGCGGCAAGATTTATAGTGGCAGGAAATGGTAGGGGGGATTTCAACTTAGGTGGATATTGCAGCCATTTTGGGGAATTTTGGTTCCATATTTTTAGCATGGAGTTCTTAGGACCCCACCTTATGAACACATGCACTGTCATCTCGTTACTCAGTCCTGAAAGGTGATTTTGCGGTCACAGCACAGAATCACCTTTCAGGACCAAATAATGAAATGACAGTGCCACTGTTCATGAGGTGGGATCCCAAAAAGGCTATGTTGCAAATTTGGTGAAAAAATTCCAAAAAAAGACTGCGTTACAAGCATGCATTGTGCAGTTTCCACGCATGGAACTGCGACAATTTTTAATATTTTCACTCCAGATTTTCAACATTGCCTTATTTTCACACCTCCTTAAGAGCAGTGCAACTGTAATTTTTCACACCCTGCCTGAATTTTGCTTTCATGCCTGTGGTGCACAGTGGCGTGGTCACTGTTGGAAATCAACTTTCAGAACAGATTAACAAAATCACAGTGCCACTGTTCATGAGGGACAGTCCCAAAATGCCTATGTTGAAAATGTGGTTAAAAAAATCCCCCAAATGATTGCGCAGTTTCTACGCACGCTCGTGACTTCACCAATTTTTCATATTTGCAATCCAGATTTTCAGCATTGCCATTTTTTTTACATCTCCTCATGAACAGTGCAGTTGTCATTTTTCACATTCTTACTAAAATGTGTTTTTGCACCTGTGATGCCAAATAGTGCAGTCACTGTGCAAAATCACCTTTCGGCTAACTGATAGTGCCACAGTTGATGAGGTGGGGTCACAAAAAGACCATGTTGAAAATTTGGAGTGAAAATACCAACAAATGCCTGGGGCCTTAGGGTTTTCAACTGTAATGCCTCACCCTGTAGAGACTGACAGGTGTCAGGGGTGTGACTTGGGATTGTCAGTGATAATGCTTACACCATTCCACCCCAACCCCCACCCTGCAGCCAGTGATAGGCATTGAGATGTGCCTTGGACACTTCAACCCCAAAGTTCACCACATTCTTCTATACTGTACCCATCTCAGCATATTTGGGAGTAGGATTGGTGTCAGTTCAATACTTCACTGCCATTCCTATTATGCATCTCTCTAACTCCTGCACTACCAATGCCAATGCCAGCAAGACAACATTTGGCATTAACAAACGCTTGTTTATTCTCCTCTTACTTCCATACATACATTTCTGTTGTACAGTTTGTTATCATATAATACTATCAAGTTTTAACTTGGATGTTTGTGGTATTAAATCTAAAGGTCTTGCTTTTAATTTTGCATGTATTCTCATAACACACTCATTCATTAATAATTTCAGTTAGAGGTTTTGTCTGCTTCAGTGTTCAGCTTATCTAATTTGGATGTCATTTAACCTTGAAAAGATTCTCAGTAGTAGCAAGCTAATGGGATGCTATTCATTCCATTTAAATTTGTGATTTTTTTGAAATAGGTACTTTAAGCCAATGAGAATTTTTTCCTGTTTTTTTTTTATGTATGATCTGGGTGGTAATAGAATGAGACTCTCTGAACAACTGTCATAAGTCTCTGAGGAAGGACTTTGTTGGTCCAAAAGCTTAGACATTGTTTTCTTTCTGTAACGTCTATGTTGGTCCAAATAAAAAGTATCAAACCATTTGCTTCTGGATCTGTTCTTACAAGGGCCAATATGGCAACTAATCTAGTTCTGTATGACATAAAAATTTGATTTTTTTCTTTGTCTCACATGCTTTTACTTATAACTTGGCCTTTTACAATATTTTAGTACCTAATTTTGAATATACTGTTTATGTGATCCTACCTCATAAATAAGGATGGTGGGAATTTTCAAATACAGGTTAAAAGGGGATTTTGAAGTCACTCTGTGAAACCACCTTTCAGTCAGGATTTAACACAGACAATTGATGATGTGGGGTCAAAATGTGAAACAGAAAAAAAGTTATGAGGAAATGTTGAGTACAGGGCTGCTTTTGGCCCAGTGAGTAGTGCATTATAATCCAGTGCTGGTGAGTTGAATTCAGGAGTGAGCTCTGTGAACCAGCTGGATGGTCCAAGGCTGTGAGGATGGCACTGCCATGCCATGCAGCACTACCCCCAGCCTGGGGAGTGATGGTACAGTGTTGGCCACTTGGGCAACAAGTAACCATATAGTGAAAAGCAGTTGTTTCTTGCAGAGGACCCTGCAGCTCTGCACCCATAACTGCACATAAGTGCAGGACCCAGAGGGCCCTGTGATTCCTCAGCCTGATGGACTGATGGTCCTGTACATATGCATCAGTAGCTACATGGAGGTGCAGGGTCCAGAGGGCCCTGTGCTTCTGCAACCCCTAGACAGCCCCACAAATCATTTTCTTCTGTAACCACATGCAAGTGCGGGATCTGAAACCCCCTGCACATCCACAGGCAGACAGAGGGCCCTGCTTGTCTACATCTCAAAAAGAAAGGACGTTCATTGCAAAAAACTGTGTGAATGCACCAGTTAGGGTTCAACTTATCATGCAAAAGTAGGGAAATGTGGTATTAGGATTTCCAACCCTAACTCCTTACTCCCTCAATCAGCAAAAAGGCAAGACCACACAAGCAACCACAGACAGCCATCATCGAGTAAGACAAACAACATATAACTATTTCCAGATTACACAAATGCAGTAGCACTAATGTGCTACCTTTGTGGATTTGTATCTGCAGCCAGAAGTGTGCGTTTGTCTTACAGTGTGCATGAGTACTTGTGGCTGCAGAAGTGGTGGCCACACAGGGGTCTGTGCTTCTGCAGACAGAAGTAGTGTTGCAGTTTGGGTATTATGGATATCTATATGTGGCTGTAGCAGTGCAGGCCCCACAGTGGTTGTGTTTCTGTAGCCAGAAGTTGATGTGTATGTCTTACTGCTACAGACAAAAGTGTGTTTATGTCTTACAGTATGCATGACTACCGGTGGCTACAGAAGCACTGACCACATAGGGGCCTGCACTTCTGCAGACAGAAATAGTGTTGGAATTTGGCATCATGGATTCTATCTATGATTACAGAAGTGCAGGCCACATGGGAAGTAGTTAAGGCAAACAATGTCTCAAGGTTGAAGAACAAATAGAACAGGTATAGAGGGATCATTGAGAAAAAAGTAGATCTCCAGTGTGCTAAAATTCAGTCAGAGAGCTTGCCAGACTAAGTAGAAATGTAGTACAAGAATGACAAGATGGATGAAAAGCCTTAACTGTTCTTAACTGTCTATGAATCTCTGTATCTAATAATAGAAAAGAGTGATGCATGAAACAATAATGTCATTAAGGAGGGGAGGGGGCAAATGAGAGTATACTCTATACTTCCAAAGGGTGAGTGGATTTATGACCCCATTAGATCCCCAAGATGAAATTATTTTTCTATTAGAAAACACGCTTCTGTAGTTTGATATAATATATCTGGGTAGTCAGAATGTGCTTTATATTCCCTTTTATTGGGGACTGATAATGATTTCAACTATAAAGGTGTAAAACCCTCAATTAAAGGGTTCAAGTAGAGTTGTCGGTTCAAAGGAATCAGGTAATTGTTTGTAGGTGTTAGTTTTTAGCAGAGAGTGGAGTGTGAGAGTAAGCTAATAACCGTGGGATCATGTGAGTTGAGACAAACGTAACTGTAGTTAGTCCATGCGAATCAAGGGTGTTTTCTGGTCAACATTTTTTGGTAAGTACTAGCTTTAGTTTCTGCTTGAAAAGAGATGTTTGCTACATGTAAAATGTGTTTCTGTCATTGTGTTGCAAAAGGGAGCTTAAGAGTGAGTTTTGAAAGTTTAGTTTGTGCAGGAATGTAATGTGCTTTGGTGACCACACAACATGGATTTTAAGTGTGCTTCTAAGCTTAATTTATTTTTAGTTTCACTCCTATAGTGTTTCCATTAGGCTAATAAAGTTTGACCTGATGTCTTTAGGAAAAAAGACACTTGAGGGGATCTCTTGCTGGCAAGAGAAGTAATCGGTGCTGATAACCTCATGAATTGGATGGGACTCGAATTTAAATAAACAGATAAAATACGAGGGGCCATCCACTGCAGTTGAAGTGTAACCACTTTATTTTACTAAACATGCATACTTCTTTTCCAAGAGAATTATTAGACCCTGGAATATGTTACCCATAAATGTGGTTGTGAGTGAATCCAAGTTGACATTTAAAAATAGATTAGATTAGGTTTTGCTTACAGACAGCACAGTTAGCTATTACAGGTGATTGACAGGAGCTTCAAATGGGCACTAGCCTTCTGCTCCTTACATTTCTTAGTGAATCTTAGTTTCAGTTTCAAGTTTTAAATGTCATTTAGATATGACAATGACACTTTCATTGTTCATGAAAAGGCTGGTTGGGAGCTTTGAAAGTATTTTTGTGTAAGAATCTTTTCTGTTTCCATGACCACAGGCTGGTTACACACAGCATGGATTTGAAGTGTGGTTTAGAGGTAAGTCTGTTTTGCTCTGTACGTCTGTATTTAAAAAAAGTCAATGTTTGAAAGCCGTAATTCCATGTTTTTTGTTTAGAATGAGGTTCATTCCAATGCTCACAAAGCCTTTTGGTTTTGAATAGTACTAAAACCAAGGTAATTCTGTTCCAGCAAAAAAATAAAGACCCACATATTAAAAAACCTCTGGAAATAACAGTGAAAGTTGGTTCTAAAGTGCAGTTGCAAATGAGTATAAGTACTTGGGGTTATGGCTGGATATAAATTGTAAGTGGTCCGTTCACATAGATAAATTAGTCCAAAGGTTGGGGCAACAATTAGGGATGCTGTATAGGATAAAAAATATTTTTTCAAGGAAAACAAGGTTGTATGTGATAAATACCATGTTAGTACCAGTGATTGACTAGGCTGATGTAATTTATGGGGTGCAAATAAGACTGATTTGAAAAAATTAGAGAGTATCTATAGTAAAATGGCTAGGTATATTATGGGGGCGCATAGATTTACACATCATTGTGAGTTGTACAGAGAAGTGGGGTGGGATCAGTTGTATATTAGGAGAAATCAACATATAACTAAGATCATGTATAAATATATAGAAAATAAACTACCTGATTATATTACTAAAGATTAAAAAATAAAACACCCAATTATGGGCCAGAGATCAGCCCAGTATATAGAGGTTGAAGTGCCAAAGTGTAGGACAAAACATGGGACTGTAACATTTTCTTATTTGGGTCCAAAAATCTGGAATAATTTACCTGTTGATTTAAGATCCTATGGTGTTAAAGTGATTTGGTCTATGATTAGGCAGTGGTTTCATAAACAAAGTGGTCAATTGCATGAATGTTGCATTGCATTGGAAAATAGATAGGTTTTAACAGTAGTGTAATTAGTGGTTTGTGAAATGTATTAATATGTATGTGTGTAATCATATTTTTGTATTTTGCAATTTTGTATGTTTTGAATAAATTCTCTCCTTAGACTGTAACCAGGTTATGCATTTTAGAAGGTGTCCCTTGAAAATGAGTGTACTTGTGTACTCAATGGGATTGTCTACCTTGTTCACCCATAGATGAATAAAATCATTACTATTACTACTACTACTTCCTAAAAAGTTGGATTTTAAAATGAACTTCAAGGGTTTAGATTCTGGCTGTGATAGAACTGCATAGTTTAAACTGTCAATTAAATGGAAGTGGAGGTCATATGACCAATCCAGCCCTATATAAATGGAGAGATGCCATGTGGGCGTCACCCACTGATAAAGTGAAGTAAATCCATGAAGTGCTGGGGCTGTCATCCTATCTCTGTGCTCTCCTTTCAATTAGTGGTAGGAAGTGGGTACACTTTGGACTTGCACTAGTACAGTTCTACTGTGACTGCAAGATAGCTAAGCAAATGCTTTCTGCTATTAAAATAAGTGGAAACTGAGCAAATTATATTGCTTGGTGTATGTGCTGCTTTGCTGTAACTTGGATTCTGTCTTGTATTGCCAGCAGCACCCGCCCTATCAGAGTACTGCTAATCAGTGTGTCAGTGTGACTCAAGTCATCAGGAGATATTCCTAAAAGGAAACCCGTCTGGGATTCCTGCACCCTCCCAGTGGTCACCCTAAACTGCCCCACCTATGGGCAAACCCGGGACTTCATATTCTTTTGTCTGTGGTGGATTGAGAAATGTCCTGGGAGCTCAAGGCCCCCCCATGTAGCTGCCATGTTTCCTGATGTCTACCATGACACCTTGCACCCATGTATTGTCTCCAGCATCTTGCCATCCTCAGGCATTGAGGGTAGTATGGCACCTACGTCTCCTGGTGGGAGCTAACAAACAGATACTATGCACCTCAGGCCTGAGTTCTGAAGCCAGCCACATGGCAGTACACCACATGTGCCTACCTCTTCCAGCACAATCAGATTCTCTAGCACCCAGCATATGGCTAGCAATGCCAGAAACTTTCCTTAGGCAGCACCCCAGCTCAGGGTGCTTGCACAGATCCCTCATCTGTGCTCAGAAGCATCATCCTATCAAGGGCACCTGGGATGTGCTGTCTCCTTCTCCCTACAGTCTTGAACACTTCCACCTTAAAGAAACTGCTCTCAGAACCCTTTATGATGTCACAAGGGTACCCTCCTATATAGTTCCTAAGCTCTGTCCACATCAGCCGTTCTCAAAAAAGAGGGTGATGTATAGGCACCCTCTCCCTCTGCTGGGCACCTTAGTGACAATCATCTCTCACTACTTACAGTAGAAAATAGGTAGTTACAAAAACAGTCTCCCACCCTCAGGTGGCCAAAGCTAGTTCCATGGCTGTCCTCATCCCATCAGTCATCTCCTGCCCAACTCCCTTCCCTGGTCCTCCTATATATAAAAATCATATCTGGCATCCTTCCAGCCCCTCCCCTGCCTGACAGCATCTTTTCTTACAGCACTCCCATCACTAACCTGCCCCACACCAAGTTATGTATGTGTCAAAGCACAGGGCTATTGATGGGGAGGGGGCCAAGGTGATCCTTTAATGTCCATAGCATCACTGAATGGAAATTGCAGTAACTACCCCTGTGACCCACCTGTCCCTCCCTGGCCCAGTGAGCGAGAGACTCACAGTTGCTCCTTAACCCGAGTCTTGTGTATGTCAACAAACCACCCTGCCTGCAAGTCATGGAGCCAGCCCGACCGTCATCTTTTATCTGTGAGTAAACCTGATCCAACTATCCCAAGTCTGGAAGGGAGTCAGGCAAAATGTATCGTAACCCTCTGTGGTTTATCTCCCCACCTTATTCGTCATCTTACCTCCAAAAATAATCCAAAATGCACAGGCATAGGGGATGTAAAACTCCATGTAGAGAAACAGGAACCGCAGGACATCATTCACAATCTCTCCCAGCATTACAATAAATGGACCCATTATCCTGGTGAGACAGAATAACATACGTATTAACTGAGGTTGCTGTTCAGAAATGTTTAATCTCATACAGTGCATGGCTAAGAGTCACCTAAAAGGCAAGTAAACTGGGCCTCAAACAGACTTCGAACACCAACACAACCTTCATGGCTTGTAAAGGGCTTTGGGGTATGGGGGGATGGATTTTCCAGTATAAATGAAAGTTGTTCTAAGCTATGTTCAAATTGGACTTTTCCCCTTACATCCATTTCTTAAATTAAATTTTAAATTGTAGGAATGTAATCTGACTTATGTAAATCTGCATCCAAAGTTTGAAAGTAAGTCTGGTATTAGAGTCTGGACTCATGCCTCCTAAATACAACAGAATGGGGAAAAAGTATAACGAGGTATAAAGGAAGGTTTTTCTCCAAAACAGAAAAACTCTTTTCTACAATACATGGCAAGAGTATCTGGGGAAGGGTCCCCAAGTGATTCGGGAAGACTGGTGTCCCTGTCTTACAGAACAACAAAGTGACAAACAATTTTAAACTGTTAGACCAGTGCCATGTGGTCTAACTGCCTTCTGTTGCAGAACTTTAACTTGCAACCAAAGACTGGATGGATCAGTTGGCCATTTTTGACATCACATTGTATGTTGTGCCTCAGTTCTCATTGGTATTTGATACTGCGGATCATTGGGTTTTGATAGGCTGTCTGGGGGCACAATGCAGATCTCGCTGGCACAGCTTTGTGTTGGTTTGAGTCCATCCTCATGGGAAGAGAGCAGAAATTAATAGTGGGCAATTGCTCATCAGGGCCAGCTGCTGTTTGTTGCGTGGTGCCTCAAGACTTGACACTGTCTCCGATGTTGCTTTTAGTGTACTTGTTGCCTTTAAGGGAGATCATTTGATGGTACACTTTAAAGAGGACCTTCACCAGTCCTTTTGACTTCCATGCATAAATTACCCCTTCTTGCATTGATTCTGGAATTGTATTTCATTACTGTCTGCTGCAGTTAGTTTTTGCATTCTGAGCTGCTAAAAACTGCAGGGTGTACCAGGGCTTCAATAGCAAGCCTGGTGTTTCTGTGGACCTAGGGTTGTACTGCTGACATCACAGTTGGGCAGAGTCAATTTCACACACACACACAAAAAAAAACATACTGACAAGTGTAACCCCTTGTTACCCGGGGTTACTAGAATCCCAGTAAGACCTAGCGGTAGGCAGGGAAGGCAGCTTGTGAAACTCCAATTAAATGGGTTTCACACTGTCTCACTCTGTTCTCAGTCTCATCTGAGACTGAGAGATGACATCACCAATAGAACTGTCGCAGCTGCATAAGCCACATTGGAATCTGCAGCAGAGGGAGTGAGATAGAACGTTGGGAGTTTTCCAAGTCAGTTCCTGTTTACCTTCTGAAAGAGAAGGAAGTCAGTCTCCTGCTTGCCCTCAAGCAGGAAGGGAGTCTTTTGTTTACCTTCTGTCAGAGAAGGAGTGAGTGTCCAGTGTTCAAGTGGTGGAGACCGCTGTCCAGGTCTCAGTGCTCCCCCTCCCTCCTGGGGGGAAGTAAAGTATCCCCATGTAGATTCCAGGGGTAATCCCCAAATTTCTGCTAAAGAAAGAAAGCTGCCTTTTACAGTTTGGGTTTGTGCTTGAAAAGTGGAAAGAGTTGTACTTCGCCTGTGGGGCACCTGCAACAAAAGGGTGAGTGTTTGCTCTAATATGAGAGGGCAAAAATGTGTTTCTTCAGCCTGGGAAATGTGAAGAAATCTGGGATTTGAACTACTATTTGGGAGGCCTATAGTACTAGGACAAACAAATGGAGTAGTGTCAAAAGCTAAAGTGCTGTGTGAGTTCAAGTAATACTGCAGAGGGGGTGTGACAGTTCATCCACTGTTTAATCTACATTTCGAAGTTTCAGTTTGTCCAGAGAAATGGCCGGGTATGGGCTGTGGGAGCTGGAGGTGGGAACACCCCCCTTCTTTAGTAACCAGGTCCACCTCTACGGATTTCTGCTGTGATTGCTACTTACCTCATGTGCATGGCCAGTGATGAGGGAAGTACCCAGACGTGGGTCGCAAATGGGAAAATTTCTCTAGGAGTCACAGACTCTAAGTGGTGTGGGAGCCACAACATGGGTAAGAATTCTCTTTGTGAGATGGGAGTCAGAAGAAGCAAATGGGAAATCTCTCTAGGGTGCGCAGACTCTAAGTGGTGTGGGGAGCCACAACAAGTAAAATGGGTTCATTCTTCCAATGAACCACCAGTCAAGTGGCCGGCAGGGGAGCCGGGCCCTGTGCAAGTCCGGGCTGTGTGCCTGGTGGGTCCAGAGCCTGAAAACAGTAGAAATGGTTCATTCTTCAAGTGGACCGCCTTGTAGTCTCTAATCTGCATTATCAGTAAACATAGCCCTATGGGGGTCCTTCTATGCTTTGTTGTGTTCAGCTAGTTGTGAATAAAAGCCACACTGAAAAATCCCAATCCTGGTTCTGGACATTACAGTTATTGCTTCCTGTGTTTGGATTTACTTGGGTGCCACTGTGCAGAGTAGCCAAACCTAGGTCCCCTTGTGCCAGGTAACCTCATCCTCCCTGAACCCAGGTCCCCACCAGGTATTGCTGCCAGCGCCAACAGCATGCCACCTGTCGTTTTGGCAAAAAGGCAGGGGTGGGTGTTACAAAAATGGAGGCACCACTGGGTTTGTTCAGGAAGGAAGGTGTGAGGCAGGGGGCTAGTGTTTTGCTATCTGGCAGTGGGTAGCCCAAAAGCTGAAGCAATTTCCCTAGTGTGTTGCTGTGTGCTGTGAATCTTGTGCTGCTGTTTAAAAAATGCCAACTGTTTACCAAGGAGCTCTAAAGCCAAAGAGTGTGCCCTTGTCCTGCATCATCAAAATTGTTTACAACGTTTTTGTCAGCTTTTAAAATGAATTCTGTGAGGAAAAGTGTGGAAGACTAGGGGTAGCAACAGAGAAATTATGCCCTGGACGTTGGAAATGCTTTCTGTGTAAATGGAGAGACTGCAGAGTTAATGGCAATGTTACATGGTTGAAATGGGCTCCCGCCGTGGAGTCAGTTGGGAAAAAAAAAAAGTGCATTTTACAGTTTAAATTTGCCTACTCGATGATCGCCGTGAGGAGAGGAGCCCTCACGAGGAAGAAGAGGCTCATTTGCATGGCGTTGTGTGGTTGGTCAGATTGCCTTTCTTCCTGCCCCTCAGCCAGCTCTTCTGAGACTGCCTCAGCATTTGAGAGGGAGACAGAGTGTAGTGCGTGTACTGGCAGTGGAGGAGTGTCGCAGAGTATTCAAAGAGCTGTAAACAGTAAAAAAATTGACATTTTAGTTTAAAATCAGACTCAACCCACAAATCGATCATGGAAATAGTACATTTGGTGGTTAAAATGATGATCGCTAAGACTGCCCGCCTGTTTGTGTTCCAAGGCCTTCAAAAACTGGCTGCAGGCCATTTTACCCCATCGCAGCAAATTGCTACTGATCACAGTAAGTAAATAACCTAAAAACTGCTCAATCAGTGATTTTCAGTAATGCCATATAAAATGTGTGTGCAGCAGTGTAGTCGCTTTGCAAGTAAGGACTGTGTGAAGTCCTGCCAGCAAGTGCAAGTCTGTAAAGCCATTGAATGTGTGCATGGAAGTGAAAATAGCCTCAGTTTAAAGTTTGCAGCCAGAGAGAGACTGTGGGTTGTAGCAAAATGCAACACTAGTAGAAGCAGGCAATCCTGAGCTAAAACCTGAAGCTTTTAAGGGACTGTAGTTAAATGAATGTTACCAGCATGTGAAAAGTCCAAGGAAAATCCTGTAAATGTGTGTATAGCCAGATCAGAGCAAGTTGTGCAGTTTGAGTAAAAGTTATCAGTAGCTGGTGTAAATCGGGTGCGCAGTGGCTTGACCCAGATTCTAAATGTTGATGCACAGGAGTGCTGCCGCCGCCATTACAGGGTGGGGTAGTAAAGTAAACACAGCAGCAGAGGAGCCATTTTAAAACTACAGAGTGTGTTCATTAAAGTGGGACTTTCAGTTACAGTGAACTTTTGTTTATTTTTCTGCATTATGGCCTCAGGACCAGCTCGTTACCCAGATCATGCCCGGGTTGCAGTAACAGCAGCAGTAAATAGACTGAGAGATATTGAAAAAGTGGTGCTATGGAGGGCAACTGCCTCCTGATGTGGCAATTCCTAATTATCCAGTGCGTGTATGCCAAATATGCTTGAGTGCTGGAAGGGACGTCTTCATGATTCCTCACTGTGCTGTATGCCTTCAAAAATATGGCTTGTATAAAGCGCCTCCAATTCGTTTGGCTCCCACATGGACAAAAATTCAGGAATCTGCAGTTGGCAGCACACAGCACCAGGCGGAGCCTGTGGAGGAAGGTCCCTCGGGGGAGTGTGGCACAAAGCTAGAGGGTGCAGAATTAGAGACTGAACCAGAAGTTGAAGTTTTGGATGCTGGATCTCAGAAAGAAAGTTCAGATAAAGCATCAATAGACCCCTGGGTGGGGGGGCCTAGCCCAAGTCTCTTAGAGGAAGATGAGATGCGGGAGGCCTTTGAATGGGAGGTGTCGACCTACACGCCTAGTGATGAATGGATAGTCTCAGGGGTGAGAACGACTGCTCACTCCTGGGCTCAGATCCTCAGTGAAGAGGAAGATGAGGGGGAACCTATGTGGCCTTGTGAGAAAGGAACGGGTACATAGCCTCAAGATCTTGCCTCGGAGGAATGTGTTCAAGAAGGTGGTGATGCCACTGCCCTGGCTTTACAGGAGGAAGAAGTCAGGGATCCATTTTTAATTTCCTTGAGAATGCGGAGCTGGCTGAACCAGGACTGGCCACCCCCAAGCCAGGCCAGCGGTCTCAGATTGACCAAAGCAAGTAAAGAGGAGTGACTGGTTCATAGAAAGGCCAATGAGATCTATGGTATGACCTTTCCTACCTTTCCTCAGAAAGTCTGGGAGGAGATTGAGGACTGCAGGAAATCCTGGATCTGGGATGAAGCAAAGAAAAGTGTGCATCCTGGGGCTAACAAGCATGTAAAGAATAGACTGTTCCACGAAAAGTATACCTAGTGGAAGAGAGGCAGGACACTGTTTATGGACAGAGTGAGAACAGTGGATGGAGAGGGATGTGAAATCTCCCACTGTGTGAATTATGTGCACCCAGATGGGGTAATAATTCAAGCCCCTGACCCCCGGTACTATTGGCCTCAGTGCAAGGACCTCCCAGCAAATGTGCCCGTGCCTACAAAATGGAGAGCCGAGCAGTGGTAGTCAATACTGCCACATCAGACTGTGAAGTGCTCTTATTGATCTGCCAATATCAATAACCAGGACTCAGGTGCTCCACATTCATCAGTCTACAGTGTACTGTCCTGTCCAGCAACCATCGAATGGCCCACCAGATGACTTCAGATCCAGAGAGGACACCAGCCCAGCTGTTTCCTGTTCATCGCCTGGTAATCAGATAACGTCGGACCAGCTGTTTCCTTTTTTGTTCCTGTTCTAAGGTTCCGTCTCCAGAGATGACATCAGCCCAGCTGTTTCCAGATGTGCCCTCCTGTGGTTCCCGGAAGTTGTCCGCCCAGCTGTATCAGAAGAAATGCTGCCAGGGAGAGTTTTCGGCAGGGTGCAGGTTCGTGCAGAGTCTTGTACTACAAATGGCTGGTAAGTCCGAAACTTTTCTATCTTTATGACATTGCAGTACACACCCTACACTACAGACTTCAAAAATGTGTGAACTGTCCGCAGAGACTCTCCCCTTCGGGACTTTGGCCTGTTAGAACTGTGCTTCACCGGGCTCCGGCCCAGGAGAGACTCTTTATTGGACTAGTCTTCGGGCCTTGTGGTCACTAGCTGGGACTTTTAGGGCACTCCATCCCCCCCAAATGTGTATTGTAAATAATGTCATTATTGTACTCTAATGTAAATACTGTTTTTCTACCTTTTTCTAAAAAAAATCTTTTTGGGATTTGTCAGTGTTTTGTATGGTAGAGTTTTAGGTAGACTGTGTATGCAGATTAGGAGCGTGTGTTTTGTTTTGTCTTTTTCTTACAGGTGTTCCTGGGAAGACAGAAGAGAAGACAAGAAGAGGAGGAGGGGCTCATCGGAGTTCCTCGTCAGTGCTTTATTGTGTAGAAATTTAAAGTACTGTGGTGTTATTGTTATGGTGGTTACTGTATTAACCCTTTCCTTCCACAGGTGTGGTCGTGGGGGTAGGGAGGAGGCAGTAATGTGGTATTTTAATGGTGTGGTTGCAGGTTGCCCAAGGTCGGGGAGGTCCCCGGGTTTGTTTTTGTTTTGGGATATTATGTTAGAGGCAGATAGGTTTTCCCTAGAGGGTTAGGGGGGATAGACAGGCTGTGGTCCTGAACGACCATAGAGACTGCAGTGCTGATCTATCAGGGCTATGCTCTGGATGGTTCTACCAGAGCCACTAGGTGTCCATAGTAAGAGGATAGTGTAGAGGCTGACATGTCAGCTACAGGCCTCTAGGCCCTTAGTGTTGCCTGCCTGTGCTTGCACATGGTAGAAGGGGGCCTGATCACCCCCCTCCGCAGGTAGCACATAGGGTGGGATGGCCTAAGGCCGGGTGCATAATGACTGGGGACAGTCATTTTCCTGGTCAAGGGCGAGTGTAACCCCTTGTTGCCCGGGGTTACTAGAATCCCAGTAAGACCTAGTGGTAGGCAGGGAAGGCAGCTTGTGAAACTCCAGTTAAATGGGTTTCACACTGTCTCACTCTGTTCTCAGTCTCATCTGAGACTGAGAGATGACATCACCAATAGAACTGTCACAGCTGCATAAGCCACATTGGAATCTGCAGCAGAGGGAGTGAGATAGAATGTTGGGAGTTTTCCAAGTCAGTTCCTGTTTACCTTCTGAAAGAGAAGGAAGTCAGTCTCCTGCTTGCCCTCAAGCAGGAAGGGAGTCTTTTGTTTACCTTCTGTCAGAGAAGGAGTGAGTGTCCAGTGTTCAAGTGGTGGAGACCGCTGTCCAGGTCTCAGTGCCCCCCTCCGGGGGGGGTAGTAAAGTATCCCCATGTAGATTCCAGGGACAATCCCCTAATTTCTGCTAAAGAAAGAAAGCTGCCTTTTACAGTTTCGGTTTGTGCTTGAAAAGTGGAAAGAGTTGTACTTCGCCTGTGGAGCACCTGCAACAAAAGGGTAAGTGTTTGCTCTAATATGAGAGGGCAAAAAATGTGTTTCTTCAGCCTGGGAAATGTGAAGAAATCTGGGATTTGAACTACTATTTGGGAGGCCTATAGTACTAGGACAAACAAATGGAGTAGTGTCAAAAGCTAAAGTGCTGTGTGAGTTCAAGTAATACTGTAGAGGGGGTGCGACAGTTCATGCAGCATTTAATCTACATTTCAAAGTTTCAGTTTGTCCAGAGAAATGGCCGGGTATGGGCTGTGGGAGCTGGAGGTGGGAACACCCCCCTTCTTTAGTAACCAGGACCACCTCTACGGATTTCTGCTGTGATTGCTACTTACCTCACGCACTTGGCCAGCGATGAGGGAAGTACCCAGACGTGGGTCGCAAATGGGAAAATCTCTCTAGGAGTCGCAGACTCTAAGTGGTGTGGGGAGCCACAACATGGGTAAAGAATTCTCTTTGTGAGATGGGAGTCAGAAGAAGCAAATGGGAAATCTCTCTAGGGGTCACAGACTCTAAGTGGTGTGGGGAGCCACAACAAGTAAAATGGGTTCATTCTTCCAATGAACCACCAGTCAAGTGGCCGGCAGGGGAGCCGGGCCCTGTGCAAGTCCGGGCTGTGTGCCTGGTGGGTCCAGAGCCTGAAAACAGTAGAAATGGTTCATTCTTCAAGTGGACCGCCTTGTAGTCTCTAATCTGCATTATCAGTAAACATAGCCCTATGGGGGTCCATCTATGCTTTGTTGTGTTCAGCTAGTTATGAATAAAAGCCACACTGAAAAATCCCAATCCTAGTTCTGGACATTACAGTTATTGCTTCCTGTGTCCGGATTTACTTGGGTGCCTCTGTGCAGAGTAGCCAAACCTAGGTCCCCTTGTGCCAGGTAACTTCATCCTCCCCGAACCCAGGTCCCCACCAGGTATTGCTGCCAGCGCCAACAGCATGCCACCTGTCGTTTTGGCAAAAAGGCAGGGGTGGGGGTTACACAAGGCATTTGGATTTTGGCATAATGGGGAGGGGGAACACAGTATGTATACTGAGTACTGGTAGGTTTCCCTCGCGACATTGTTGCAATTGCATGGTACTGCACAGTGTGAGTCACTCCCCTACCCAACAATGATGTCACCAGGAGCTAGCAGCCCAGCAGCTAAACAACAATGGCAAGTGCAGCAGGGCTCAAAAACAAATCCAAATTATGGAAAGCAAAGTAAACCTTAGCTAAAAATCACAAATGCACACACCATTTCAGGTCTAATACTGCTTATAATGACTACAAGCTGTACTTTTCTGGACCATCACTGAAGTTCCTCTTTTAGGGTTTCATTGCTGTGTAGATGGTGTTCCATCGTGCCTGTCCTTTGCCCCTACTTGTCTTTTGCCCCTGACAGCAAGCATTCCATTATACAGTTAGAGTGTCGTTTGTCTGGGGCAAATGACCAGATGGCTGTCAACTGGCTAAGCCTCAACCTTGACAAAATAAAGGTACCATGCTTGAAACCGGGCACCACAAGGTTGTTGGTAAGGCGTGTCTGTGCACCATGTTGCCTTCTCTAAAAGGTGTCCAACTCAGATCTGTTGATAGGCTGAAAAAAACTGAGAATCATAGTGGATCTCAAGCTGACAGTTGAATTTCAGGTAGCTCACTGCACCTTTCTCCATCTTATTAGTATCACCAAATTGAAGCCCTATCTAGAATAAGAGGACCTGGTTATGCTGGTACACATCTTTGTGACATTCTGTCTGGACTACTGTAATGCTCTATACGGAGGGCTTTCAGCAGGTCTGTGTCACCTGCAGTTGGTGCAGAACTGGGTGGCACATCGATCTGAGTATATCACACCTGTGCTGCACAAACTGCACTGGATTCCTGTTTGGTGGTGTCCCACCTTCAAGATTAGATGGTTAACACTCAAGTCCCTAGGCTGTTTAAGCCACAGTTTCCTTAACATAGAAACATAGAAGTTGACGGCAGATAAGGACCGCAAGGCCCATCCAGTCTGCCCATTTTTTCTACCTTATGAATGTTCCATAGGCCTTTACTCTGTCAATGGCCTATCCAATCATACTCATCTGTATTGCTCCCTTATGCCTATCCAATGCCTGTTTGACGCCCTACACTGTATCGATATCCACCACTTACTGAGGTAGGCCGTTCCATACATCCACCACCCTTTCTGTGAAAAAGAACTTTCTCACATTACCCCTTAACTGGCCTCCCTCTAATCTCATGCTGTGTCCTCTTGTCCTGCTATTTTTCTTATATTGAAACATGTTAGACTCTTTCACCTTGTTAATGCCCTTAAGCTGTTTGAACATTTTGATCATATCACCTCTCTCCCTCCTTTACTTTAGGGTATACATATTGAGCTCCGTTAACCTGTCCTCATATGTTTTCTGATGCAGTCCCTGCACCATTTTGGTTGCCCTTCTCTGGACTGCCTCCATTTTGTTAAGGACATCATGCTTCCTTATGCCTCATCTTGTCCATGCTGCTTCACCTGGACTAACTTGCTTATGGCCGCTAGTTCAAATTTGAGACATTCAGAAGAAAAGATGTTCTCAGTCACTGCTCCAGTTGCTTGGAATGCACGCCCAAAGCAGCTGTGGGTGTATACCTCAGTGAAGACATTTAAATGGGAACAGTGTTCATCACAGATTAAAAGTCCATGAAAAGCTCTTTTAAATGTGGTATTGGGCTCCCCTGAAACTGACAGCAGTCCAGAGATATCGATGCTTAAATCTACCCCATACTGATACTACATTGCTACCATTTTCAGAACCTTGTGATGTCACTGATGATCATGCTGCACTTGACTACTGTATGTAGCCCCTATAAGCAGCCCCAGCTCCTTATGCAACTGCTAACTGTGTTGTCTTCCCATTTTTTGGTTACATACTGTTGTTTTTGTTCTGACCTAGATATGTTACTACCTGTTTTTGCTGCCACCGCACAATATTTTAACCTAAAGTGTTACTACCTGTTTCCTGCCACTACAATTTTTTATCTCACCTGCGTACTACTTGTTGAACTTTGTATATGATGTACCTTGTATTTTGCTTCTGTAAAAAACATGCACAATGTATTGCTGAACCTTGGTGTGTTGAATTCTTAAGCACTGTATGTTTGTATTGCTGAATCCTTGTATGTGCTGTACCTTGCATTTTTCTTCTGCAAGAATCTGCACAACGTATTGCTGAACCTTGATGTATCAAATTCTGAAGCACTGTATGTTCATATTGCTGAACACTGATGTATCGAATTCTGAAGCACTGTATGTTCGTATTGCTGAACCTTGATGTATCGAATTCTGAAGCTCTGTATGTTTGTATTGCTCAAGTTGGACCTTTGTGTTTTACATTTCTTCAGCACTGTATGTGTAAGCCACCTCAGTTTGGGGGGTTTACTACAAGTTACCTTGCTCTCCTCCCATGGATTGACCTGTTAGGTGGGACAGGCAGTTAGTGTCCGCCCTTGGGGGTGTGTCTTTTGGGCCCTTCTGCTATAAAAGGGGGGTGGTAGAGCGTTCGAGAGGACAGATGTGTTATCTGTGTACAAGTAGGGATGCAGCTCGAAGCCCGGCCTGAGCTGCGCTGCTTCACATTCCGTTTTTGGGGTGGTTGGCAGGGAAAACGACAGTAGGATAGGACCCCGTTATGTTGTTTGGGAGCTGCAGCCCAGAGGAGTTGTGCTGGTGGCCCACCCTGTGCTCCATGGCACCAAGGTGGGCCAAGGCCCATTCCAGTTTTGCTGGTAGATTGGCAGTGGGGAGTGCTGTGGCAGTGGTGTGGTCATCTGAGTGGTGGCAGCACCAGGATGCTATACCCATGTGGCATGCTGCCGTTGTTTTGTTTGGTGGTCTGCTGGGAGAGATTTTGCTGGACCCACTGTGCCCATGTCTGGGGTGGGTCCCACATTGGCCTGAAACTGCAGGATGATGGCATAACTGTAAGAAGGGAGTCAGTCACTTTTGGGAGTTCCCTGTGGCTGGTGTTCTGAGCGTGGGCAGTCTTGGAGTAGTCATGGCCAGTGAGATGTCCCAGGGGGAAGTTCGGTGAGCCCTGGTGTTGTGACCTGTATTTTGGTGAGGCCACCATTGCGTTGTAGCCCCCCCCCCTTTCTGAGCCTTCTCAGCTCTGAAGACCTGTGAGGAGCTCATTCCCTGTCCTGCTTAGGCCTAAGTGATTATCATAGCTCCATGTTGCTTAAGTCTGCCTGGGTAATCTTGTGCCTGTGTTTCATTGTGCCTCCAGCCCCATGGAGTTATGTCATTTTATTTTTTATTAATTTTATTTGTTACATATATTCATTCTTTAAATGGGTGCTTCTGTTCATTGGTGTTCTGCCTGCTCTAACAAATTAGCCCCTCATGCTATTTTGAGCTGCTTTTCCTACTGCCGCCAGCCCTGTTCCCGATCTCCTGGTATCAACATTGTGAGACAGCATCTGTCCAGTAAGAATTCTGTGGACAATGTAAGAAAAACTATGTATTCCAACTGTATTCCTGTTTGGTGATTTCCTGGCTTGTGCCCCCTTCAGCCTTTTAGCATCTGGACCCCTAGACATGTGCTGAAGGGAGGGTTATATATGTTTTGCATTGCTCGAGCTACTTTGCTCCTATTGTTGTACCATATTTGTGCCATCTTTATGGCCTAGGACGTACCTGAAAACAGTTCCTGGGACCAGTGTACCTACCTGGTTACCAACTAAATAAATAAATAAGTAAAATACAGGTCGACCAGACCTCAAAGGGTTAACCTCTGGTCTCTTAGCAGCTAGTTTGTTTTTTTACTTATTTGATTTTTGATTACTGGGTAAGTGCACGAGACAATAATATGCCTACTTTCAGTAATGACCTAGGGGAGTACAGTTACAAGCACAAGGGAGTACTAACTACGTTCCGTCTGAGGGAGGTGTATGCCAGGCATGCAGCACTTGCTTCCTCTTGTTGAGCCTCTGTTCCAGTGAGTGAACCCAGTAACAAACTCAGGTTATTGTGGTGGCTGCCACTTGCTGATAGACCCTACGGGGGACCTCCCCATCTCCATGCAGGAGAAGTCAGAAAGGGACTTATTCTACAAAGAACAAGCAAAGAAGTAGACACTGAATGGCGAATGCAGAGGTGAACTTTATGCATACCTAAAGAAGTGACTGATTTAGGCAGCCAGCAGTGCCCTCCCTACCTGTACCAGGCAGTGGAGGGGTAAATATGACCCAGTGAAGTAAACTGGCCAGGGAATCTCTACCCACTGGGTCAGTTCTTGGGAGAGGGTGGGAGGCAGCAATTGTGGCAGCCTCAGACCACCGGGGGTGTCTGCCTCACCTTGCCCTTCTAAACTGGGTTGGTAACCCACAGAGATCTACAGAACAGGGAGCAAAGTTCATACGTGCATACAATTCAGCCTTGGATTCTCCTCCCATGGGATCAGTTTTTGGGAGAGAGAGAGAGAGGGAGGTGGCACCAGTGACAACCTTGGACACCCAGGGGGGTGCCTACCTTCCCTTACTGTGCAAATTGTGGGGCCTCCCCCACTAGATTCAGCCTTTAGTTCTCTTCAAGATTCCTGGTGGAGCAAAAGTAGATCTAAGGGCCTGGAGGCTGCTACCCTAAGTCCCCAATGGGCAGGTAGAATGTCACCTGTGTACTGGTTCGAGATGATGCTTGGATGTGGATTTCTCTTGCAGCTTTACAGAGCCGCCCTTCTGTCATGAATTCTGCAGAGTTGATATCAGCCAAATGGTAAAAGTGAGAAGAGTAATAGGTATCCCTCTGTTTAGACCCACTCTGGGTCTGGATAAATATCCTAGCAGTTAAAGGGGAGAGAGGTAATTATAATGGTTGTCAGTCACAGAGTTCTCATTCAGATAATAGAAGGCATGGATGGGAGAGAAGCAATCTGTAATCCTGTACTGTGTCAAACGAGAGACAGAGAGAGAGAGCGGGATAGAGCTATTAGAGTTGTACCCCATTGGGTTGTCTGCAGCTCCTGCATCAATTCTGGACTATAACATGAGGGATTTAGAATGTAAATGGACTGTAAAGTGTACCTCCCCTATGGGACTATGGAGTTCGCTTGGGATTCAGACTGGGGAAGGCTGTACAATCCCAAGAAAGAATTCTTACTGAAACTCATATACTCATGAACTACAAAAATAAAAAATATTCTGGTTTGACTTTACTACTGTTTTGGACATTCTGTTCTTGTGTTGGGGTTCGCTGTTGTTACTAACCCCATGCTTTGGAGACCTGCACAGCCCAAGAGTGCCCAAGCGCCTCTGAGGTCGCCTCAAGTCCTGGAGGTCAAGTGTATCAAAGGTGGTTTGTATGATTCCCTCCCTAGTGAGATACGATGAGACACCTCTAAACAGGGGACAACATGTATAATTTAGTTAGCCAGAGACTGATCATCAGTAACATCTCATGGTTCTGAAAATGGTGGCAATGTAGTATAATTATGGGATGGGCTATATGTAACCAGCCTCTCTCTTCACTCTGCTCATGGCCAGTTACTAGAGGACTCTCAAAGGGTTAAGCCTGACCCTGGAATTGTCCTCTAGGTGATTCTGCTTGGAGACAGGATGCATTGGTGTTTTTGAACAGAGTGTTCTAACTCAGCTAGTAGCAGGAACCTCTGTCATGAATATTCACATTGAGGCAAGCCCAGGAAAAGTAGTCCTAGAAATCACCATAGAAGCATACATAGAAACATAGAATTTGAAGGCAGATAAGTACCGCTTGGCCCACCTAGTCTGCCCATTTCCCAACCTATTGGATAAGCTGCAGATCCTAGTTAACCAACAGCCTACTTCCTCCTACCCCTCACTATAATTGCCTTATGTCTGTCCCATGCATTCTTGGATTCCCCCACTGTTTTTGACCCCACAACCTCCTAAAGAAGGTGGTTCCATGCGTTCACCACCCAATCCATGAAAAAATACTTCCTCATGTTGCCCCTGAGCCATCCTCCCTCTATCTTTAAACCGTGCCCCCTTATTCTTGTACATCTATTTTTCTGAAAGATGCTCCCGTCTTGGACTTTGTTGATTCCCTTGAGCTACTTGAAAGTTTCTATCATGTCCCTCCTCCCCCACCTTTCCTCAAGGGTATACATATTAAGCACTCTTAGTATCTCTTTGTATGGCTTCTGTTGCAGACCCTGCAGCATGTTAATTTCCCTCCTCTGGACTGCCTCCATCCTGTATATGTCCTTGCAGAGATGGGGTCTCCAGAACTGCACGCAGTATGCCAGATGTGATCTCACCAACTGTCTGTACAGAGGGATAAGAACTTCCCTGTTTCCTACTGGCGATGCCTCTCCCTATCTATCCTAGTATCCCCTCAGCCCTCCTTACTGCCTTCTCACATTGTTTACCAACTGTAAGGTCATCTGATATGGCTACCCCCAGGTCCCTTTCCATTTGTGTTGTTGTTTGTACTCCCCCCCCGCCCCACTGTGTACTCATCCCCAGGGTTTTTGTTTCCCAGGTGCATCACTTTGCACTTTTTTGCACTGAATCTAAGCTGCCATATTTTTGACCATTCCTCCAATCTTGCCAAGTCTCTTCTCATCCTTTGCACTCCCCCCCTTGTGTATCAACCCTGTTGCAGACCTTAGTGTCATCTGCAAAGAGGCATACTTTTCCTTCTAGCCCCTCTGCAATGTCTCCTATAAAGACATTAAAGAGCATCGGTCCCAGTACTGAACCCTGTGGTACCCCACTTGTAGCCCCACCTTTCTTCAGAGTGTACTCTGTTTACTATTATCCTTTGGGTCCTGTTGTCCAGCCAGCTCGTTACCCAGGCTACCACCATGAGACCCACTCCCAGGCTGGCTAACTTGTTTATTAATCTTTTGTGTGGGACTGTGTCAAATGCCTTGCTAAAATCTAGATATGCCATATTCACAGCCCCTCCCCTGGTCTACTACTTTGGTTACCCAGTTAAAGAAATCTATTAGATTTGTCTGACATGACCTTCATGCCGTGAATCCATGCTGTCTTGGGTCCTGTGTCCTGCTGGCCTCTAGGTACTCAACAATTCTTTCTTTCAGAGGTGATTCCATCATTTTTCCTACCACTCAGGTCAAGCTAACAGGTCTGCAGTTTCCTGCCTCTGCCTTGCTCCCATGTTTGTGAAGAGGAATCACATATGTCCTCCTCCAGTCCTCAGGTACCATACCATCCTCCCATGATTTGTAAAAAATGGTAGTCGGTGGAGTCACTAGGTCTGTCCTTAGTTCTTTAAGAATTCTGGGGTGAATTCCATCAGGCCCCATTGCTTTGTCCACCTTGAGTTTTAGGAGTTCTTTCGGGACCCTTTCTTCTGTGAATGGACTGGTATCGACCCCCTATCCAGAGTGCTTCTATTGTTTGGTTTAGGTACCTCCTCCTCTTCTTTTGTGAATACTGGGCAAAAGTATTTGTTCAGTATCTCTGCCTTTTCACAGTCACCCTCTGCCCTCCTCCCATCCCTTTATTAATCCTCACTATCCCTCCCTTGGTCTTCCTTTGCTCCCTGATGTACATATGAAAGGTTTTATCCCCCTTCTTACCTGATATGGCTATCTTTTCCTCGATTTGGGCCTTTGCTATACTGACTACCTTCCCTGCTTCCTTCTGCTTTACCTGATACAGTTCTCTGTCCTGCTCCTACTGTGATTCCTTGTACTTCCTGAATGCTATCTTTTTCTCCCTAACTTTCCCTGCCACCTCCTTTGAGAAATTGTGGTCTTTTACTTCATTTTGTTTTGTTTATTTGCTTCACACAAAGGCATGTTGCCTCTGTGATGGCAGTTTTTATTATTCCCCATTGTTCTTCCACCCCTCCTTCCTGCCCATTTGCTAGTGCATTCCTTAGGCAGTCACCCATTTTGGCAAAGTCAGCCCTCCTAAAGTCCAGGACCTTTGCTTTTGTATGGTTTGACTCTACTGCTGTGTTTACCAATTCCAGCTTTTGCCAGGCCCCCCTTCTCCTGATGACACTGATGGAGGTATAGTGAGATCAGAATCCAGAGGGAGAAAGGCGGGAGTCCAGCTCGCTGGCTGCAACCGTGGCAGGGGGCCTGCAGGCCCAGGGATGGTGGCAGGGTCGCTGGGTCTGGATGGCACTGGTCCCCTATCAAGGTCTCCCAAGGAACACCAGCAGGCACTGCTAGTAGAATATGCATTCCAGGAGTGGCCTTGAGGACCCCAACAGATCGAGAACCAGAATGGCACCACCAGGAGTAGTAGAGGGCTGCCCATCAAGGGAGATCACCAGGATCCATAAGGATCTTCTCCTGCCATTATGGCTGAAGTTTGAAAGAGAGCACAATTGAAAAGAGCACATTTGTAAGTAAGCCTTACATTAAAGATGTCCTGTAAGAATTAGGAAACCCGGGGTAATGTAGAGTATTTCCCCTGGCAGGTAGTCACATTTCAGGGTCATCAGGAGAAGGGGGGGCCTGGCAAGAGCTGGAGCTGGTAAGTCCCTGTGAGAGGAGCCAGGTATGGGAGCTTACTGTATTTCTTTGGGCCATTTGGGCTATTAGTGCACTGCCACAGGGGGGTCAGGCACAGCAAGACCAGCTAATCCTTTTATTAGTAGCAATGTCGTAATGCTGGTTCACTTTAATTATTGTTGTCCAAGCTGTGAACTCTAAGACACATGCAAGTACAGAACTGCCCCTAGGAGTCGGCCTGGTGGCATGGAGGGCTGAGTCATTGGGTGTCTTACCTCCTGCCATGCCAGCGACCTGAGTCTGGAAGCAGGCTCAGGTGATTGGGTGTCAGCTAGAGAGGGAGAGGATCGACCTACTGGGTCATAATGTCATACACTTAATAGCGTACGGGCATTATGCGCGAACCCTGGACCTGTGTGCTCTCCGTGTTGGACCCCCCGGAGTTAGAATCCTAAGTGGGGGGAATCCGGAGGTGTATCCTCCCATAATGGGGGGTGTGGGAGCAGAGCCCTCCCACAGATCAATAGATTAAAATAAATTGTGCAAAGCAATTTAGTCACACGGCATACTGCCGTGCGACATTTTGACCCCTTGCTGAGGATCGAGCATCCGGAGGACTGCTCTCTTCTTCCGGGGAGGATGAATTGACATTCCAGCCAAACAACTACCACCAGGTGGGGACCTGGTGGTAGTGCGAGTCTGGGACTCCAAAAAGCAGGGAGGGTGCTGCAGGACTCCACAGCATATGCGTGCCTCCACTGATGGCGTGCATGCTGCAGCAGCAGGGAGGTGGAAGGGAGGAAACTGAAAATGGGATGCTAGCAGGCTTCATGAAGCGCCTGGCTGTGCTCCTGACTCATGACTTCACCCCGGGAAATCTGGATTATTCACTGGGGGGAGGAAGGCCCTCCCCTCCCTGGTTCTACCACAGGGGGGGTTCAGGGGGGGGAACTGCCTGGGGTTGGAGATAGGGTTGAGCAGAGATGCACTCAAAGACTGAATAGAGCCTCTCATGTGAGAGAGCCAAAGCCATGCCTGCTAGCTGCCCAAAGGGAAAAAAGCAATATAGAAAGAAAAAAAAAAGAAAAAAAGATTTGCCCCCAGGGGAAAAGCTCACCCTGCCTGGGAGTGTGCCACCGCAAAAATAGTCTTGGGATCACCAGGGCTCCAGAGACCCCATAGGGAGGTAAGGGAATGTAACAGAACCATTCAAATGTATTTAGACCAGATCCACTGACTGTTAAAGCAGCAGTGCAATGGAAAATGTTTTTCCAAAAACCTAGTTTCACCTACAGTTAATAACAAGCATTTGTCAATGCCGAATGATTGCTGCTGGTATGCACCTGTTGTTTTTATTTATTATTATTAATTTTTTTTTATTTTGACATTAAGTTTTGAATATACTTGTCTTGTTTTTCGTATAAGGAGATACTATAGGACCTTAATATGTATACCATGGAAGAGAGGAGAGAGATAGGATATGATAGAGACCTTTAAATACCTCAAGGGCATAAATAAGGTACAAGAGGGTAGCATTCTTCAGAAAAAAAGATGCTCAAGAACAAGGGGCCATGATATGAGGTTGGGGGTAGACTCAGGGGTAATGTGAGGAAATATTGTTTTCATGGAAAGGCTGGTGGATGCATGGACAGCCTCACAGTGGATGTGGTGGGGGCAAACATGGTAGGGAATTCAAGAATGCATGGGATAGGCAGAAGGGAACCCTAGCAGTAGGAAAGAGAGGGTAAAAGTCGAAGATCAAGTAGGATCTGTGATATTGCAGTATACGCTGCACCCCTCCATGGTGCAAGCCTTGTTACATCCTGGTGCACCACCTGTTCTGGTGCAAGGGTGGTTTAGGGTAGTTTTGGTGCACGGCATCCCACTTTTGATGCAGCCTGTATTCAAAAATCAGGATTGTTGCAACGTTTGTCACAAGGTGCTAGTTGCGTCAAATCCTTTTTGTGCAGGCACATCGCGCAAAATTTCAATTTTTAAAACTGGACCCAGTATTTTAATTTTTGTCACAGAAAGTACTTAATACGTACATATGAAGAAGCCAGGAGAAGAAGGCCATTTGGTCCATCTAGTCTGCTCGTATTGCAGGGTACACAGCTTGAGTTACTGTCCCAGCCCTCCCTCCCCACACCTCCCATCCTCCCTACTCATGTTCCTTACCTTCTCCCTATGCCTATCCCAGCCTCTCTTAAAGCTGCCTACTGTCTTCAACGAGATGACCTCTTCCAGCAGCACATTCCAAGTGTCCACTGCCCTCTCTGTGAAGAAGTGCTTCCTGACCTCTTTCCTAAACCTCCCACCCTCCAGGTTAAGACTGTGCCCCCTAATGTTATGGTTGCCACTCAGCTTAAAGAGACTCTCCTTATCCACCTTATTTATCCCTTTCATGTACCTGAAGGTCCCAATCATGTTCCCTCTCTCTCTCCTGTCTAATGTATCAAGCTCTAATGCTTTTGATACTATCAAATGTAGCTATAGGTTTGAGTCTCAGCACTTCCACTCAAGCTGGTATTTAGAACTACAGCATGTTTTCAGAGGCCTGATTCTAGAACAGCAGGCTTGATTTTAAAAGTCATTTTAGATCAGTGCATTGTGCAGCGAACCATCACCTGCAGCAAAGTTGGGTGCACTGGGGTCCATGCACCAGATTTTACAAGAACAGGGTCCCAGCACCAAAGTCCCCAAATTTAAAGTAAGCCAACCTGTGCATCAACCAAACATCGCACAAAAGGGGAGTGCTGCAGGCTGTGGCACAGGCTTGCAGCATCAGTGGCCATTGAGGGCAACACACCAGGTGGCCACCCTGGTGGCTGACGGGTTATCTGGTGGATGCCCTGGCTCATGGTGGGTGGGACAGGTCCGGCTGGAGGGGACATCAGGGACGGTGCAGGTCTGTGGGGGGGAAGTTGGATGCACTAGCACCACCACAGTTTGGCGGGGAGAGCTTGCAGGATCTCATCTGCCACAGATCATCGACCACTCCAGTGGTGGTCTGGCAGATGTCAGGGGCAGTATGGACACCTTGCCCACAGGGGCACAGGGTCACCCACCACCAGTGAGGATTGCAGTAGTGGTGCATGGCAGCTTAGACAAGTTCCAGGCTGGTCTAACTGCAGGGTCTGTCTGCCCCTTGGGGGGGGCTTGCAAAATTCCAATGTAAGGTCTATTGCAGCCCTGCCCCTGCACAAGCCCTCTTTTGCCATGGCACACCAGTGCATCTGTCTCAAGGATGGCACAAGCCTGGTTGATGCAGGCAGTCCTCCCAGTGGCAGATAGTCCCTTACAAAATTGAGACTGGCGGAAGGAGCCCTTTGTGCCATTTCTCCTTGCCGCAAGCCCCATGTGCCAGTCCTGACCTTTTGAAAACCAGGCCCAGTGTTTCTCAAATGAGGCCACCAATACAATATTGTACTGCCACAGAGCTGTTTAGAGCCCCAGTCACAAAAGTAATGAAATGGAATGCAACATTTCTTATCTTTACGTACACATGGGGGATACACTTCAAGTACAAATACACCAGAGACTTGATTTCATGTATGCTGCATGAAAAGAAATGTGTAATAGGAATGTTGGTATGTATCAGGGGGTCTGGGTTAAAAAATAAGGAGTGAGGCCGTCAGCAGGTTCTAATGACAGCATTTTACAGCCTTTTCGGGCCACCAGATTTTGGGGCTTGAGGAGCACTATGCTAAAACATGCTGTGAAACACAGCTGTAGTAAAACAACACTGACATATTTTACATCATGTGCCACACTTGTTGTTAGTTGTTTAACCAGAACTAGCACACGAAGCTTAAAGCTTTTTTACAGGTGTGACCTGGGAGCACAGGGAAGTTAAGTGAGTTGCTCAGGGTCATACAGTCTGCAAGTGGAAGCTGTGGGATTTAAACCCAGGTCTAGTCTGCGGGATGTTACCAAATTTGCAGCTCAGAGCCTTAAACCACTGCGCTAAACTGCCTCCCTTGTAGAAGTTTGGTGCTAGTAGCAGTGTGGGAAAGCCTACCAAATGTATCCATTTCAGCCACTTGCAAGCTATTACAAGCATTTGTCAATGTTGAATGTTTGTTAGTGGTATGCATCTCTTTTTTCTTCTAATTTTTCTAATTTTGACCTCAACTTTTGAAGATGTTTTAGGATTCCTGTCATAGACATCACATATACCATTTATGGTATATAGGCCAAAATGTCATTTTGCACCAGAGGTGCAAAAACACATCTCATCTAGGATTTAAAAAATGACACGTCACTTTTATGCGGTTTTATGGAAAAATTGCTACGTTAAAAGTTTGGAGTCAAAGCATTCAAAATCAGTGAAGTTATGTGTGAACACTGAAATTGTATAACATTCAGTCATAACCTTGGCATTTTGCCATATTTGTGCACAACATTTTCAGCATAGCCTTCTTATTACCCCATCTAATGGACCCATCAGGTGAAGATTTGGAAATCCTCGCCAATTTGTCATTCCGCACCACAGGTATGAAAACACATTTTGGCTAGAATTGAAAAAAATACAGCTGCCACATTTATGAGGCGCTGTGAAGAAATGGCTCTGTTTAAAATTTGGGGTAAAAATATTGAACATTACCAATGTTACAAACCTGCATTTGTAAATTTCAATACAGGCTCATAACTTTGTTGCTTTTTAATATTTTTGCCCCAAATGTTCAACATAGCCTTCTTATGATCCCACCTCATGAATAAGTGCAGATAAAATATTAAACTCCTGCCCAAAAGGTGATTTTGTGCAGTGACTGCGTAATCATCTTTCGTGGCTCAAAAACACATTTTGGCCAGGATGTGGAAAATGATAGCTGTGTCACATTCATGAGGTACTAGAAAGAAATGGCTATGTTGACAATTTGGAGTCAAAATATTGAAAATTACCAAAGGTTCGAGCCTTTATTTGCAAATTTCAGTGGAGGCTCATAACATTTACACCAAATTTTCAACATAGCCTTCTTATGATCCCACCTCAGGAACAAGGGCAGAGAAAATTTTCAAGTTATGCCACTAAGTTAAGTTGTGCCACTAAAACCTGGCTATGGAGTCAAGCTTATAGTATTTAACTGATGGAAAGTTTTTAAGATTTTATGATTATATTATTTCTTTTTAAAATGTTTTGTTGATTATGTTGTGGTGAAATTTTGTGATTATGTAGTTTTAACTTTGTTAAAAACAAAAACAAGGCACTGCGTCAGCATGTGGTCTAAAAGCAAAACAAAATGGTTATATTAAATGCAAGCTGAAAATAGAAAATAGAGTTAAAAATCTACGTTTCAACCTTAGGTCTTCTTCAGGAAGTACTGTATCTAAAAGTTTTAACTTTAACTTTGTTAGGCACCTTGGTTTTGAAAGGTGCCAGAAAAATAAAGTTTATTATTATTATTATTATTAAGTTCAAACCCCTATTGAAACAGATTGAACTGCTTACCTGATTTCCTCAGTTCACAGTCCAGCTGTGAAGAGTGAAGACATGTCTGCAGTCCAGAGAAGATTACGGTGTCAGATCCCCAATGGGTAAGATATGGACTTGAGGGGGGTGCTGAGTGCCGGTGGGAGGGTATTGTGGGGGTGACAGTTGCAGGGGTGCTAGCAGTGGACACTGGGGGATTGGGCACCCCCAGTGTCAGTGTTATAAATGGCAGGGGCAGTGGGGTTGCAGTTACAGTGGTACAATAGACATGAATGGACAGTTTTCTTAGTTGCAAGCTTACAAAAAAAAAAACACGAGGGAAGGATTCCTTTATTTCAGGTGTGACACTGGGGGATTGGGCACCCCCAATGTCAGTGTTATGTTTGGGGGGCAGGTGCTGATTGGGTGGGTCAGGTGGGGGTGACAGTTACAGGGGCACCAGCAGTAGACACTGGGGGATTGGGCACCCCCAGTATCAATGTTATGTTTGGGGGTGTGGGTGCTGATTGGGAGGGTCAAGTGGGGTGACAGTTACAGGAACACCAGCAGTAGACACTGGGGGATTAGGCACCCCCAGTGTCAGTGTTATAAACAGCAGGGGGGTGCAGTTATGGTGGCGCAATAGACATCGATGGACAGATTTCTTAGTTACAAGCTTACAAAAAATACTTGAGGGAAAGATTCCTTTATTTCAGGTGTGGCACTGGGGGATTGGGCACCCCAATGTCAGCGTTATGTTGGGGGGGGGAGTGTGACGAGGTGAGTGCTGAGAGGGAGGGTCAGGTGGGCAGAGAGTTACAGGGACACCAGCAACAGACATTGATGGACCAGTTTTTGTTGTTACAGGGTTTGAAATAGCAGCTGCGCACCAGTAAAGTCCATAGTAAACTTCCAATGTGCAGCTGCAACTGTTTTGAAAGCTGATCAGCTGTTTGCTGACACGACTTCATGCACATCAAAGGACTGAAACTCTCTCTGATTGGAGTTGCTTCAGTTCTTTGACGTACACGAAGTTTCAGCCCACCGAGCTGAGAGTTGCATCACAACCACAATGCATGGTCATTGGTCTTGACTGCCAAGCCCCTTGCAGTTGCCACTGCAATAGGCTCGGTAGTGACACACCTCCCAAATCCCTATGTACGAGTCAAAACTGGAGGACAGAAGAGACAGGGGAGATATGCTAGAACCCAACAAATATCCAAAAGGCATAAATATGGTACTGGAGGGTAGCATCTTTCAGAAAAGGAGATGTCCAGGAATGAGGGGACATGACATGAGGTTGAAAGGGGGTAGACTAAGGGGTAGCGTGAGGAAGCATTTCTTCACGGAAAGGGTGGGGGATGCATGGAATAGACTCCCAGCAGAGGTGGTGGGGGCAAACACAGTGGAGGAATTCAAGCATGCATGGGACAGGCGTAGGGGAACCCTAGCAATAGGAACGTGGAGGTAAAGCCAACGATCAAGTGGGGTCTGGGGCTTTTACAGTAGCCAGGGAAAATGGGCAGAATGGATGGGCCTAGCAGTCCTTAATTGCTGTTAATTTGTATATTTCTATGTTTCTGAAACATTCAAAATTAGAAAAATTATGAGTGAACGCTAAAATAGTTATTTGGCGAAGGATATTAAACTGTTAGAGAGGGTGCAAAGATCAGCAACTAAAATGATCCCAAGATTAAAGGACAAGAGTTATCAAGAGAGGCTGGAGGAAACACATCTCCTCAGCAATTATAAACTACTCCTTCTTCTCATATGGCACTTGTGTTATATGGTACCTTGAGCTTGCTCCTGGTACGCCATCGCACTAAAGTTTATACTGTCACATTATTGTTTCGCCTGTTATATTGTACTGCACTCCGTGGACTCCTTTGTTGTATTATGTTCATAAGCTGTATTTGTCTCTATTGTGCCCATACAGTTGTATTATTTTGTCTACCTGTTCACACATAATTTGTAACTGTTTTTCCAACCGTGAATAATATACTTCTCTGTGTTCATCCCCATGTAATCCCTCCTCCAGGTCACACCGTGAGACGAGCAACTTGTTGTTCAGAGTGCACTCCTAGTGAAACATTTCAATAAATAAAATAAAATCTATTACCTCTAGAGATGAGATGCCAGAGAGGAGACCTTTTACAGACTTAACTTACTACAGTCCGATTGTCTAAGTTCTCAATGTTTGTTAAAATGTGTTACTAACAAAGGAAATCTTCATTTGCACAACAAAAAACTAGTGGTTCCGTGGGTTAAAACAAGTAAAAGAGATAACTATTTCACGTAAAAACTATCAAAGTGTAGAATAGACTGACATAGGAGATAGTCAACATAAGTAATGTCACCAGTTTTAAAAAAAGTACATGACATACTATTTTATTCTAAAAACAAGCTGGTTTAAATGGTCCCACAGGTGTGAGGGGCATCTCAATGGGCAATAATGCCTCCTTTTGTCCCCCCCCCCAAAACCTAGTAAAAATCTAGTAGTAGTGTAACGTTCAGTCATTACGTGGACATTTTACTGTATTTGTATACAACATTTTCAGCATAGCCCTTTTATTACCCCATCCAATGGACCCGGCAGGTGAAGATGTTCAAATCCTCGCCAAAGCATCATTCTGTGTCACCAAAATGTCATTCCATGCCACAGGTACGAAAACACATTTTGTCCAGGATTTGAAAAATGGCAGCTGCTACATTCATGATGTGCTGTGAAGAAATGGCTATGTTTAAAATTTGGGGTCAAAATATTGAAAATTACCAGTTACAAGCCTGTGTTTGTAAATTTCAAAGTAGGCTCATAACTGTGTTGCTTTCCAATATTTTTGCCCCAAATTTTCAACATAGCCTTCTTATGATCACACTTTATGAACAAGTGCAGATAAAATATTCAACTCCTGCCCGATAGTGATTTCACGCAACAACTGCAAAATCACCTTTCAGGGGTGAAAACAATTTTGGCCAGGATTTGAAAAATGACAGCTGTCACATTCATGAGGTACTATAAAGAAATGGCTATGTTGAAAATATGGGGTCAATATATTGAAATGAACAAAGTTACGAGCCTGTGTTTGCAAATTTCAATGTAGGTTCATAATTTTGTTGCTTTTTAATATTTTTACACCAAATTTTCAACATAGCCTTCTGATGAGCCCACCTCATGAACAAAGGCAGAGAAAATTTTCAACTCCTGCCCAAAAAGTGATTGCACGCAGCAACTGTGAAATCACCTTCCAGGACAGATTTACCTAACAATACTTGTATTGTTCATGAGTTGGTGTCCCAAAAAAGATATGTTGAAAATTTGGGGCAAAAATATCAAAGAATAGCCAAGTTATGTCTCTAAGTTCAAACCCTCATTGAAATACATTGAGCGGCATACCTGATTTCCTCAGTTCATGGTCCGGCATTGAAGAGTGAAGATGTGTCTGCTGTCCAGAGAAGATTACAGCGTCAGATCCCCGGTGGGTACATAAGGGCTTGTGGGGGTGAGTGCAGAGTGGGAGGGTGGGATGGGGGTGAACTAATGGCACAACAGACTTTTTTTTTTTGCATGATATGTTTTTTTGCCACCTATCCCATGCTACATTGGCCCCCTCTCCTTCGGGATCCACAAGCTCCTCGACCCCACTGACCTTTGTCCAGCCCTCCTCAGGTCCTCAGATCACAGCCGATCCCCTGGGATATCCCGGTGTATCCCTATCACCGGGCGGGTCCCCCTCCTCCGAGGGGGAAGGGCACCGGAAGGAGGGATCCCCGGCACACACTTATACTAGGGCCCGGGGGATGCTGCTGAGGAGCAGGAGGCCCTGGACAGGCACTGGAGGTGCTCGAGGGAGTGAAGAGCCATCATCTAGGTGGCCATTGAGTGATTTTTCTGGTTTTCTGCGAAGGGGCAGCGTGGTGATGTCAAGGCATATGCCGACAGCCACTCTTCCCCCAGGTAACTTGGGCCGTACACCCTGCCATGCTCCCAGCCTCTGCCAGGAGCCAGCAGGCATCGGACCTGTCCCCTGCCCTCCCCCCAGAGAAGGAGAGCTGTCGCAGGACGCTCGATCCTTCTCCTCCCCAGCTGGCCCTCCAGTGACCGGGTCCATTCCCAAACCCGGGGCACTGGTGTCGCAAGCGGGAATCCAACTACTGCATTGGCAGGCTGGCGGCACAACAGACTTTGATGGGCCATTTTCTGTTTTGAAGACTTAAAGATCAAATGCACACATATTTCATAAAAAGCTTGAATTCACTTGAATTCATGTCCCTGTGTCATGATTAGTGTTTCCTAAAAATAGCATGCTGTTTCGTTTTGTGGTTTTCTTTGAATCAGCATCTGTTAATGTGCTCTGCAATAACTGAAACAGTGAAGATGTTTTTGTCCCTGTCAGTGAGCAATGACATCATACCTGTCCAGCCTGCTGCTTCACCAATTGAATCCTTGATTGACTGAATAAGCTGTTGCATTTCCTAGTTAGAGAAGTCTGTAGAGCTAATTGTTTTCACTCAGAGTTTGTTACTAACCCGTCTGGTTTGTGTTTAGAGAGATATGCTTAAAATCTATCTTTCTATTCTCATAATTAGGCAGCATAGTGCAGTGGTTTAAGGCTCTGAGCTGCAAACTTGGAGACCTGGGTTTGAATCCCACAACCCCCACTCGCATACTGTGTCACCCGGAGCAAGTCTCTTAACTTCCTTGCGCTTCCAGACCACACCTGTAAACAAGCTTCAACTTAGTGTGTCTCACTTGGTTAAAAATAAAAAATAAAAGGTCACTCATTTGGGGTTCAGTGCTGATTGAACTGATACGAATGAATGTTTGTGAGAAATTTCCTTGTCTGTATGACAGATGTCAATACTCTGTCATCAAAACTCTGCATTCTAGTCTGGCTATATAACACAGGGTTATTCAATGGATATACAGTAAAATAAATCTTCATTCCAGAAATTCCAAGAAGCAGTGTGTCTTTGATGTAACCTCAATAAATAGGTTCATGTGAGAACAATTTTTTTTTTATGTCAGATTGACAAACATGTCTGCCACACTGCTATTTTAGGAACATGTACTGTACAAACTCATAACATTCAGTTCCTTGTGGGGTTCTGTGTGAAAATACATCATGTATGTGTATAACTAGAAATATTATATGGCATCCTGATGCCCCTGTCTCTTGCCTTTCAATTGAGGCTACTGCACCCCTCTTCCCTCTGTCCCCCTCCCCCCACAGTCAGGGCCAATGCACACTGCCGCCCCCTTTTCCTGACTCCACAGACAGGGCTGCTGTGCTCTGCTAAGCCCTAGAGTCCCAGGGCCTCTGCTTTCACAGTTTGGGCTGCTGCACCATGCTGCCCCAGGCCACCGAAGGTGGGGCTTTTGCTGCACCCTGCTACCCACTTCCATTGCTCCAAATGGGCAGGGCTGCTGCACCACATGCTCCCTGTCACACAGTCAGGGCTGCTGTACCCTGATTCCCCACTGTGTCCTGCACCACAGTCAAGGCTTCTGCACCATGCTGTCCTCTGTCCCCCGAGACCACATTGCCCTGCTGCACCATACAGCCTCTTGCCCCCACAGTCAGAGTTGTTGCACTATACTGCTCCCTGCAACTAGAGTTACATCCTTTGGTACACTGCCCAAAACTACTCAATAGAAATACAGAAATTACTTTCATCTTGTGTTATAGGGTGGGGGACAGAGGGTAGAAGGGTACGGTAGCCTAAACTGTTTGTGCAGGATGCAGCAGGGTGCAGCAGCCCTGACTGTGTGGTGAAGACAGTGGGCAGCGGGTTGCAGCAGCCTCATATAAGGGCAGGAGACAGGGGGCTTTTGGGGCAGGGGAAAGGGGGAAGCAGATAGCTGCTGCCTCAACTGCCAGGCAGGAAACAGGGGCATCAGGATGCCATATAGTATTTCTAGTTATACACATACATGATGTATTTCCACACAGAAACCCTCAAATAACTGAATTTAATGAGTTCATACAGTATATGTTTCTGAAATAGCAGAATATGGCAGACACAGGTTTGTCAATCTGACATGTAAACAACTTTGTTATCAGAGGAACATATTTATCGAGGCTACATCAAAGACACACTGCTTCCATGAATTAATGGAATGTAGACTTATTTTATATCCATTAAACAAATCTGTGTTATATAGCCAGAATAGAATGCATAGTTTTGATGACAGAGAACTGACATCTGTGATACAGACAAGGTAACTTCTCACAGAAATTCATTCATACATACCACTTCAGTTCAACACTGAACCTCAAATGATCAGCTGTTTATGAGAACAGAATGATTCTAAGCTAATCTCTCTAAATGCAAACCAGATGGGTTAGTAATAAACTTTGAGTGAAAACAATTAGCTCTACAGACTGCTCTAGCTTAAAGAAAACCACAAAACCAAATAGTATGATATCTTTAGAAAACACTAATCATGACACAGGGATGTGAATTCAAGAGAATTCAAGTTTGTTATGAAATATGTGCATTTTATCTTTAACAAAAAAAAAAAGAAATGCAGAGGGAAGGTTTTTTTTTATTTCAGGTTTTGACATTGGGGGAGTGGGCACACCCAGTGCCAGTGTTATGTTTGGGGGTGTGGGGTGGTGGGTGATGAGTGGGAGGGTCAAAGGGTGACAGTTATAGGGGTGCCAGCAGTGGACACTGGGGGATTGGGCACCCCCAGTGTCAGTGTGATGAATGGCGTGGGGGATATGCAATTACGGTGGTCTGCAATAGACATCGAGGGACCATTTTCTTTTTGACAGGGTATTCCCCCCAAAAAATAAGAGGGGGGGTTGCAGTTGTGGTGGCGGCTGCAACAGATATCGATGGATCTTTTTAATAACCTGAAAAAGAAATCGCAGAGGGAAGGTTTTCTTTATTTCAGGTTTTACACTGGGGATTGGGCACCCCAGTGTCAGTGTTATGTTTGGGTGTGGTGGGGTGGTGGGTGCTGAGTGGGAGGGTGGGGTGGGGTGACAGTTGCAGGGTGCCAGCAGAAGACACTGGGGAACTGGGCACCCCCAGTGTCAATGGGATTAAAGGTGGGAGAGTGCAGTTACAGTGCAGCATTAGACATCGATGGACTGTTTTCTTAGTTGCAAACTTTAAAAAAAATGATGAGGGAATATTTTCTTTATTTCAGGTTTTGACACTAGGGGATTGGGCACCCCAAGTGTCAATGTTATGTTTAGGGGTGGTGGGGTGGTGGATGCTAAGTGGAAGGGTTGGGTGGAGGTGAAAGTTACAGGGGCACCAGCAGTGAACATTGGGGGATTAGACACCCTCAGTGTCAGCATTATGTTTGTTGAGGGGGGAGCGTGGCGTGGTGGTCAGCACAAGAGGGAGGGTTGGGTGGAGAGAGAGTTACAGGGGTGCCAGCAATCGACATCGATAGACATTTTTGCTGTTACAGGATTGATATAGTGGCTGCACACTGGTAAGGTACATAGTAAACTTCCAGTGTGAGCTGCAACTGTTTTGAAAGCTGAACGATCAGTTGTTTTCTGATGCAGCTTCATGCCTCAGTAAAACAGTTTGTGGCGGGGGAGAGGGAGAGAGATCTCAGCTCCTCTAGGTAAATGCCGATCAGCTGTTTGCTGATGTAGCTTCTTGCACATCCAAGGGCCGAAGCCCTCTCTGATTGGAGCGGCTTTGGTCCTTTGAAGTACAAGATGTTGAAGCCACAGTGATGTCAGGACCACGGTGTGTGATTATTGGTGCAGACTGTCAAGCCACTTGCAGTTGCAATGGCAATGGGCTTGGCAGTGACACACCTCCCAAGTCCCATTGTACTCATCTCAAGACGTTTGGTGTGCAAGCACAGCAAACACAAAAATATAAGCATAACTATCAAATCTGCTTTTGTATGTACCGTCTATACTGTGCACCATGAGTATTTTTTTATTTTCTCGATCTAACTCTTGACAGATCTAGAATGCTATTTCTAAGCCAAAAGTAGCTGCATTCTTTTTTTCTTGCGAAAACACTAAATTAAAACATTTTAAAAAATATTCTAATTTTGGTGGAACAACTACATTTTACCACCAAATACAACTGGAAGATGCCTGAAATTTTTTTTAGTGAGAAAAAGGCAGGGTTAAATTTTGTGCCCAGTTTCATTGCACTGCTGCTTTAACTTTAATACCCCTTATCTTAAGGGTGGTAACCTAGCAACAGCAACCACAGAAGTAGTGCAGGATAGATAGGCCCTGGGCAGTGGTAGGGATGGAGAATGGATCCCCGATGTACAATGTGATGTGAACAGTATGATGCAGCTAATATCAGACTTTAAATAAGGCAAAGTGGAACTGATTAAGACTAAGTGAAAAAAAAGACAAGGGGAAGAACTGTGAGGCTGAGGGATATAGAGGGAGACAGTGCAGAGGATCAGGAAAAAGTAGATATCCTGAACAAATACTTTTGTTCTGTCTTAACAGTGGAAGGGGAAGGGGATGGGCCATATACTGGTTACAGAACTACTGGAGAAAGGGAAGTAGACACAAATCCATTTGAAGAGGAAAGAGTCCTGAAGGGACTTGTGAATCTGAGAGTGGATAAGGCTATGGGGCCTGATGGGGAACATCCAAAGGTATTGGAGGAGCTCAGGGAGGTGCTGGCTGCACCTCTGAGAGCCCTATTCAATAACTCACTAGATACAGTGGTAGTCCCAGAGAACTGAGGAAGGGCAGATGTAGTCCCACTCCATAAGAGGAACTGGAGGGAAGAGGCTGGCATCATTTCCTTGTCCATTTCCTCCCCCTGAGAAGGGGGTCTGTATGGTGCCATTGCCAGTCTCCAAATTTACCCACAGTGCTTCTTCTCCACCCTGTTTTCCCTTTTGTTCTGTTGCTTTGATTCCTTCCCCTTATGTAAAGAGCTACTCCTCCTCCTCTTTTACCCTCCCTGTCCCTCCTGTAGATAGTGTATCCTGGCATGTTTACACCCCAGTCATGGTTTTGTGTGTACCATATTTCTGTGACTGCCACGATATCCAGATGTTCCCCATCCATCAAGACCACTAATTCAGGAAGCTTGTTACTCAGACTGCGGGCATTGGTACTCATTGCTCTCCATTTTTTGATGGCTTTACCTTCTTTTGCAGCATCCCCCACTGACCTTTCTACCTCTGTCTTTTTCTCATTTAGTACCCTGTTTTGTAGGGAGAGGCTGGGATTTTCCTGTTGCTTATCAGTGCCTCCCCCCTTGACTAGTTTAAAAGCTTGCCAATGAAGCATTTAAACCAATTGCTCAAAAGACTTGTTCCCTTCCTGGACAGATGCAGACCATCCTGCCAGTATAGGCTGGTGTCCCTCCAGGTGGAACCCCAGTCCAAAAATGAAGCCAAACCCCTGTGCTCCACACCATTTTTTCAACCATTCATTAAACTGCATGGTGCAAAGTACCCTCGCCTCACTCATGCCATTGACAGGCAGCACCTCAGAGAAGGATACTGTGTGTGCTACTTGTCTTAGGCCCTTTCCCAGTTCTACAAAGTCCTTCTGCACTGCTCTAATCTCATGAGGAGCCAAGTCATTTGTCCCTAGGTGGACAATGACGTCCAGCTCAGACTCCCGTGCAGCTGTTCTCGTGATCCTGAGGATGCGCTTCCTGTCCTTCCAAGCCATGGCACCAGGCAGGCACCTTACTTCAGTTTTCCCTTCTCCCCCCAGTTCTATCCCCCTAATAATTGAGTCCCCCACCAGGAGCTGCTTCCTTTCCTTGTGGTCCAGTCTGACATCAGTAGTGCAGAAACTAATGAGTTACTTCTAAAGGAAAGACTGGTAGATTACCTTGCATCCAATCGGTTACAGGACCCAAGGCAGCACAGATACATGGGAGGGAGATTATGTCAGACAAACCTGATGGATTTCTTTGACTGGGTGACCACAGAAATAGCTTGGGGGAAGCAGTGGATATGGCCTACTTAGAGTTCAGCAAGGCCTTCAACACCATGCCACATAGGAGGCTCATAAAAAAAACTTGGAAGCTTGGAGGTGGGAACCAAAGTGATACACTGTGTATGTAATTGGCTGATGAATAGGCGACAGATGGTGATGGTTAACGGCACTCACTTGGGGGAAGAGAGAGTGACCAGCAGTGTTCCTCGGGGCTCAGTACTGGATCCAGTCCTCTTTTATGTCTTTATAAGTGACATAGCAGATGAACTGGAAGAGAAGGTGTGCCTCTTTGCAGATGACACCAAGATCTGCAATAGGGTAGGCACTCCAGAGGGATGGAAAGAATGAACAGAGACCTGAAAAAGCTTAAGGAGTGGTCAAGTGAATGGCAGCTGGGCTTCAATGCAAAAAAGTGCAAAATCATGCACATTGGGTGCAGAAACCCAGAAGCAGAGTATAGAATGGTGGGGGGGAGGAGGTATTGACAGTCACTGAACAGGGATGGTACCTAGGGTAATCACAATGGATAACCTTAAGATAGCAAGGCAATGCAACCAAGCTGTAGGGAAACCCAGTGGGATGCTGGGGCGCATAGGGAGGGTATCACCAGCAGAAAGAGGAAGGTGGTGTTGCCACTGGATCAGTCATTGGTGACACCACACCTGGAGTACTGTGTTAGGTCCCACCTTGTTTAACATTATGGTAACCACTATGAAAGTTACAGGAAAAGCATGGATATGTAAATATGCTGATGATGTTAAACTGGGTAGACTGGTGACTACAACTACAGATGGAGAACAACTTCAAAAAAACTAGACAAGTTGGCTGAATGGGCCATGACCCAAAAAAAGAGGTTTAACATACAAAAATGTAAAGTCATGCTCTTGGAGAAGAACAATCCACTTATAAATTACAAATGAAACAATATTACTCTCCAAATAACTGAGGAAAAGGACTTTGGTACAATAATTATGGATAATCTATCCTTTGATAACAATATAGTAAAGGTAACAAAATGTCACAAAATTGTGGGCTCTGTCTTCGCCAACATAAAAAGTAGGGAACCAGAGATCATAGTTCCACTTTATACAACCCTGGTGCCCCCACATTTGGAGCATTGCTCCCAGTTCAGTATGCCACATACTAAATGAGGTCAAAATTAATAGAGGGAGTGCAAAGGAAGGTCACCAAAAAACTCAAACCACTACAAAATTTGAGCTGTGAAAAGAGATTGGGAAAATTTAATTTATGTTCAGCAAAATATAGACAAGCCCGAGGAGATCTCTGTCTAACATACAAAGCTGTACATCATGATTATATAGGGGGAAACTGTGGGATTAGCAAGACAAGAAGGAGCAAAAACAACTAGGAGCAAAAGTCTTAAAATCAAAGGGGAAGCTAACCAAACAAAATGAGATAGATTTTTTACACAAAGGGTTGTAACAATGTGGAACAGACTACCACAACACATTGTGGAAAGCTAGAACATAACTGCATTCAAGAGTAGTGCGAGTTCAGTAAAGGGCTATCCAGCCTACCAAACTCGTATTCCTCCTATGAACCTATGAATTCTGGAGACCACACCACAGAACAGACATATACAGGGTAGAGGCCATCCAAAGAAGGGCAACAAAAACTATGCAGGGGCTGCACCAAATGTCTTATGGGGAGAGGTTGATGGATCTAAACATGTACATCCTGGAAGAGAGGAGGGAAAGGGGGGACGTGATAGAGACCTTTAAATACCTCAAAGGGTGAATAAGGTACAGAAAGGGAGCAGTTTTCAAAAAAGAAGGTGTACAAGAACTAAGGGGCATACAGTGAAGCTGGAGTGGGGAAGTTTAGGAGGGATGTGAGGAAATATTTCTTCACTGAGAGGGTGGTGGATGCCTGGAACAATCTTCTAGTAGAGGTGGAAGGGATGAAAACAGTGGTGGACTTCAAGCATACATGGGATAGGTATAACAGAAAACTAGTATCAAAGCGGGTGGGAGAGGAGGTGACCGGAGACCAGATAAGGTCTGCAGTGGCAGAATAGGCAGGGAAAAGAGGGGCAGACTATGTGGGACAAGTACTCCTTACCTGCCAACAAAGTCTATGTTTCTATGTTTCTGTATGGTAAGGGAATACCTAGTACTGTAACTGTGTACCACCTTGATAACTTAATAAACACACCCAACTGGATCCTAGCTCAAGGATTGGGCTCTGTGCCTGGTCTCATGTTATTTGGTGCCTCAATATTTGTTAATGGTGCCCCTACCTCAGTGTTCTGGCACTGTGGTGGCAAAGGTTAAAGGTGCAGGTACTGGTTCTATGATGTAAGTCGGGTGCTCCTATGACAAGAGATGCCACCTTATAGCCTTAGACACAGCAGAGCACACAGCCCTTACATATATCTCTGTACTGCTGCCAGCTACAGCTAATCCCAATACCTCATTTAAAGGAGCTTCTCATGGTCTTTCAAACTATAATGAGTATGATTCATGAATGTGCCCCTTTAGGATGGAACTGAAAAACATCTGTTTGACAAGGCCTGCACAGAGCAATAAGTGGCATCTGCTGGACTACCATTTATTTAGTGCAACTGTGTTTCATACAGTTTTGCAATTTTAGTCTGTATAGAAGTATAGAAACATATACTGTCAATAGGTAAAGGGCTTACAGCCTATCCAGTCTGCCCCAAACCTGCCTAGTACTAGGAAATGCTCCTAACAGTCATTCCCTTCCCTACCTCCCCCTGTTGCCCCACCCACACCCTTCCTATTTGCTTGTCTCACCCAATTTTGCCCCCCCATGCCACTGTTTCAGCACAGACAACCTTTTCTGTGAGCTTGTCCCATTTTTACACCATCCTTTCCATAAAGAATTGTTTCCTGAAGTTCTTTCTAGACTGCCCTCGCCCCCCACCAGCTTCAAGGAGTTTCCTCTGGTATCCGTGGTCCTTCTCAGTGAGAACAACTCTCTTCTGTCTACCTTGTTTATCCTTCAGATATATCTGAACCTCATCATGTGCCCCCCTCCCCCGTTCCTCCTATCCTGCAATGTGTACATACTGAGGTCCCACATTTCTCCCCATATCACTTCTGCTGTCCTCAGATTATTTTGGTTGCCCTCCTTTGCACTGTCTCCAGCCTCTCTCTGTCCTTCTTCAAGTGTGGACTACAAAACTGTGCACAGTACGCCAGGTGTAGTTGCACCAGGGATTTGTATAAAAGCAGTAACACCTCCCTTCTCCTGCTACTGACTCCCCCAACCCCAGTGCATCCCAACATCCTATTTCTCTACCCACACCCCTCGTACTCTGTGCTGATGCTTTCCAGTTCTCCATTGTTAACATGCCCAGGACCCTGTCCTCCATTGTTCTGTCCATCACCACCCAGCCATTTTGTATTCTTTTCTTGTGTTGTTGGCCCCTATGTGCCTTATTTTGTATTTTTTTTGTTTTAAATTTCATCTGCCTCATCCATGATCACCTCTCCAGTCTTTCTACATCCTCTTAAATGACCCTTACTCTCTTATTGCAATCTACCTTTCCAAAAATATTAGTATAATCAGCGAAGAGGCATTTCTTTTCTTGGACGCCTCCCCAATGTCACACATGACTATGTCAAAGAGGACCAGTTCCAAAAGCAGTCCATGGGGCACTCTGCTTGAGACCTCCCTTAACTCTGAATACTCTCCATTTAGGACTACCCTTTGGGCCGCCTACTCAGCCAATTTCTCACACACCCAATTAACTTATCTCCCACCTCCAGGTCACTCATTTTCTTAAACAACCGCTCCTGTGGGATGGAGTCAAAGGCCTTGTTGAAATGTAGATATAAGACATCCACAGCCTGACTGTTACCCACAGCCCTTGTCACCCAATCAAAGAACTTGATCAGGTTAATTTGGCAAAGTTCCCCAGTGGTAAACCCATGCTTGCTGCTGTCTTGCAGACTCTTTTACTCCTGGAACCCTGCCAGCTCCTTTTTTAGTACCGATTCCAATAGTTTCCCCACTATTTCTGTCAGACTGACCAGTCCGTAGTTGCCCAGTTCATCTAGTCTCTCACATTTGTGCAGAGGGACCACATCTGCGGTCCTCCAGTCCACCAGCACCTCTACCATTTCCAAATAGCAGTTGTAGAGATCTGGCAGCAGTCCTGCCCTCAACACCCTTGGATACATCCCATCTGGGCCAATTGATTCATCCACTTTTAGTGCTTCTAGGCCCTTTGGCACCCTCTCCTCCATAATGGGCTCTATGTTGGTACTCGTTAATAACTGCCTACTGGTTTTCATGTTACATTTCAGCAGTGGGCCCCTGTCTTACACCATGAACTTTGAACAGAAATTTTGGTTCAGTAAATTTGTCTTCCCCTTCTCATCCTTCCCCCATCCCTTCCCCCCTTCATGAGCCTGGTCACCCCTTCCCTGGTTTCACATTGTTCTGTACAGTATGTATTGATGGAATGCTTCACCATCCTCTTTAACCTCCTCTGCTAACTTCAGCTCCACATTTGCTTTCACCTGTCTCACTGACCTATTAGCTACCCTCAACCTTTCTTGATACTGTCTATCCTCTTCTGTCTGACTTGTTTTATCCCAGATAAAAGACCTTTTTCCCTCATTTCTCTCACTCTCTTGAAAACCACAGTGGTTTCCTCCCCCTTTGCTCTTCCCTGCCATCTTCATTCAGAGATATGTCGACTGTAGTACACCCTCTTTTATTCTTTTAAGTCCCATTTGCTGCCCATTCCTACTGCTGCATTCACATCATACATTTTTCCCCTAACATTTCCTTCATCCTCCTGAAATCTTCCCTCCTGATGTCTAGGGCCTTAGTCCTGGAGTGCACCCTTTCTGCCTACAGCTTGACTTCATTTTCAGTTATTTTTTAAACTGGTGAGTTGAGGAGCAAATTACCTGTTTTCACAAGCTGCCAGTAATGTAAAACAAAGACAAAAATAAACATTAATAACAAGGACTTAAATTGTACTGTAAAAAAAAATATATATGATCAACTGCAGCAAGTACAGACAGAATGATCATGTAACCAATTTGTATGCCTGCTTTTAAAACAAGTTAGGTTAGTACAGCTAAGAACATTAAGTGGAAGTGAGATGTAAAAAAATTATGGATCAAAGAACAAATGAACCACTTCAAGCCACGTGGTCCTGTGGTCACTTGATTCCAATGGTTCCCCAACCTTAACCCTCCCCCATATTTACTCTTTTGCAGTGCTGTGAGTATGCAGCGCCCCGAATCCTTGGGATGGGCAATTTATAAATTAAAGTTGCTGTGCCTTGACTTGCCTTCCCAGCAAACACAAATGCAAGTCGGGTCACACCTGAAAATAGGCACTTGGCTGTCTGGTGTGCTTACCCGGTTAACAAAAGCAGATAAATAAATAAATAAGTCTACACTGGAAAAAAGGTGCAGACAGCTACTGAGTGGATCTGTTTAAAGATCCTGTTTTAAGTCTTTGAATTTCAAAAAATATACATATATTTCTCAGATTTTGGCTCACTTAGATTTTACTTTGGCTAATAACATTTTTGATAGGTTTCCAAAGTGTTGACCTAACCAACAACTTTAAATAGAGCCCTGTACTGAAGTGGTTTCGCCACTGCTTTCTCCAATGCATTCCTTAAAATTGGGAAACTGGACACAGGTATAGTTCATAAGTACATTAGGGTCTGGGGTGTCTGCTAAACAAAAGTTAGATGATGCCACTTTTCAGGGCTCAGAAACATCCTCATCCACTCAAGAAACCTTGATAATACACATACCAGCTGTATGAGGGTGGGTTACTAAGACCCTTTACGGATCTTCAAAGGGAGCGACAGTTAAGGGCTGGTGATCACTTTGCCTCCTTGTAATTAAGGCAGCTGCTATGTGGAGAAATCCAGGGGGAGAGAAGGGATATTTTTTCCTCTCTACCTCATCTACAGGAACAATTATTCCACCCACAACCATGGTCAAAACCGCTGGCAGTGTACTATAGATTGCTGCAGGGAAGTTCTCCCTTGCCCCCTCAGTGGCATTATAAGTCACTAGGAAGCAGATCTAGACCCTAAATTTATATTTGACATGTGAAAGGAGGTTGCAGCCAACCTAGCAAGCTGCTCCCGTAGCAATAAACTTAGACAAATCCAGATTAACTTCCTCTGCCACACTCACTACTCCCCCAGTTAACATGCATTCTTTGAACTCTGAAAACCCCCCAAGTGCCCAAAATGTGAAGAAAATGAGGGCAGCCTTTTTTCATATGACCCTAGTATGCCCCAAAAGCAGCTCCTTTTGGCATGAGGTCCACAATTTAATGGAAAAGGTCCTGAGAAGCAAACTACCAAAATCCCCTCCTGAACTTCTCATAGAGTGCACCCAAGGAAGCATACTATTGGTAAAAGACAAACTGTGTGGTCCATTGCTCTCATAAATGCCAGCAAGACAATTGCCCAACAGTGACTGAGCAAATTGGTCTTTGGGCTATGAATCTGCTGTCTGTCTAAAATTGAAGAGAATACAACTGTCAGCCAATGGGGAGGCACAGACATTTCAAAATGTATGGAATCTCCTCTGCACAACTATTGAAAATGGAATATTACCCACCTGAGGTCATTAACTTGAGGATTATCCTAAGGCCAAGTCATAACTCAAGATCGCTGTGGTCTGGGGTCAAACTATTGATGGTAACCCCCAACAAAGAAATTCATAGGTAATTTTAATAGAATAAGTGGTGTTCACATATCTCTTTGCTACACGTGATTTTCAACTAAGTCAACGTTACCAAGCTGCTTAGATAACTTATTGAATATTCTCAGTCTTAACTTTCAAATTTAAATAGAAGTATGTTATCCAATGCCTATAATATGAATTCTGTGACTGTGGCATAAACTCCATATCGATACGTGTATGTTGGTACAAGTGAACAATGTTTGTTCTGATTTTAATCTTTCTCGATAAAATGTGTTTACAAAAAAGAGGTCCTGATAATATTCTGGAACTAAAGAGCCCATGGGCTCACGAGCAGCTAAACAGCAGTCAAGTAGGGCATGGATCCTTCTCACAAGTGGTAGTATCAATCCCCAAGACCAGCCTTCTAACTGGTGACAAAGGAAACTGGCTCAGCCTTACATAAAAAAGTTAATGTTGTAAAAGTCTACTGCAGTAATATACCTGAAAGCTCGTACATGCTTCATCAATCGAATCCACAGGAAGATGACAGCCACAGCAAAGAGTCGCAGGCTTGTTACGCGTAGCTCATTGTTTTCAATAAAAATATCTGCTATGTGGACCCCAAGGACAGCTATCAGGATGAAGTAAACCAACCAGTCAAATACGTTCCTGAAAAGGAAAATAAATAACATTAAAAGGAAAGTTCCCTCAACCTGTTTTCTGTACGCTGCTGTAGTTTGTAGACATGAACAGTGATTCTCTCTCGTAACCCCCTAATTTCATCCCTAATTTAAAGATAAATGAAGTTGCTTCACTCTGTTTTGCCCTGGTGTGAAAACCTGTCTGTCTCCATTGCAAAGTTATGACCCCACTCATGCAAGGTGTCACAGGCCCACTCTTATGGATCTGGGTTCACTGGGCTCACTGCAGACTCCCCTAAGTGCAGCCTGTTGTGGTGTGAACCAGGAAACCCATCCCCTGTCCTTCTAGGGCACTTGCTGGATTTACAAATGAATGTCTGACAGAGGATCCCAGGGCCCCTCTCTCTGTGTGAGAGGTGCAAATACAGTCTTGGGTATGTGTTCCTGGGAGAGAACCCTCTTGGCCACTGCTCAGTGAACCAGAAAAGCCACAGGCATGTATAGACCTTCAGGAATACCCTATAAACCCTATATGTGTCTTTTTACAGAGAAATGCAGAAACTGGTTCAAACCCCGTAGATCACTCTGAGAGATCTCACGTATCTCCCCCTTACACTCACAGAGTCCCTTTCTCGTGTCCCTTCCTGGTAACATGTTGATCTTAAGTGTTAGAGCAGGCATGGTATTGCTTGAACAAAACCCTCCCAACCTTACATGGTTCCACCATGCTGCAGTGACACAGAGAACAGCGACCATCAATACAGCAACAGCACAGCACCGCCAATTGGTGGTGTGTCATTGCTGAAGAAAAGTGTGTTTTCTGTGGGGGGCTTTGCCCCCCTACATCCCTCATGCGGGGGGCTCTGCCCCCAGCACCCCCGCACTTAGGATTACCAACTCCAAGTCTAAGTTAGTTCAGGGAGGGGGTGAACACCCTGAAGGCAGCAGCGTTGGGAACCTAGCGGACCATCACAGCGAACTGACGAAAATGTCGCTGTGAAGGTGTTCACTATATTCCCATTGCTGTTGCGACATGATACCGCTTACATACACAACAGAACATTTCAGAGGTATTTTAAAATTATGACAAAAAGGCTTTTTATTTTATTTTATTGAAATCTAGGATTACAAATACCTTTGAGCAGGAACTGCTCGTTTACAAAGGTTCCACGTTGGAGGAATGGGGGGTATACATGCATACAAATGTCAACATAATAATAATACATAGTTACACAATAAAAAAGAAGCAAAAGACTGAGGCTTAGGAAATTCCAGTAATTCAGAATGTGCCAAATGTTAGGTAGCATGACATACCAGCCTAGGGCAATCTTAGAAATAAGCACTGCAGGTGAGGTGGGGTATGCAGGCAGGAAGGCCGTTGTCAGAGGGTAGAGGGTGAGGGTAAGCACTCTAAAGGTGAGGATGGGAGGGAGGGAGGGATAAAGTCAGAAATGCCTGGGGAAGGGAGAGGGGGCAAGGAGGTGGGCAGGTGAGGAAGGTAGAAGGGGGGCTTTACTATTATCTACTCGATAGTATAATGTAACATAAAAATAGCATTCCAAAATTTGGTTATAAGATAAATAAAAATTAAAAGTTGAACAATACACAAAAACATTATTCTAACTTTCCTAAGATTGAACATATAGTTCTACCTTGTTTCCAGTGCAGCTGAGTGAAGTTAGAGTCCAGTAAAGTAAAATGTCCTTGTTACCTGTTTGGTGATGGAATTCACAGACAGGGGTCCTATCAGATCAGTTGAAGCATCACAACAGGACTGAGTTCCACAAGCCTTGGTCTTGGCTTTCAAAGCTGTTTCAGAGGGCTGCCTTGGGATTTCCCCATTGTGAGTGGCTGGTCTTTGTCACATGGCTGCACAAACCAACCAGCTCCCTGGGATTTGTTTTGAAAATTTCAAATGGAGATTCTTTCCTGGGGGTCTCCTCTCCCACCATCCCAATTTGGTTAGGAAAAGCAGATTCCCTCTGGCCTGTCCTTGGAGGCATCCCTGGCTCCAACCCCCTCTGGAGAAAGCTGGGCCCAGCCCTTTTGTCTTGCTTCTGTTTGCAGTAAATGTATTCAGAACCCAGATTTCTGGGCTGTTAACATAATCACTTCCTCATTATCTGAAATTGCCCTACCTAGTCATAGTTTTGTGAACACAAAGGGAACCAGTCCATGCTAGTAGAGTTTTTGTTCTTAAAGTCAGATGCAGAAAAAAATAGGAATTATTTCAGGCCAAATGAAATTACACAAAACAACACAGGCTTGACCAACAATATAACACAGGAAATATTAAAGAGGAACTACAGTCAAAATTTCTGGCATCAATAAATTTCAGACTTTGGATCAGCATAGCCCCAATCAGCCTTATGCCAAAAATGAGATCTGTAAGTTACTTTGTTTAAAAGTTACAAGTCATTTTACAACCCTAAATTCACTGCCTGTTCAAAAAAGCCAGTTTCAGTGAAGAGCTGATGATGATGTCATCTCCAGAACTCAGAGTCTAGTTTGTCAGCAAGCTTATAGAACCTGTTTCTTCAAAGGCTGGAGTTCATGTGCAATAGTTTTCTCAAGTAAAACAGGCAGCAACATTCAAAAAACATTGCTATAAAAACTGTGTGTTTCAGGTTTTGTAAAACAAAGTTGACAAATGTGTATTTTTTTATATTTATTTTGGTGCCTTTATGTTGCGATTCTTTTCTCCAGGGTTGCTGAATGCTGAATCATAGCACACTGCAGTGAAGTTTCGTTTCAGTTTATTTTTTTTACTAGAAAGGCACGTGAGCAAAATTTTCTGTTTTCACTGGTGAGGTTTGCAGACTAATTTTCTGATGTGGTGGAAGGCTGTGATCATTCACACCTGTCATTCAATTGAGGTGATTTCTCAGGATGGCATTTTAAAACAATTATTCTACCTCCCCATAAATGGGGATGGGAGAGGTAATGCTGTTTTGAAACCTTACAATGAGTTTCTAGGCAATAGCCAACCCATCCAACCTAGGGCCAGATATTCAAAACTTTGTCCCAGGGCAAAGGTAGCACTGCACAGTGGACAAAGTTAGCCCAGAACCATTTGCATGCCATATTCAAAGGAACAGCCCAGGGGCTAAATGAGTTGAATATAGCATGCAAATGAAGGCGTGCAAACAGGGCTGAGAGTGCAGTGCAACAATAGCCCAGCAAATAAGACAGCAGTGCATATTGCAATTTAGAGCAGTGCAAACAGCAACAGCGGCTCAGTGCACACAGCAGTGGAGTGAGGTAAGGCTAAACAATATGGGCAACATGTGTGCTAGCAAAGCAGTGGAGCACAACAACAGCAAACAACAGTGCAGGCCAAATACTGCAGAATCATGTAATGGAACATTACAGTATTGTGCGGCGCTAACACGTTTGTGCTGCACTGACATGTCTGCCCGGCGCAATTCCGTTTGCTTACCGCTAAACTTTACTATAGTCAAAACTGCACTGCAAATGAGCCTGCTCAGGCAATCCATGGGCAAACAGCCACATCAGCATCTCATTACAGCCTGCTTTGCATGTGGATTGCCAGGTGCTATAACATGGTGCACACAGCTCCACCTGTAGGTCCAACTGGAATTACAGGTTGGTAGCTGCTTTTCTTTGTGTGCTCACAGCTCCACCTGTAGGTCCAACTAGTATTACAGGCCAGTTGCCACATTCACTATGTGCTCACAGCTCACAGAACATTAGCTGCAATCTTGGTTTGGACACAGATGCAAAGACTAATGTGGCCTAGGGGAATAGCACTACAGGAACAGGTGGTCATGCCACATGCCAGAGGAAAATCATCGTTCTTGCCACAGTGTTTATCAGATGGTACAGTACCATGGTAGGTGATACTGTGAGGTACACAGCAATGCCTACGGTGTGTCAGACAACAGTGACTGGTGCTATCCACACAGTGACAAGCACAGGTGGAAGGTGTGGTCTGACAGTGGACTCCACAGTTATACTGTCCTGTGACCCTGAAGTGCTGCACCAGTGGCATGGGATCCCCACACTACTATACACATTGCTGTCTGTGTGTGCGGGGATCCCAGACAGGTGTAGTATATGTTCCTTAAGGGGCATACATACCAACATACTGGAGCACTGCTGTCATGGGCATTGCCGTCAGTGAAAAATGTTCACTGTGTGGATGGCCCCAGCTGGTACCTACTATATGGTACAGCCTGGCTGCCTGTACACCCTCCCCTCAACACCCTCCATTCCCCCAGTGCAGCATGTGTCTGCTAGACTGTGTTGGTGTACCTCAATGGTGAAACTGGAGGTGTGTGCTGCATGGACGCACTGTCATGGTGTCCACTGGGTGCTGGGGCACTCACTAATGCCTGGTAGGGTTAGGACTGGTGCCAGATGTTAGTGACATGGGCGATGCCGTATGTATGCAGCATGTCTCTGCCATGTATGTGTTCTGTTCACTGTTTTTATCACCTTGTTCAGGTAAACACACTGGGCCAAGGCCCAGTGTCAGGAATGACCTGGAGACGCTAATTGTGTGGCTGAGATGCAACAGTGTACAATAAAGACATACAATGCACAATAGCACTCAATACACAAATACCAAATTAGGTACACATTATAAAACATTACAATACCATACAAATAGTTTGTTGCTGCAAATGGTGTTCTAGCTCAGTTGTAAAATTTACATGAGTGTTCAATTCACAGCATTGTTGGTGTAGCAGAGGAATTACAGCTGGGGGTCCTCCAGGCTACGTATTACCTCGGGACCTAGTTGTACATTACAATACAGATGATACAGACGCAGTCGGAAGAGTAAAAGATACATTTACTTCAGCGTGGTGCTATACAGCCATTGATGTTACATTTTCTCTTCTCCTAGGAAAAGCAAGCAAGCATATATATATATATATATATATATATATATATATATATATATACATACATACATACATACATATATACAGACATATATATATATATATATATATATATATATATATATATATATATATATATATATATATATATATACACACATATATATATATATATATATATATATATATATATATATATATACATACACACATATATATATATATATATATATATATATATATATATATATATATATATATATATATATAAAATCCAAAATCACACATGCCCACACAATGCAAAGCATCATGGGCTGCATATGCAAATCACCACAGAATATTATGCTGGTTCAACTTTAAGCAGAATTGCATGTTGTCGAAAGGCCTCTCACACAGTTTGCAAAGGGTGCTAACAGATGACATAGACACGTGTTTTGTCCACCAGGACTCATCAGTATGCCTTGTCTGTTTGACACCCCAGTGGAATGAACCAGCTACCCTAAGACGGTCTGTCTGGGTTATATTGTGGTGAACTCATTAAAATAAAAAAACTATTTAATAGCATATATATATATATATATATATATATATATATATATATATATAGATAGATAGATATATACACACACACACATATCATCTCCCCATTCAACATAAAATCACTCATGTACCAATAAAATCATTTTGTTATTAGCAGCTAGGCAGAACTTATCTAGACATGCTTGGGCATTCTTGGGTATTGCATTCTACACATTGCACCTTCCGTGACAGAGTTCATCTTCTTCGAAAGAACCCCCGCTTAAACTCCCCCTTTATTTTTCATTATTTGTAAAAAAAGAGTTTCATCATTTCTGTTTATTTTTTTACTGTTACAGAGTGCTAATGTATACATGATGAACCCCAGCACTTTCTCTCTGCATGCGCCCCCTCCTTCCTTCTGCTGCCAATCAGCTCCCTCAGTACCAGTAAGATGACTGGAGCTGCTTTGTGAGTCTTTCTCTGCACCGTCCCCTTATGACTGGCTGGCCAGTTGGAGCTCACATCAGCATCGTGAATGTGACCTCAATACAGCACAGCCACTGCCTACAATTCACACTGTCAGCTAGCACTGGAGGAAGATGGAGCATGGTGGCAGGCTCAGAGATGACGTCAACAGGAGAGCAAAAAAGAAGTAGAGGACCTCTACTTATAATATTATCAGTCGCAGGCAGGTAAATTTTGATGGCCGCTATTGCTGAAGATGTGTTCCTTAATAACTGTATATTAAGGGATAGGCTACGCAGTTGGGCAAGAGAGCTTTTCAGGTGGCGGGCTGAAAATGTAGAAATAAATTATTTAAATCACCATGTATACAAAAAGCAAAGTTGTCATGTTTCATATGCCTGTTTTAACTTTCCATAAGTAAAGCAAAAGAGGTACCACAGTGGAAAGGGAATGCAAGTGTTCAGAAGGGTCTGGCTGGGATCTGCACTGCCACCTCATTAATTGTGCTTTTCAGAGAGGTCTTCACTGTGGTCCCATTTTCATGGACATTCAGTACCACTTTGGTCTGTGTCATCTGTGCCAGATACTGTTAAATCAAATAAGTTGTGATGTGTTTTCTCCAGATGACCACGTGCCAGTAAATTGACATTTGTTGCTACAGCTAGCTGTTTTGAACATACCCACTGTACTTTTGGAAACATAGTGGGGTGGGGTTGGGGGGTAGGCATTTAGGAGATGGCAACTTTGCATTGAAAATCCCCGCCGCTGTCAAATTACCTTTCCCCTCGCTCCTTTTGTCATACCTACCACATTGGAGAATGGAGTGGGGGCAACAATTGTAGTACTCAATATTGAACTAAGACTAGTGTTACAGATTTTTTTCCAAGTAGGGTGCCTGGAATAGAAACATAGAAATATAGACAATGACAGCAGAAAAAGACCAGAGGTCCATCCAGTCTGCCCAAGTTCCTTATAATCACTGGCACCTACAATTTCTCCAGGGTACTAACCCTCCCTGTAGTCTTTCTAGTCACCTCCTTGGTCCTGTTGCCTCCGGTAACCACTATTCCCTTCATTATGTCCCAGCCCTGCTTGAATCCTCTGACTGTTTTTACACCCACCATTTCAGCTGACAGACTGTTCCAAAGTTCCACCACCTTTTCCATAAAGTAGTACTTCCTCACATCTCTCCTGAACCTACCTCCTGTTAATTTCCATTAGTGTCCATGTGACCATGAATTGGTACTCAGGCTAAATAGTACCCCGTAGTTCACTTTAATTTATTGCAGGAACTTGAAGATCTCTATTATATCTCCTCTCTCCCTTCTGTCTCCAATGAGTACATATTTAGTGCCTTGAGACGCTCCTCATAGGATTTGCCCTGCTGTCCCTGAATCATTTTAGTTACTCTGCGCTGCACTGTCTCCAACCTATCCTTATCCTTTCTGAGGTGAGGACTCCAGAACTGGGCACAGTACTCTAGGTGAGGCCTCACCAGGGATCTGTAGATGGGAAGTATAACCTCCTTTCTTCTGCTCTCAGTACCCCTACCAATACATCCCAGCATCCTGCTAGCCTTGCTATAGGCCATGCTGCACTGACTCAATTACTTAAATGCTATATTGAGTTGTGGATGGTGGGGGTAACAACAAGGGGTAGAAAGAGTTCACATATGAGTTATTTAGACTTAAAATAAGCCACAAATGTGCACCACTGAGCATACCATAGCCCATGCTTTCTGGGGCCTATCAGACCCAGACCCCTGCCCTAGTAGCAAGCCAGCACTGCAGTAAGTTAGTAGTGTACAATACCCAGCAAAAACCAACTGCAGACTCTGTATTGAGGTTCAGTGCATTAGCATTCACTCTCTATCTCTCTATATATCTACATATGTAATACATAACCTACTCTAAAGTGTGCAGTCACGCTCTGATATACGCATGCCTTGGTGTGCATTGTTAAGCATGATTCTGCAGGCCGAGTGCATCAACCACCCAAGGCGTGTGTATATCAGAGCATAACCGCACATCCTAGAGTGGGTTATCTATCTTATAAAGTGGCAAAATTGTTTTGGGGGGGTAAAAGTGCAGGTGTGCAGTCACGCTCTGATAGATACATGGTCATGTGATGTGTTGTATACAATCAGAATGTTAGATTTGTTATTTACTTTGTGTCCCATTTTATAAATACACACACACACACACACACACACATACATGCACACACAATTTGACCCACCCAGATAGCAATAATTGTCCTTAGAGCAGGAGGTGGAGGGGAGCTCACAGATGAGTTATTCTGGTTTAAAATCTACAAAATTAGCCACAGAGTATCTAGTACCCCAATGCTTCTGAGGCCAAGCAGCCCCCAGACCCCTTTCCTACACACCAGTAGATACAGCTGCAGATATTAAAACTCATAACAGAATATATCTGAGAAAATGTCTTAGGTATATTATATTAACAGAATCTTGCTGCCCTCCGGTACTGAATACATATGTATTCAACCTGCAGCCAGCCAGATAATAATTTTGTTTAGAGCAAGGAGTGTAGAAGATATCAGATATGACTTCTTTAGCTTCAAAACAAGCCACAAAATGCACCACAGAGCAATTCTAGGATTCCATGGCATCCGGGGTACTAGCAGCCCTAAGACCCACAGCTTTTTTTTTTAAAGTTGACGACTGCATAAAAAGAACCCCGCTTGTGAAAATCCTGGCAACAGCCCTGCATTGGTTTCTGCTAGACCCATATAAGGACATGCAGGCTCATGCTGTTGTATGTTGCTATAGTGTGAGTGAAACTCATTGTTTCTCCTAGGTCAAGTTGACCCACTGTGCACACATGAACAGTTAGGCAGTTGAAGCCAGTGGATGATGACATAGGTACATTATATGGTTACAATCCCCCTTGTACCTATGGAGACAGCCAATCAATTTTGGAAAATTTAGGTCTCCTGTGCAGTAGTGGAAGTCCTCTGATAGGGGGCCCTATTAGGGACCCTCTGGGTGGCTTTTCCTATAAGTATGCAGTCTGGAGACTATTTATTAATTATGACATGGCTGCTTTCATAAGTCCTGCTCTGTGCAGCATTTTCTTTTCCTGTCTCATGCCTCTGATGGTACATCTTAGGCAGCATGCACTAAACATTAAAATGGCTACCAACGCCAGTTGTAGTACTAATAGGGCTTTGAAGGTTAGCACACCCCATAGTCCACCCAATGTACTGTATATCAAGTGTTCATTATCAGCATCACAAAGTAATTCTTGAACTTTAAGCTGTATTTTATGTGCTGAATTCTCAATGGTTTCTGATAGACCCATATAACAAAATGCAGGCTTATGCTGTTGTGTGTTGCTATGGTGTGAGTGAAACTCATTGTTTCTCCTAGGTCAAGTTGACCAACTGTACACACATGAACAGTTAGGCAGTTGGAGCCAGTGGATGATGACATACACGTAGGTACATTACATGGTTACAGTTGGGGCATTGCATTCCACAGTTTTTGTGCCTGTGCATATGGAGTGGCCCAGGGTGGCTGTCTGCTCACATTGCCTCCTCACTGGATGCATACAGTCTTGTTCCCTGTTGCTGCTATGTCCATGTCCCCCATTCTGGGTTTGTCTGGCAGTAAGATCACCTTTTCATGAGTGGTAATTTGCTCCGTGCTACATGATGCGCTAACACACATTGCACGACGCTATATTTTTGAATATACTGTTGCACCTGTATGTATGTCCTCGCCCCTCACTTTGCACAGTGCATACATTATCTCATGGTGTTGGTGCTATCATGTTGTGCCAGCACTATCTGGCCTTTTGTATATAGCACTCCAGTGCAAATGTGGCACAATCGTGGCACAATCGATTTGCGCCAAGCACAAAGTTTTGAATATCTGGCCCCTGGTGTTTTCTCCATGACAGGCTGTTACTTAACCTACATTCAGACTCATCTATGCTGTATTCCACATTAAAATGATAATTTTACCAGGGCTAACACTTCCACCACTTGTAGGAATTAACATATATTATGCACCTGTTAAAGAGCATCTTTCATGATGGTCCAGAAAGTTACATCTTGTAGTCAATATATGCAGTACTAAAAGTGAAAGGGTGTGTGCATCTGTTATTTTTGGCCAGGGTTTACTCTGCCTTCCATACTTTGGATTTGTTTTTAAGCCGTACTTTAGCCCTGCTGCACTTGCCTTTGCTGTTCAGCTGCTGGGCTGCTGGCTCCCGATGGCATCACTGTAGGGCAGAAGAGTGACTCACACTGTATAGTACAGTGCAGTGGCAGCAATTTTGCAAGGGAAAAACTACCAGTACTCAATGTACATACTATGTTTCCCCTTCCCCAATACAACCCTGTTAGCAATGCATTATGCCAAAATCCAAATGCCTTGTCAGAATGTTTTTTTTTTTTTTTTTTGTAAAATTGACTTTCTTCTGCCTCAGTAACAAAGCATGGGGACTGAGAGAAGACAGAGTTGCTGTCAGCATCTTTCCCAGTCCTTTTGACTTTCATGCAAAAATTAACCCATTTTGTGAAAGACAGGACATGAAACTTACAAGAACAGGAGGCTGAGTTTCAACTGCTAGGAAGACATCTTATAAAGCAGAACAATATTTTGTTGAGAAATAGAGAGAGATTGAATTTTAGAGCACCTTTCCCAGTCCTTTTGTCTTTCATGCATATATTACCCCTTCTTGCACTGATTCTGGAATTGCATTTCATTAATTTTGCAGAATGCAAAAGCTAACTGCAGAGAACAGTAATGAAATACAATTTATGAATCAATGCAAGAAGGGACAATTTATGCATGAAAGTCAAAAGGACTGGGAAAAGTGCTCTGTAAAACATATTATAAAGCAGGCGTTGACAAACAACAATGAAGTTACCAACATTATGCAATACTAGTAGCAATATAACTTCCTAACAGACACAGTACAGTAGCACCCCAAATGGTATCAGCAGCCTGAAGGCATGCTGACTCAGCATTCAGCAAACCTGGAGAAATGGATCACATCAAAAAGGCATTAAAAATATGAATTTGTCAACTTTGTTCCAAAACCTGAAACATACATTGTTTTATAGAATATTTTTTTTTTAATGTTGCTGCTTCTTTTACATGCAAAAACCATTGCACATGATTTTCTAAACTTTGGAGAAACAGGTCATGTAAGCTTGCTGACAGGGAAGACTAGACTGTGAGTTCTGGAGATGACATCAGCAGCAGTTCTTCACTGAAACTGTTTTTTTTGAAGAGGTAGTGAAATCAGGGTTATAAAATAGCTCATAACTTTAAAATGAAGTAACACAGAAACCTAATTTTTGGAATGTGATTTATTGGGGGTATGCTTATTCTAATCCTGCAAAGTAGCATTTTTGGCTGGAGTCCCTCTTTAAATAATAAAACAATAGGGATATGTTATGGTGCTATTCCATCACACAAGGTATCATGGGAGTTGATGATGCATACCTGCACAAGCCAGCAGCAAGTTATACTCTCATTCAGTTCTGCTACATGTCTTGTAAAGGTCTTGTATTTTCTAAAATCATTTTTGTCTAACTCAGATACTCTTTAAACTACATAAAACAGAAGGACACTTACTATGCCTTGAAAAATGTCATGGCCAGCATATGACAAGAACACAGAAACTGCAGAGGACAGCAATAGCACTGACTAATACAGTATAACTACTGCAGGCTTTAGCACTAAAATTTCATAAAATTCCCAGATGCCTTACATGAGTTGGGTCATGACCTTTGCAATGGAGTCAAGCAGGTTTTCACACCAGACTTAAGTACCTTCATTTATATTTAAATCTTGATGAAATTAGGAGGGTATAATAGAAACCAAAATATAATAACAAAGGTAAAATTACCAGTTGGTTCAATTACAAAAGTAAGCACTTAGTAAGGAAACAGTGAGGGCAAACAAGAAATTTAAAAATAATCCGTCTCCAGAAAAATGGATTATATTACAAATCCAGGGTAAAAGGATATAAAAAGCAAATAAAAGATGCAAAAAAGTGGAGGAATTAAAGTTTGCTACAAAAACACAGGACAATAAAACCATTTTTTAACTATGTGAACAATCTAAAGGGCTCACAACATAAGGTAGGACCATTAAAAATAGGAGACAGCCAAGTCACACACACAGGAAATGGCAAACATTTTTAACAATTACTTTTTGAGTGTTTTGCAGGCTAAGGATATTATCAACATTAATATATATGAATCTGGTATACTGATGACAAAAATATAGAGATGACAGAAGTACATGCAAGGAGGCAACTGGATAAACTAAACATTAACAAATCCACAGTACTGGATGGTATACATCCGAATAGCTTAAAAGAATTGGCGGGGCCCATGCTCAGCTGTTTACATGGTCATTGACAAGGGGAGAGGTACTGCTGGAATGGAGGGAGAACAATGTTACACCGATATTCAAAACTGGTTCTAGATCAGACTGTCAAAACTATAGACCTATTATTCTGACTTCAGTTCTAGGCAAATTACTGGAAGAATATGTAAAACAGATAATGGAAAATCATATCGAACTTATAGGTTAGATAGACATTTCACTACTTGGTTTTAAGAAAGGAAAATCATGCCAAACAAATTTATTCTACTTCTTTGAACCTATAAGCAGAGCTTTGGATCACGGACTCCCTGTGGATGTGATCTACTTGGATTTCTCCAAGACCTTTGATTTGGTCCCCTATAAATAATTAATAAATAGGCTAAGAGACCCAGGGTTAAGTCCCTATGTAATAAGATAGATACAGTTATGGTTAACAGAACATAGACAGAGGGTATGTATCATTGGCCATTATTTAGAATAGGGAAAAGTCACCAGTGGAGTCCCTCAGGGGTCGGTGCTGGGCCCATCACTTATCAATGCGTATATATCACCCATGAAAACATCCCACAATTCATGGATATGCAGATACATGGATAATACAAAAAATAGGTGCAATAGTTTATTTATTTGCTTTTGATAACCAGGAAAGTGCGCTAGGCAAGGACCTACCGATTTTTGGGCACAAGCAATAAAACAATTACAAAATGACCTACAGTGTATTGTAAACTGGTCAATTGAACATAAACTGGCATTTAATATTGTTAAATCCAGAGTTATGCATTTTGGCCACAGCAACATCAAGGTCAATTATGCCTTCAATGGCATCGAACTCTAGGAAACATACAGGAAACAGATCTGGGAATTGTGGTCACAAACAACCTTTCTTCTGATGAACACTGTAAAGAGGTTATGAAGAGGAGTAGTGGAATGTTGGGGTGTATTTTAAAGACTATCAAAAGCAGAGGCAGAAGTGTTATAATGCCTCTGTATAGTGCACTGGTTAGGCCAAAATTGGAGTACTGTGCACAGTTCTGGGCACCACACACCAAGGGTAAAATAGCACTCCTGGAGAAAGTACAAAGAAGAGACACCAAAAGAATCAAACCAATGTCCCCACATACTTATGGTAATAGACTACAGGAGTTAGAACTATTTACATTGGAATACAGGCATCTCTAGCCAGCCCGCCAGCACAGCGGTAGTGCTACCACTTGCAATGCCAGTGACCCGGGTTCAGGAACAAGCCAGGGAAGCTGGAGGGCTGGCTGGTAGGGGAAAGCTTGTGCTCCCAACTGGTGGCTCACTTTCCCTGGGAGGGAGGGGGTCAAAGGCTCGGTGCCATCCTGACCTCTGGAGGAGCTGGAGATACAGCAGCCCAAGCTGCATGTAGTGGGGAGTGTGGTAAAATGTGGCGCATGTGCCTTGACATTATAGCACAACCACTTCTCTGGGGCCATATGGGAAAAAAATTGGAGCGGGCTTAGCTCCACTAACGGAAGAGGTGCCCTTCATCGCTCTACCCATGAGGCCACAATGGGGGAGCCCAATGAGACAAGAAGGACATGGGGGTTCCCTCCACCCTATCCCCACCTGGGAGGATAGCAAAGGCTAGCACTAGAAGACTGTCACATTTCAATTGAAAAATGGCGAGTAAGCATGACTAATGCTTCTGACTTGTATCCCTCCTATGATTCCTATGACAGGGCCAATCATTGTTCATGCCTACACACTACACAGGTAAACAGAACAAAAGGCTGAGGGGACTTCCCTTTAACTGGTTTAAATTAGTTATGTTCAGCAATACTGAAGAACAAAATGGGTTTATAATGTAAAAGTATTGCAAACATTGTGGACGGCTGGATTACGTGTTTTTTTTTCTGTCCTAGTCATCAAGCAGGCCAATAAAGACCCTTTCTGGGAATCAAACCTAGATCCTGAATCCCAGCATGAACAGTTCTAACCATTCAGCTAAAGGGAAAGTTCATGTGGGCTGGCAGAATTTCCATTACTATCAGCCTCTTACAAGATTCGTAAGATTCATAAGATGTAAACAGGTTAATATAGCGTTAACCTTATTTGACATACACCCTTCATCCAATGCATGTTTAAATTGGTTCATGGTACTGCAAGACACCGCAGATGTGGGCAATGAGTGCCACTGTGATACAACACAAAAGATGGTGTAGCCATTAGTATTCCTTAACAGTATAGAACTGCAGCTTCTTTAATCGCATTTAGATGGTAATGCTGTTCACAGATGGCTTTTCACTTGTACAAAAAGATGTACTAACTGCATTAATTAGGAGACAATGTGGCATAAAAATGGAAATGGGTTGAAATTCGAAACACAATTTTAGCCTCTACAAAGTTTAACTCACCTTGCAAAATGTCATGACCAAGTTGCCATTGATATCTGTACTCTTTACACTATCTCTGCCTTATGGGCTCAGATAAGGTTGAGGGGCTTAGGCCAATAACTCCTGTGGGAATTCATTACCCAGAGAGCAAAGCTGTAATTGTATGGAGCCTCCACACAAGGACATGTTAAGTGGGCTATGTGGCAAGCCAGTACTACCGCAGGATGTAATACCAAACCACTACAATTCCAACTGGTATGATCCACTTGCTTCCTACACAACTCAATCGAGTTGACAAACTATAAAAACTTATACTCTACAGATAATATGCTCGCAAACAATAAATTCAAAGAAAGAACAAGAGGATTTATGAGAGGATCAGAAAGTAGGCTATGGGAAAGAAAAGAGAGTTAAAGTAGGCATAACATATAAACCAATAATGAAGCATGCCACTGGCTATCTAGCTTCCACTTACCTCAACCAACACAGTGCCCTGCCCAGATGTACTGATAAGAACTACCCTACTTCTGAACTGGCACTAGATGCATGATCCTTAAGGAGCTCCCAGTGCTCTACATGGTACCTAGGTGTTGGATCATGATAGATCCAATGGTCACATTGCACATGGTTGGCTGGCATTGGTGTACTGTAAACAGCAATTAATTCCTTGGTGGCTATTTTGTGTCAAGTTAAGCAATGGATAGTTCAGACATCATACCTTGGCTATTGGAAGCAATGAGATTACAAATATTGTTTCTTTAATCTTGACTAATTGGCCTTGTCCATTACACTTAGTAGCCTAAATCCATGCCTTATCTAACCAATGAACTATGGTGGTTGCAAGACCCATAGGCCTTGGTGGATTACTTATAGTTCTCCTGGCTCAAACAGCCTTTACCAGGTCGCTGCAGTCCTGGCTGGACTTACTGGCTCTGTCTTGCAGTCCTCTGGCATACTTCCAATAGTGCTTGTCACTTTACATACAAACATAGAATTTGACAGCAGATAAGGACTGCTTGACCCATCCAGTCTGCCCATTTCTCCCTACCTGCCCTATTACCACAGACATGCCTAATCTACAGCTCTTTCTCCCTCTCCCCTTCCCTTCCTTTCCAGCAAGACTCCCTTGTGCTTATCCCATGCATTCTTGAACCCCACCACTGTTTTCACCCCCACAACCTCCACTGGAAGGTTGTTCTAGGAATCCACCACTCTTTCTGTGAAGAAGTACTTCCTCACATCTCTCCTGAAACTACCCCCTCCAGCTTCATAGTACACCTCCTTGCTCTTGAGCACCTTTTTGTTCCAAACAATACTTCCCTCCTGTACATTATTTACCTCCATGAAGTATTTAAAGGTCTCTATCATAACACTCCCACCATGTTCCAGGATGTACAGTACATATTGAAGTACTTTAGTCTCTCCTCATAGGGCTTTTGATACAGATACCGCAACATTTTAGTTGCCTCCTCTGGACTGCCTTCACTCTGTCTATGTCTTTGCAGAGATGTGGTCTCCAGAACTGGACGCAGGTGGAGTCTTACCAGTGACCTATACAGAGGCAATACCACCTCCCTCTTTCACTGGTGATACCCCTCTCTATGCAACCCAGCAATCCACTAGCCCTCCCTGCTGCCTTGTCACACTGCCTGGCCACATTTAGGTCATCTGATACAATAACCCCCAGCTCTCCTCCCTGCTTGGTGGACGTCAATACCACTCCACCCATTTTGTACTCTGCCCCTGGGTTTCTGTGCCCTAAGTGCATTATTTTGCACTTTTTTTATTGAAACCCAGCTGCCATACTCTTGATCACTCTTCTTGTTTTCCCAGGTCTCTGCTCATCCTTTCTACCCCCATGGAGTGTCCAACTTATTGCAGATTTTGGTGTCACCTGCAAAGAGGCAGACCTTCCTTTCCAGCTCCTTTGCAATGTCACTTATAAAGACATGAAAGAGAACCAGTGCCAGTATCGATCCCTGAGGCAACCGGCTGGTCGCCCTCCCTTCTTCGGAGTAAACTCCACTTACCACCACCCTGTATCACCTGTCACCTGACCGGTTTCTTATTCAGATTACCACCTTTGGACCCACTCCTCAGCTACCCAATTTGCTCATTAGTCTCCTATGTGGAATGGTGTTGAAAGCCTTACTGAAATCTAGGTAGGCCACATCTACTGCACGACCCTGAGCTAAATCTTTGTCACCCAGGCAAAGAAATCTATCAGATTCATTTGACATGACCTCCCCCCTCTGAAACCATACTGTCTTGGGTTTTGTAACCCACTGTTTTCAAGATATTCCACAATCCTTTCCTTCAAACAAGATCCAAGACCTGCAGGCAACAATGACAGAGGGTAAACTGGACATAGTAGCCATTAGCGAGACATGGTTCACCAGTAACCGCACGTGGGAGACTTCAGTACTCAGCTGTGTACTGCTCAGAAGAGATCGAGGTGCAAAAAATTGGGGGGAGTAGCCATTTATGTCAATGAAAATATCAAAGCTACATAAATTCAGAATACACATATGGAGCCAGAAGAACTGTGGGTCACCCAAGAAACAGGAAATGGGACAGCCATACAAACTGGGTTTGTCTACAGGTCTCCAGACCGGGGGAGGACATAGACACATTACTGTTAGAAGATAAACAAAACATGACAGCTAAAGGGAAGGTTCTGATAATTGGAGACTTCAACATGCCAGATACAGATTGGTCAATACCAGCAGGAACATCCACCAGAACTAGACACATAGTGGATTCCCTGCAGGGGGAGGGCCTCAAACGACTAGTACAACAACCCACAAGAGATAGAGCTATCCTAGATCTAGTACTGACTAACAGGGAAAGGATCACAGATCTCCAGGTAGAAGGTCACCTGGGGGCCAGTGATCATCACATGGTATGGTTCAATTTGGCCACTAGAATTAAATCTTCCCATTCCAAGGCAGATATAGGACTTCAGAGGAGCTGACTTTGATAAGATGGCCAACAGAGTTAAGCTAGCCCTGGCAAGAAGAAATACAGGCAAGGGGGTACAGGCAAAGTGGGCAAGCATTAAGGATGCAATACTTAAAGCAACATCCACTGTGTTAGGGAGAAAAAGCAATAGCAAAAGAAGGAGGAAACCACTTTGATTCTCAGAAACGGTAGCAGAAAACGTCAGAGCCAAAAGGTTGGCTTCAGGAAATATAAGGGAATGCAACAGGATGAAGATAGGGAGGCATACCAAATTTCCCTAAGGGAAGCAGGAAAGGAAGCAAGGCATGCAAAGACCCAAACCAAGGAAACACTAGCATGAACAGTAAAAGAAGGGGACAAGATTTTCTATAGATACATTAGTGAAAGAAGAAAGTCCAGAGGGGGGTATTGCTAAGATCAAAGGGGGAGAAGGGGGAGTGTGTGGAGGAGGACCAAGGAAAAGCATCTATCCTAAATAGATACTTCTGCTCAGTATTTACTGAGGAGAAGGTAGGGCAGTGCCCACAGCTCAGCACCATGGACACAGGGGGGAGGAAGGTGTGCACAAGTCCCTTCACAAAAGAAAGGGTTCTACAAGAGCTCGCTAAGCTCAGGGTGGACAAGGCAATGGGATAAGATGGCATACATCCCAGGGTACTAAAGGAGCCAAGGGTAGAAATAGCAGAGCCATTATCAGAACTGTTTAGTGAGTCTCTGAGCACATGAGAGGTCCCAGAACACTGGAAAAGGCCTCATGTGCTCCTCCTTCACAAGAGTGGTAGCAGGGAGGAGGCAGGGAACTACAGACAAGTCAGTCTTACCTCAGTAGTGGGCAAGATTATGGAGGCACTCTGCTGGAATCCTTAGGAGCACAGGATCCATGACAGCATGGGTTTACAACAGGAAGGTCCTGTCAAACTAATCTCATAAATTTCTTTGACTGGGTAACCAGAGTGATGGACCAAGGGGGTGCAGTTGAAAGTCGCCTACATTGACTTCAGCAAAGCTTTAGATATTGTTCCACATAGAAGATTGATTAATAAGCTGGGTAGGCTCGGGGTGGGTCAGAAGTTGATCCAGATGGGGTGGGCAGAATGAGAAGAGATCTGGATAAACTGGCAAAATAGTCAGAAGAGTGGCAACTGGGGTTCAATGCAAAGAAGTGCAAGATCATGCACATAGGAAAGAGAAACCCTGAAGCCACCTATAGGTTGGCAGGGGAGTTGCTGGCAATCACACGGGAAGAAAGCTGCTTGGGCATCATCAACACAGATGACCTGAAATCATCCAAGCAGACCACTAAAGCAGTAGGTAAGACTAGGGGGATGTTGGGGTGTATTAGTAGAGGTATCACAAGTTGTAAGAGGCAGATAATAATCCCTCTTTTCAAGACAGTGGTTAGGCCCTTTCTGGAGTAATGCGTGCAGTACTGGAGGCCGCACCTGCACAAGGACATTAACAACATGGAGGCAGTCCAAAGAAGGGCAACCAAAATGGTGCAGGAACTGCATCAGAAAACATATGAGGACAGATTAACGGAGCTCAATATGTATACCCTAGAGCAAAGGAGGGAGAGAGGTGATATGATCAAAACATTCAAACATCTTAAGGGCATTAACAAGGTGAAAGAGTCTAACATGTTTCAATATAAGAAAAATAGTAGGACAAGAGGACACAGCATGAGATTAGAGGAAGGCCGATTAAGGGGTAATGTAAAGAAGTTCTTTTTCACAGAAAGGGTTGTGGATGCATGGAACTGCCTACCTCAGGAAGTGGTGGATATGAATACAGTGCAAGGCTTCAAACAGGCATGGGATAGGCATAAGGGAGCAATACAGATGAGTATAAATAGATAGGCCATTGACAGAGTAAAGGCCTATGGCACATTCATAAGGTAGAAAAAATGGGCAGACTAGATGGGCCTTGCGGTCCTTATCTGCCACCAACTGTATGTTTCTATATTTATAGTTTTCTATGTTTCAGCAGTGATTCCATTAACTTTCTCACCACCAATGTCAGGCTGACAAGCCTGTAATTGCCAACCTCCTCCCTGCTACCGCTTTTGGGTAGTGGGACTACATCTGCCCTACTCCAGTCCTCCAGAACCACTCCTGTTTCCAGTGAGCTGTTAAATAAAACTGTCAGAGGTGCAGCCTATATTTTCCTGAGCTCTTTCAGTACCCTTGGATGCACTCCATCTGGCCCCATTGCCTTGTCTACCTTCAGATTAGCAAGACCCTTCAGGACTCTTGTCCCCAAACAATGACTAGTATCCACCCCCCCCAAAACTTCCGGTACTTTTTTGTGTCCCTCCCCTTCTCCTTCCTCTGTGAACACTTAATAAAAGTATTTGTTCAGGATGTCTGCCTTTTCCTGGTCCCCCTATGCACCGTTCCCACTGTATCCCTTTTTAATCTTACAATCCCACTACTGGTCTTCCTCTTTTCACTTAGATACAAAAAAAATGTCTTATCCCCTTTCGTTTCCTCCTGGGCTATTCTCTCTTCAGTTTGCCCCTTTGCGCTTCTTATTGCTTTTCCTGCTTCCCACTGTTTCCCCTGATACACTTTATCCTCCTCCCTTTGTGTCTCCTTATATTTCTCAATGCTACCCATTTTGCCTTTAACTATTTAGTCACCTCTTTCGAGAACTATAGCGGTCTCTTTTTCCTCTTGCATTTGCTCACTTGTTTGATGCAGAGGTTTGTTACCTTTATTATGCTCCCTTTTATCTTTGCCCACTGTTCCTCCACCCCACCCTGACCACACACACACCCCACCAGGTCATGCTTGAGGCATTAACCCATCTTTATAAAATCTGCGTTCCTGAAGTCCAGGACCCTCATCATTGTGTGGTTCAGTTTGGCAACTGTCCTTATATTGAACCACACCATATGATGATCATTGATCCCCAAGTGGCCAACCACCTTGACGTCTGCAACACTGTCCCTGTTAGTGAGTACCAGGCCCAGTATTGCCCCATCACAAGGAGGTTCACTAACCAGTTGCCTGAGGAATACCTCCTGCAGACAGTCAAGGATGGCCCTGCTTCTAGCTGAAGTCATTGTTGGGAGGCTCCAATCTACATCTGGCAGGTTTAAGTACCCCCATCAGCAACACCTCCCCCTTTTCTGCCATCTTGCAAATGGCTTCCACCACTACCTTATCTAATTCTTCTTTCTGTGCTTGATGTCTGTAGATTACTCCAGCGTAAATAGTTGCTCCATTCCCCATCTCCAGGGTGACCCACAGTACCTCTGCCTCCCCCTGTATTCCACGTAGCTCCATCTCTTTTATGCTTTCCCTCACATAAAGCACTCCCCTTCTTTCCTACCCACCCAGTCTTCCCTAAACAGAGTATAGCCTGGTATGTTCCAGTCATGGGATTCAGTGAACCGTAACTTGGTAATGGCCACAGTATCCAGGCTGGCCTCTGCCATGATGGGCTCTAGGTCAGGAATCTTATTTCTTAAACTTCTATCATTCACACACATGACCTTCCAACTTTCATTTCCACTCCGCTTGTTGCCCCCCTCTATTCCTTTTTGCCCTCCCTCCTTTCCCCTCTCTTTTTAATGCTCCTGTTCCTTTTTCCCTTTGTCTCTACCACCCTGTCTCCTTTATTATTTTGTACCCTAAGGGATTCCTCTCCCCTTGGGGTCTTCTTAATCTCTACATGAGCCTGTGGGGGGACAGTTTCTGACTCCCTGGTTCCTTTTGTCACCCCCTTGGCTGGTTTATATGTTCACTGACATAATATTTAAACTGTCCACTGTGGTTCCCCTCCCAGATGGATGCAGGCCAACACCCCTGTATAGGCTCTTATCTTCCCAGTGGGTCCCCAGTCCCCAGTGTAGCCAAACCTTTCCTCTCTGCTCCATTTCTTCAGCCATGAGTTGAAGCTTCTGGTGCGAGATCTCTCTCCTGTCCCCTGTCACAGACAGGCAGCACCTTAGCGAAAGCCACTGAGTGAGCTACCTGTCTAAGACCACTCCCCAGCTCCCTAAACTCTCCTTGCACTATCCCAGCCCAGTCCCTAACCAGGTCAATAGTGCCCAGGTGGACAATGACATTCAGCTCTCCCTCCTGTCTTGCTACCCTAGCAATCCTCAGGATCCACTTCCCATCTCTCTGGGCCATGGCGTTGGGTAGGTATCTAACCTGCCTCTCCCCCTCTTGCCTACTCCCAGATCTATCCCCTTTACAGTCAAGTACCCCACCAGAAGTTGCTTCCTCCTCCTCTGGGGTGCTCTATCACCCTCCTTGGGCTCTCCACTATGGAGGGCCCTCACATCCTCCATGTTCACTATCGCATTCCATGCCAGAGTGGTACAGGAATTATATAGTGGCACCAGTTGAGGAATGTGCCTCTGTCCCAATGCCACCACACTTTCAGAGCCCACCATAGCCCAGCTGCTCCTCCCCAGCATTCTTTGAGGTAACGGTGTCAGACTTAGTGGTCCCAGAATGGGGGAAGAGGTCCCCAAATCCTAGCCAGCCCAGCCTGGAGTCTAGCGACCTCCTCCCTCAATTCAGAGAGGTGTGTGCAGATGGGATAGCATTGCAATCTCCAGAAGGTCTCTCTGAAAACTGCCACCCCACAGCCACTGTGCTGCATCACACCCAGCTTTCCCAATTCCTATTATCCTAGTGTTACCTAAAAATACTTGTGTAACCTTACCCCTGATAGGGTGTTGTTAGTTTTACCCTTTTTTGTTTGTTTGTTTCTATTTGTGTTCCCCATACCTTTTTTAAATATTCTTATACTCCTACCTTAGACTGATGTTGCTCCTATTCACAAGTTTTGGCCTACCTTTGCTCTTCTGTCCTTCCCAGCAGTGACTGATAAACAGTAGTGAACAGATGCCATGCCTTCATTGACTGGCAGAGTCCCCCCTTTTCTCTGCTTCCTTTTGCTGTTGCCTGCAGACACCTGTGACACCAGTCACCTGTTCCATTTTTTGGTTGTTCCTCTCACTCTCTGAGCACAAATATGTGAGACTCGTTTGCAGTGGTTGCTGCTTTTATACAGAACCTGCTCCCTTCCTGATGGTGCGCTATTTGCTGTGAGAGGTCAATTATCAACTAGCTGAGGCCCCAGGCCAGGCAATTAGCACCCTTCCCCTAAACTACTGGGCTAGATACAGTCCTTATAATATGATCCCTAAATGTGGGCTGCTATGGTTGGTCTGAAATTTACCCTTCACTCAATAATACACTAATTCTCTCAAGTTTCACCACAAGTGAAACAGAAACATGAGCCAACAAATACTAGGACTGGGATCTGTCGATCCCAGGGTACAAGATTTACAGAGGGGAAGAGACAATGGGAAAGGGGGGGGTGGTGATATAGGTGAAGATGAGATAATGTGTGACAGGAAAGAAGGGCAGGAGTGTAGGACAGAGGCCTTGTGGACGCAATTCCGAGACACAAGGAATAGAATTCTCAGGTTGGGAGTAGTATATAGACCACCATCTCAAGGGGAAGATCTTGACAGGGAGCTAGCAGGGCAAATCAGGAAAACATGTGGAAGGGGTAACATTGTGATAGTGGGGGACTTCAATCTTCAGGGGGTGGATTGGGGTACAACAGCCACCTCGAGTGCTAGAGAGCAGATTTCTCCTGGATGTTCCAGGACTGTTTCCTGGCACTGTTGGTCACTGAGCTGACTAGGTTGGGGAATACAGTGAGGCAGTATAACATAGTGGTTTAAGGCTCTGAGTTGCAAACCTGGAGACCTGGGTTTGAATCCCACAGCTCCCACTTGCATACTGTGTGACCCTGAGCAAGTCACTTAACTTCCTTGTGCTCCCAGGTAGCACCTGGAAACAAGCTTCAGCTTAGTGTGCCTTTCCTGGTTAAACAATTTCCCCTTTCCCTTTCCCTTAGTATTAACCAATGGGAAGGTTGTTAGAGAGGTGAGGGTACAAGAACCACTGGCTGGGAGTGACCATCACTCGGTGTGGTTCTCAATTTGCATGAGTAGAGAGGTAGTGGGTAGAGGGATCAGGGTGATTGACTTCAGACTTCCTGATTTTGGCATGATGAAGGAAGTAGTAGAGGATCACCTGAAAGGAATTCATCCTCAATGGAATGCAAACTAGAAATAGGGAAAAATCAAATTGGGGCTGGTGGAGGCCACTGAGACATGTGCTAATGTAAAGAGCAAAAAGGGAAAGACTAAGAGACCAAGTTGGTTGAGCAAGAAGGTTTTAGAAATGGTGAGGGCTAAAAAAGCAGCATTCAGGAGATACAGAAAATCAGAAAATAAGGAGGATTGGGATGAGTATGTGAAGAAGTCCAGGATAGTCACCAGGGAAGTAAGGGTTGCTAAAGCATCCAGGGAATTGCGGCTGGCATAGGGGTATCAAAGAAGGAGAAAAAGACTTCTTCAAATACATATGGGAGGAAAGGAGCTGTAAGGACCAGATTGTGAGGATCAGAAGGGAAGGGGGGTGGGGTGGAACAAGCAGAGGCTCTAAATGAGTACTTCTGTTCTGTGTTCACGAAGGAAAAGGGTGGGCTACTTCCAAAGGGGGTGGGGATGATGGGCAAGGGGGGTGAGGACTTAACAGATGGGGTGATTACTGAGGGTAGGGTATTGGATGATCTAGGGGCTCTGAGGGTGGATAAATCACCGGGTCTGGATGGCATACATCCATGAGTCATTATAGAAATGGCAGAGGTATTGGCTGGACCACTGACAGAGCTATTCAATACTTCCATGAAATCAGGGTGTGTGCCACAAGACTGGAGGATGGCCCACATGGTGCCTCTCCATACAAGTGGTCCAAAGGATGAGCTGCGTAATTACAGACCGGTAAGCCCAACATCTATTTTGGGAAAGCTGATGGAGACAATACTTAAGGAGAGGCTGGTCTCCTTCTTGGATGTCAGTAGGCTCCAAGATACTCATCAGCATGGGTTTATGTCCAGAAGATCCTGTCTGACTAACCTCGTTGAGTATTATGACTGGATTATGAGGGAGCTGGACAAGGGTCATGCTGTGGAAGACATTTATTTGGACTTCAGTAATGCCTTTGATTCAGTTCCTCATGGGAGATGGTTCTGGTATGGTTGCCCAATTCACATTCTCCCGATGAGTAGTCGCCCGCTGTCAGTTGCCCGCATTCTTTATTCCCACAATAGATTTTGCCTGTAATACTGTTTACTGACACCTAGCCTCATCAAGCATCACATCAAACAAGTGCAATTACTCAAGCTACATGTTTGCATCACTGACCCACATAGCAAGCCCACATTCGAGCTTAGAAGCGGAGATACCAGTCTAGCTAGAAACACAGTTTGCTTGTTTTACTTACCCTATGTTGTCTAAAGTGTGCTAAAAAGTAAACAGAAGCCAGAGCAGAACCGTCACTATGCGTACGTTCTACAGTTGCCAATGGCTGTGCAGGTGCATCTCTGATGTCAGGAGTAAGCTCAGGTGGTTAACTGTAATTACACCTAATTACATACAGACACTGTGGACACTACAAAAGAAATAGTTGTCAAGCAGCCTCTTTTCTGTCCAGTGTAATTTTGCAAGCAGTTTGTAAGCATGAGTGGTGAAGAGGCTATCACTTGCTCAGTTGTTCTTTCAAAATGCGGACATGACAAGCTGTCTGTTGCTGGATACTTATATGTTAAAGAAAGGTGATTTATTTTATTGGTGCTGCCTGCAAAGAAAATCGTTAGGGCGTCATGGACGTGCATCCACTGTCCTGGTTGGTGGGCAACATAATTTATGAAGCACTGCTGACTACAACCATTCCCCTGATGCAAACGACAGTCATATCGCACTTGCATTTGCATCGCTTAAATCACGAGCACTGACAACAAATGATACTCATGCACAACTTATACAAAATTAACTATCTAATGTGTCTAAGGGGGTACAGCACAATATGCCTAGCTGCCAGTGCCTGTAGCAAGTTGTCAAATGCGCTCGCAGAGAACACATGCCCGTAGAGCCCAAAACTTTATCAGAGGTAAATATTCAGCCTGAGTTACAACTTGTAAATGGTCACCAATTCCTACTGAAGGATTCGGCATGTAGCAGAGATAGAGTGTTGCTCTTCAGTACTAAAAAAAAAATTGAGAAACTAAGCGCCGCAGATTTGTGGCTCATGGACTGGACCTTTAGAACATTTCCAACACTATTTCTCCAACTTTACTCCATACACGCCCCTGTTGGTACTGCAGAAACATCTCACATTGTACCACTAGCAAATGCATTGATGTCTGCAAAGTCTAATGAATGCTTTTTAAAGCTATTCCAGGACTTAAATGATGCTGATGATGAATTTGACTACAGCCTGTCTCCAAAATTCATACTAACAGATTTCGAGCAGGCTGCAGTAAATGCTACTAAAGTTGAATTTCCAGATGCAGTAAACAAGGGTTGCTTGTTTCATCTGGGACAGATAGTGTGGAGGAAAATCCAGAGCTGTGGGCTAGCAACTGCAACTGCAGACTGCAAGGTGCCAAGGAAATCGCAGGCTTTTCAGTTGCTAATTGAGCTGTTTTCATTCAGACTGCTAGCCTTTGTGTTACTCCATAATTAATTCGAGCTCCTCTCTCCTTTCTCTAGCCGAGAACCCGCTAGGGATCCCAGCTCAGACGCCCTCTGTGTGGACCATGGACACTGGGCGGTCGGCGCTTCCGAAGCTGCCACCCAAGACCTCTTCATCGGACTCCACCGCTTGAGAGGTATGGCAAAGCCACAATTTTTCACCCACCCGCTCATCCCCCCTCCTGTGTGCTATTATATAGACCTGTTAGCACCACCCACTCCCATCCCTGATGAATCTCCTGCCTTCTCTTTCTTACTAAAACAATTTGTTACTGCCAGGGTTCCACCAGGGGAATCCTGCAACCAGCAGCCGATGAGCTACTATTGTTATCAAAATTCCCCTCATTTACTCAACAACTGCAATTATGGCAGCCTCGTGGCAATTCCTCCTCCTGACTGCACTGTGTATCATACCCCTTACTGGCTTATAATCTGAAAAATTTGAGACTGGGGGTACACCACTTCCTCATCCTGAAGACTGTTCACCCAATCTGACTCTACACATCACATGTTATGCCAAGGCTCCTTGCCAACTGATCCAGGTGGACTACCTTCCTCGAAGAGCAACTATTGCAGGTTTGTCTACGCCTCCTTCCTTATCTCTGATTAATTCGAGTTACTCCCACTGGCGTTACACAGCCAGAGTATTAGCCTCAGTGTCCTTAGGCTTGCATAAATTAAAAAACAAAGCTTGGCACCCTGGTTCCTCCTCCATGCCAAGCCGGAAAAAGCCTCAAGCTCATTGCCTTTCACTTGAATCCCTGAAAAAATTGCTGCTCCTCCTCTTACTCTGCTCTGGCAATGTCGAACTTAATCCAGGGCCCACAAATAAACTTACCTCCCCTTCTGAGTCACTGTCTCTTAAAGGTATTAGTTTTATGCACATTAACGTGTGCAGCCTGCTGAAAAAATTCACCCTTATCCAGGCTTGGACCGCCCACACTATGCTAGATGTGCTTTTTATCTCAGAATCCTAGCTTTGGCCCTCTACGCCAAACAGTGTGATTAATATACCTAACTACCAGATCTTTAGATGCGATAGGCAATCCAGAGGAGGTGGGGTCACCATCTACATCAAAGATAGATTTGTGGCATCAACACTTAATTCTAGCTCACTGGTAGTGGGATTTGAGTGCCTGGACATAAAAATTGACCTATCCCCATTGTTAGTACTCTGAGTCATAGGATGCTATAGACCACCATCTGCCGGTACTCAGCTCTTGTCCTATCTTACAACTATCTTGGACACCAGCCCCCTGGAAATAGTTATCCTTAGGGATCTAAACTACGATTGGCTGTTAAAGGCCGGTTACCCGCTTAAATCTTTCTGCAACTCCCTTGGTTTCACCCTACTCAACAAAGAGCCCACCCATATCAACAAAAATAATACAGCCAAATGTACCCTTCTGGATGTCCTGCTTGTGAATAAACCTCATTCCTTCTCCCACGTTGGAACCTTTGACGCAGATATTAGTGACCATTGCCTAATAGCTAGAGTTTGGGCAGCCAACAAAGTGCCAACTACAGCCAAATTCTCCACCAAAAGGTCAACCAGGTCATTTGACCCAAAGGCATACCTACTTTACCTAAAAAACTCCCCCTTGTGGCAGAGTTTTTACTTTGCTAAAACAGTGGAAACTGCATATTATATACTACATGAAATCATTACCTACGCCATGAATCTACATGCGCCTCTGTCAAAAATATGCATAAAGGCTAGGAAATGCTATTGGTTCACTCAAGATCTCAAGGCTGCATTACTGTCCAGGGTTAAACTCTAGAAAACTGCCCGCAAATCCCAAAAAGAGGAAGATTGGTGCCTCTTTAGAACAGCCAGAAATTGCTGCACCAAACTGATTAGGGAAGCTAAAGCCTTCTATGACCAAGCAGAACTAGATACTGCAGCCAGTTGTCCCTCCAAATTCTGGGCCACAATCAGAGAACTGGTGGGAGCCATGTCACAAAATATGCTCCCTACAAAAATTAACTCTGACAATACAGTAATCAATGATAAAAAGAGATACTGCAGGCATTCAACACACACTTAGCCACAGCAGGCTTAACCTTCAATAACTCAAAATCCAAGCAATCTCTGCACTCATATGTCAATAATGTTGCAAAACAGACACCAACCTTCTTTTTCTTTCCACAAAGCTGTGAATTTTTATTGTATGATGTCAGGATTCACAAGTAAATCTTTCTGCTCCAAGAATTCCGAATTGCAGGCATTGTAAGTGCATCCAACAAACACTGTTACCCAGCGCTTCAACCACATGTGTGGTCTTCCTAAGGGGATGATTAGTGCTATGCAGTGTTTCCTTTTATAGCCATTCTACCATTTAATTAACTACCGCTATTGGTTAATTGACAGAAAAACTTTTTTCATGAAAAGTGGCTCTGGTGGAATCTGAACCTTGAATTTCAAAAGTCAGTTTTAGTGGATTTTATAGTTTTTTAACCCTTCTTTATCACTTAAACAACCTTTCTTTAGTTGAATATCAAGTATAAGAAGCAAATTTAAACAATTTGTCCACAATTTCTAACTCTATGTAAATCATCAAGTTTTTAAGTGGCTCTGGTGGGATCTGTACCTTAAATTTCAAAATTCATTTTTAGTGAATTTTTTGGTTTTTAAACCTTCTCTAACAATCAATCAAACATTCTTTATCTAAATATCAAATACAGAAGACAATTATAAGCCGTTTTTTATATAATATCAAATCTATACAAATGTACACAATTTACATATAAATTAATACAAAAATTAGTTCAAAAAACTATTTTTCTAGAAACACATTATTGAAGCTTGTTCATAAGGCAGTTTGGCATATCTTTTTCTTTAAACAATGAAAAATTAAACAACATATATAGCAATCAACATACTGGGAGGTGTGAACATTTGTAATTATTGTTGCCAGAAAAAATTCTTGGAAATAGAGAGTTACAATGGGAAAGTTGAAATACGTTCCTTTCTTAACTGCAACAGTACATATGTTGTGTATTCACTATGGTGTCCCTGTGGGTTACTGTATATTGGAAGAACCATTCGACCTGTGAAGCAGCGAATACAAGACCACATTAGAAATATTAGAACAGAAGCTTATGGTAGGCCATTGGTTAGCCATTATGTGGAATTTCATAACAGTAGACCAGATGGAACCAAATTCATGGCTATTAAACAGATTCAGAGCAACCCACGTGGTGGGGATAGATTAAATAAACTTTTGCAAAGGGAAAGTTTTTGAATTTTCACCTTAAATAGTATACAGCCGTATGGTTTGAACAAAGAATGGGATTTAAAACCATTCTTAAAAAAGTAAAAAAGTAAAAATGCGAAGGCTATTGACATAATACTTCTTCCGTTAATATTACTTTCCCCCTCTTGTTTTTTAGTTCATGTGCTGGAATCCCTCGATGGTGGATCCACCTAATAAAAATGAAAGTAAAAAGAGACATGGTGTGATCACTAAACTTGGAGAATCCAGGTCACAGTATGAACGAAAAATGATTATGTTTTGAACTATAATCAAGACTGTTCACACCTCCCAGTATGTTGATTGCTATATATTTTGTTTAATTTTTCATTGTCTAAAGAAAAAGATATGCCAAACTGCCTTATGAACAAACTTCAATAATGTGTTTCTAGAAAAATATTTTGAACTAATTTTTGTATTAATTTCTATGTAAATTATGTACATTTGTATAGAGTTGATATATAAAAAATGGCTTATAATTGTCTTCTGTATTTGATATTTAGATAAAAAATGTTTGATTGATTGTTAGAGAAGGTTTAAAAACCAAAAAATTCACTAAAAATGAATTTTGAAATTTAAGGTACAGATCCCACCAGAGCCGCTTAAAAACTTGATGATTTGCATAGAGTTAGAAATTGTGGACAAATTGTTTAAATTAGTTTTTTATACTTGATATTCAACTAAAGAAAGGTTGTTTAAGTGATAAGGAAGGTTAAAAAACTATAAAATCCACTAAAACTGACTTTTGAGATTTAAGGTTCAGATTCCACCAGAGCCACTTTTCATGGAAAACGTTTTTCTGTCAATTAACCAATAGGGGTAGTTAATTAAATGGTAGAGTGGCTGTAAAAGGAAACACTGCATAGCACTAATCATCCCCTTAGGAAGACCACACATGTGGTCGAAGTGCTGGGTAACAGTGTTTGTTGGACGCACTTACAATGCCTGTAATTTGGAATTCTTGGAGCTGAAAGATTTACTTGTGAATCCTGACATCATACAACAAAAATTCACAGCTTTGTGGAAGAAAAAGAAGGTTGGTGTCTGTTTTTCAACATTATTAGCACATGAGTGCAGAGATTGCTTGGATTTTGTTCATTATTGGATGGGGCTAGCAACCCCACACTCTGCACCTAGGTTACCTGTGCACACATCTGAGGAGTGGTCTGGACTACATAATTAACCTTTGATAACTCGTCTGCATGTAGCCTGCGCACTCAACTTGACATGACCCTACCAAATGTTGGCTCCGTTAGTCAACATTTCTCATTCTCATCGGTTTCCCTCAAGGAAGTGGAAGACTTGATTCTCCATCTGGATACTAAGAAAAGTGCCGGTGCAGATGCACTTGAACCATACTTCCTAAAGATAGCATGCCACGTAATGGCAGTGCCTATTACTCATTTATTCAGCCTGTCCCTAACACAAGGTACCCTACCTCAAATATGGAAGATCGCACACATTATCCCGCTATTTAAATCTGGAAACCGTTGCGACCTTAATAACTATAGGCCAATTTCTCTCCTACCCACACTCTCGAAGCTACTGGAAAAAATAGTAAATGGCCAACTAAGATCTTTCATCGACAGAGAAAAATGACTAAACCCTCTTCAATCCGTATTCAGAGCCAACCACAGTACAGTCTCGGCATTAGCTATTGTAACCAATGGCTGGCAACTAGAGTAGGGGCATAAAAAGTCAGTATGTGCTGTGTTTCTAGACTTCAGCAAACCATTTGGCACAGTCTACCATGACCTGCTCCTCGACTCACTAAAAACACTAGGATTGGATGCTACTTCCCTAAACTGGTTCTCTGAATATCTGACAGACAGATACCAGCAGGTGAAAGCGGTTGGCGAACTATCTGCCCTAAAACTCTTACAAAGAGGTGTCCCTCAGGGATCCATATTAGGTCTTCTCCTCTTCGCAGTGTATATCAACAACACTGATGAGGGAATCAAGGATGCAAGTATTCACTTATTCGCGGATGACACAGTGCTGTACCTGAGTCGTCCCACACCAAAAGAAGCTTGTACTGACCTACAAAAAGATTTCAACCTCCTGCAACTCCAACTAATCAATAAAAAACTGCTATTAAATGCTAAGAAAACTAAAGTCATGTTATTTTCCCCACAAACTACACAAGTGCTACTGACTCCCTCCCCCAACAACACGATGCTGGGAGAGTGCTTGATGCGTTCAAAATTCAGATATCTTGGGGTCTGGATCGACTGTAAACTCTCCTTCACTGACCACCTGGAAGACTTCCTGAAAAAATTAAGGCAAAGACTTAGCCTTTTTTACAGGATAAGAAGACTTCTTACACCAGACGCAAAGAAACGACTAGTCCAAGCCACGTTCCCGTCCTTAATTGACTACGCAGACTTCACATACAGAAGCTGTGAGGCTTCCTATCTTGGAAAATTGGATATGCTCTACCACAGAGCTGTACACTTCATCACTGACCTCCCCTTCTCTACCCATCATTGTGCACTATATGCCACCACGGGCTGGGCCTCACTTCACTATAGACGCAGCCTTAATGCAGCACTCTGGACACTTAGAGCCCTCAGTGGCAAACTCCCAATACATCGTCGACTGTCTGTCTCTGATTGTGCCCAGGAATTATTCCCTTAGAAGCTGCTCACAACTCCTGCTAAACATACCCAGGGCACTCACACGAGTCAGGAGAGCCGCCTTTGGATTCGCACTCCCATCATTATGGAATAAAACCCCAAAAATACTTCAGCTGAAAACCCCAGTAAGTACCCTTTTGTTCAAAAGGCTTTACCGTGATGGCATTATGGAAATTTGCAACTGCTTTACTAGACACTAACTAACCTCCCTCCCTCAAATGGTAGCCCACAAACAGCGGCCCCCCAGCTGAAATGTGTGCCTCTGCCTCCAGCATGCCCACCAACAGATCCACAGGATTTATTGCCAAACTCCCATATCTTATTCTTTGATGCTCTGTACAGCTGCAGCCTGATTCTAGCACATGCTACCATACTTGGGGATAATTATCGTCTTTTGCCTCAAAAATATTCGGTCCCTCGTCCATCCAACACCTCCCTCTGCCCCAACCTCCAGGACCCTCCCAGTTATGCCCCTGCTACTATATTCCTCCTCTTGCACTTAGTACAATGGCAGCTTTTCTCCTCCATAAGTCGCTGCGTTTTGGGGCAAAAACCACTGCGCCACCTTTTGTACGGTCCTCCGCCCTCCCAATCCCTCACTCTGCTCTAACAATTGGGTCCTCTTCGCTTGTGCTCCTATTCCCCACCTCTCCCTACATTATGCACTTGATATGTTCTATCTGGTATGCCTACCCTCTCCCTAACATTTCCCACTACAAAATGCACAGTTTTGGGGCTTGGATCCAGCACAAGTTCATTATCCACGACTCCTTGTAGTTCTATGTTCAATGTATATTACCTGTAAATGTGCATTTTTACTATAATAGCAGCTATTTTTACTGTTTGTACTATTGTAACTTGTCTTTCTGTATTATTACTGTAAGACCGCAGGTCCACCTTGTAAATGAGCTTGCTCAATGGTGCCCGCCTGGATAAATAAAGATATTGATTGATTGATTGATTGATTGATTGATTGAACTACATGTGGCTCTGACCCTGACTTCAGTTTGTTGATGCAGCAACTAGTTGCACTTGTCTTCCTTCCATCAGATGATATTCCGACTGTGTATGGAGAAATAAAAGCTGAAATGCCTCCTGTTAGTGTGCCAGTGCAGGAGTAGTTTGAGGAGACATATTTGTTTGACCAAGTACACCGCCAAATGAGAAATAATACTGTCATCAGGGCGAACCCCCTTTACCCTCCGCAATTCTGGTCAGTATATGATCTTACACTTAATGGGATGCCCAGAACACAGAACAATGTTGAGGCGTGGCACCGACAACTGGAAACACTGATCGGCAGCTCGCATGTGGGGATAACAAGATTTATAGCAGAACTGAGACACGAGCAGATGTTAACTGAATCCACTATAGAGAAAATCAATCATGGATTACCTAAATCACTGCTAAAAAAGAAATATGCAAAGAGGGAAGAGAAGATCTGCAATATTCTTGCAGACCGGGAATCACGATCTGAAAAAGACTTCATGCGAGGCATTGCACACAATATGGCGCTGTAGGTGGTGCATACAAAGTTATTTGAGAAAAGGTGCTGGGATTTTAATTATTATTTTCAATAAAGAATGGATTTTAGCTTTTTGAATATGATGGCATATGGATTACTTCACAGATTGAGGTTCGGGATTGATTTTCACGGCTTGAGCATCATGCTGGAATCTACCATTGCTGATAAGCTGAGCTCTGCTTCATCTGCTTCATTTACATAATTACTTTACTAATGCTAGACTGATATCTATTTTGCTAATGCTAGACTGGTATCTGCTATGCTACGCTGCTTGCTATGTGGAACAATTATGCAAAAATGTTTGTGTCTGATGTAGACTGCTTCATTATTCAGTCTACTACAGCTGGTGTTTGTTTGTAGTCAAGATGCTGTATATCTCAACTTCGGCAAATGTTGGGCAAACGGTGAACAGGCAGAAAGTTTGCGGTAAACATGACATGTCAGACAACTATAGTCGGTGCGATAAATGTCGGGAAAACACATTGCAGGCAACTGTACAGATCCCTGGGATATTGGGTGGCAAGCTAAGTAATTTGGTGGTGGGTGCTAAATTGGTTAATTGGATTGTGAACTGGCTGCAAGACAGACAGCAGAGAGTAGTAGTGAGGAGGGAACTCTCATCTCCGGGAGCTGTGATGAGTGGGGTGCAGCAGGGATTGGTGTTGGGGCCAGTGTTGTTTGGAAATTTCATTGCAGACATCTCGTATGGTGTTAAGAATAAGATCAGTCTGTCTGCTGATGACACCAAGTTGGGGGCAGTGGTGGATGATATAGAAGGCTGGCAGCAGTTGCAGGATGATCTGACAAGGCTGGTGGAATGGTCAGAGGTATGGCAGTTGGGGTTTAATGTGAAAAAGTGCGAAGTATTACACTTTGGTGCAAAGAATCCTAGAAAGGGCTACCAACTGAGGGGATGCAGTTTTGCACCACTGAAGAGGAAAAGTATCTAGGGGAGGTGATAATGTTGAATATGAACAATTCAGAGCAATTCAGGAAGGCGGCAGCGAAGGTCAACAGGATACTGGGTTGTATAGTGAGGGGCATTTTCTCCAGGAGCAGGGATGTCATTCTGCCACTCAACAAGTCACTAGTCAGACCGCACCTGGAATGCTGTGTGCAATTCAGGCACCCTCACCCGAAGAGAGATGTGAGATTGTTGGAGGGGGTACAACAAAGGGTGACAAAGTTGATTCAGGGATTACAGGATATGCCCTATGAGGAGAGAGTAAGGGAATTGAACATGTATTCTCTGGAGCAGATAAGGGATCAGGGGGATATGATTGAGACCTTTATGTTCATAAAGGGAATAAATAAGTCTGGTACTGAAGAGGTATTCAAGCTCTGGAAGGGGAGGGATATGAGAGGGCATAGACTTAGACTGGAAGGAGGTAGGTATAAAAGGAAAATGAGAAGGCACTTTTTCACATAGAGAGTAGTGGCAGTTTGGAAAACCTTTCCAGAGGAGGTGGTATCCTGTAGGATGGTGGGTAGTTTCGAGAGGGGATCGGACAGGGTGAGAGAGGGGTATTTGGAAAGGTGGAGGAGGAAGGGAGAGGGGCAGCTGCAAAGTAGGATGTTAGCTGCCACTCAAGCAGACTAGACAGACCTAGAGGCCTAATTTTGCTGGCAATTTTCTTATATTCGTAAGTTACCCCATCTATATCGTCTCCAGAAAAATACAAGCCTCTTTTGTTCTTCCTGTGGAAAATGCAGTAAAACTCTGCTTAAGGCAGCACCTGCAGGAAAATTCTTTGGCATCTCATTCAGCTCAGCTGGACTTTCTCTCAGTTGGTCTTCTGGGGATGGTCAGATGCAAGCCCACCTCCTGCCAGTGCAGCCCCAAGGCAGCTTCCTCTAATGGTAGGCAGTCACCCAACTGTGGTGATGTGTGGTGGTTTCCTGATTCCCCTGCCTCCTTCACAGCTCCAGACCCTTCAGGCCTATCTCTTGGTAAAATCTCTTGTTTACCTCCTGCACACTTAGGGGTCAGCTACAGGGCAGTTCCCCTTACAAACTGAGTCTTTCAGCTGCTTGGATGCAGGGGAACTTGCAGATGTCCTGCGTATAGCATCCAGACAGAGTGATGCTCCAGCATGTGGAGGAGCCACACAGGGCAGCTTTGGTGGTGGTGGCACACTTTAGCCATGTGCTCCTGTGCATCCCTTTCTTCTTGTCCTGGTGTATGGGGTCCCAGGATGTGCACTACATGGATGAGGTGGGGGAGCTGAGGGTCGTCAATGAGCCCTCCAAGGTATAACTGGTGGGGTACTTGGGGAATGTGTGGATGGCTTTGCATAGCAGTGGACCACCATGTACAGACCGCTAATAATAAAAAACTGGACAATAAGCTAACGAAAAAGGCTAAGAAACTCGAAAATGAACTAATGGAATGGAAGAAGACAAAATTAATTCATGGTGAAAGAGACTATTTAAATGGTCAAGTCTATAAATGGGAGAATGAGCCTAGAAGTAGATCAAGGGGTAGACAGAGATTGAGGGGCAGATTTAAGAATACCAGTAAGCAGTCCAGTTCTAACCCATCATCAGCTGCATCTGCCAGAAGTACATACGTTTCTGACTCTTAATCAGCGAATAATAAAAGCCTCGGAATTAGCGAATAATAAAAGCCCTGCTTCAGTTTTAAAAAAAAGACAAGACTGGGACAACGAGGAAGAGGTGGAAATAGATTAATTGATTGTGGGACTAATGATATAAATGATGCAACATACGATGGGTCTTTTAACAATCTAACAGTGGTTAATTTGTCCAAACAAGCTTTGTCTGGTGATCAGTTGAATGTGTTATATGGTTTGTCATTCGTTCCTGTACATCCTTTGAATGATTTTCAGGTCTACTGTGATTTATTTCGTTTATTTAGAAAGTTAAATCTTTATAAATTGTTTTCAGACAAGAGAAATGTAGTTGAAAATGCTAATATATCTGAGTTGGATTTGTTTGATGGCTCAGCGGGATTAGAACCAATTACATCACTAATAGACTGCTTCTCTGAAGATGAGTTAGACTGGGAGCTTCAATTAGCAGGAGCCAATTTAAGCGATAGCCAAGATTTGATCTCTGCACTGCTGGGCCATCAGCACTCAATAGACTCACTTAATTTAGCTAGCGGGCCACAATTTAGAATTCCATCCCAGTTTATACCACCAGACCCCAGTAGTGAGGCGATTAAAGTGTTCCAAGAACTAGTTCTTTATTATGTTGACAAATGTACAGTATTAAAGATTTAAAATCTGCGAAATACTGGGACAATCTGTCTGTGGGGGAACGTCAGGCAATTTCTGAATTACAACAAATGAAAAATATAATCATAAAGCCCTCGGACAAGGGGGCAATGTTGTAATTTTGGATATAGATTATTATAAACAGGAAGCATTGCGGCAGTTACAGGATACTACAACATACACATTATTAAATCACAATCCAGTTGAAGAGTATAAACAGCAGTTAGTGGAGTTCCTAACATGTTCCCTGGATGAGGGTTGGATTACGGACGATGATTTTGATTTCATACATTGCAAATATCCAAGAATCCCTGTGTTCTACCATATTCCTAAATTTCATAAGCACAATACAGAACCCCGGGATGTCCGATTGTCTCGGGCTGTGACTCCCTTTTTGAACACTTAGCCATTTTGGTAGATGGTTACCTTAAACAAGAAGTAGTGAAACTAAAATCATACCTAAAGGATACTTGTTCAGCTCTTAATGCACTTGATAAGCTGGTGTGGATTGAGTTATATTTGTGGCTCACTGTGGATGTTTCATCCCTTTACATGAGCATCAGCCATGACCTAGGTTTAATGGCGATTAAATTTATTCTGGAGAAGTCCCCATCTGTTTACCCAATGGAATTTATTTTGACAGCATTAAGTTTGATTTTGAACAGTAATTTTTTGTGTTTGATGGGTGTTTTTATAAGCAAGAAAAAGGGGTAGCTATTGGTTCACCCGTAGCCCCATCTTATGCAAATTTATTTTGGGGCTGGTGGAAGGGGAAGACTATAGAGAATTTGAATAAAAATCATTTTTTTCCCAGATTGTTTTTTATAAATGCTACATAGATGATTTGATTGTAATTTGGGATGGGTCAGAGCAATCTATTGTGGATTTTGGAAATTATTTGAATGAGAACGATATTGGCGTGGAATTTGTATTTAAGCACCATCAAAAAGAAACTGATTTTTTGGACTTATGTCTTAAGGGGACAGCAGGTGAAATTGTGAGCACCAAGGTTTTTCGTAAACCAACAGCCGGTAATTCCTTGATATATGGTTGCAGTTCTCATCCTAAATCCACAATTGAGGCACTTCCACATGGTCAGTTGCTACGTTTAAAAATAAATTGTTCTAATCCCAGTGATTATCAAGAGGCAAAATTGGATCTCTTTAAAACATTAAAAGAACACGGTTTTTCATCTCAAATTTTAGATAAAGCGGCCTTTAGGGTGGAACAGGTTGGCAGGAGGGATTTGTTGAAATACAAATCCAAGCAGAAAGAGATGGGGAAAAATAGCTTTCACCATGGAATATGGATCAGGGTCTATGGAGGTTAGAAAAATAATTAAAAAACATTGGTCAGTTTTGGGAGCAGATAATGATCTCAGAGGAATCTTGGAAAAGGGCCCTCTATTAGCATTTAAATGAGGATGTAGTTTGAGAGATCTTTTTATAAATAGTTAGTTCAAATCATTACCTTCCCCATATACCTGGTTAGGTAGCAGGCCACAGGGTTTATTTCCCTGCAAGTGCTGCAAATCATGTAAATTGTCAGTACAAGGCAGGATTTTTCTGAATCCAGGGGTACAGGGTGAAAAGGAAGTCAAAATTCGACATTTTATTACTTGTACCACTAAATTTGTGGTTTACGCATTATGGTGCTCTTGTGTTAGATCGTACATTGGAGAAACCACAAGAATACCTAAAGAACTAATATAAGAGCATTTTAGAGCAATACAAAAATGAGATCCAAATCACCTAATAGGTAACTGTTTGTTGGATCAGCTCCATCTCGAACAACACAAAATCTGCTACATGGGCATTGACCATGTTCCATTTAATTTGAGGGAGGGGAGGATAGAAATTTGGACCTGGAAAGAAAGGAATCGATGTGGATCTTTAGATTAAAAACCTTAAAACCTATGGGTTTTGATGACCAAATTAACTGGCGTCCACTTATTCATCAAAAGAGATGATGGATTTTTAGCCTAGGCATATAAAAATGATCTAATGTCTTTAAGGCTTATTATAAAAAACAAAAACAAAAAACAAAGTGGTATTATGGCACATTTTCTTTTGGTTAAGATGCACATATTCATACAGTAAAAGTGTTTGTCAGCAGACAAGAACCACGAGGCCTATCAACTCTGCCCTACTTTTCGCTGCCAGTTACTTACACCCTGGACCCTATCTGGTCACCAGTGTACTTCCCTCCCCTTTCCGGTACTTATTATACTCATGTGCCTATCCCACGCACATTTGAAGCTCCTCACTGTTTTTCTCCTGCTACCCCTTCTGGCAGGCCATTCTGGAATCCACCACCCTTTCTGTGAAGAAGTGTTTCCTCACATCCCTCTTAACCCCCCCCCAACTTCATTGCATGTCTCTGTGTTCTGGTGCTCCTTCTCTATTGAAAAAGACTCTCCCCTACATCTCACTCACCCCTGTGTTGTACTTATAGGTCTCAGTCATGTCCCCTCTTGCTCTTCTCACCTCCAGGGAGTACATGTTGAGCTCCTGCAGCATCTCCTCATACGGAGGCTCGTGCAACCCCTGAACTGTTTTGGTAGCCCTCCTCTGGACTCCTTCCACACTGTCAGTGTCCTTGCAAAGGTGTGGCCTCCAGAACTGGATACAGTACTCTAGGTAGGGTCTCACTAGTGAGCGATACAGTGGCGACACTTCCTCCCTTCTGCTGCTAGAAATACCCCTCCCTATGTGCCCCAGCATCCCACCAGCCTAGCCAACTGCCTTGTCACACTATCCTGCCTCCTTGAGATCATCAGATATGATTACCCCAAGGTCCCCTTCTTGCTTGCTGACTGTAAGTACCTTGCCCCATCTTATAAACAACTTGCAGGCTTCCCCATCCCAGGTACATGACTCTGTACTTTTTGACATTGAAGCCCAGCAGCCACACCGTAGACCACTTCTCTAGTTTCCCCAGATCTCTTTGCACTCCCTTCTCTCTTCTCCCTTCCTGGATGTCCACCCTGTTGCAGATTTTTGTGTCATCCACAGAGAGACACACCTATCCTTTCAGTTTATCTGCAATGTCACTTATGAAGGTATTGAAGAGGTGTGGTCCCAGTACAGATTCCTGTGGAACTCCACTGGTCACTCTCCCACCCCAGAGTGACTGCCATTTACCACCACCCTCTGCTTCCTATCTTCAACCAGTTTGATACCCAGCTTACCACCTTCTCCCCAACCCTAGTTTGCTAAATTTCTTTATTAGCCTTCTGTGCGGCACCATGTCAAAGTCCTTACTGAAGTCCAGATAAGCCACATTCACTGCCCTCCCCTGATCTACTTCCCTAGTCACCTGGTCAAAGAAATCTATGATATTTTTTTGACATGTCCTCCCCTGTGAAACCATGCTGCCAGTGATCCTGCAACCCATTTACCTCCAGGTACTCCAGTAGCCTCTCCTTCAGCAGGGTCTCCATTAATTTCCCCATCACTGATCTGAGATTGACTGGCCTGTAGTTGCTAGCCTCCTCCCTGCAGCAGATCTTGTGCAGAGGGAGCACATCAGCCCTTCCCCAGTCCTCTAGGCGCTGAATAGTGTTACCAGAGGGGTGGCTAGCACTGTGCTCAATTCTGCTTAGTAAAATGGAAATAACCAAAAACAAGTAAAACAAAGCATACAATGACTGTAACACAGCAAAGCAACATACATAAGATATAATAACAATAATAATCTTTATTTATAGGTGCAATATCCAAAACCAAAGTGCTGTACAATCCATAAAGCAGATTAAAACCACTTAATAATAATATAAAGTACAATTAAAACTAAAAAAATACAGAAGAACAAATATAGAATTGCAAAGATAGAAGCAGGAACAAATGATCAAATCTAATCACTAAATGCCTGGCAAAACAGAAATGTCTTTAAAGCTGTTTTAAAACTTTCCACAGTCTGGCACTCTTGAATCTGGCGAGGTAGAGAATTCCACAGGGTTGGAGCCACAAACATGAAAGCACAGGAACCAGAGGTCTTCAACTATACCCTGGGAATCTCTAACAACCCCTCATCAGCTGAGTGGAGTGTACAGGTGGGGCAGTATGGATGCAGGAGCTCTTGCAGGTAGCTCATGCCCTGTCCATGTAGGGCTTTATAGATCAGAAGACTGACCTTGAAGGTGATCTGCCACTGAACAGACAGCCAGTGCAGTTCGTGCAGCACAGGCTTGATGTGGCTTGAATGAGGGGTCCCAGTCAACAGCAATGCTGCAGCATTCTGCAATAGCTGCAAGCAGCAGATATCAACCCCCAGAAGCCCTAGGTAGAGGGAGTTGCAGTAATCCAGGTGCAAGGTCACAAAGGCATGGCTCAAAATCAGTAAATCACCAGACGGAACAAGGTGCTTGACCAGAGCGATGTTCCTAAGATGATAGAAGCAGGACTTGACAACTGCAGACACCTGCGAATGCAGTGTCAGCCTGTTACATAACATATAGAAACATAGAATTTGACAGCAGATAAGGACCGCTTGGCCCACCCAGTCTGCCCATTTCCCTACCTACTGGATAAGCTGCAGATCCTAGTTAACCAGCAGCCTACTTCTTCCTACCCCAACCCCCTAGAATTGCCTTATGACTGTCCCATGCATGCTTGAATTCCACCACTGATTTTGACTCCACAACCTCCTCCGGAAGGCCGTTTCATGCATCCACAACCCTCTCTGTGAAAAAATACTTCCTTAAATTACCTCTGAGCCGCCCCCTCTATCTTCAAATTGTGCTCTCTTGTTCTTGCACACCTCTTTTTTTGAAAGATGCTACCCTCTTGGACTTTGTTGATTCCCTTGAGGTACTTGAACGTTTCTATCATGTCCCCCCTCTCCCTCCTTTCCTCGAGGCTATACATATTAAGCTCCTTTCGTCTCTCTTCATATGTCTTCCGGTGCAGACTCTGCACCATTTTAGTTGCCCTCCTCTGGACAGCTTCCATCCTGTCTATGTCCTTGTGGAGATTGGGTCTCCAGAACTGCACACAGTACTCCAGATGGGGTCTCACCAGCTGTCTGTACAGAGGATAATAACTTCCTGTTTTCTATTGGTGATGCCTCTCCCTATGCATCCCAGTATCCCCCAGCCCTCCTTGCTGCCCTCTCACATTGCTTGCCCACCTTTGGGTCATCTGATATGACTACCCCAGGTCCCTTTCCATTTTGTTGTTGTTAGTATCTCACCCCCATTGTGTACTCTTCCCTGGGTTTTTGTTTCCCAGGTGCATTACCTGCACTTCTTAGCATTGAATCTAAGCTGCCATACATTTGACCATTCCTCTAACCTTGCCAAGTCCCTTCTCATCCTTTCCACCCCACCTGTGCATCAGCTCTGTTGCAGATCTTTGTGTCATCTGCAAAGAGACATACTTTTCCTTCAGTCCTTCTGCAATGTCGCTTATAAAGACATTGAGAGGACCTGATCATAATATGAACCCTCACGGTACCCACTGGTAACCTTCCTTTCTTCTGAGTGGACTCCATTTACTATTACTCTCTGTGTCCTATTCTCCAGCCAATTCTTTACCCAGGCTGTCATCTTGGGACCCACTCCCAGGCTGGCTAACTTGTATATTAATCTTTTGTGTGGACTGTGTCAAATGCCTTGCTAAAGTCTAGGTAGGCCATGTCCACAGCCCCTCCCTCATCTACTACTTTGGTCACCCAGTCAAAGAAATCTATCAGATTCGTCTGGCATGACCTTCCTGCTGTGAATCCATGCTGCCTAGGGTCCTGTGCCCCTCTGGCCTCTAGATACTCAACAAATCTTTCCTTCAGAAGTGATTCCATCATTTTCCCTATCACTGAGGTTAAACTAACAGGTCTGTAGTTTCCTGCTTCTGCCTTGCTCCCACTTTGTGAAGGGAATCACATCTGCCTCCTCCAGTCCTAGGGTACCACCCCATCCTCCCATGATTTGTTAAAAGGGTAGTCAGTGGTGTCACTAGTTCTACCTTAGTTCTTTTAGATCTGGGATGAATCCCATCAGGCCCCATTGCTTTGTCCACCTTCAGTTTTAAGAGTTCTTTCAGAACCCTTTCTTCTGTAAATGGGCTGGTATCCTTCTGTATCCAGAGGTTTCTACTGTTTGTTTATGCACCTCCCTCTTCATTTATAAATACTGAGCAAAATATTTGTTTAGTATCTCTGCCTTTTCACAGTCTCCTCTGCCCACCCTCCTCCCTCCCTTTATTAAGCCTCACTATCCTCCTTGGTCTTCCTTCGCTCCTAATGTACCTATAAAAGGTTTTATCCCCCTTCTTAACTGAGTTGGCTATCTTTCCTCGGTTTGGGCCTTTGCTGTTCTGACTGCCTTCCCAGCCTCCTTTTGCTTTAACTGATACAGTTCTCTGTCCTGCTCCTTCTACGATTCCTTGTACTTCCTGAATGCTTTCTTTTCTCTTGAACCTTCACTGCCACTTCCTTTGAGAACCATAGTGGTTTCTTACATCATTTTGTTTTGTTTATTTGCTTCACACAAAGGCTCGTTACCTCTGTGATGGCAGTTTTTATTATTCCCCATTGTTCTTCCACCCCTCCTCCCTGCCCATTTGCTAGTGCATTCCTTGAGGCACTCACCCATTTTAGCAAAGTCAGCCCTCCTAAAGTCCAGTACTTTTGTCTTTGTATGGCTTGACTGTATTGCCGTGTTTATTGTGAACCATACTGTTTGATGGTCGCTAGTTCCCAGATGGCTACCCACTTCTACATCTGTGATCCTCTCTCCATCTCCATTTGAGAGAAGCAAGTCTAATATTGCTCCCTCTCAAGTGGGCTCCAATACTAGTTGTCTAAGGCATGCCCCCTGTAGGCATCTAGAATAACTCCACTCTTCGAAGTGGCAGCTGCAACTGCAGTCCAGTTAACATCTGGCATATTCAGATCACCCATCAGCAATATCTCCCCTTTTTCTGCCATTCTAAGTATACTTTCTATCATTTCCTTGTCCATTTCCTCCCCCTGAGAAGGGGGTCTGTATACAACCCCTGTGTGGATTGTGGTGCCATTGCCTGTCTCCAAATTTACCCACAGTGCTTCTTCTCCTCCCTGTTTACCCTTTTGTTCTGTTGCTTTTATTCCTTCCCTTATGTAAAGAGCTACTCCTCCTCCTCTTTTACCCTCCCTGTCCCTCCTGTAGATAGTGTATCCTGGTATGTGTTTACGTCCCAGTCATGGTTTTGTGTGTACCATGTTTCTGTGACTGCCACGATATCCAGATGTTCCTCCTCCATCAAGGCCACTAATTCAGGAAGTTTGTTACCCAGACTACGGGCATTGGTACTCATTGCTCTCCATTTTTTGATGGCTTTACCTTCTGTTGCAGCATCCCCCACTGACCGTTCTACCTTGGTCTTTTTCTCATTTAGTACCCTGTTTTGTAGGGAGAGGCTGGGATTTTCCTGTTGCTTGTCAGTGCCTCCCCCTTTGACTAGTTTAAAAGCTTGGGCTTGCTGTTAGCAAGGAACACCCCTAGGTTTTGCTCCTGTTCAGAGGAAGGGAGCTGGCTACTCCCGAGCCAAAGCCCAGAAGAACGCCCTGCCACCGACCCCTCTATCCAGAGAGCCGGATCCATGACCAACACCTCAGTCTTATCAGAATTCAGTTTCAGCCAGCTGGATGTCATCCAATCCTGGATTTCTGTGAGGCAGCTGTTAAAGTCCGAGAGTGCACTCCCCTGGTCGGGTGCAAAATACAGGTAGAGCTGGGTGTCATCTGCATAGCAGTGAAACTGCAGCCCATACTGTCTTACAATGTCTTCTAAAGGCAGCATGTGCACCGCGAACAACACTGAGGAGAGCACCGAGCCTTGTGGGACCCCACGTGATGAGAAGACTGGGTCTGAGGAGAAAATCCCAGACACCACCCTCTGAGACCTGCCAGACAGGAAAGATTGAAACCATCTAAGGACTGGACCAGCCGGGCCACAGATGACCCGCAGGTGCTCGAGCAACAACCCATGGTCCATGGTGTCGAAAGCTGATGAGAGATCAAGAAACACCAAGATGGAGTGGTGCTTCTGATCTCTAGCCATCAGGAGATCACTGAGCACCTGAACTAGAGCAGTCTCGGTTCTATGCCTCTTGAAAAATCCGGATTGGAGAGGATCATAAATATCGTTGATGGTAAGGTGGTTCTCCAGCTGCAGTGTGACAACTTTCTCAATCACCTTCCCTCGAAAGGGAAGGTTGGAGATAGGTCTGTAGTTAGCCAAGCAGTTCGGGTCCAAAGAAGCTTTCTTAAGGAGCAGTGTCACCACTGCCTCCTTCAGGGAGCCAGGGAGCTCACCTGTCTCTAAGGAGCTCCACACAATCTTGGCCAGGACAGGGCCAATAGTCAGCATACCCCAGAATGAGGCGTGTTGGGCCAGGGTCCAAACTACAGTACATCGGCTGCATAGTCTGGATAATCCGCATGATATTGATGATCTCCAGCTGCTTGAAAGATGACCAAGAAAACCCAGGTGTAGTGACCAAGCACTGATCACCATCATACACCCCAGAGTGAGCTGGATGGATCTCCGCCCTGATGCCAGCCACCTTATCAGCAAAGAATCGAGCAAATTCATCACACATAGACTGTGAAAAAGCACTTCAGACCTGCAGACAAGTTGGGTTGCACAACCTGTCTATGGTCCGAAAGAGCAGAGCCAGTTGATTCTGAGCTGCAGCAATCTCCCCGGACAGGGAACTCTGCATTCTTACGGATGATTGCTGATTGATAGGCTTGAGAATGCTCCATCAATCTAAGGTGGTCGGCATCAAGGGAGGATTTCCACTAGTGTCACTCTAACCTTCACCTGACCCAAATAGATAGGTTTATGTAGGGAATAGAGGCAAGGCAAAGGAAAATGGCAATGATATTGAATTAAGCAAATCAGTAGCATAATAATCAAGTTACCTGCTGCAGTTCACACTGGCCTTCTGCCAGATAATCCCACACAAGTCACAGAACTAGTTGGTGACCAGACTTCACTTCCCTAGTCCCAGGGATCTCTTTTCACTGGAGTTAATTTGTGGTGCCCTGTAGACTCAACACAGAGTGGTTTGGGCCCATAGCAGGGTAGATGTTTGTTTGTTAGTTAGTTTTTGTTAACTGGGAAAGGCGGACTAGACAATTCTGCCTATTATCAGCTTTGTCCCAGGGGAGAGGGATACAGCTGGATGGTGAGTGATACTGAATCAGATTAAGCTGTTGGTGGTATTTTTAGTGAATGGGGGAGATTTGGCCAGGACACTGGGGGACATTTTCCAACTGTTTTGGCATTTATTAACACCAAATTAGACAAGCAGCAGAAAAGGGTTACTCAGTCAGGGGGACATAATCACAAAGACATAGTGGCATTAGGAGATTCTATTGTGAAATATATGGATAGGTACATTTGTAGAAACAGAAAAGAGTCGGCTATGGTCTACAGCTTTTCTGGGGCTGGGATCCTTGATATCAATAAAAACTTGGACAGAATCTTAAAAGGTACAAGTGAACCAATAGTAGTACTACATATTGGAGTGAATGATGTTGGGAGGAAGAATACAACAGATATCCAAAGACAATTTGAGCAAGTAGGACAACAGTTGCAACAAAAAAGCTGTAAAGTAGCAATTTCAGAAATCCTGCCTATACCATGAGCAGGGAAAAACAGAATAATTGAGATCAAAATGCTTAATTGATGGTTAAAAAAGATGTTGTGAAGGTTTCTACTATTCTGGAATTTGGTGGACTTATTAAAGAGGTTACAACCTTTATGTTGCTGATAGAATGCATTTAAATAGGCAGGGCTCTAGAGTTTTGTCTAAAAGAATAAATCGAATACAAACTCTTTTAAACTAGATAGAGTGAGGAAGGAGGGTGGAGATACATACAGTGCAATTAGAAAGGTAAACAAGAATAGTAATATAAAGGCTCAGAAGACTTGGAAGGCCTTATTAGTTGATGTAAGGGGCTTGAGAAATAAAAAGAATGAACTGGAATACATACTACTATACATAGTGAAGATATAACTATCTGTGCAGTTACAGAAACTTGGTGGAAGAATGAACAATGGGGAATGCAAATAAATGGATATCAACTGTTCAACAAGGACAGAGGGGAGGTGTGGCAATTTATATTAAACAAGGAATAGAAGTGGCAGACATAGAGGATTATAACATTATTCAAGAAGTCAAGCAAATATGAGTCAAATTATTACCAACAGTAAATGATAATATCATATTAGGGGTGTGTTACAGATCCCCTTCCCTTGCTGCAGATCAAAATATAGAATTTCTTAACCTGATGAAAGAGCAAGACGTGGGTAGTAAATTAATAATTGCGGGTGACTTTAACTGCCCAGGTATAAACTGAATAGATAAAACAACCTCTACACCATATGAAGCACAGCTGATGGAAACCTTAGATGCCCTTAGTTTAGAAAACTCTGTTATGGTTAGTACAAAAGGTCAAAATAAATTGAATTTGGTATTAAGTATTTTAGAAGAAGATATAAAAGATTATACCGTAAGAGAGCCACTAGAGGGCAGTGACCATTGTATGGTGCAATTTGTAATTAATATCAAAACAAATATACAAGTAGGGACAACTATAGTGAGATGTATTGGTAGGGCTGATTACAAGGCTATTGTAGAACATTTGAGTAAATAGAATTGGAAAAGGAAACTTTCTGGACAAGATGTCGAGAATATGTGGACAATCTTTTACACTAAACTGAATACCTGTAGCAATGATTTCATTCCACTTGTGAGAAAGTGTATTAGTGGTGGTAGGGTTCCTGTTTGGTTTACAAGACAGGTAAAAAAAAGATCTATTAAGAAGAAAAAGAAGGCATATAAGATGGCAAACATAAAGGGAACTCAAGAATTATGGACTAATTATAAAAATAAAGAAATGCAAAAAGCAATTTTTTAAATAATTTTTTTATTATTGCTTCATTAAGGCATTTACAAATATCATAACGCTTATAAAAATATGATAGATACACATACAAAAACCTTGTTTCAATATATTAAATTGCAGCATATAAATATCAAGATATTATTTAACCACAATTTAGCAACTAATCAATCTGATCAATCTGCTATGTAGACTACAATTTTCTTCAAATGACAGGCCCATTAAATGAATGCAAGGGGGCCCGCTCATTATGTAGTACCCTCTATTTCCTCCTTAGAAATAATATCTCTAAACCTCCTACATTTAATAAATTCTGCAAAGCGGGTCCAAAGATTGTAATATAAATTCAACTTACTATTCTGAAAATAATGTACTTTTTCTAACCGGTGACTTGCAATTATAGCATTAAGCCATGATTTAAATGTCAGTGGGGCCTGATCTTCCCATTGCGTTAATATGCATTTAAAAGCTAATACAAGGCAGAGTTTAACAAATTTCTTTCTGTTTTTGTTTAATTGAGTCAAAGGATCCCCACTGCAAAGTAACATCCATGAGCAATCCTTGTTCATCTCCACTCCCTCTGTTTGTGAGAGGGTTTCCAGTATCAGATTAAACCAGTCTTTTAGTACTGGGCAGAGGATCAACATATGCTCCAAAGTGCTGCATTCTCCACACCCTCTGGGGCATTTATTAGTAACATGTGGGTTCATTAAATTAAGTCTATGTGGAGTATAGTAGACTCTGTGCAGTACACTAAAATAAATTTGTTGCAATTTAGCAGATTTTAGGCCTTACTTTTTAATATTGGTTATATGTGCCCATTGTTTGATACTAAAGTTAGGTTGGATTTTTGTCTCCCATTTATTCATAAGAGTTAGCGTGTTAATGGCTGCATTTTTTAATAATATTTTATATAAATATGTGATGATTTTCCTACCCATTGAATAGTTAACAGCCCTACTAATTTCTTCTATTTTTAAATTTCCAAGTCATACATTTTATGCTGCCATCCATTTGATATTTCCAATAATAGCTCTTTTATTAGCTGCCCAATATCGAAATATCTTGCTGAATCATAATTAATATTTTTGATAACAAACCTAGGCTGTAACCTCCTACTTAGTTATGATACTCTCATTTTCTTTAATTTAACCATCCCTACTCCTTTCCTATTGGTGGAGCCTGTGATGCCCTTCCCCCCAAACCAAAGCATAAAGTAACCTGAACTAAGAAAATTTCCAGAAATAATCCCCACCCCAATTCTCCCTTTCCTCATCCAAGAAAGCTCTCCAGAAAATATTTTTACTACCAAAGCCCCTGTCTCTTCCTGTTTGGAAAGTGTTTCAACCGGCTCTTTCCTTTTCATCGACCATAACAGCGGTCACTGTAGGCCGGTCCGATCAAGCACACCCATCGGCTGTCTCTTCATGTGGACCACCCTATCAGTGGTCCAGTTTATGTACTAGCTATCCCCTAAATAGTTTTACTTCCCCCATAATTTCAAATTTATGCCTCCCCACTCCCTGTTTTATTTCCAAGAGCCAAGTTATATTAATCCTAGCTATGTGGTTCTCCTATATCTAATCCCAAATCTACTTATTATCTACAATTATTAAACTCAACTCCGAGTCCCCCTCTATCATTTCTTTTCACCCTTTTGTGTCATAAAGTAAGAATAAGAGAGGTATCTGTATCTCCTAAGCATCTCCTCATTCAATATCCCATTTATAAGGTCACTGCTCACCCCCCCCCAAGACAAACAAACAAACAAAAAAAAGGTAAAGAAGAAGAAGTTCCATCTTCTTAGCCTGATGAGTCCTTTTTAAATCATTGTCCTTGAGAGAGGAGTCTTTACGTCAGGTGGCAATTTAGCAAAATTCAGCTCCCTTCATGATTTATCTCTGGGGGGACTGGGCCACTCATGTCCCTTCCATTCAAGCTTTTTTATCCACCCTTCTCATCAGATAGCAATAACAGCTCTTCAGCTTTCCTTGCATCATCAAATTTATGTACTGTTCCAAGAAAGAAAAAACTTATTTTAGTGGGGTGCAGCAGGGCAAATCTTATCCTTTCTGCTTTAACAATGTCTGCACATTATCAAAAGCTCTCCTTGACTGCATAGTAGCCACACTAAGTTTGGATATGCTGAGAACTTTGCTCCATCAGCCGAAAGGCCCTTGTTAAACCTAGCATGCTTCTGAATGGCTTCTTTATCCAAGTAGTTATGAGGTTTGAGGTAAACTGGTCTAGGTCTTCTTACATTATGGGGTTCTTCTTTCCAGCTCCCCCTCCCCCCATGATGGTCCTGATCCAATATTATTTTATCTTCTGGGGATTTTCTATTAACTGCATATGTAATCAGCTTTTCAAAGTATGGCATTGGATTGGTGTTCCCTTCTAAGCCTTCAGGAATTCTGATAAGCTTCACATTCTGCATCCATGAGCAGTCTAGTTCCAGCTCATTTATTTTCATTTGTAAATCGCTTTGGAGCGTTTCATTGCTTGGGAGGCAACTGGTTAAGTTTATCTTCAACATCACTTACCTGCTTTTCCACTTATCAGTTCTGAGTTAGTTGTTCTAATTTACTATTAATAGCGGCCAAGGAGGTTGTTATACAGCTTAAAGTTGCAGTAACTGAATCAAATCCACCATGGATGTCTTTTTTTAACTCTGCTTTTAGCTGAAAGAGCATTGTACAATTCATCTCCAAGTCCCTGCTGGTTGTAGAAGTGTCTATTCTGTTATGTGCAGTTTCACTAGCAGATCCTGACACTGCATTTTCATTTAGAATAACTGAAGGTGCGGGGCTGGCCTCGTCTGCTGACTCAGACAGCTCTGCCTGCTCATTACTTTTCTCCCCCTGGCTCTCATTCTGCTCCCTCATATTTTCTTCATTGCAATTCAGTAATACAGCTGCTGCCTCAGCTGCTGTAAGCATATGAGACTGTATTACTTCTTTTTGTGAAAGCATTTGTATAGTCACACTTGCCTCAGTCTCCATATGAATGGATATGTCTTCCAGATTGGAAGCCATGCCATCCTCCTCATCTGCAGTAGTGTATTGCAGATCTTCCATTTCTGCTCTTTTGCTGGTGCTGGATTTGATCGTCTCCATGGAGTCAATCCAGATCATTATCTTTGGCAGAAAGTAAGTTGTCTGGCTCAGTGATTTGCGGCAATGCTTGCGGCAATTCAGGGACAGGAGAAAACAGCAGTTTCAAAAGAAATGTGCAGAAGTTTAACTTCTGCTGCTCTAGTCGTGTCCTCGGAGGTAAACCCAGTGTCTGATAAGGTATGGGTCTGGGTCCTTTTACTTTATCTTTGGCTTTTTCAGTGCTTTTACCAGCCCTGCCAGCATTACTGCCAATATCGGCATCCATGTTTTCAGAAAGTGCAGAAGTATGCTGAATCAATTTTGACATTGCTTACCATGACAACTTCAGTGTAAAGTCTGGCATTTCATCTTCGATACAAGTGGGATATACCGAAGCGACACTGACAAGTAGGCAGCTTTAAAAAGTGTTAGTGTAGGTTTAGCATTTTGGCATTATATGGATACCTATAGTTGATTGCATTTTACCCCAGCTCCAAACAATTTCCCATATGAGCAGCTGGCGTGTGCTTCCCTTGGCATCAGACATTAGACAGCCATCTTGGATCCCACATCAGCCTCCATGCTCAACGAGCACAGCATCCACAAAAAGCAAATTAAAGTGGCAAAGAACTCTTTAGCGTATAAACTAGCATCAGCTACAAAGAATAGTAAAAAGAGTCTTTTATAGTTATGTAAACAGCCTTAGAAAGACAAAAAAAAACAGATTGTCTCAGTATGTGTGGATATCAAAACATTTCAGACTGTGCTAAAATGGTTGACATGTTTAATAACAAATTTCAAAGTGTATATCAAAACAGGGAGGCGATACATTTATTCGATGGAGTTAGCACAGGGAACAACATCATAATTTTTGTTTCAAATGTGAAGAGCAGATTGCAAAAGTTAGACCCAAACAAATCTCCTGGGCCTACTGGCTTCCACCTTAAACTACTCAAAAGAGATAGCTGAAGTAATAGCTGAACCACTAGCGGTAATCTTCCAGAAATCCTCAAAGGAGAGAAGGGCAGTTAAGGATTGGAGAGTGCCACACATCATCCACATTTTTAAAAAAGGAAATAGGGCCGATGTAAAAATGATAAATCTGTGAGTTTGACCTCCTCCATTGGTAACGTTCTAGAGGGAATAGTCAAGGTCAAAACAGAACTTCACTTAGATGCAAATGGTACAAGTTATCTGATGCAACATGGATTTACAAAAGACAGATGTCGTCTGATGAACCTACTATTCTTTTTTGAATGTATCAGCAGAACACTTGTTAATAATCTACCTGTGGCTGTTTTATACTTAGATTTTTCTAAGGCCTTCAATATGGTATCTCATATGGAGTTTATAAAATCAGTGGTGGAAATAAGATTAAATAGAGCATTAGTAAATTCAATATTCTCTTGGCTAAGTGAAAGAAAACAATGAGTTTGTATAAAAGGACACAAGTCTAAATGGGTAAAAGTGACTAGTGGAGTTACCCATGGTTCGGTACTGGGACCAGTGCTGTTCAATATCTTTGTGCCCTTAATGTACTATAACAATGAGGCGTGGCTATGCAAGTTTGCCAATGACAGCAAAATGGGAGCCATAGTGAATAATGATGATGATGATATAAGGATTTTTCAAAGGGAAATTAATAACATAGCTGAGTGGGCCAAACAAAAAAAAATGTAAATGTTATGTTGAAAGTATATGGTTATGCATTTTGGTGCAAGGAACAAAAGGGTAAGCTATTATTTACATGGGAAGGATAAACTGTAATATTCACTGATATATAAAAGAACTTGGGGGTTGTAGTTTCAAATCAATTAACCTTTGAAGCACAGTAGAACAACAAAGTTAACAAGAGAAATAAGATATTAGGGTGCATCAAGAGAAACATCGGGAATAGGACTAGATAGGTTTTGATGCCATTGTGCACTTCATTGGTGAGGGTGCTAATGGAGTATTGTGCACTGTTTTGGGCACCATGTAAAGAAGGGGAAATAAGGAGGCTAGAGGGGGTTCAGAGATGAGCCACCAAGTTGGTTACTGACATCAAACATTTATCTTATGAGGAGAGGTTACAGGATTTGGGGTTATATTCTCTAGAATACAAAAGAATGAGGGGAGACCTTTGCTTAGTATATAGGGCAGGCAAAAATAGGGATTTGTGGGCATGCATAGGATTGGTATCCAAAGAACAATACAGAAATACAAGGCCTAATTATTTAGCTTTAAAAGGTGAGCATTATAAAAAAAATACCAGGCAGGAATGGATCAGCCAGAGGGAGGTCTATGTGTGGAACTGTGTCCCAAATGAGGTGGTACACAGTAATGATATGGAACAGTTTAAGAAATCTTTGGATGTATTTTTACTTATTTATTTTATTTATTTATTCAATTTTGATAACCAGGTAGGTCCACTGAGCCCCTTTTTCAGGGGTGACACAGATTTAGTTACAGAGTACAATCAATTCACATACATGCCAGTACAGTGAGAAGATCACTTTAGTTAAATTCTGGCCATTGCACTGACTAAATTGCAATTACTCAATGGTACATTAGGAATCAATAGAGCTTGTACAAGGAGTAGTTTTAGTATACATTCAGACCGAGAGACAGACAGATTCTTCAAGGTTAAGTTTTGTTTAGAATTGGGCTATGCAAGAAATAAGCTGGGGACTAGTTGTTAAGGTTCATATCCCTGCACGTACATGCACTATTTGTTAGGTGATGAGCCCAGAGACCCTTTTGGAAGTTTCCAAGGGAGGTCACCTCCTGAAGGTCTGGAGGCGGTTTGTTCCCTATCAATGGAGCTGCATGGGCAAAGGACTTGGTGCCCACTGTGGTGCGTGCTCTGGGGATCTCCAGTAGATTTCTCCCTATGGTGCGGAGCGTCCTGCCTGCCCTTTTGGGGACTAGCAGCCCAGTCATGCTGTCTAGTGGTCTGCTGATGAGTTTGTATGTGTTGCACAGTAATAGGTACTGTAGGTGGTTGGAGAGTGATGGCCATTTAAGGGAGACTAATGCCTTGCAGTGGTGCGTCCTGTTGTGAGATAAGGTGGCAGATCGGGCAATCTTGTTGTACAATACTTCTAACCTAATGTGTTCTTGTTTTGCCATCCCTTGCATAACTGGGGCAGCATAGGTCAGGGTTGGGAGCAGGATGCTGTTTGCAATGGTGACCCTGGATTCGGGAATCAGCTGGTCAGTCAGGCAATATAGTAGACCAAGTTTTTGGTGTAGCATCTTGGTAACCTGATCAACGTGGGGCTTCAGTTTAAGGCCATGGTCCAAAGTGAGCCCTAGGTATTTTAGCGATTGTACCACATTTATTGTAGAGCCCGTTGCATAGACTAGTGGGAGCAGGGAGCCTCGGTCCTGCCCCAGGGCTCTTGGGCCAAATACCATGGCCTTCATTTTTGTGGGGTTCAGGACTAGTCTGTTGTCAGTGAGTCAGGATTCCAGCATTTCAAAGTCAGATTGGAGGTGTACCCCCAGTTCTGCCGTGGAGTTAGATGATCGGTATATCACAGCATCATCTGCATACCGGACCACTGAGCAGCCCCCACAGTGGTTGTTCAGGTCCTTGACAAATAGTGTGAATAGGAGGGGGCCCAGTAAGGATCCCTGGGCTACCCCTTCCCTGAGGGTGAGAGGATCAGATAATGCACCTCTCCACTTGACCTGCTGGGAGTGGTTGATCAGATAACTATTGATCCAGGTTAGGGAGTGCTGGACAAGGCCAATGTTACCCAGTTTGTTCATCAGTAGGGTGTGGTTTACTAAGTCAAAGGCCTTTGTCAGGTCTCTGAAGACAGCCCCAGTGGCGGTGCCTTTGTCCATGGCCATAAGGACGTTAGTGGTGAGCCTGATGAGGGCTGTGTCTGTCCCATGTTGTCTCCTTATTCCATGCTGAGCATGTGCTAGTAGCTTGTTAGTCTCCAGGTAGTCCCTTAGTTGGTAATAGACTAGTTTTTCCTGGATTTTGGCTAGGCTGCATAGTAGGGAGATTGGCCTGTAGTTGCTTATGGACTCTCTAGGACCACCCTTGTGTATGGGTACTATGTGTGCCTGCTTCCATATGTTATACACAACCCTTTCCACCAGGGACCTATTTATGAGCCAAGTAACCCATAGGGCTATCGCTGGTGCAGCTGCCCTGAGCAGTCTGGGGTCCTGGCCGTTGGGGCTGGCTGCTCCTTTTGCTTTGATGGCTTTCAGAAGGAGGAAGACTTCCCTTATCCTTACCGTCCTTAGGTGGAATAGTGGCCTGTCCATACCCTGCCTTTCCTCACACTGGGGCCTTGTAGAAGAAATAAAAGGCTAAATTCCAGAATGTCAGCAAACTGGAAAACAATTTAATGCAGCAACAAGAAGGTACAGCCATTACACACCCTAGCACATCAGGTCAAACAGATTTTTCATCAGCGGTCAGGATTCAGATGTCAAGACTGAGCTGAACACATAGTGGCACACTGAGTAAGCCCCTGAGAGAAGTGGCCAGCACCCAGGATGTTATTCCCCAGGAAATAATAGCTCCCTGGCCCATCTGGCAGTCGTGAGGGCTCTCCAAAAGCTGCCCTCCCCTGAAGCAACCAAGCAAGCTCCCTGGCCCATCTGGCAGTCGTGAGGGCTCCCCGAAAGCTGCCCTCCCCCAAAACAACCAAGTAAGGTAATTTCCAGTGGTCCTGGATGGCGAGCTGAGCCGAGGACAGATGGACATTTTCCTTTCAGCTGGATTTTGGAGCCACTTTTAATTTTAAATCCTGCACTTTACCAAAAGTTCTGCCACTTCCTTAAAAAAGGAAAAAATGTTATACACTGCCTCAGTACCTTAAAAATCGGCAAAGATGTACTGATAGTATTTGTGCTGCTATTTTTCTGCATTTTACCTCTGTTTGTAGAGTAGTCTACATATTTGCCTTAAGGGTTCTAAGTAACTTAATCTCTAGGCACTGATGCTCACTGTAAACTTAAGAGCATGTAGGAATCTATGTTGTGCTTCTCTGCTTGTGGATTAGTATTTAGTATTTAAGGGATGTTAAATATTGTTCCTAGCTCCAATTTATCCAGAGGACTCTAGCTGAATTAACTAACAACTTGCTGGGGTATCTCACTTTTAACTTTATTTAAACACTCGATGTTGGTGCTGGCTAAATTAATTCCAGCTTGAAATCCTCAGTTAATTTGGTTTTAACTTCAATGCAGTACCTCCCCCTGCTTTAGTCCTGCCCCCCTTACCTCGCTTCTGTAGCTCACTGCCAATTTTCCTTTCTCCACAGCTCCCTGGCCCATCTAGTGGTCGTGTGGGATCCCTGAAAGCTGCCCTCCCCCAAAGCAACCAAGCAAGGTAATTTCCAGTGGTCCTGGAAGGCGGGCTGAGCCATGGATGGACATTTTCCTTTCAGCTGGATTGCCCCGCCGCCACACCACCACCCTTGTTGATCGAGTCCTTATATACAGGTAGTCACACGACAAAATAACCAATCAGTTGACTTTCCCATTACTTGCTTATATTCTTTCCCCACCAGAGGCCACTGCTCGCAAAGTTATTAACTAGCAGACCACCCCAGCAACAAATCACCATGCTACCTCTCTACCTGGCTCTACTTACTTCCCTGCTATCTTCAACAGCTCTCCCTCCATTCACCTACCCCATTCAGCAGGATGGACAGTTGACACTTTGCATCATGCCAGACCACCAGTATAGTTCTATTACCCTCTCAACTGTGCCACTTCATGCTTCCCATCTACTTCAAGGGCTGTGCGGCCCATCAGTCCTTCCACCCTCTTCTTACACTTGCCTCATAGCCCTAAAAGTCTTCCACCCTGTAAATCCCAGTGAATGGCTCTCAGCATCTACCCTCAACCTGAAAGCCTCAGCAGCTCTTGTTACTCACCAAAATACTAGTTACACTTCTACACCTACTTTCAGGGGATATCAAGCCTAATCCAGGGCCAACCACCACCCCACTTTTACTACGATGTGGCCTAAAATTGATGCACCTAAACATCTGCAGCCTACGGCACAAAATAACCGTGCTGCAGCTAACTGTTGCCTCCCTAAAGCCAGACATCCTGATCATTTTCGAAATGTGGCTAAAGCCCTATAATAAGAACTTGAAAATCAATATCCCAGGATACACTGTTGTCCGCCATGACCGTCCAGGTAACAAAATATGTATATCTCCACCTCCATCCAATTAACCCCTGTTAAACTCCATCTCCCCCTCAGACCATTGATGCCTTGCTGATCAAACTCTCCCTCCCCCACACCACCCCAGTTTTCATAGCTGGTTAGTACTGCGCCCCTAACTCCCCATGTCTGGCAATCATGGCCCACCTGGGCTCCTTAAAATCCTGTGCCACTGGGGTGAGCTACATATCCTGGGGGATTTCAATTTAAACTGGCTTTCCAGTGCTACCTACAAGGTTTATAACCAGGTAGCTGCTCTCAACCTGACACATCTGATCTCTGAAACAACACGGCTGAACCCAAAATCAAGCAATCATGCTCTCCTAGACTGGTCCCTTATCTCTCACCAGCATTGTATAATTTCCGCAGGCCTACTGCCTGACTCACTAAGTGGCCACCATATGAGTTACATGATCTGGAAAATATTCAGGCCTAAAGCCTGCCCCTCCCTGATCCATCCTAACAAGGTCATATAAATCCCTTGGCCTTACCTCGCTCCTAAATGGCCTAGCAGCCACAGACTGGTCCTTCATCTCCTGCGCAACATCTATTGACTCCACACTGGAGTATTTTAAGCACAAGTTCCTAACAGTGTGGGACTACTATGCCCCTCTTAGGCAGACTCGTGTGAGGGGCTCTCACCTGCCTTGGATCTCTGCTGACATCATGTCCCTTATCAGAACAAGAGACCAGGCTTGGAAGGCCTACAAAGCCTCCAACTCCCCAGTGCTTCACGCAATGTACCACTCTCTATGCAATGCTTGCACCAGGCAAATCAGGCAAGCGAAAGCTAAATACTTCAAAGCCTCCCTCCAGTCCAATCTAAATAAGCCATCTAAATTCTGGAGGGTCGTCAAATCCCTTTTCTCCCCCCCCAGCCCCTCACCCTCATGTTAAATGTAGGCGGTACCACAATAACGGACCCCCTAGCAGTCACCTCAGAATTCAACTCCTTTTTTACATGCTGCACTTCGGCCGTGCTCACCACTCTCCCCTTTCCAGCCCATCCCTCCCCTCTGCCCCCTGCACAGGTCCTTCTCTGCTCCATCTTTCTCTTTCAGTCAGGTCACCCTTCAGAAGTCTACAATGCCTTCACCTCCTAAACCCTATTAAAGGTAAATGTCCCTCTGGGCTGGACTCCAAGATGCTCCACCTGGCTGCTCCTGCCATCGCCACCCCCTGGCCGCAATTTTCAATCTATCTTTCTCCCTAGCAACTATCCTCTTGGAATGGAAGCACGCAACTGTTATCATGCTCCTTAAGGGTGGTGACTCCTCGGCCCCAGTAACTATTGGCCTATTTCCCTCCTCCCTATTTTGGCAAAGCTTCAGGAGCACCTTGTCGTCTCCCAACTTTCCTCCTTTCTCAACTCCACCTCCTTCTTCTCCACCCCTACCAGTTTGGTTTCCACCAGGCCCACTCCACTGCCACCTCTCTTCTACGGCTCACAGACTCCATTCTTGATGGTATGGACAAAGGTCACATTACCATCGCTATTTTTGTTGACCTGGCAAAGGCATTCGACATGGTCTCCCATGCTCTCCTCCTAGCTAAGCTCTCCTGGGCAGGGCTCTCTGCCATGACCACCAGCTGGTTCCATTCCTACCTGGTAGGCCAATCCCAATCTGTTAAAATAGGCAATGCCTCTTCCTCCCTTCCAGTTACCACAGGAGTCCCCCAAGGCTCAGTCCTAGAACTGCTTCTATTCTCCATCTTCCTTAACGACCTGCCCGCTGCCTGCCCACATACTTCCATACACATGTATGCAGACGACACAGTTCTGTATGCATCTGGCCCTTCGACTGCTGTTGTAGCGACCAGTTTACAGCAGGACTTTGATGATGTCCAGCTCTGGTTTCACAAAAAACAGCTTTTCCTCAACACCAAGAAGACCATCTCTATGACCTTCGGCATGAGGCAGAGACTTTCGTGGCTCCCCACTACCCCCTTCTTCCACACCCTGGACGAGACCACTCTGGAGGCTTGCTCCTCCTTTAGATATCTTGGGGTCTGGCTCGACCAGCCCTCAACTTTTTTGTATATGTCGATGCTATCCACAAGAAGCTCAACCCAAAACTGGGTGCACTCTATCAAAAACATGGAAGTATCCAACCGCCAGCCCGCCATGAAGTAGTACAGAAAATGATTCTCCCTATATTTGACTATGAGGATGTAGTCTACAGTGTCACTCCCAAGTTCACCCTAGCCAGACTGGACCCCCTTTTCCACTCTTTCTGCTGTTTTGCCCTTGATTGCCCGCCCTCCACCCATCACTGTGAGCTCTATAGGACTCTTAGACTTTTGTTGCTCCATGACTGTCGCCAGTCCCACTGCACCAAGCTTACGGCCAAGTACTGGTCCAAGTCCCTACCTCTGTATCTTGCCTCTGCTTTAGCTGCACCTACCCCTTCTGTGCACTCATTCAGAAACTCAGAAACCTGCCTTTTGGCCATACTGCACATGGCCTCCTCGATTGGTCAAGTAGCATTCTGCCATCGAATGCCTAAATTATGGAACTCCCTCCCTGCAGACATCAGGCTCACACCCTCACCCCAGTGTCTAAGCTCTCTTATCAATGCCCATTTCTCCTCAACATGTTCCTACGGCTAGGTTTAGTTGTTATTTTTTCACCTTGGCCTGGTTACACAATCCTTGATATGGCCCCAGGCCTTAACCTTTGTTGTTCTGGTTCACAAGTTGCTACAACTAGAGTCATTAAGGAACTACTTATTCCGCTACTGTACAAATTATTGCATGGCACTGTACTATTGCACTCTGCATCTATTGTACACTTTTATCATGTATATGTATGATCATTGTTGCCTTTTATACTCTGTATTCTATTGTACCTGTTATGTTCTCCCTTGTGCCCCTCCCCCAGGACACACCTGGAATCAAACAGTACTCTGCTCAGTGTGCCCTCCTGGTAAAACTTTTAAATAAATAAATGGTAGACAAATTCCCACACTGTCCCATCCCACTATTCACACACTGACTGACAGAGTAAAGCAGCATACACAAGACATAACATGGAATAAAGAAATAGGTAGTGTTATTTAGTGAAGGGAGGATATGGCTCAGGGAAAAGGAAACACTATTGCATCAGTGCAGTAAATTAATGGCATCAGCACTCGGTTAACCCCTACAGTCCCCAATGACTTTCTGCCAAATAGTCCCACACAAGTCATTGAGCTAAAACATCTGGCTCCTAGCACTGTCAAGTGCTGAGTGTTTTGTCTTTTAAACTGACTAGAGGAATGGGAGGGTGGAAGAAGTAGAGATTGACTGGAGTGGTAGAGGGGCAGCAAAGGGAAGTCTCTCACCCTCATTTTTAGCCTGATAGATCCTCAAACCACAGACCTGAAGGGTATTGGGCCAAAGTGTCAAGGCTAAACCAAAGGCTGGGTCTAAATCAAAGTTGAACCAGTTGTGAATTTTCACATTCATTCACCCTTAGGCTATACCACACTTCAGGCACTCTACAGCCACTCCACAGAACCCAGTGGGATGTGTGTCTCTAGCCAATCTTAACATTGTCTGCCAGCTTCTGCTTCTGTCTTAGGTGCCTGGGGTCCATTCGGGGACCACACCTGCACTGGGACCAGGCACTTAGTTTCCCATGTCAGTGCTCCAAAGCTGGACACAGCAGGAACATTGCTGGCTGCTTAATCACATAGCAATGATTCGCCTCACTTGGGGACTTCAGAGGGCAATCTCTGAGAAGGAGGAGTTAAACAAAAAGAGTTGTATTAAAAGCCCATGCTGGGTGACTCCATGTTACACAACAGTAGGGAGGGGCCTCCAGAAGAGGATTTTATTGCACGGTGACTCCCTTCCCACAGGCTACAAGGGCACTCACATAAGGATGAAAGTGCAGATTCCTCCCCAGAGACAAACTGTGTCCTATGAACAGCACTACTTGCTGATTAAAATATATGGGGAATTAAACCTGACCCGTCTGTATTCAAAGCATTCAAACTCAAGGCCATTGGGCATACCCCAGGAAATTAATTTTTCCCCCCCCCCTGCAGAATTCTGTACTTGCAGAAAGGTTGAAGCAAACAAAAGAATTCTACACAGGTCTATATCTGAAACCCTTCAGATGCTGATTTGCACTTGTTATTATCCCTGACCCAGTTGGCACTATTGTTATCTTTTCCTGTCAATCTGCTCTCATTGGCATGGCTTGCATGGACCTTCCATTTAGTAACTGTGACTGAAATGGTCTTGTTTTAGAGTTGTACTCACTGTACAATATATTCTACTTTTTATGTAGCAACACTGTTAGCTTTTCATTTTTCATAACTGTGTACATTTAATTCTTTAATTGAATTGCTCACCCTGCTCTAACCATTGTATTGTGCATTTGTACAAAAAACACTATGCAAAACTAAACTTCTATAATCTGACCAAGGTTATGCAGCCCTGTGTCAGCATCTCCTTCACTCCTCTGTCTACATCTCTGTCAATTGGCAGGGAGCTGAATGCCCCGAAATTTTACCTTAAACATTAATGTTCAGTAGGCTACATTACCAAAAGTCTCGGAAGTAGTTTGACTTCACTCTGTCGATAGTCTTCAGCTGCTCACCAAGATAATACTTTTCCTAAACAAACAAAAAGCAAAAGGTAAAGCAGCAAGTGTTTTTTTTTTAATCTTGTCAGATTCCATAAAGGATAAGAAACTAAAGTTGGCTATAACCAACAAGGACTGCTTTTACATTTTCCACTGAAGTATACTGTGTGAGCCAGAACATTCATTCTGGTAGGAGGAAGGGCTAGGCTCCACTGACAACTGAAATGGAAGGCAACACGCTACATAGGGGATCTGCTGGATGCTAGATACATGGACAACCAAGTCAAAGGATTCCAGGGCCACTGAACCACCAGGAAAGACTGGTGAGACATGATGTGTGTGAGTGTATCTATCTATCTATCTATCTATCTATCTATCTATCTATCTATCTATCTATCTATCTATTTTTGTACAACAGGCGTGGGTATGTATCAGTGAAGATATCACTACTATTTCACAGGCCACTAGTGAGACAGTAGTGATATCTTCATGCTGGGTATGTAAGAAAGGTTCTGAACTCATTTAGAATGTTTGGCCTCAGTAGCAGTACTAACCGTATTAAAATGCAATTAACTTTAAAATGAAAAATGATAGCACAGTACTGTGAGCACAAAAGTTGTTCAGCACAAAAATATCTATAAAACAAGTGGTATTTCATGTATAGCTACCTTTTATTCTTATGAATAGTGGAGAAAAAAACAGAAAAATATTTTTTTTCACTTTTTCGACAAACAAATGCGAATAGCTTTAAAATTAAGAATGATTGCATGGTACTGTAAGCACAACATTTGTTCAGCCCAAAAATATCTACAAAATGAATCATTTACAGACACCTTTTATTTTATTTATAATTAATAAAAAAAGGCAGAAAATTAAATTGTTTTCACTTTTTGCACCAAACAAATGTAAATAACTTTAAAATGGAAAAAAGAGAGACCCACACTTATACAAATTGAATATGACATGAATGAGAGTGAGATAGTAGAAATACAGTAGAAGCTGCTTAATTTGGTGGTCGTCTTTTTGTCCCAATTAAGAGGTTGTCCCAATTAAGAAAAATGCAGATTTATTAGCTCTATACACGTAATGTTAGGCTTTTAAATTAAATTGTAAAGTAATCGCATATATACAGTATAAAGAGTGTGTACCCAATTCATTCAACATAGATATTCAAACACTGACAGATGAAGTGAGTGGCGGTACAGTACAGTATTCGGCAGTGTTCAACCCAGAACGTGGAGGAGGAGAAGAATTTGCCCGAACTCAAGCTGAAATGCTGATTGAGGGAAATGTTGGAGGATTGCTGGGGTGGGCTTCTGCTGTACAGTATAGTACAGCTGACAGCAGACTGAGGTACAGTATTTTTCTATTTAACTGATCTGCTGCATTTACCTCTTGCCACCTGACTGAACTCTTGCAGTAGGCTGCTTTCACTTTAAATGCCGGATCAGTGGATGTGCTGAACTGCCAATGACTGTAATGCTGGATAGGGCAAATAAATTATTTTGATTCACAGACTTTGAAAAATCCTTGAATTGCATGAAAGAGTGTTGAGTGAAGTAAGTAAGGAAACTGAACTCTTGTGGTAGGCAGCTTTCACTTTAAAGGCTGGATCAGGGGATGTGCTGAACTGCTGGTGACTTAGTTTTGTGACCCCTCAAAATGGGCCTGCCCCTCAGGAAATGGTACAGTACCATCCTTTAAGACAGGTGACACCTGAAGACCTTATACTAGGAGTCATACTAGGATAGGTAGACATACAGAAGGCCATAGCCCATATATGTATAGCTCCAGCCAAGCTTGAACAACCACCCAGAACTATAATAGATAGCGATCTAGATTTTGTTTAAAGTCGTTAAAGTTATTAAATTCTACTAATGAACTAGGTAGTGAATTCCATAGGGGATAATTTGTTGGGTGTAATAACAATGCCTTTTATTTGTTCTAGGGTACGTGAGTACCAACTGCTGTTTGTGACTTCTAAGGTCACAGTTGCATTTGCTATATGACATACCCATCTCTAACATTACGTCTCTATCAGTTGATATTTTGTACATTAGTAAGAGATCCCTTCTCATTCTTCTCTGCTCTAGGGAGAACAGGTTTAATTCATCCAGCCTTTTAACGTATCCTTTATCGTGTATGTTTGTGATGATGGTATTAGACCTTCCGGGAATTCCGTCAGATAGCAATGACCCAGGGCCTCTTGTGCTGGCTTATAGTAGGGCAGTAACTGAGGCCCTGGAGATCATTGCTCCAGTTCGGGTTCACCCCCCTTACCTCCCGCCCAGGTGCCCCATGGTTTGATGGGATACTGAGGGAACTGAAGAGGCAGGGGCGAAGGTTGGAGAGACACTGGCGGAAAACTCGCCTGGGGGGGACAGACTTAGGTTGTTGGACCATTATAAGGTCTACCAATCAGCAATTTCCCAAAGGAAGGCAGAATTCCTGTCCAGGGAAATTGCTGCAGTGAAGAACAGACCAGACCAGCTCTTCCAGACCATGGACAGACTGCAGTCCAGCCTGCCTGTGGTCTGGTAGAGCATTGCCACAAGGACAGAGATCAGTCAGTACCTCCCCTTTGGTCCTTGCAGTGTTCAAGCAAGTGGTACTAATGTCCAGATGACCTGGTCTGCCATCAGCAGGCCAGTAGTCATGGATATAGTGAGGATCATCCAGACTCTGCGACCAACTTGCTGTAATCTGGATCTGGGCCAAACACACCTTATTGTAGGGTGTGTTGAGGTCATTGGCCTGATCCTAGCTTGGATAGTCTGGGCTTCATTGGAGAGAGGGGTCTTTCCAGACCCCTTAAAGGAGGTGGTAGTTAGGCCTCTGTTGAAAAAGCCTTCCCTTGACCCAGATTGCCCTACTAACTACAGATCAGTCTCTAACCTACCTTTCACAGGGAAGGTTTTAAGAAAGTGGTTGCTCTACAGCTGGAGGATCATTTATCCATCCACAGTATCTATGACCCTCTCCTAGTACTGAGACCACCCTGGTTTGAGAACTTAATGACCTCTTGGTGACAAGAGATTGGACAGCCCATTCCATCTTGGTTCTCCTAAATCTGGCAACAGCATTTGACACTGTGGACCATGGGGTGCTGCTCGGACATCTGTGGTTCTTTTGTGGACTGGAGGGAGTGGTCTTCAATTGGTTTTGATCATTCCTCGAGGGTATATCTCAGACGGTTGTGTCAGGAATTCATTCCTCGACCCCTAGGGGCCTGCCCTGCGGGGAAATGCAGAGCTTGGTGCTTTCCCCCATGTTGTTTGCAGTGTATATGCTGCCACTGGGAGACATTATAAGGCAGTACCGGTTGAGTTTTTATTGTTATGTAGATGACTCTCAACTGTACATGTCTTTTGTGCCTGACCAAAAGTTTGATACAGTCTTGATGTTCAACAACTGCCTACTGGAAATACAGAACTGGATGAGTGCCATCTGGCTGAGGCTAAACCTGGAAAAAACAGAGGTGTTGGTCATGGACCTAGATCTTAGGGCGGTCGGGTCATGGGTAGGAAAACCTTCCAGTCTACAGCTTGGAGGGAACCCACTCAATGCCTCGGGCCAGGTGCAGAACCTTGGGGTGGTGTTTACATAGAAACATAGAATTTGACAGCAGATAAGGACAGCTTGGCCCACCCAGCCTTCCCATTTCCCTATCTAATGGATAAGCTGCAGATCCTAGTTAACCAACAACCTACTTCTTCCTACCTCCACCCCCTAGAACTACCTTATGACTGTCTCATGCATTCTTGAAATCCACCACTGTTTTTGAGTCCACAACCTCCTCAGGAAGGCTGTTCCATGCATCCACAACCCTCTTCGTGAAAAAAACTCTTACTCACATTGCCTCTGAGCTGTCCCCCTCAATCTTCAAATTGTGTCCCCTTGTTCTTGCACACCTCTTTTTCTGAAAGATTGTTTAATTTCAGTACTTTCCCCTCTTCATTTGTGAATACTGAGCAAAAATATTTGTTTGGTATCTCTGCCTTTTCACAGCCACCCTCTGTCCACCCCCTTCCCCTTTATTAAGTCTCACTATCCTTCCCTTGGTCTTCCTTCGCTCCCTGATGTGCCTATAAAAGGTTTTATCCCCTTCTTAACTGAGTTGGCTATCTTTTCCTCGGTTTGGGCCTTTGCTGTTCTGACTGCCTTCCCTGCTTCCTTTTGCTTTAATTGATACAATTCTCTGTCCTGCTCCTTCTGTGATTCATTGTACTTCCTGAATACTTTCTTTTTCTCTATAATCTTCCCTGCCACCTCCTTTGAGAACCATAGTGGTTTCTTACATCATTTTGTTTTGGTTATTTGCTTCATACAAAGGCTTGTTGCCTCTGTGATGGCAGTTTTCATTATTCCCCATTGTTCTTCCACCCCTCCTTCCTGCCCATTTGCTACTGCATTCCTTAGGCACTCCCCCATTCTGGCAAAGTCAGCCCTCCTGAAGTCCAGTACCTTTGCCTTTGTATGGCTTGACTCTACTGCTGTGATTATCGTGAACCATACTGTTTGATGGTCACTAGTTCCCAGATGGCTACCCACTTCTAAATCTGTGATCCTCTCACCATCTCCATTTGAGAGTACCAGGTCTAAGATTGCTCCCTCTTGAGTGGGTTCCAATACTAGCTGTCTAAGGCATGCCCTCGTAGGGCATCTAGAATGACCCCACTCTTAGAAATGGCTGCTGCAAATGCACTCCAGTTAACATCTGGCATATTCAGATCACCCATCAGCAATATCTCCCCTTTTTCTGCCATTCCAAGGATACTTTCTATCATTTCCTTGTCCATGTCCTCCCCCTGAGATGGGGATCTGTTTACAACCCCTGTGCAGATTGTGGTGCCATTGCCTGTCTCCAAATTGACCCACAGTGCTTCCTCTCCTCCCTGTTTACCCTTTTGTTCTGTTGCTTTGATTCCTTCCCTTATGTAGAGAGCTCCTCCTCCTCCTCCTCTTTTGCCTTCCCTGTCCCTCCTGTAGATAGTGTATCCTGGTATGTTTACATCCCAGCCATGGTTCTGTGTGTTTGACGGAGGCCTGACCCTGAAGGCTCAGGTGTTAGCCATAGTCAAATCCGCCTTTTACCATCTAAGAAACATCACCAGGGTGAAGCACTTGGTTCTGTCTGAGGATCTGTCTACTTTGGTCCACACCTTTGTCACCACCCATCTTGACTACTGCAACACCCTCTACCTAGGGCTTTCAGGAGTGGATATTCACCAATTGCAGCTGGTGCAGAACACAACAGCCAGGCTGTTAACTGGAACCCCTAGGTCCAGTCACACAACACCTGTACTGCACAAACTGCACTGGCTGCCTGTACAGTAGCAAATCACTTTCAAAGTCGTATTGCTAACTTATAAAGCCCTACACAATTAGGGACCCCAATACCTGCAAGACATCCTAACTCCCTACCGTCCCTCCCATTCACTCTAATACTCTGATGAGGGATTGCTAGAGGTTCCCAGGGTACATTTGAAAATGATTGGGAGAAGATCCTTTGCCTTTTTGGCTCCTACCATGTGGAATTCTCTACCTCATCAGATGTGAGAGAGTCTGACTGTAGAAGGGTTTAAAAACTCCCTTAAGACGTATTTATTTCAAAATGCTTTTGAAGGAACTTAAGATTTTATATGTTGTGTCTGTAAACTGAATTTAGTTGTATAATTTTAATGTGTTTTATACCTTTGTACTTTGTATAGGTATGTTGTAAGGGCGCCCTGAGCTATGGAAGGGCACCTTGTATAAATAAAATTTGACTTACTTACTTACTAATGCTGGATAGGGCACAGGCTTCAAGACAACAGAGACAGTGTTCTCCTGTTGTAAACATAAGTGTTGCAGCAGAGGAAAGTCTGTAGTATGGAGGGTGGGCAAAGATCAGTGTTCAGTGTGGCAGTGTGGCAGAAGAAAAGGAGAAAAAAACTGACACGCTCGAGTTATGTGTGTGTGTGTGTGTGTGTGTGTGTGTGTGTGTGTGTGTGTGTGTGTGTGTGTTGACGTGGCAGGATGTTGCTCACTCTAGTCAGACAACAGTTCACACCACATATCACACCTACTCATCAGCCCATTAATGACTGTCAGGGCATTTAGTGTGTGACAAATAGGGCATTTAGAGAGATATAGAGGAACAGAATCGTCCCAATAATCCGGCACCCCTGTCCCCATTAAGCAGATATTAAGTCCATAGAGATCAATGGCCATTTAATTGGTTCCTGGTGGGACGTCCCAATAAAGTGGACATCCCGATTATCCATGTCCCAGTTAAGTGACTTCTACTGTATCTCTACTCGATGCCATTGAACTCTTGATGAAGAGTTCAATGACAGCTCATGGAGATATTTCTATCTCACTGTCTCCCATGCCGCATCATATATATATATATATTTATATATATATATATATATAGAAGAGAGAGAGAGAGAGATAATATCGCAAAAAAAACTACATTACTGCACACGTTGGAAATGAAGAACAGAAAGTGAACAGAGTAAGGAATGAAAACCATTATGGTTTGGAGTCTCAGGGGTCTTGGCAAATCAATGCTGTAGCATTGGTGTTCCTTGGGGTTGTCAACCCTAATGTCCACCACCTTCACCAGCCCATGGTTTCCTGTCTGAAGCTCAAGGCACAGCTTCAAGTCAGTTCCTTATAGGCATATACTCCCTGGGGGTAAAGAAGTGTGTCTTGCCACATGTAACCAAAAGATTTGTGACAGGTGTTATTTTTCAAATGTTTGCCAAAATGTGTTTTTGCATTTGTGGCACAAAACGATGTTTTGAACAGTATTTTATAAATGCCACCAGTCATGTTTATAAGGGGATCATAAAATGAATATGTTGAAAATCTGGATTCAAGATGTAAAAAAAAGCAAGTTATAGAGAAATGTTGTTTGCAGGGATGGCTGTTGGCCCAGCGGATAGTGCATTGCCATCCTGTGCCTATAAGCCGAGTTTGGGGGTGAGCTCCAGTAAGTCAGCTGGATGAGTCAGGGCTGTGGGGGACAGTGCTGCTGTGTAGCACCACTCCCAGCCTGGGGAGGGATGGTGCAGTGTTTGAACCACGGTTTGGGCAGGATTTGAAAATGACAACTGTCACGTTCAGAAGGTGGTGTGAAAAAAAGGGTTGTTGAAAATTTGGGATCAAAATATAGAAAATTACCAAAGTTATGAGTAATGTTGAAAAAAGAGGCAAGGGAGTCAGACTTAATGAGGGTGCTGACATGAATGGAGTTTTTTTTCTATCCACAGTGACTCCCAGCAACCCTCCCCAGGTCACAAGTTGCCCCAACTCCTGTCATAGCAGTGTAGCCGAAAGCAGTTCCTGCAGGGTTCACACACTCACAATCCAGAGCATTTGTTCTAGCAGGGGAAAGGGTTTGGTGGTGTACAGCAGTACTGACAACAGTAATGAAAAGAAATGGGGCTAGGAAGGGGGATCTACTGGACACCAAGGACTTGAAAAACTAATTCACACAATTCCAGTACCACTAGACCACCAGGAAAGAATGATTAGACATAATCCACATATACTTGGCGCAGTAGCGCCATAGTAGTTTGGGTCAGTAGGCTGTCTAATATTAAACCCCTAACTTTGCACCTTAATAGCTTTGCCCCAGTTCAATGGAATGTCACAAAATTTTGCATGCATAGTCTGAGGGGGGGAGGGGCAAGGTCTTTTGATTTGCCAAGTCTCATTTCAGTCGGATGTGTGAGTTCAGAGATCTGGAGAGTGCATTTTTAGGAAAAATGGGGGTTGCTGTTCTTTTGTCATTATCTACTGCCTAGACGGTTTGCAATTTTGGTCTGAAATTTTCAGGATAGAAAGGGGCTTGCTCCAGAATGATGCCTTTCATTGGTCTGGTGAAAAATATGTCTCCGTTCCCATGTTATAAGTATCTGATATTTTGATCCTAAGCATGCTTAGTAGGGTCTTTTGGATAGATGTTTGACACCCTACTGAGCATACTCAGAATTGAAGTTTAATGTAATTAAATTAAATTTAACCAAAATTAATCCAGATGGTGGTCAGAGGCTACTGGTATAAGGACATTAAAAATAAATCTTCATTTTGTTAATTAAGTCTAGATGTTTGACATAGGCTGCAAATATTGAGTATGCACAATCTGTATAGCAGAGGCAATCACAGTCATAATACAGTAACAAGAAATGTGCGCTGTCCTTCCGCAAACAAACAGTGTCGCATATAGGCACTTATCTCAAAATATAAGTTTCCTATATACAATGAACAATCCATTAAGGCCATAAAAAAATGAAATGACGATATGGCTACAAAAAAAAAAAGAAAAAAATACATGCTGCATTTTGGCATTATTCATCTGAAGTAGAACGCGCTTTGTGAGTTGATTATATGAATCTCAATTGCATAACCACCCTGACTGTCACTAAAATCGAAACTGATGAACCAGCATCAATATGCTATGAATGAAATAGAAACATTGAAATAATATAAGTATACAACATAACATTACTGTGATTGATTGCAATTCACAGAAATCAGGAAGACAACTTACAGTTTAATGTTTACTCTGTTACAGTGCTTCCTGTGCTGCTTGCAACTCGGAATAAGAGGTTATACTTGAATGAATAACAGACATTCACATAAATAAAAACAAAATTGTGTTTCAAGCTTTTAAAAAGTATGAATAGGTCAAGATGACATGGCTTCATAATGTCGCAGACGATATAGCGCACGTCAAAACCATGCATCAAGCACAGCGTGCGGCAACACAGTGGTGGTACATAATGCCGACCGCAACAGAAGCACCGCATGCCTGAATGGTCTTATTGTTTTTGCAGGGGGCTTCACCACCTACACCCCCCCAACGTGGGGGGCTTTGCCCCTGCACCCTCTAGATTATTTATATTCAACTCTGAAGGGGTGTGGACAAAGGGGCAAAACAAAAATTCGCCTCTGGCACTGATGGGAATCGCAAAAAAAATTCCCACACCAGGGATTCAAACCCTGGTCCTGCCCTGCTGCCCATTATATGGTCAGGCGCTCTAGCCACTCCACCATGGGAGTGGCTCGACTGTGCACCTGACCAGCAGTCACTACATGCACTTCCCCTTCCTGTGCAGAGTGATGGGGTAGTGATACTTGCGTATTGCTCATATACCCCAGTTGCTCTGAAGCACTATGCACTACAGACCGCGCAGTTCTTCATGTGCGGTTTAATCCATGCTATAATCACCCAGTACTGGTCAAGATTAATGGCTTACTGCACTTTTTAATTACTGAATTTCACAGCAGGTCAAGAAGCGTGTCATTACCTATGTAGTGTGAAACTGAAATTAACATTGCCAGTGTACTTTGTCCATATTTCTAAACTAAAAAAAAACAGGGTTAAAACTTGCGGTGCTGTTAGTAGTAGCCACAGATGCTATTCTTTTCAGCTGCATGCACACAGATCCCCTGAAATCAAAGCAGTTCTCCTTTATTTTTTGTAACTTTCTTTACTCTCGTCACCACTCACTAGGGCCCCCTCAGGTGCGACCCACTCAAATGGTGCTACCGTTCATCCTGAATCCCACCCAGCCAAGGAATTGGGAACAGAGTCCTCTTCACTGCTGCCCTGGAGGAGAGGATCCAGGAGAGTTGACCAGGTAGGAGCCAGTGGTGGAAGTGTTTGCCGCCCCCTGGGGACCGCCATTGTCCTCCTAGCGGCCAGGGTTTTCCACCTTGTTTGTTTCCCCTGAGACAGTGGATATGCAATGATGTTGGCACATGGAGGACGTGAACCCACCCCCTCCCGCAGACATCTGCTGCCACCTTCCACGTCCCCACTTGGATGTAGTGCTTCTGGTCTCCACCGGGAGCCACTACAAAGTGGGGAAGCCCCAGATCCCACCCCAGAAGAGGAGAGCAGTCCTTCAGATGCTCAATCCTCTCCTCCCCCCCTGCCAACACCCAATGGCCTGAGTCCAGTCCTGAACCCGAGTCGCTGGTGTGGCATGAGGTGTGGTGTCCAGTGCCTCACCCATCAGTGCCACCAGGCCAGCTTTCCAAGCAGTTCTCCTTTAAGTTGACCGGGAGCCCCACACCCGGTACCACTTCTCCCCCCCCCCCCAGTTTGCCCACCTGGCGATTTTGGCCAATATACTATAAATGCTACATGTTATGTTTATAAGGCCAGTCACAAAATGACTATCTTGAAAATCTGGGGTCAAAATGTAGTGACTGTGTGAAGAGTAAATGTGTAAAAGAGTTTATGTGTAAAGTGTGAATGTTTGAAGAGTGAATGTGCCAGGCCCTGCATTTCTGTATGCAGATGGAGTCTTCCCTTGGCACAGGGCCCAAAAGGCTCTGCACATTTGCACCTGTTCATGCAGGTCTCAAAGGGACCTGCGTGAATGAGGATGTGATTCCACTATCTCAAAAAGAACAGAAATTCTTTGAAAAAAACCTTCTTTATGCACCAGTTAGGGCAATCTAATGCCACAAAAGTAGAAAAATGTGGTGTTAGGGTTCCAGCTGTAACTCTTTACCCCCCACACCCTCAAGCAACAAAAGGAAAAAACATTAGGGTTTGGGGGCTCCAGAGTCTTGGCAAATCAGTGGTGGGGTCTTCCTTGGGGTTGTCAACCCTAATGCTCACCCCATTTCCTGAGCAAATAACATCTCATATGATCTCCTTTTGTGTTGGCAAGATATGATGAGATATACTTCTCTACCTTTGAAGAGTTTGTCACTATGAGGCACTGGCTTGGAGCTGTACCTTGTGCTTTGGACTGGAGGCTATGTGCTCAGGTGGTGAGCATTAGGGTTGACAACCCCAAGGAAGGCCCTGCCACAGATTCACCAAGACTCTGGAGACCCAAAATTCTGATGTTTTATCCTTTTGCTGCTTGGGGGGTGGCAGTCAGGAGTTAGGGTTGGAAACCATAATGCCACATTTCCCTACCTTTTATATATATCTATATCTATCTATCTATCTATCTATCTATCTATCTATCTATCTATCTATCTATATCTATGTCTACATCTATATCCGTATAGTACAGGGACACAGTCGTACCCCTGTATTTAGGGTTGACTAGGCACTTTAAAACCCCAATGTTTGCACTTTAGTAACTTTGCAACCAATCAATGGATTTATACATCTTGCATGCATGTTTTCATGGGATAGATCTCTGTATGTGGCAAGTTTTAAGCCGGTCAGATGTGAAGATTCCGAGTTCTGGATAGTGCAAAAAGTGGATTTTTTCACCACTTTTTTCCCATTGGTTTTGCTGGCATTTCATCTGACACCTGTAGCACCCAGGCAGTTTGGAATTTTTTGCATCACATTTTCAGGGTAGAAGGGGGCTAGCCCACAGATGTACCTTTTCCTAGTACGGTGGGAAAAAATTAACCCATTCCAAAGTTATTAAATTTAAAGATTTCAGTTTCTGAGCACGCTCAGTAAGCACTTCAAAATAGTTGTACGAAATGAAACAAGAATCCTTTTTTATATGGGACCAATACTTTTTCATGAGGGAAAAAATAATTTCCTTTTTTCCGCCATCTTGTTTTCCATTTTTCCATAAAAATTCATATTTTAAAAACCACAAAAATGACATTCTGCAGCTGACCCATCAGCGCAGTGGTTGGATTTCCATCTGTGATGCCAGTAACCCAGTTCAGGAATGGACTCGGGTCATCGGAGGGCCGACCGGGGGAGAAGGATCGAACATCCCTTGGACTGCTCTCCTTCTCTGGGATGGAGGAGGTTGAGTGTCTGGTGCACTCACAACACCCAGTGGAGGCTGGGTACATTGCTCATGCACCAGACACCACTGCAACACAGGGGCGGGGTGGACGCTGGTCGTCATTGCACATCCCAACCCCTGCTTACAGGGGGAAAAAGAATCACTGCCTGAGTCATCTCCTTGAAGCCCTCCCCCTGGCTTCAAGAAGCCTTCAGTGCCATGATCCCCCGATCAGGACCAGTAGTGTGGCACTGTTCAGTGGAGGCAGCGTCGCAACTCCACCCTCTGGGGGACAAGCCAGGGGTAACCGTGGGGATCACCATCAGTCATTGGAGATGGGAGTACAGGGGGGCTGTGACCAGGACTGAGCCTTGATGACCCAGTGGCACAAAAAGTAAAAATAAATTGGAAAAAAAAATGACATTCTGGGGAGCAACCAACAGACATACAGTAGCTTGCTTATTGGGACCCCTTTAGCTGGATTCTGCACTTAATGGTTCTAGAAATGCCCTTCAAATGTTGTGTTTTTAAGTTTATAAATCCTTTTTCATATCACAAGTGACAAAAAAGGATTATTTTTCATGATGGAAAAATCTTTTCCTTGGAGTCTAGTGGCACTCCCTGCCCTCTGATTCCCCATCCCCGTAGTTAAAATAATTTTTCATTGGTGTCTAGTAGCACCTCCTGCCCTCCAATCCCTGTCCCTGTTGTTAAAATAATTTTCACTGGTGTCTAGTGGCACCCCACCCTCCATTCACTGTCCACACTGTTGTGATGACTTTCCCCAGTGTCTAGTGACACCCGCACCCTACCTTCCCTGTCATCCCTCAAATAAAGAAAACTGTCCTGCAATGTATTTTTTTAAACCTGTACAAAAGAAAATGGTCCCTTGATGATCCGACCCCCACTGCCCACCCGACCTCCCACTCAGCACCCACCACCCCCAACCCCCTTCACACTGTCAATCACCTGAACAGGTCCCAGGGTGAAGATCTACTCTACTGAATCCACACAAAAAAGGCCCCCACCCCTACAACAAATCAGGGGTGCAGTCTGCCTTGGGGTTGTCAATCCTGAAGCTCACCCCATTCTATAAACTCCAGAAACATACACATCTAATGGAGTGAGTTTTAGGTTGACAACCCCAAGGCAGACTGCACCCCTGATTTGTTGTAGGGGTGGGTGTTAGGGTTGGAAACCCTAAAACCACATTTCCCTACTTTTTTTGTTGTATCCTTAATCCTAAATGTTGCATTAACATATTTTTTTTTTGCAAAGAATATATAGAGGATATGACATGGCCTAACTGAAGATATCATATTTATCTTCATGAGTGGCCAATGATATCATGATATCTTGATATCATTGGCCATTCCTGAAGATAAATACGATATCTTCAGTCAGGCCATGTCACATTCTGTTTATACAATATATGTTTTGGGCTCCTAGCGCCCTTTCACACACTCCCCACAACTTCCTGCAACAATCATATCAGCACACCTGAAACAAGAAAATTGTAATAGGATTTCCTACCTGAATCAAGAACATTTTTACAGGGTTTTTCTATTCTGAGTCAATTCCCCCACCCCACAACCCCCCACCCTCCCAACCACACACTACCCCTGCATCACATAGTGCTCTCCATCACCTCTCTCATGGAACCTTACACGCACAATACCCCTTCTCAAATAACAAACTTTAACAGAGTTTTTAAAAAGTGTGGTTGAAATCTCCCCCCGCTTAAAACCACGTTTTAAAACTGGGAGCATATTATGGAGTGTGTGTGTGTGTGTGTATGTGTGTGTGTTATTTTGTTTTGTGAGGAAGGCATTTGGCACTGTACTCATGCCATTTCATTTGATGAGTGGCACAGCTGTGTGCTCATCTGTTTTTATCTGCATGGGAGACAACTGCAGTCTTGTGTGGTGGTTACAGGGCGTAGCTGCAAGTCTTGTTTGCAGTGAAAATTACTGTTGCAGTTTGATTCAAGATTTATTCACATCATAGGTATATATATATATATATATATATATATATATACACACAGTGTATATATATATATATATATATATATATATATATATAAATATTAGAGGAAAAACTCCATTTAATGCATTAGTTAGGGCTGTTCCACAGTGACAAAAGTGAGAAATTCAGTGTTGGGGTTGAAACCCCTTGGACCCCATCCACCCCCAACCAGCATTGGGTGTGCATTGAGGTTGTCAGCCCTACTCTCACCCCATCACATGTGTAAAGCTGCAGAAGTATAGGAGAATGGGGTGAGAGTTGGGACTGACAACCCCAATGCACACCCCAATGCCGGTTGGGGGTGGGCGGGGGTCCAAGGGGTTTCAACCCAACACTGAACTTCCTCACTTTTGTCACTGTGCAACAACCCTAACTAATGCATTAAATGGAGTTTTTGCCTTTAATTTCCCTTCTTTTTGAGAATGATAACGAGAAATTGTGAATGTAATGCAGCGGTGGGAGTGTGATGTCTTGTGACATAGTAACAGGAACAACAATGCAAACAGAAGCACTAAAAGTGGTGCACATGGTAACACAAGCACGAATGAGAACAGAAAGAGTAATGCACATGGTGGCGTAGACGGGAACGGTCAGCCACGTGATGTGTTGTCACATAGTAACATAGTAACATGGTGCCTGCAAACGGAAATGTCAATGGGCATGGTGACGCAAAGTGAAACAGAAAGAGAAACAGTACTGTAGACACAGATGGCAAAAAATAACAGAAATGCAAGTGCAAATGAAAACGCGAAGGATAACACACATGGTGGTGTAGACGTCAACAGTAGGTAAAGCAGATGCAGAACCGTAAACCAGAAAGGGCAACAGTAACAGTAATGTGAGCCTAGGCTGGTTTTCTCCAAAACCTGCATAGAGAAAGACAGTGAGTACAAAAGAATATATGCATAATAATAGGTATCAGAGCAGAAATGAGGACTTGGAATACTAAATAGGTTATATCTCAGGAACCGTCTGACGTGAAAAAATTTAAAGTCGTAGTGATTTACTGACTGTCCTGGCTAGTTTTGTACTTGGCCCCATTGGGGAGTAACTCTGACGAAAAGTCCTTGCACTGTTTCGGAGATATGGAGCCTGAAGTAGCTCGTCAGAATGTTATCCTATGGGAAAAAGAGAAGTTCGAGCACCATAACTTGTCTCCCTATAATATTTTTTCACCAAACCACTAAAAGGCACATCTGTGGGCTGTTGGCTGTCTTCCTTCCAAATTTCAGGAAAAAAGACCAAACCGTTATTTTGCAGCAGGGTGCCAAATGATTCCTGTAATGCGTCGGGCGCCGTAATGTTATCCTATGGGAAAGACTGTCAACTTTGGAGTGCCATAACTTTACTGTCATGTAATATTTTTTCAACACAACACTGAAAGGCATATCTGTGAAATGCTGACTGCGTTCCCTCCGAATTTGAGGCCAAAACTCCCAACCGTTCTTTTGCAGCGCAGTGTCAAAGAATTGCTGTCATTTTCCCACAGACTAGAAAACTACTGTCGCAATTTGCAAAAGCTTTTGCAAAATTTTGTGACACTTTTGTGAGCATGAAAGTACTTTGCGAAAGTACTTTTTCCAGAAATTTGAAAAACATATTTCTGGGGTGTTTTACCCCAAAATAAAGACATGGCTAGCATCCTCAGGGTCCAACTAGGTGAATACAAAAAGAATTAGGTTGCTAGAGGGACCCAAATTTAAATGCCAAGCATTTTTCTGATCACAAACTGAAAACAAAATGGCAGATTTGTGAAAGTAACAGGGCCATTTGCGAAAGTAAAAATGCACTTGCGACACTGTCGAACTTTTTGTTAACTTTTCCCATTGACTTATAATGGGAAATTGTTTTTTGAATAACTTTTGAACCGTTTAATATTTTTTCACCAAATCTTCAAAAGGCACATCTGGAACCCTGGCTGCATGTTCCCTGAAGATTTTGGTCCAGTCACGCAAACCGTGCGACCTGGAGGCGCGACCGTAGAATTCCAGAAAAAGCGTAAACACGCGCGCAGATCACGCTTAATAACTCCACAGCCGTGTATCCGACTGGTACAAAACTTTGCAGATCCCAAGGCCTATGGTTCTTGATCGTGTATTCCAAATTTCAGGAAAATCCATCAAACCGTTGCAAAATTATTAAGGTGCAAAATTTGGGGTTTAACATAAAAATGGCTCCTCAACCCTAACTATGGTAGCACTACTGTGCTACCATAATATATATATAGATATATAGATATGCAGAGTACTGAGTGTCAGGCAGTCAAAGCTGGGACACTGAGAAACTGTGTGTGTGTAATTTCCACATCAGGTGTAACAGAGGATGACGATGAGACACAGGTTGTGGACTGCTGTGTGGTCAGATCGGAAGAAATCAAGAGAGTCAAGTTGTGCCGAGGGCAGCGAGTTTGCATCGGATTGGAATTCCTTCTGTAATGTGGTGTTTTGGTTACTTGGTCTGCCACAAAAGGACCTCTTATGTTCTTTGTGGTCTGCCAGACCCTTCAGTTGCTGCTGGTGAGGACCCCATCTGGACCGTGTGAATAACTGGACGGACGCATAAAATAATGAATGTAGATTTATTCTGTAAAGCAGATGTTCTCTTCATGGAGACAAGCCCCAAACTGACAAATTCTCTGACTGACAGGCATACATGGCACTGCAAGGTAGTGCAACAAATAGATACATGCAGGTTCTAAGTGCTCTTAAGGGGGTGGCAGCTTAATATTAAGCCTCATGCTTAATGTGTGCTTCACATCACCACCGGGACAGTGAATGTGAGCACCACTCGAACAAGCAATAAATCTATAAACAGTTTCTAAGTAAGAGATAATTTTAAATAAGTTTTAAGGCAAAAACATTTTCATGCATTTCAAAGCATTATATTTCACAACATAGTACTCCACTGGGGGGGGGGGTCTGAACTACACTGGGGACCAGTGAGAGTAGCACCAGAGAGAGAGGGGAACACAAAAGTATTTGGGCTTGGTCATGCCTCAAGTGCTACAGTGCGGGGAAAGGAAAAGGGAAGAGTAGCAGCAGGAGGATACCTAGAATGCAAGCCAAAACTTTAACAATTGCAAGACAGTACCAAACACATGGAACTATGCAATGGCATTCCTAAGGGGGGAAAGGTGTTAATGCAGGTATGCAATAACATAGCAACAGTTGTTGGAGGTACAAGAAACATTTAATGCAATCAATTAATCCAGAAAAGGAATTAGTCCCAAAATACACTGAGTCCGGAAACAAAAGCTCGTGACCTCCGTCGACTTTTCCAGCCAGTGGGAATGGAGGCATGTGTTGATTGCACTAGTTTCTGACAGGATGGGTTCAGGTCGTTAAAAGCAACCCAGAAGTTCTGGCCACTATTAAATCCACACCACCTGACTCTGTAAGTCCAGGATCCATTAGTAAACTTCTTTCTTAAGATCTTCTCAATTTGGTACACGATGTGTGTACGGGAGAGTCTTGAGAAGCAGAAGGTTGAGAAGAAGAGGAAGTCCCAGGTAAATCATCTGATAAAACGGAATCCAGCTGGAGAGTGTCAGGAGTGGGAAGATCTGTAGGAACTAGTTGCAAGTTGTCTGGAGGGATCTCAGCTTCTGAGAGGATGGCCAGCTCAAGGGCAGCTTCATTGTTAGGTGGACTGGGGTTGTCTGGAATGTTGTTACTCAGGTACCCATGCTTCAGTTGGTTATGTGGACTTCGTTGTGTACTAGCTTTCCACCTGGCTTGCATAGCAGATGAACGTGGATAGGAGGAAGCTTTTCTACGATGTAGAAGGGACCAGTCCAGGGACGAAGCAGTTTCTTGGTGGTGCCCAGAATAAGGACAGGTCAGTACAAATACACAATGTCCCCAACAGAGAATGAAGGCTCATTTGACCTGACTGCTGACATTTTCTGCATGGCAGATTTTCTCTTGCCCGACGTGGTGATTGCAGCACGTCTGGCAAGGTCAAGCTGTTCCAGCATTGGAATAATGAAAGAGGAAGCTGACTTAGGAACCTCTAGCAGTGAGAGATCCCTGTCCAGTGGCATTCTTGGGTGACGTCCATGGACTAAGAAGAATGGTGTGTGCTCGGTACTGTTGACACAAGGGCTGGTACTGTAGGCAAATTGCACAAAGGAAACAAAATGGTCCCAGGTGTCGTGAGTCTCATCCAGATACTTGGAAGTGTGCTGAGAATGGTAGACATCATTCTTTCACTCTGTCTATTGCATTGTGGATGGTAGCTTGTGGTATGTGTCATTTTTATGTTGAGAAGTTTGCATGTTTATTGGACAATGGTGGAAAGATAGTTAGTGCCTCTGTCTGAATGTAGGTATGATAGGGGTACTGTGACGACAAATGACTGTGTTGAGAAAGGCATTTGCCACAGTGGCTGCTTTAATGTCTTTTAGGGGGATTAGTTCCAAATATTTTGTTAGGTAGTCCACAAAAACAAGGATGTATTTGTTGCCAGAGTAACAGCATGTTGGTAAGGGCCCAAGAATGTCAGTGCTGACTCTTTGAAAGGGTTCAGTGGCTACAGGCATTGGGATGATGTGTGCCTTGGTTGGTTTGGCAGGAGGCTTTCTTTGGGAGCAGGGCTGGCAGGATTTTACAAATTGGACAAGGTCCCTGTTCATGTGAGGCCAGAAGAAGTGAAGCCTTGTTTTTTCAAGAGTTCTGTGTATCCCCATATGACCTCTAGAAAGTGGAGAGGCATGAGTGAAGAGAAGAACCTGAGGGATGAGAGAGGCTGGCACAACCAGCTGTACGTGAGTTCTATCCGTGCGATGACCCTTGCCTTCCTTGGTCCAAATGTGAAAAAGCACTCCGGCATTGAGGAAGTACTGTGAAGCAAGGAAAAGTGCATCTTGGCGATGCTTCTTTTGTTGCGGTAAGGTTCCAGACTCAAAGTAGGAGATTATGTCTGTAAATTGAGTGTCAGTTCTTTGTTGGGTTTTAACAGTTGTCAGGGACAAATCAGATGTAGAGGAGATGAGAAGCTCTTCGGCTGCTTGCAGTAACAGAGGATTTGTGTGTCTCTCTGTTAAAGTGGTTGGTAGCAGCAAAGTGACTTTTGGTGCTGTAGGAGTGTCCACAGGAAGCACATCCATGGTGTGGAAGGGAAGAGCTTGTAAGCAGGATTCTTCATCTGTTGAGGAGGATGCAGAGGGATATCGTCTCCGGCTTACACCATCGGCATTTGAGTGAACTCGACCTGGTCTGTACTGAATTTCAAAGTTGTAGGACTGCAGCATGGTGATCCATTGGGTGAACTTGCCTACTGGCTCCTTCATTTTGAATAACCAACTGAGGGCATAGTGATGAACGATAGCTGTAAACGAGGAGTAGCAAAGGCAGCAGTCAAATTTCTTTAAGGCAAATACCATGACTAGACATTCTTTTTCTGTGATGCCATAGTTCTGCTCAGCTGAGGAAAGAGAGTGCCCAGCATAAGAGACAACTCATTCTGTTCCATCTTGAACTGAGTAGTTTGAAGGGTTGGTCGAACCTTGGGTAGGCCAATACTGGAGAAGAGTTTAGGTTTTGTTTCAAGGTTTTGAAGGCCTCTTTACATTCAGAAGTCCATGTATAGTCACATCCCTTTTTGGTGAGGGCATACAGTGGAGCTGCGATCTTGGCATAGTTGCAAATGAACTTTTGGTAGTAGCCAGACAAGCCCAGAAAAGCTCGAAGGTCTTTGAGATCGTTAGGCTCTGGATAGTCTTTGGCTGCTGAGAGCTTGTCTGGGTCTGGAGAGATGCCTTGAGAACTAATCACATGTCCCAAGTAATGAATCTGATGCTGAGCAAAACAACACTTTTCAGGGCAAAGTTTGAGATTGGCTTGTCTGAGACATTCAAGCACTTCTTTGAGTTGTTGGAGGTGCTCTGGCAAAGTTCTGCTGAAGACAATCACATCGTCCAGGTAGACCGAGCAAGATTTCCAAGACAACCCATGTAGTATGGCTTCCATAACACGTTGAAATGTGGCTGGACTGTTCCGAAGACCCATAGACAGAGGTTTGAATTGAAAAAGTCCCAAGTGGCAGCACCATGCTGTGTATGGATGGGAAGCTGGATCAATGGAGACTTGATAGAACCCACTCTGAAGGTCTAGAGTGGTGAAGAAAGCAGGACTGGCCACACCAAGACTCACTAATGTGTTTTCTGTTATAGGTAAGGGATGAGCATCCTGCACCATGTAGGCACTGAGTTTTCTGTAGTCTACCATGAAGTGATATCCTTTGTCCTTCTTAACCACCAACAAGCAAGGTGCACCCCAGGGGACTTGTAGCTCCTTCAACAATGTCTTGGTCAAGCATGTCTTTGATTATGTCCTCGAGAACTTGTTTCTATTTATGTCCCACTTTGTAGGCTCGGTGATTGATTGGTTTTTGGTTTGGCTGCACTTCGATGGTGTGTTGCAGGATGTCACAGCATCTGAGCTTATCTGGACCTACAAAGACATCCTGGTAATTCTCCAGGCATTTCAGAAGTTGTTGCTTTTCTGTTGGAGATGCTGGAATTTTTGGAGGATAGTCACTGACTGAGGGGGTAACTCTGTAGAAGCTTGAGTGGTAGTGATAGTAATGACAGGATTAGAGTTGGTGGAACCAGGCTGAGGCTCTTGCATGAGATGTAGTTGGTCTCCTGAAGACAAGCAGACAAACTTTCCGATGCTGGCACTGTTTGAAATGATTACAGGCTCATCTGTGAAGTTGCAGCATTTTTGAAAGACTGTGCTGCCATACACCGCCAATAAGGTGTTTGCTGGAAGGAGACCTGATGAATGCAGCTTGGGGATCCAGTGACAATGCCAACAACACCTTGTGGAAGTGGTTCACCTTGAATCTTAGCAATCAAAACCATCTCTGACTGAGGAGGCACAGTGACTGAGTCTATAGCTACAAGTTGCCTCCGAGGATCTAGTGACAGTCTGTTTGAGGCAAAGTGTAGGATGGCTTTGTGAGCTTTGAGGAAGTTCTGGCCTAGAAATATTGCAAGTTGAAGATCAGGCACTATGTAAAACTTCATGGTAGCCTGCTGTGAGCCAAAGTGGAGCCTGATATGGACTACGTCTGTGATAGGTACTGTAGCTGTACTTGCTGTGATAATGTACTTTAGATCAGCTGGAGAGACATTAGGTATGTGATGAACAGCTAGATCATTCAGAATACTGCTGTTGATAACTGATATTTCAGCTCCAGTGTTGACCCAGGTGTGTGTGGGCCAATCTCCAATGGTTACAGGGACATAGTTGGCTAGGAGAGGTGATCAGATGACAGGTACTTTTGCCCCCAGAAGCAAGAGTGTGCCTGAGATTGCAGTTGGAGGATGCATTTTGTTTGAATTGTGAGAGTCAGAGGGGTGGTCAGTTGTTGTGTTCCCCTGTCCAACAAAAGCCTCTACTCTGTTGGGCAGTGCTCATTTCTCTGATCCTGGGAGTAATTGCGGTTATCATGTTGATTGCGCTGTGGTGGGCATCCTTGGTTCTCTTGAGTCCTGTTGTAATACTTTAGCTTTTGGCAGACAGCGGCAGTATGTCCTCTGAATCCACACCACTGGCAGGTTACAGTTTCTCTGGAAGGCGGAGGTGGATCAGGTCACTGTCGAGGTGGTTGCATAGTGTTAACAGAATTTGCAGAGGAGGCAGTTGAGCTGATGTGTAAGGTATTGACAGTTGAGATAAGCTTGTCGAGCATTGCTTGTTGCTGTTGGACACATGTGGCGAGTGCAGCCAATTGTGAGGTTTGGGGCACCTGAGCACTGGCAGACTGAAACATTGAAAAGGACTCTTGAGCTAGCCATGCAGCTTGGATGGTGTCTGTCCAGGTAGTTGGCTTTTGCTGTATGACATAGGTATGATATTGAGGAGGCAGCCCCCAGACAAAGGCTGTTGCTTGAGCTTTCTCTGTTTTCTGCAGACTTTTGCAGTAAGACACAATGTCCACTATGAAGACTTCAAGAGATTCGGTGGGTTGCACTGTACGTTCCAACAGCTGTTGCTCCAATAACCAGGGTGGATGTACTTGGAGAAAATGGGCTTTGAAGGTTGTATACAGTGTGGCAGTGTCCCTTTTTACTTGATCTGGCAGTGCGTTGAACCAGGAAATGGCAGTCCCTCTCAGAAGCAAGTGCAAGGCATTGGAAATGCACAAGGGATCAGTCCAACCATTGAAGGAAATCTATGCTTGGAATTGTTCCAGCCAGTCGACAGCATCTTCATGAGGCAAGGCTGAGAAGGGTGCTGGCTACAGGCTGGTATGGACTGTGGACTGCGGTGAATATCTTTAATGTATACCAGGTCATCTTGAATGGCTTGCATACCTGGTGCACCTAGAGCTGAGATGGATGACTGTATGTCTTAGAGGATTGTTTCAATTTTGTAGCCCCACACTCTTGAGGTGGGTGAAGGTAGAACCTCGGACGCTCCGGGACCGATATCTGTGTCGTCGTCGGACATTGTGGGGGGAGATGAGCTGTGTTTCACTGAGCGAAGGTCACACAGGTGAGAAGGAGTTGCCATCATGCAGGAGATGGGACGTCATGTCATGGATGAAGTGCCGAGCAAAAATTATTTTTGTAGACAAAAGTACAAATTTATTTTTGCAAAGTTCATTAAATGATGTCTTAATAAAGAATTACCATTCAATTCTGTGTTGTTTGTTATTTAAATAAAGGTTTCATTGCAAAAATCAGCTATTTGTTGCAGTGTCCATTCTTTTCAATAGGATTGCCATTGATTTCAATGGAGTGAGGTCAATCTGTGCCCTTCACAAGATTTCCACCGAACTTTGACATACAGTTCCTGTGCTTTTGACTGGCCTGACTGTAGCAAGATGGCCGCCAGCAGGGGGTGGTTAAGGGTCCCTTCCTTTCTTGTTGTATTATGATGATAAGATGGAGGATTTCTTCAATGAGGCTGCTATGCTTGCTGCAACACTGTCCAAAATGGCTATTGCCGCCCTGTTGCCTTCTTCCCCAACAGAAATTGGCAGGTGTTTTCTGTGGTGAGTGGCACAACTTGCTCGGAATGTACTGTATTTATCTTTGATTTGATCCACTCTGTTTTATTTATGTGTGTAGTTGGTCTCTCAAGCTGTGTACTATACAGTACTTATAGATTGTGTTGTCTCTTTTTGTCTCCTTTTGTATTTCTTTGCCTTTTGTTTTGTGTCACTGGCCCCGTTGAGTTTATTGTGCCCAGATGATTTATTTTCTCTGTGTCTGTTTCTTTTTTTTTCTTTCCTGCCCCGTTTCTGTATTTAGCTCTGTGTGACCTTGTGGGGAGCGGATCGCTCTGTTGTAGTCCTTCAGCTTTATTTATTCATTTGTGGACTGTTGTGAGTGTACCCAGCAGAAAGAGGTGCGCTCTGTGTGGTTGCAAGGCAAAATGGGAGCTGCTGTTGCTTCTAGAGCAGCTGGTGAGTCAGGGAGAGGAGCGCTCGGTATTACAGCAGTCTGTTATTTATTTGTTGCCTTTTTTTCTCTCTCTGCTTTCCCCCATTGAGTTTATTTATATGGCCCTCATTGTGTTGCATGGCTGAGCAGGATAGATGACCGCTCTGTGCAGGAGGAGCATAGTGGAATCTTGTGCATAGGAGCGGCAGGAGGACTACGAGGGGAGCTAAGGAGGGAGTGGTCTGAAGTAGCGGCAGTGGCAAATGGAAAGCCGCAGTTGAGAGGATCAATCAGGCAGCAGGGCTGAAAAAAGCTTGTTGTATGGTGCTCCATTTGTGTAGCGTGATATGCTGTGGAAGAACCCTGGCTGAGATGGAAGGGATAGAGAGTTGAGTGTTGTGGAGCGGTAGTCGGGAGACAGCGGGAGGGCTTATTTGTAAAATGATCAGACATGGTATTTTTCTGTTTGTTCTTCAGCTGCGATCCTTGCTGTGAAGGGGAGGCTTCACAGGGAACTAGCTTGACAGAAAGGAGCTTCAGGCCCTGCCACAAGGTGTTGCTGGGGGAGTCTGTTTTGAGCTCCCTGGAGCAGATGCTTGGTTAATGTGAATGTTCAAGTTAATTTCTGTTGCAGCAGGTTAGCAGAGTGGCCCACTTTTACTTTTGCTAGTTTATTCACAGCAGGAAGCTTCAGATAAAAACAGGAGACAGTTCATTTTTTCCCCCTGCTGACAAGCCTGAGGTGCAATAACATTCAGACAGTTCAAGCATACTTGGGTGATGACTTTGGGTAACCAGTGACACAGACAAGTGAGATGGGGTCTGGACAGAGGAAGGGCCACATTCTCCACCATGTGTGGTATTTTGGTTATTTGGTCTGCCACTAAAGGACCTCTTATCTTCTCTGTGGTCTGCCAGACCCTTCGGTTGCTGCTCATGAGGACCCCATCTTGGACAGTGTGAATAACTGGACGGACGCATAGAATAAAGAATGTAGATTTATTCTGTACAGCAGATGTTCCCTTCATGGAGACAAGCCCCAGACTGACAAATTCTCTAACTGACAGGCATACATGGCACTGCCAGGCAGTGCAACAAATAGATACATGCAGGTTCTAAGTGCTCTTAAAGGGGTGGCAGCTTAACATTAAGCTTCACAGTAACTTTGTGTCCGCCTGGTCGGTGTCTGAAGTAGAGGTCAGGAGTGCACTGCACATGATATTGCAGCATTTTGGTTTTTTTTTTAAACACAGGTGCCTTTGTTAAGGGTGGTGCTGTCAGTGACCATTTTGTATGCCAGTGATTTCCTGGTGAGGGGGGGTTACCTCTGGTGCAGTCAGCAGGTAGGGATCAGACGGGAAGGAACTGCCATCTTTCAGCATGTGTCTGCCTGGATAATTGTTTTATTGTTGTTCAATGCCACTAAATGATGTGATAGGAGACATCTGAAGTAAGGCACTGTATGTTCAAAACTTGATAAAGTGATATTTTTGTCCTAGGTTTACTTAGGTTTGATTAAAATAAGCCATCATCTGTTCTGAAGCCATGCAGTCGCTCACACTCTTTTCTGTACAGTTTGCATCTTTTTTTAAACAAATCTAAATAAACATGATTAAAAACAAAGTTCTCTAACAATTTCAGTAGGGAGTGCTTTATTTTACATCCCTGGCAGGAAGTTATTTAGTAGAGTTGATCACGCTCAGTCACGCTATTGTACAACTCGAAAAATGAAAGTGCTGGATCATTACTGTGTGAGAATGGCAGTTTGAAAATGGCAAGTCAACCTGATACCTTTACTATGATGTATAGGGGTGTGGAGATATCACCATGATGTATAGGAACATCACTGTCTGTCTTAGATACTACTTTTTATCCCTGCATAGATCCCAAAACATTTGTTGTAAATATATATATATAGTGGTGCAGTAGTATCACTATAGCTAGGGTTGAGTAGGCACTTTATTGTCAAACCCCAATTTTTGCATATTCATAACTTCACAACCATCAAATGGATTTGCACAAAATTTTGCATGACTAGTGTCCTAGGGTAGATCTCTTGCAGTTTGAAGTTTTGTTCTGGTCAGATGTGCAGATTCTGAGATCTTGATAGTGCAAAAAGTGAATTTTTGGGGATTGCGTTGCTGTTTTTGTCAAGAAGCGTAGCACCCAGATGGTTTGGAATTTTGGTCTGCAATTTTCGGGGTAGAAAGGGGCTGGCCCACAGATGTGCATGTGTTGGTTTGGTGAAAAAATATTAATCCTTTCCAAAGTTATTAAATTAAAAAAATGTCAATTTCTGAGCATGCTCAGTAAGCACTTCAAAATAGCTGAACGAAACAAAAGAAGAATCCTTTTTCATATGGGGCCAATCATACGGTCCCCTTCCACCAAATGTGTTGGCAGACGGGGACCGTGTGATCCATCTAGTCTGCCCAGAGTGCTTACCCCAGAATGACCCATTCCTGTGTCACCTGGTAGTGGAGCTGAATCCTCGGCAGATCTCATAGGCTTTCATGCTGTGATAGAGGTCTAGGCAGCAGACACACACTTCATGCATGTCATCCTTGTAGATTTTTTTCTCTGCAGTTGCAATACTGAAAAAACATTGATGGTTCACTTGGTAGCATATAGTCACTAAAAATCACTATTAAAGTGATTACTATTTTTATATAAGGAAAATAAAGAAAACTGTGGCTTTTTACAGCGGCATTTCCGATGGCGGGTCCAACGAGTCTGATAGACAGCAGGAAAAGAACTGAGGAGAGGAGGGGCCACCCAATTCTATGTAGATGCTGGCACATGATGTCATTGTAGGCAGCCCCTGGCATGCAACGTTTCCGAGTGGTCCTAGCACTGACATGGGTATTGTTCCAAAGGTGTGGCCTGATGAAAGAGATATCCTCAAAGAAGATATAATGTTTCCTCTGTGAAAATCATGGTCTTCTGTTTATCCTAACATGTTTTTTGAGGATTATGTTACAGTAAATTGGCATCATCCATTAATTTCTGATATTTCCAGAAATTTCTAAAGAGTTGCGCTCTGATGGCCCTACAGCGGTACTGCAGGCAGGAAATTTTCCTAGTGATATCTCAGACATTTTGGGAAACATCTGGCCATGTCAAATGATGCAACTGTAATTCAGTTCACAATGCATCATTTTCCACCTAAGAAGAGGAGCTTCACATAACAAAATTGCTAATGTTGAATTGCTCAAAATACTGATTAATGTGGTTATAATTTCAAGAACGGCTTTTTCAGACCTTAGTGCTGTCCTACCCCATGACTTTTTCGAAAACAGGGCCTACTCCCCAAATACCTCAGTCCCACAGTCTAACCATCCCCTCTTCTACTTCAGGGAGGTAAGGCTGAATGAAGCTCGCCGCTATATTACTGCAGCTATCTCTAAATCTAGATCTAGTAGTGACACCCTGGACCTTAAGCTGCTGTTGCTCACCCTCGATGAGGTAATTCATCCATTAACAAAAATCCTAAAACTCTCTCTCAGCTGTGGAAAATTCCCAGACTTATGGAAAACAGTGACCGTGACACCTGTCCATAAAAGTGGGGATAAGACGAATCACTCAAATCATCACCCTACCTCCATACTTCCCCCACTCTCTAAGGCATTGGAGTGCATCATGGCTGATCAACTTACCAACCACTTGGATAAATACAATATACCTTGTCCACAACAACATGGTTTCCAGAAAGGTCACAGCACCACCACAGCCCTTCTTGAGTTCACTCTAGCTTTGCACAAATCCCTTGACAACGGTCTTCTCACAGGGGCCATTTTCATCTACCTCTCCAAGGCCTTCGATATAGTACACCATGGACTACTAATTGACCAACTACTGAATGCCGGGCTATCACCTGACTCTTCTCTCTGGTTTAAAAGCTACTTAGAAAACTGGTCACAGAGAGTAAAAATTGCTGACACTCTTTCTGACACCCTGCCTGTTCGCTCGGGTGTCCCACAGGGATCCATACTGGGCACCCTCCTTTTTAGCCTTTTCTTAAACTCCTTCCCTTACCACTGCTCTGAGCAGATCATACTATATGCCGATGATGCTGTTATATTCTCCACTCACAAAGATCCTGCAACTTTTCAACACAACCTTCAACTTGGTTTCAGTTCTGTAGAGACATGGTTTCTTAATCATAAACTGGTCCTCAATGACAAGAAAACCAAATCTATGCTCTTCTGCAGCTCTCATAGCCCACATAAGCTACACCACTTGGCTATCTCCACCACCCAGGGGAACACTCTAGATCAGGTGGGGTCCTTCAAATACTTAGGGATACAGCTTGACCCTAATCTCTCCTATGGACCTCATGTAGATAATGTAGCTAGAGCTGCTAATACACGGCTTGGTCTCCTCTACAAACACAGACAACACCTCAAGCCAGAAGCTTTGAAGGTTGCAGTCCTGAGCTCCGTGATCTCTGTAATAGACTATGGTCTCATCATTTGTGGCTCGGCCACAACCACAACCCTTAGACACCTCTCAACTGCCTTAAATAAGGCATGTCGGCTCATCACTGGTGCTCACCTTCTCACCCACACAAGTGACCTGTACACCCAGACCAGCTGGCTCCAACTATCAAACCGCATAAAGTTTCTCACCTGCTCCATGGTGAAAAAATCTACCTTGGCCTTGCACCTTCTGGGGTATCAACTCTGTTACAACACCGAACCAACAAACGGTGCCTTGGGAGATCCACGCTACAGCTACTGAAGGTCACCCACTGTCACACTTCACAGGGACAATGCTCTTTTGCTTATCGAGTGCCACTCTGGTTCAATGGCCTCAGCCCCACCATCTCCTCTGCCCCAACAATTGGTATGTTTAAAACTAGGCTCCGGGACTATCTCACTACCAACAGCTCCTGTGACTGCCCAACTTAACCTTGTTTCCACTTCCTTCCTGCTCTAGTGGTCCCCCTCCCCTCCTCACTGGATTCTACCCTCACATCTTGGTATACCCAGTGCTGCACTTTTCACCCTCTCCCCACCCTACCTACATTCCTCCCTCCCCCCTCCCCTTCCCTCTCCCTATGACTCTGGCACTTCTTATCTCTTGTCTGTTTTCTCTGACAAATGCCGCTGGCTGCCTTGCTTACAATGCTACCCTTGAATTGTATTCATCTGTAATCTGTTTGCAATGTCCACATTGTTGTAATGTCTGTCTTGATGTTCACCATAATTTGTATTTCTCTGACGTAGAACCTTTGTAAAAGAGCCTTGGCTCAAAGGTATTTGTAATCCTAGACCTGATAAGTAAATAAATAAAAAATAAACAAATAAATAAGAACTGATTAATGTGATACTTTTTCAGGGTTACCCAGCAATTCTCTATGTAAATTTCTGTGCTATCCAATGCAATAGCTGGACTTGTAACTAGCACTGCTCCCTGTGAGCATTTCTCACATATTCTTCAGAGCTTACACTGGCTTCCCATAACATTCTGATGTGATATCAAGTCCATCATCTGATGTATAAAGCACTGATACTCTGTTTGGCAAACAAACAGTTGGAAATCCTGGGGAAGGGGGTTGTGTTCTGAGGAAGCCAAGCTTTCCTAGCTGGCACCTACAGACATGGGGAGGCCAAAGGTTAACTGCTGGCATGTTATAAGCCCCTATAGTTAGGGTTGAAAAGGGGCTCAATGTTAAACCACTAACTTTGCAGTTTAATTACTTGGGTGAGGTTTGTCAGAATAGCTCACAAATTTGCATTTTCCATTGACATGTGCCGTGTTGTGAAAACATGGAGAGTTTCATGATGGCACCTTGTGTGGTTTCTGAGAGCTGGATACCCCTTATTTTGCAAAAGGGTCACATTTTTCCCTATACTTAACATGTTTTTTTGCATTTTTTACTGTCGTATACAGGCTACACGGTACTGAATGTCTGCAAAAAACTTTCAAGGAACATGTGGTCTGTGCTGAGGTAGTACCTTTTGAAGGTTTGGTGAAGAAATATTAAACAGTTCCCGAGTTATAAGTATTTAAAAATATATGCCCCATGTGAACCAGAAATTTCTGGTTCATGAGAGTGTTGTTTGGTTCTTAAATTTAACGTATCAAAAAAACAAAAATGGGTCTCACAAATGACTTTTTTTTGGGGGGGGTGCAACAGCTGCCATCTTGTTTCTTTATTTCTGCATTGGCAAACGTTTTCCCATTGGTTGTTATGAAAAAGTTGAGTTTGTACCTGCAATCGAGCAGTGTTGCTGCTACCACTTCCTTGCAGGACTCATAATGATCCAGGCATGAGTCCGTAGTGGCCAGTAGAGCTTTCCGCATTCCAATCAACCCTGGTATTTTTATATTTTCTACAGTGTGGTACAACACTGTGACAGTTGGGATTATATCAGAAACAGTGGCATCATCTAAACTGAGTCTTCGTGTCTCGGTTTCAAATAGTTTTAGAACAGCACAAACATTTTCAGCTAGAGCCCATTGTGCAGATGTACAGTAAATGTCTTGTTATCAGTCTCTGATGCATGCACAGTTAGTGCTCAGCGCTGTTCTAGTGAGCACTCAAACATATAAAAGGAAATGTTGTCTCCCTTTAGACTGATTATGAGTACATGTGGTTACAGTGACTGTACATCAATGAATGTAGGAACATATGTATGTATGTATGTATCATTAACCATGTTTTATATGCGGGTGGGTATCTGATTTATATATGTATATACAGAACATTTATTTTTGATCAACATCATTTTTTCCATTAGTATCCTACGTGAATTAGTTGCATGTTAAAAAAATGTAAAAAAAAATGGTTTGATCTTCTTTTTTAATTTTTCTGGCAGGGGGCTCGTGTGCCATTTGTTTCAAATGCTCTTGCTTTTCCTTTTCAGACTGCATTTCAATGAATTTTTGTTTCTAATGTGATTAATGAGGCTGGACGTACCATACGACTTTACAGAAGATCCTCAGCTGATGAAGGTGGGCATCTGACATATGCAGCATTTAGCCTTAGAGTCCATCTCACAAGATACAGAAAAGTTCCTCCAAACCAAGCTTTTCTGTGTCACCCTCACTCACCACTGCTCTCTTTCTGCTGCAAACTTGAAAACTGACCCATTAAACGCGCTGTCAGTATCAACTGCCTGCCTAACATTGCAGCACTACCCACCCCCTTTTATCAGGCAGTATCCAACCGGACCGGATATAGCCACAGGGTCCAAAAAACGATTGGTTCAGCATCTCAGATCAGATTCCTGTATGTCCCTGCTTTACAGCCATTTGTGAAAAGCTATACAGCTACATACATACAAAGTAAAGGTAGCACTTAGTATGCAAACACATAGATATCAACTGACAGAAGCAATGACACAACACAAACCGAAACACAAACATGTTCTAGCACACACAGATATCCATGCAATCATTTTACACAATTTACATACAGATGTAAAACATACCTAAATACAGGTTCACGCACATAATGCATATCACACACATATCACGTACAGTATATACATCTCTAAAGATAAAACTAAATCTCATACATTTATACACACACACACACACACACACACTCTCTCTCTCTCTTTCTTGCTCTGTATCTCTCGATCTCTCTCATTGATTTTTTGAAGAATTTATTACACTCCTTTCCTGGTTGGTTAATTTCAGTATTTGACAGAGCAAAGTACTGTAGTAGAGCAGCATATGAACTGTAATTTGGACAAGCGGGAATGGAGGCTGAGGTAGCTTATACCACAACATCAACATAGCTATCATGTTAGGCCGACAACCCCAACGCACACCCCAATGCCTGTTAGTGTGGAGGGTGGGGGGGATGGTAGAGGTGTGACCCTAACACCACATTTCCAAACTTTTATCGCTGTGCTATCGACCCTAACTGATACATTAACTGAGTTTTTTGCAATGAATATATATAGTACTCATACAAAAGTTTTTGCACACAAAATGGTGTGGAAGTGTTGACCACTTCTGTTTAAATACCCAACAGTTTATTTGTGTATTCTTGTCCACTTTTCTGTGCTTAAGAAAGTTGCAACATGGCAATTTTTTATCCTCCCACCAAACAAAAAGAGAACAAACTACATTGTGTTTTGTTTGAATTCATATGTTATGATCTATTTGAATTTAGGGCAGGGGATAAATGTGAACAAAAACAAAGTATGCCCAGCATACACAGTATGTCATTCTGCATTTAACATTTAGAACTGCCTTTGCAATCCCAGTAGTGGCTGCATTACTGCACAAATGGTCGAAGTACTGTAGTTTGGATTAATGGGAGGAATAAAAAAAAAATTATCAGTCTGATGCTTAGCAATATATTAGAGAGAGAGAGAGAGAGAGAGAGAGAGAGAGAGATGTGTGTGTTTGGAACCAAACATGTTAGAACTCCCTATGTCTACCACAATATATTGCTCACTACTGTGTAGCTCTTTCCATTTATTAGTCATAGAATTCTATTCGCCAAGCTCATGTATGTTTCGGTTTACACAGACCTGTCTTCAAATAGCAGAGGCATGTTTATATAAAATGCCCAATTTCCCCCATGTTGAGGCAATACATAATTTATTGTATGAGTATATTAAGGAGCCTTGATGACTTTGTGTTAGATACATTCTCAGTTATAAATATTTCATAGGTTCCACCATGCTGCAGCGACACGAATTGTGTTGAACGGCATTACAGCGATGGCACAATGCCAACAGTCAGCATTATGCCATCCAGGAAAGGAAGTGTTTTTTATGGGGGCTTTTCCCCCTGCACCCCCGTACTATAGATAACTAACTCCAAGTCAGAGTTGATTTGGGGAGGGGGCAATATTTCCAGAGACAGCAGTGTCAGGAATACTGGTAACCATGGCAGCGAACTGCTGATTTTTTCATTGTAATGGTCTTCGCGGTATTCCTGTCGCTGTTCGAACATGATACCCATTTCATAACCACATTTATTTAGGCTTGCATTTGCATGTACTGTCGATGTATATACATAAACAACTCAGGCTGTAGCATGGATGTATATATTTGCTTTCTGTCTATATTACCAAACAACAGTGTATTTGTATGGTTGATGTACACCTTCTGAAGTGAACAAAGTGTGTGTATCTGGTGGTGGGTGGGGGCTTTTATTTTCTCTTTGTGCTTTTCTATAATAGAGGGCTAGATTGTATGCTGTTTTCCAACTGTTGTGTTTCACAACTTTTAAGGGGGGGAACATAGGTTCTGGGTGCTGATTAATATCTATTGGGGGTGGGGTGGCTTTAAGTTGGTCTCTCATTTAACAAGCCATACAACCAAGCAAATAAATTCCTGTTTTGCCAGAAATGGAAACACGCAGGACCCAGAGGTCCCTTCAGTACCATATCAACATAGATATATGCATCTATGAAGGGATGGAAGCGCAGGTCCAACAGGGCCCTGCGCTTCCACAGGTAAATGAGTATATGATTATACTATCTCAAAAAGTAAGAACATTGGACTTCTGGTTCTGGCAACAGCTTAATGACAGCATAACCACTGAGCTCTGTCCAAGCAAAAACATAATCCACAACCATCTGCTGATATTTTTGGCAATCCTGCTCCCGAAATGGAAGATTACAGATTACCTCATGTCTACCAGGCACTGAGGAAAAGATCAGCCACTGGGACCCACCAGCAAATCACCCAAACACAGACTAGATGGCGCTCAGCATGTCACACAGTGATCCCTGGGCTCCATGCTGAATCAGACCCCACTGACTAGTGACACTGAAGAATCAGACTGCACATCACATCCAAAAAACTGTGTCTTGCCCTCAAACAGTTCAATACTACATTGCAAAGGTTAGAAGTGATGGTCTCTAAGGATTGTTGAGACATAACACTGCTAGAAAAATGAACAGGGGCCCTTGGACAATGTGTCTCCAACTGTACTCACACCACTGACATTCATAACTCTGCTCTGTTAGATCTGTATCATAGGGCAAACTTGTTAGCGCTAAAGTTGGAAGAACTATAAAGCCACAATCGCCGGAACAACATCAGGATGCATGAGGTCCTAGAGGGCACAGAGAAAGGCAACATGCTAACCTTCATGGATTCATTTTTGAAAGAGATCTTGGGCTTACCTTCTGGAAATGAGCTGGGCATCATAAGAGCTCATCATTTGCTCATTTCCTGCCTGATCTATCCAAAAGCCTATCCCCCGTCCATTGTCCTGGCCTTCCTGGACTTCCATGTGAAAGAATTGCTACTTAGACTAGCCTGGGCTAAATAGAAGTAATTTTTGGTGATAAATGACTCTTTCTAGAACATGACTACACTCCTCAAGCTATGCAGAGGCCCCAAATAAGTATTTGGGATGGTAAAACACCTCAAACAAGCGAGACACAAAGCCTACGTGGAATACCCGGCACATCTCAAAATAAATACAACAAACGGTCCCCCACAGGTTTCAAGATTTGAATGCAGCCAAAGATTTTCTTCAATCCCTGGGTATTGAGATTAATGAAGGTACGGACTTTCTTCAGCAGATGGAGCTACAAATTTGAGCATGGAAGACAGCAGGACCAAAATGCTCAAGGAATCAGATGCACCTGACCACTTCCTCTTTGTGGGACTCTGTATCGGCTAAATCGACACAGAAAACAGCTCAACAAAGTGCTGGCCCTAGCCTGAAATGGTCAACATCTGAGTCCCTACTACCTTACCAGACTCTACCTGAAATGGACAGCCCTCATGTACAGAGGTTTGCTTTTCTTCTTTGAGAGGTGATCATGTTACTTTTTTGGCTCACACCACTGTATTTTATGCTGTGCGGATATGAAACCTTCGTGACTCTATATGGGAGACTTATAACTATTGTAACATTTAGGTTGTGGACACAGAATGATTTCAAATGCTCTGCACTGGCCTGCAGACTGGGAAGGGCTGACATGGTAATAGGCCTTTTGCCCATCTAGTTACCTTTGCGTAGGGGGTTGGGGACTGCCCGCCTGGGAAGAGGGCTGTCTGGGGGGGGGGGTCAGGTGGCACTATAGGGACCTGGTCCACTTGCCCTAGAAAGACCGCCTCAACTTTTTTTTCTTTTCTTCTTCTCTGTCTTCTCTCTTTTCTTTCCCACATATCTTCTCCCTAATCCACCAGAATTGATGTGGTTCCAGACAAATATTTGATATATATTCTTATAATAATTCTGCTATCACCACGGCCTGGTCTAGTTAGGGCTGTCTCTCCTCCCCAAAAAGTTGCTGAGTCAGGAGACAGAGTCACCCTCCTGTGGTAAATATGGCCTGACCCATTCAGACCAACGCCAGCCAGTGAAGGAGACCTGCATTTGGCTGCTGAATTTCATAATCCAAGTACAGAATAATTGCCTGTCAGTGAATCCTCTAAGCCTAGGTGGCCAACACAAGTGGTCTGTAGAGACCCATGTCTTAGTGGATGGCTTGATTGAGGGCTAGACTTCTTCTTTTTGGTGTCAATGTTGTGCTCTCATACACTGGTCAAACTGGAGTTCCTCGCTGATCGGTACAGTGTGTGTTGAACTTGTGATTCAATGCCTCTACAGCATAGATAATGCTTTTCCCCTTCTCTTTCTCCCCTCACCCTGTCTCACCAGTCAAGGGGTCCAAAGGGGGGGGTGGCTAATCTGCAATGTGGTGCTCCCTGGGCCCCCAGGTGGGCCTCCGAGGGTGGTGTGTGCCCCAACGCCCATTACTCTGACTCAAAAAAAAAAATCTTTCCTTCTCTTGGTTATGAGAGAGGGGGGATTTGCTCAGGGCCTGTGCAGTTCCCTGGGTTGCTGCAGACACAACTCCAGACTGAATGGGAGCTGTTTTACTTTTCTTTTATATACTTGTCTAATTTGCTTGGACGGAAGATAATGTATGCAAAGGCAGTTAGTTCCAGTTATACTAAGCCAGTGTAACTCCTCTTAAATGGTAGTTCATCCAAGTCTGATCATCCCCTCCATAGGGAGACTACTTGATCTAGACTAGGGAGTCATGGATAGTGACTCCGTACCACACTCCACAGTTCAATCCTTCCAAGGGCGTGAGTTTGTTATTTAAATGTTGAAGTACTTTTATCTTTATAGCTGTTATGTGTTATGTTAGTTTTCAAATGTTCTTTGTTGCAGTTTTTCAGAAAAGACTTGTAGTTTGCTGGATGGTGGTGTGCCCCTTCTTCCCTCAAGTACCTTAGACAGACCACATCACTTAATTACCCATATGGCAGACCTAAATGTTGTTTCCTTCAATGTGAGAGGCATAAACAGTCCAATCAAGCATGCCCGAATACTTCAAGAACTGCAGTGCCAACGGGTGACTGTCGTCTTCATTCAAGAGACACACCTTACCCCCAAGAGCACGCCAAGCTGAAAAGGGGATGCGTGGGGGAGGTTTATACTTCACAGTATGAAGCCTATCCATATCATAGAGGTGTTGCTATCTTAATCCGATGTAAGACTCCATTTAAAGTGAGTAAAGTAGATTATGATCCCAAGGGGAGATTTGTATGCCTTCAGGGTGAGTACAGAGGTCAGAACTGTGCCTTCCTTAATATCTACACCCCGAATGAGATGCCAGAGTACAACGCCTTTCTCTCCAGAGTCTTGGGAGATGTGGTGATGGACCAACACAGTTTAATAGTGGTAGGGGGAGATGTTAATAATGTTATGAATCCGGACATAGACTGCACGGGTTCTGGGATGAGAGAGGGTTCAAGGATGGGGAAGGTAATCTCTATACTAAATGAGGAGATGGGTTTGATTGAAGCCTGGAGTTTCCTGCATCCCTGGGAAAAGGACTACACTTACTATGCCCCATGTTATGACACTTACTCCAGAACAGATTTTTTTTTAGTCTCAGCAAATTGGGCATCGAGACTACTCAGGTCGACCATAGGCTCCATTACTGTTTCAGAACATGTGCCTGTGGGGCTGCAAATGGACATATCTCCAGCTCCAACAAGATCCCTATGGTGACTTAATGTCAGCCTACTTAATCGATCTGACCTGCAAGAATTTAAGTCAGCCACACAAACCTTCCTGCAGAATAACCCAGTAGAAGATACGAGTGTGGGGATTAGATGGGTTGCTCTCAAAAGTTACATTAGAGAGGAAATTATACAATATTTTTCAAGGCTTAAGAAGGAACGTATTAAAACCAGGCTAGAACTGGAACAGAAAATAAAAGATCTGGAATTCCAACACCAGCTGTCCCCAATTGAAGACATAAAACAGCAACTAGATGGAGAGAGAAATCAATTCAATACAATATTAGATGAACAAATTGAGGGACAACTTAGTAACTCTAAACAAAAATATTACGAACACGGCAATTGGGCAGGGAAGTTATTAGCTTACCAATTTCGAAAAGAGACAGCAAGTCGGGCTGAGTTTCACTTATGCAACCCCACCACTAATACTTCAATTACTTGTCCAGCAGAGATATCCCAGATGTTTGCACAATATTACTCAATACTACACCTCCAATAGACCTCCAGACCACACTGATAAAGTCAGCGCCTATTTAGATAACACTCCCCTCGCCACCCTTTCCCTAGAATAGAAAAAATGGCTAGATGCCCCAGTCTCGGGTGCAGAAATTCTGTCCAAAATTAAACAGTTGAAAACTGGTAAAGCACCTGGGCCTGATGGATTTGCCTCCGAATTTTATAAATCTTTTGCCACATTAATATTAGACCCTTTAAAGGCAATTTACAATGAGGTCCTAGGGGATGAGGGAGGAGTTCCTCCCTCATGGAACCTAGTGCAGATCTCCGTCATCCACAAACCTGGTAGAGACCCAGAGGCTTGCGGATCCTATCGATCTATCTCATTGCTTCCAGTGGACCTGAAGATCTTTGCAGGCATTCTGGCTAATTGTCTACAGTCATGCATCTCTATGTTGGTCCACAGAGACCAAACTGGTTTCATATCAGGCCACTTTTTGCAAGACAACATTCACAGATTACTTAACATCATCACAGCCCAACAGACCAAAACATCCTTTCAAGTGGTGATTAGCATGGATGCTGAAAAGGCCTTTGATAGGATGGATTAGGCCTTTATGGCAGCCACCCTGAACTGTTTTGGGGTGGGCACCAAGTTTATAGCAGCTATCAGCTCCCTGTGCTCTGCCCCAGAGGCCCAGGTCAAGGTAAATGGATTTATTTCTGACCTTTATGAAGGGGCACTAGGCAGGGCTGCCCTCTATCCCCTCTGCTATTTGCTCTAACATTATACTCTTTGCAATTAATATCTGCCACAATATCAATATTAAAGGAGTAATGGCGGGGACCGAGCAAAAACTAGCATTATATGTGTATGACTCCCTGTTTTTTTTGTGTGACCCACAGACTTCACTGCCTCATTTGTTACACACCCTAGAAGAATATGGTGCCCTCGCTGGTTATAAAATAAATCACACTAAATTGGAAACAATGATACTTAGTGGGACAGCCTCTCTGGTCTTTAAAGCTATGTGCCCCTTCACGTGGGCTAAGAAAAATACATTTCATTATTTGGGCATTCAAGTATCTAGGGATAACTCACTATTATTCAAAAACAACTCCCTGAAATTATTCAGTACTCTCCAGTCTGATTTTGCCTGTTGGACACTCCTCCCTCTGACCCTTTATGGCAGAATACAGACGATTAAGATGAATGTCCTCCCTCATCTCTTATTCTTATTTCAGACCTTACCTATACCCATTACTAGATCTTTTTGGAATAACCTACATACAGAAGTACAACTTTTTATTTGGTCATGAAAGCTCCTACATATTGCTAAAACAACACTCCAAGGCCCCAGACACCTGGGGGGTTTAGCTCTACCCAACGTCACTTTATATTATCTAGCAGCTCAGGGTGTACATTTGTGTACATGGGCTAAATGACGGGAAGCTTCGGGATGGTACCAAATTGAAGCTGCCTCACTTCAAGGCTGGGATTTATGGACACTACCTATAAGCATCAGCCCCTCTTGTCTCTGGCACTGGATCCAGAACCCCTGGATTCAACACTCCTTGCAGATCCTCCTATGCCTCAGAAAATTAACCTTCACTACCAACACTCCTGGACCTCTTTCCCTCATCCAACATGAAGGCCTCTTTCTGACCCCTAGACTGAACCCAGGCTTTGTATACTGGGAAGCTCATGCCCTCATGACCTTTAGTCAATGCTTAAATGCTTTGGTCTGCCTTCCCTTTGCACAGCTGCAGGATATTTATTCCCTCTGCAAAGAAGATCATTTTCAGTTTTTATAGCTTAGGCATTTTATTATGTCCCCAGGACACCTCATTTCTCTGCAAAGGGAGCGCACTAGCCTAACAGACTATTTCTATCATGTGACTAGACTCTGTGCTAAAATGCGCTACCTTGCTGAGCTATACAGAATTCTATCAGACTCAATTGTTCCTCCCCTTTACCAGGTTAGACTTATGTGGGAACAACAGTGTGGCACACCACTTCCCCCAGATCAGTGGCCCCGTCATTTACCACTGGGTTGGTAAGTCACTGCCTCTCCCACTTGGAGAGAATTCAGTTGGAAAGTGCTCAATAGGTTTTTTAGAACACCGGTGCATACTAAACACTTCCACATGAGTTACACAGACACATGCTGGTGGGGATGTGGAGGAGCCAAAGGCACACACTATCACATTTTTGGGGAGTGCCCGGTCTAGCAAAACTTCAGGCAGTTAGTTCACACTGAGCTCCAATCCATACTTGGCATCTCGTTGCCCTTCTCATTTTTGGAGTTGGTGTTGGGTTTCCCAACCTTGTTGACCTGCAGTGCTCCTATTCGCAAACTGGGTCAAGTGTTGAGGGTGGCAGCACTGAAGTGCATAAAGCTTAATTGGTTGACTCCTACACCCCCATCAATGATGCAATGGCATTTAAAAATAACAGAACTAGAAAGAATGGAAGCGATTACCAGCAATATACACCTGACCACAGACAAGTTTCGGGAGGTGTGGGGGCCCTGGCATCAGGCGTCTTTAGTTTAGATTGGGAGGACAGGTTATATAAGGTATGGCTTCACCCAAAATATTGACATAGCCTTTATATAAAGGTTGCTTAGGCCTGCAGTGCATGTGGGAGGAGGGGAGAGTTTTGCCTCCATTGTTATATTTGTTGTTTATGTTTCATGTTCTGCAGATGTTAATTTTCATGGACATATTAGCAGTGTTGGGTAAGTTACTTTTTCTATTACTTTCTATTACGTTTGGAAACTTGTTCCAGGAAGCTCTGTGTTATCACTAGCAAGGATGGAGAAGTACTAGAAAAAGTAATAAACCTTACAATTATAGTTACTTATTTCTTTTAATACAAAAACAATACAAAAATAATAAATAACTATAATAGATTACATTTTTTGAAAGTAATAGATTAGTTACTAGTTACTTTCAAATAAATGTAATCAGTTACAGTTATGTATTTCTTTTATATAAAAAGACACTGTACAATAAGATAGTCCGCTTTGCCACCTTGTCTCACCCTATGACTCACCACTGTGAGGCCCAATCCAGGCTCAGGTGGCCGTCGCTTGATGCTCATCTAGCTTACCCTTCCCTCTGCCTTACATACAAGATACTTGGTCCCTCCCCCCCCCCAGCCTGGTTGGGCTCGTCAGGGCAAAACCCAACCCACGGTGCCTCGCTCATCAGGCCAATCTCTCCTCGAGGTCCCAAAGATTAGGACCAAAGCCTGGTCTAGGTCCTTTGCGTACACCGCCCTTCCACCTGGAACAACCTCCTTGGAGTCCGGGAGGCGGAGACTGTTTCTAGCTTCGGGCACTGCTGAAGGACACCTGCTCAATAGGAGCATATGTCTATGCCACAGTACCTGACCTAGCTCAGCCTCTTGAGCAGCTCACTTGCCCTCCCAACAGCCATCTTTGCAGGACATTTGGTCCTCTTCTCTTTGAAGGGGTGCACTTAGGTCCCTAACTTATCCCCCTTCCAACCCTGCGTACTTATCAGCTAACCCTAGGTCTACAGACGCTGCCCACTATTTCCTGTGGACCTGGTATCTAATCTACTATTTAGGATGCTTAAAGCTTAACGTGCTCATTATTTGTTACCTTCATGCTTTCCATTCTTTTGCGTCTGCAAAGATATGTACTCCTACTTTTTAAAATACTATTCCACTCTCCAGTCTGTACTGAAATGTTACCTGTTTGTTGTTGTTGCACCCGGGTCGCCCCTGAAAAAGGGACCTCTATGGGCCTAGTGGGCCTACCCGGTCATCAAAATTCAATAAATAAATAAATGTAACTGCACGGTGTATTGCATCTTCCATTACTTCTCCATCCTTGCTAGTGACTGCACAGAGCTTTCTGGAACAAGTTTTCAAAAGTAATAGAAAATAATAGAAAAAGTAACTTACCCAACACTGCATATTAGTAACCTGTATACTTATAGGTTCATACCCTGGTCAACAATGTTTTCGTTGAAAGAAGCGGTTGCTCTGCTGAGACTTTAAGAAATGTACTATTAACATTTATGCACTTTACTGAACCGCGCTGAAGGTATTCAGATTCAGTAGATATCCAGAATTGATACCTCTTTCCCAATAAGGACATGGTCTAACTAACATATGGACTTGGATACGAAACAGTTTTAACACCATATGGGCAACACCAGAGATAGCTCTGGCAGAAAGTGCATGTCTTGTTTGACTCGTCTTTGCTGCGTATCTTGTACACCTCCTTACCTTTATTATCTACCATGTAATTATTCTACTGTTGTAATGGATTTGTCTCCCAGGTGAACCAATAAAGGCTTATCTGAGTTAAAAAAAAGTAATGAAATTCATTGCAAAAATCTTTGTTAATGCACCAGTTAGGGTTAAAGTATAAAGACAGAGACACATGTTTCGTCCTACTCAATACTCAGCGAGTCCTGGGTAGGATGAAACACATGTCTGTGTCTTCTGTTTGTACCCTTTGCAGTTTGTGTGAAAGGCCCTTTGGCACCATGCATTCCTGCTTAAAGCTGAACCAGCCTAAAATGTTATGGTGATCTGCATACACAGTCCATGATGCTTTGCAATATGAGGGTATGTATAATTTTGTATTTCTTACCATGTACAGTAGCGTTTTAGTAATAACATATTTCTAGCACAACATCAATATAGCCATTTTTCTTTTTATTTTATTTGATTTCATTCCTGAGCTGAGATATAAGGTTCTGACGTTTTTAAAATTAACTTCTCTCTGGCCATGCCTACTATGAATAAATTAAACACCTTTGTGTGCTGTTATGCTATTTATCATCAGAACTGTGTGCTAGTACCCTCCCGATATCCCAGAGATAAATGATAAAATAACTAGAGGAAGATGGCCACCACGCTAGTGCAGGCTATCTGAATGCTCCTGAGTAACAGGAGCTTTTTAAATGTAATTTGCTGTTTTTAAGCACTTCTAGTTCACGCTTTTAGTTTAGCTGGTTCAATATTTTTAGTGCAGCTAGTAGAGCTTACAGTGAAACAGAGCAGGGCAGTTTAGGTGTTTCTTTTTAGAACAGGACTGAGTCCATGTTGAAAGTGCAGCAGCTGGTACACTGCACGCAGTGCCAATTCTCAACTGGTATCTTTACCGTTGGCTGGTCATGTTATTTTTGTGAGTTTCTTGCAACCAGAACCCCATATGTGGTTTAACAACATTAACGCATTGCTGTATTATACTATATCATAGTAGAGGCTCTAGCATGTGCAGTATCTTCATTTTGTGTACCCGATTTCATCAGTGGTAACAGTACATGGAACAACTTCTGGATCTGAGAGATTATGATTAAATCTGTCTTCTGCTATCAAATTATACAGTTTATTGACTTACACTGAGCCTGCCAAACATCTTTGGGAGCTGTCTTGCATGTGAAGACAAATCTTTTTCCAGGGCTCCGCTTGTCTCAGCCAGCAGCTGGTGAGATTGGTCAGGCGCCCATGGCAGCAAAGATCAAGCTGTTGATTTTGGAGGGATTGTTTCCATCTTGCTATTTTGAGACTCCGTTTGCATTTGCTACATTGACATGACTCCAGATCAATAGTGCTGTGGTTAAAACAAGGGACACAATGAGAGTGTCCTCAGATTCTCCCTGGTATTGGGATGGCTGCTGTGAGACGGCAGTTTGCTTTGGGCCTTGTGTGATCTTCGGCATCTCCACTTTTCCACCTTGAAGTTTACAAGCTGGTGAGAGACAGCCCAGCTGTGAAAGGTACTGTGCACTTTATTTCTCTCTGAAATTCCAGCATTTCAGTCTATATTATAGAAATGTTATAGACTGCTCCAGTCATTGCTGTTTTGGGATGGTCCCTATTATTCTGAAACAATTGATTTGCTTGTAGAAGAGTGGGCCTTTGTGAAAAAGAAGTCTCTTTTCGTTTGCGGTAGATTTTGCTGGCTTTTGGCAGAACATCGATTTCATCTGATGATAGCAGATGGAAAGCCTTTTCCTGGCTTTCAAATGCTTTCCATTATAAAGTTTTCTGAACTGTGTTTTTTTAGCATTTCAGCAACACAGTTTGTGAAACCTCAGAGCACTCAGCTTTTTAAAGTTGGAATTATTGGGGTGTGTGATTGTTTAGGCTTAGTAATTTGTATAATGTAACAGGTTTAATTGGGTGGGTGAGTGAGTGTGTTTTGATTAAGTGTTGTATTGGGAGTTTGTATTGGGAGTGGGGAGAATATTTGTGTTGTGGGAGGGTAGTTCCATATGATTTCACAGTTTTGATTTATGGTAGGGGGTGATTTTTGGTTTAATGTAGTGGGAGGGAATAGTTTATCTGTGTAGGTTAGTTTTAGCTGGACTGTTTGAATGTGTCATGCAGCACCTAAGTCTCATCTTGTCTGCTCTGCAGAGCAGCTATGAGAGTGGCATCCCTTTAGGGGGCTCCCTTGTACCCTGCCTGAACAAATGATTAATTACTGTAGGGAGTTGGGGTCTTCTGGGTCGCTGTTCAAATTATAGTCAGGTTCCAAGGGTGGACTGGGAGGTAGGATCAGGAGTGGGAGTCAATGAGATGCCTGGGGAATAGTCCTCATCAGGCAAGGAGTCCCCTATGCCTGATTCCTGCTGCCTGGGCTCCTGAGATTTATGGTAAGCATGTAGCTGATGGACCAGCTGACTCTACCCCCTCCCGTTAGGACAGTTCATTGTAACACCAGATTACTAAGGAATAAAATAGCCATGATGGAGGCTTTCATTGCAGATTCCTTAGCTGATCTGGTATGTATAATGGAGACTGGGTTAGGAGATGACTCGGACCCTGAGCTCAAGATATCAATTCTACCAGGTTACTCTGTGGTGCATTATCCTAGGAAATAATGCAGAGGTGGCAGAGTAGCAATCTGTTTTAGATCTGCATTGGGACTGACAGTGTACCCCACAGGGGTGACCAGCTTGTTTGAACATGTGGCGGTGAAAAGTGGGCTGGTACAAGTTGTAGGATCATTCTCATATACCAGCCTCTGTGGTATGGGAGCAAATCCTTGCAGGAACTAGAGAGTTTCATGACTGACCTGGTGGTGAAGCCACTGAGGCATCTTGTTTTGGGTGACTTCAGTGCTTGGGTTGATGAATAAACTTCTCTGTTTGGAATGCAGTTCTTCCAGATGATGGGCTTTGTACAGGTAGTTTCCTCTGGTATTCATCAGTATGGCTATACTTTGAACCTGGTTTTCTCATTGGGTCTTGACATTAGTAATGTCAAGGCTGATCCAGTCATTTGGTTGGATCATGCCATGCAGTTTCTTTGCAGGACTCCTAATGTAACTGCTCCTGCGGAGATGGTCAGCTACTACCTTGTTTGTAATCTGGAGCCTCAGAGCATTCTGGCAAAGCTGGGCAGCTTGAACATAGAGACAGCTTGTGCGATGGAAGTCAAGGTGGCCATGCAAGGCTATAATGTGGCTCTTACGATGGCATTTGACTCCCTAGCTCCTCCCCATGTCTGTGCTTGATTTCCCGACATAGGCCACCCTGGTCTGAGGGTGATATATGGAGACTGAAGACAAAAGGGCAGAGATAGGAGTGTTTTTTGGTGGAGGTCCCTGTCAGGGGAGGACAAATTTGTGTTGTGTGCTCATTGCAATGAGTATCAGTGGGCAGTCACTCTAAAAAAGTCAGTGCTCCTGTCACAGGTGATTTTCTGCCCAAAAAAATCAACCTGCTGAGCTCTTCAATGCTGTAGACAGATTAGTAAGTCTGGTCTGTCTAAAGTCCTGTAGAGCCTTTTCAACAGATAAATGTGATGAGTTTAACCAATTCTTTTTGGACAAGGTGTCTTCCATTCATGCTGGGATATTCTCAAGTGGCTCAGCACTGGCCAGCAGTGTCCAGTCTATGATAGTCAGTGGCATTCTATGTGAGTAGAATCTGAGCTGGTGTTAGCAGATGATGTCCTCTGGGTAGTTTCTGGTCTGTGCCCTACCGGCTGTTTATTGGACCCTGGACCAACCAGGGTTCTTTGAGAGTGCCAGGGTAAGCTCAGACCAATTTTTGAGAAGATTATTGGTGTTCACTTAGGGAGGGAATTTTTCTTTCCACCTTGAAAAGGGCAGTGGTGAGGCCTCTCCTTAAGAACCATCCTTGGACCTTGATGATCTCTCAAATTATAGACCTGTCACAAACTCCCTTACTTTGTTGGGAAGTTGATTGAGAAGGTAGTGGCAGTGTAGTTGGAACAACACCAGAAAAATATGACATCTACTGTATATGAGCCCTTCCAGTCTGGTTTCTGTACACTTCATAGTACAGAGATGGCCATAGTCAAGGTGAACCATGATTTCCTCTTGGCTAGGGACAGTGGAAGTCATTCCATCCTTGTCCTGCTTGATCTGTCATTGACTTTTGATACAAAGGACCATGGGGTGCTGTCAATCCATTTGAGGCATTATGTAGAGCTGAAAGGGACAGTGTTGTGATGGTTTGTGTCCTACTTATCTGGCAGGGTGCAGTAGGTGGCACTTGGCTCTTCCATCTCTTCTTTTTTTTCCAAACTTTATTTCTTCACCTGACAGTCCGGGGAATCTCTTGGGCTGGCTTGCTCAGCGTTCCTCCATTAACCGCTCACCTGAACCACTCCCTCTGACCAAAGCATCGAGATCAGGATCCCTTCCTCTCCTGTGGGCCCATACAGGAGGAGGCTGAGGATCCCCAGGGGTTAAGGTCGGGGTCATGGCCGGCACTGAGTGTGTGGGATGTCTTTCCCAGGAGACCAGCCGTCATCTCACCTGACTGCCAGGGTTTTTTCCTTGTTTCTCCCTTGGAGTGTGGCATGCAATGATGCCTGCATATGGCTGCCCTGCTGGTGTCTGCTGTACTCTGCCCCTTATGTCACCTGGTGTACATGCAATCTCCATTGGAGGTCGTCTGGACACCACGCAACCCTGGATCCCTCCCCAGGGAGAGGTGAGCTGTCCTCTGGATACTCCATCCTCTTCCTTCCCTGCCAACCCCCGGCCACCCGAGTCCAGTACTGAACCCAAGTCCCCGGTGTGGGGCAAGGTGTGGCATCCAGAGCCTCAATCCTCAGTGCCACCGGGCCTGGCTCTTCTATCTCGAGCAGTGCTGCACTCTCTTGTGGTGTGCCTCAGGGGTTGATTCTGGCTCCCATACTGTTAGCCCTGTACATGCTGCTGTTGGGAGAGATCATTAGATGCTATGGTTTGGGTTTTTATTGCTATGCTGATGATACCCAGCTATATGCATCTTGTGCACCAGATAATGATACAGCTGTCTTAGCACTTATGAAGTGCCTTAGGGAAATTCAGGATTGGATGTTGGCCAGCCTAAATTCATTGAAGACTGACATGTTACTAGTAGAGCCATGTCCATCTAGCTCAGCAGTGAAGAGTGGTGTTGCCACCCTTCTTTCTCTGGATAACATGACACTAGGAGCCATAGATAGGGTGAGGAATCTAGGGGTCATTGTGTACTCCAAGATGACTTTAAAATCTCAGGTGTCAGCTGTTATCCGCAGTGACTTTTGTCATCTCCAGAACATTTTCCAGATCAAACCCTTTCTGGAATCAGCTGATCTGCCAACTCTGGTGAACACCCTGGTTACATCTAGGTTTGACTACTGTAACATTATTTATCTTGGGTTGTTCACGAGGTTGTTGCATTGTTTGCAGCTAGTTCAGAATGTGGAGCCCAGCTGTTTGCTGGGACCTCTTGGTTCAAGAGTTTCACACTGGTTTCCGGTATGCTCGCACATCAACTTCAAAGTGTGCTTGTTGACTTACAAGGCTCTGCAAGGTTTGGGTCTAGGCTACCTTAAAGGTCTCCTGACCCCTTATGCTCCTAATCATACCCTCTAGTCAGTGTATCCGAGTCTCCTACAAATTTGCAGATCCAGTCTGAAGTCCTTGGGTGATACAGCATTCCACATTGCTGCCCTGATCCTCTGGAAAGACCTTCCCCGGGAAATAAGAGACTCACCATCCTTGACCATATTTAAATCACACCTGAAGACTCATTTATTTTGGCACTGAGCCAGACTAGTGCTGATAACAATAGCACCAACAATAGCATGAAAAAAATAGTGCCATTTTGGTTTTTAAGGGGGGCTCTTCCCCCTGCACCCCCTGACTACCCCCTGCACTCCTAGACTGAAGGATTTTCACTCCGGTGGGGAGCGGACCATGGGGAAAGTTATAATTCATGGGGCCATGGAATACTGTTCCATGGCACCGTGTAAAAAAAAATAAGTCCCAATATGTGTAAAATGTTTGGAGACCAGCATTAGAACCCTGGTCTCCATTGCTGCAGGCCAAGCTGCTCTATGCACTAGCCCTCAAAGCAACTGGAGCAGCTTGGCCAGCCTCCTGGATTCTGGTGCCCTTGTGCTGTACCAGCACAATAGACAGCGACCAGGGGAGCACTTACTGAAAGCGCTGTATATCCCCTCTTGCTGCTTGTGTTAGCACTACATGAACTAGCACTCTGTAGACTGGTGCTATTCGTATAGCACTAATCTAATTGGGTACCATTTATTTCTGCTGAGTTTTGGATCTGACAGTGTTGTATAATTTTATGTTATTATTTTAATTGTAAAATAGTTTGTGAGGCACCTAGAGCTTCTGGGAATGGGTGTCATATAAATAAAATGGCTTTGCCTACACAAAGCGCAACAGCGCAAAAACATTTAGTGGCGGAAGGGGTAGCCCCTTTAACTTGCTGTTGTTATGATTTTTTTTTTTTTAACTCCGATAGCTTTTATTGTTTATACTGATATCCAACCTTTTGGGTATTACAGATAACCAGTAAGGTTTTACAATAAATAATCAGCTATATATGTTTTCTACCCATACACATATAATATAAAAGAAAATCAGTCTCAATCGCTTCGGTCCACTAAGCCTCAAGAGGTCATTGGGAGAGACCTTGCTCAACACCAAGTCTGAGACTTGTTCTGGTATGATTTTTAACTAATAAAGAAGATTATCCTGAACACAACTCTGTGTGTTTTGTTCCTGAAGTGGAAACCTAGGAGCCAAGCTCCTTAGAGATTGGGAGTGTATTGAATTGCTTTGCTACTGGTCCTTGCCATTTGGAGCCACCTCTTTGTGACTCACTCTTGCATATAAATGCACAGTATGATTCTAGCAAGTAAAGACAAAAAGTAACTTTAGGGAAGGGACTTTTAAAAATTGCTAGTGGCAGCCATCCTTAAGTACCCGAGTCATAAAATTTAAAATTAATAATAAAACCTGTTTTAAAAATATCAGAGAGAAATAAAAATATACAGATAATGATTGCTAAAAAAGTATATGATGACATTTTTTGACCACTAACAAATACTGCTGCTTTGTGCCATTTAGGGCTAAAAATGTCAACGGTCATAGCCTCCCAAACTCATACTTGTCGTATATGTGAAAAAGCAGCATGTTAAAAGCAGTGCCGTCTAGATGTGAAAAGTGGAAAATTACTGGTGGTAAATAGTAATAACAAAGTTTTTTTTTTTAACTCTGTATTTATACGCCTAATCTGCCTCCTCCCTCCACTCTCTCAGACATCCTCTGTGGACCCTCCAAACCCCGCTGTGGTCTGCCCCTAGAGTGTCTCATCCACACACACTCCACTGAGACCCCTGGTATACCCCCCGGGTAGGGGTGGATAAAGAACCCCTGGCACTTACCTCTCTCCAAACCAGCATACTGTGTGTGTGTGTGTGTGGATCTGGCACAGCAGAGTCTGCCCTGACGAGCCCAGAGACATCTTAGAGGTGTCTTCGCCTAGGAGGGACCGAGGTGTTTTTCCGGTTTGTTCCCACTGATGTCGGCGTGCAATGAGGGGCTATGAGCTAGGAGGTATGCTGAGATGTACCTCCTGTTCCGCCCCTCTGCCGACATCCACCCAATCCATTTACTGCTTCTCCACTTACCATGCCATCCACCCAGTCTCCTCTAGGTGGTGGCATAGCAGCGGGAGCCTGCAGTTAACTCCCCGGAGAAGGAGATCTGCCATCGGGAGCTCTATCCTTCTCTGCCCCGGTCGACCCCTGGTGACCCATGTTCATTCCCAAAGCCTGGTCGTCACTGTGGTGCAAGGTGTGGCGTCCAGCACCTCAACCCCCAGCACCACCGGGCCAGCTGAAAAGATAACTTTGTTGATGGTTGCTGAGATTGCAACATATATAGTCGAAGGCTCTGTCTAACTTCCAATTGGGAGGGGGGATCTTTAGCTGAATAGTTACAACTGTTGGCTTCAGGATTCAGGATCCCAAATTTGGTTCCCAGCAAGGGCTGTAGTTGCAACTTCCCACATCCCCAATTCATATGGATTCATATATTCTGCTCCCAAGTTCAGTAGATGATTACATCATGGTAATGTGTAGGCAAGGATTAGCATTGCAAATGCCATACTATGTTGGAGACCCACATTTGGGAATGATTGCAGATCATCATGGGCTGTCTAAGGGAGGAAGGACCGAGTGTCACAGGGACTGCTCTCCTTCCTTGAGGGACTGCCACCTGGTAGAGGCCAGATGTTGGCACAGCTGGGAGCACAAGAAGGGCAGGGGTTGCCCCTGGATGCCTTGCATGCCACAGCACACATGCACACTTACTGGAGACTGTTCGCTCTCATATGACTGACACAGCTGGCCATCCACTAGATCTGAGGTGAAAAAATAGCTTGATTAATAAAAGAAGATTTGCAAATGAGGAACCTTAACTCAACTAATAGACCTGGCAGAGAGAAATAAAGATGGGTGGTGCCTGATATCAGTAAACTACAGTACAAAAATATTCCACCATGCCAGAAAACAGGCAGCAACACATGCAACATATATAATTAATTCTGACTTTTAACTGCTTCGGACATTTGTGACATACGCATCATTCCTGGCAAACTTTGCAGACCATCAGTTTCACAGCCATTCCTGCTTTTTAAGGGTGGTGGTCATTATGCGGTTTCACAATTTGAAACAGACAGCAGTGTAGCAACTTTTAATGTATTTTTTTACTGTGTGAATTTTTGTTGTGTGTGTTCATTTTCACAAAAACAATTTAGACTCTGTAGGTAATTCAGCAGTGGGGTAAAGAGGTTTAACTTTGAAAATACAGTCTGGGTTCTCAGAGAAGCTGTGTGTGGAATTCTTGTTATCAAATGTTTTCTGTGCTGTATCACAGCAGGGGCTGCTTTCCTGTGGTATGCCCACCTGACAGTAACACCATTATAGCGGACACGTCAATGCCAACAACATCGACAGTTCACTGTAATGGTCTGCCCGAGCCCCGGCACTCTGTCTCCTGGTCCTGCACCCCCTCCCCAAATCAACTCTGACTCAGAGTTGATAATCCTTTAGGTCAGGGGGAAGGGGGCAAAGCCCCCCACATGGGGGGATGGGGGAGTAAGGCCCCCCATTAGAAAAACAGCAGGGATCTACAGTCAGATTTGTCAGCCGCAACTTGCAGATGGCAGAATCTGTGATGCCAGAGTGACATGCATGGTGATGAAGGCTTTTGGGGTCTGTGGTTAGACCTGCTAGGGCAGTAAAGATTGGGACTCTGAGTGAACAACATCAAGGGTTTGAGTCTGTCTTTACTCACTGAGTTCCCAGTTCAAGTAATAGTCTACTCTGCTTAGCATTTAGGTAGAAGGAGTTAGCTTATTCGGTGTGTTTTCTCTTTCCAAACATCTTTTTCTTTTTTTTATATGCATATTTGCAGATATTCTGTGTTCCCCATAGTCTTAGTGTGTATTATCCTGTAGTATAAGTAAATATCTTGGAGTATTAAATATTATGTTTAGATACTTCAGGCTTTCTGTGACAGAATCAGTTCTAGTACAGTTAACTGGAGTAACTAATAAACACTGTGATCCATCCTCGAAGGGTAAGGATACGGTTTCCATTTTTTTTACTTATAATTTGTTGTATTTTCAATCTGTTTAACATTGAACACTCATGGTACATGCATAATGCCCATGCTAATTTAAGCATAGTACAGTCATAATTATAGAAGACATATCTGCAAAAATGAAAATATTTTTTGGCATAGTCAAAGTCCTAATAGAAGGGGACAATTAACTCATTTGACTATACCTAAACAATGAATTAGACTAATTAATTCACTGTAAAACCTGACTTTGATGGGATTCGGACCTAGAGATACTCCGTGTGGGTCAAGCTGAGTGGTGGCAGTATCCAGGTACCCTAGCATACATCTGAGGGGTTGAGAAAATTGGTAATAATCACAAGCCAAGTTCTAAGAGATAAATCAGTTTGTGACAAGCAAACACTGTCATTTAGAGAACCTGGTTTCTTGATTACTTCTAAAACAAAAACTGCGCAAGAATCTCCTCCCTGAAGAAGCAGGGATTGCCATCAAACTGTCTATTTGAAAAAGAAACCAGTTAGTGTGTATGTCAGAAGTACTTGTGGCTATTTGGGGTCAGAACTACTGTTCACCTAAGATTTATTAACCATAACTTCGAACTATTGAACTAAGAGTTGAACCCACATCAATAGCAGTGGGGAACCACCCCTAAGCATCCAGCCATTTTAATATTTATTTTCTCTAAACATATTAGGATTAAAATTAGTAAAAACTTTACTGAAAACAGTTCAGAAAGTTGAAAAAAATGAATTTATGACACAGCTGCTCAATGAAAAGAGAGATGAATTTTTACCTCTGGCCACATTGGATGGCAACAGTCTATGTCAGCGCTTATTCTCTGTTTACACCATTTCTTCCATCTCACAAGTTTCTTTCTGGAGCGAATGATTTCTTGTAACTCCTGTGTGATCTCCAAGAAGGTCAACAACAGTGCCAGCACCATGATGAACACTTCACCAGTCCTGGCAAAGGCAAGAGTTGGCTCCATTAGTGTCTGTTTTCATCCCCTATCTCACCCCACCCCCAACCCCCCACACACATTTTTTTTCCTTGATTTTTTCCTTAATTTCTTCACCTTTGGTTATCACCTCTTTGCTCCTTTTTCATGGCCCCCAATCACATTTTATTTTACATCGATGTGGCATGATATACTGGAAAAACCCAATGGTGCATGCAAGAACTACAGTTAAAGGATCCCTTTAAGTACGCTTTCAGAGCCAATGTACATAGATGTGACATTGTTCTGAGAGTGATGCAGTGCTGGAGCCAGGATAGGAATCTGTGCTTGTCTGGCCCAAGGGAATTCCTTCTCATACTGTCCTCTTTGGTTCCCACATAAGGAGGTTGCCTATAGTTCCAGGGAGGGGAGCCTACTAGCGGTGTCTGCTGCCTCTAACTGGAATAGTCACAGAATTTGTCTGGCCTTTTGCTGGGGAGGACAGTAGTCCTCCACTTCCCCAGGGCCTGTCCACAGCAGCACCTTGCTAGATAAACAGTAATAACTGAGAATGTCACCTCTATGTTGTACCCTTACACAGGTGCTCATTTATGGAGTCTATCACTTGCAGAAATATGTCACGCGGGGAGTTATAACCCACAGAAGTGGGTGATAGACCCATTGCAATTCAATGTGAAAGTACAGATGATGTCTGTAACCAGCTTCTCAACCCCAGCCCACATTTGGGTCTGGTTACTAAACAGTTAAAAGAGTACAGAGGTAGAGGCTGGGCCTGGAAGGCTTCAGATTCATAGCTTGTCTGTTTAAAAAGCTGAGTCACTTGACTGATAGATCATGTGCATGTGCAGGAGCAGCTAATAGTAATTAGTATAGGAGCTGACCTCCCTTGCTGTCTATAAAGAGTTGAGGCAGGGAGTACTTTAGTCAGTAGACAGCAGAGAACCGAGAAACTCTAGATTCTCCCTACATTTTTGGGTAGGGAGAGACACTGCTTCATTAGCTGGATAAGTAAGCCAGAGAAACCAGACCAGCAATGAGTGCAGATACCATAGCAGAGAAACAAGATGAGTGAAAGCAGAAAAAGGAAAGCAGAGCTGAGAGAATGCAGAGATGAAGGAGACTTGGCCCTTTTGGTCCTGCACAGGTGCTGAGGAAGAAGAGAAGGGAGTAGTGGAGGATTCTCCTCAAAGGATCCACCCGAGTCCCTTGCAGGTCTGTTTCAGATTCTATGGAGGAGGAAGAGGTGCCCTGTAGTACACTAAGCCATACCGAGGGGGAGTCAAGGAGTACTCCTCTACAGAGGCGGAGCCAGGTTTGGGAGCATTTGGGAACCGGGGGTGGCCATTCAGTCACTCATGGGCTCCACATTGGGCACTATACAGTGAATAAAGATGGTGATGGGGCACCACTACTCACACTGGGGCAGCCAGGAGGGGCGACCACCCCCCAGCCCCCCCTTCTAGCTCCGCCACTGCTCCTCTACTATTGTTAATGTTGTATGCTCCAGGAAAGGTCGCACATGTCTGCAACTTTTAAAATTCACATTGTATACAGGAACACCTTGTAAACAGGACACATCCTAATGGTGTAATTTCTGCCACCTAAATCCTGTCTAAAAATAAAGCTTTGTACTACTACAATTATGTGCCATGTTTTGCCAGTCAGGTATGTTTCTGTTACCTAGAGATGTTCATGAGTGTTTGCCATACAGTAAGCTGGCACTGAGGGTAGGATAAAAGGGAGTCAGGGTAAGATAATGTGTGCAACATCAGCCTCTTGGTCCTGTTAGAACAAAACAGTCACTGAGTATTATAGAGGGGGGTGGGTACAGTAGCTGTAATCCTATGGCATAATGCCCACCACGTATGTCTTCAATTCTCTGTTATTGTCCCTTGTGAAGAGGGAAAAACAGAGCGTAATGTGGGTACCTTAGCAGAGGGAACCTTCTGAGATACTCTTTGCAAAGTACACCTGTGTGTCTCCATTGGGTGGTCTCCTTAGGAAGGCACCAGTTGATCAAGTTCTTGTTATGCTTTTTCTTTTATAATTTCTTTTTTCATTGCTTCATTAAAAATAACAGTTGATAAGAGCAGTAATGCCACAGTATACAGCAAGGCAAGTCACAGATAAGTTGAGTCTTAACAATTATACTTAATACATAGGACTCAGGTTATCAAAGTACATATTGCTATTTATAAGATGTTACAGCTTGTATATACTAACCCTTTTTGTATCAATTACATGTCTGTCTTTTCCAGGTTGAAAGAAGATGCCAAGCAGATCTGAAGCATTACACCTTCCCTTTTCCTTCTAGTCTATCTGGCCACCCTAGATTGTTTTTATGGAACAAATTCTTTGGAGACTCACACCTAGCATTCAAAACGCACTATAAAACTTCCTTGATGGCCTCTGCCATGTGTACCTGACCCCGGGTGAAATATTATGCTTCACAATCCTGATGTGGACTCTGTAAGGATTAAGCCATGAGAAAGCACACCTATTGGAAATATTGTGGCTGCTGTTTCACTTTTGTTAAAATAGCTTTCATTACAAGCTTTAATAGGTGTGTTCCAATTGTTTTCAAGTATATGTACATCATGTTTAATAGCTCAATTTATAGTATTCTGAAAGTAAATCCTTCGTAAAGCCTTCGGCCTCATGGTCCAACCCTCCCAACCATGGATTAATACCACAGTAGACCCATGCTTTCTCGTGGCTTAATCCTTACATAAAGTATTCTGGATTGCTATTTGTTCTAAACTTCTGTTGAGTGGCATTTATATACAGTATGCTGTGATATGTTCCATATGGTATATTTCATTCATTAATTATTGCTTGCAAATCTACTCTGGTAGGTGCTATAGTTTGTTTCCATTTTCTTGTTATGGCTTTTTTAGCCTCTAAGATGAGCACCGATGTCATGGACTGAGGAGTGATCTTTGTATTTCTTGGGGGTATTGACAGGAGTATCATAAGTGGTGTAAGTAGCTCGGGCTGTATACCAAGTTGTGACATTTGATCCCAACATCACACCAGTAATCTGTCAACTTGGGACAAAAATAAAATATATGGGCTTGGTCTGCATTCTGTGTACCACATTCCCTCTAGCAAAGACCCGTTGTACGTGTAAAGATTCTCACTATCTTAGCCAGGGTGTAGAAATACCGTGATCAACATTTCCACACAAATTCTCACCAGCTATTTGAAGAAATTATCCTTTTGGATAGGTCTATGTGTTTGCACCCATCCTCCCAAGGGATTGACATTGACAATTCTGAATTCCGTTTGTCCAATAGGGAGTGTATGGAATCAGACAAGTATTCTGTCAGGCCCTTATAAAAATGGCGAACCAAGTTTGTCCACTGCCTTTCGGACTGAGCATCCATTAATAATTTTAACATTAATGGTTTTGGGTCAGGAACCTAGTTCTATCCTTGGTCTTATGTAATAAGGTAAGTGTGCACCTGCATATATCTGAAAGGATCCCTCCCAACCAATCTATATTTTGTCCGAAGAGTGTCAAAGGGAAGTACCCCATCTTTATCAAGGAATTGGTGAATATAAGTTAGGCTTAGTTGGCACCATCTAGAAAAGGTCAGGTCTATGCAAGGTGGTAAAAAGTCTGGAGTCGTGGACAATATCTTTAAAAAATAGAATGGGTGTGCTAGTTTTCTGTTACCAAAGATTGTTTTCCACACCTCAGTGTGGCCACTGTATACTGTCCAAAGTCTTCCTGATATATGGGCCTAGTTGGGATTTTAAAAAGCAAGGATCCTATATCAAATAAGTCATACTATATAAATTCAATATGTTTCCATAAAGTGTTGGATGCCTGATTAAGTCAATGAAAAAAGTCAAAGATGAGCTGAATTTGCATAGTTAAGAAGGTGTGGGAGATTCACTCCATCTTGTCGTTTTGGAAGTTGTAGAAGTGAGTATTTTATCCTGGGTCTATGACCCGCCCACAAGAACTGGGATATGATTTTATCCCAGTATTTAAAATAATGAGAAGCAGGTAAAAGTGGTAGTGTAGATACAGTAGGTGAGCATATAATCTCTATCCGAGAGAAAAACGTAAGGGGTAGAAGCGCCCATCTTGTAAGGTCCCTCACTATATTTTGAGTTAGGGGCTCCTAATTTTAAAGTTTCAGGTGATTTAATTGTTTTCGTATAATAATTCCTAGATATTTGATCTTAGTGCCCCTCCATTTAAAGGGAAAGTAGTTCTGATATCTCCAGGTGGGTAGTAATTATAGGATAATACTTCTGTTTTAAGCATGTTTAACAAAAATCCAGATAAGTGGTCATATTCTTGAATTTGGTGCCATACCACAAGGATAGTTTCTGTCAGACTGAGTAAAGTTCGAAGTATATTATCAGAAAATAATGCTATTTTGAATTCTTGTCCACCTATTGGAAAGCCTTCTATGTGAGGAGACTGTTGAATTGCTATTGCTAGGGGTTCAATGTACAATGCAAATAAAAGTGTAGAAAGGGGGCAGTCTTGTCTCATACCCCTTTGAAGGGATACGAGACAGGTAAGTGTTCCATTTATCCTAATATATGCATTGAGGCCAATATAAAGGGCTTTAATAGTACCACAGAATGTCTGAGGGAATCCAAAGACTAGGATCATATTCCAGAGAAAGGACCAGGATACTTTATCAAATGCTTTTTCTGCACCACATCTTAAAGTCACTAAGGGGATTTGGTGTCAGGTTGCATGGTCTATTAACAGCAGTGTACGTCGTATACTGTCAGATGTTTGTCGCTGTCTAACAAAGCCAGACTGATCCTTAGGGATAAACTCTAGAAATATAGTTTCTAGCCTGTAGGCCCAGATTGCAGTGAATATTTTATAGTCTAAATTTAAGACTGATATAGGATGATAGGAAGCTGCCATCCATGGGTCCCTTCTGGGTTTGGGAATAGCTGCTATTGTAGCATATTTCCAAGCATCTGGCAGAAGAGCACCTTTCCATATAGCTGCAAATACCTGTCTTAATAATGGGGTCAGGTCCTCTTTAAAAGTTTTATACCATTCTTATGAATATCCATTAGGGCCTGGACATTTTTGTGTTTTAAGTTGTGTAATGTTCTTTTCTTTTTTTTATATTTACTCTCTTATGCTCCCTTACTCACCACACCAGCTCCCTATCATCGGAGAGCCCTAGGCTGTGCACGCTCCCATAGCTCCACCCTGGGTAACTCCTTCAGTGTACCAGTGAACCTGCCCCCATCCTGCTGTGGTCCCCCCCCCTTCCTGGCAGGGAGGAAGAGGACCCCCACAATGTGCCCCCCCAGTCCATGAGTGTGCATCAGGTGGCCTTCCCCGGCCCTCCAAGGAGCCCGGTTATGCATTTTCTTGGGACAGCCAGGTCCCATCTTCAAGTGGCTGGTGCGGGGTTCTTCTCTGCTTTTCTGGTGCTGCCCCCATGGACGTCAGTGTGCAAGGGGAGCCAAGGGGGCAGAACACGTCACAACATGCTGCTGCTCCAGATCCCGGATGACATCCTTCCACATGACTTCTTGCCATCCCACTGCACCTCCATCCATGGTCACCCAGGTGGCAGTAGAGCAGTGGAACAGGCAGTTCACCCTCCCTGGAGGAGGAGGAGGAGGAAGAGAGCAGCCCAACAGAGTTCGATCCTCCTCCTCCCCCCCTCCCCCCCCCCGGCTGGCCTTCCAGCAACCCTAGTCCATTCCCTAACCTGAGTCACTGGCATCACAATTTATTTTATTTATTTTTATTTTATCTTTAGTCTTTGGTAACCGGGTAAGGCCCACTAGGCACAAATGCCTGTTTTCAGGGGCGACCTGGGAGCACTGGACAGTTAAGTGACTTGATCAGAGTCACACAGTATGCAAGTGGAGGTTGTGAGAATCAAACTCAGGTCTGGTCTGCTGGATGTACCAAGCTTTTTCACACCTCGTTCCTCTAACCTCTAGGCTATACTGCCAGCCCAAACAAGCAGTAGCTGTACCGCTGTGCCGGCAGGCCGGCCATGCACAATGGTTTTATGTGTTTCTTCAGTCATTATTTGGGCGTCCAGCCTTCCTTTTTGATGGGCCATTAACTGGGGTATGGGTAGCTCAGATAAGAAAATTTTTTGTAATATGTAAGGGGATTAGATGTTTCACTATATAATTGTTGGTAATAATGTTGAACTATTTATAAGATCTCTGGTAATTTATTACTGTATTTCTTCAATTGAGGGTCTTTCATTTTAGTTATAGTCTAGCTTTTTTGTTGTCTGATACGTCTGGCAAATATTCTAGTCCCTCTCACCCCTCCTATATAAGTATAATGGTGTAAAAATATTTTTTGTTTCATAATCTTTTCATCCATGTATTTTTGTATTTCCTGTTTTACTTGCCTCATTTAGATGGCCACAGCTCCTACCCCTGCAGTAAATAATGACATTAAAGACTCCAACTGTTGCATTAATTATCTTTATTTTGCCTCTTGTTGCCTTTTCTTCCATGCTGTATATTCTATTATATATTGCACCCCTAAGTACCATCTTAAGCGTGTCCCACAATAGCGTAGGCATTTTTTCTGGCCCAGCATTTTCCAGTTGTATCTGTGTCCAGTGTTCCTTATGTAGTTATTTAAACTCTTCATCCCTTAGGAGAGTCACATTTAACCTCCATAGGGTTTGTTTGGCCTGTTTTCCTAACTGCAGTTTTAATAGTATTGGGGTAGAATCAGACATTATCCATGGTGTTTGCACTAAGTCTTGAATTCGGTGAAAGAACTCACAGGTTGTAAGAAAGTAATTCAATCAGGGATATATTCCAAACCTTGGAGAGAAAAATGAGTATTTGGAAGTAGTGGGGAAGAGAGCATGCCATATCTCCACTATTTCCATTTGCATAATGTTCCTCTTATAGAATGTCTGTGCTGCTGGAAATCTACTTTCTAAGGGATTGGTGGTGTCAAGGTCTGGATTTAAATGCATGATAAGGTCCCCTCCCAGTATTAACTGTCCCTGTAACACATCCATAAGATGGTTGAAGAATTGATTGATCACCAGTGTAGAGGCCTAAGGGGGTAATTAGAGGCTAACTAGGGTAACCTCTTGTGAATATAATTGCCCTTGTAGTATCACATATCTGCTTTGAGAATCTGCATAGCTTTCTTTTAAATGAAATGGGGTAGTGTGTGGTACTAAAATGATCGTACCCCATCTTTTACCTTTTTGGCATGTGGATTCATATACATGATATCTACCTCCGTCTGACAGTTTAGTGTGTTCTTTAACAGTTAAGTGTGTCTTGGAGAAAATCACATCCGTGGGATTTTTACGGAAATATTGGAAAAGCCTAGTTCTTTTAATAGGGTTATTTAGTCCATTGATATTTATAGATAAAATCTTTACTGGGACAGTATCCATCTTGTGACTTTATAAAGTGGGGGGGGGTTCTAACCTGGGTCTATGGCCCCAACTCAACACAGAATATCTCAGCATAAATTTCCAAATTGGACGACACTTGTCCTGGGTCCATGTTCTACGTGTTGCCTACCGTGAACTCTATCTCGAATCCTTTCCTGTTCATATTTGTGACCGTGCAAATGTACAGATCACTTCAATGTACTAATCCATTTGTACTGCTAGAAATTATTTCTGTATCTTTTAATAAAAAGAAAAAAACTGATCATCCTGAGTGTTGTGTTGTTTTTGTTTCTTAAGTACTTTTCAGAAGCTAAAACTAAGTTTTCTTTTGGTCCTAAAGATGTGCCACAAAATAGTGAAAAACCTAACAGCTTCTCACGCCCAACTGGGAATTATGAAGCTAATTATAGAACACATTTCCACCCTCCCCTGGGAGTTCCAGGCAGTGGTGGAAAAACTAGTGTGAACTATATACAGTTGTACTTCCAAGGTAGGGGCGCTATAGTCACTGTGCCCTACAAGCTTGTGCCAAGGTCCCTGAGTGTCAGAAACCTGGCTCAAGCAGGAGGGGAAATCAGAATTGCTCTGATATGAGGCCTCCCAAGTGGGAGTGTTCATCTCAGCAAGAAAGGGGTTAGATAGTAATACTTGACTATATGAGGTTAAAAGTAAAACTACAGAGGGTAGTGAATTAATAGCTTGAAACTGTATTGTTGTAAAGCCAACAGCCCACAACCCCCCAGCCCCTCTGACCATACCTTATATTATCTACTAAGTAACAGCCAAGCCCTTGTGTATGAGACCATATAAATCAAGTATAATGGCAGTGTTATTTATGATGAAACCACTCCGTGCCATCTAAGTATTCATTGTGTCATCTCTGTATACTAGACAATCACTATTTCATACGAAAAAATAGAGGTCGCCCTCGCTCGCTATCTCTATAATAGTGGGGTGCTTTTCATGCTAACTAGAATAAATTCCCTATAGCAACCATTGCGGAGAAGGGGAGGACCCACTAGATTAAATCCTGTGGCTCCCACTAATCCTTTTTCATATAAATTTTGGTAATCAGAATATTCTTTTATTTAAAGTGGTCACACTCTCTATACCTATTAGGGGTTATTTCCCATTTTATTTCTTCTATGTTTGAACTTCCATTTTCTCATTATGTCCAGTATCCCTTGGGACTGGATGAGTACCCCCCCACCCCCTCTAGTTTAGAAAGCCAGTGTCCATAAATTCTGCCATCCTGCTAACCTCCCCCTTGCTATGAAGGAGACCTAGCTGCTAGTGAGAACCCTCCATAATTTCTGTAGCAACCTTATCTTCCCCGTTCTGTAGTCTGATCTTCCCTGCAGGAAAACCCTTACAGAGAATAACACAGGCAGAAACCACAAACACCTCTCTTTCTGCCTTGCTTTAGTCTGTGTATCAATTAGGTTATGTATTTTGTGAGAGTAAGGTCAAAGCTTGTGTTTCATTGGGCCCCCAATGTGTCACCCCCCCAACACTTTAAGAGGGGGTAAGAAACAGGCATTGCTAATTAATTGCTTTATTTTGATTCCGCAGCCCTTTCCTTTTTAGCTATTTTTATTTTTTGGAGACTCTATTTTTTTAACCTCTTCAGCCCGGGAATCCTTCTGGGGTGCTCACCCGATTGGAGCCTCTCCTCCCTGTCTGAACCCTATAATCCTCAGTTGGACTCCCCCAGCTACCCAGGCAGTCCTAGCCCCCTGGATCACCCCCCAAAGTGGGTCCATCCTCCCTTGATGGCCTATCTGAAATTATAGAGGCCTTACCTGGATGCCGGGTCAGGCGTGGAGCCCCCGAGGCATCAGGCCGACATCCCCGAGCCCCCTTCATCTCCACGAGCTGAGGCGGGGATATTTTCTTGTTTTTCCTTCCCTCGTCCCACCCCCCCCTGGAGTTCAGTCATGCAATGGTGTCTCGAGATGTCTGTCGCAACTCTGCCACCCTCTACTTTGTGCCCAGATGTGCGCAAATCCCTCCATCTTCCACCGGGGCCCAGTGTTGCACAGGGCAGTCCCGGATCCCTCCCCAGAGAGAGGAGAGCAGTTTATTGGATGCTGAATCCTCCCTCTCCCCTGCTGACCCCCGATGATCCAGGCTCAATCCCAAACCCAGGTCGCTGGCGCAGCGTGAGGTGTGGCATCCAGTGCCTCAACCCTCAGCGCCACCAGGCTGGCTCTCTTTAGCTATTTTTGTATGGAGATATTTGTAGTCCATTTAGACCAGGTACCATCTGTGTTTGTCTCCCATCTGGTTTGAGAAAGAAAAGCATCCCCCTAGCCCCTGAATGGCTCTTAGCTGGGAGGGAGATAGGTGATGGCTGAATTTCTGTCGCCTGTCCCACCTTGTTAAGGGAGCTAGAATGACCTCCTTTTATACTTCGAGGGAGAAGTGGAGCCCTCATCCAGCTCAACTCCCCCCAATGGGAGAAGTCTCCCATTGTAATTAAGCTGAGCACCTCTCCCATCCCACCCCTCAGCTTATCACTGCCTCCTCCATTGGCACTTGTTCTCTCTGTGCATATCCTCTCTCCCCCATTTTCAATGCCTTTGCACCTGTTCCCTTTCAGCGATGACCCCAGAATTGGCCCCCCTTCAGTATCTCCCAAACAGTCCCTTGTTCCATGCAGCATCCCCATTCCTTTTTAGTTCCCTTTATACCCAATCACCCTTCCAGGCACATTACAAAATCATGTGTGCCTCGGAATAGTTCCACAGTCTCGATGAGTCCTTGGTAGAAGGTGGCAGAAAATTTCTCAAAACACCATATTCATAAATCACCGCTGTTTGGCTCGGCTTATTCTGATAGACCCATGAAGTCTATTATATAAACCAATCTCAAATATCTATTTCATCTTCCGCCTCTTATCCATCACCTCTCCACCCTCCCAATAAGATAGTATTTGTATAGGTGTTCCTCTGTGTAATTGAAGTAAGGCAGAACATTTGTGGCCTTCCTTCATTCAGTATTTAGCCCCTCATGCTTGGAATGCTAAGTTTTTACATGAGCTACCTCCCTCTGCTCATCTAACCTGATTCTGCAGCCTAGAATTCGGCCAAGACAAATACTGTCACCCAAATTCTGAATTCACTGCTCATGGGTTGCCCACCACTCTCCAAAAGCTATTCAGATGGGCAAGGATATCTTTTTTTTTTTTTTTTTAATTTTCTATTTATGCCCCCCTCCACCGCAGCGCCTACCTTTCCTCAGGCACTCCCAAGGCATCGTGCCTGCCAGGTCTCACAGGAACTGCAAGCCCCTCACGAGTTCACCCTGCCTTCGGCCTTTGGATTACCCCCCCCTAAGTGGGGTGGGAGGCCTACCCCAAACCTCCCACCCTTCATCCAAGTGTTGGCTGGACTTGTGCTGCTCCTCTCCGGTCCCGGTCTCGTGGTGCCAGGGCCATCTCCAGGCATCGCTCTGGGAGTTTTTCCTGCTTTCTTAGGGAGTGGTGTGCATCCGGCGTCAAGGCATTTCTGCCGACATCCACCACTCCCCAACCCTCTCTGTCTGCTCTGCCTGCTTGCTGTGCCTCCAGCTTCCACCAGAGGCCAGTCAAGCACCGAGCCTGTACCCCCCCCTCCCAGGAGAGGAGAGCTGTCCTCCAGATGCTCAATCCTCTCCATCCCTGCTGACCCCTGACAGCCCAGCCTCGTTTCTGAACCCGGGTCACCAGCATTGCATGAGGTGTGGCTTCCAGCACCTCAACCCTCAGTGCCACCGACCAGTGAAGGATATCTTGTTTGGTCCAAGCTGTTTGTGCTGCTCTAGTTGTCACAGTAGTTCCCTGTTTCATTCTCCAGCATGAGGGTTGGTTCTGTGAGGAGGATGGTGCGGAGAATGTCTCTGAAGCCAGCAGGCCTCTCACATTCATATCATCTCGGGTTTCCTCGGCTGAATTATATTCCTTCCTCCCATCTGGATAAATGACAATCATCTGTGCAGGGAATGATATCTTAAATTTAATCTTGTTTTGTCAGAGTATCTGCACAGTGGAATATATTTTCTGCACTGCCTCGTTGTCTCTGGTGCATAGTTGTTTTCAAAAAATAGTCTATGCTGTCCATAAAATACTTTCTGTTGTTGCCAGGCCTTCTGCAGTATTTGGTCTTTTGTGACATAACTTTGAATGGCTTGTGCACTGAGAAGGAGGCTAGTTTGGGCCCTAGCGCACAATGTGCCCTCTTGATCTGCAGAGCCAGGGAGTCAGGTAACTCTACTGCCATATGGAGAAAGGGTACAAGAAAGACCTGCAAGTCATTTGCCTCAGTGTTTTCTGGGAGCTCAAATATTTGAACATTCTTTCTGCGGGACTGATTCTCTGCATCTTCCTGCCTGGCTATAATTTGAGCTTGCACATCTTGGATTTATTTAACTACAAGGTCTAGATCATCCATCCTATTTTCTGTTACTGTAATTTGGCACTCTGTATCATCCATTCATTACTCCAGGGTACAAATGTCTTTTCTGATTTCCTTAAGGGCCTCCTTCATATCTTCTCTGAGGGCCACTATTTCAGAATATTTTGTCTCCAAGTGAACCTTTTTCGTACTTACTGGTCGTCCCGATTGTTGGCTGGATCTGATTGCTGAGACTGTTGATCAGAGGCCTGAGATGATTGAGAATCAGTTCCATTTTCATGAAAGCCTTTTTCGGGTACTTCATGTTGTAGTCTGTGCTCTTTAATAGCCTCCTTATTAGATGTCTTTCTATGAGTTTTTTGATATTTAAGCAGTTTTGAGGGAAGATTTTGTACAGGTCATTGGGGAGCTCAGGGTTGAGGCTGCAAGCTCCATCCTGATGTCACCAGAAGTCAAAATTTCTTGTTATGCTTGACTCTAAATCTGGGTGTAGACACTGGAATCATAATGATTATAGAAATGTTATGGAAAGTACAATGCTCATGGGGACCCCCTCAGCATGCCCCCCCATATGATTTTTTGAAAACTGGACAGTTTCCTTCACATATGATGGTGCCATAGTACCTGGCATCTGGGAGACCAGTAACACATCACTTTGTTCTGAGGACTTGCAAGGTACAGGTCTGGCACAGTGCAAGTCATTACGCAGCTGTTAAGCTACAGGTCTGGCACAGTGCAAGTCACTATGGAGCTGTTAATCTAAAGGTCTGGGTCAGTGCTTGCTTCCGCAAAAGATTCTCCACTCGTCCTCACCCTCCTCATTAACTGCAGCACTTCATAACTACCTCTTCATCAATTGCACCTGTGCCTAACTCCTTCTGAACTCACAGTCTTTTATCTACACAAAGTTTCTTGGTCAGTACCAGCAGGAACATCTGCCAGAACTAGACATATGGTGGATTCCCTGTAGGGGGAGGGCCTCAAACAACTGATACAACAACCCACAAGAGACAGGGCTATCCTAGATCTAGTACTGTCTAACAGGAAAGGATCACAGATCTCCAGGTAGAAGGTCACGTGGGGGCCAGTGACCATCACATGGTATGGTTCAATTTGGCCACTAGAACTAAATCATCCCATTCCTATGCAAAACTATGGGACTTCAGAGGAGCTGACTTTGATAAGATAGCCAACAGAGTTATGCTAGCCCTGGCAAAAAGAAATACAGGTGAGGGGGTACAAGAAAAGTGGGCAAGCATTAAGGATGCAATACTTGAAGCAACATCCCACTGTGTTAGAGAGAAAATGAAGTGCAAAAGAAGAAGGAAACCACTTTGGTTCTCAAAAACAGTAGCAGAAAAGGTCAGAGCCAAAAGACTGGCCTTCAGGAAAAATAAGGGAACGCAGCACGATGAAAATAGGGAGGCATATCAAATTTCCCTAAGAGAAGCAGGGAAGGCAGTAAGGCAGGCAAAAGCCCAAACAGAGAAAACACTAGCACAAACAGTAAAAGAAGGTGACAAGACTTCCTATTGATACATTAGTGAAAAGAGAAAGTTCAGAGGGGTATTGCTAAGATCAAAGGGGATACAGGGGCATGTGAGGAGGATGACCATGTAAAAGCATCTATCCTGAATAGACACTTCTGCTCAGTATTTACTAAAGAGAAGGAAGGGCAGGGCCCACAGCTTAGCTCCATGGACACGGGGAGGTGTACACTAGTCCCTTCACAAAAGAAAGGGTCCTACAAGACAATGGGACCTGAAGGCATACATCCCTGGGTATTAAAGAAGCTAAGGGTAGAACTAGCAGAGCCATTATCAGCACTGTTTAGTGAGTCTCTGAGCACATGACAGGTCCAAGAAGGTTGGAGAAGGGCTCATGTGATCCCACTCCACAAGAGTGGTAGCAGGGAGGAGGCAGGGAACTTCAGACCAGTCAGTCTTACTTCAGTAGTGGGCAAGATTATGGAGGCACTCCTTAAGGAAAGGATAGTGCACCACCTAGAAATCCATAGGAGCACAGGATCCAAGACAGCATGGGTTTACAAAAGGAAGGTCCTGTCAAACTAATCTCATAGATATCTTTGACTGGGTAACCAGAGTGGTGGACTAAGGGGGAGCAGTTGATGTCGCCTGCCTTGACTTCAGCAAAGCTTTTGATACTGTTCCACATAGAAGATTGATTAATAAGCTGGGTAGGCTTGGGGTGGGTCAGAAGTTGGTCAACTGGGTGGCAAACTGGTTGACGGTCAGGAAACAGAGAGTGGTGGTAAATGGTATACAGTCAGAAGAGATGCAAGTCACAAGTGGGGTACCTCAGGTATCAGTCCTGGGGCCAGTTCTCTTCAATATCTTCATCAGCGACTTTGCAGATGGACTGGAGGGTAAGGTTTTTCTGTTTGCAAATGACATCAAGATCTGCAACAGAGTAGATGATCCAGATGGGGTGGGCAGAATGAGAAGAGATCTGGATAAACTAGCAAAATGGTTGGAAGAGTGGCAACTGGAGTTTAACGCAAAGAAGTGCAAGATCATGCACATAGGGAAGAGAAACCCTGAAGCCACCTACAGTCTGGGAGGGGAGTTGCAGGCAGTCACAAGGGAAGAAAGAGACTTGGGCATCATCATCACCGATGACCTGAAATCATCCAAGCAGACCACTAAAGCAACAGGTAAGGCTAGGGAGATGTTGGGGTGTATTAGTAGGGGTATCACAAGTCAGAAGAGGGAGGTAATAATCCTTGTTTACAAGACATTGGTTAGACCCCATCTGGAGTACTGCATGCAGTACTGGAGGCCGCACCTTCACAAGGACATTAACCAAACTGAGGCAGTCCAGAGAAGGGCAAACAAAATGGTGCAGGGACTGCATCAGAAAATATATGAGGACAGATTAACGGAGCTCAATATGTATACCCTAGAGCAAAGGAGGGAGAGAGAGGTGATATGATCGAAATAGTCAAACACCTTAGGGGTATTAACAAGGTGAAAGAGTCTAACATGTTTCAATATAAGAAAAATCACAGAACAAGAGGACACAGCATGAGATTAGAGGAAGGCCGATTAAGGGGGTTTGTGAGGAAGTTCTTTTTTACAGAAAGGGTAGTGGATGCATGGAACGGCCTACCTCAGGAAGTGGTGGACATGAATACAGTGCAGGGCTTAAAACAGGCATGGGATAGGCATAAGGGAGCAATACAGATGGGTATGAATTGATTAGTCATTGACAGAGCAAAGGCTGATGGCACATTCATAAAGTAGAAAAAGAAATGGGCAGACTGGATGGGACTTGCGGTCCTTATCTGCCATCAACTTCTATGTTTCTAAGTTTCTGATGCTACTTTGTACCATAATACTGCTCTTAATAGTTGTATAAATTGCTTCCTGTGTCTTGTACTGTTGAACTGCTATGTCTTGCTTGATGCTGTACACTGTGGGTGGGATATTCAGACATGCGTAAGGCATGGGCGCAAGCCTGGTGCAGCACAACTGGGATGCGCCAGGGCATGGCCTGGGCGATATTCAACAGTGCTGCACCATGGCTCAGCACCATTGAATATAGCACTGGGGCTGCCTGCACTGCACATGGTGCAGTGGCACTGCACCAGCACAAGTGGCAGGAAAGGAGCAGGGGACTGCACCAGTGCAAGTGCAGCTGCGCTAGGCACAGCAAGAGCGCTATTCAGATGTGAGCATGCAAATGAGGCCATTATGAATGCAAGGAGCAAATGGGTCCATTTGCATGTCATTATGGCCCCACTTGCATGCAGGTGCGCTGATCCCTTTAGACTTGTGCCTGGCGCCCTGCCAGACTGCAGCCAACAGGGACCAATGCCCCCTGCCCCTCGGCAGGCAACGCGCCCCAACACCAGATCGCAGGGGTCAGTTACATCTAAATTCCCTGGTAGTCCAGTGGACCCACTGCCCAGCATGATCGTGAGCTTAAGTAAAAGAAAATATTTCTTGGTGGTCCAGGGGACCCACTCCCCAGCCCGATCATGGGCTTAAGTAAAAGAAAATTAGAATGAACCATTCACATTTTGGGACTGTTTAGTACAGCACAGTCTGCATGTCCATTGGCCCACACAGTGGACCAATGGGTGTAGAGCCGTTCTGTACACTGTCAGTCAGCAGGAGGCTGGGTGGCTTGCGGGTGGGGAGCTGCCACCCACTGCTGACTGGGGGTGGAGGTGGCGGGTCTGAGGGTGGGTGGGATGGGGTGCTGATGGCCCATCGGGAATTTATTTACAACTGAAGCCCATGATCGGGCTGGGAATTGGGTCCACTGGACAACCAGGGAATATTTTATTTTATGTAAGCCCATGATCGGGCTGGGGATCGGGTCCACTGGACCACCAGGGAATATTTTCTTTTACTTAAGCCTGCAATTGGGCAGGGGAGCGGGTCCACTGGACCACCAGGGACAGTAAACATTCATTTGCCCATAATCGGGCATGGCGGTAGGGTCCACTGGACCACCAGGGATATTGATACCTTATGCCCATGTGCAGATGGGGGGGGGCACGACTCCTGGCCTGTGTCTGGGGTTGTTGGGTGGCCACTCACAGCTGGTGGCTGCTGTGTTGCACCCTGCAATATGGCAGCTCACCTGTGGGTGGCCAGGACTTGTTTCTACTTTTCAGGGGCGGATCTTTGCGCCTCCCTGTGTGGTGCAAGGCGGGTTTGTGCCTACATATGTGCCGCACATCCCGGGCTGAATATCAGGATGTGCTGCATATGCATGGGCATGCCCCCCACACTTGCGCCGCATACATTAATGGTGCACCCCGGCGCATTAGGAATTGCACAGTGCAACATCCCCTTTTGAATATCACACCACTGTGCACCAGTGGGTTGTGCATGGCGCAACACTGTTGCACCATGCGCAACCCCTTTGAATATCCCACCCTGTATATATTGCCAATGTAATGCTCATAATTTATTTACTCTCCTTAGTTTCTAGCTATTGCCTGATCTTTGAACCTCTGTTAGACCATACTGTCGTCAATTGTTGTAAACTGGTTTATTTTTGTATCTTCGTTAATTGTATCTTCCCTGCACCCCTTCCCCCCAGGATGCATTGTGAGACGAGCAACCTGTTGTTCAGTGTGCCCTTCCTGGTGAAACTTTCCAATAAATAAATAAATAGTGCAAGTCTGGTGCAGCATAAGTCACCATGCAGCTGTTAAGCTGCAGTTCTAATGCAATCCGAGTCAATATGCAGCTGCTGAGCTATAGGTCTGGCACAGTGCGAGTCACTATGCAGCTGTTAAGCTACAGATCTGGCATGTGCGAGTCACTATGCAGCTGTTAAGCTACAGGTCTAGCATGTGCGAGTCACTGTGCAGCTGTTAAGCTACAGATCTGGCATGGTACGTATGCAGCTGTTAAGCTACAGGTCTGGCATGGTGCGAGTCACTATGCAGCTGTTAAGCTACAGGTCTGGCAAAGTGCAAGTCACTATGCAGCTGTTAAGCTACAGGTCTGGCAAAGTGCAAGTCACTATGCAGCTGTTAAGCCACAGGTCTTGCACAGTGCAAGTCATTATGCAGCTGTTAAGCCACAGGTCTGGCACAATGTGAATCACTATGCAGCTGTTAATCTACAGGTCTGGAGCAGCACAAGTCACTATGCAGCTGTTAAGCTTCAGGTCTGGTGCAGCACAAGTCACTATGCAGCTGTTAATCTAATCCAATCCAATTTTATTTATAAAAAAGCGCTATTTAAATCATCATGGTGCTTGTACAATACTAAGTTAAAACAATCATAAATAAATAGAATACAGGAACATTGTTTAGATCATTCAAACTCTGAAAAAGCCAGATGGAAAAGATGTGTTTTCAGTGAAGATTTAAAGCTCTCCACGATCTGGCACTCTCTTGTTCGATGAGGTAGAGAGTTACACAGGGATGGGGCCGCAAATGTAAATGCCCGGGCCACAGGGGTCTTCAAACATATCCTAGGAACTTCTAGCAATCCCTCATTGGTGAAGCAGAGTGGGCGAAGGGGGCAGTAGGGTTGCAGAAGCTCTTGCAGATAACAGTCCCTGTCCATGTAGGGCTTTATACTGTAGGTCAGCAAGCCGACTTTGAAGGTGATCCACCACTGAACAGGCAACCAGAGCAAGTTGTGCAGCACAGGTGTGACATAGCTAGATCAAGACAAACCAGTCAACAGCCTGACCGCCATGTTTTGCACCAGCTGCAAGCGGTGGATATCCACCCCCAGTAGCTCTACATACAGGGAGTGGTAGGACAGTTGCATCTACAGGTCTGGCACAGTGCAAGTCACTATACAGCTGTTACTCTACAGGTCTGGTTCAGTGCAAGTCACTATGCAGCTGTTAACCTACAGTTCTGGTTCAGTGCAAATCACTATGCAGCTGTTACTCTACAGGTCTGGTTCAGTGCAGGTCACTATTCAGCTGTTAAACTACAGGTCTGGTTCAGTGCAAGTCACTATGCAGCTGTTAAACTACAGGTCTGGTTCAGCGCAAGTCACTGTGCAGCTGTTAAACTACAGGTCTGGTTCAGTGCAAGTCACTATGCAGTTGTTAAGCTACAGGTCTGGTGCAACATGAGTCACTATGAAGCTGTTAAGCTACAGATCTGGTTCAGTGTAAGTCAATATGCAGCTGTTAAGCTACAGATCTGGCACAGTGCAAGTCACTGTGTAGCTGTTAAGCTTCAGGTCTGGCACAGTGCAAGTCATTATGCAGCTGTTAAGCTACAAGTCTGGTGTAGTGAATGTTACTATGCAGCACAAATCATGGGGTGTAAAAAAGGTGAAAGCTGAATCCGTGGTGTGCTGTTAAGCTACAGGGCTGGTACAGTGCAAGTCACTATGCAACTATTAGAAAATGGCTTTTTTTTTGGCCAACCCACGTGGCGCTGTGGCGGAGTTCGCTGACGCCTTCAACAACCTGGGTTCGCGTCCCAAGCCCGGGTACCAGGAGTGGAGACCGCATGAGTTCTGCGGTCCATTGGACGCCTCCTGGGGGTTGGGATTTGCCTGGGACCTGTGGGAAGATTGGTGGTGAGCTTGGGGACATGTGGCCTCGACACGCCCATGGCCCTCCCCCCCCCAGGAATACCGTGTGTGCTTACGCAAGACCGAGAACTGCGATAGCCGGGACACAGAAAAACAGAAAATTACACCCCTGGCCGACCGGATGACAAACGCTTGGGCCCCTGCCACCCAAAGCCCCAGAAGCCAGCTCGGATCCAGCCCCGCAGCACCTGGGATGCAAAAGATCGATCATAAGGCCATTCTCCCCCCAGAAGAGAGGGACCCTCCTGGCATAGGGATACACCGGCCTACCCAAGGTAGACTGCAATTGGGACTGGAAGTAGGTGGCAGGAGGTCGGAGGGAGGCAGGAAGGCATTGGCGCTCTGAAGGAGTGGCCAGTCGGGGTGTGTGTGGGAGGCACATAAATAGATAAAGCAAAAAAAAAAAAGAAAATGGCTTTTTATTTCCTGATCTCTGATTGGCTGGTACCCCTGCCAGGGGGTTACATTAATTTTCAATAGATGATCAGGAAATAAAAAGTGCCAGCCTATAGTGTCCCTTCACTCAGCTGAAGTATTCTAGTGCCTACCCTCCTTTCTAATTGGCTAAAACACCTAATTTAAATTTCAAATTGCTGCCATTTTCCCCTCGCTTAGTGAGAGAGCTACAGAGAGCCCCCTGCCATTCAATCCTTAGCCCAGTAATCTGTGAAAAAAAAAATCACAGCAGTATACACAGAAAAGAAATAAAAACAGCTTTTCTTGTTCTTTCTCTTCCACTTGGAAAGATAGATTGAGTATGCCAGTTCCCTGGTACACTCCTTTCTGACAGTACTATGCCCCCGATCTCCACACCAGTTAAAAAAAAAAAGACAAGCGTAAAAAAAATGGACCAGCAACAAGGAAACAAAGAGCACCTGCAGACCTTGCTATTTTATTTCACCAATCCTAAACAGGACAAATTAAGAAATGAACAGTACCTCTTTCATGCTCGAGTACCCTATAGTTGCTTGTCAGCTACAAATTGACTTGTTTTTTACAGCTCCTCCTCTTCAGTACCAGTGCTCCCCTCCCGTGGCTCCTTTTCACACTCCTGGTCCTCAGGGCACACAATGAGGACCAGGAGCCCGTAAACAAAACAGAAAACAGTGATGACTCAATCCCGATCCTCAGGACAGGTAGTGAGGACAGGGAAAACTGCGAAAAAAAAACTGTCTAAGCCATTACTTCTGATCCCCAGGGCAGGCAGCCAGGTTCAGAAGTTCTCACCATAAATCACCTCCAATTCCGGTCCCCAGAGCAGGTAGCAGGAACCAGACTAAAAAAGAATATTAAGGTCCCAGTTGTCCAGAATAAGCTTGGAGAAGCTGTCGCCAGTAACGCAGAGCACACAACATGCTAGCACTACTAATTTAACCCCCCAAAAATCTTTATTTTTTCCTGTAGACTGAAGCCTGTAATAAGAGTGGCAATGTGTGTGTCTTGGTCCTCAAGGCAGGCAGTGAGGAACATGGAAATTGTAAAAAAAAAAAAAGAAATGAAGCAGGTCACTGATGACAAGACATAACAGCCCCTCCCCCAACAACTGGTGGAGTAACTACTGCCAGCAGTAGAGGGACTATTTTATCGAAAAAAAATTAAAAATGCAGTTGTTGTCATTTTTTTATATCATTACTTTAGATTTTTGTAATTGTATAAAAAAGGACACATGTAGCCCGTTTTCTAAGCATAATAATACCTAACAGGGTGAGTGGTATGGGCAATACCGGACCTTCTAGGGGCTATAAGGCCCTCCACCTGTGCCCTTGTGCAGTCCGGTATTGCCCAATACTGCCCACCCTGTAGGGTATTATTGCTCGCTTAAGCTACAGGTCTGGCACAGTGCAAGTCACTATGCAGCTGTTAAGCTACAGATCTGGTACAGTGAATGTTACTATGCAGCTTACATCATATGGTGTAAAAAAGAAGAAAGCTGCATCAGTGGTGTGCTGTTAAGCTACAGGGCTGGTACAGTGCAAGTCACTATGCAGCTGTTAAGCCACAGATGTGGTGTAATGCAAGTTCCATAAATGTCCCTGGTGCCTAGCGTTACCCCCTCCCCCAATCTCTGGCCCCGATACATACTGTTTACAAAAGTCTTCCTTTTGCTTTGGGAGCTTGTCCATAGATGAAAGAGTTGTACAGAAAACCACATAAAATATTATATTCCCTGATGTCCAGTGGTACCCCCCCCCGATCATCATTCCTGGTGCTATACACTAGTCCCTGATGTCTAGTGTTCCCCCACACCATGGAAACTGACACCCACCCTGCCAACCTCCTTACCAAAAGCACCAGTGGTTCACCCAGATACAGTGACTGGCACAGCTCTCCACTAATCTCCTCAGCTGGTCACCACGCAAAAGGGCTGAGAGTGTGCATCCTATGTACAATATGGGGTGTGCGTCCTCTGTATAGTACAGAGGACACACACCCTGAGCCACACATAGGTCTCAAGCTCCCAGCCCTTTCACATGGTGGCTAGCCGAGGAGGTGAGAAGAAGGCTGTGCCGGTCACCGTATCTGGCAATGGCACCAGCGCTTTCAGTAAGGGGAGTGGCAGGGTGAATGTTGGTGCCCACAGTGCAGGGGGGCTGGTAGACACCTGGGCCTAATGTGTAGCACCAGGAACAGCAATGGGGGGGGTACCACTGGACCCCAGGGAATATCACATGTTCTGTGGTTTTCTATTCAACTCTTTCATATATGGATAGGCACTCAAAGCAACAGGATGACTTTTGTATATATACCGGGGCCAGGGATCGTAGAAGGGGGGGTTCACTAGGCATCAAGGACATTTACAGAATTTATGAGGGCAGCAATCAGAGGGTGGGAGGGACCACTGGATGCCAGAAACTTTTACCAGGAGTACAGGGATGGCATTCGGAGGGTGGGGAGGGACCGCTTGGCACCAGAGATATATTCAGTAAGTGCCAAGATGTCGATTGGAGGGGGGAATACTAGGCACCAAGGGTATATTCATGATGTACTGGGATGGTGATTGGAGGAGGAGGGGCACCACTTGGCACCAGGGTTTAACTTATTGATTACTGGGCCAGCAATCAGAATGTGAGGAGGGACCACTGTGCACCAGGACATATTAAATTAAAGCATGAGTCGGCAATTGGAGGGTGGGGGAATTTATTTCTTTACTGATGGGGCAGTGATCTGATGGTGGGGGGAACTACTGAGCACTAGGGGCCAATGTGCTCCCCCACTGGCAAATGTGCTCCCCCACTGGACAACTTGGCTGATGGCTGCAGTAGCTCTGGCAGGCACTAGGGTTTTGTTCAGTGGTATTTGTATTGCACAAAGGGACCATGCTAACCCATTTTGGGAAGTGCAAATGCACTGAATATTGGGTTGCATGGGTAATCTTGTCCCTTCCCCTCCCCTCCTTTTGCCCACTCATATATATTATTTTTTGCATACGCACTAACTCTGTTAGCACGCGCAAACTGCCCCTTTTGAATATTGTGCTCTGGCACAATACCTGGTTTGCTCAGCCAAACACCATTTGCATCTGCGCAAACTTTTGAATATTGGGACCATGAAGTCTAATTGAAAAGCTTTTGTTTTCATTAATAATAAAAAATGGAATTTCCTTGTCATAGCAAGTTAGTATAGTCTGAAATATGTCATCATATGTTTCTATGGATAAAGGGTCTTACTTTAGCTTGTTATTTTTTATTTGGACTTTTGTTATCTAAAGAAAGGTAATGTATTCTGTATTGGCAGATGAAAGAGGAAAGTTTTTGGACTTAAATAAGAGGAATTAAGTGGTTTTATTTATTTTATTTTATTTAGTTTTTGTTGACCAGGAAAGGAGGACTAGACAATTCTATTTGTTTTCAGCCTCGTCCCTGGGAGGGGGGAGATACAGATGGATGCCAACTGAAATTGAACCAGAATAAGCTGTTCGTGGCATTTTTTAGTGACTTAAGTAGTTTATTAATAATCATCCTGCAAAGAAAGGCTACATTTTGAAATGTTATTGTTTCACAACAGAAAAGGGATATACAATATTTTAAGGTCATATTAAAGACTACCTCCTAGCTTCCACAAGCTGTAGAGAAACACTGCTATGGGATCACAAAGTCACATTCCTCTGCCTGGAGAAGAGACACAACTCTTACACAAACTAAAGCTGAAAGTCTGAAACAATGAGACGCTTATTTGTTTGTTTGATTGATTGATTGATTGATTGATTACTCTAAAAATTACAATAAGTACAAGACCAGTTGAAGTCCATTACAATCTAACATATAAAACATACATCAAAAATGTACAAATAGTAAACACAACACAAGAAAAACTAACTTCAAAAGACAAGAACCCCAGAACAAATGCCTCTGAGGCAAGGGTTACCCTGGAAGAGCATTTGGCCATACAGCAACATGGGATGTATATGCAAATCCCCACAAAGGAATTTGGACTTGCTCAACTTTAAGAAAAATTGCATGGTGCCAAAAGCCCTCACAATGCAACCAGCAAAAGCTGGGAATAGTGACACAGACATGTGTTTCATCCATATTAGGATTCATCAGTGTGCCATATCTGTAACTCAGCCCAGAGGGGGGGAGCCAGCCTTAGAAGGGTCTTACTTGTTTGGGTCATGGGGAGCCCATATTAGAAAATAACTACAAAAGATAAGAATCCCAAAACAAATGCCCTGAGGCAAGGGTTGCCCTGGAAGAGCATTTGGCCATACAGCATCATGGGAAGCATACACAAATCTCCATGAAGGAATTTGGACTGGCTCAACTTTAAGCAGAATTGCATGGTGCCAACTGCATAGGTATTTAAAAATCTACCTACAAATATAATAGTTAAAAACACATTCATTCATATGAAATAAAAGTAGTATAATATAGCATCAACTTGTTTTTTTAAAGGTTTTCTTCATTTTTTTTTCTTGTAAATACAAATGCAGTGTATTAGTGAAATAGCATCTCAAAGAGTGCTTTAAGTAAACCATACTGCACTAACTGATGTTCTGACAATATGTTTAACAGCTAAGTTATGGACAAGAATCATTTACGTCCTAAACAATAATAATGTGCACCAGGCTTACACTTGTTAGAAGCAGTAATTCTTGAAACGTTAAAAAAGTGATATTTGTAGAGAAATGGCATTGCTAAATAAAGATGTATATGTTTCAAAGAAAGAACGATTTTTAACACTGAAAAAGGAAAGTTAAATCTTAACAGCTAAAAATGTATGAAACGCTGCATTCTGGTCAAGCCTACAGTCGGCTCAAAATTTCTCTTGCATGGCTTTGTATATGTTACCTGATCGATAAAAAAAATCAGGAATCATATGGTGTGTTTTCAGAACTCTGCCATATTCAGAACTTGATTTATTTAAGGAAAACTGGCTCTTAGAATTTAAAAAGTGAGGCAGAAATTGGACTTTTAATGGTGATTTAAATTCAGTTTTCATTGGCATTGTTGTCTCTAATAAAATGTTATTCTCTAGTTAAGGATCTTGAATCAAGAACAATTCTTAAAGGGAAATGTCGACCTGGAATCAGAACCCACCTCAGTGTGAGGTGGGGACCAATTAGCATTTTCGCAAAGAGAACATTTTACTTAATGAGAGTGGTTGGTTTAATTTAGTTTTTATCTGTTTGATCCTGCCATCCCTCCTGCTCGCCTTTTGAATATAAGCAGCCCTAGCAGTGCACCCACAATCAATCAATCAATCAATCAATCAATCAATCTTTATTTAACCAGGTGAATAAATTTCCTGCGGCTATCCTGAGAATTACATCTGAGATGGGAAGCAGCTGCAGGAGCATGCATAGGTTTACTGTGAGCGCTATTAATAGCTATGGTTTGGAACATATATGTCTTTGAAAGAGATAGAGAGCCAGGTATGACTGGCAGTTGACTGCCAGTCTATACCTGGTCCGTGCATAGCACCGAGACATGTACTTTCCAAACCATAGCTATTAATAGCTCTGAGTATACAGTAAACCTATGCATGCTCCTGTGGCTGCTCCCCATCTCAGCCATCATTCTTGGAACAGCTTCGGGAGGTTGTGGGTGAGCCGCTATTGGTGCTTAGCTTCAAAATGCCAGTGGGTGGGACAGCAGGATGAACCAGATAAAAACTAAAGTAATCCAACCACTCTCAGTAAGTAAAACATTAATTTTATGAAAATGATACAGTAATCGGACCCCTCCTCACACTGAGGTGGGGTCTGATTCTCAGTGGACATTGTCCTTTAAGCAGACCACTGCCTGTATCTATTAAAAATACATTTGGCAGACTACAGGAACGCTTGGTCTTTATCTGGTAGTAGTGTGCATGTTTCTGTATACAGAAATTTAAGCTGGAAGAAAGAGGGAAGCTGCTTTCTGAGATTCCAATCTGTCCAATCAACACCAGCAGTTTGGTCACCAGGAAGCAGCAAGATTGTGACATTGACAGTACTATAAAAATTTGTAATGACAGCCAAGCCTCCAGAGCACTGATTCCCAGTTGAACATTTGTCCCGGGAAGAACAAAAATGGCTTCAGATATTTCATTGTAAAAACTATCCAGAAGACAAGAAAACAAAGGTGCATGATACCAGTTTTAAGAGACCTTCTAAGAAAAACAGTTAAAAAAAAAAAAAAAACAAGAAGAGAAAAAGTTGAGTTCAAGTAAAAACAACTATTCCAAGGGATTTCCATTGTCCTGGAAAAAGGCTTCTTGAGTCAAGAGTCACACCATTATACGGTTTGAAGCGTCTCTTCAGATATTATGTTTTATAATACAATATTGGGTTGGTAAGGGAATTAAATAATGAATTAGTTAACGGATTGATTGATTGATTACTGTGACATTTTGACTCAGTTTTAAATTTAGATTTTTAGAAGGCTTTTAGCCTCATAGAAATATGGGTATATGAAACAATGTTTTAATATGAAAATATTCAATAACTGAGATAATGTTGCTTCTCTTTTATGAGAAGTAAATGGAAGTGTTTTGCATTATTCTTTCTTTTCTTTGTTTTTGTACATATTTGTCCTACCTCAGAAATATGCTTACGTACTGTTTCAATAAACAACCATTTAATGCACAATTGTGTGAGTACTTTTCACTTGTTTTATATTGAAACAAAACTATCTATTTTCATCACTTCTTGGTGCCACATGCACTATTATATTGTTTCGAAATTATTAAACCTTTAGAACAATAGATTGTGAAGGGAAAACCTTGAAAAACTTAAGCCATCCCCCAAAAAAAAAACATGCAATGTTTACTCTGAGTTTTATGTCTTTATTCAAAAATGTATTAAGGATGAAATTCCAGGCTTTTGTTCAGACATCCTGAATGTAAATATTTTTTGGGGGGGGGGCGGGGTGTTGTAACTGCATTCCTCTCATGTCAACTGTGAGTCCTCTCTGCTGGATACTAGAATATATTTTTAAACAACTGGTAAGGAGTAGAGTTCAGCAGATTTCCTTTAAAACACTCGACTTATCCAGTGGGATAGCATAGCGTATAAAGAAGAGAATGGGACTATCCTGGTTTCCATCATAGCCCCATCTAATATTTTGGACTAGTGTCCTGGACCCATCAAAGCCAACATTCTTCTGTGCTTATCAGTAATTAGAATGCTTTAGAAACCAGTGAAAGTGCTTGTGCAACTTTTAGAAAGGAGTTCCAGGAGAGGAGTTAAATTGCCACCACTTTCCAAACCTACCTGTGGGAAGATGTAGGGTGAGTCTTCTTCTCTTAGCAAGGACACTGAGATTGCAGTGATGGTCCAGGACAGGATGAACACAATGTTCAGGAGCAGTAAGATCCAGGTTCCCAGTCTGTGAAGAGGACAACAGGTTGGGTCATGAGTCGAGAGGGCTTCAGTACCTTGAAGGTAGTGTGATCCAGTACTGCCATAAACTGGAGGAGAGCACTCAGATACCAAGATAAGACACATATGTAACACTACTGAGTGCATGTCTATTTATTTCTCAGACGAGTTTATGTGCAAAACAACACCGCCAAGAGCAGTGGTCCAAGATCATCCTCCTTTCTATAAATAAACTGGCATCTAGTGAAAGAAAAGTAGTACAAATGGGTTAATGTTGAAGTAACTGGATTCAGTTTCATTGGCCTATTTCAATATTGTATATTTCCTTAAGTAACAAACATTTGTCAATTCCAAATGTTGGCTTGCTGGCATTGGCATTGGTAGTGCAGGAGTTAAAGAGATGCGTAATAGGAATGGCAGTGAAGTATTGAACTAACATCAACCCCCCCCCCGACAGAGACTGAAAGGTGCTGGGAGTGTGGCTTTGGGTTGTTGGTCACAACACTTATGCCACTGTACCTCACTCCACCCTGCAGACACCGACAGGTGTCACGGTGTGCTTTGGGGTCTTTGGCCCTTATGCTCACCCCATTCCATAAGGAAATAAGCCGAGATGGGTGCAATATAGGAGAATGCAGTGAACATTTGGGTGACAGAACCCAAGGCACACCTCAATGCCTGTCAGTGGCTGTAGGGTGAGGGGTTGGGGGTAGAATGCTGTGAACATTACGGCTAATGAACCCAAGTTACGCCCCCGACGCCTGTCAGACTCTACAGGGTGACTATATGGTTGGAAACCTTAATGCCCTGGGTGTTTGTTGGTATTCTCACTCCAAATTTTCAACATTGGCTTTTTGGGACCCCACCTCATGAACAGTGGCACTATCATTTCGTTACTCAATCCTGAAAGGTAATTTCGTACAGCAACTACGCCATCCGGAGCCACAGGTGCGGAAACATATTTTGGGCAGGATGTGAAAAACTGCAGCTGTATTGTTCATGAGGAGGTGTGAAAAAGTGGCAATGTTGAAAATCTGGAGAGAAAATATGAAAAATATGAGAACTTACGAGTGTGCTTAGATACTGCACAATGCATGTCCATAATGCTGTCATTTTTGGAAATGTTTTCACCAAATTTTTAACATGGGTATTTTGGGACTGCCCCTCATGAACAGTGGCACTGTGATTTTGTTAATCTGTCCTAAAAGTTAATTTCACACAACAACCATGCCCATTGTGCACCACTGGTGTGAAAACATGTTTTGGGCAGGATGTGAAAAATGAGAGCTGTACTGTTCATAAGGAAGGTGTGAAAAAATGGCAATGTTGAAAATCTGGAGTGAAAATATTAAAAATTGGAGAAGTTCCAAGCATGGTAGAAACTGCACAATGCATGCTGCTAATGCATTTTTTTTAATTTTTTCATCAAATTTGCAACATGGGCTTTTTGGGACCTCCCCTCATGAACAGTGGCACTGTCATTTCATTAATTGGCCCTGAAAGGTGATTTAGGCAGCAACGGCAAAATCACCTTTTGGGACCGAGAAACGAAATGACAGTTACATGTTTATGAGGTGGGGTCCCAAGTACCCTATGTTGACAATTTGGGGCCAAAATTCCTTAAAATGGCTGAGATATCAACCTAAGTTGAAACCCCACATTATAAAGCTTACCATCATTTCTTCAGTTCGCAGTTTGGCTTTGAAGAGTGCAGCCATCTCCCGCTTCAGAGAAGATAGCAGCTCACGACCTCGGAGATGAAAGTATGGGGGGTGTGCAGAGGGAGGGTGGGGATGAGGGAGGGGGGCGAGGGAGACAACGGTGGACCATTTTCTTCTTTGCAGGGGGAAAAAAGAAACCGCAAGGGAAGGTTTTCTTTTTTTAAACAGCTTACACACACACACACAAAATAGGCACACTGGGGTGGGCTCCCAGTGTGCCACAATTTGGGGGGCATGCCAACACAGGGATTGGGTACCCCAGTGTCAGCAAGACATATAGACAGGTTGGGGCGGGGGCACTTCCGACACCGGGAGTGGGCATCCCAGTGTCAGAAAGGGGATATTGTTTAACCAGGAAAGACACACTAAGGGGGATACCAACACGGGGATTGGGCACACCGATGTCAGCTTTTTGGGAATGTGTGGCGGGTGGCAGGAGCTGCCATGTTAGGTGTGTCACATAATGGGGGGATGCATGCTGACACAGGGATTGGGCCCCCCGATGTCGGGATTTTGTAGTGGATGGCAGGAGCCGCCATATGTATTGAACTGTTTCACCAGGAATGGCACGTAATGGAGGTGTGTCATCTGCCATTACAATGACAAGCCTGCATCTCATTGCAGTGGCAGATTTCTTTCAACTTGGCGGCACTCTCTGAAACTGCTGTCATCAACAGCATGCTCACTGGTTGGCAGCTGAGGGACGCACCCACTAAAGCATCCCCTCGATTAGCCACAACACTGACACAGCTCTGAAAGTGCTACTACCCCAATATGTTGTTTGCGTGTGCTCGAAAGCCAACATAAAAAGGTAGACAACTTTATCAAAGGACTATTAAAACTACTAATTTGTCATACATGGATCAAAATGATTAGTTTTTATAGCCCTTTGATAAAATTGTCTACTTTTTTATGTAAGGCAATGTACAGTGTATAATTAGGGTCATACAACTGAATCTAATTACATTAACCCATCTGTAAATTTTCCCATTCCCTAGATGCCGGTTCATTTATAGAAATGAAGAGGATTTTGGACCACCTATAATCATTGATAGGACTGTATAGTCACCTCAAGACATATTTGTTTTTTATAATCCTTTTATTGCATTTCATGACTGTGTGTTGTGATTTGGGTTTTTGCATGGTTCTACACTGTGGATTACCTGGCCTTTAACGCTACCTAGTGGCAACACTGTCTAATTGCATACATTATATAATTAGGGTTATGAAACTGAATCCAGTTACTTTAACATGAACATTAACCCATTAGTGTATTTTTCCTTTCGCTAGATTCCAGTTCATTTACAAAAATGAGGAGCGTGTTTTAAATAGTCTAGCCCTATAGGTGTGAGTCACCTCTGACAAAGTGTTGATACACAGGATGCGAAACATTGGACAGGTTGATGTCGGCATAGGCAGCGGTAGGGGCTCTCAGCAGTGTTGTTTTTCACTTAAATGCACCTGAAAAATAAATGGACATTTTGTACTCACTGATGCTGAATATGTGCCTTAATTCTTATCTTGTTGTTTGAGTGCTGTCCTCCTGTTTCCTGCATTATGACATTTGGGGGGGTTTGCACCATGGTCCAGTGAGAGCATCCATCTTGTTTTTGCAGCGTAACCCAGTATTTATATAGTATACAAATACAAACTAGGACATCGTGGCACAAATGCCAGCTTGACCACCAGCTCCTTGCACAAGTCACTTGATCCTCCCCCCCCCCCGAATGTTTTTGTCAATCACTCAGGGATGGAAGTGCTGCCAGCATAGTTGCTTTCAGCCACCTTGGTAAAGAGATTATTTCTTTATTTATTTATTTATTTATGTAATTATTTGAAAATCAGTAACTGGGAAAGGCACACAGAGTCAACGCTTATTTCCAGGTGTGACCCGGGGGGGGGGGAAGGAAGGGTAGTACAAACAGAAACATTTCAATGAGATGAAGCTGATGCTTCAGTAGGGGAGCACCACTTCAGAGCGACACCCCCACAGTGACACCACAGTCCCGACGCAGTAGAGCCTGACAGCAGCAGCAGCAACATCCCAAACAGAGCAACTCACCAATACAGTGTCAGCTCTGCTGGGGCTGGCAGTGAACAGCGGCCTCCAGGTGTGAGCTCTGGGGTGCATGGGGAGGGGTGCCCGCCGCCGTCTGCACACTGTGTGTCCCCCCAATGCCGCCACCAGTACCGTGCCTATACCACCTCTGTCCACCCTGTCCCAGTCACGGTGCCTGGGATCCCTGCTGCGGTCGGTTGCCCACTGTCATACAGCACTGCCCAGTAGCTCTTTGGTGCTGCGCCCCTCCCTGTGTGTCTGCCCATACAGCCATCTGCAGTGGGCTGCGGTTCCCCACCTTCTGTGTCCCACCAGTCCCATTGTGCCCCATTCTCCACTGTGCCTGACAATACTGCTGGGCTGCCACCCTGTGTGTCACCCTGCTGCCCAGTGGTATCACCATCATCATAAGGGAGAGCACTCATTCCATCGGGTCGCTACTGGTGGTGCCGTCTCTGGTGCGGCGTTCTGTGTCCAGTCGCCATGGTGTCTGTCATGAGCACTGTGCCGGGTGCTGCGACATTATTATGCCTGTCGGTCTGCAGTCCATCGGGGTGCACTGTGGCGGTGTCCCAGTGTCACTGTGGGGAAGGTCGCTGTTGTTGCTGCCTCTCTGATGTGGTGCTTCCCCTCTAGTAGTGACCCCAGCAGCAAGGCCAGGAGTTATCCTGACACTTCCTGCATTGGCATCTTTAAGCACAGAGGGCTGCTGATGCAGAGACATACCTGGAATAGGAAAGGGAGTACACAGACAAGTGTGAGCCAGTGACTGAGTGCAAGTGTTTAAATTGTGCAGATCAATATAACTTTTATGTTGATGCTGAATGATGTCTGTGACTGCTTTCTGGTTCTGTCATAAGGATGGACCAGAAAATAGAGTTCTTCCCAATGTGCTTTCCTTGTAAAATTTGACTGAATAAATTAAAATGTGTGCCATTATTGGGGAATGCCAATAATAAGAGGAGAAAAGTGGCTCAACCAGGTATCCCATCCTCAATGCAGCTCAATAAAATGACCCTTGATTCCACATGACTGTCTTTATTCATGTTCTCATCAACCCTTGGTAGGTGGTCCCCACCGAGGGACAATGTCATGGAGTGTTGGCCTGTGGTTAGGTTAGTGTTAACTGGTGATGTGCCATGGTAGGGCATGGACCAGCCAAACAGAAAAGAAGGAAACATTAAATAAAAAAAACACTTTTCACGGATGTCTGCACACCCTTTCTGGCAAGAAAAAGTCACTAAAGCCTTTGGTGCCAGTTAGGATTCCAATAAATTGATGCTCAGGTGTATGTCTTATAAATTGTATGAGATGGCAGTTCAAGTTGTTTAATTTCATTTAAAGGTAGGACTGCACAATCAAATCCAAAGCAGCCAAGTCTCTACCGCTGCCAAGCCCTGTCTTAGTCACTGATTTTTTTTTTTGGGGGGGGGACATTTCATGCATTTTTTTTCACCAGTTATAATTGATGCAGGCATCCCTGAACATCATTATCCCCCCATCCTCTACAGGCTGCTGACCACAGTCTAGGTTAGGACATTATGTAGTTAACTTTGCTCTTCTTAGAGGTCCTGCAGAGACCAAAGGGCAAGTATGACATCCTTACCTAGCTATTGCTAGGAGCATATTAACGATGAGGAGAAATGAGGGAACGTCCAGGGACTGATTAAACCCAATTTGTATCATTAAAAAGTCCCCAAAAAATATTTTCTCCTTCAACTTATCGGTAGAGTTAAGCTGGGCAGCAGGAGGGAGTAATGCTCTCACTATGTATTATTCTGTTTTATCCAGGCAGCTCGCCTTTCCAGTATGGGCTATTCTCGCCACCCCATGCTTTACATATTATGCATACTGGGTGCAAGAATACATGGATGTAGTATATTATAAATAGTGTAAAACTAGAACATACAAGAGAGAGAAAAGACATTTGGGAATAATAATTAGTAATAGTCTAGCATTTTAGAAAGTCTGCCAAAACATTGCAGCAGATATAACCTTGTCTGTGTCCCCTCCCCTCTAATCTGGCCTTAGGCAGGCAGGTAGGGTTCCACCCATGGGGTTGGGCAGGGGAGCAGCCCTGGCACCACTCCCAGGGGAGGAACCACTGCACCCACAAGGTGGAAGGCATCTGGAGGGTGCAGAGAGTGAGGGATTAAACAGAGCTGTAGCCAGCATCTCCCTCCCATTCTGTCCACCCTCTTCTGAAGGACTCTTCTTCCCTGGTCAGCATGAGGTGTATGGTGCCGCAAGACCTGGATCCTATTTGGTGGGGGTCACAGTCCAACCTCATTGAGTTTGCTTGTGGGAGCAGTTGTAAAATTCACAACAAGTGATTTATTATTAATAACAGTAAAATGAAAAAAAATGAAAAATTGTTCAGTGTAACTATTTACAAAGGCAGTATAAACAGAGAAAGTCCATCTGGGTTTCTTCTCAATTTCCAATCTCAGTCTCTGTCAGTCTCTGTGTCTCACTTTTACAAAACATTGCAGCTCATTTTTACAAGTCTGTGCAGGAGCTCTTTAAGAAAATAGCATGCTTATCACACAGTGTTCTTGTAAGTTTCAGCAAGTGCAGTAAAAAGAACATTGCGACCCAGAACTGACCTCTTGCTTACAGCTTCTCAGAGAGTTTGCAAACAGGTTAACCCCTTGAGTTCCAAACAGCTTTTTGCAATCATTAAAAGAGCCTGTTTTTCTACTTTTTTCCCCATTAGTAGATTATAAAGATCTGCCACTAGAGGGACCTTAGGTTTTTTTTTCTCTTCTCATTCATCTTTCATTGTTAACTCTCTCATACAGCGCTTTTTCGCATGAACCCAATCCTTCCCCCAAAATGGGCAAATCACATACCACCCTCCTAGTACCTCTTCTTTTCACCTTTCTTTGTCTTGGCAACTTAACTGGAGGCAAACAGCATCCCACATCTAAAGTTGATTTCTATTACAATTTTAACCATGACCCAGGCATGCATACTCAGTCCTGCACTGGCTCCTGCTACATCCATTTCCCTGGCAATCCCCGGGGGTCCTTATCTCATACCCTCTCCAGGCTTTCCCCATCTGCCTTAAAGTGATGCATTCCAGCCTGAGGAGGCACTCCAACCAAAAACAGTTAACCAAAGTGAATTACAGACTCCTGAAAGGTTACCTATACAGGATCATTCTCATCCTACTACTACTATCCGGCAATGTTCACCCCAATCCTGGCCCAGGAAGCATTGCCCAACCCATGGGCCAAGCAAATATGGCATCCATCAAGATGGCATCTGTCAGTATCTGCAGCCTGTTAAGTAAACTAGACAGCCTCAAAGTCTGGATCAACCAGCAAAACCCTGATATATTATCAGTGTCTGAGACATGGCTCTCCCCAAAGATTCTTGACACTGCAGTCACCATACCAGGATACACCATTTTCCGACAGGACAGGCTAACTAAGCATGGTGGCGGCTGTGCCATATATCTCAAAGAGACACTTAAGGGCTTTACCTTACCCATTACCAGTCTTGGATGCTCCACCCAGGCACTTGCAATAAAAGTTCTCCTCAGTACCCATAATAAGGCCCTAACGATCTTATCCGTCTACGTCCCTCCCAAAGAACACTCGACTGGCTTTCACAGCATCATGGACTACATCCGTAACCTAAAACCACACTCTGAAATCATAGTTTTCGGTGATCTTAACGTCAATTGGCTCTCTCCCCTGACATCGGCACTTTCAAGGACTCTGTCTCAGTGCTACATTTCTCACAGCTCGTTCCCTCACCCATGAGGGCAAATTACAGAATGGGAGCAAGTACCCTCCTTGACTGGATCCTCTCTAACCGACCGGACCATATTTCAGACGTGACAGTGCACCCAGATACACTAAGCATCACTCCCCATTACCTGCAGCTGGACAAACAAATTCCACAAGCCACTCCCTCAGACAATATATTGCAGGGTGCTGAAATGTGGGCACCTTGAGCCCCTCAAACTGTACCTGAGTAATACAGACTGGCCATTACTGGACACTACTAAAGATATCAACCTAACCTTGGACCATCTCATTAAGCATTTCAATACTGCCTGTGACATACATGCTCCCTACAAAAAGATGAAAGTTCATGGCACCTCAAACTCCTGGATGACCCCTGAACTTATCTCCAGGATGAAACACGGGGATCACCTCTGGCACTGTGCAAGAGAAATGGGCAGACAGGCAGACATGCAGGAATATAAAAAAGTCAGGAATTAATTCACAAGGGCAATCCACCACGTGAAAGCCAAATTCCATTGGGAAGAGCTTACAAATTTCTAGGGGACAGTAAGAATTTCTGGAACAACATTAAAGATGTCACTAGCAAAGTATCAAAAATCTCACCCTCAGTGCTAAACATTGATGGCACCCCTACTTTGGACCTACTTACCACAGCAAATACTTTTAACAACACTTTCACAGACCTGAGCAGCGTCCTCCCCCTGGATTTTTTTGATGATTCCACCCCTCCGCCTACACACAGTGCTAAGGAGAGGACAATAATTTCTCCCCCCTTTTACTTTAGGAAGGTCTCTTTGTTAACAGCCAAGAAATACTTGTGCAAAGTGCTTGGGAAGTCTAGATTCAGGGGAAACTCACTGGATCTTAAAATCGTTGCCCTCACACTAGATGAGCTACTGAATCCCTTAACTAAGATTCTTAACCTTTCGCTGAAGCTGGCCCAATTCCCAAAAATATGTAAGTCTGCCTTAGTGACACCCATACACAAGAGTGGAAACCGGGCCCTACATGCAAATTATAGACCAAAATCTATACTCCCACCGTTATCCAAGGTGTTCGAGCACGTAGTTGCAGACCAATTAATGGATTACCTTGAAAAATACTCTATCCAATGCCCACAGCAACACGGATTCCGAAAAGGTCATAGCACCACAATGGCACTATTGGAATTCACTGGCTACATCCATCAATCTCTCAACAAAGGCAATTCAGTGGGAGCAGCCTTCACAGACCTTACAACGGCCTTTGACACTGTTCACCACACACTTCTTCTTCAGCACCTAGCCCCATAGGTCTCACCTCTGACATGTTAGATTGGTTCAAGAGTTATCTGGATGGTCGATCCCAGCAGGTGAAAATTGCAAATGTTACCTCGTTCAAACTGCCCATCCGCTCAGGTGTACCACAGGGCTCTATTTTAAGGCCTTTACTTTTCAGCATCTTCATAAACAACCTACTGCAGGCCTGCCACCAACAGATGCTACTGTATGCGGATGATGCTGTCATCTTTACTAGTAACCCTGACCCACAGCAACTGGGACGTCAACTACAGCATAGTTTTGTAGAAGCTGAGGACTGGTTCAATGCTCACAAATTGATCTTGAACTACAAAAAAACTAAAGTTATGCTATTCAGTGGCATCCGTAGCAAGCACAAATCTCAGCCACTTACAATCCAAAACTGCACGGGAGTACCTCTGGAACAAATCCTACACTTTTAAGTATCTGGGAGTAACCCTGGATGTGGAAGGGATGCAGAGGCTCCAAGGTGACTGATGAGATCTCCCAGCTGTACGCACCACTCCAAAGTTATGTATAGGTCATTTAATAAACATGTGGCTGCAGCCATTTCTCCAAGACCTGTGTTGTGTGTATTGTTTCAGGGAAAGGGCTATGGTGATTAGTAAGATAATCATATCAGTGTAGGAAAAACAAGGGTAGATTAGAGACAGAACAAAAAAGGTGGACAAAATGATTTGGGAAATGCTGGGAACAACCTATGACGAGAGATTGAATTATCTCAATAATAACTCTCTAGATGCCATCAGAAAGGGGGGTGATATGACAGAGAGAGATAACTATATCATGGGGTACAATAGGGTGAGTTACAATGAACTGTACAACACAATGAACATCTCAACCCCTAGGGAACACAATCTCAAGTGTATAGGAGGTAATTTTAAAAAGGACATCAGGAAAGTTTTGTTCACAGAAAAGGTGTGGGGCACGTTTGCCTACTACTGTCCTTTATTGATTGACCATAAATGTGATCAAGACACAGCAGAATAATATCAAGGGGATAATTTCCAAAGAGAGGGTAAATACTGGTGGAAGGGTATTGGGGGATCGAGTATAGCAAGCATGATTAACAATGAGTACTGTGAGGCAGGTATATGGGGAAGACCCGATGGACTTATACTCTTGTTTTTTTTCTGGCCTTATCTTGTATGTTTACATTGGACAAGGAATGTATGCCAGTAAGGGACTCCCAAAAGTAAGCAGTTATTGGGGTCAGGTTCCAATCCCCCACCTCACAGTGGATGACCAGACTGGGTGCTTTTGTAGACAGTGGCTGTACCTACCCTCCCTAAAGCTCAAGCTCCATTAGTCCATGGAGACAACCTTGAGCTCGGGATTGTTGTATATATGGAAATATGGTTCAAGCAAAGTCAATAGAGACTGGCACCTACTTCAGGGACATTGTAGTAAACATTGCTCACTGGAGAAATGGAACCTTGTAATCAGTGGAATTCTTATTAAAATGTCAGTCTTTATTTGTATATAGTAAAAAATTATCTTCACGAATTCACATAGAAAAGCATAGCACTTACATACAAACTTAATAGTGCAGGTACGGTCTAAAATTCTCCTCATCAAACTGTTGTAGTATAACATGAGCAACCCCACACTAGGCTGCAGCTTCCTAAAGGGTTTCACACTGAAGTGGTGCTTTGACTTTGTTTGACCCATACCTATTTTTTGAATCAGGCACTACCCTTCCTTGGCTGTGGTCTGACGCTTTTCTATGTATATATGGAAATACCCAGCTTAGGTCTGTGGCTGTCTCCTTGTGCTAATGGAGCTCAAGCTTCAGCTTCAGGGAGGGTAAGCACTACCACCATGTGCAAAAGAACGTCCCCAGTCATCCATTGCAGTATTAATGAGGATCAGGACAGCACTGAACAAGGCTTGCAGATTTGCCCTGAACACTGTTGAAAATGTACACCAGTCCAATCTATATAACATGCTGGATTGTCTGCTTCTGGACTTCTATTATGTCATAATCATTGCACAGGGCTAATGAGAAGCCATACCAGTGGTGCGGAGGGTGGCGGTGCTAAATATCTCACCTGCTGCCACGCTGGTGATGTCTGTTCAGGAATAGACCTGGGTTGCTCAGGGGCTGGCCGGGAAAAGAGCACTGAGCATTCACAGACGGCTCACCTCCTTTGGGGGGGGAGGGGATCGCGCAAGTCACTACCAAGCTACCACCTAGTGGAGACTGGGTGGGGCAGCAGGTGACAGCCTCCTAATTGGCCAGGCACAGGTGCTGAGTGCATGTGACATCTTAATGGTGCACGCCAACCTCATGGCATATGTGCCAGCCTGGGATGGGAAACAGAAACAGGGAAAAATATGTGCACCATTCACCATGCACGATGGCATTCGGGAGCCTCTGGACCTCTCCCTATGTCGATCCCCACTGGTACGACAGTGGGGGGAACAGCTGTTGGTAATGGGACTCAGGGGGTCACCTAAAGTTAGAAATAGGTGGCAAGCGAGGGGGGGCAAACATTTAAATGAAAAAAAAAGTAAAAGAACCTCGTGAAATCAAAGTCCATTGACCATGCTTGGCATGTTATCCTGAAATAAAAATGTTTATAACACAAGGGCTGTAATGCATCAGAAGCTGGTACTTCCTAAAAGGAGCTCTTTACTCAGTAAAAAAAAATCTTTCTCATACAGAGCATCAAAAATATGGAACGGTTTACTTTCAACACTGACTGATTGTAAGGCTTTTTTATACAAAACGTTACTGAAGGTGATGGAATATCTGAGTGATTTGGCAAAATGTAATTGCTGGATACCTGTAGTTCTCTTCTTTGGCAGTATTTTGTGTTTTTACTTTCTGTTTTTCTCTCCCATTTTCACCCCGCCAACTGCCGGAACCTGTTTCCACCTGCCCAAGCCCTCTACCCAAGTGCTGGTAATGTATCAACTGTTTTAGCAGTGTCCTTATATTTAGGTATTAATCTGAATGTGTACTTTTTATGATTGTTTGATATTTTATTTTTGATTGCTGTGACAATGGACTTGGTATAGTTATATGTGTATTATGACCCGTGCTGACATCGGTCAGCTGTGAAAATGCACACTTGTTGCTCAGAGTCTTTCCTAATAAAAAAATTAATAAATGGAAAATGAAATGAACTATTGCACAGCATGGAGACACACCCTACTACAGCTGATTGAATGACGTGGGAAAGGGACAGAGTCTGTTTATAGTTCTGCTGACTTACAAAAACAATAAAATGTATTTTGTGAAAACAAACTACCATACCTTTCAACCCCATGTCTCAGAAATCAGGAACAACACTCAAAATGTCAGTGATAACTGGCCAAAATAGGGGACATATCTTAAGATATGGTCACATCAGCTCAAGAAACTATTTATAATATTTGGCTTAGTGACAAAACATAGCATTTTCTGAAGGAGAACTAGACTGCAACACTTCTGCCTGGCATTATTTTATTTTTCACAAAACACAGTTACATTACTGATTTTGTAAGTCAACAGTACTATGAACAAAGAACTGAATCTTGAAATGTTAGCTGTTTCTCATGTCACTCAAACACCAGACTGGTATTTTTATTTTAGAGTCGAAGGACAAGAACCAAAATCTGCAAAGAAGTTTTGTCTCCTTTAGTTTTAAGGAGGTACATTTCAGTAAAAAACTCAAATGGCCTTTTGTAGACCGTAATATGTCTTCAAAACACAACAGGGATCAAACCTAGGTTTCCCATATGAAAGCCTGATGTGCCACCAAGCCAACATCAGTCCAAGTTGTATGCTCATATAATTAGACCCTGCCTTTAATATAGGACTGAGCAGGTACATATAGTGTTTTTTTCAATATTGTGAGCTGCCACATAACCACTCCCCACACACACTTATTGCAGATTTTGTCGGAACAGCGGATCTGGTTTGCATTACTGAGACCTGGCTGGATGGAAATGCTGCTCCAATTTTGGAGGCCGCTATTCCTCCCAGGTACTCGGTGATACATCGCCCTAGATTGGATCGTGGTGTGGGGGGGTAGCGGTCTGTTTTAAGGCCAAATTGGGTCTCACGGGTGTACCAGTTGAGGAGGTCGAATCATTTGAGTGCACTGTGATAACTGGCGTGGGGTGCAGGATAGCTCTCATCTACCATCCACCCAGGGATGAAAAGCTGTTCCTGCAGGAAGTAGCAGACTTCACCACCGACATGGCTTTGGAGTCACCCAGACTGATGGTTCTGGGCAACTTCAATGCTTGGGTTGATGACGAATCCTCACTTTTTGGACAACACTTCCTCCAGTTGATGATATCACTGGGCTTTATACAGGTTGTTTCCTCAACTACCCATAATGGTGGTCACTCTCTTGATTTGGCCTTCCTCCTGGGGATTGAGGCCTCCGATTTGGGGCTGGAACCTGTCAGTTGGTCCGATCACTACACCATGAGGTTCAATTTTTCTGCCCCCCTGTGTAGGTCTGCTCCTGTGGAGATGGTCAGTTTCCGCCCTTTGAGGGATGTGGTCCCTGAAGACCTGGTGGCGGTGATTGACCTCTCAGAGCTCAATTAGGCCTGCCCAGGTCCAGAGCCATTAGTTCTAGCCTATAATAATGCCATTTCCTCAGCTCTTGACCTGATTGCTCAAGTCCCTGTTCGCCCCCTTCCACTTTGCCCTAGGGTCGCTTGGTTTGATGGGTCCTTGAGGGAGTTGCGGAGGTTGGGATGTAGGTTAGAACGATGCTGGCAGAAATCCACCTTGGATACCGACCATCTTATTTTGTAAGAGCATTATCAGCTCTGCCAATCAGTGATCTCCCATAAGAAGGCAGAATCCCTGTCCAGGGAGATCGCTGTCGCCCGGAATCGATCAGTCCAACTCTTCTGAATTGTGGACAGGCTGTGCAACCCAGCCTGTCTACAGCTCCGTCGAGTTTTTTCACAAATGGAGTGTGATGAGATCGCTCGATTCTTCACGAATAAGGTGACCGACATCAGGTTGGAGATCCATCAGACCCATTCTATGGGGGATGTTGTTGGTCGGTGCTCAGTCACCATGCCTCTTGTTTCCTGGAGTACCTTTGACCTGCCTGAGTTCATTGATATTATGAGAATTGTCCAGGGGATGCACCCTACATGCTGTAGTTTAGAGCCGGGCCCTACTTCCCTGATTTTCGGTTGTAGTGATATCATAGGCCCTGCCTTGACTCAGATTGTCCGGTGCTCCTTGGAATCAGATGAATTTCCAAGCTCCTTGGAGGAGGCGGTGGTGACACCTCTTCTGAAGAAAGCTTCTTTGGACCCGGATAATCCAGCGAACTACAGGCCTATCTCGAACCTTTCTTTTGTGGGAAAGGTTATCGAGGAAGTTGTAGCAACTCAACTAGAGAACCATTTGGCCATCCATAATATATACGAACCTCTCCAATCAGGTTTTCGTAAGAGGCACAGTACTGAGACTGCTCTGGTTTGGGTGCTCAATGATCTACTGATGGCGAGAGATCAGAGAAACTGCTCCATCCTGGTACTCCTTGATCTCTCTTCAGCCTTTAACACTGTGGACCATGGGGTTCTGCTCGAGTGCCTGAGGGCCATCTGTGGACTGACTGGTACAGTGCTCAGATGGTTTTCATCTTTTCTCACCAGTAGAACTCAGAGAGTTGTCTTGGGAATTTTTTCTTCTGAGTCTTTCTTCTGCTTTGTGGGGTGCCTCAGGGCTTGGTGCTGTCCCCCATGTTGTTTGCAGTTTATATGCTGCCCCTCAGAGATATTGTAAGATGGTATGGGCTGAGGTTTCACTGCTACGCTGATGATGTCCAGCGCAACCTGTCTTTTGTCCCCGACCAGGTTAGTGCTCTCTCGGTATTTAACAGCTGCCTCACTGAAATCCAAGACTGGATGAATTCCAGTGGGTTAAAGTTGAACGCAGGTAAAACTGAGGTTTTGGTAGTGGACCTGGGTCACAGGACACAGGGGCTGAGGACTGATTTGTCCTCCAGCTTATTCCTGGGGGGAGCTCAGATCCTTACCTCTGAACAGGTGCGTCACCTGGGAGTGATACTTGATGATGGACTGACCCTTCATCATCAGGTGTTGGCAGTCATTAAGTTAGCCTTTTACCATCTTAGGAACATTGCCAGGATCAAGTACCTTGTTCCATCCAGTGATCTGCTCATTTTTCTCCACGCCTTTGTGACCTTGCGCCTTGACTACTGCAGCTCCCTTTACTTAGGGCTTCCTGGGGTTGATATCCACCGCTTGCAGCTAGTGCAGAACGCTGCCACACATTTATTGGCTGGGGTACCTAGCAGATCTTATATTACCCCAGTGCTGCGCGATCTGCACTGGCTGCCGGTTCAGTGGCGGATTACCTTTAAGGTAGGCTTGCTAACCTACAAAGCCCTACACGGACTTGGTCCTGACTACTTGAAAGAGCTTCTGACTCCTTACACCCCTGCATGACAGGGGGTTGCTGGAGATTCCGAGGCTTAGTTTGAATTCATCTGGGGCATGTGCTTTTATGTTTGCTGCCCCTACCCGCTGGAATTCTCTGCCCCATCAGCTATGGTAGTGCAGGGCGGTGGGGAGCTTTAAGCAGGCACTGAAGACATTTTTGTGGAGTAAGGCATTTCCTGATTTGCTCTGATTTTACTTGTTTTATTGAATTATTTGTGAACTTGTGAAGCGCCTTGATACTGTGAAAGGCACTCAATTAAATAAAGCTATTATTATTATTATTTAAATGTATATAATGACTACCGCTTCCCTGGTCTACGGTTCCAGCTATGCTGAGCCTTTATTAGTTACTGTTGTGTCCCTTCTGTATGGAAAATAGCTCATATATTAACACTATTCAAATCTGGTGACCCAGGAGACCTCAATAATCATAGGTCTACATCGCTTTTTACCCATTCCATCAAAATTACTAGAAAAATTAATCAATAAACAGATCAGGGATTACCTAGACAACGCAAACCTCATTAACCCACTACAGTCTGGATTGCAGCCTTTCATAACCTACAACAGCCCTCACGAAAGTTTTGGACAATTGGCTTCTCTCCTTAGACCATAAACATACCACAAGAGCAGTCTTCCTTGACCTGAGCAAAGCCTTCGATACAGTAGACTATACAATACTGCTAGATAAACTTAAGGAGCATGGCATGAATGGACCTACTGTTAATTGGTTCTCCAGTTATCTGTCTGGCCAACAGCAGCAAATTAGGGTAGACGGGACCTTCTCACCACTTCTTCCACTCTCCCGAGGGGTACTCCAAGGCCTGATTCTTGGCCCCTTCCTCTTCTTGATATACATCAGTACCCTAAGCAATAATATATCCAAGGCTCAGCTCTATTTCTTTGCTGACGATGCTGTCCTTTATAGTTTAGAAACTTCAGTTATGGATGTCTGTCATGAACTTCAATCAAAATTTTACCTTTTGCAACATAATGTTCTTCACTCTAAACTATTATTAAATACCAAAAGAAAAGTCATGTTCTTCCAACCCAATAATCATTTTACTATGTCTAAAACCTCCACTCCCTCATTGTCTATCATAACCCTGTTAGGAGACACCCTAGAGGTTGTGGATAACTTTAAATATCTCGGTTTCCTATTGGACCATAACCTCTCCTTCTCGTCCCATATTGAAGCTCTCAAAAAACAGCTAAAGTTGTGGCTTGGTTTCCTTTATAGGAATAAAGCCTTATTCTCCAAAGAGTCCAGGGCAAGACTGGTCCAAACCACATTTCTTCCTGTTGAACTGTATTGACATTCTATACAGCCATTGCTCAACTACTAGTCTACGTAAGTTAGATGTCCTGTACCATCGAGCCATCCACTTTATCACAAATGCACCATTCAGGAAGCACCACTCTGACCTCTATGCTGCAATTGGGTGGACATCCCTTACCACCAGAAGATTGCTAAATATTTATGTCTGGGCATGCAAAGTCTTGCTTTGTAAGCTACCACCATATATCTCAAGCCTGCTTCGCCATACCTCATGCACCTACACCCTTAGGAAAATGTCATACATAATGCTTGAAGTCCCTAAATTCTGCACTAATTGTGGCAAAGCTACCATCAGTCATGCTATCCCCCTTGCGTGGAATAAGCTGCAATCATCCCTCAAATTGTCCAATCTAGTCCCATTAAATGCATTTAAACACCTTGTCACCAAGTATACAAATGATGTTTGCTACTGTTTCTCAGCTTAAATCTTTTAGTTTTGATCTCCTCATCTTTCCTCTGATCCTATCTTGTAACTCCTCCCTATTCTCCCTTAGATTCCTCAAATCCCCCTGTATGTATGCTCCTTAACTAGTTACCTCCAGTAGCTCCATATGAAGTCCGAACTATCCATTGTTAACCTGACACAAAATGGCCACCCAGGAGGTAATGAGTTAACTTCCTTCCCACTTTCCATCCCCTTGGCTCGTATTTTTCTCTCTGTGCTTCAACTATCAGCTTAGCGTATATCATTTCTATGAGTTATTTATTTATTTTTTGAGTTTTGGTAACCGGGTATATCCACTGAGACAATTACAGTCCCTTTTTCAGGGTTGACCTGGGAGTGCAGCAACAAACAGCACTTGTTTATCATTATTGTCACATTATGTGTTGTTGTCTATCACTATATACCCATATGTAGGGATGTAAGTTTGTCATGGCAGTCATGCACGTCATTGATTCCATGATGTTTGATCTTTATTCAGGACTTCCATGACTTTCACTAGTGTCATCAGAATGTAGCAATGATGACAGTGCCACATTTATTACTGTTTACTAATGATTTCATGAACAAACAATGAGTCATTGAAACCTCATCCATGACAAACTTACATCCCTACCTATATGTAACTATTGCACTTCTTTAATTGCATTACTGCTTTTTTAATTGTACCTGCTCTGTTTCTTATATATTACACTGTACTGTTAGTAAATTGTCCCGCATGAGACCTCCTTGTAAATGAGCATGCTCAATGGAGTTTTCCTGGTTAAATAAACTTGAACTTGAACTGTATACCAGTATTGTCAAAACCCTTACTTTCCATACAAGTCCCACTTGACTTTAATGAGTCGGAGGATCACGGGATGCATGATGAGGTCCAGTTGTCCCTGTAGTACTATCATCTCCAGCTGCGGACACAACAAGAAACACTGAGTGTTACCTAGTGAGGTCACTACATAACAGTTTCACCAGCAGAAGGTGAAGCTGAAAAGTAAGAGATAAAATAAATGGCAAGAGAGAGTGCAGCATGATAAACAATACTGCAAACAGGTAACAGGTACTCTTATTTTAACTTTATCAGATCAAGATAAATTAAAAAAGTGCATACATTTCTGATAGCCATCACCTTCTCTGCACTGTCCTATTACAGCTCTTTTAGCAATGAGCCAGTGAACTATTTAAACAGCTTACAATGTTCTCAAGGTACATTCCTTATCACATGTGACTTCTCCGATTCTTATGGCGGAGAAGTCTCTTTTAGTAGCCCTGAATAGTTATACTTTTGGGCTCCTGGGTAGAGGGTGCCTTACAAGCACTGCATCAGCCTATGGCAAATTATTCCATTAATCCATTACAGTGTATTGTAGAATGCTGTTGAGCATGGAAATCCATGCTCAGAACAGCATTATAATTACTGGCGACCCCCTTTAATACCCTGTTTTCAGACTCTGCTGAAATGCCGTAATAACTCGAAATCGAGTTATTACGGCATTTTCAAAATACTATTCATTCACAGTTCTCGAGCGTGTCTGAGCTCGAGACATTCTGAGCGGTGAAGCAATAAATTTAAACCGCGAATCAGTTAAACTTACAGTCGCTAGATTCAGAGCATCATCATTCCTGCCTGTAAAGTGTATCGTTCTGACCTGGTAGCATGGCCGAGTGGTGTCCCTTTCAGTAAATCATATGCCCCAAAATACACACACACAGAAGTGCTTTGTATAAAAAATTGTCACCCGTCGGTGCTGCGCTAATTTTTTATTAGTTCTGAAATACAGAAGCCGCCGAGTGTAGACTGATGAAAGCGAGTGATTCGGCGGCTTCAGAAGGCAAGATTGAAGCGTGAATGAGTGTTACTATAGCAACACTCATTCCCGCTTGAATCTCGCCTTCTGAAGCCGCCCAGTCACTCGCTCTCATCAGTCTACATTTGGAAGTTCTGTATTCAAAACTAATAAAATTAAGCATATAGTGTCAATTTTTAATAATGGCACTTCTCTGTGTGTGTATTTTGGATATAATTTACTGAAACGAACACCGATTGCCCAGGCTTTCTCTCCACCCAAGTTGTTTTAGGTAGGAAGTCCATGCCCCAGTAATTATAAAATAACAGATGGCAGGTCTGGATAGGCAGTTATCACACCCTCGTGCGTGATGCCCACATAAACCTTCGAGCCGCTCGCGAGGTATATGGGTCATCACACACCTTGGGTGTGAAAAAAATATTCATAACACAGACTTGCCTATCCATTATTCTCTATATAATGTATGGGTAGCCCTTATTATCCACTGAAATCAAACAGATTACAATCTTGTAATCCCACTGTTGTCATGTCAGAACCTTATAAACCTATCTCATCTATGTCATAGCAGTGGGTTTACAAAACGGAATGCCAGTGTTATTCAGTATTCTACACACCCAGACTGTGATTGTTAGCCTCAGTACAGTATTCAAATAACATTCCAGTTGTCTCAGTTTATTGTTACTGAGTCTAGCAATATCTATGTCTGACAGAGATTTTAACTCTGGTGTTATTTTGGCCTGCTGACATTCAGTCCGTGTATCCTAATAAATTGTTTTCCTACACAATCATGTGGCTGTAGTGCAGATTCATTAATAAGGTAAGGCTAAATTACTTGTGTTCGGAGGGGGTAACTTCTCATGTCGAGTCTCATACGCTATAAATGACAATGCCTGATGTACAGGTGATAACTATGGTGTAATCATCGCTTGTGGTTGCCAGGGCATTTGTAAACCTCTCAAGCTGTGCTCTCAAGGTTTACTGATGCCCTAGCAACCACTCGAGGTGATTATACCATGGTTATCACCTGTACATCAGGCATTATCCTCTATGTTGTGCTTCACTCAGTGTGTCATGATGTTGTGCTACACTGAGTACATCACCAGTGGAGCACAACAAGATTGATCACATTCATGCATGCATGATGTAGGGCTGCAGGAGTGACAGCAGACCAGGAAGCAAGCAGTGCTTGAAGAACCAGACCACACAGGTACTTTTCAGTACTCGGGGTGGGGGTCCTTTTTACAGAAATGGAGCAAAAGTATGGTTGCTCATACACTATAAAAGACTGTATATGATCAATCACACACAAACAAGGTGGTTTTGTGATCTCGAGGTTTCTGTGGTAACAGACCTCTCGAGCTGCACTCTCTAGGTCTCAGGTTACCACGGGAACTTCTTGACCATAAAACTGTCTTGTTGTATATGATTGCTGATACACAATCCTCTATATCAAACTTTTGGTTTGCTCTTACAGATCCAGGATTCTGGGGAGGACTTTTCATGTGGTGTGCTTCCTCCTTTGCTTCATGTTCCATAATCAGTATGCGGCCTATTTACAGCAGAGGCAGTTGATCTGGCAAATTCTTTCCCAAAATCTCTGATCTCCAAAGATATTTTCACAAAGTTTTTGTCTGGTACTACAACACAGAAAAGGAAAAAATCTCCCCAGAACTTTCAGAAAATAATTTGCTGAATCAGCTACTGCTTCTGTTCATGTAAGCAATCGGACACAATCAGGCATGCACCAAACAGTTCTAGTGCATGGCCAGGGGAGTAGTATGGCCTTCAGCCCTGGCCATGCATTGGAACTATCTAATGCACATCCCTAGAGCGTTTTATTGTGCTTATCAAATGGGATCATTTAAGTTAAAAAAATACAAAGTTTGGTTAAATTAATTAAATATTAATTTATGTATTTAAATATGCATGCTTAAAGAGACACTGTCAACCCCCTTAAGCCTCAAAGTGTCCCTAGTTTAAAAAACATATTTTATAACTGTTCACATTCTATAGAGACTTGTTATACAGCTGCTAGTTTGATTTGGATTCCTTTTTCCTCTTAAAAAGTGAAAAACTGAATGCCCACCATATTGGTGTTACCACACTGAAACATGTTAGTTTTTGTTTCTTGACCAACTCCCCCTGCATCTTTCCGGGACTCAGGTACACCCCCTGCACAATCAAGCCATTCATCATGCAATGCATGTAAAGGAGACTGTTGTATCATGAGTGGCTGCACTGTTTGAGGGTGTTTCTAATATTCAGGAAGTATGCAACAAGAGTAGTTCAATGATATGAAGCAAAACAAGGCTGAGTATAACTGTACATTACCGTGCATTTCAGTTCTAACAGGAAAGGAGGCAAATAAAACAACCAACAGCATCAATGACTGTTAGAGAAGGTAAGCAATTATAAAACGTGGGTTTTACCTAGAAATAATATGATGCAAAAGAGGTTGACAGTGTACCTTTAAGATGAAATAGTAGCTTAACCTTGTTGTGTGGAGGGGGAGGGGTTTAAAACAATAACCTTTTTGGGGGAACCAAGAAAACACTAGAAATCTCGTGATCCACTACATGAAAAGGATGGTGGGAAAATAAATAATTTGTTAGTATCAGTAATAATGAAGTTCACAGGTCCATTGAAACTGCAGTTGCTGAGGTTGAGCAAACGTCTCATGCTTCATTATGCACCTGGACATGCAATAACCTCCGACAACAAATGCCTCCTCATGTCTTATTACTTTCCTCATCACAGCTAACAACCAATCAGGATGATGGATTTTGCCTATCCATTTTACAACAATTAATATCTGATTCTCATCTGTAGTATAGCCTTCTTATGCTTGACTCTTATCTCACTTTGGTTTCATGTAGCATAAATTTCATCAACTGTTTACCAAAAATGTAGTGTTAAATGAGTGAACCCCTGCATATGAACTAGCAAAAGATGTTGACATTTTGAGCTGTACCTCTAAACCTGTTAAAGCAGTGCATTAAACAAAAATAAATGAAATAATGCCATTTTTAGTTAAAACAAGTACAAATGTGATAACATTACAATATTTTATAAACTATAAAAACAAATATATGTGGAAGGGGATGGCTGAAGAGGGATGAGAGAAGGTTCTAGTTTATGGAAAGTGTTTTGAAGCCATGGAACAGTCTGCCAGCACAGATGGTGAGTACCAAGAGCATAAATGATTTCAAACATGACTGGGACAGAGTGAAGGGTTTGGTGGCTGCTCAGATTGGCAGTGGTAGGGAAAAGAGCATGGCAGTGAACTGGGAGAGAAAAAAACCCTGCATGGAAAATAGCTTCTGGGGCAGATAAGAAACTCAGGGCATAACAGAGCGACTGTTGGTCTTTTTCTGCTATCATTGTCTATGTTTCTACTAAAATACATGTTTATCTTGTATGCAGGTAGTTGGTAGCATGCTCTTCCCTGGGGCTGGAAAAATCAGAAGGTCATGTGTGTAATAGCCCAAAGTATCCCCAGTACAGCGCTAATGCCCCATTCCCCAGTGCCCCAATACAGTACAGTGCCCCAGTAAAGTGTTGCTAGCCCTAGGCAGTATAAGGTGGCAGAGAGAGGGAGTAGAGAAATATGGGGCCCCTTAGAAAAACTGTCTGCAGCTTAAAACACTTTTTTTGTCTCCCTCTGCAGCCTTTTCCTTACCCTGGCTTGTGACATGAGCCCAGTGCCAAGCACTGGAATATCCAGCTCACACTGGACCATTGGTTGCTCCCCACGTCATCAGGGAATTTTGGGGGGCTACATATAGGTCCAGGGTGGTGGGAACATGAGGTCAAGAAGAGATTTGGCCTGAGGGACAAAGAGGATGCAAGCAATTTTCGAAAGAAAAGGACTTAGCTGTGGTCCATCGGTGGCCAGTTTTCCTCCCCCCCCAGTGTGTGCAATGGTGCCAGTGTCAGCGGTCCCATCAGCAGTGGCAGTCCTGACAGCGGTCAAGTGAAGAGAAGAATTCAGTAGCTGTGGTGTGGGCTCTGCGTAGCCCCATGTTCTATTGTATTTCCATTTAAAAGTTAATTCTGGTCCCGTGTCAGTGACTAAGTGGGCCGCGGCAGTAAGCAGAGCGAGCCAGTGGGAGTGGCGTCAGAGCGAGGTAGCGACAGTGAGGAGGAGCATCGTGGGTGCAGTCTGGTCCTATTGCAAGACCACCTACATTCCCAGCATTGCAACCATCTCCATTCAGCCAGCAACACCAGCAGCCAGCCTCCCTACCCCCACAGCTTCACCCTGGGTCAGGCAGTGAGTCAGTGGCAGCACCACTGGGCAGGTGCTGACTGACACATCATTTATAACAACAGAACAATAATATTTAGAACACTGGCAGAGCAACAGGCAGTGGCTAAGGCTATGAGGGGGTGGGTAAGGCCTTAGTGAAGGAACTGCCAGGAGGGGCAGAGTAAGCCATTTAAAATAGAGAAATGCCTAGGTGAACTAGGTGGGCAGGACAAGCCCCATTTAGAATCTAGGAATCTTTGTTTATTATGTATATTTTTGTAAAAGTGTCTGTGTACACTTACCATGTGCTATTATTTATTGTATCACTGTTCCTCCCTTTGTAACCCTTTTCCCAGGGTCACCACTGAAAAAGGGACATTCGATCTTAGTGGGCCTACCCGGTTACCAAAATTCAAAGGAATAAAGAAATGCTTAGGTGAACTAGGTGGGCAGGGCAAGCCCCATTTAGAATAAAGAAATGTCTAGGTGAACTAGGTGGGCAGGGCAAGCCCCATTTAGAATAAAGAAATGCCTAGGTGAACTAGGTGGGCAGGGCAAGCCCCATTTAGAATAAAGAAATGTTTAGGTGAGCTACAGTAGGTGGGCAGGACCGGTTCCATTTTCAAAAAGAAGTACACACCAGTGCAAGGGCAAGTCAGAGATGGGCCTATTGCCCAAAGAGGACACCAGCAGCCCAAAACAAAAGCGCTAGTTCAAATATTTAAATAAACAATTTTACTGACTTTGCAAACTAGCCCCAGCCAGGAGCAGGGGAAGGGAGCAGACAGACCCCAGCCAGCCACCCAGTAGCATAGCTGTCACAGCCCTAGCCAAGGGCTAATTAATATGTTATAGACATTTAAGATATTTTACTGGTTCTGGAGCCACCAACAAGGGAGAGACAGTGAGTGTGGAACATCAGCATACAGGCCTTAAGTAATTAACACTAAGCAAAGAGGACATGATTGCTGTTTTACTAGAAAGCAAAGTGTATGCCTGTGGGAGGGAAGGCATAGCCCACAGGGGTCGATTTCGGGCCCGGTATTGTTTAATATATTTATAAATGACATCAGGGAGGACATTCAGGGCAAGATGTGCCTATTTGCTGATGACATCAAGCTCTATGGGAGGGTGGACACCCAGGAGGGGATAAAAGAGTCATGGTAGGGCCTAGCCAGACTGAAGAAATGGATGGGGATGTAGCAGTTGGGATTTAACACCAAAAAGTGCAAGGTGATGCACACTGAGGCAAGAAACCCTCGAGCAGAGTACTACATAGGAAAAGTACAGGTTGCCGAGTCAGAAGAAGAAAAAAGACCTGAGGGTAGTAATTACTAGTGACCTGACGCAGTCCGCGCAATGCAAAAAGGCAGTGGCAAAGGTCAACAGGATACTGGACTGCATCACAAGGGGGTTCAGTAGCAAGCACAGCAAGGTTATTCTTCCAATATATAAAGCTCAGGTAAGGCCTCACTTGGAATATGGTGTGAGGTATTGGCACCCATACCTAAAAAAAGACATTAAATTGCTGGAAGGGATGCAGAGAAGGGTGACTAAAATGACCAGAGGACAGCAGGACAGATCATACGATGAGAGGCTGGAAGCCCTGAGGATGTACTCTTTGGAAGAGAGCAGGCAGAGGGGGATATGATAGAGACCTTCAAGTACCTGAAGGGAGTGAACAAAGTATAGTGTGAAGGTCTCTTCAACAAGAGAGAAAATACCACCAACAGAGGACACAGCCTGAAGCTGGTGAGGGGAAGATATACGAAGGATGTGAGGAAACACTTCTTAATGGAAAGGGTGGTGTCAGCCTGGAATGAGCTGCCAGAGGAGGTTGTGGCAACCAGGTCAGTGGGAGCATTCAAAAGAGCCTGGGATAAACACAGAGGAAAGTCATGGAACATAGGTAAAGGGAGGAGGGAAGACAAGGGAGGGCACCAACACTGGAGTAGGGGTAAAATAAAAAAAAATACAGACTGAGCAGACATGGTAGACCCGGTGATCTCCTTCTGCTGGCTACTTCTTACGTTCTTATGATCCGGCTACTTACCGGGGTTCTGGAGGCATTTGTCTTGTAGTCTGTAAAGGAAACAACAACAGAGAATATTAGCAACAAAGCACTATATCACCTATATTATTTCTTCATTCTTTTAGTCATTCATTTATTAGTTTTGAACAGGAAAGACACACTGAGCTGTAATAGTTTGTTTATAGGTTTCTCTGGGGGGGGTACATGGACCTGTTTTTGTCTTTTTATATAGCTTTTTGTTCCCCTACTACTATTTTCACTTAACTTCAGGCTCCTTGACTGGCCACACCAGTCAGGACAACTGCTCCCCCTCCACCATCCAGCCAATGAGGATCCGCACTGCACAGTGCCAGGCCCGAAACTGTTGAGGGCTATCATTATCATATCTTAAGTTCAGCAACCAGTGTAGTGCAGCAGTTAAAAAATCAACTAGAATTATTGGATGCATCAAGAGATCCTTTTATTCTAGAAACAGGTTTTGCATCTTGCCATTGTATAGGGATTATGTTCATCCACACCTGGACTATTGCTCTCAACTGGGCAGTCCACACCTATGCCAAGATGTAAGGAGAATTGAGGGTGTCCAAAGAAGTATAACAAAATGGATAAATGGAATGCACAGTAAAACATACAAGCAAATGCTTATTAATCTTAATCTATACCCAGTGGAACTCAGGTGTACAAGAGGAGACCTTTTGCTGATATACCATATATCTAGGGATAGGCAACTCTAGAAAGAGTTGGAATTTAAAGAGAATCACAGGGCCCTCTCTCTTAGGAGTCACAATCGTCAGCTGATACTGACCTACCCTAAACTAGACAGTAGAAGATTTTTCTACACTCAAAGGATTATACAGCTGTGGAACTCCTTGCCAAAAGAAGTGGTGGAAGCAGATACCTTTGGTACCTTCAAAATCAGATTAGACAAACATCTACTAAAACAAATGGGTACATAAAACCCCCGCTTGGCAGGAGATGTACAATAATGGGCATAGCAAGCCTTCTGTGCATCTATTATATCCTAGTATGACTCCTAGTATGAGTATCATTATTATAGGTGTCAGTGGGTCATCATGTTGCACACACACCTCTGAGGCCAGAAGATCAGAATGCTGTGGGTTCTATCCCCACTCCAGGCACTTGGGTTAAATCCTAATACTGACACTGTACTGCAGCATGAGGGGGGTGCTGCACTTCTGAGGTGCCATCTTTCAGATGAGACATTAAACCGGGGTCCCATCTGCCTATTCTGGTGGTAGTTCAGGTGGCTGTTAAAAGATCCCAAGGCACTTCTTGAAAAGAGTAGGGGCATTTATTAGGGAAAGAAAAATCATACAAACAAATGGTTGCCAAAGTACCAAAGAGAAAAAAACACCACACAAAACAAAAAAAAAGTCCCCAAAACACCCACATTTCAAAATATAAACAAACCAAACAGAACAAAACAGTGTAAAAGGGAAGAAGAATCAAGGTCATAACAATTCATGTCAACAAAACAAAATCAGACATATAGTATACAGTCATAATATTTGGTTTTAGCTACCTATTACTAAAATCATATTTATTCCTTATATGTTTCCTGAAAAAATCTGGATCTGATTTAAATAAATACCCATAAAAAAAAAATCCTACAACGAAAAAAATAGGTAAAAAAAACCCTTCCACATATGTCGACAATATAAGTCTTGTTTATGAAAACTTCCAGTACAAAACTTGCTATGAAAATATACTAAACTAAAAAAAGAAGAAAATTCAAGTAAAAGGAGCATCAGAGTCAGTAATCCATGGAAGATTCTTGCATTTTGCTCTAAGGATTAACTTTTGGTTTCTTTTGAGTTCATCCCAGTAAACCCTTTTAAGATCTGAGGTGATTTTGGTTGCCAATTCCTTATAATCCATATATTTTTGTTGAGTATACAAGCATCTAGAATTCTATATATGCCAACGAATAATGGCAAAAATCACCTGTAGAGTACGTTCATCCCAAATGCTCCAAGCAGACCCATATGCTCCATAAATTAAAACTTCATAACTCAAAGAGCTAAAAAAGGTCCCTGCCATAAAGTAGCCGTGAAAGTCCAAAAGCGAGAAATATAGGAGCGTGTAAAAAAAGAGGCTGCATGGATTCTACTTGCTGTATACATTGTAGTCTACTACACCGTCTTTCAGCCAACTGTTTGTGTTTTTGATTTTCTTTCACATTTGACTTCTCATGACAGCAGAGCCAGTGGACATCCCAGAAGTGGGGGAGAATTCTTTTATTTTTTAATAAATTCTGTAAAGAGGGCAAAAAAGCCGGGGGAGGCACTTTAGGAAAATGCTAGGATCCATAAAACGACCCACAATAATGTGGTCATATAAAGTTTTTCTGTGTCCAGTTAAAACCATTCTCCTAGACATTTGCCATGCTTTCAATTTTAGGAATAATTGGCAGACAAAAGGGGGCACTTGACTGACAGCTCCCATTCCCCTTAATTGTCCTGTATCCCAGCGTCTAAACCATGGGCAACAAGAAGTAAAGAAAAATGGAGTCCAACATTTTCCTGTGTGAAAAAGTCAAGGTTTTACGTTAGTCATTATAAAAACAGAATAAAAGAAACCAAAGGAGTCACCATCCCTAAGCACCCTTTATCAATAGATAGATATAGAATATTCATTTCATATGATTTAAACCGCTTCCCCACACTGTCTGAAAAAAAATACTATAAAGAGTAGTTTCTAAAGTTTTGAGAGGTGGGAAAATGTAACTCATATTCAAAAAAGGGGGACCAAGAAGGTTTTTATTAAATGCATTCTCTTTTTCTTATTCGTTTGGTACATATTCCACTGGGTTACAAAAGACTTTCCCTGCTCTAATTTTGGAGACCAGTTCAGTTCTTCCATCTGTCCTTCCTCAAAACTGATCCCTGAGATCTTTACAGGTGTAATTATTAAGGTAATGCCTGCCACTGATGTTACATCTACCCTAGAGGCCCCCAAACATTTGCCCTGGCATTTCAGCAGGTTTAGAGAAGCCCCTGAGAACTTCCCAAAATCTTGACATACTTGAATAGCCTGTTCAGCTGAGGGTTTATCTGAAACCAGTAAATGAAGGTCATCTGCATATGCAGTGGCCTTAAAAGAAACCACTCTGTCAGGACACTGCAAATGCCTGATTGCAGGTGAGTTGTTGAGCTGATGGAGAAGAGGGTCTGTGCTAAAAACATATAGCGTGGGGCTCAATGGGCATCCCTGCCGTACTCCTGTTTTAATAGGAACTATAGGCCCCACCCAACCATTAGCCATGGGTGTAACTGTGGCAACCCAATATAAACTGCTAAGCCAGTTTATAAATTTGCAAGGTATGCAATATGATTTAAGCACAAATCAGAGGTATGTCTAGTTTACCACATCAAAGGCTTGTTTCTGGTCCAAAGCGAAAACAAGTCCTTCTGTCTGATGTTTCCTGCCCCTTTCAAAAATTTCCCTAAGGAGAATTAAATTGTCTGTCACCAAATGTTCTTTAACAGAACAAAATTGTGCTGGATGTATTAAATATTCCACTGTTTTTGAAAGTCTTGCATGGAGGATTTTGACCAACATTTTGAATCACTATTTAAAACAGCAGAACAACAAAAATGGGCTAAAATTTGACCCCACCTTTTTCTTCTTAATTGATGCTGGATGTCTTCCAGTTTATTTTGATGGTGACATTTTCAGTTTCTGTTATCATTTAAGAATTTTATGAAAGTTTTAAAATAATTATTTCTCAAGAAAAAGATGGCAGTCACACTTTTGCATTGAAATAATATTGATGACCTGAGGAGAGTAAGAATCCAGACAAAAATGCAAATGTACTGTACATGGCATAGGAAGCATCCAGAAAATCCAAATCAACTGTTCTGCCAATATTTTTCATAACCATAGCAGAAAATTAGCTTTTTAGAAAAAATAAATTTGTTACACTGCTGCTTTAAGAGACTAATGGGTCTTCAATTCTCAGTCTGTTGCCTGTCACCCTTTTTGAACAAAAAGATTAGAGTATCCTTATACGTGTCCAGAGGAACCCCAGAAGAAGATAACATTTCAGTGAAAGCCCCTGCCATTTCCACAGCCGTCAATAGTTTTTTGTGCAACTTTTGGTCTTCATGTATCATACGGTCATATGACAGCTGCCTTCCCCTGTGCCCCACATTCTTGTTGCTTCTTAAGTTTTTCCGCTTGAGTGGAATGAAATCCCATCATAGCAGTTTTGACAGATGTGATCTGAGCTGAATAATCTCAACCTGAGGTGACACTGAAAGAAATAAGTTGTTGTAGCTGTTTTCAGTTTTGTAAGTATTTGTAAGTATTTCCAATAAAGTGTGTCCCTACAATTCTTGCCCTCCTGTTTCAATAAAGCTATCAAATCTCTCTCTTGGTGTCTGTCCATTGTTGTTTTAATTTCCCCTTCACATTCTTAGGTTTTTTCTTCATTTTAAGAGAAGATTTATCCTCCTTTGGCTGCGTGGGCTGCAACTTGTCAGTGGGCTCTTCATCCAGATCCGTACCTTGGTCTGGGATAAAAGAGCTACAGGTAGACTCATCCGATTCATTTCCAGACAAATCAACTTGTTGGTGCGGAATATCAAACCTATTAGAGAGTGATAACTGTGAGGTTTTAGGTTGTTTAAGAGGTGGAGGTTTCCTGCCACCTCTTTTTCGCAGGACCATCCAAACCTCACCAAGAAAAGTTGACTGAAAGGGAAGGAGCATAGTCTCCTTCTCAATACGTATGCCAGAGGTGTCCATTTGTACCCCATGAGGGCACGAGTAACTTCAGGTTGTTGTGGAATCAGTCTACAGTCTACCGAAGTGGGCCCTGCAGGACTGACCATATCAGCAGCTGCTGCTACCTCTGGGACCTGGGGAGAGGGAGATTTTCAGTGACCCTAGTGTGCTCAATATCAAAATGAGGCACAGAAAGGACCTTCTGCCATTCGGCCCTAGGAGCTTTTTTGACCATCTCCCTCTGAGCCACAGCAATCAGTAATCTCTGCTCCACATCATCTGCTTGATTTTCCTGATTGTGTGCCACTCTAGAACAGGCAGCATATGAATGACCTAGCTCAGAGCATAAGTTGCATGCCAGACTGTTGGTGCAGTGCCCACTCATGTGACCAATAGCATTACAAGATGTACATTTTAATTTATCACACATACTGCTGAGACATGTGGAAGAGCCACACCTATAACAGGCCTTAGGCTGACCACCATAAAAAAGCACTCCCCTGTCCCTTCCCAAGTAAAAGCTATTGGGACGGTGTTGTAAACCAGCATCCATGGAGTTCAGAACTACCCAGGCCCTCCAACCCCCATTCCATATGTTCTCTGTGCCAAAAATGTCTTTGGGGTCTCCTTGGACAGTACATCTCTGCTTCAACCAGTAGACTAAGTCAGTCACGCTGACCCCCTCATTTCAAAACAGAACAACTATAGTTCAAAATGCTGGCTTGATCAGAGGGGTTGCTTCACAAGGGGCCCATAGTGGGGAAAGTCTAAGTTCTTGATATTTCCCCTAGACTTTTTCTAGACCAGAGCCAAGCTTAAAACTCACGTTGAAAGTTGTCTCACTAGAGACATGAATCAAAGTGTATTCCTCCACTGCATTAAAGCCCATTGACCCTTTTAGTAAGGTACATGCCACATAGACCCTGTCAGGATTTGTTTCCAAACCCCTTTTATAATGCAGATGAACTGCATTATGTTTTTTAGCTGGTGAAGTCGGGGAATGAAACAAGAAAGCATATGGTCTAGCCATTGCAGTCTGTGGGGTTGTGGCTTCTGTCTGTAAGGTAGAATTAATATCTGTAGAGGTACAGCAACTGTCAGTAGCTAAGGAGGAAGCAACTGGTTCAGATAATAAAGCAGTATAACCTTTAGTCATACTAGGAACTTCTTTCTGGGGTTGTACTAAAAAAGGCAAAGAGGGATTTGGGGTCAAAAGTAATTCAGGAGCAAAGACAAGGGTGATTTCAGCCCTGAGCTGATAGCTTCCATTTCAGTATCGGAAGCGGCAGCAATGCCACTTGGTTTAGTCAAAGGCTGGGCAGTGTCAATATGGGAAATAGAACTAAGCATTATAATACCTGTAGGTGTCATACCTGAAATCCATTTCTCCGCAGTGGTATCGAAAGCCCATTCAACATCCCTCAGCCTGGTTTGCACTGACTGAGATTGGGGTTTGTACTGAAGCAACTGCATGTTTGATAGCACCCCAACATAGGCCGGTCTGTTCTAAGACCATAGATGCCTTTCCAGATGGGACCCCAGCTCCAGGAGTGCTTCCAAATACAAGAGATTATGGTTTCCATGCTGCAGTAGTAAAATCAAACCGAGCACCATTTCTGAGACGCAACCCAGAAGGTGTTACCTCCTTACTAGCCTCGGGCATGACAGAGTGCTCCTGTTGCATCTCCTCTTTCTCTCTTCCTGGGTTCCTTGTGTTGAGCCCAGTTGATTATGTTTCCAAGACTGATGCTTCTGCTGCAGTCACTTGTTTTGTGGTCTGCAATAGCCTCGTCAGCGCTTCTTTCTTTTCCAGGTAAACCAGTTCTTCAGATTGCAAAAGTTCCTGTATTTCAGCTTCAGTTCTCTGTTCTTCTTTACCTGGCACTACCTGCTGTTGTGCAGTAACTATATGAGGCTCTGTATCTGAGCCGATCATCATTACTTTCTCCTTCTGTCCTTCTGAATCCAGATGCCCTGCGGCACCATAGAATTTGTTGACCTACAGCACTCCAGAGGCAGGGGAGGAGACCTGCTCCCCAGCCTCCCACACATCCTTCTCCATCGACAAGTCTCCAGGACTGGCCATCATTCAGATGGTCAGCGGGTCCCCCTACTGGAGAGTAGGGGAATTTCAGCGGTGTCCTGGCCAAATTTTCCCCCGTCACTAAAAAAACCACCAACAGCTTAAATCTGGTTCAATTTCAGTTGCCATCCATCTATATCCCCCCTCCTCCCTGGAACAAGGCTGAAAATAGGCAAAAAATTGTCTATCCTCCTGGTCTACAAACACTAAATCAATTATCAGCGGCAGAGAGATATTATTTTTTCTATCATTTTCTCCCTCCCCCTCCCCAGGTTTCCTGGCACAGCCCATGTTTACGCCAGCACGGACCCTCGTGTGCACATAACAATGCCCTTCAAGGGACACAAGCTTCCTCAGCCCACCACAGGGGTCACTACCATGGTAGAACCTGGACACTGCCCTCTCCAGGCTGGGAGTGCAGACCCCCTTCCCCGGTCATCCGATCCAACTTCTGAGTTCAGTTCTGAACCCAGGTCATTGGAGCGGAGCTCATAGTGCTTCTGCTGGGCCATCAGGCAACTCATATGGACCAGTTTTATCAACAGAGAGAATGTTGGCCAAAGCATTGTGGAACATCCCCTTATCTTCTGGCAGGAGCTAGGGGTGCCTACAGACTAGTTTCCTGCTACCTGGATGGCAAAGACTGAAAATAGCTTGCAGGGGCAAAGAAGTTGGCTGCCTCACCAGTCTTAACAGATCTTTTAGCCAATGTTGGAGACCCACAGTTGGAAAGAATACAGAACTGGCGGAACGAAAAAAGATTACAACTGAACTCCTTGGAAGATGAGGTGGATCCTTTGATTTCGCATATGGGGACAGAAAGAAAAAGGTTGCAAACCTTGCTTGAAGAAAATGAAGCCTGTCTTTTCCAGGTCCAGGACAAGACCCCTAAAAGAAATACAGAGCTGTCGATAACTGCACGGGCAAAATACAGACACCCAAAACCATGCTTCACAAAGACTGCACAAAGTAATGACAGCGTGGCGATTTAATATTCCAACTCAGGAGGGCAATTTACTGTTCCAACTCGGGGGGGTTAATTTTACTATTCCGACTCCAGGGGTAGGCAACTGGGGGGTGATTTACTATTCAACTCTGGGAGGAGGAGGAAACTCGAGGGGGGGTGCAATTTACTATTCCAACTCTGGGATAAGGCAAATTGGGGGGGCAATTTAGGATTCCCAATCCCGGGTGAGTGAAAGTCGGGGAAGGGACAAATTGCTGTAATATTCCCACACTGTTATGTCCATGTAGCTATTTTCGCCCACCCTGTTTCCACAGCACGCATTTCACTGTGCTGTTATTTGAATGTAGTTTTGATGGTATACCATCTTTTCCATGAATGGATGCATTTGCAGGTATATGGGGCCAAAGTGTGAATATGACCAGGTGACTACCAAAGACTTGTGTAATGAATATGGATGTATTAGAATTCTCTGTATGAATGTCTCTAATGTAATTTGTATGACAAGAGTGATCCTCCCTTTAGGTTCTGTTAGTGGGTGTTGCAAAACTCTGTGGAATCCATGGATCAGGAACAATCAGTTACTCAAGCATAAAACTTGAGCTGAGGAAAGGAAAATGAGTCAAGGAAATAGTAGTGACCTCAACAGGACAGCACCTAGAAGACTCGGTGGGTTAGTTGCTGCAGACAGCTAACCATCAGACAGCAGGTATGTCTCAGAATACCAAGGGGAGGACACAGGGACCAATGAGGTCCTCCAAGGATGCTATCATAGAGGCAGAGAAAATGCTACTTCCTGACCCAATAACACAGGATTAGATAGGCTAGCAAAATGAATAATCAGTCAAAAATGTACCTTTATTGCCTACAGATAGAACATTTCTAGCTGACATAAACTCAGAAGGGAGCTAGGAAGTTGCAGAAATCCCCCCCCCCCCACATTCGGGTGACATGAGGATTGTGACTAGGAACAGAAAACCATGTGCTCGTTTTTTTTCCATACAGCTTTTTTCTTCTAGCCGTGTCTGTGAGGGAGATACCTCATTTACAGGGATAGTCCCCCATTCTGGACTGTTGACCCTTGACCCTTCTCCGGGCCCTGGCCCTACCGACATCTCCCATGGGTCTACCTTCTATTGCGGGGCCCAGGGGGGAGGGCCAGATGCCCTCCACCCCAAGGCAGCCCACTTGTGCAGACCAGGGTTCAGCTTCAGCAGGCTCCAGGATCCAGGGGAAGCCCAGGGAGCCCAGGATGTCATATGGACAGACAAGGATTTTTCCCATTTTCTCCATTGGTTCCTCCCTTCTCCCCTGGTATGGGCATCGCCCATTGAGCAGCCTTGTTATCGCATAGCAATATCCTGCAGAGAAAGCAAGTTCTTTTGGCCCACTGCAGGGGTCTCTGCTGCACCACAGTCTGATGATATCTCTCCAGGACTACAGCACACTGCTGAGCAAAGCTGCTGCGAGCAGCCTGCCTCCCAACATGGGATCCAGAGTTTGCTCCCAAACTCAGGTCACCTGCACAGTCCAGGGTTCAGCTTTAGCAGGCACCAGGACTCAGGTGAAGCCCAGGGAGCCCAGGATGTCATATGGACAGACAAGGATTTTTCCTGTTTTCTCCATTGGTTCCTCCCTTCTCCCCTGGTAAGGGCATCACCCATTGAGCAGCCTTGTTGTTGTATAGCAATATCCTGCAGAAGAAGAAAGTTCTTTTGGCCCACTGCAGGGGTCTCTGCTGCACCAGTCTGACAATATCTCTCCAGGACTGCAGCACACTGCTGAGCGAAGCTGCTGCGGTCAGCCTGCCTCCCAACATAGGATCCAGGGTTCGCTCCCAAACTCAGGTCACCTGCATGGCAGCACAGTGCACTGCTGCTGGGCCATCTGGGCAGGCAACATGTTCAGTTTTAAAAGATCAAAGTTCCTCGACTCACAGTGAGCACCCAGGAGGGAATACCACTGGGAAATAAGTTTGCACTTTTACAGAACCCTTTGGATTAAGATTGTTCTAAGGATGGGGATCTCTGTGAGAAAAAATCAGTGGGCTACACCAAACCAAGAATGGGACATAGCCATAACAGGCTATGCATTATTCAGGAGGAGCAGGGAGAAGGGAAGGGGGGGTGGCACTTTATATAAAGAAGGTGATAGAGGTGACAGAGATGTATAACATTAGAGAGATCAAGGGACTAGAAATCCTTCAGATGCAGGCAACTATGGAAAAATGAAAAAAAGGGTCAAAACAGGAATGGTATACAGACCATCATCCAATAACCAGGAAGTGCACAGAGAATTGGTGGAGGCCATCAGGAGGACAGCATAACTCAGAAAGGTGCTGTTGTTAGAGAATTTCTATATGCCAGATGTGGACTGGAGTGTCCCAGTGGCAGCAAGCACACAGAATCAGCTCCTTGTGGAGGCATGTCAGGAAGCACTCCTGATACAACTAGTTCAGGTACCTACAAGGGAGGGGGCAATTCTTGACCTGGTTCTCACCAAGGGGAAGAGGATCCTAAATGTCACAGTCCAGAAGTCACTTGTAATATGATCATGGGATGGTGTGCAAGAAGATACGATTAGAAACCTGCTGGACACATAGCCAAATGAGGTATGGGACTTCAGGAAAGCGTACTTTGGGAGGATGCAGAAAACATTAGAGGACAGTATGGGGAAACAGATGGGACAGAGGGAGTGGACAATAAATGGGAAGCCTTTAAGACAGGATTGGCAGAAGTTGCAGAACTCTGCTTTGGGGAGGTATGCAAATGCAAAAAAGTGAAGAAACAGGGCAGTAACTGAGAAAAGAAGGACATTTTAGAGGCCCAAGGAGAGCCAAAAGGATAGGGACAGGGAAACACGTCTAAGGATAACAAGGGAAACTAGTAAGGTTGTGAAGAAGCTGAAGTTCAGGTCAGAACTAAGAATTAATTGAAAGGCTTGCCTGTAGTTCGGTGACCAAACAGCCAGACACTCTCACTTCCTGAGCTATATATGCAGTTCCCCTAAGCCTCACTGTGAAGCATTTTCTCTTTGCGGCCAAAGGCTCTGCCGGTTTGTCCTCTGAGCTGGTTGGGCCTCCCTGGCTGGGGCCTGCCCCTTCCAACTCTTGCTGGTCTCTGCAGGGCTTCTGTGTTTGTTTTCCTGCTTTTGGTTTGTATTTTGCCTTTGGCTGTGTATGCTTCCTTCCTTTTGGGAAGGGGGGGCTTTTCTGAGTTCCTAGCTTATTTGCCATTTCAGAGCTCATACTACTTGCTTTCACTTATTCATAACTCTCAAATTACTTGCTTTCACCTGACTCAGATTTATTTGAACCTAGCTGTACAGCTTACTCATGCTTGTTCTAATTACCTTATTTGTTTTTACTACTGCTGTACAGGCCTACTTGCTTCCTGTTGCTGCTTTGTTTACTCCCATTAATATTGTACCTTGTTTTACTCTGAGGTTAGTCAAAGCTCCTGCTGAGGCTATTAAATTAGCTTTATATCTGCATGTGGTTCTCGGCCTTCCATCACTTCCTTGTTTGTCCATGGCAGGGACTGGGAGGTGTTTGGGGGGGGTCATGGCCTATGTGGTTAATCAATTCTGTTCTAAATCCTGTCTTCGCTGCCGAAAATCCTGAGTTTATCACCTTGATTTGGCTATTCATGTCTGGCTGTCTTGCCCCCAATTCAGTGCTGTTTGATTGCTATACAGTTGTTATGCAGGTATACCTATCTGTACTACTGCTTACTGACCTATGAGGTCCACACTTGCTTACACAATCATTGCTTCATGCCTACTGCCATCCCCTTTGCTTCAGCCTGGGATTCTGCTGCACTCAATCTGCATTCGACCTTGCAAGGTCTCAGCACTCAATGCTCATTACAATATCAGCATGCCATGCTCATTCAGCTCACCAGCTTTTCAGCTCTCGATCAATTTCTGGGGCATGCCAGCCATTCTAGTTTGTCGCAGGGGTTCTGCAGCCGACGGTCTTGCTCTGCATTTAGTCCGCATCTCAAGCTTGTCCAACTTGGGGTGCGATCCTTCTCACCTGGCCCATAGCTGAGAATGTCCTCACCCCGGGCTTGGCTTTAGCTGTCTGCTACACAACAGCAGCTCCTGGTGTAGAATTTAAGACTAACAGTGAAGGGCAGTTACGATGATCTCCTTTGGCTCTAGTGTTCCACTATACCGGTTAGTCATTGACTTTAGTGGTTTCCCTAGCAAGGCACCTTCACCGCATTCTCCCTACGACTGCCTCTGGTTCACCTGGTTTGATTTAGGGTGGGTAGGCTGGGTGAGTGCCTCAGCAGTTGTTGCTCTCCTCTTGCACCTTGGATGGACGTTGTTGCAGAGTTTTCTCTCAACCTTCCACGGCATTCCCACATGGGGTTTGAGTGAGAGCCTCCCTCCAAATTGCAATATTTTCCACCACCCTTTAATTGGGTTTTCCAAATGGCAGCTGCAGAGCTGTCACTAAATAAACTATCCCAAGCCTGGAGGGGAAGGCAACCTAGGCCTTGGATCCCCAGAGATTTCCTCCTCAAAGGGTTTTTTTTCTCTTCTCCGTTGTCTCAGGTTATAACATTCAGTTAGCATAGTTGTTTCCCCTAGTTTCTTTAGATAGGTTCCGTTGTTGGATGGAGGTGGCGGATGTCCTGCCGTTCCCTCTCTCCTTAGGGGATTCCCCCATCTCAAAGCTAAACATCAGTATCATGCTATGCAAACCTGTGCAGTCCTTACGTTATTCCACTGAACATCTCATTGCATTATCAAACTGCCTCTGCTTCTCTACTTCTATGTTACAGTTACTGCTCCTATGTCACAGTTACTGCTTGCTCATGCTTCATGTTGCCTCCTTTTTGGAGATGATACTACACTTCTTTTGGGGGATTCTTGAGGTACCTTTAGCCATGGGAACCATCCCGTTGCACCTCTAGGTGTGGAACCCTCTCCGAGGGTTCCTTGCCTTCATACCCCTACAGGGTGGTAATTCCTCTGGAATAGAGAGTGTGAATGGCCAAAACCAAACTAACACAGCTGCACAAAGCATAACACTATACTGGCTCTGTGGGTCAGTGACTTGAAATGCTTGTCTGTAGTTCGGTGACCAAGCAGCCAGCCACTCCCACTTCCTGAGCTATATAGGCAGTTTCTCTAAGCCTCATTGTGAAGCATTTTTTTCTTTCCCCCACCATCTTCCCCTCCTCCTCCTCCTCCAGTGGCAGCACTCTCTCCTTAGGAGGATTTCTAAGGTACCTTTAGCCACTGGAACCATCCCTTTGCACCTTTAGGGGTGGAACCCTCTCCAAGGGTTCCTTGCCTTCGTACCCCTACAGGGTGGTAATTCCTCTGGATAGAGAGTGCGAACAGTCAAAATCAAACTAACACAGTTGCACAAAGCATAACACTATACTGGCTGCGTGGGTCAGTGAATGAAGGTGTGACACAGGAGGATAAGACGTACTTTCATTATATGCAGCAGAAGCACAAAACTATGGAGGATTTAATGAGGCTAAGGCAGAGAAAGAGGTAGGAGAAAGGGAGTGAGGGTAAGTCCAAAACACTGAACCATTAATTTTTGTTCAGTATTCACAAAAGAGGAGGAGGAGGAGGTGGGTGGAATGGGGACCATTGATGCTCACATCACCAAAGAAAGGATGCTGGAGGGTCTAGAAGCATTAAAAGTGGATAGAGCAATGGGTCCAGATGGGATGCAGCCAAGAAGACTAAGAAAAATGGTTCAGTGCTTGCAGCACCACTAGCGGATATCTTTAACTGATTTTTAAACACTAGGTTGCTCCACAGGAATCAAAGGACAGATGACTTTCTATGCCTGCACAATAGTGCCAGTAGGGATGATCCAGGATCCTATAGACCAGTCAGTCTGACATCTATAGTGAGGAAATTACTGGAAGCTATTCTAAGAGAAAGGCTGGTAGACTTCCTTAAGGCAACCAATCTATAGGACAGTAGACAATATAGGTTCATGAGGAGGAAGGTCCTGCCACATGAACATGATCAAATTATTTGGCTGAGAAACAAGGGCAGCCAACAAAGCACAGCAGTAGACATACTGTACCTAGACTTCGGTAAGGCCTTCGACTCGGTCCCCCTTAGGAGACTTGTCAACATACTGATGGTTCATGAGGTACAGAAAAGAATAAAAACATGGCTGGAAAAACTGGTTAAAGGGGTAAATGCAGAGGGTAGTCATGAATGGGGAACACTCAGAGGTAATACAGGTGGCAAGCAGAGTAACAAAGGGGTCAGCCCTGGGGCCTATCCTCTTTAACATATTCTTTTGTGATATAGTTATATGAGTGCAGGAGAAGATCTGCCTCTTTGTGGATGACACCAAAATCTGTGGGAGGATGGACAATGAGGACGGGATTAGAGCAATGAAGGAAGACATGGAAAGGCTTGAAGGTGGTCCAGGATATGGCAGCTGAAGTGTAATGCCAAGAAATCTAAGTCTAACCCCCCTACAAATGGGGGTTCCCAAAAAGTCTTCCTGGAGCTTGCCTAAATGCTCACTGCCAGGCTGGTGTCCAGCGTTTTAACAGTTTAAATGTGATTACCAGAGCTTGTATAACCTCTGTGTACTGTCTCTTTAAGAGCTGCCTAATTGCAGCATGAGTAATCTGAGAGGCAGCTCTGTTGAAAGATGTAACTATCTGCTGAAAATCATTTTTCGGATAAGACATTAAACCGAGGTCCCATCTGCCTGGATTGGTGGTAGTTCAGGTGGATGTTAAAGATCCCATGGCACTTATCGAAAAGAGTAGGGGAATATCCCTGGTGTCCTGGCCAAATTTCCCTCATTCACTAAAAATACCACCAACAGCTTAATCTCGTTTAAGGTCAGTTGGCATTCATCTGTTTCCCCTCCCCTGGGTCGTGCCTGAAAATAGGCAGGATTTGTCTAGTGCACTTACCTGGTCAACAAAAACTAAATAAATAAATTTACAGTGATAATGATAATGTAGTTTGTCTAACCTGCTTTCTTTGTAACAAGGACTGTTTTGTTTGTCTCCACTATATTGGTCCTGGACTGCAAATTGGACCAAACAGTTCTGGTGGGACCTAAAATGTAGCCGGACTACAAGAGCTGTCTGAATTCCAAATCTTAGGAACTGTGGTTTGAGTTTTTGCACCTTTTTTGCAACTGAAGGGGGAGCTCTAGCTTTGACTGACAGCCAAATCAGCCAACCAATTCTTTTGGGTCTTGGGGAAGTCCCAGGCTGCTTGCAGTTTTTCAGTTAGAACTAAGCTGGAAGCTGAGCAAGAAGGAGCTGAAGTGTTTCTGAGCAGCAATCGTGAGTGGAGTCCCATGGGAGAACTCTGAAAAGGCTAAGTTTTTGGCCTGCATGCCGGTGTGCTGCTCCTGAGAGGGAGAGAAGAGAATTATTTTGGACTAAATCAAAGTTTGTGTGACTAAAGTAAGCTACTGAAGTGGGCCAGGCTCAACCTGAAGACCGAATATTTTTGATGAATGCGATCGACCTGTCAGGAGTTCCAGCTACCCTTCAGCTCCCGGTGTGTGCAAAGACTTTGAGATTGTGCCCAGGGAGTGCTTTGCCTGGTACAGTAGATTACCGTACATGTAAATGTACTATGAGCTGCTAGTGGGTTGTGAGTTAGTTCCCCACTGTGTGAACTGTGTTCTGCTTGCTGGAAGCTGTATCCAGCCCAAAACGGACTGCTTCCGAACTTGTCTCCATGCGGTCTGGGCTTTGCCAGACTGGCCCAGCCAGACTACCCACTGCACAGAGAAGCCATCAATGAGAGACCTGCCTGGGGATCAGCCCCCCTGCTCCATGCTTGAACACGAACAACACCTCTGTGACTTGTGTGGGCCCTGCTTCTCCTGCCATTCCAGATCAACCACTTGCAGTCTCGATTTTCGTCCAGCCTGTGTCCAATCTTGGGTATCGTGAGTAAATACCAGGGTAGCTCGCTACATCAACAACTTAATCTGAGTGTCATCTGATTGTCTTGTTGTTTCATTTCCTTTATGAACTGAGCCCTCTGGCTCTGGATTACAATATTGTGTACTGTGCATGTTGTGTTTTCCATTACAGGGCCCCAACCAGCTGCAACCCTGGGCAACTGTCCTGGCTAGCCCATCTCTTCTCTACCTGGGTACCCAGAGGTGGATTGTGTGGGGGGACTCAAAGCACATGCATAACTGCTTGATTGATATAATGTTTAAGCTAATTAGCCTGATTTTGCCCCTCCCTTGTTCAAGTCCCCTGAATAAATTAGATCTAACTTTTTCTGCATGTAATCTGACTGTGGTTCCAGTTTGTGCTCAAAGTACTGTACTGTTGCTGTTTGCTGTGCTTAACCTTGCTTTACAGGGGGTCCCCAGGGTCGAGCCAGAGGAACCAGCCCTGGTGGTAAGTGCAAATGTGTGGGTACTTGTGTGGTGTACCAGGGGTATTGTGAAAGTGATTATTGTACAGGGGAGTTACAGTGTCCTTGAGGGCTGTGCACAGGTTAGCTTGACCACTACCAACCCTGACCTCTGGGTGGAGACACCCATTTCAGAACTCAGGCCCCTTAACCTGCTACTAGCCAAGCAGGCAGGGGTAGTAGCCCTTCGGATCGCGCCACCTAGGGGTTACATAAGGTAAGGCACATCCAGAACACAAACACAAAAATGCAATACCTGACGGGGGAGTGGTAATGGAGAGCACAGTTGAGGAAAGGGACCTGGGGCTTATAATCTTGGAAATCCTAAAAGCAACAGCACAGTGCGGCAAGACAGTGGGTAGGGAAAACAGGATGCTGGGATGCATAGGAAGGGGGATCAGTAGTAGAAGCAGAGCAGTGATCCTTACCCTGTACAGGTCCCTAGTATGTCCCCACCTGTGGAACTGTGCAAGGTTCTGGAGTCCACACCTAAGGAAGCTGTTCGCAGAGTTTAGCACACCAATGAGAAAAACAAAGATGCCATTTTGTTTCAAAAAGACTCTTGACAATTTATTGTGAAATACAGCTTACAAGTCACAATGCCTCAGCCAGTCACCCGTAGTGAACGCTTACCCCAGCGCTTTGCTTATGAAAAAAGGCTTTGTCAGGGGCTAGGGAAAATCATATGAGAAAAGACTGAGGAACCTTAATATTTACATCTTGGAGACAAAAAGGGAGAGGGGGCATGACAGAAATGTGCAAATATCTGTATGAGATTAACAAGGTGAAATGCAAAGTATAGTTCACCCTAAGTACAAACGCAAACACAAGGGGGATACACCAAAGCTGACAAATAGTAAATTCAGGAGGCATGTCCCCCAAAGCTGAGTAACAGCAAGCTCAAGGGTGGGGTGGGGCCACAAGTATTTTTTCACAAAAAGAGCAGTGGACACATGGAACAGTATGGTGGAGGAGGTGGTCTGCACCAACACATTGACTATATTCAAACATTTATTTATTTTATTTATTTATTGTATTCTAGGAATTAATACCTTTGAGCCAAGGCTCTTTTACAAAGGTTCCGGGTCAAATTAGGTACAAAGAATAGGGTTACAATGAGTTGCACATTTAGATTACATTGTGGAAATAAACAGAGACATGAAACAGTTAAACATCAAAGACATTTGTGAACGACAGATAATTACCAATTAAACACTTTCCTCATTTAGAAAACATATGGGAAGGGGAACGATAGGTAAGGGAAGTGTGATAGGTAGTGTAAGAGAGAGAAAGGGAGGGAGGAGCAGACCATAGTTAGAGAAAAGGATCCTCTACCAGGCCTTTGTCAGGTAAGTGGGCAGGGTGGAGAAGTGAAACAGTTAGGATTTAATCGAGGCAGTCACAGAAGTTGGAGGTGGCAAGGTGAGAGAATAGGCTAGATTTAAATGCACCTAAAGAGTTAGAGAAGGTAATAGAGGTGCTAAGGACATTAAGCCAGTAGGGGGCACGATAGGCAAATGATCTTTGACCCTGGGTAGTCCAGCAACGGGGGACCTGAAGAGGCTGATTTTTATGATCTTCTGGTGGGTCGGATACTTGTGTTCTGGCATAACAGATCTTGAATGCAAGGTGGGGTGAGGTCCATGATGGATTTCTTAGCCATAAGGCAGGTGAGGTACTTTAAGCGGTTTGAAAGTTGTAACCACCCAATTTCAGCATAGAGCTCGCAAGTATGAGTACGTCGATGAGCACCAGTAAGCAGCCGACAGGCCTTGTTAAGGGAGGTTGTGATACGTTTAAGTGCACTAGAAGAGGTGGACCCATAGACAATTAAGCCGTAGTTGATGACTGAGATGACTGAGGATTGAATAGCTAGCTTCAGTGCTGGTAGGGTAAGGAGTTGTCTGTTCCGGTAAAGTATCCCAAGCCGCTGATTAATAGTTTTGGCTATACCATCGATATGTGTTGCAAAGACTAGGCCTTGATCAAAGGTGATTCCAAGATATTTAAAGGTTCAAGGGTGATTCCCAGGGATGTGTTGATAGTGAGTGGTACTTGCCTTTTCTTGTTTTGCAGGCTTGAGAAGAGCATGGATTTTGTTTTTGTGGTTTAGAACCAGCTTATGTTCAATGAACCACGTCTCAACACTGGCAAATGCATGCTGGAGGCTGAGGCGTAAGGGGTTTGGATCTTTGTGCGAGGATAGAATCACAGCATCGTCAGCAAAGAGGATAATTTGCTCTGGGCAGGATTTAGGGAGGGAGTTTAGAAAAAAGGCTGAAGAGGAGAGGGCCTAAGATGGATCCCTGCGGAAATCCTGAGAGGACAGGCTTAGGGTCTGAGAGAACTCCTGCTATTTTTACAACCTGAGTGCGTTGGGCAAGGTAGCTTTTTATCCAGGCACCAGAGCCCAGGGAAAGCCCAAGAGACTGTAGTTGACTGAATGAGTAGACCATGGAGTACAGTGTCAAATGCCTTCATTAGATCAATGTACACAGCTCCAGTTAGGATTCCTTTGTTCAAGGCCATATGGATTGCTCCTGAGAATTCGAGCAGGGCTGTCGATGTGCTATGCCTTTTGTCTGAATCCATGTTGCTGGGCACAGAGGATGTTATATTTCTGCAGGTAGTCTGTTAGCTGGTCGGCCACTATACGTTCAAGAGCCTTTGACAGGGGAGGAAGTATTGAAATAGGTCTATAACATGGATGGGACAAGCTCAAGTTACCTGATAAGGGGAGGAGAGGGTGTAACGGGGAGGGAAAAAGGGAAGAAGATGGCCACTAGAGCCTTTGCAGATGTAATAGGTAGGGTTGGAAAGACTGAATGGGCCATTAGACCTTTTTCTACCATCACATTCTGTTTCATGTTTCAGTATCGTCATCAAGCGTACAACAGTCATCGTATAATGGAGATAACAAGGGGTGGCCTAAAATGACAGTGGAAAGGAAGGAATGATCGAGATCCACAGGTGAGTCCGCAGTTCCACACAAATCTCTGCCCTAAATGAGGCAAAGCTGAAGGTATAGAAGAGGGATAAAAAAACTCTATAATTTGGCCAACACCCTATCTAGAGTAGGGCGTTAAAGTGGAATACTGAAAGGGATTCAGGCAACTAGTGGCCGGTAGGGTTGGCATCACCCCATATAGGGTGAGGTGATATTACACAGGACAAATGAGTGTCAGTTATTGTGGGAGGAGGAAACTATAGGCAGTATGGATCACAGGTACGGCAGGGAGGTAACCAGCTGCAGGGATGGTGGGGTGTTCGTACCTTGGGCCACAACTGGGAGGGTGGTCCTCTGCCCCTTATGTGTGGAGCTCCAGCCACAGTTGGTAGCAGAAAGGGAATAGAGATCCCTGATGTTTGACCAGCTTAGTTGGTACCCACAATCACACTACACACTCCACCAGAGGCCCCGGCCCAAGGTGCAGGAGTGGGATGGTGGAAAGAAAGAGTGGCAAGGTCAGGGACAGTCAAAAAATGTCACTCAAGTTCCCTCAATTCTGACCACAAATTGCTTTGCACCATTGGTAGAAGTGCAGGAACCTGACTCCTTCAGGGGGTCTCTGAGATGGCTGGGAAGGGAGAGCGAGATGACACGTTGGCACCCAGTGGATGGAGCAGGAAAAAGGCAGCAAGAAACTTCCTAATAGTTGAGGATAATGTTTAGAGGGATGAAAGGTGGTGAAAGGAGGAGTAAAAAGGAGGTGGCAGTCAGATGCCTTCCAGGAGCATTGGTCATCCAGAATGTTGACAGGATATTGAGGATGCTTGAGGACAGGAGGGGGAAGTTGAGGTGCTGGTTCACTTAGGTACCAACAATCAGGTGTACTAGCTTCTGGAAGCACCCTTTCTGTGTGGGGGTAAGGGGGAGGGGAAGAAGGGAATAAGGAAGGAGGAGACTGAAACATTTAATGGGTGGTTGAATGTATAGTGTCAGGTTGGGAGGTATCATTTTGTGGGAGACTAGGGGGACTTCTGGGACAGAAGGCTGTTCATGGGTGATGGCCCTCACCTGACAAGATGGGAGACCAGTGTGCATGGGCAGAAGTTAGATGTCTACATAGGTGACCATTTAAATTGAGAGGGGTGAAACTGAGGTGGGGGAACCACAGAGGATGGTGGATGAAAGGTAAACTTCACTCATAAAGTCAGTAGGGATCAGGAACACCAGGAGGTTAAGGCATGAAGGGGAATACAAAAGGAAGAGCACTGACATGAAGGGAAAGGGTTAAGAACACAAGCAGGAAGGCAATCTGCCTAAATGCCAGGAGCCTAGAAAACAAAATTAGCAAATTCCAGGTGATGGCAGCAGATAGAAACATAGAAACAGAGTCTGACAGCAGATAAGGACCGCTAGGCCCATCGAGTCTGCTCATTTTCCCTACCTGTATCAGCGGCCGCTGACCCTACTTGATCATTGGCTTTAGCCTCTCTTCCCCCCCTCTAGGGTTCTCTTGTGCCTATCCCATTCATTTTTGAATCCCCCTAATGTGTTTGCTCCCCCCACCTCCTGGGTAGGCTGTTCCATGCATCCACCACCCTTTCTGTGAAAAAAACAAACTTCGTCCTATCCCCCCTTATCCTGCCCCCTCCAATCTCATATCGTGCCCCTTGTTCTTGTACATCTTCTAAACTGAAAGATGTCTCCCACTTGCACCTTGTTGATGCCCTTAAGGTACTTGAATGTTTCAATCATATCCCCCCATTCTCGCCTCTCCTCCAAAGTATACATATTGAGGTCTTTTAATCTCTCCTCGTACGCTTTGTTGCAAGCCCTGCACTATCTTAGTTGCCCTTCTCTGAACTGCCTCCACTCTGTTTATGTCCTTCCAGAGATGCAGCTTCCAGAACTGAACACAGTATTTCAGATGAGGTCTGACCAGTGTTCTGCATAGTGGCATCACCACCTCCCTTCTTCTGCTAGTGATACCCCTTCCTATGCACTCTAGCATACCACTGTCCCTCCCCGCTGCCTTTGTACTCTGCTTGGCTATCTTTAGGTCCTCTGAGATGATTATTCCCAAATCCCTTTCTTCCTTTGTGACTGTCAGTAACCTCCCCTCCCATCCTGTAACTCTCCTCAGGGGTTTTGCACCCCAGGTGCATGATTTTGCATGTCTTTGCATTGAATCTTAGTTGCCATACCTCGGACCATTTTTCTAGCTTCCCTAAGTTCCTCTTCATTTTCTCCACCCCTTCTGGAGTGTCTACTCTATTGCAGATCTTGGTGCCATCCACAAACAGGCAAATCTTCCCTTCCAGTCCTTCTGCAATGTCGCTAATGAAGACATTAAAAGGGACTGGCCCTAGGACTGATCTATGAAGTACCCAACTGGCCACCACCCATTCCTCAGACTGGACCCCATTTACCACGTCCCTTTGCTTTCTGTCCCTCAACCAATTTTGGACCCAATTCACCACCTTTTGGCACACATCCAAGCTCCCCAGCTTGTTTACCAGCCTCCTGTGTGGAACGGTATCAAACGCCTCCTGAAATCGAGGTGAGCGACATCCACCACTGCTCCCAATCTGCCTGTTTTGTCACCCAGTCAAAGAAATCTATCAGATTTGTCTGACATGATCTCACCGTTGTGAATCTATGCTGCATTGGAACCTGTGCCCTGCTGAATTCCAAGTTTTCCACAACCCTTTCCTTAAGAAGGGCCTCCATAATTTTCCCCACTACTGAGGTTAGGCTGACTGGCCTACAGTTGACTGCCTCCTCCCTGCTTCTGCTCTTACGAAGAGGACCTACATGTGCCCTCCTCCAGTCCTCTGGAACCACACCTGTATTGAGGGATTCATCAAACAAGTCTGCCAGTGGTGCCGCTAGCGCCATCCTTAGTTCCTTTAATATCCTAGGGTGTATGCTATCTGGCCCCATTGCTTTGTCCACCCTCGGTTTTGTGAGTTCTTCTAGAACTCTCTCTTCTGTAAAAGGACTGGTGTTCACCTCCCCCCTTTGATTCTGGTTGCCAGTTTAGGTCCCTCTCCTTCCCCTTCTTCAGTAAATACAGAACAGAAGTATTCATTCAGTATTGATGCTTTTTCTTGCTTACGCTCCACACACTCCTTTTTTCCCCTTCCGAGCCTTACAATTCCACCCCTGGCATTCCCTTTTTCTCTGATATACCTATAAAATGTCTTGTCCCCTTCCTTTCTTCTGTTTGTGTCTTTGCGCTCCCAACTGCCCTCCCTGCATCCATCTGTCTATTTAGGTACACCCCCCATCTTCTTCTTTCTGTAACTCCTTATATTTTCTGAAAGCCAACTTTTTGGCCCTTACCTGCTCAGCTGCATCCTTTGAGAATCATAGTGGCTTTTTCCTTCTTTTGCCATTGTCTCTCTGCCTTATGCACTGGTTTGTTACCTCCACTATGACTCTTTTTAGGAGTGCCCACTGTTTCTCCACCCCACCCCCAGCTTCCTTTCCTGCCAGGGCTTCTTGGAGACATACAGTATCCCCATCCTAGCAAAGTCCGCCCTACTGAAATCTAAGACCCTCGCCTTTGTGTGGCTTGACTGTGACCCTGTAGCTGTAGTAAACCACACTGTGTGGTGGTCGCTGGACCACAGATGTCCCTCCACCCGGATCTCCTTGACTCTGTCTCCATTGGTCAGTACAAGGTCCAGAACTGCCCCTGTTGGGTTCTAGCACCCACTGCCTGAGGCCTGCCCCATGTATGGCTTCCAGGATGTCTCTGCTCCTGGCTGATGCAGCCGCCAGAATGGTCCAATCCACGTCTGGCATATTAAAATCCCCCAGCAGCAATACCTCCCCTTTTGCTGCCATCTCGTGGATTTCTTCCATCGCCCTGTCCACCTCCTTCCCCTATGCTGGAGGCCTGTAGATCACACCTGTGCAAATTGCTGTGCCATTACTTGGCTTAAGAGTGACCCACAATGCCTTGGCCTCCCCCGTCTACCCTGTACTGCAGTTGCTTTTATGCCTTCCCTGACATAAAGTGCCACCCCTCCTTCCTTTTTACCCTCTCTATTCCTCCTGAATAGAGCACACCCTGGTACAGTTACCTCCCAGTCGTGGTTCCCAGTGTACCACATATCGATTGTTGCCACCATATCCAAGTCAGCCTCCGCCATCAAAGCCACCGGGTCTGAGATTTTATTTTTATTATGTTATAGTATATATACTATATATATATATATATAATATAGATTATGTTGAGTGTCTGCCATGCCCCCCCACTGGGATATGTATATACTGTACATACTGTAAATATTAGCTTAACTTTCCTGTAACCGTTTTTTATCATGTGAATTTACTGTACATCACTGTGTTTATTAACGTTATTTTCCCCTGTATGTATAACTGTCTTATATAAGTGTATGATGTATCTGTTGTGTATCAACTATTGAATCTTGACCTTATCAGGTCCATCTTGTAAATGACCCTTGCTCAATGATGTTCGCCTGAATAAATAAAGATTTGATGATGATGATGATGATGATTTCCAAGACTGCATGCATTTGCATATATGGCCTTCCATGTTACACTGCCTTTCCACCTGTCAGTCCTGATTTTGCCCCCGTCTCTTTTTTTGACACCTTTTTCTTTCTCTTGCTGCTTTCCTTTCTGTAACATATCCCTTTTAATGAGTTCAGGTTTTTCTGTCATCAGCTTTTCCTCCTGATCTTTCCATTTGACTGCTGTAACCTTGGGGGGTGGGTCTCTTAAGTCTCCCTGCTCCCATCAGTCCCCCCCAAGTTAGTTTAAATGCTTGCTAAGGAAGCATTTAAACCGTTCATTGAGAACCGCCATCCCCTCCCTGGATGGGTGCAGGCCATTGCCCTTGTACAGGCCCACATCCCTCCAGGTGAGTCCCCAGTCCCCAGTGAAGCCAAATCCCTTCTCACTGCACCAGCCTTTCAACCAAGTGTTCACGTTTTTGCTGCAGAGATTCCTAGCCTTCCCCCATCGTGGTCCCGCAGCACCTCCGAGAATGTCAAGGAGCTTACTAACTCCCCAAGGCACCTTCCTAACACCCTAAAGTCCTCCCGCACCTGCTCTATGCTCCCATCATCCCAGGCCAGGTCAGTTGTCACCAGGTGGGCAATAACCTCCAGACCCTTCCTCGTACTGCTTTAGCGATCCTCAGGATCCTTCCCCCTCCCTCTGAGCCACGCCTCCTGGAAGGCACTTTACCTCCCTCTCCATCCCATTAGCTGTGCCCAAATCCATTTCCCGGACTGTTGAGTCCCCCACTAGAAATAACTTCCTCTTCCTTTGGGATCCTCTGCCCCCCGCCCCCTCCCTCGGGTCTCCCTCCTGGAGGACCCTCTCATCCTCCCTGGTCACAACCTCGGGAACCCCTGTGGGACTCTCCAGTTCCTCCAGGACAGCAAAGGAGTTCTAAGTTGAACAAGATGGGGAATGTGCCTCTGAACCCCTCTCCCTCAACCTGCTGGGGCCCACCATAGTCCAGCCAGCCCTCTGCCTGGACAACCATTGCGGTAGTGGCTGCAGACATAGTGGCCTCTGGGTGGGGGCCAAGGCTGCCAGTACTCCAATCAGCTCAGTCCGGAGACTGTCAACCTCCGCCCTCTGCCCAGAGAGGTGTCTGCATATGGGGCAGCACTACAGTATCCAGAATGTCCTCCTGAAAACTGCTGCCCTACACCCACTGCATTGCACCATTCACAGAATTATCTTTCTCTGTTCTGCCTCGCCCTGAGAAGCTGTGCCTTGTCTTTACTCTTCTTCCCTTTTAGCTGCCCTTCCCTATGTGGCTGTGCCCTGTCTTGACCCTTCTATCACTGTTCTTACTATGCCTGCTTCTGTCTTGGTTGACCTAGCTCTTACCTGTGCTCTGTTCCTGATTAGCCTTTTCAACAGATTTTTTTGCTTCTCTCTCACTCTCTCTCTCTCTCTCTCTCTCTCTCTCATAGTAGGTTTTCATACTAGGTGATAGAACAGAAAAAGGCTAAAGTCCATTTATACTGTTCCCCACAATAGTGGGCCTATATTGATTTATTAGCCGGAGTCCAACTATCTAGTTGTTTTTAAAGCTATCTACTGAACTTGTTTCCACTATATTGGAGGCAGTATAGCACAGTGGTTTCAGGCTCTGAGCTGCAAATCTGGAGACCTGGGTTTAAATCCCACAGCCCCCACTTGCATACTGTGTGACCCTGAGCAAGTCACTTAACTTCCCTGTGCTCCCAGGTTGCACCTGTAAACAAGCTTTCAGCTTAGTGTGTCTCACCTGGTTAAACAATTGGGAAAAAAATATGTATTGTCAGGCAATTTGTTACACATTCTCCCTGTCCTATTCAGAAATGAAAAATGTCTTATTATTTCTTAGCTGTTTCTATTTAAACCTGTTTTTTGTGTCCCCTAAGACCAGAGGGTTTGTCCTGAACAACAATTCCCATCTCCTTCAGTAATCCTTTATCATTCACAAACTTGTAAAGGGTCAATAAATCTCCTCGGATTCTTCTTTGTTTTAAGGAAAGCAATCCTGTTTTCTGTAGTCTCACGTTATAACTTTCTGATTTAAGGGATCCAATAAATTTTGTAAATCGCCTCTGCACCCTTTCCACTCATTCTTGGTATGTGGACTCCAGAGCTGGGATGCATGATCCAAGTGGGGTCTTATATATGTTTTATACAGAGGCATGCACGCTACACTTTTATTCATGAACCTTCTTTTAATATTTTTATCATGAAATTAGTTTTCCTAATTACACCAGTTTTGTGATCCTTAAAATGTTACTTGTTGTCCACCCATACTCCCTAGCCCCTTTCCAGTTCACTGGTCCTCAGTTATTTCCCATTTAGTATATATGGTTATAGTGTATTATGAATTCCCAGATGCATTATTGCACACTTATCCACACTTAACGGCATTTTGTTCCAGTTGCCCAATTTTCTATTTCCTTCACATCTTTAATCATAGCTGCTCTTTGTTCCTTGTTTCCTACTGGTCCTCCTATTTTAATGTCATCAGCAAACTTTATTACCCTGTTCTTAATGTTCTGGTGTAGATCACTTATATAGAGTAAAAATAAGACTGGGCCCAAGACTGAGTCCTGTGGTACCCCACTGGTCACCCCCACAGGCTCTGAATAGTCTCCCAATGTTCTAATATTCTCTCTCTCTCTCTCTCTCTCTCTGTTTCCCCCCTTCTTGTTTCTAAGTAGAAAGTTGCAGAGTTCCACCTGGGGTGGGAGGGATGGTGGAGGGTGGGTGGGTGTTTCCTACAATATAAACAATCAGATGCAGAATTAGACCTCATGGCCATTACAGAAACTTGGGACATGGGGCAAACTGATTGGGACCTGGGATTACCAGGGTATGCCATGTATAGGGAGGATAGGGTAAGGACAAGGGGTGAGGTAGCCCTCTATGTCAGGAAAGGCATTGAGACTGTAGAGGATGGGTCCATCAGGATAGTGGACAAGGAGAAAGAATCACAGTGGGTACACCTCACAATGACATCAGGGAAAAGATTAAGCATGGGGACGGTCTATAGACCTTAGGAGAGGGGTGCCACAAAGGAGAAGGTAGTGCTGGTGGAGGATCTTAATCTACCTGACATAAATTGGGACATTCCAGTAGCTAGGAGTACTAGAAGCCAGGCCTTGATAGTTATGTTGCAGGACTGCCTACTGGTGCAGCTGGTTGTGAAATTCATAAGGCAGGATGCCATTCTTGAAGGAGGTGCTCCCCGACTCAGAAATACTGGGTGAAACATATGATGGGGAACCACTAGGGTCCAGTCACCATATTACCATATTATTTGAACTGGTTCTGCATAAAGTTATACACTCGTCAAAGGCTTTGGTTCTGGATTTCAGACAGGCAGACTTTGACCAGATGAGGAAATTAGCCAGGGGGAAACTGGAAGATTGGACAAGATCAGCAGATAGAAGAGAAATGGGGAGAAATGAAAGGGGACCGTTCTTGAAGAAACTACATCATGCTTGAAATAGTTACCAAGAGTAGCAAATACAAGAGACCAATCATAGAAACATGGAAACATGGAAACTGATGACAGATAAGGACCACTTTGCCCACCTAGTCTGTCCATTTTCCCTACCTACTGCAAAATTGTAGAACTACTTGATCTCTGGCATAGCCCTCCCTTTCATTATGCCTATCTCATGCCTATTTCATGCCTTGTTGAATCCCACTGCAGTTTTTGCCCCCACCCCTCTGCTGGGAGGCTGTACCAGGCATCCACCACTCTATCTGTGAAGAAGCACTTCCTTACATCTTGCCTGAGCCTATACCACTCCCACCACATAGCATGACCCCTTGTTCCTGAGCATCTTTTTCTCTGACAAAGGCTTCCCTCTTGAACCTTATCTATACCCGTGAGGGATCTGAAAGTCACTGTCATATCCCCCTTCCCTTCTTTTCTCCATGGTGTACATGTTGAGGTCCTTTAGTCTCTCCTCATAGGACTTTGGATGCAGACCCTGCACTATTGAAGTTGCCATCCTCTGGACCACCTCTATTCTATCTATGTCCTTTCAGAGATGTGTTCTCCAGAACCGGACACAGTACCCTAGATGTGATCTCATCGGTGATTAATACAACGTTATCACCACTTCCCTCTTCCTGCTGGTGATACCCTTCCTTATGTACCCTAGCTGACTCTCCCCACTGCCCTGTCACACTATTTGGCCACTTTTAGGTCATTGGATATGATTACTCCCAGGTCTCTTTCCTGTTTGGTGGTCTCTAGTACTACTCTCCCCATTTTGTACTCCGCCCCTTGGTTTCTGTGCCCCAAGAGCATGATTTTGCACTTCTTCACATTGAAACTTAGTTGCCATAGTCTTGACCACTCCTCAAGCTTTCTTAGATCCCCATTTGTTTTCTACACACACACACACCACCCCAAAATGTCTACCCTATTGCAGAGCTTAGTGTCATCTGCAAAAAGGCATACCTTCCCTCCTAGCCCCTCTGCAATGTCGCTAATAAAGACATTGAAGAGGACTGGTCCTAGAACTGATCCTTGTGGTACCCCATTGGTCACCCCTCCTTCCTCAAAGTGCACTCCATTTACCACCACCCTCTGTTGCCTATCCTCCAACCAATTTCTTACACAATTTACTACCTTTGGACCCACTCCCAGGCTGCCCAGCTTGTTCATAAGTCTTCTATGGAACGGTGTCGAAGGCCTTACTGAAATCAAGGTGGACCACATCCACCACTCCACCCTGTTCTAATTCCCTGGTCACCCAATCAAAGAAATCTTTCAGATTTGTTTGACATGACCTCCCTGGTAGGAATCCATGCTGCCTTGGATCTTGTAAGCCTCTGGATTCAAGGTATTTCACAAGCCTTTCCTTCAGTAGTGATTCCATTAATTTCCCCACTATCGAAGTCAGGCTGACTGGCCTGTAATTCCCAGCTTCCTCCTTGCTCCCACTTTTGTGAAGTGGGACTACATCTGCCCTCCTCCAGTTACCCAGGACTACTCCTGTATCCAGTTAGTGGTTGAACAGGACTGTCAGAGGTGCAGCCGGCACCACTCTGAGCTCCCTCAATATCCCTGGATGTAGCCCATCGGGCACCATTGGCTTGTCCACTTTCAGATTTGCAAGTGCCTTCAGGACTCTCTGTCCTGTAAATGGGCTAATGACCACCTCCCTTCTTTTGATGCCCCTGACACTTATCTGTAGTCCCTCTCCTTCCCTTTCTTCCATTAACACTGAACAAAAGTATTCATCAAGAATGTCTACTTTTTCTTCGTCCCCCTCCACAAACACACGCCCCTCCTCTCCTTAGTCTTACAGTCCCTCCTGTTTTCTCCTTTTCCTTACATATCTAAAAAATGTCATGTCCCCTTTCTGTACTGCCTCAGCTATTTCCTCCTCCGTTTGCGCCTTTGCACTCCTGACTACTTTCCCTGCCTCCCTCTGCTTCTCCTGCTACACCTCCCTATCCTCCTCCCTCTGTGTCTTCTTATACCTCCTGAATGCTAACTTTTTTGCCCTTAACTTCCCAGCCACCTCTTTTAAGAACCATAGTGGTCTCTTTTTTCTCTCCTGCTTTTGCTTACTTGCCTGACACAGAAGTTTATTGCCCTCACTATTCCTGCTTATAGTTTGCCCACTGTTCCTCCACTCCACCCAAGTCGTCTCCCCCTGCCAAGGCATCCCTGAGCCATTTCTCCATCTTTGTAAAATTGGCCCTCCTGAAGTCCAGGACCCTTGCCTTTGTGTGGATCACTTCTGCCACCATTCTTATATTGAACCACACCATACGGTGATCACTGGTCCCCAGGTGGCCACCAACCATGATGTCTGCAACACTGTCCCCATTAGTGAGTACAAGGTCTAATACTGCTCCCTCATGAGTGGGCTCCTTCACTAGTTGCCTGAGGAACACCCCCTGCAGGGAGTCCAGGATTTCCATTTTCCTAGCTGAGGTTGCAGCTGGGATGCCCCAGTCTACATCCGGCAGATTGAAGTCCCCCACCAGCAGTACCTCCCCTTTATTTGCCATCTTTTGGATGGCTTCCACCAGATTCTTATCCATCTGTTCCCCATGCTGGAGGTCTGTAGATCATGTCCATGTGAGTAGTAGCTCTATTCCTCACCTCTAGGGTGACCCACAGTACCTCCACCCCTCCTTGCATTCCCTGTACCTCTGTGGCTTTTATGCTATCCCTCACATAAAAAGCCACTTCTCCCTCTTTCTTACCCACCCTGTCCTTCCTGAACAAAGTATTGCCTGGTATGGCAATGTCCCAGTCATGGTTCTCATTGCACCATAACTCGGTAATGGCAACAATGTACAGATAAGCCTCTGCCATAATGGCCACTAAGTCTGGGATTTTATTTCCCAGACTTCGAGCATTTGCCCACATGACCTTCCAAATTCTGCTACCACCCTGCATGTCAGCCCCCCTTTTCCCTTTTGACTTCTTTCCCTACCCCCCTCTGCCCTCATTCCCATTTCTCTTCATTTCTACCGTTTTGTTTTTCTTGTTATCAGGTACTCTGGGCGATTTGTCTCCCTTTGTGTTCTCCCTACTGACTACATCAGCTTGTGTGGGGGGGCAGTTTATGTCTTTCCTACCTCCTATCACAACCACCCAACCACCACTACCACCACCACCCCCAGCTAGTTTAAATGCTAGCCAGTGTAACATTTAAACCTCTCACTGAGGACCTGGTTCCTCTCCCGAATGGATGCAGGACATCTCCCTTGTAAAGGCCTTTATCCTTCCAGGTGGGACCCCAGTCCCCAGTGTAGTCTAATCCCTCCTCCCTGCACCACTCCTTCAACCATTAGTTGAAGCTCCTGGTATGGAATACCCTATCTTCCCTCCTGTCATAGACAAGAAGTACCTTAGAAAAGGTCACTGAGCAAGCTCCCTACCTAAGACTCCTTCCCAAGTTCCTGAACTCCTCCTGCACTATCTTAAACTCGTCTCTAGCCAAATCATTTGTCCCTAGCTGGACAATGATATCCAGCTCTCCTTCCCATCCTGCTTCTCTAGTGATCCTCGGGATCTGCTTTCCATTCCTCTGAGCCATTGCACCGGGTAGGTACCTAACCTCCCTCTTCCCAATCTGGTTCTCCAAGAAGGTTAGGGGAGAGTGAGGGCCAAATAAAGGGCCACACAAGATGAAACAGGGGGATGAGGAGTGGAGCGAGTACCAGGTAAAGATGAACAAGGCCATAAAAGACAGTCAGAGATGCAAAAGCAAACACAGAGATGTGTATTGTGGGGAGGGGGTCAAGGGAGGGGAAAAAGAATTCTTGCAATATATCAGGGGAAAAAGAAAGATGAGAGGGGGAATTGTAAGGCTGGCAGAGGGGAGAGAGCAATAGAGGATGAGAAGCGGAAGGCAGCCATTTTAAACAGCTACTGTGGCAATAGTTACAGTGGAGGAAAGCGGGCCTCAGCCTGACAGTAGCATAAAGGCAGCTGCAAGAGGGAATCAAGAAATGGGGCAGATGATGATAATAGTAAAAAGAGGCTTGCAGCCCTGGGTGGATAGGCACAGACAGGACACACCCAGGGGTGGTCAGAGAATTGACATCAAACCTGTCAGTGCCCCTGGTAGGGCTATTCAGTAGCTCACTGCAGTCAGGGATGGCTCTGAGTGATTAGAGGATAGTATGAACATACGAAATTTGCCAGCAGATAAAGGCCTAGAGGTCTATCAAGTCTGCTCGAATGTGCAGCTAGCACCCCTTATTCTGCAGCTGCCCCTCCCTTCCACCCTTCCCCTTCATTAACCCTCCCCCTTGTCCTGTCCCATCCTCATTTGAAGCAGTCCACTGTTCTACTGCATACCACTTTTGCAGGTAACGCATTCCATCCAACCACCACCCTCTCTGTAAAAAAGTGTCTCCTCATCTCCCTCCCGAACCTTCCTCGCTCCAGTCTCATATCATGGCCCCTGGTGGCCTTCCCCTCCCTTACTTTGAACAGCCCCTCTGTACCCATCTTGTTTATTCCTTTCATGTATTTAAAGGTTTCAATCATGTCACCCCTGTCTCTCCTCTCCTCCAATGAGTACATGTTCAACTCCTTCAACCTCCTCTCGTATGATAAGTCCCCCAGCCCCTTGATCATCTTTGTCACCCTGTGCTGCACCCCCTCCAATAACTTAATGTCCCTCTTCCGATACGGACACCAGTACTGCATGCAGTACTCCAGGTGTGGTCTAACTAATGACCTATACAGTGGCAGAATCACCTCCTCCCTCCTCAAGGATATACCCCTTGCAATATAACCCAGCATTTTGTTGGCCTTTGCAGCTGCCTTCCTACATTGTGTCGAGTTGTTCATTGACCCTTTAATGAGCACACCCAGATCCTTCTCCTTCTCTGTCTGGGCTAGCTGCACTCCCCCTAACTGGTAACTCCTCCTTGGGTTCTTCATCCCATGGTTCCACTCCACAAGGTAGGGGATAGGGAGAAACGATGAAACAACAGACCCATCAGTCTTACCCCCATCGTGGGGGAAACAGATGGAGACAGTAGTTAAAGAGGACCTAGTAGTCTACCTAGAAAGCAATGGGCTGATAGTAAACAGCATGGTTTTGTGGCAGGGAAGTCTTATCAGACCAAGCTGATAGTATTCCTTGACTGGGTTACAAGGGTTGTGGGTTAAGCACAAGCAGTAGATATATTCTACTTCGACTTCAGCAAAGCATTAAACTAGGTGCCACACAGAAGGCTGATGAAGATGTTAGAGGACCTGGGAGCAGCAAAGGACCTCATTAAATGTGAGGGACATTGATTGAGGGGAGACAGCAGAGGTTGGTGGTTAATGAGGTCAAATCAGTGGACAGGAAAGTTATGAGTAGGATGCCACAGGGAGTTACTGGATCAATATGTCACAACCTGAACAGCACAGCTAAACCCGCACTGGAGGAAGCGCTACCACATGTACAGTGACAGGAGTATTGCAGCGTTCGGGCATTATCACTACCTTGTCGCTATATGCTCCGATGGGGGAGTGGTGAAGTAGCTGCAGGTGCGGGCATCTGGTCAAGCCTCTCCAGTGGTAGAGTGGCTAAGGCACTAGCACCTGGAGCATAGGAGCAGTGGGTTCCCCGTTTCCTGGTGTTGTAGCTGCTTTTTTTTTTTTTAAACACATTTCCCTCTCTCGAGTTTCTCCTTGTCCCTGAGGTCCACACCCCCCCTAGAGTTGATTATAAAAATTCTGGGAGGTGTGGTGGGCAGAGTCCCCTGAAAAAACAAAAACTATATCCTTTCCCCATTGATTTCTATGGTGTGCGCACATTTTGTCTCAGTCAGTGTTTTTTCCGACCTTATTTGATCACACGCCACTTTGCTTGCGACATTGTTTGCCACACTGTTTTTGCAACTGCATTATGACACTGTGCCCTGCAGGGGGCAGTCCTGGGACCTGTCCTTTTCAATATGATTGGAATTTTATTGTAATTTATTATGTTTTTATGATGTATTTTATGATGTATTTTTATATGTGTTCATGTTTTGTATTGAAATTTGAATTTATGATTTTAATTTGTTCAACGCCTTGATATATTGAAAGGCACTATATAAATAAAATTATTATTATTATTATAATATGTTCATCAGTGACATATGTGACAGTACACAGGACAAGATGTATCTCTTTGCAGATGACACTAAGCTCTGTGGCAGGGTAAACAGCGAGTAAGGGGTAAGGGAGTTGCAGAGAGACCTGCAAAGTTTAGAGATGGACTAGGGTTTGGCAGTTGCAATTCAATGCCAAAAGGTTCAAGGGGGTGCACTTAGGGAGTAGAAATCCTAGGATGGAAAAATGGATGGGAGGGGTTATATTGCCCACTACTTCAGAGGAAAGTGACCTGGAAGTCTTCATAAGCAAACTCCCTTAAACAAACTAGCCAGTGCAACAAGTCCCACAGCAAGGCAACCAGGATGCTGATGTATATTTGGAGGGGTTTCAGTAGCAGGAGGGAGGAGATAATACTACCTCTTTACAGATCACTGGTGAAGACCCATCTGGAATACCGTGTCCAGTTCTGGAGTCCACACCTGAGGAAAGGCAAGGACTGGAGACTGTATAGCATAAGGTAACCAAACTCTTGGAGGCAGTATAGCACAGTGGTCTAAGGCTCTGAACTGCAAATTTGGTGACATCCAGCAGACCAGACCTGGGTTTGAATCCCACAGCTTCCACTTGCATACTGTGTGACCCTGAGCAAGTCACTTAACCTCCTTGTGCTCCCAGGTCGCTCCTGTAAAAAAGCGTTCGGCTTAGTGTGCTATACCTGGTTAAACAACTAAATAAAAAAAACTGATTCAGGGCCAACAGGGCAGATTTTATGAGGAACAGCTTAGGGTACTGAACATATACTTGCTGGAGGCCTGAAGGGAGAGGGTGACATGACTGAAATCTTCAAGTTCCTGAAAGGAATAAACAAGGTAAACTGTAAAGAACTATTCAACAAGAAAAGTGGGTCAGTAGCAAGGGGGCATGAATGGAAGCTGGTGGTGGGGGGACTCAGAGGAATGCAAGAAAATGTAACTTCAGGGAGCGAATAATGTAGCCATAAAACAATCTACCAGCTGAAGTGGTGGGAGCAAAAACCATAAATGGGTTCGGGCATGGAGGGGACAGAGTAAGGGGTCTGATAATCATGCAAGAGGAGTAGTATGGTGGGGAGAAACGGGGAAGAGGCAAGGATGAAAACCCCATCAAGACAATAGATTAGGGGGTATGTTAGGGTAAAATAGGGCAGACTGGATGGTCTTTTTCTGCTGACTGTGTATGTCTGTGTTTAAACATTTCTAAGAGGCCAGGGGGGTAGTTTCCAGAAATTATCACAATATTTTTAGTTTACTTTATTTTAGATTTTTTTGGCCAAGAAAGGCACACTGAACAGATGATCACTTCCAGGTGCATCCTGGAAGCACAGTGAGGTAAAGTGACTTGCTCATGGTCACACAGTATGCAAGTGGTGGTTGTGGATTTCAGACTCGGGTCTATTAAGTCTCCAGGTTCACAGCTTGGTGCTTTAACCCTCTAGGTTAATGCTCTATGATTGTCATATTTTTTTCTTGCAAGGTGTTTTATTTCTTTTTTTTTTTGGCAGAGTGTTTTATTTCTTTTCTTTCTAATAGGATGTCACAACAACTTAGAGATTAGTTACGGTTTGCTCCATTAAATGTTAAATGAAGTCCCCTAGGAGGACGTGATAGTCTTTTTTTTTTTTTTTTTTGTAAACGTAATTTTTAGTTTTCATTAGTTTTCTGAGGTCTGCACAACACATGGAAATGGCAATAAACAGTTACAAAATCCATGTCAAGTCTGTGATTTACACCAGAGTACAGTAAGCACCCATACAACTGTGACAGTCAAGAGAAGGCTCCCTAGGCTACAACACAAGGGGAGCACTGTAGACAAGACCCTGTATGTTAGGTGGGTCCTGTTAGACTGGACTGCTTTGAGACCCTGGGTGGTGGGTGGTGGGGATGCCAGGCAGCTGGGAGACCACAGGGAGCATAGCAACACACTGTTTGGCACATAAAAAGGGCATGGGGGAATCTCAGCACAAATAGTAGCCTGTAACCCAACAACGCATGTGAAGTGATTATGCTCACTTCTGTGTGGGTTTTATGGTACTAAGGATAGGTCTTTACCCATGGCACGTAGAATCCAAGTGGTTCACAAGAGGAGCAATTCTCCATGCAGCCGTTAAGTGAGTGGGTAATTTTTTCCATTTGATAGACTTGGTTTATGGCCTGTCTCCAGGCAGCCACATCTGGGATTTGGAGGGTAAGCCAAAGCTTTGGTTTTTTTTTTTGCAGTATGTGTTTTTTCACCTCCCCTTCTTCCTGGCTGCCCACTCCTTCGGGTCTCTAACATCCCTCCCGACTGCCTGCCCCGACTCCCACACCGGCTACCAACCTCATATGGCAGTCTCCCCAGGTAACCCAGCGAATCCCTTCGCCAGGTGGGTACCCCTCCTCCGAGAGGGAAGGCACTGGCGGGGGCGACCAGCGCACTCTCTATCATTGGCCTGGGGTACTGCTGAGGTGTGTCAGTCCTGGGATCGGTGGCAGCGGAGGACAGAGAGACCATCATCTGGCCAGCCAGGAAGCATTTTTCCTGGTTTTCTGTGGGGAGTGATGTCCTGACGTCAAGGCATACGCCAGACGTCTGTCACTCCGCTTAAGCACTGTACCCAGGCATCACTGCTGTGCTCCCAGCCTCCGCCAGGAGTCAGAGCTCACTGGTGCGCATCCCCTCCCCTCCCCCCAGAGAAGGAGAACTGTCCCCGGATGCTCCATCCTTCTCCCGCTCGCCTCCCTCCAGCCACCCGAGTCCGCTCCTGAACCCGGTTGCCGGGCGAGACGGAAATCCAAATCTCAAGGCCTGGCGGCCGGGCAAGCCAAAGCTTTGTAATGGATTTCTTGGCCACTGTTAGCAATATCCCCAGCAGATAACATGTGTTGGGGTCTACAAAGCCCCTTGGGTACTGCAAGAGAAGATAAAGTGCAGAGAAGAGCAGGATTGGACTACCAAAGAGTTCCTGCACCTTTGTCTCTAGAGATTGGAAAAAGGGGTACAGGGAGGAGTGCCATCACATTCATGTGGGTGTGTGTAGCTCAAGGTTCCTTACCTGGCTGGATGAGAATGCTGGCCCAGTTTTGGCGGCAGCAATTCCAGCTGGATACTCAGTGATATACCGCCCGAGGTTGGATCGTAGGGGCGGGGGTGTTGCTATCTGTTTTAGTTCAGAACTGGGCCTCATGGAGGTACCAGTGGGAACTACCAACTCCTTTGAATGTATTATGGGTGAGGGTGTGGGGTGTAGGATACTTCTCATTTACCATCCACCAAGTGATGGGAATGCTTTCCTGTGGGAAGTCGCAGACTTCATTGTTGACCTGACATTGGGATCCCCCAGATGGTTGGTTCTGGGGGATTTCAATGCCTGGATCGATGAAGAACTCTTGCAGTTTGGTCAAGACTTCCACCAGTTAATGATTTCACTGGGCTTCACGCAGGTTATTTCCTCCTCGACCCACATTGGTGGACATTCATTGGATTTGGTGTTCCTACTGGGGATGGAGATATCTGATTTGGTGGTGGACCCAGTCAGATGGTCTGATCATCGTTCCATTGGGTTCAGTTTTGAGGCCATCTGTAGTAGGCAGGACCCTATGGAGATGGTCCGGTACCACCCTTTAAGGGGTATTTCCCCAGATGGCCTGATGGCGGTGCTGGACCTATCGGGCTTACCGAGAGATTGCATGGATCCAGGAGACTTGGTACTTGCCTATAATAAGGCGATGGCAGGGGCCCTGGATTTAATTGCTCCTGTTCGTGTCCATCCCCTCACTCTTCACTCCAGGTCTCCTTGGTTTGATGAGGCTCTAAGGGAGTTGAGGAGAGTCGGACGAAGGTTAGAGAGGTGCTGTCGGAGGTCGGGCCTGGATTGTGACAAACATAGTTTGATGGACCACTACATGGTCCATCAAAACACAATCTCTCATAAGAAGGCAGAATTCCTGTCCAAAGAGATTGCAGCTGCACAGAATAGACCAGCTCAGCTTTTCCAGACTGTGGACAGATTGTGCAATCCAATCTGTCTTCAACCCAGAAGAGCCTTTTCTCAAGAATGGTGTGAGGAGTTTCCTCAGTTCTTTTCAGACAAGGTTGCCACAATCAGGTCTGATATCCATTTGACCCTTCCTAATGGGAGTTGTGTTGGTCGATAGGAGATGTCGGACACCCAGTTTATGTGGTCTGACTTCAGCCTTCCCACAATCAATAACATTGTGATGATCATCCAAACAGTGCATCCGACCAACTGTGGTTTGGATCCGGGCCCCACACGTCTCCTAGTGGGCTGTGTGGATAAAATTGGTCTGGTCCTTGCTGAGCTAGTCTGGAGGTCTTTGGAGAGGGAATTTTTCCAAATCCTCTGAAGGAGGCTGTGGTTCAGCCCCTTCTTAAGAAGTCCTCCTTGGACCCGGACTGTCTAGCTAACTACAGGGCTGTCTCTAACTTGCCCTTTGTGGGTAAAGTTATTGAGAAGGTGGTCGTGTTGCAGCTGGATGATCATTTGACCAACCACAATGTCTATGATTCTCTCCAGTCCGGATTTAGGAAAAGACATAGTACTGAGACAGCTCTTGTCTGGGTACTAAATGACCTCCTAATAGCGAGAGATCAAAGGACTTGTTCTATCTTGGTCCTTCTTGATCTCTCTGCAGCATTTGACACTGTAGACCATGGTGTGTTATTGGAGCACTTGCGGTTTATCTGTGGGCTGTCTGGTGCAGTCCTCAGTTGGTTTCGATCTTTCCTTGAGGGTAGGACTCAGAGGGTGGTGTCTGGGATTTTTTCCTCAGCATCATTTCCCCTATCCTGTGGGGTGCTGCAGGGCTCTATTTTGGCTCCCATGTTGTTTGCGGTGTACATGCTGCCGTTAGGAGCGATTATTAGGTGGTATGGTCTGAGTTTTCACTGCTGTGCAGATGATACTCAGCTGTACATGTCCTTTGTGCCCGGCCAAGATGCTGCCTTTTCAGTCTTTAACAAATGTCTGGCCAAGATCCAGGACTGGATGAATGTGAGTTGGCTGCGGTTGAACCCAGATAAAACTGAGGTGTTGGTTGTGGACCAGGGTCGCCGGGAGGCGGGTCTGTTGGCTGGATCACCCTCGGGTTTATGGCTTGGGGGTGTCCAGCTAACTACCTCAGACTGGGTGCAGAACCTGGGTGTTGTGTTTGATTACTGTTTGACACTTAAATCTCAGGTGTCAGCAGTTGTCAAAACCTCCTTTTACCATCTGAGGAACATTGCCCGGGTAAAGCACCTGGTTCCTCCTGACGATCTTCCAACTTTGGTCCACACTTTCGTTACCTCCCGCCTTGACTACTGTAATGCCCTTTATCTTGGGCTACCAGGGGCTGAGATTCACCGCTTGCAGCTAGTGCAGAATGTGACAGCCAGGCTATTGACTGATTCTTCTAGGTCCAGCCATATAACGCCTGTGCTCTTCGGGCTGCACTGACTGCCAATTTGCTGGCAAATCACCTTCAAGTTTGGTTTCCTGACCTATAAGGCCCTACACGATCAGGAACCTGGCTACCTGAAAGATCTCCTTTGTCCCTACTGTCCCTCCCGCTCCCTTCAATACACTGACAAGGGATTGCTGGAGATTCCCAGGGTTCACTTAAAAACTTCAGGGGCCAGATCTTTTAGCTTTATGGCCCCAGCCCTGTGGAATTCTCTACCTCGTCAGGTGCAAGATTGCCTGACTGTCCAAAGCTTTAAGGAGGCTTTAAAAACTTATCTTTTTAGCCTAGCATATAATGATTTCTGAATGCTACTGTCAAGTCTATTTTAATATTGTCTTAATTATTTATTGTTTTGTCATGCAATGTATAGCTGCCTTGGTTTTGGAAAGGCGCCTTTTACAAATAAAGATTGACTTGATTTGATTTGATTTGACTATCTTCTGTGTTCTAGAGCATGGGATGTGAGATAATGAGCCATAACAACTCGGGTTCTAAAGAACCTGGTAAGGTGTTTCCATGCAAACTCTCTCCACTTGTGTGAGCTAGTTACCTGGGAAAATGCTTTGCATTCCCAGTCCCAGGAGTCTTTGCCTATGGCAGGCAGAATGCCTGACTCCTCCTCCCATTTCAGAGCCAGGTTCACTGAATATGCACCCAATGAGGTCAAGGGCTGATAAATGTGTGAAATCCTAGGGAGTTGGACCCCCGATTAAAAAAAGCTTATACAATAGGTTATAATAGATGGGTACATGTCTGGGGTTCTGGCTAGTAGAGGGAGAAGATGTAATGCCAGATTTGTAAATAACAGTAGAACTCTGATCTCCATAAATTGTATTGTGATTGAAGATCTGTGAATGACTGGACTGAGGAACCTGGCATAAGTTGATAAAGACATTGAAGGAAATACCTTTCCCATATTCAGTAGCCCAGATCTTGCCTGAGGGAAGTAACATCCTCCAGGTGTGCAATCAAGCACAAGAGGGGAAGAAATGATGTCAACTGTACTGCTCGTCTGAGATTTACCAGACTCTAACCCAGAGTTGCAGCCATGGGTTAAGGGCCTGTATCAATTCCAGAAGTGCTGCCCGGTGGTTCATGACCTAAATAAATTGAGTATTTGGGAATAACTCCTGCTTCATGTCCAACTATGAACTATGTTTGCCCCCTAAGTGATGAAATACAATGAAACAAATATGTGTGACCCAGTAATGAAACTTGAGGTGAGGTGAGGTAGGGCCAGGCCACCTCTGTTTGGCAAGAAATAACTGCTGCAATTTATTATGTGGTCAATGATCCACCCAGATAAATTGGGAGACTTCTCTATTCCAAGTTTACCACACAGGGGTAGGTTGCACCAGAGAAACATTTAAAAAAAATTGAGTGCCCTGGGCAGACTAACCATACGGACCACCTCTATACATCTCGATAGACTGAGTGGCAGTGCTCCCCAGCACAAGAAATCTTAAATGATTTGTTGGGTGAAGGGTGAATAATTATTTATGTATGCCAAGTCTGGGTAGTGGGCAACACTGATGCCTAGGTTTTTCAACTTTTGTAAGTCCCAACAGAAAGGGAACTCCTCATTAAGGGCTTGGGAGGGAGTAAAGCGGAGCCTAGGGTTTCTGTTTTAGAGATGTTTAAACAATAGCCAGAGACTACTGCAAACCATGTCAAGTCAAACACCTTTGGTAGTGCCTCTGCCAAGTTAGTAAAATAAAGCAGCACATCATCTGCATATAAGGTGATCCAGTGCTCCACCCTTTCTACTATGATGCCCTGGAAGCCATTTGCTTCCCAAATGGACTGGATCAGGGGCTCAATATATACAGCAAATAGCAATGGTGACAGAGGTGCCCTGCCTAATTCCAAAGGAAATGTGGAAGTCCAGTGAGTGGTGCCCATTCACCTTAACATAGGTCTGTGGGGAGTTATAAATGCACTAGAAAAGCTGTATGAAGGAGACTGGGAATCCCAGTCATCGCAGTACCAGGTACTGGAATGGCAGGGAAACCCAGTCGAATGCTTTTTCAGCATCAAGACTGATTAGACGAGAGAGGGAGGCTGTCTGCTGCATCTGATGTACAATACAGAGAGTACAGCGGGTATTGTCTGTCATAGTGCGGGATGGAACAAACCCCATTTGACCCCATGCAATAAGTGAAAGGAGAAACTTGTCCAATCATTTGGCCAGAATCAACATAAAATGCTTACTGATATTAAGTACAGAAATGGATTCTTGTCAGGTCTGCGGATAACTGAGATAGCCCCATGAGACTAGGAAGGGGGAGGGCCACCCAGTCAAATCTTATTGTATGAGACCAGTAGGAGTTGCAAAGAAAGAGCCTTAGTGAGCTTATGAAACTTGGCACTGCAACCATCTGGTCCCGGGGCCTTCATTGTTTTAGGTATCCAATCACCACCTCTAATTCTTCAGCAATGACTGGGGTCAGTAACTGTACCCCTTGCTGGTGGGAAAGGGAAGGGAGCCTGAGCGGTTGTGAAAAGTCATCTATTTGTGGTTGGTTGGGCACCATTTCAGGGTATACAGGGTCTCATAGTATTTCTGGAATACATGTGCTTTCTCTTGATAATGAGTAAGGCAGGACTCAGATGTAGGATGCAGTGACATGGCAAGTGTGGCTGCCCATCACTGATTCCAAAGTTGGTATGCTAGGAGACAGGAAGACCTGATCCCTACTTCATAGAAGCACTTGCGGAGAAAGGTGAGCGCTATCTTGGTCTGTTCTAGACAAAGTTTATCAAAGTCTACGTGTACTTTAGTGAGCTGAGGAGTAACCAAAATATCTCCCTGTTGATGGGCCATTTGTAAGAAATGGAGGGTGACTTCTAGCGCTTGCCTGTGCTCCTGCCTCTGTTTTTTTGTCAGAATGCATAGTAAATAAGGAGCCCCCTCAATACCGCCTTTACTGTGTCCCACCAGATGCAGCGATGTCTCTGCAGTGGGACTGTCATGGAGGATCTCAAATTTCTCCTCTATAGAGGAGCTTAAGTCCAGAGACTTCAGAAGATAGTATTCCGGTACCATCTTGTGGCCTGCTTCTCTAGTCCAAAGTCCCAGTAGGAACTGACTGGGGCATGATCCAAGAGAAAAATATAATTTAGGGTGCACTGTGTCCCCATGGATTGATGCTCCACCTGGGCATAGCAATGATCTATCTGGGAGTATGAGAAGGGCATCCTATATCACCACAGACAGTCCGTGACCCCGGACACCTTAAAGCTAGTTACATGCTGCTCAGTATTAGCCACCATAGACTACAGCCTCATCATCTATGGCATTGGTTCTTACACCACATTAAAGAGGGTCACAACACTACTCAACAAGGTGTGCCATCTAGTCCTAGGGGCTAACCATCTCACCCATACCTGCACCCCATACAAAGAAACCAAATGGCTCCCCCTCGAATCCAGGGCCCAGTACCAGATCTGCCTGCTGGTAAAAAAATCCATACTTGGCCAAACCCCTAACTCAGCCTCCTCCCTGTTCAAATATGGGCATTTCAGTGTCAACACTAGAAGTGCAGCTAAAGGTGGGCTCCTAGTGCCTTTCAAGCACACCACACTGGCTCAGAGATCCATCTCATATTGAGGACTCAAATGGTTCAATGACCTGTCCTTTGTGCTCTGCAACTGCAAAAACTCAGTCAAATCAAATCTGGGCTCCACTTGCAACTTGCACTTGAAAATGCTTGTTCCTGCAATACATAACTCTAGCTAGCCTAAAGACTCGCTATTTACATGCCACAAGCTACCTTAGGCCAACCCCCCACTCCATCTTTACCACCCCTCCCATACCTGACCTCCCCCCTTTCCTACCCCCTCCCCTGTCCCTCCTACCCACACTTCTCTGCCCTGCCTATATGACTATACTATGACAATATTTTAGGTTAGGCCCAAGGGAATTACATATACTTGCAGGTGCTTATAACAATGTTTGTCTTTTATTTTGTTGGTTCCATATCGCACCCATTCCTGTGAGTTAAATTCTCAATTGGGTTGGTTAGCACCACATTGTTGTATTAAATATTTTGGGGGTTTATTAATTTTTTAGAGCTATTCATGAATATTTTTCTTTCCCTTTATCTGATTTGTTATCTGTATGCTCCGTTCCCTTCAATGTTTAGATCAGCAGATGAATTGTTGCTTGATACTGTTGTTTATAAACGTAAGCCAGGGCTCTGTGCTTTTAGTAATTTAGCTCCATGTTATTGGAATAGTTACCTGTTGCTATTCGCTCAATTACTTGTAAATCGCATTTTAAAACTGTATTTAAATCTCTTCTACTTGACAAATCATGTTGTATTTGCAACATATGATATTCTTGTGTTTTTTGTTACGTGTATTCTTTCTTATGTCTCAGGTTGGACCTGAAAAAGAGCATTTGGTCCAGTTTCCTTACCCAGTTAACAAATGAAAAAAAAAAAAAAAGCCTTCTCTAGCTGCTCCTGCTCCTTCTTCCACTTCACCTGCAGGCCCCTCCTACCTTAATACCTGGCACTTACACAAGGGCTGTACCACACTGATTAAGTGTTGTTTATTGCTGAATCCTTCAAGTGGTAACTCTGCATTCATTTGAAATTGTATAATATTTTCGTTCTTTGTCAAAAACTGTATCCCAGCAAACATATCTTATTTGATGATTATTCCTCCTACTTGATCTGTAACCCTTGTATTGCATTGTATTCTATTGTACCATCTCTCTCTGACTTGGAACCTTTGTAAATGAGCCCTGGCTCAAAGGTATTGATCTGAATCTGAAATAAATAAAAGGACTTGTGAGTCATGGGTATAATTACGAGATCTTGGATGTAAAACCTGGCAGACATCCAGCCGCCCTGCTTCCTGGGTAAATTTTGTGAAGAATTTCTGAGAGACTGGTTACCTTGGAGAGTTTGGGTTCGAGGAATCCCAGCTAGGTTGTGGAGCAATACTGAAATCCCCTGCTAAGAGGAGAATGCCCTTAGGTAAGCAGACCATTCAATCTAGTTACAGTTTAATCGTGAGCATATTAGCACCCGGTCGGATTTAATGATTTGCCAGTGTAGCATCCTGACCATGCAGGGTCCCCTCAACATAGCCAATCTTCTGAATCCGATTAGGTCAGGTGTTCCTGGAATGGCATATAGTGGGGGATGAGAATTGCTAGGCTTCGTCCGCAGCCCACCCATAGGAGGAAGAGTATTTTGTGGGAAAAACAAGCTTAGTGTGTTCCAAGGGGGTGAGATGTGACTCCTAGAGAAAGACCAAGTCTAGTTTGGATCTCCTAATGTGGGCCAGGATTTTTACCCTTTCTATAGGGTTAGTCAGTCAATTCACATTCTGTGAATAAATGTGAAGTACAGGTGTACCCATTAGAACTAGCACTAAAATGAGGGATGGTCATGCTCTGCTACCTGCCCCCCTCCCCACACACACCCCACACGTTAAGCTCAATAACACCATCATGCAGACCACAATATATCTTCCAAACTAACCAATCATGGTGACATAAAAGTGGGGAGTAACTACTCTATCCTGGGGAAAAAGCAACTGTGGGAAAACACAAGTGAGAATCTGTCCCGGAACTAGAACATTTAAGTACAGGAAGTGGGTTGAAAACTGTAAAACTATACCTAACTGGGCTAAGAACCTGGATTCTAAATTTGGGGTCCTAAGATAGACCCAGTCAGTGGGCAAAAGCCTGCCTGGAGGAAAAACCTCACAAGGAGGGACCTCCAGCTGTAATCATCTTGGGATAGGGATCGGGATGATGTCATCGCCTTGAATGAGGATGCCCATGAAGCAGCAATTAAAGGGCAGCACCAGCTGTGGGCATTCATATAACATTAGAATACTATGGCAGCTACCAGGGTAAAGATAGTACTGCTATATAGCAGCCAGAACAGACCATTAAAAGAAAGCCTGTATATAATGAAGGATATCATGCAGTGGAGTATCTGAGAAGACAGAACTAGGGAGACATCATTAATACTAAAGGGTCTGTTTCACAGCATACTAGATAAGCCAGAGCAAGGGGATATATAGCAAACATCTAAATTAAAATATCTCTGGTATTGAGCTGTCTAGTAAGGAATGTAATGTAGTCCCTGTAGAGTAAAGGTTGTGCTTGAAGGAGTTCGTAGTCCCAGAACATGACTGCCATGCTGTCAGTTCAGTTCCACCATTTAGATAAGAAGGTTTCTGGGGATTTCAAATCATGTTCTAGAGGCTTATATTGAATAGTCTATCATACCCCAGAGTGATCCAGATAGTCTGTATAGTGCCAGATTGTAGACTGATTCAATGATTGCATACTGAACCAGTTTGGAAGCCTCATTTAGCCCAGCAGAAAGCAAGGCACCTGCATAATCGGTCCCTCCTCTCCTAGCAAGAGCCCCCCTCAGACCCTGGCTATCCAGCATTGAGAAACAATGTATAGGTACTTACTGAGGCCTGTGAAATATGTTGGTGCTGCATTCTTTCCAAGGGCCACCCTGTCAGACAGCCACAGCACTGTGATGAGATTATCATGGTATTGTTTGAAGTAGTAACACTGCCTTGGGCATGTTCACTGCTACTCAGCTTAGGCCAGTGTGCTGTTATGGGGCACATTCAGCCATGGCATGACCACTCTGCACATGTGCACTGTCAGCTCAGGCAGGGGCAGCCACAGTGGGGTGGTGAGTAAATACAATGAGACTTGGGGGAGATGGGGAGCACACGGACCACACAGCCAGCTCAGCAAGGCACTCTCAACTTCCTTTACACAGTAGGATTAAAGCAGCTGAGTGTGACCACCTGCCAGGAACTGCCAGGGAGACCCACAGCATCAAACATTACAAAGGTAAACTAACATTGCAGCTGCAGTTTTCCAAAATTAGTTGCTAAGCACAGGTGAGCTGGGGAGCACCAGGACCCAGGGAGACAGGGGTGGGCACCTCAGGAACTACAGTGAGCCTACTTTAATAAGGATATACAAAGTCACTTCACTGTGGCTGAAGTAGTGACAGTGATGTCAGGTTCTTGAGTGGTGGCACACGGGTATTGGATAATGTCTTTGATACATCAACAGTCTACTGCTTCTGAGGTGTTTGAGTTTCTTGGACTGCTTCTGTCACACCTGTTGGGAGACCTTGGAGGCAGGTGTTGGGTGTTGCTGCTGTCATTTCAGCTGAAGTGAGATGGGATACCCTTCTAAATAAGTGCTGCAGATGCTTTGTCAGCTGAAGCATATAAACATAGAAACATATAATTTGATGGCAGATAGGGACTACTTGGCCCACCCTGTCTGACCATTTTTCCCTACCTACAGTGTCACTGTAGACTCTACTTGATCTCCAGCTCTTTCTCTCCCCCCCCTTCCTTTATACTAAGATTCCCTTATACCTATCCCATGCATTCTTAAGCTCAACCACTGTTTTCGATCCCACATCAGCTGTAAAACTGTTCCAGGCATCCACCACTTTTTCTGTGAAGAAGTATTTCCTCACATCCCTCCTGAATCTACCTCCCTCCAGATTCATTGAATGTTCCCTTGTTGTTGAGCATTTTTTTTTCTGTAAAATACTCTCCTCCTGTACCTTATTTACTCTCATGAGATATTTAAAGATCTCTATCATAAATCCCCTCTTCCTCTTCTCTTCCAGTATGTACATATTGCAGTCCTTTAGTCTCTCCTCATAGGGCTTCTGATGCAGACCCTGCACCATTTTAGTTGCTCTCTTCTGGACAGCCTCCATTGTGCCTTTGTCTTTCTGGAGATGTGGTCTCCAGAACTGGACACAGTACTCAAGGTGGAATCTCACCAGCGATCTATATAGAGGCAACACCTCCTTCCTCTTTCTGCTGGTGATGCACTTCAGCATCCCATTAATGCTCCTAACTTCCTTGTCACACTGCCTAGACACCTTTAGGTCATTAGATATGATTACATCCAGGTTTCTTTCCTGTTTGGTGGACCTTTCCATGCATTTTGTACTCTATCCCTGGGTTTCTGTGCCCTAAGTGCCGGATTTTGGACTTTATTGCATTAAAACTCAGCTACCATACTTTGACTACTCCACACATTTTCTCAGGTCTCTGCTCAGCCCTGGCTGGTCTAAGGGTACTTTTTTTTTCCAAATTCTATTTCTACATACCCCTTACCCTCCAGACTCTCTCCAGGGAGGGCACTCAATCAGCGGCTCAGCCCGTCCTGCCTGAAGTGTGGTCCGCTCAATTCCAGTGGGAGGCATCCCTCATCTCCTGCGTGGCTTGCCCATACCCCACAGGTCTGCGTTCTCTGGGGAAGGACTGCCAACTCCTACCAGTGCCCTATCTATGGTATTGGAAGGGCAGCCGACAGGAGGAGGGAACCGAATGAGCGTCCTGATGCCCAGCGGTGGACATGGGGCCATTACTACTGGCCCTTCCTTTGCCTGCTAGAGGGAGGGGGGTTTCTACTTAGTTCCCCAGATGAGGGAAGTGCAATGTCACCTAGCCCATTACATGTGCGCACCCACACACGTCCAGAGGGTGGCAGCCAAACGTCTTGTTCCCTTGCAAAGTCCCTGCAACTTGTAGTGCACCCAGCCACCACTGGGTGCCGCTAAAGGTGCGGGACGATCCCCTGTCCCTCCCCAGGAGAGGAAAAGCAGTCCTATGGATGCTCGATCCTCTCCTCCCTGCTGACCCCTGATGGCCCAAGCTCGTTCCCGAACCTGGGTTGCCAGAATGGCGCGAGGTGTAGTGTCCAGCACCTCAACTCTCAGTGCCACTGGGCCAGTAGTCTAAGGGTACATTGAAATTCACCCTTATGGTGTGCATTCTGAATCCTGATAGTAAATCTATGGCAGCCTACATCTGCCACAAGCCCCTAGCCCCACATCGCAGACCATTTCCCGGCACATGGGTGGCACAAGCCCCATTTGGTGCAGGCAGCCAGCTGTTGACACAGGCTGCCTTTGTGACTAGCTCAGGGGGTGGTATTTGACACAAGGTACCACATGCGGCATTAATATTTGGTGCAGGCACCTTACGTCAATCCAGGGCTTTGTGAATCAGGCCTAGAGTGTGACAGGGATGTCTTTTGAGTCTGCTTCTTTTTGAATTTTGCCTATGCCCTCTCCTATGTAAGTCTGTCCAGCACCCTGTTATACAGGGTCAAATGGGTGGAAAACTTGCACCACTGAATATCGGCTTTTGCTGATTATGTATGTGTATTTATTAGAAACAAGGACTTCATTTGGGAAGCAATTTACCTTTTAGACTCTTTTTTGGGGGGAGGGGATTCTCTTTTCAACATTAAGTACACTAAAAGTATGGGGTTGTGTCTTGGTCTCTGGGGCCAGGTTTTGGAAGGCGAACTTGTGAGCATCTCATTTAAACCGGGTCTAGTTTCTATTCCTGCTGTTAAACTTAGTTTGGAAGATCAACCCTCCTGCATTGGAAAGACATATTAGAGGAGGGTAACCACAAAGTTCAACAATGGAAAAGTTAGTAGATGTCCAAATATAAAATAATTCAGATGTGTAAATGATTTCTGGTACCAAGTTTTCTTTTTATCAGTTATATGTATTCACCTCCAGTCATGATTGAAGCATGGTTATTCCGATTATTTTTACAGATGTTATGGGGGAGTAGACAATCCAGTAAAGCATGCAGCAATATTACTTATCTGGACAGGAAAGGGGGGGCATAGCATTTATTTACTCACAAATTTCAACCCATATCTTAATAGAGCCTTGAAAAGGTGGGTCCCATGGTTTCATCAGTGGTTAGATCCTCTGGTGCAAGTATGGGACAGTTGTGCAAATGTTGAAAGGGTGGTGGTTAGATCAGGTTCATTTCCACCCTATGTATTACATCCTTTCCATCAGGTTCAGAAATGGAAGCTAACGACTTGGCTGTGATTAGAGCTGGTCCTCAGAAAATGGTAAATAACGCTATCCTTGTCATAACCTTTTGAGCTGTGTTGACTTCAGTGACTGCAGGCAGTCTCAGAAGATGGAGGCACTGGAAGTTCTTTCTGATAAAAAGAATTCCAGTGAAACTGAGAGAAAAGTTATTTGGCTTTGTTACCATGGTACATTAGGGGGAGAAACAATCCAAAACATAAAAATCTGGAGGACCACTTTTGTCCAAGACCAGAAAGTTTTCAGGTTAATGAGACTCTTTATCACTTGTTTATGGACTGTCTAGGTATAGTATACAGAACTTTTAGATTTTTGTTTCAGGTTTGTGAGAGGAACCTGGATTTCTGTTGTCATTATATGAGAGGTTAGTGTTTGGTTGTGTGCTAGCCCAGCTTGCCGATTTTAATAGTAATACTTGAGTTCTTTTTGCATGCCTGAAATGTTTTATTTGGCAGGGTACAGTAGATGCCAGTTCAACAAAAAGTAACATCTTACAATATGCTAGCTATATCAGAGGCTGGTTCCATTAAACATTTGTATCTAACAGAAAGAGTACATTTAAAGAGGTTGCAACTTTTGGACCTCTGGAAACATGTGACGTAGGTTAAAAATCTTTAACTTCTGTGGTTTCTAGAGCTACGGAATGAGGACATGGCTAGGATATGGGTCTAGCTGATGTTGTTATTTTGTATACTGGGTTCCACTGGGGGATTTGGTGTGAATTTGTTTCTTAATATGAACCTCTTTCTCATATACTGCTTATATGTAGCATGCATGGGAATAAGCATAGCTGGGGGGGTCCTGGGTTCCTAGAACCCCCCCCCCCCATCTTGTTTCCATTATGGTGTCATAAAAAAGGTTTTTATTACACCAAGACTAAATAGAGGGATTTCTTGATGGAAACTTCAAGTTCCCAAATCCTGGCTACTGCCCTAAGGAGACCTTAATTAGGGCCCATAATTTGCTGGATCAGTAGACACCAAATGCATGGTTTCAACCCCTAATAGTATATGGGTCACTGAGGGAGCTAGACAGGTGGGGGGATACTACAAGTCACTGTGGGTTTTCTAACAGTATGTATGTTTGTTGTCTAGTTCCCTATGTACTGTAATCACACTACTGTATGTATTAGTCTCTACTGCAGAGTTGTGACGAAATAGTGATAGTTATGTGATATGTACTGTTGTGTGACTTTCTTTTAATAACTCCCCACTACCACTTTTACGATAAATGCTATGTGATCTTTAACTTTCACCTGGACAGCACCTAGAGATGAGCAGATGGACAAAGTAGACATGAACATGACCCTCAGCACGGTGAGCAGATACGCTCAATAGGCCCACATGTGAGCAAATAAAGCTGACATTTGACACCAAGCTATGCAGTTACTCCCCACCCCACACAACGTAATTGCCATGACTTGGATAGGCGTTCTTTGTGTATGCCAACAGACTCTTGGTAAACGCCTAGAAGACTAAGGCCATGCTGTTCTTTTTTTTTTTTTTTTCCCCAGGAGCCACCAGTCTGTCTTACCTCTTCCCACGTCCTGGCATCTCTCTCGGTCCATCCAGCCGCCATCTCTCCTTTGGACTGCCTCTTGCATCCACATTCAGGCCTCACAGTGACCCCCACGGCTTGCCCCCTGTGGCAGGGTGGTGGGGAGCACTCCTTCCGGAGCTCAACCCACCCCAATCAGGATCCAGTACACCGTGCACCCTCGGGTGCCTAGAGAGTCTGCTGCGAGAGACGGCCATCATGCCGCCACGGCTGGTGCCCCAGTTTTCCCCTTTTTCTGTCCCCTGAGCCGGCAGGCGTGCACTGATGCCAATGGCCATGAGCATGCGCGCGTCCACCCACACTCTAGCCAGGCGTCAGCCTCCGGCTCTGAACTTGTGTTCCCAGCGGCAGTGGTACCTCCGGTCTCCACCGAGGGCCCCCCCTGCACTGGGATACCCCTGGATCCCCAGGGAGAGGAGAGCTGTCCTACGGATGCTCAATCCTACTCCCTCCCTGCTGACCCCCAGCTCCCGGGCTCGTTCCCAAACCCGGGTCGCTGGCGTGACGCGAGGTGTGGCGTCCAGCACCTCAACCCTCAGCGCCACTGCGCCGGCGAAGGCCATGCTGTTCTGATCAAAAACCTAGGCCAGCTAGGTGTGCTGATGACATTACTGCTCTCCATATCCAGTCCTCTGATGGCTCACCCCTTGAATCAGTGACTACAGTAGTAGCACCGAATTAGTCAAAGGATTTTTAAAAATCCCTATTGAAAATTGTGAAACCTTTAGTTAGGGATTTTGTTTTGTTTGTTAGTGTGTTCACTGCTAACCAGAGAGGGTTGTCTCATCTGATAGTGTAGTTGAAAATCTACCAGATGGCACTTAAGTACTGTAAAAGGAACTGGCCTCTTTTTTCCCTAAATTTTGTGAAGGATAAATAGGGAATCTCACAAAATTGCTTGACAAATTCGGCACTACTACTTGTACCTTCAAATATCTGAGAGTCACCCTCTACCCCTCACTGACATTTTCCAACCTCATTGGACTCATGGTCCAGCACATGAACCAGAGGCTAGGAGTTGACTTCCGGCTCAAGGATTTTATAACCCCTGAAGTAAGGCTCACTATGACGTGGGGCACCTTACTCCCCCAACTGGACCACTGTTCACCAATCTACACACAACACAACCCTCATTCTCCTGCCTGTCCAAACTCAACAAAACCTACAACACCATCTATATGTTTGCCCTGATGGCTCCTTACTCCATGCATTACTGTTTCCTCTGCCAGGCCCTAGGTTGGTACCCCTCTCAGGCCCACCAGGATTACCTCCTAGGCTGCCTAGTTGAAAAAAACCATCAGGGAAAAAGAGTTATCATCCCTTCCCCCCCTACTCAGGCCAAAGCCCTGGCATTAAGGCCTTCAGTCCTCCTCCAGCCTACTATTAGAGTGCCTACAAGTTACCACATGTATTGGCCTTCTCCACAGCTACCCTGAGTCTTTGGAACAGACTATCTACTCCACTGCAGACCCTGGGAATACATTCTCAATTTAAATCCCACTACAGGACCTCCCTCACTGCTACCATTACCTGTAAATATCCCCCCTGAAGATAAGATTGCTGAACGCTCAATAACTTCTTATGGTCCTAAATGGTTAAATGATTTAACAAAATTGGGGATAGATGTTTACTTAAAGAAACACGTGTTTAAAAACAATGTAGGGAATTACTTAAATGCATATTTAGAATGTTGTTGCAATGACAACACTTGATAAATTCATGATGTATATCTATGATAGTTTCTGTGCACCTATGTATGTATATTTTATTCTGAGGTTGTGTTTTGTACATATTGTATATTTTATTTTATTTTGATCTGCTTTTAACGATTGATTCTATGAAATTGTAATTTTGTACTGTGCATCTATTGTTATCCCCCCTCCCTAGGTGTGGCTGAAAACAGATCATTGATCCAGTCCACTTTCCTGGTAAATCAAATAAATACAAATAAATAAACAAATGATGACCCCACCCACGGGTGAACCATCTGCTCTCCTCCCCTCATCTTGCTGTGATGCCTGGAGAGCCACAAGGACTCTGGATTTTGTGTTTGTTATGATGACCCCAAACTCCTCTCACTCTCAGCCCATGCCATTGCTTACCCTCTCTCCCTCATTCTAAACCTCTCCTTCACTACAAGCTCAGTCCCTAATGCATGGAAACATGCTGTGGTCCTCCCCTTACCCAAAGGCGATGACTCCTCCTTCCCTAATAACTACCATCCCATCTCTCTCCTCTCCACCCTCACTAAACTCCAAGAACATTTGGTACTCTCTCAACTTACCTCCTACCTATCTGTTTCCTCCTTTTTCACTCCGTTCCAGTCTGGTTTCAGAAAAAACACTCCACTACCACCTCCATGCTCAGGCTTACAGACTCCATCCTAACCTGGATGGACAAAGGCCTTATCACCTCAGCCATTTTTGTTGACCTTGTCAAAGCGTTCCACACTGTCTCCCACACACTTCTCCTCAACTCTCTCTCCACAGCAGGCCTCTCATCCTCGGCCACAAACTGGTTCAGGGCCTACCTCACTGGTAAATCCAACCAGTCAGGATCTCAGCTGTCACCTCCCCCCCTCCCAATCACCACTGGAGTTCCATAGGGCTCAGTACTTGGTCCCCTATTATTCTCTATTTTCCTAAATGACTTGCCCTCAGTCTGCTCCCCATCTTCCTCCATCCACATGTATGCCGATGATATGGTTTTGTATGCATCTGGCTCAAGTCCTGCTGAGGTAACAACCAGCTTGTAGCATGATTTCAACCAAGTTCAGCTCTGGTTTGCTAACCATCACCTCTTCCTCAATGTTAAGAAGACTGTCTCCATGACCTTTGGCACTAGGCAGAGACTCTCTAGACTCCCCAACCTCCCCGCTTTCCTCACCCTGGATGGGGCTATTTTAGAGGACACTTCCTCCTTCAGATATCTTGGGGTTTGGCTGGACCAACACCTCAACTTCTGCCATCCTGAAAACCTGTGCCCCAAGCTTGGTGCCCTGTTCAGGAACCGTAGTTACATACCTCCTATGGCTAGGTGTCAACTTGTCCAGAAGATGATCCTCCCCATCTTCGAGTACTGTGATGTAGTGTATGGTGCTGTTCCCAAATCCTCCCTGACCAGATTGGACACTCTATTCCACTCTTTCTGTTGCTTTGTCCTAGATGCTCCTTCTTGCACCCACCATTGCAATCTCTACCATGCACTGTCCTTCCCCTCTCTCACAAATAGACGCCTACCCCACTGCGCTAAGCTCATCTCTAAACACTGGCTGGGGGTGCTCCTCAACTATCGCTCTTCCTTTTTCATAACCCCTCCCACTCATTCCCTTAGATCCACCAACTCACGTACTTTGGCGATCCCTAGGTGTTCCACCAATATTGGTCAATCTGGCTTCTCTCACCGCTTCCCCAAAATTTGGAACTCCTTCCCCCCTAAAATCCATCACTCCTCCTCCTCCTTCAGCCCTGCCCTACACAATTATTTCTCATTGAGCTGCTCTTGCCATGACCCTTCCTAACTACACCCTTGCTTATGCATCATATCACTCCTTATCTGTAGCTACCCCCATTCTACCGTTCCTTTCCCTCATTTCTTGTAGCTCACCTTTCCCTCATCCCATTCCTGCAGCCTCCCCAGCACCCTTGCAGGGTTCTCAGCATCCTGAAGGGGTCCCTGTGGGCTTGGATCTTCCTTCCCCTCTTCCTCCCCTTCTTCCTCCTCTTCACCCCTGTCTCTTGTAGCCAACCATTCCCTTCATTCCTTCCTTTTCAGCCTCCCTTCTTGCCCCCATACAGGGTTCTCTGCATCCTGATGGGGTCCTTGTTGGGCTCGGCCCTCCTTATCTCCCCCCCCTTGTCCCCCTTTCTTTCTGCCCCTGGGACTTGACACCATTCTACCAAACTACTCTCTCCCCCTGGCATGCCCACTACTTTCCCCTTCTCCTCTCCCTGCCTTGCCTGCACTCTTGCAGGGTTTTCAGCATCCTGGAGGGGCCTCACCTGGGACTTAGCACCCCACTCCTCTTACCCCTCCCAAGTCCCATAAATGTCACTAATAAAAAATGATATACTTTAGTCACTGTGCTGCCACAAAGACTCTGTGTACTATAATAATTGGCTGCACTAATTTCACTTTTTACCCACTCATTAATTTCTGTACCTTTTGTTTCGTATCACTTAATTGTATTATAATTAATGGGTTTTGCTTTTTTACCATAGGGAAACCCGTAAGATAATTAGCCATTATAAAGTAGTGTTTATAATGGCAAACATGCACTGGGTTTCCCTTCTCCTGCCCATGTGCCACTCCCTCTTTTCCCTTTCTCAGCACTGGACACCATGCTTACCGCTGGAAACTAGACCACCACTCGGACTATGCGGTAAGTCCAAAAAAAAATTACTAGGCTAAAAATACTTAAATTGGACAGCTTTTTTAACAGAATGGCAAAAAATGTAAACTAAGCCTTTCTTTCAGCAGCTGCGTCCTACCACTGACCCCGTTGAAACCCGGTCAGATCGCGGCTGCACAGAGACGTCTTCTTATTTTATATAATTACCATGGCAAAAAATGATACCCAGCAAATATATAAAATAAAATATGGGGTTGTGTAAAACTCAAATTTTACACACACCCTCGGTGTTGGATGCTTAAATAAACCCCTTGAGCTTTGCTCTTGGGGTTTCTGTAACAACTTACTGTGTACCCTGTATCTCATGTACTTGCTTTTCATGTTGTTTGTGTCTTTTTTATGGCCTGGGTCAGGCCTGAAAATGGTCCCTGGTATCAGTGTACACACCCAGTTAACAAACAAACAAACAAACATACAAATAAATTAATAAATAGGAGTCAGTACAGGTCTCAAGACGGCACTCAAGAATTATCTTAAAGATAATGCGTAACTTATGCAGCTTTTTTGGATTAAGAAAATAAATACTGTTTCGAAACTTTCAACTGAATACTTATAAATGCACAGTTGTTTTATTTTCATTATTATATCTCTCTATGGCCCCCTACCCCATACCTTTAGTTCCCTGCAACACTCCAGATGATTGCTAGGCAAGTCACAGCACCCAACTTTAGCCAAGAAGGTCGCTCTCCTCCAAGACCCCATCAAGTCCCACTTCTAACTGGGCCATAGAGGATGCTAGTGAGAGATGCAGTCCACTCCACCTTATTTGGAGAGTGATACACCTGCCTTTTACACACCCAGTAAGCTGGTGACACAAGGTTGTTCCTGAACCACGATCACTGAGTTTGTTTGCCTTTGTGATTTTTGGGGTTGGCTCCTGAGTCAGAACTTATCACTATGAAAAGGACAGGAGGATTGTCAGATCTCTGCTGCTGCAACCAGAAATGCTCCCAGGTGTGCTGTCCAATCAGAATGTACAGTATATGTCCTGGAGCTAAAGAAGAGTATTTCTTCCCGCTGGGATTTTCAAGACCGACTGCCAAGCTTTTGTTTTATGATTTGTATTGATTTGTATAACTGCGCAGTACATGACTGGACAGAGTTACTGTTCATCATATGACCTTATTGCTGGTTTGTAAACTGCAGACACAGCATGCACAGCAAGAGGGGTACAGAGTACCCTCCAACCCACAATAAGCTTTGGACCCCCCCACCCAACTTGTTGCTTCCAGCTTGATACCAACGAACACCTGCTCTCCCATTCAGTCTACTGCTTCAGCTGCAAACACAACAAACATGTTAAGCCCACCCCAACTTGCTTGCCACTCCAATCCAAGCTCCATCTAAAACCCTGGCTCCCACCCTGCTTGTTACTCTACTCCCACTACAACAAAAACCCAGACATGGCACCTGACTTACTACTTTCACCCCCAAAGAGCACCCAGACCTCTCACCAAGCTTGCTTTTTCATCTGAAACCCAACATATATTCAGTCCTCTATCCAGCTTTGTACTCTCGCCCCAAACCCATATTATACTCCACCACTCCCCATCAAGTTTTACACTCCTACCCTAACCCTGGCCAGACCTTTCAGCTTGTTACTCCCACACTGACCCCAAGAAATGCCCCAAGCCCCAGTCCCGCTTGTTGTTCCCATCCCTACTCTGACCCACACAAACATCCCCAGCCCTCTACCCAGCTTGCTGCTGTCATTCCACTCTAGGATCAACAAACACTCTGTGACACCAAGAAATACCCCAACCCCGACCCCCAACCCCACATCCAGTATGCTGCTTCCACACTTAATCTAATCCAAATCCTCAGACACTTGCCAAGCTTACTGCTTCTTGTCAAATACCAACCCCAATAAATACCCTGCACACTGTCTAGCTTACTGGTCCCACTTAAAATTCATGTTTAAGCAAACATCTTAATCTTACTTCCAGCTTGAATCTCCCACTCCAATGCTGACCTAAGCCAAGCCTCACTGACATTCATCAACTCTTACTAAATATCAGCGAAGTCGTGCTATATTGGATAGTGCCTTTCAGTAACCATGAAAACTTATGCTTGGAGAGGCGACTAGTAATGCAATGCTGGTTGCTGCTTGGGAAGGTTTATTTGGAATAGATTCTGTCCATGTCAAAAAAACTCTGACAGACTCTGGAACCAAAGCTGAAAATGAATGGTAATTCAAATACTTCACAGTATGGGATTTTCCATTACTTTTTGGGATGATGGCAATGCTAGGGTACAGTACCTTGATCCTTGCTCTTGCCTTGTTTTGATTTGTCAGCGGCCATTAAAATATGATTTTCACTATTCACATTCACTTTTCTGAACACCTTTTTTTGTGTGTGTCACTCCTTGTCCTTTTTGTTCGACTGATTTTCAGCAGTGGCATCTTTATCGATGGCATGACAGTGCATGGTCCCTTTGAGTTTGCATTCAAATCTAGCCATGGAAATGAGTGCTACTACAACCTCTTCACTCTTTCCTGAAAAATCCCAGATGTATCTTACCTGAGTGTGTACCTTCTACCAAGTTCAGGTGCAAATACTGTTTTCTGGTGACACGGTCAAATTCATGGAACTGATTCAGGGCCTGATAAGCCTTAAAAATAAAATAATTAATACAGTAAATAAATGCAGCCATCCACCAACCAATAGCAACAGAGAACCTAACTATGCAGCTTTTCACTATCAAAATCAGTATCCTTCTCAGCAGCCTACATTCATCGTCCTTTGTTATTTGACACACTTAACAGCTTACCTTTAAACCATCCTTTAAAAAAGCACTTTTACAGTGGTATTGTTGCTTAATATGAATTTACGTTAATAGCGTTGTTTTTCTCACCTCCAAAAGAACTTTACTGAATCAAGAGTGGAGAAAAACTACAAGAAGAGTACAAAACATATTTCTATTTTTAAACTAAGAAAATACTTAATGGATAGTGGAGTAAACTGAAACACGTATAATCATGGGATATTGTTTCAAGAATAAAGGCTAATGCTTCTTCACTAAAATGAAAGACACATACCATCAAAGTAGTAGTAGTAAAAGCTTTATTTTTTTGACAGGATATGAAATATAGGTCCTATTAGGGTCTATTTGCAAAGTTGTCCTGTTGTGGTCAGACAAGCAAAAAGAAAAGTCAATATCAAATTATATAAATAATACAGATGAACATAGTAGCAATGCAGAAATTCAAAACAATATGGCACCTGCAGCTGTCCTGATGCATGTAATAGATAGATAGCTTCAGGTCCACCCTGATCATCCCCTCCCAGTGGTCCCCCTTTCTTGGTTCCTCTACCCCCCCCCCCCAACTCAGTCGACCAGAGTTTCACTTCAGATGGGTCACAAAGAAGGAAGTAGTGGCTCTTTTACAAGGTATAAAAGTTGATAGTTTGGCTGGACAGGATAACCTGGAATCCAGGCTCCTCAGACTTAGTGTTCCAGTCCATGCCATCCCATAGCAGCTCTTTTCAATAAGTCTCTCCTCCAGGATGACATACTTAATATGTGGAAAATGGCACAAGTTGTTCCAGTGCATAAAGGGGGGACTACTGAGCTGGTTGAACATTATTGGCCTATTTCACAGACTGTAGCCATACTTTACTAAACAGGCCAGGCACTCAATTGTCAACAGTGTCCTTCTTTCCACTATCACCTATAGGGCACCACTTCTGTCATCTTTCAGGGAAAGTGAACTCTCCAAACTGAAGTTTACCTCCCACAGAATAGCATGTTTTGCTGCCGGGGTCAGCAGCTGGGAACATCAGTGCTGGGCTCTCCCACTAAACTGCGCCCCCAGAGGAGAGGCTTCATCTCCCTGAGCTTTCTATTGCACGCAAACTCTTTTACTCTCCCCCCCCCAAAAAAAATCTGGCTGACATCATGGACTTCAAACCACTTGGAAGTTCCCTCCAATCTGCAGGACTGAAACCTGCTACCATGCCAAGGCAACTCTCTGCTGCTGGTCAGCGATCCTTTGCAACTACTGCACTAGGGCTATGGAACAATTTCCCCCTAAGGTCATGGAAGGCCTGACCTTTGCATGCTCTAATTCCACCGTGAAGCAGTATCTATCTGTTAGCAGACCCTGTGCCTGCTTTAGCTAGCTTATCTGAAAAGTGCCCATGTTCTATAGAACCTAGTGCCTCTAAGTACTTATCTGTATCCTGTATTTAACTATCAACCTGTTGCGCAAAGCTTTCTTTTGGAATGCATATCCACTGTTTGCACTGCAGTTTGTCATTTACTTTATTCACTGTATGTTAATATCATCTGTATGTATTCTTTTTATTTCATGTAATTAATTTGGGGTCGCTCCTGATAAAGGGACAGCTTGTCTCAGTGAGCCTACCCAGTTATGAACATCCAATAAGTAAATAAATGTAAGGCTTACAAGTAGAGATGCCACACTGATTTTTAGGGGCGAGTCAAACACTCCATTTTCTGCCAAAATTTCTTCCTGGACCCCACTCCCCACTGTAAAGTTATAGTATCTTGACTGTCAACCAGAAGCTTAAGCGAATGACTGCATTTGCAACAAATGTTAATGTGGCTCACTGGTTGAACAGTATGAGTTTTACAAATGTTAGAGCTGAGTGAAATTATTTTTTGCACCCTCCTAAGTACTGTAATCATAGTGTGAAAAAATGATCTGTGCAATTCACTTTGACATAAAAAAAATTTCACAACTCCATCAAAGTCTACATTTTACTATGGGTAAAAAATGCTAAATAATCTAAGACTTTGCCCAAAACAATGCAGCTAGAAGAAACTGTCTCTCCCTTTGTTTTTTTTTTTGTTTTTTGTTTTTTGCATTCATGGAATTTTAAGTGGGTATTTGTTTTATAAATTTTAAGGGACATTTAATTTTTTCCTGTGAGTGGTTAAAAAAATCTACAACAAGGTCATTACCACCCCACCACCCACAAGAAAACATTAGCCAAAAGATTTGTTCTTGAATTTATCACATAATTTAGAGAAATTATGCAACTGTGAAAAATGGAACAACCACATATTTCAAGGGCAGAAGATTTTTTGGCACACAGCTCTAAGAGGAACCTGCCCTCTCCCTCCTCACTGAAGTACCTCACCTGTGTGACACAGTCAGCTGTCTGTCTGTCTGTCTGTCCCAAAACAGATAACCTGTTTTCGCACATGAACCCCTGTCTGCTACTGGGCCAGCTTCAGATTAGTATCAATTTCTGCATTACAGTCTAATTGAAGAAAATTTAGGTAACACTTCCACATGTTGGTTATCTAGGATTTGGGGCAGTAAATAAGTGGCATCCCACCAACTGCAATGAGTTTTGTTTGCAAGGTTTTTCTTTTTTTTTTTTGCTTACATTTGACATAGTTTTGTTCACATAATATACTAACATACTAAAATGCCAACAGAATAGGCCTAATGGTCTTTCGTGTCTGCTCATTTGGTCTGCCCCCACCCTGGGAGCTGACCTTGCTGCCCCCCTCTCCCTCCCTGGCTTCTCCCTTCCCAGTCCTGGATATTCTCGTTTCACTGGTTTTTGTTTACAAAACCCTTCCCCTGTACCTGTCCCACCCCCTCTTGAACCCCTCCACCAGCCCCCTGGGCAGCGCAGTCCATGGCTCCACCACCCTCTCAGTGAAGTAGCACCTCCTCCTTTCTCCCCTGAATTTCCCCCCCTCCAGTTTCCACCCATGCCCTCTAGTTGCTCCCCCCTTCCTTCAGAACACCATGACTGCTCCTCCCATATTTACCCCCTTCATTACCTGAAGACCTCTATCATGTCCCCCCGGTCCCTTCTCTCTTCCAATGCGTACGTATTTAGCTCTTCAAGCCTCTCCCCATAGGTCCTATCCCCCAAGTCCCAAATCATTTTGGTTGCCCTCCTCTGGACCCTCTCCAGGAGTTCAATGTCCCTCTTTAAATGTGACCTCCAAAACTGCACACAGTACTTGAGGTGTGGCCTCACCAAGCAGTTATACAGTGGGAGTATCATTTCCCTCCTTCTGGAGAGGTGATACCCCTGGCAATGCATCCCAGCATCCTGTTGGCTTTGGCTGCTGCCCTCCTACAAGTCTCCGAGTTGTTCATTTTGACATCCACCACCACCCCCAGGTACCTCTCAGCCATCGAGACTTGTAGCATTCCCCCCCCCCCCAGGGTGTACACTTGACCCAGGTTTCTGGCTTCCAGGTACAGTACCTTGCATTTCCCTGCATTGAACCTCAGCTTCCACCTTCTAGACCACCTTTCCAGAGCCTCTGGGTCCTCCTGTAGGGCCACCCTCCCCCTCCTCTCCATCCACCACTGCCTCCAGTTTTGAGTCCTCTGCAAAGAGACTCATCTCACTCCTGATACCCTTCCTTATGTCAGAGATGTAAGTATTGAACAGGAGGGACCCAAGGACTGATCCCTGAGGGACTCCACTAATGACCCTCCTTGGAGATAAGACTATCCCACCAACCAATACCCTCTAAGTATGGTCCTGGAGACAATTGCCTATCCATCTGATCATCTAGTTTCCCACCCCCATTTCTCCCAGCTTATCCAACAGGTCCCTATGAGGAACAGAGTCAAATGCCTTGCTGAAGTCAAGAAAGAGGATGCCCACCAGTCTACCCAGGTCCAAGGCACTCATCACCCAGTCATAGAACTCCACAAGGTTTGTCTGACACAATTTCCCCGGGACGAATCCATGCTGTCTATCATACAGGCACCCCAACTTTTCCAGGTCCCCCCCAGTTTCTCCTTGACAATGCCCTCCATCACCTTGCCCACCACCAATGTCAGGCTGATGGGCCTGTAGTTCTCTGCCACCTCCCTTGATCCTCCCTTGTGGATAGGTACTATATGTGCCACCTTCCAGTCCTGGGGCACCCACTCTGTCCTCACAGAGATGCTGAAGAGCTCTGCCAGGGTTTCACCAGGATATCCGCCAGTTTCTTCAGCACTCTGGGATGTAATTTATCCAGCCCTGGTGCTTTCTCCATCTTAAGGGACCTGTGGGCTTACCTCACTCTCTCTGCCATGATTTCCACCTCCGCTACCTCGTCCCCCTGCTTTGCCTTCCCCCCACCTGCCAGTGATGCCCCCCTCCCCAGACCCATCGATTGATAAGGGTCCCACCCCTCCTCAGTTTCACCGTCTCCTCCCATGTATGATGCAGCTCCCTCCATTTTCCTTGGTGAAAACTGAGGCAAAGTACTAATTTAGTACCTCTGCCTACTCCCCCGGGTCTTGTTTTAATCCTGCTAATCTGCCCCTTCACCCTTTGTTTTTCCCCAATGTATCTAAAGAACCCTTTGTTCCCTCTCCTAATTTCCCTGGCCAGGTTCTGCTCCTTCCTTGCCTTAGCCACCCTCACCACCCTAGTGGCCCTTCTGGCCATCAGCTCATACTCCCCTCGGTCCCTTTCACTCCTTGAGCACTTGAATTTCCTATAGGCCACCGTCTTTCCCCTCACCACCTCCTGAACCTCCCTGGTCCACCAGCAGGGTTTACAGGCCCTACCGCATTTTTGTCTTACTCTTGCGCAGGTGCTGGTAGCATCCTGCACCCCCCTCCTGATGATTTCCCACCTACTGTCAGCGTCCATGTCTGGCCCAATCCCATCCAAGTGCTCCTTAAGGATCCTTCCCTTTTCCTTGAAATCCACCCCCTGAAGTCAGTTACCTCTGTCTTTGTGCAGCCTTCTACCCCTTCTAGGTTCAGGCAGAACCAGACTGTGGCATGGTTGCTCCCTGGCAATGGGTCCCTTACCTCCAGGCCCCCAATCTGGTCACTGTCTGCCAGGACCACATCCAGTATCCTCTCTTCCCTGGTCAGTTCCCCCACCTGCTGAATTAGGAACATGTCCTGAAAGACATCCAACAACCTCTGTTCCCTGGCCACCGAGGATGTCATAGTCTCCCAGTCTGTTCCTGGCATGTTTAAGTCCCCCAACACCACCACCGTTCCCCTTCCCAATCTGCAGTATTTCTGAACATCTGTCACCAGACTCTCCTCTAGCTCCTCCGCCAGCAGATCCAGTTTATAGTGTATGGTTAGGGCTTATTGTGTATAAAAATCAGTGGCTGCTAAAAACATGTTGTGTACATTCGAAAAGTTGTGCAAGTTCTGAAAGTTATTGTGCACATTCCATAATCAATATTTATAAGTTCCTAATTAATATTTATGAACCCCATGCTATGTGTCACCTGATTGATCCCAACTGACCTGTTCAAAGAAAAATACAAACAAAGATGGTGATGTCGCTTAGCGAGGTGTTCAAGGACACAGAGTCCAATCGACCGCTACACTTGGACATGAAGGACTCTGAAAAAACAAAAAAAATGCTGCTCAGTAAAACAGAGCCTACTTGTAAACAGACTCTTTTAGTTTACAAAACTATTCTGATTTCAAACAGGGAGGACTCCGGCACAAGCAGCAGCGTCGGCATTACTGCACATGCCCAGATGCTTGGCTCTGATTTTTAAACAGAAAATGACCACAGTTAAAGTACTCACTTTGAAATCAGAATCTCTTTCAGCAGTTCAGGTTTCTGTTCAGAAATATAAGCTCTATTTTACTAAATAGTATTTTTTTCAGACTACTTCATGACAAGTGCACCGCTCGCCTCGCCACCACATTTCACTTTAAAGGCACAGCAGCAGCACTTCATGACAGTTTCAATCGATGTGACAACAAATATTTAATGTGTAGGGAGCCCTTATTACCTACCAAAATCAAACCATTTATAATGTTGTTATGTTACTGTGCTGATGCCAAGAGGTTGTTAACCCCTCTTGAGTATGTCACAACGATATCTTAACAAACTTAGCGCCTCTGCCCATGCGTGACTCTCGGTTATCCTGAATCCTGAGCGCCATGCTAATTTCATCCTGCTTCCCCGGAGCATTAGAAATCCTGTCACTTACCCCACAGTTGCTGAGGTATAGATATGGGATGAAGATTAAAAGATTTGGTGGGTAAGATGTCTGCAAAGCTGGCATGAATGAGAGTACAGTTATGGTACATCGGGGCAATAGACAGGGGAAACTTTGGGGTTCCTGGAGAAAGTAGTGGTGGATGACTTGCGGGATCTCTTTATCATTGAAAAATGAACAGCAGCTAAAATGAAGGACCTCAAAAACAGTCATAATTGGAATAATATCTGAAGAAGCCATACACTATAAAAGCTAATGTATGGACTTTGATTAATAATCACACTGAAATCACTTCTTAAAGTTACTATGACAACCGTAAACCTCTCGAACTATGCTCTCGAGATTGACAATGTTGTCATGGCAACCTGTTAAAGTGATTACAGTGTGGTTATTGATCAAAGCTCATACATTATCCTCTATTCTTTAGGCAAAGCAATTCAAAAATAAAACATTTCACACATCTAAGTACAGATCACAAATTCGTGGGCACACTAAGTACAGGAAACCTTACAGCTACAATATAAGAGGGAAACTCAAGTCACACATAACAGGGACGCTCAACTCACACTGTATGGTTTCTGTCTTTATTTTTAAAACAATACACTATAACAAATAAAATGTGGGCAAGCATACACAACTCTCCTTGTGTTTCCATCTCAGGGTTGAAATACCAGCATAGACCTCTCAAGCTTCGCTCTCGAGGTCCATACTCTGGTATCTCAACCCCTCGAGGGAAACACAGGCTCATTGTGTATGCTTACCCCTACTTTATTTCTTACATTATAACATGCCTTAGCTTTATTACTAGCTGCTAATCTCTAGGCTTTTAATGTGGAAACTCTAGTGTGTGGTACCTCAGACATTATGTAGCGTGCATATAAAGGTCCAATGAAAGGTTTAGGTTTTCTGTTCTAGTGTCTGAAATATCAAAATGATTATAAAAATTTAAGCAGAGAGCCGTAAACTATCAGTTGAACCCTGTCCTAATGACAAGCCATGATAAGATGAATCCAAAGAGTCTCCTTGGAGAGAAGGGAGCTAGCCCAAGGAACCATTTTAGGACCCATACTGTTCTCAAGTCTTTCTCAGTAACGTCCAGTCTGCCCTTGTTGATTCATGCATCCGCAGGTATGTGCAAGGCACATCGATTTTCTCCTGCACAGCAGAACTAACTAATCATTTACACTAGGACTTTATTGCAGTCCAACAGTGGTTCTTGGCAAACAACTTTACTTTTAACTCCAAGAAAACTGTTGCCATGCTTTTTGGTACTAAATACAAGCAAGCTAGAAACTCTTTCCCCAGATTATTGCTATTGTTGGTTGCCTGACAAAACAAGTTGATCAATGCATATACTTAGGTATCTGGCTACACAAGCACTTATATTTCTCATATCGCATTGAGACCATGTGTAATAAACTTCTTCCCAAATTGGCCACCCTATGCTTTCACAAAGCCTGCCTCCTTTATCCAACTAGGGGTGAAATTATTTCCATATTTAATTTTTTCAATTTTTGTTAGAAAATGGGTTGGGGAACTCCTTGAAGCTAAGCACAATAATACCCTCCAGGGTGGGTCTTATTGGGCTATACTGGACCTTACAGGGGCAACAAGGCCCTCCACCTGTGGTGTTGGGCCTCATTATGCCCCATGGCAGTCCAGTATAACCCAGTACTGCCTACCCTATCTGGTATTATTGCTTACATAGTGATGAGGTACTCTACGTGGTTGCCAATAAAATTTCCCTTGCAAGGCTGGACGCTCTTTTCAACTCCTTCTGCCATGTTGCTCCTTGTACCCAATACTGCATCCTATATAATACTCTTAATTAGCCATCACTGAAGGGGCACCATCCTGCTCCCTGCTATATACACTCACTTTTATTCCTGTTGCCTCCATACCTCTCAACCTCTCTGCCTTAAAATGCATAGCACTGATCTTCAAAATGTGCGCAAAGGGCCAGAATGTGCAGTACTATTTTATTTTAAAACACGATAACTTGAAGAATAAGTGGCTCCATATGTTTATTTTTAAGGAATGTTTCTATCAAATTAGTTTCATTTTTTAATAGTTTGTGTGTTCAGAAATAGCTCTAACATTGTGAGAAACATCAATGAATGTTGAATAAGGGTAAATGTAAGTGTAAAATAAATTCTTAACTGTGATCCATTCCAGTAAGGATTTGGCTCCAAAGTTACATTGCATTTCTGTATTATGTTCCTCAGATATGCCACTTGTAATTAAATGCATATTCCACAGGCACGATATATTTAACTGTATGTTATGTCACAAATGCAGTTGTGTGATTATTTATGATATTGTTTAACTGTATGTCTTGTTACAAATGTAACTGCAGCATGTTCCATTCTCTGCTTCTAGACATATGTAACAGTCTGTAAGATCTTTGCAATGTATCCAACTGTTTTAATGTTTGTATCGTCTTATTAAGTCAAATCAATAAAACTTATTAATCACAAAAAAAAAATGTAACTGAATGTTACATTTCTTGGATATATTAAATAGTAAACTGCATATCTAATATCCAATTGTACCCCCGGTCACACTGGGAGATGAGCAAAGTGTTGTTCAGTGTGCCTTCCTGATGAAACATTTCAATCAATAAATAAATAAGATAAAAATATACAGCACTGTGCAAAATGCATAGCAGTTTAGTGGCATGGTCACATGCACCCTATTACAACCTTAGGTGGCAGGCCCCAACATTACAAGTCCTTCATAACCCCAAACATTTTCTAAGATCATTTGCCAGGCTGGAGTTTCTTTTAGGCTTCAAAGTTTATGTAGCAGCTTACCTACTGCTGTACACCCAGTCACCCCACTCTGTGATTTTTGTGCAGTTATGTATCATCATTCTTAACACCACCTGCTGCTTTTGAATACTGTGGCACTTGTACAGTATATTGTTTATTATATTCCATATATTCCATCACACTGTTCTGTATTGTTTCAGGTTTTATTTTTTAGTAATGCATATCTGTACAATCATTTGTACCCCCCACTCCCCCTGGGTGCCTAAGGAAATTAATTGGTTTCAACTCAGTATGCTTTACCTTGACAAAATGTAACATAGGCAATGACAGCAGAAAAAGACCAACGATTCATCCAGTCTGCGGAAGTTATGTGAAAGAAGAAGTATCTGCATCAGTCTTGTATGAGTAATGCCCTCCATGTGGGGCTTATATGTAAAGGCTCTCCACAGTTCACATATCAAACGCTTGACCGCTGCCAGTGAAGTGAGTGTACAGCCACTCCTGATTGAATCAGAAATCCTCTGATCATTGCCCCAACTGAACTGGATACTTAAGTGTGATCACGCATTCATGTCTGGGTACAAGATAATGTTGAAGGACTGGTGGTAGTAAATACAGACATTTTAGGAATGACTGCCTGTGGAAAACTACTTCAGCAGCTGTCATTATCTGACCCCCATTGACTTTGTATGGGGTCTTGGTATGATTTCTCAGTCAATCAAGCTCCAAAGTCTGTGGAGCGAGCCACTGAGGGTTCATTGACAAGAGAAGGACTTTACTAATTCATGCATGACTGAAGCCCAAATCAGTTTCTGATTAACAGATCTCCAGCATTGCTGGAAGGGTATGTGATTGATAGTTCCAGGTGCCAACCAAGAGCTGGTTTTCCTCAGTAAACAACAGGGGCTGTTCTAGGACTCTTTCAGTCTACGTGTCACTGCTAGTGGAGACAGACTAGAGAACTGAAGTGAGAGTAAAAAGACAGACCATCTGTCTGCCAGAGGCAAGCATTATTTTTCTACGCTGGAAATGGGGAGGTAATTGCATGTTTTTGCAGCATGGAGGGAGAGACTCTATGTAGTAAGCAAGGAAAGGATTTAGTAAGGGTAAGCCACCTTGGAAACAGTCTTTTAGTGTACAGAGAGGCTTTTGCTGCTTCGAGTGCAAATCAGTTACTGGAGCAGCTCTGTGTATGGGGAACTGCCCAACCAGCACCTCTGCCCAGTACTGTGTGTCACAGTACACAAAGGGACTGGATGCCAAGATGTGGAATACTGGTCTGACAAGGTTGGGCACCACAGGCAAAAGCTGTTCATGTGAACTCAGAAGTAGAGATCGTCTGCTAAATGGAAGAGAAGAAGAAGAGGTCAGTCAGAGCTTTCAGAGAGCCATTTTGTATATCGTTACAAAGGCCTACACTGGGAGAGAAGCGAAGCCAGCCCAGGAGGGACCGACTACTGTTTCCCTGCTGCATACTACTCTTAGATGGAGCTCCCACTGGAAAGAGAAAACATGAGTAAGTCAGGGCCTCATCTCTGGAGCACACCCTTAAACTGTTAGTTAATTTGGGAATAATTTAATGAACTAGGCCACCTGGCCAGGAATTACAAATACATGGTTGTGGTTTATTTTTTGTTTGTTTGTTTGTTTTTTTGCCATTAAACTAAGTGTTTAAATCTGTGAGTGCACCATTGCAAGGTCCTGGGTGATGATAATCTTCAGACCTGCATCAGTTCCACTGCAAGACCCTGGGTGATGATTGTCTACTGGCTGCATCAGTTCCACTGCAATACCCTGGGCAATGATAGTCTACAGGCTTGCACCAGTTCCACTGTAAGACCCTGGGCAATGATAGTCTACAGGTTGCATCAGTTCCACTGCAAGACCCTGGGCAATGATAGTCTACAAGCCTGCATCAGTTCCACTGCTTGACCCTGAGTGATGATAGTCTACAGGCTTGCATCAGTTCCACTGCAAGACCCTGGGCAATGGTAATCTACAGGCTTGCACCAGTTCCACTGTAAGACCCTGGGCAATGATAGTCTACAGGTTGTATCAGTTCCACTGCAAGACCCTGGGCAATGATAGTCTACAGGCCTGCATCAGTTCCACTGCAAGACCCTGGGTGATGATAGTCTACAGGACTGCATCAGTTCCACTGCATGACCCTGGGTGATGATAGTCTACAGGCTGTATTAGTTACACTGCAAGACCCTAGGCGATGATAGTCTACAGGCTTGCACCAGTTCCAGTGCAAGACCCTGGGTGCTGATAGGCTGCATCAGTTCCACTGCAAGACCCTGGGCAATGATAGTCTACAGGCCTGCATCAGTTCCACTGCAAGACCCTGGGCAATCATAGTCTACAGGCTGCATCAGTTCCACTGCAAGACCCTGGGTAATGATAGTCTACAGGCTGCAACAGTTCCACTGCAAGACCCTGGGTGATTATAGGCTGCATCAGTTCCACTGCAAGACCCTGGGCAATGATAGTCTACAGGCCTGCATCAGTTCCACTGCAAAACCCTGGGTGATGACAGTCTACAGGCTGCATCAGTTCCACTGCAAAACCCCGGGCGATGATAGTCTACAGGCCTGCATCAGTTCCACTGCAAGACCCTGGGCAATGATAGTCTACAGGCCTGTATCAGTTCCACTGCAAACCCTGGACAATGATAGTCTACAGACCTGCATCAGTTCCACTGCAAAACCCTGGGCGATGACAGTCTACAGGCTGCATCAGTTCCACTGCAAGACACTGGGCAATGACAGTCTACAGGCTGCAACAGTTCCACTGCAAGACCCTGGGTGATGATAGTCTACAGGACTGCATCAGTTTCACTGCTGGGTACCTGGTAACTCTTACATTAAGGGGGTTCCCAAGAAAAAGAGGATTGCATATATCCTGTACGAGAGTGGGTAGAGGAGCTCTGATAGTACAGTCAGGGACATGGGATTTGTGTGTGTGTGTGTGTGTGTGTGTGTGATGTGGGGGTGGGCTAGCTAAAATATAGCTAGGGGCTGACAGCACATTACTTCCTATATAGATAGGCTGTGCCATGGTGGGTATTGGAAGGACAGCCAGAGGGTTGCATTACAATATTATTTAGCTGACCCTAGAAAGGCGGTAGAAAAACATTCATCAACAGAACAATCATGATGCTACTGCATTGCCTTTTTCTTTCTCCCCAGAACCTGATCTCACTGCCCTAATAAAGCACTTTCTGTTTTCTTATATTTACTGTGTGTGAGCATATCAGTAGTAGAATGAAAGAATTACATTTGTGGAGAATTGTTGTCATACTGTGCTAATTCACTGGTGAGGTGACCCTGTAGGGAAGTGGGAAAGTACTGCATCCTTGTGGGTTCTACTGTACTTACACCAGGCCCACTTTAGTCTTTCTCCAGGCAGACGTACAGCACAATTATTGAAAACCCCCAACCATGAGTTTAACAATCCAGGCCCCTCAACCTTGTTTGCGTCCACAAGGCAATGGTAGTAATGGTTAACATTCGTGGTAACTTGGGTATGTATGTATGTGTATATCCACAATGAGCACACTTACAGTATTTAAACAGTGTCACAATCCAAGTCAATCCAGTGGTGTGGAAGCAAAACTTCAAGCTGCTGCCTACAAGGTCTAGGTGAAGATGTAATGGTAATTAACTGAACTAAGGGATCCTCCCCAGGACTGGCAGGAGGCTGGGTATGTCACAGAGGTAAGGTACTCAGTTCTCAGAGAGGAAGGGATGCAATGGGCCAGTCAGTGTTCACATCAACTAGGCTGATCACGGAGTGGCACTGACCCTGGCCTGGAAGTCATTCCATTCTTTTTAATTAAGAGGATTTGCAATTAAGGGGATTTGCAAGAATATATGAGTTTTTAAGGAACAATCATGTGGCAGATAAACTCCTTGTTTTACACAAATACCCTTGGTAATAAAGAATGGAAGGGTGTGGAATGACAAATTTTTAGAACGTTGAGTTCTGCTGACTCCAATTGTCATGTATTCTTGTTAGCCTCTACAGTGCCTCTCCAACATAGAAGAATATACATTTTAATAAGACCACTTCAATCAGCCCAGATACCTATCAAAGAAGCTGGTGGAGTGCTGTTTGTTTTTTATCATTGCATGATTATAGCCTGTGTCACCAATGCAATGTTTCTTTTATTATCTATTTTTTCTATAAAATATTTTAGCTGATGTGAGAAGTATGTGGGGAACTGGAAATGCATTTTCTTTCCCCTTTTGCTTTGCTAGGCCAGGGGAAAACATTTGTTTGAACTCCCCAGAGAATAGAGGGCATTCAGCTAAAAGGGACCTTTGTTTATATAGCAGCAAATGGCCTGGGCAGGCTACGTGCCCCCTGAAGAGCAACGAGTCATATGAACGAATGAGTAGAAGTGTGAATCCACATAACTAGCTCAGAGCAGTTCTGTTTTGGAGGTTGGCTCACAGATTAAAGGATTGTAAAGGCTGTGATGTATGAGAGGCAGGGCAGATGATGCATGCAAAGAGGCCAGCCTGACAAGGGTATTTCAGGTACTACATTTTCCTTATGAAAATCAGGCATAACTTCAGAATTGACATCACAATATTGCTGTCAGTCGGCTATGACTTAAGAAATCCCAGTTGGTAGTAAGGTTAAACTATATACTTACTGTAGAATCTAGTTAGAGCTTAAGTAGGTCATTGTGTGTGCCTTCTTCTTGCACAAAAGTGTTCTTTTCCCTTTCTGTAGTGTACTGTATTTGCATAGACTTTAGTGTGTATAATCCTGTTCTATATGTAAATATCATGGACTAAAGTATTCTGTATTATTTTTATACATGTAATACTCTCTGTGACTGTATTTTTAAGGGTATCGATAACCTGGTGTAGTTGGCAAACCTGTGATACATATCCAGAGAGACACACTACTAAACAATACAAGCACATGTGTGCCTAGTACGGAGTAAGTGAAAGCAGAGTGTCCCGGCTTTGACAATAGAGGTGGGTCATTTGGCCTTGGAAAGGCCATTGTACTGAGTGAGAAGTGGCTGGTGGTGGGATTTGGACCTAAAGCTACTCTAAGTGAGAGTCAAACTGAGTGATGGTAGCATATTGAGGTGACCAATGAGGCATCTGATGGGTCATGGAAACTGCTAAAGCAGTGCAGACTGAGTTCCAGGAGGACCAGTCTGTGATACAGCCACATGGAGCAAATGTTAAAAAATGTTCCCAAAAAATTGTCCACGATTCACGAAGAGGTAGGTTACCCCCGTGAAATGGACGTAACCTGCCCATGTGGCTCTGCACCTGTGGACAGGTGCATGGTGGCTGGCATTCACGATCGCTGGCCATCATGCTCCTACTGTCCATGGACCTTCCCACCAGCTGCATTAGTTTGCAAGGGGTGGATCGGTGGAACAGGTGGGCAGTCAATGGGATGCCCACGCCAAGTCCAATAGTGGATCTCTGGCCCCACACAGCATGCAGGTTCTTCAGATCTGCGGACTGGGTCCACACAGAGGCACCAGACGAGTGCCCGGACAGCTGCCCCCAGCCCCCCTGTGATCCCTAGGGCTGGGGCATTACAGAAAAGGGACCTACAAAGCTTTGCCTTGGCCAATAGCAGCACTGGAAGAGGGGCACAATGCCTACACTTCTGTCCATCCCATGGAGAGGATGAAGCCCCAATTGGCATGCAGTGCTGACATGAATGACCACCACCGCAGAGCGCTCACCTGGCGTGCCCCGACCCGCCCCTGGCATGGCGCCTCGCATCCGGCTGGAGATCCCTTGATAGGGCTGCTAACACACTGATAGATGAATGCCACCGGGGTGTGCAGGGCACCGCTGCATGGCATTCAGCCATGGGAATGCCTACGTGCTGCCCTTATGCGGCGCATAGACATTCATGAATCATGGCAATTGTGAGGGCCCTTTGAAAGGTGTGCTTAAGTAAACAATAAACCATGACAGGGGGCTTGATTTTCAAAAGTCAGGACTGATGTAAGTGCACCAGTCCTGATTTTCTAAGGGACCATGCATCACTAGTTTCAATCATGTCCCCTCTAAGGAAAGAGGGGAAGTGATTGAAACTTTTAAGTATGTAAAGGGGGTCAACAAAGTAAGGGAAGGGTGCTTACTTAAAAAGAAGGAGGGGTCAAGAACTAGAGGGCATAGCCTTAGACTGCAGGGAAGAAGCTACAGAGGCAATGTGAAGGGGCAGTTCTTCACGGAGAGGGTGGTGGAGGCCTGGAACAGACTACTAGAAGAGGTGGGGGGGCTGAAATAGTAGAGGGATTCAAGAGGGCATGAGATAGACATATGGGGCTGAATAGCGGGGGGAGGGTGGGGGCCAGTGGAAGGAGGGATGAGTAAGGGGAGTAAGGGGCAGACTAGATGGACCGATGTAGTCCTTTCCTGCCCTCAAGTTTCTATGATTCTATGATTCTTTCTTTTTTTCATTTAGTCATTTATCTTCTGAGCCCTGGCAGGGGCTTTGGCCCTCTGGAGGAGAAACTCTCTTTCAGGTCCCTCCGCACCACACTCACTGACCCTGGAGATTCCCCCATAGCTTACTCCACGTGGCGGGGCCAGGAAGTGTTTTCTCCCATCCCCCCTCCCTACCAATGTGAGCTCCTTGGATAATATCCATACTGGGTAGGAAGGAGTTTCAGGTCATTCAAAGGTCTGAAAAAAGCCTAAAGAGGAAAGAAAGGCAACAAATTCAACATGAAAAACGAAGATATCTCACAAGTGGTAACGCCATGACTACGGTCCAGATCGAAAAATACTTTCTTGTTTCATCTGTTTGGGGCTTACCTGCCCTCAGAGTTAATTTCACTTGTATTGATAAGTTTCAGTTTACTTTTGTTTTTGCAGTAATAGATTGCTTAGCTGAATATGCATTTATTTACATATGTTCCTATAGAATTTTCCATGGCACCTAGTTAAACTTGCATTATTTACAATCACTGACACAGTATAGATTGTTCTAAGCCCTTTATAAAAATGTATTGGTAAATGGTTCTTGTATTTGAAAAGGACATTTTACTTTGATACTTTAGCCTATTTAACCTGCATTAAATGTAGTCACGGAAATAACATAGACTTTACTAAGCCTTTTATAGAATTAAAGTGGTGATTTATTCCTTGATTTAAAAGGGCACTAGACTTTGATGCTTTGAATTTTGTATTTAATATAGGCTTAATTGTGAATATTAAATTGATTAATTAATCATGTGCCCTGTAAATGTATTAGTGCTCCTTACTAGCCTCACCTCTATTGAAGGATCTGTCGAGTCGAGGCGCTAGGGTATTGCGCTAGACCAGGAAGCAAAGCTACTTGCATTGTGCTGTAATTCAGGCATCTTGTGGTATTAAACCGCTCAGTAAAATTTATTTTATTTGCACCACTTTTGCCTCTTGATGTCCTTATGTGTGCACCATTATCTGGATCTGTTGTTCTATTAAGGTTGGCTGCCTTGAACTCGCGGAGCAGCACGGCTGAATAAGGAGCTCGCAGCAGTTGCTCTTGGATTGAACCCTAACTATACTAGCACCACTGCGCCACTATAATACATATATTTATATATAAATATAACTATAATAAATATATAAATGTATATATATAGATATACACAGAAACATAGACAATGATGGCAGAGAAAGACCAAAGGTCCATCTAGTCTGCCCAGAGTTTCCTATCTGCCCCGGCACCTATTGTCCGTACAGGGTTTTATCCCTCCCTGTCAATCCCCTTCTCCCCTCCCTACTGCTACTGACATGAGCAACCACCAAACCCTTCACTCTATCCTAGCCAAGCCTAAAACCATGTATGCTCTTGGCACCCACCACCTCCACTGGCAGACTATTCCATGGCTCCACCACCCTTTCCATAAAATAGATTTTCTCACATCCTCTTAAACTGTCCTCTTCACCAGTTTCCACTCATGACCTCGGGTTCTTGACTGTACTCTTCCTAATAGCTCCCCTCAGTTCATCTTGTTTATTCTTTTAGGAACATGAAGGTCTCTGTCATATCCCCCTTCTCACCTGGTCTGCAGTGAGTACATTTTTGATGCTTTGAGACTGTCTTCATATGATCTGTCCTGTTGCCACTGAATCATCTTGGTCAGCCTGTGTTGCACCATCTCCAGCCTGTCCCTACTTTCCTTAGGTGAGAACTCCAAAACTAAGTACAGTATTCCGAGTGTGGCCTCACCAGTGACCCATATACCGATCCCGCAGGAAAACCCTTTACAGCGAACACATTGATGCCGACAACATCGACAGCTCGCCGTAAAGTCCACCCGTGACCCTGGCACTCTTTCCCTCAGTACTGCACCCTTTCCCCGAATCAACTCCAACTCAGAGTTGATAATCCCTAAGTCCGGAGGGTGCAGAGGGCACAACCCCCCACATGGGGGGGGTTCAGGGGGATGAAGCCTCTCGATAAACACAAAGAGGTTCTCCAATGTATTTATGTCAACCACAAACTGCGGTCAACATAAATCCGTGGCTGTAGGGTCATGTCGGGAAGATGCTGATGCTGTGGCGGTGTAGAGCCTCAGTGACCTATACAGAGGTAGTAGTGTCACAAACTCACTCAGCCAGTCAGCCCTCTACTCCCAAAGTGCCAACCTCTGAGCATATGATTTTTGGACAGTGAACAGTGCAAGGTAACCCTTTTGTCTGTTTTGTGGGTTCAAGTCACCCTAGTCTCAGGTTCTGGAGGGATTCAAACTGATAACCTCTTGTTAGCATACCCAGTTATCAGGCTTGGATAATTATGTCTTCGGGGGGCCAGATATCTTTGCCTATGGGCACCTAACCAGGTCTACAAAATGAACCCTTAGCACTCTATGCAAGACTTTAGATAACTCTATCCGTTTCCCAATTTGGTATAACAATAGGCTCATAAAACAGTGTCAACTACAACCTTAGAAAGTTTCACTTAAATAAAAAGAAATGTCAAGCCATGCCAGCAGTTTCCGTTTTAAAATATATAAATTTACTTTAAAATAGGAAAACAGAAAAATATTACATAACAAAATATCCCAACACATACAGCGTTAAAAAAAACAGGTTTAACGTGCAAATTCCTACAAATAATAACGTCAAACTAATCTTGTCTAAGGTCCTCACTTCAGTGCTTTGATGGTCTCTCTTCTCTCAGTCAGATAATGAATGTGTGTCTTTCAAGGTTTGCAGTAGGCTTAAGAACAGTCTTGAGCTGGCCTTCTTTCTGATGTCACCTAACTCCGCCTTGGTGTAACAAAATCTATATTTTATACACAGGATGTCTAAATAAGATATTTAAAAAAACATAATAGGTGACCTCACTGACTTTCCTTTCCTCAGGTTAACCAGACAAAACCGGTTTGTGCTCTGCTACGCAAACATATCAAAAGTTTCTTTGATATAAGTCACTGTATTCAAAGCAAAAGTGTATTTGACTCTTTAATCCCATCTGGGCCTTGGGATCTACACATCAGAGGCCTCTCTGATGTAATTCAAGGGTTTTCCGGCAATGGATATTAGACCTTCCAAATTCGTCTGGGTCCTTCTTGGCCCAGACATCACCCTCTTTGATGTAATGAACTGGTTTCCTGGAAGCTTATTCATAACACTGGCCAGTATCCCTTTTCTCAGGGCACCTAGGACACATCCAAGGATTTCCCTGAGGATGTCATGAATGGCTAATTTTATTTCCTGGGATGAAAGCAAATTGACAAGATGATTGCACCCCAGTTATCTGAAGTTTAGCTATCTCCTGTCCTTTGAGCTTATCCCTGAGGGGTTTTGATGTGTCAGTTCAGCAAGACTGTAGTTTCCTCAAACTGACCATCCCATTACATATTTTATATGTAGTAAAAAAAATTGATACAGCACTCAGAACTGGCTGTCTATGTCACACTTTCTCCCCACCGAGACTGAATTTGGGGGCTCTATCCCCTACATGGGATGACCTTCCCAAATCAGTTCACTCCTCATAGACCCTGGACAGTCTGTCTGAATTCTGATTCTTGGCTCCAGCCCTATGTATGATTTTCAAATCATACCCTTGTAAAGCAAGACTCCATTTGAATAGTCTGCCATTGTTTTTCCCCATCTGCGTCAGCCAAACCAGGGGGTTGTGGTCAGTCTGCACCACAAAAGACTGCCCATGCAAGTATGGCTCCAACTTCTTTAGGGGCCACACTAGGGCAAGACACTCCTTTTCCACCATGGAGTATGCTTGCTCCCTGGGGAGCAACTTCCAGCTCAGGTAGACTATGGGGTGGTCCTTCCCTTCGCTGGATGTCTGGCTCAGTACTGCCCCAATACCCACGTCTGAGGCGTCAGTCTGAACTATAAAAGGTTTGCTATAGTTGGGATTTGTCAAAACTGGAGCACTGCACAATACCTCCTTTAGTTTGGAAAAGGTATCCTTTCAGGCTGGGCCCCAGGTGATTTTCTTGGGCATCCTTTTCTTTATCAGGTCAGATAGGGGCACAGCCAGGGCATTGTAATTGGGTACAAACTTTCTATAGTACCCAGCTGTCCTGAGAAAACTCCTGACCTGTTTCTGAGTTTCTGGTCTGGGTCATGCCTGGATTACCTCTATCTTGATTTGGTTAGGATGGAGCTGTCCCTGGCCTACCACATGCCCGAGGTATGCCATGTCTCCCATGGCCACCTGGCACTTCTCAGCTTTGACAGTGAGCCCAGCCCTCTGTATTCAGCACAGCACTTCTCTAAGGTGTGACAGGTGTTCCTCCCAGTTGGTACTGAAGATGGCAATGTCATCCTGGTACACCACGGCATACTCCTTAGCACCATTTAACATCTGGTTCACCAAACTTTGGAAAGTGGCCGGGGCATTCTTCATTCCAAAAGGCATTACTTTGAACTCAAATAAGCCTATCAGAGCAATGAAGTCCGACCTCTCCCTATCTCTGTCCATCAACTTTACCTGCCAATACCCCTTTGCCAGGTCAATGGTCATAAGGTAGGTCGCCTCCCCAACTTGTCCAGGAGTTTGTCCATCCACGGCATTGGGTGGGCAACTGACTTCATGACTGCATTCAGTCCATGACAGTCTACACAGAAATGCATTGAGCCATCTGGTTTGGGTACAAGGACTACGGGTGAGGCCCAGGGACTGTGGGATCTCTGGATCACCCCTAAATCCAGCATCTCCTCCACTTCCCTCCTAATGTCCTTTTGGACAGCCTCTGACACCCAATATGCTGTCCACCATATGGGCGTCTGTGTCCCTGTCTCCACATTGTGTGTTGCTAAGGGGGTTAGTCCAGGCTTGGCGGTAAACAAGAGGGAAAAGTCTGCTAAAACCTCACTTATTTTCTGGATCTGGCCCAGGGTCAGCTGAGGAGATAATTTTACTGCCTCCACAGAGGACTCCCGCTTACTGTCTTCCAGCAAATCCAGAAGGGGGTCTCCTTCATCCATCTCCTCCTCATGACTACACACTGCGAACACCATGTCAGCCCTATATGCATATGGCTTCATCATGTTGACGTGGTACATCCTTTCTGTCTGTCTACAGTCAGGTAACTCCACAATGTAGTTCACGTCATTTACCTTCCTAACCACTTTGTACAGTCCTGCCCACTCAGCTTGCAGCTTGTCTTTCTAGACCAGAAAAAGGACCATGACTTCCTGACCCACCATGTATGAGCGAGCTCTGGTTCTGCAGTCGTAGTATACTTTTGTCTCTGTTGGGCAGCTGCCAGGTTGCTCTGGGCTGTCTCCATAAGCTCCTTCAGCCTTTCCCTAAACTGTAGGATGTAATCCACAATGGGAGTTCCCTGGGTGGCGTGCTTGCCTTCCCAGTCCTCCCAGATCAAGTCTAGGGGCCTACATACCTGGCGTCCATACAAGAGTTCGAAAGGGGAAAATCCTGTCAACTCTTGGGGCGCCTCCCTGTATGCAAACAACAGGTGGAGAAGGTATTTCTCCCAGTCCTTCCCATGCTGTTCAGCAAATGCCTGGAGAATTGACTTTAGGGTACCACTGAATCATTCCACAAGTCCATTGGCTTGTGGGTGATTCGGTGTCATGCATCTCTGCACCACCCCACACTTCTCCTATAAACATTTCATCAGGTCTGACATGAAGGAACCCCCTTGATCGGTGATTACCTCCTGCAGAAACCCAACATGGGAGAAAATCCCAAGTAAGGCATAGAAACATAAACTTTGACAGCAGATAAGGACCACTCAGCCCACCCAGTCTGCCCATTTCCCTTCCTATTGAATAAGCTGCAGATTCTAGTTAACCAACAGCCTACTTCCTGCAACCCCCCACTACAATTGCCTTAGTTATGTCTGTCCCATGCATGTTTGAATTCCCTCACTGTTTTAGACCCAACAACCTCCCCAGGAAGGCGGTTCCATGCATCCACCACTCTCTCTGTGAAAAAGAATTTCCTCACATTACCCCTGAGCCGTCCCCCCTCTATCTTTAAATTGTGACCCCTTGTTCTTACACATCTCTTTTTCTGAAAGATGCTACCCTCCTGGACTTTGTTAATTCCCTTGAGATACTTGAAAGTTTCTATCATGTCCCCCCGTCCCTCCTTTCATCAGGGGTATACATATTAAGCTCTCTCAGTCTCTCTTCATATGGTTTCTAATGCAGACCCTGCACCATTTTAGTTGCCCTCCTCTGGACTGCTTCCATCCTGTCTATGTCTTTGCGTAGATGGGGTCTCCAAAACTGCACACAGTATTCCAGATGGAGTCTTGCCAACTATCTATAAAGAGGGATAACCACTTCCCTTTTTATGTTGGCGCGTGTGCGCAACCAACATCTTGTGGCAGTGGGGATTTGGACGCGCAGTCACTGTTCTGTGAATGCAGGGCACGCACAGTAGGTGCATCCCACATTGCCCAATCAGCCTGCATGCCGGCGCCACACCATGCATACATAATGGGGCGAGCACAAAAGGTCTGCTGCAATCCAGGCAAAGCTCGTCAGACACAGCGGTGCTTTTCTTGCCGTGCTCGCCATCATTATGTGCATGGTTGGCTAGCGGGTGGCTGCCTCACATCTGCCAACTTCAGGGATGCCCAATCCCCCTGATGGTTAACCCTCCCCCGCTGTCTTTGTGTGCTGATGGGGGAGCCCACTCCCTGTTGGCATAAACCCCCCCAATTGTTGAATGCCTAGGGGGTGCCCAATCCCCCTCGGCTCATGCCCCCACTTTCTTTCTGTGCTGATGGGGATGCCCAATCCCCATCTGCATTACTTCCTCCCCAGTGTTGTGTGCCGACGAGGGTGCCCAATCCCCATCAGCTACTAACACCCCCAAACCAGTTAGGTGGCATGCTTTGAGCCCACCCCAGCATGCCAAATGCCCTGCAAAAGGAAAACTTCCCCACAATGTTTTTTCTGTTTTTTTCCTGTAAAACAAAAATGGTCCCTCATAGTCTCGATGCCCCCTCCTCCCACCCACACTCACTCACTGCGCACCCTGCCTCCCCTCACCCCCCTCACCCCATACTTACCTCCGGAGTCCGGTGTGATGATCTTCTGTGGCCCAGGAACATGTCTTCACTCTTCAAAGCCAACCGAGAACTGAGGAAATGTCAGTAAGCTGTATAATGGAATTAATAGGGGGTTTTCAACTTTAATGCATATCTCGGGCATTTTTGGGAATTTTGTACCCAAATTTTCAACATGGCGTTTTTGGGACCCCTTCTCATGAATTCTTGCACTGTCATGGTGTTATTCGGTCCTGAAAGGTGATTTCGCAGTCACTGTGCAGAATCACCTTTTGGGACCGAGTAATGAAATGACAGTGCCACTGTTCATGAGAGGGGCTCTCAAAAAGCCTATGTTGCAAGTTTGGTGGGAAAAATCCAAAAAATGACTGTTTTATGAGCGTGCATAGCAACTGCGCAACACACGCTCGTAACTTAGCGTATTTGCAATATTTTCATGCCACATTCTCAACATTGGTATTTTACCACACCTTCTTGTGAACCGTACAGCTGCCATTTTTCACAACCTTGTCGAAATGTGTTTTCGCACTTCCGGCACAAATAGTCGCGATCAGCTACTTGAGATCAGTGTTAAAGGGACATATTACAAAAATGACAGTGATACTGTTCATGAACAGAGGTTCTAAAATGCCTGTGTTGAAAATTTGGTGACAATACTCCATGAAATGACTGTTTTACGAGATGCATAGCAACTGCTCAATGCACGCTCGTAACTTAGCGCTTTTGCAATATTTTCACACCAGATTCTCCTGTTTGGCATTTTACTATACCTTCTTGTGAACTGTACAGCTGACATTTTTCACATCCTTGCTGAAATGTGTTTTCGCACTTTCGGTGCACAATAGCATGTTCGCTATGCGAAATCAGTGTTCGGGACACATTACAAAAATGACAGTGACACTGTTCATGAGCAGAGGTCCTAAAATGCCTGTGTTGAAAATTTGGTGACAATGCTCCATAAAATGACTGTGTTACTAGCGTGCGTTGTGCAGTTTGCACCCACACTCGTACGTTCGAAAACTTCTAATATTCTCACTCCAGATTTTCTACAGTGCCATTGTTCTGCACCTGCTAATTATCAGTACAGCTGTCATTTTTCACATCCTGACCAAAATCTGTTTCCGCAGTTCCGGTCACTGTGGAAAGTCCTTGTTCGACACACATGATGAAAATGACAGTGACACTGTTCATTAGCAGATGTCCTAAAATGCCTATATTGAAAATTTGGGAACGAAAGCTAATAAAATGAGTGTTTTATGAGCGTGCGTTGCACAGTTTGCATGTACACTCATGACTTTCTGAATTTGTAATACTTTCATTCCAGCTGTTCATCATTGGCATTTTTCCATACCTCCTTATGAACACTCCAGCTGCCTGAAATGTGTTTTCACACGTCCGGCACAGAATTGCACGGCCATTGTGCAAAATTAGTTTTTGGGACAGTTTGAGGAAATGACGGTGACACTGCTCATGAGCAGAGGTCCTAAAATGCCTATGTTGAACATTTGGTGCCGAAACTCCATACGATGACTGTGTTGCAAGCGTGCATTGCGCAGTTTCCACGCACCCTTGTAACTTCATCAATCTGCAATATTTTCATGCCACATTTTCACCACTGGCATTTGTGCACATCTCCTTAGCAACAGTCCAGCTGTCATTTTTCACAGCCTGCCCAAAATGTGTTTCTGTAGCTGTGGCGCACAATGGCGTGCTCGCTGGGCAAAATCACCTTTTGAGATACATTCACAAAATCATAGCACTCTGCATCTCTAGCTATGCCACTCCCACTGCCAATGTCATTGCGACAACATTCAGCATTGACAAATGCTTGTTCTACTTGTGATGCCCCATCCTATGCATCCCAGTATCCCTCTGGCTCTCCTTACTGATTTCTCACAATGCTTACCCACCTTTAAGTCATTTGATATGACTACCCCCAAGTCCCTTTCCATTTTTGTTGTTGTTAGTACCTCCCCTGCTATTGTGTACTCTTCTCCTGGGTTTTTGTTTCCCAGGTGCATTACTTTGCACTTCTTTGCATTGAATCTAAGTTGCCATATATCTGACCATTCCTCCAAATTTGACAAGACCCTTCTCATCCTTTCTACCTCACCTTGTGTATCAACTCTGTTACAGATCTTTGTGTCATCTGCAAAGAGGCATACCTTTCCCTTCAGACCCTCTGCAATGTCAACTATAAAGATGTTAAAGAGGACTGGACCCAGTACTGAGCCCTGAGGTACTCCACTAGTATCCCCCCTTTGTTCGGAATGTGTTCCATTCACTATTACCATCTGTGTCCTGTTGTGCAGCCAGTTTGCTACCCAGGCTACCACCCTGGAACCCACTCCCATGCTGGCTAACTTGATTATTAGCCTTTTAGTGGCATCTGCCACTTTGTCTGTCCTCAGAGAGGATAGGGCGACTGCCTCTGGGTACCAGGTGGTATACTCCACCACAGTCAGGATGAATCTCTTCCCTGAGGAGCTGGAGGTGTTTAAAGGCCCCACAATATCCATTCCCACCCTCTGGAATGGCTTCTCCACTATGGGCAAGGGGATCAGGGTGGCTTGGGTTTTCTTACCCACCTTCCCTATTTCTTGGCACCAGTGACAAGACCTGTAATACTCCCTCACCTGCTGGATGAAGTTAGGTCAGTAGAAATTCTGGGTTAACTGCTGCATTGTGCGTGCAATTCCCAGATGACCAGACAAGGGAATATCATAGGCAACCTTGAGCAACTGCTCACGATATCCCTGGGGAATGACAAGCTGCCTGCCTAGCCTCCCTCCCTCTGTCTATACTGCCTGTGTATACATAAGTCCATTTTCCCAATAAACCTTATGTCTGCCGTCACCTCCCTGTGTTCCTTCAGAGTGTGCCCAAGCCCTCAGCTTCTTTAAACTAGGGTTACTCCACTGAGCAAACCCCTCACACAGACCCAAGGCATGGGAAAGGTCCCCTTCAGTCACTAAACTAGGGTCCCTAGCACTAGCGTCAGGGCCCTCAGGATCACTGTCAGTCCCAACCCTCTGACAAAGGGTCACCTCTCCCTCTTTGGAGTAACCCACTGTAACTGTGTGGTTACTTGCTACTGGGGAAATTTCTACCCCCTTTTTATCAGTCTCCCCATCTGGAGACATGGGCTGGGGAACCAGCCTCTCACTGGTTTCCACACTGGTTTCTGGGGAGGTTCAGGGAACTACTATTTTCCCTTGCTGCTTGGCTATGGGTAACTGCACATACCACCCCCTGCTGGAGATTGTTACCCAGGATCATATCCACTACAAATGTGTTGGCTACAGCCACCTGTTGCACAGTTCTCCCTGTTTCACCTCAGTCCAGGAGGACACTAGCGAGTGGCAATGTTTTCTCTTCACCAGTAAACCCTTGTACAGTTACACATTTATTGGGTATAAGCTGACCAGGCTGTACCAGATCACCTTTCCAATGTCAGGGATGCCCCAGTGTCCCTTAACCCCTGCGTCTGTACACCATTTACTATGACTGGGTGCATGTGTTCCCTCATGTTCACTGGCATGCTCTCAGGGACACACAAACAACCCACTTTTTTTCTAGCACCCTGTTGTGTATTATGGCTTGCCTTTTTGGGGCACTGTCTGGCAATATGCCTAGTTTCCTTACACAGCCAGCATGCATTTCTTACTTCAGATAAATCTTTTTGTTGAAACCTGGGGCTAACTGGTTTCGGTGGAGGCAGTGAGGGTTTTAGCTGCCCTGAAGGTGCGCCTTTCCCTTTCTGCCCTGCCACACTCGCCCCATTCGCTCTCAGAGCAGGTGTGCTCTTGGCATAGCGGTCCGAGAGTTCAGCAGCCTCTTGCACTGTTTTTGGATCTCGGTCCTCTAGCCAGGTTTTTAGCTCTGCTGGGCAAGCCCAATAAAACTGTTCTAATAAAATCACATTTTCAATTTTATCAACAGAATTTGCCTCAATTCCTTCCCACCAATGTTTTAAGAACTGACGTTGTTTCATGGCTAGCTTCTCATAGCTCATATCAGGGATTCTCCTGAGCTTACGGAATTTAGCTCTATATGATTCAGCAGTTAATTCAAACTTTTTTAACAGTGCAGCTTTTAACTTGATGTAATCGTCATTGTCCTCATTGTTCATTTGACCCAATGCATCCAGAGCTTTCCCGGTAAGTAGCGGGGATAGCTGGAAATTCCAGGACTCTCTAGGAATTTTAGCCTGAATACAAACTTTTTCCAAAGAATTTAAAAAGGCATCCATGTCCTTGACTTCCTTAAACTCAGCTATTAATTTGGAGTTTAATTTGTAATCCAGTCCTGCAGTCCCAGTTAAACCCAAGCCACTTACCTGCCCTGGTGCCGCTGGTTGGAGTCATACCTTCACCAGTTTGCGTTGCCACTGGCACTCCTCTCTCTTTTCCTCTGCAGCTCACTGTTCTCGCTCTGCCTGTCATCTCTCTCACTCCATCTTCTCCTCTGCAGCTCACTGGTGCTCACGCTCCTCACGGTCTACCTCCCTCTGTTGTCGCTCTGCCTCCAGGTCCATCCTGCTCAACTCAATTTGCAGCTTGAGTACCTAAGGATTCAGGATGCTGGTGACCTTCCCCTGCTGCTGTAACCCTTCATTGACAGTGGCTCTGCTGTCCTCCTCATTGGCTCGGGACCCCTCACTGGCCTCTAGTCCTGCCACACTCAAGGTCTGGTCCCTTTCAGTCACGGTTGGTGACTCGCTGCTCTGGGTATCTGCTATCATCAGGGCCTCTATGAGGTTCTGCTTTTTGGCTGTCACCTCAAACAGGACTCCTCCGTCCTCGCACAACTGTTTTAACTGTTCTACAGTGTGCCTGCTGCAGTTGGAACGCCATCTTTCCTAACTACTGCTAATCTGACTGGCACTTTAGAAAAAAAATTAAAATGGGTAGGAACTTAACTGTAAGCCAAGGGGTATAGTTCTGTTTCCTTTTGAAATAAAACACTGCCTTTCTTTTTTCCAAGAGTGCTGAACGATCTCAAGCTGACACACTGTACAATGAAGCGTATGCCACCGCTGCCAACCAATCTGTCACAAACTCGTTCAGCCCTCTACTCCCAAAGTGTCATTCTCTGAGCATATGATTTGTGGACAGTGAACAGTACAAGGTAACCCTCTTGTCTGTTTTGTGGGTTTGAGTCACCTTAGTCTCAAGTTCTGGAGGGATTCAAACAGATAACCTCTTGTTAGCATACCCAATTGTCAGGCTCAGATAATTTTGTTTCCGGGGGGCCAGATATCTTTGCCTATGGGCACCTAACCAGGTCTACAAAATGAACCCTTAACACTCTATGCAAGACTTTAGAGAACTCTATCCGTTTCCCAATTTGGTATAACAATAGGCTCATGAAACAGTGTCAACTACAACCTTAAAAAGTTTCACTTAAATAAAAAGAAATGTCAAGGCACACCAGCAGTTTCCATTTTAAAATATATATCTTTACTTTAAAATAGGAAAACAGAAAAATATTACATAACAAAATATCCCCACACATACATCCTTAAAACAAACAGGTGTAACATGGAAATTCCTACAAATAATGACTTCAAACTAATCTTGTCTAAGGTCCTTACTTCAGTGTTTTAATGGTCTCTCTTCTCTCAGTCAGATAATGAATGTGTGTCTTTCAAGGTTTGCAGTAGGCTTAAGAACAATTTTGAGCCTGCCTTCTCTCTGAGGTCACCTAACTCTGCCTTGGTGTAACAAAATCTGTATTTTATAACACAGGATGTCTAAACAAGATATTTAAAAAAACATAATAGTTGACCTCAATGACTTTCCTCTCCTCAGGTTAATCAGACAAAACCAGTCTGTGCTCTGCTACACATACATATCAAAGGTTTATTTGATATAAGTCACTGTATTCAAAGCAAAAGTGTATTTGACTGTTTAATCTCATCTGGGCCTTGGAATCCACACATCAAAGGTCTCTCTGATGTAATTCAACGGTTTCCCGGCAATGGATATTGGACCTTCCAAATTCATCTGGGTCCTGCTTGGCCAAGACATCAACCTCTTTGATGAAATGAACTGGTTTCCTGGAAGGTTATTCATAACACTGGCCAGTGTCCCTTTTCTCAGGACACCTAGGGCATATCAAAGGATTTCCCTGAGGGTGTCATGAATGGCTAATTTTATTTCCTGGGATGAAAGCAAATTGACAAGATAATTGCACCCCAGCTATCTGCAGTTTAGCTATATAATGTCCTTTGAACTTATCCCTGGGGGGGAGGTTGATGTGTCAGTTCAGCAAGACTGTAGTTTCCTCAAATTGACCTTCCCATTACATATTTTATATGTAATAAAAAAAATTGATACAGCACTCAGAACCGGCTGTTTACATCACAAGTAGTACCTCCTTTTTCCTGCTGTCAATACAGCACCACTTCCAAAACACTCCAGCATCCTATTAGCCTTGCTGTAAGTCATGTTACACTGGCTTGATTTTGTTTGAAGAAGTCACTAATGATGACTCCTAAGTCCCAGGTTCCTTTTCTCTGTTATAGTGCTCACTTTAACCCATCTCATCCAGTACTGCCTCCTATTGTTTCCCCCCAGGTGCATAACCTTGCATTTTTTGACATTGAATTTCAACTGCCCAAACCTCAGACCACCTCTCTAGTCTTTGTAGATCCCTCTAAATCTCTCTGATCCGTGTCAGGTATGCCTGTTTGTGGATGATACAAAAATCTGCAACAAAGTAGACATGCTGGGGGGTATGAGATAAGAACTGAAGAAGCTGGAGGAATAGTCATGAGACTGGCAGCTGACCTTCAATACAAAAAAGTGCAAAATCATACACCTGGGGCACAGGAACCTGGTGGTGAAGTACCAACCCAGAGGGGAAGAGCTGGCGGTAACAAACCAAGAAAAGGACCTGGGGATCATCATATCTGATGACCTGAAGGTGGATAGACAGTGTGACAAGGCAGTGGGGAAAGCTAACAGGATGCTTGGATGCACAGGCAGGGTATCACCAGCAGGAAGAGGGAGGTAATGATACCACTGTATAGATCACTGGTGAGCCTGCACCTCGAGTACTGTGTCCAGTTCTGGAGGCCTCCACCTCCAAAAGGGCACAGGTAGGGTGGAGGCAGTTCAAAGGAAGGCAACCAAATGCTGCAGGGCCTGCACAGGAAGCCCTATGAGGAAAGGCTCAAGGAATTAAACATGTACTCACTGGAAGAGAGAAGGGAGACATGATAGAAACTTTCAAATATCTCACGGGGATAAACAAAGTACAGGTGGGGAGCATTTTCATCATAGAAGATGCTCGAGGATGAGGGGACATTCTATGAAGCTGGAGGAAGGGATGCTTAGGGAAAATGTAAGGAAGTTCTTCACTGAAAGGGTGGTGGATGTTTGGAACAGCCTCCCAATGGAGGTGGTGGCAGCAAAGACAGTAATGGTATTTAAAAATGCATGGGATAAACATAAGGGGATCTTAGAAGTAAGGCAAGGTTGGGGGAAATCCAAGGCAGAGTAAGGTCTGAAGTGGCACTGTAGGCAAGGAAAACTGGGTAGGCCAAGAGATCCTTATCTGCCATCAACTTTTATGTTTCTATGTGTCATCTCGGAAGAGACCTGACGTGCCCCAGATACCCTCTCCAGTGTTGATGATGAACACATTGAAGAGGATTGGACCAAGTAAAGATCCCTGTGCCACCTCACTCATGACCTCTCTCTCTCCTCTGATGTGACCCCCTTTATCACCACCCTCTGCTGTCTCTATTTCAACCAGTTTCCTACCCATCTATGTCCCTAGCTACACCCAGGTCATCCAACTTCTTCAGCAATCTTCTGTATAGCACCGAGTCAAAAGCCTTGCTGAAATGGAAGTAGAGGAAATCCACAGCATGGCCCCTATCTACTACCTTTGTTACCCAGTCAAAGAAAACTCTCAGGTTGGTCTGACAAGACCACCTTGCCATAAAACCATGCTGTTTACTATCCTGTAGACCATTGCTCTCGAGGTAGTCCACAAGGTCCTCTTTGATCAGTGACTCCATCAGTTCACTCACTATGGAGATAAGGTTGACATGTCTGCAATTCCCCAGTTGCTCCTTACCCTCCCTCCCTCCCTGGCGTAATGGGACTACAAGCACTACCATAGAAACATAGAATATAATGGCAGATAAGGACCACTTGGCCCAACTAGTATGCCCAATTGTACCTGCCTATATTGTCACCATAGACCCTACTTAATCTCTGCCCCCGCCCCACCATTTGTCAACTAAGATACCATTGTGCTTGTTCCATGCATGCTTGAAGCCCAACACTGTTGTCACCACCACTACCGCCACAGGAAGAGTGGTCCAGGCATCCACCACTCTTTTAGTGAAGAAGTACTTTCTCACATCACTTCAGAATTTCTCCCTTCCAGCTTCATTTCATGTCCTCTGCATCTTTTTCTCTGAACAATACTCCCCTTCTGTACCTTGTTCAACCCTGTGAGATATTCATAGGTTTTCATCATGTGCCACCCTCGCCCTCCTCCCCTCTAGGATGTACATATGGAGGTCCCTCAGTCTCTCCTCTTAGGGCTTCTGATGCAGCCCCTGCACCATTTTAGTTGCCCTCCTCTGGATAGCCTCCACCCTATCTATGTTCTTCCTGAGATGTGGTCTCCAGAACTGGAAACAGTACTCAAGGTGGGGTCTCACCAATGATCTATACAGTGGCAACACCACCTCCCTTCCTCCTTCCACTGGTGATACCCCTCCCTATGTACCCCAACATCCCAGTACCCTCCTGTCTTTTGGAACTACCTCTGTCTGAACTGAGCTACTGAACAGCCCTATTAGAGTTTTGCCAGTTCCACATCCAATTCCTTCCGCACCATTAGGTACATCCCATCTGGCCCTGGGGCTTTATCTACCTTTATGGCTTCAAGTCCCTTCTGGACCCTTTTTCTGATAAATACTGGCTGCCTCATTTCAGGAATGCTCCTATCAGCTACCTTCATGCCACTTTCAGGCAGGGGCCCACTGTCTTCCATAGTAAAGACAGAGTTAGAGTAATCATTAAAATGGCTGCTTTTTGTTCATCTTCCTCTAGTACCCTGCCCCTCTGTAGCCTAACAATACCCCTTCCTGCTTCCTTTTTTCCTTAATATATCTGAAGAATTGTTTTTTCTCCAGCCTTGGCCCCCTCTGCAATATGCAGCTCAGTGCCTGTCTGCCTCCCTGAACATCCTCATTGCTTCCCTAGTTTTATTTGGTACTCTTCCTACTCCTGCTCCCCCCACCTTTCCTTGCATGTGGCGAAAACCTTTTTCTTGGCCCTCACTGCTTCTCCAACCCTTTCTGAGAACCATATTGATCTCCTGTACCTGTTTTGTTTTGTAACAATTCTCAAACGTGACTTTGTTGCCTCAGGAATGATCTCCCTTGACTAATCCCCATCATTCCTCTATACTTCCAATGATGCCCACCCTGGTCAGTTTGTCTCAGACCAGCTCCCTCATCCAGTTGTAATCTGTGCTTCTGAAATCTAGGACTTCAGTTTCTAATGGGGCATTCTGGTCCCAAGGACCAGCTTAAACTAAATGGAGTTATGGTCACTGGACCCCAGTGGCTCCCCTACCCTGACTTCATCCACCATCTCCAAGTTTGTGAGCACAAAACTGAGAATGGCCACCTGTCCAGTGGGTTCCTTAACCAGCTGCACAAGCAGGCAGTCCTGCAATTTATCTAACAGTGCCTGACGTCTGGTACACCTGGCCACAGGAATATCCCAGTCGATATGTGGCAGGTTCAAATCACCCACCTCCACTTCCCCCTTCTTCAGTCCCTTTGAAAGCTCTTTCCCACATCCCCTGTCTCTCCCTTCCCCTTGTCCTAGTAATCTATAGATCACACCCACCCATATTTTCTTACCAGAGGGCACTGTGAGGTGAACTGTTTCCCCTTTCTTCCCCTGATGTGTCCATCATCCACAGCCTCTGTGCCCTCCCTGACATATTGGGTCATGCCTCCCCTTTACTCTCTAGCCTGTGTAACTTGAGACTGAGAAGTCTCTGTCATTATTCTCAGTAGCCCAACTTTCTGTGATGGCTACAAGATCCACATTGGTGTCTGCCACCAGTGCCTAAAGTTTACTGATTTTATTACTCAGACTTCTGGCATTAGGACAAACCCCTCCCAACTACACCTAGATCCTTGTTTGCTGTGATCCTACACTTACATTCCTTCCCATTCTCCTTACCCTCTTATTTTTCCTATTGCTTGCAGATCCTGATAGCCTTTACCCTTTGCTTTTTTCACTACTCCTTTGTGAACCTCAACCTTATTTTTACCCACCTTATTGCTACCAGTCCCCAGTATAGGGGGTGCACTGGCTAGGTTCCCCTCCTTCACTTTCTTTACTGTGGCTCCCCAGCCTCAGTGTCCACTGCAGTCAAACTGTCTAATGTAGATGTCAAAAGTCTGCCCCAGCACACTGGTCCCCCCTCTTGTCATGTGAAGGCTGTCATCTTTCAAGAGCCTCCTGGCCCAGACATCACCCCAATGCCCTACAAAGTGGTGCCTTTTCTCTTGACTCCATCTCTTTAGCCAACCATTAAGTCCTCTATCTCTTCCCTCCTTACTCTAACTTTACCTCTCCCCCTCCTCCACACAGAGAGGACCTCAGAAAAGGCCAGGGGACAGAGTGTGCCTGCAATCTCTCCTCTAGCCTCTGAAAGTTCCACTTCACTTGCTGCACAGGCTGGTTCCCCAGATCATTGATACCCAAGTGCATTAGCACCTCAGCTCCCCCTCCCTCTCCACTATCCTCCCTATTCTGTCTGTGCTTAGGATGGCTGATGCCCCAGGAAGTCACTACCATTTCCCCCAACTGACCCAAAGTCCCCTCCCTAGTTAAGTCACTAACCTGAGTTTCCTCCAGGGGTGCAAAGCAATTTGCCATTGGAATGGTGTGGGGTTGTTTGACCTCCCTGTGGCTGACCTTCCCACACTTCCCCCTCCCTACTGCTTTCCACCCTCCATGGACCAGTGAGTCGCTAGGGGTTGGGGGGTGGTTGGCTCCAGCTGAGCTGGTGCAACAGAAGAGATATCTCTTCTCTTGTTGCTACCAACTGAGCATGGAGCTCTGCAAAGCTCCTGCAGAAGGGGCAATGACCTGTCCTCCAGAGTGTAACCCTGGAGAAAAATGCCCCACAGTCCCTGCAAATGACTACTCCCCACTAAACCTCATCCCTATACTGATCTGTATGATAACCCTTTGACTTCTAATTGAAATGTTCTAGTAGAAATGTTCTAGCTGCCTTAGTCATCTGTCTCCTTGCTCTGATAGCAAGAGTTAACTAAAAGGAAGTCTAGATGCATATGACTGCTTCACTTTTGCCTATACCACACACTCCCATTAACAACTGCCTCCCCAGCTAACTGGAGGGATGATTTTCAGCTGCTTTCCCCCAAATCAGACCAGCACACTGCTAAGTACTGTACTTTTGATACCCTGACTAAATGTCCCAATTAACCTTGCAGATCCTACACTTCTAATGTACTACAATATCTGTCTACTTACCCCTAGTTAGAAATGCTCTAGCAAAAATGTTCTAGCTGCCTTAGTCTTCTGCCTCCTTGCTCTGAAATACATCTTTTTTTTATTTAGTTTTTGTTGACTGGTTAAGGACGGCTAGGCAATTGTGTCTATTTTCAGCCTTGTCCCAATGGGGGTTGGGGAGAGGAGACATACAGATGCAAACTGACACATTGAATCAAGTTGAGCTGTTGGTAGTATGCTTAGTGAATGGGGGAAAGTTGACCTGGACACAAGAGAAATTCCTCTACTCTTTTCTAGAAGTGCCATGCAATCTTTGACATTTACCTGAAGAACCAACAGAACAGGCAGATGGGACCGCAGTTTAACATCTTATCTGAAAGGGGGTATGTCAGGAGTGCAGCACCACCCCCTCATGCTGCACTACAGTGTCAGTATTGGGATGTAACCCTATGTTCCTGGTGTGGGGCTAGAACCCACAAAACATTTAATATGAATTGCTGCTTTAAATCTTGCAATATTTGGCAGTTCTGCACCAGAACTGTGGGCAAGTTTCAGGAGCACAGATTAAATGAATAGATGATGTTGTGATTATAACTATGGTTATATGTGGATGACTAAAAGAATAGAGGACTGATTGCTAGTACATTAGCAAGAAGCTGTTGTGAAATCCCCTTCTATTAAAACCAAAGTCTGAATGGAGTGAAACAATTAAAGATAATGATCTTCGTACTTCAGCACACATGGCCTATAGGGAGCATGTTATAGTCACATTGCCTGGAGCCTTGTGTCAGCCCTCTGCTTGCCTGCAGGAATTTTGAAGGACAGAGTCTATAATGCTAGAAGATTTGCTGGGGCACAGCAGCAGTCATTAACTGAAGCATTGAACACGGAAGGGTCTCACAGGGACTCAGAGTCTTAACTGCTTCAAGTCATAGTGCCTGTCTAAAAATAAAGGTAATAAAGGAATATAATTACAGACTCACACACTTTCTTTCTGCAAGGTGTGTGGAGTCATTGTGTTTATTTGTGTTGATTCAAAAATGTTTCTAATAGAGTATACACTGGATAAGTCCATATGTGAGACTGACCATAATTGTTATGTAAGCCCACCCCCCCCCAGGGTGGGCTTACTATCCTGGCTTAGGTTGGGTCCTCCCCTCTCTGGTAGGACCCCTTTCTTGGGTAGCTTTTCAGTGTTTCCAGCTAACTGCCACCAAGGGACAGTGTTTCACCTTTATTTAAGCTCTGGTATCCTCGGGGTAGGAGAGATGGGGAGATAGTGGTATTGAGGAGGGCACTGTGGCCACTGGGGGACCCCACTCCAACCCAAAGAAGTCAGCTGGCAGTGTCAGTGAGATGCATGCAGGTCTCCAAGGGAGGGCTGATAGGAGTTTGGCAGCCGTGAGGCCCAAGTGTGATTTTACTTAGCTGCTGGAAGAAGAGGAAGGCTGGAAGTAGGAGGACAGAGGGAAAAGGGTTGAAAACCCTCTTCGGTGCAGTGATCTCGGTATCCAAATCATGTATGAGGCATCCTGGCAGTGGGGCTGTTGCAGTGGTGGCAGGACTGCAGCAGGGTCCGTTGGAGGTGGCAGCTCCAGTAGGCCTTTCCTGGGTGGCACGCTGCCAGGAAGGTAAGGTCAGGATGGGGAGCTGCATCCTGGGATTCACCTTGGGGCCTGCCGTGCCCATGTCTGCGGCAGGCCAGTCAGACCCCATTAAGGGACGTGGCTCTGGGAACCAGTGTTTTGGAAGGATGGAGCCATCACTTCAGGCTCTGGTTCAGTTCTAGGTGGGCTACACAGAGAAGAGGCATTTGGCACTCTTTGGCTCAGTAGAGAAAGTTCAGTGTTTAGCCAGAGTGGTCTAAGTTCTAGGCCTTAAAGAAAATCTGCGGTGGCTGTGGCCGTTTCTTCATGCTCTCTGAATGCCGTGTGTGCTCATTGCCCATTCTCTCAGCCCAAGGAGCTGCTCCTGTTTAATTTAACATTTTTGGATGCAATAATTTCCCATCCAAAATATAGAGTTTTATGGTTCTTGTGATTCTGCCTGTGTTGTGTGGTCAATGCAATGAATTAACCTATCTACGCAACCTTTATTCTTGCTTTTGAGTTTCAGATCAGCAAGATTCTGTTGGCTTTGAGATCTGTCTTAAGGGTAAGGGAAGGCCTGTGTGTTTGTGAAGACATCTGCCATTTAAGGCCTTCTTTTTACCTCTAATATGCCCAGAGTGCCAGGAAGGTTTCAGGTCTGTGCACCCCTACTCTATATAACATAGTGACCCTTAGACAGAAGTGGAGGACCAGGGGTGGGCTACAGATGTGGGGGCTCGTCCGAGATTTGTTTTGCACCTTTTTTTGAAAAAAAAAAGAAGGAAAATTTATGGCACAGCTGATTTACTTATTTATTTGGAAAATATTTCACCAGAAACAACGACATGAGCTGTAAACAGCTAATTTCCAGAAGCATCCTGGGCGGGAGGGGGCAAGAATTGGGAGAACAGTCAAACACATAGCAATAACAGAGCAATACAAGTACAATTACTAAAACAAAACAGTGCAGTACAATTACAGAGCAGAAATAACTCAGACCAACTGGCCAGGGTAAACAAAACCATGTTTGGAAATAACATACATTGCAACAACCCAAGAGCAGGTGATCCAGTAGGTTAAAGGTTAGAGGATGGATAACACATTTAAAGTTCTAGAAGTAGTAGGCTAAGCACACGATTCAAAGTGCTACTTGTATACACAAGGGAGGGCAGTTATAAGACATGTGGGAAAGCGGACAGGCGAGGGGTAGAAGGTGGAGGAAGGAAGAGAGAGAGAGAGAGGAACAGCCAAGATCTAACCCCTTCTGGATGCTGAGAACCCTGCAAGGGGGACAGGACCAGGCAGAAAGGGAGGGGAGAGGAAGGGAGTGGGGAGTGGGGAGAGAGGGGTAGAGGAACAGGAGGGAAGGGGAGGAGAGGATAAAGGAAGTAGGGAGGTGGGTGGGCAATGGATTTGAAGGTGGGAAGGGAGAGGGGGAAAAGAAAGAGAGAGAGAGAGACAATCTATACCCTTCAGGATGCAGAGAACCCTGCAAGGGGTCAGGATTAGAAAGTGGGTTGAAGGAAAGAGGGGTAGAAGTGAGGGAGCCAGGAACTATACCCCTTCAGGATGACAGAGAACCCTGCAAGGGGGAAAGAACAAGGCAGAAAAGGAGAAGAGAGAAGGGGGCAGGGAGGAGGAGCAGAATGTGGCAGGTGACCTGGGTGGAGGAGAGGGATAACGAATAGGGAGGCTGAAGAAAATAGGGGTAAATTAGGAATGGAAAAAGGGAGAGCATCAGTGGGGGGAGAGGGGGAGTGGGGGGCAAGGACAGCAGTAGAATGTCGAAATAGCACAGTAGATTGTGGATGGTAGTAGACTGTCAAAATGGCACAGTAGGTTGTGGTAGGGGGTGGGAGGAGGAGGAGTAATAGGTGGTAGCATGAGAGGAAGTAATCAGAGCAAGGGTTCAGTTAGAAGACAGGAGGTAAGTCAGGGACAGAGGAGTAGGGGATTGTGCACAAGGGTGGGAAGGGTTGCAAAGGGGGGCTAGTAATGAATGTGAGGCTATGCCTGGAGTTCAGTGGACAAGCAGCCAGCCACTCCCACTTCCTGAGCTATATAAGCAGTTCATCTAAGCCTCACTGTGATGCATTTTTTCTTTGCAGCCGAAGGCTCTGCTGGTTTGTTCCCTGAGCTGGTTGGGCCTCCCTGGCTGGGCCCCCCCCCCGGCTTGTCTCTGCAGGGCTTCTGTGTTTGTTTTCCTGCCTTGGTTTATATTTTGCCTTCGGCTGTGTATGCTTCCTTCCTTTTTTGGGGGGTCTTTTCTAGGCTCATAGCATACTGCTTTTCAGAGCTCATATTGCTAGCTTTCAGTTACTCAACTATGGCTGGTCCATGTGGCATATTTTATTACTTTCACCTGACTCAGATTTACTTGAACCTAACTATACAGCTTACTCATGCTTGTTCTACTTACCTCATTGCTGCAATCTCATTGCACTGCCTGTTTGACAATGCTTAAGAGCATTATGCCTCCTTTATTTGCACTTACAACTCAGTGTACTCATTTGTTTACTACTGCTGTACAGGTCTACTTGCTTCCTGCTGCTGCATTGTTTATACCCATTCCTATTGTACCTTGTTTACTCTGAGGTTAGCTGAAGCTCCTGCTGAGGCTATTAAATTAACTTTTATATCTGCATGTGGTTCTCGGCCTTTCATCACTTCCTTGTTTGTCCTATGGTGGCAACTGGGAGGTGTTTGGGGGGTCGTGGCCTATGTGGTTAATTAATTCTGTTCTAAATCCTGTCTTCGCTGACGAAAATCCTCAGAGTTGTCACCTTGATTTAGCTATTCATGTCTGGCTGGCTTGCCCCTAATTCAGTGCTGTTTACTTGCTATACAGTTGTTATGCAGGTCCACCTATTACTACTACTGCTTACTGACCTATCAGGTCCACACTTGCTTATGCAACCATTGCTCCTTGCTTACACAAGCCATTGCTTCATGCCTACTGCCATCCCTTTGGCTTCGGCCTGGGATTCTACTGTTCTCAATATGCATTCAACCTTGCAGGTCTCAGCATTCAATGCTCATTACAATCTCAGCACACCGTGCTCATTCAGCTCACCTGCTTTCAGCTCTTAATCAATTCTGGGGCATGCCAGCCATTCTATTCTGGCGCAGGGTTCATGCAGCTGACGATCTCGCTCTGCATTTAGTCCACATCATCAAGCGTGTCCAACTTGGGCCGGGATCCTTCTCACCTGGTCCATAGCTGGGAATGTCCTTGCCCCGGGCTTGGCTTTAGCTACCTGCTATGTGACAGCAGCTCCTCGTGTAGAATTTAAGACTAGTGGTGAAGGGTGGTTACGACGATCTCCTTTGGCTCTAGTGTTCCACTATAACGGTTGGCCATTGACTTTAGTGGTTTCCCTAGCAAGGCACCTTCACTGCATTCTCCCCACGACTGCCTCTGGTTCACCTGGTTTGATTTAGGGTGGGTAGGCCAGGTGAGCGCCTCAGCAGTTGTTGCTCTCCTCCTGTGCCTTGGATGCACATATTGTTGCAGAGTTTTCTCGCAACCTTCCACGACGTTCCCACTAGAGGGTTTGAGTGAGAGCCTTCCTCCAAATTGGAATATTTTCCACCTCCCTTTAATTGGGTTTTCCAAATTGCAGCTGCAGAGCCATCACTAAATAAATTTTCCCAAGCCTGGAGGGAAGGCGACCTAGGCCTTGGATCCCCAGAGATTTCCTCCTCATAGGGTTTTTTTTCTCTCCTCCGTTGCCTCAGGTCTTAACTCTTAGTTAACATAGTTGTTTTCTCTAGTTTCTTTAGGTAGGTTCCGTTGTTGCATGGAGGTGGAGGATGTCCTGCCATTTCCTCTCTCCTTAGGGGATCCCCTACTCTCAAAGCAAGCCATCAGTATCGTGCTATGCAAACTTGGGCAGTTACTACAACAACTAAGCATATCATTGCATTATCAAACTGCCTATGCTTCTCTACTACTACATTACAGTTACTGCTTCTACATCACTGTCACTGCTTGCATAATGCTTCATGTTGCCTCCTTTTTGGGGATGATACTACATTTTTGGGGGGGATTCCTAAGGTACCTTTAGCCATGGGAACTGTCCTGTGGCACTTCTAGGGGTGGAACGCTCTCCGAGAGTTCCTTGTCGTCATACCCCTACTGGGTGGTAGTAATTCCTCTGGAATAGAGAGTGCGAATGGCCAAAACCAAACTAACACAGTTGCACAAGCATAACACTATACTGGCTGCATAGGTCAGTGAACTACAGTTAGGAGAATAGAAGTAAAGTAGAGCTAAATTATAATGTGCCTGGGTTGGGAGGGTTGAAGGGGGCTAAAACAAGTGCAGTTAGGGGAATAGAAATTATGAAGGGCTAAGGAGATTGAAAATGAGGAAGAGGAAAGTCTGATTGGAGGTGGCAGTGAGTTCCAAACCTTTGGGCAGCGGTAGGAGAAAGCTTCCTGGCCTATGGAGGTAGAGCAACAAGGAATAGCTACAGTGCATGTGTCAGTAGATCTGAGAGGGTGGGAGGAGGATTGTGGAAGAGATGGAGCTGAGAAGGGGTCCAACTGCAGCAGTGAAGCCTGCTTAGTGACGGCACAGTTTGGTGGGCTGCGGTGACATGGCGGCAAGCTCCTTTGTGGACATGTCACTCTCTGGCACCTCCTGCATCTAAGGATGGGTCAGGTGAGGCAGAAGGACTACTGTGGTTGGTTCACTCTGAGGGGTAAGCTGGAAGGGAGAAAAGTTGGAGGAGCCATTTTGTTAAGTGTAGAGAAAGGAGACTGACGTGTGTGAAGAGGTGTTAAATAAAATTAAAACAGCAAAATCTGAGAAAAATAGCAGGAGGATTTTCATCTGAGGAGGATCTCCATGCTAATGTTCTGACCTCCCTGATGATGTGATTTTGGAATTCTGCAAGGAGGGGGAAGGCTGTGGAAAAATGTGTCCAGTGCGGCTACTGTGGAGAGGGAGTAATGAAGCTGCCATTTTGTTCTATCTGTTCCAGTGTTACAGTGGGGGGGTCTGTTTGAAGGCATGCCATATGGTTATCCCTGGCACTACCCCATCAGTGCATCAGTGGGCACAGTGTCCTTACTCTCTCAGGGAGCCTGGATCTGGGAGCAGAGGCAAAGTTGGAATTTCCTGCAGTGGAGCCAAAGCAGGAGTCACCAGATATAAAGATAGAAGTTGTGGAGGAGCCCTCTGAGGGTAGTGAGGGGGAGCATAGCTGTCTGCTCAGCTCCACCCTGCTGGCCATCAACTACCCTCATGGCAGAGGTCTGCAAATGTCAGCTGGGGACCTACAAGGTCCAGGGGGTTGCCCACGAGATCCTTGCCTGGCAACAGCGGTTCCAATGGTATGGTTAAATCCAAGGCTCCTCCACTCTATATCCCACAGTCTGTTGTGAAGGAAGAACCTGAAGATGACACGGCTTGGAAAGAGACTGTTCTGTTGCCCCTGGGAGGACAGCTGAAAAGATACCAATTTGCTGACCATGAGATCCAATGAACCATTCCACAGCCTTACCATCAGCCTGCCATATCACTGCCCGATAACATCCTGCACCTGGAAGTGCAGAACAAAACCTTGCAGGAAAGGATGGATGGCCTACTGAGGAGTGACCCTGCAAATATTGTGTACCAGACCCAGGAGTGGTTGGAGCTGGGGACTGCTCAGTACACTAGTGAGAGAGAACTGCCAGTGTGGCCACAGGCCAAGAGGTGGGTGAGGAGGCACATCCATATGGAGTACCCCACTGCAGAGTATCCATATGTACCAGACAGGCTCTGGGATGTAATAGAAGAGAAGAGAAGAGAAGAGAAGAGAGTGGATTGGATTTTTAGGGCCATGCTTCAAAAGTTACAACAGTGGCCAGGAACCCCAGGAAAAGCTGATCAGGCTCGTATTCAGAAGACCCACTCTCTGTGCTTCTCCACACCCTGGGCTGGGTTGACCCTCTTTAAGCACTTTGCACTGGTGCAGGATTTAACAGGCTGCCATGTAAAATATTATGTTATCTCCAAGGACTCTTTTGGGGAAGAAACAACAAAGCCAGATCCTGATTACCACTTTCCTCAGGGCGGTTGATCCACTATTTGAAAGGAAGAATGACTGTGTGCTTTTCCAGTGATTGCCAGGACTGTCTGGTTTGTTTGGGAGGTTGAAAGAAAGACCGTTCAAAAGAAAAAGTTATTTTAGAATTAAAAGTATTTTACCCATAGGAGGAGCAGGCACTGCCTTGACGATCCGGGACTATGGTTATTTTTTTCCTCCATTCCCACCCCCTCCCCCAAGATGCTAAAGTTTTCCTGTTTTAAAAGAAATAAAGATGGGCTTTTATATGTGACTTTTCTAGTTTGTTATTATTGTTGCTCCCATTTGGAGTAACTAAGAAAATCCTTACAACTTACACAAGCACCAACTCTGTGTGAGTGGTGAGTGAATGGGTGTGAGACTGGTGCGTGGGTGTGAGTGGTAAGCTTAGAAGGTAAAATTTACAGATTTAATCTGTATGCTAACTCATTTCCTGTTGTTTGGTTAATAAGATACAGAGACAGCCTGGCTAGAATAAGAAACAGCTTACCTTTTTAAAAGTTTATTACATTTTATATTAAATAAAAGAGTGAGACTTTTCCAATGATTAAAGTGTTTTGACCAAACTTGCTTCACTGGGCGGTAGGCAAGGAGTTAGGAGGATGGGGGTTGAGTGTGCCTGAGAGAGCTTCGGGTTGGGTGGGGAGTGTACATACCCACTTTGACCATGGAGGCCTCTTGGAGACATTTTCTGCCCAATTTCCAAAGGAATTTTTTTTTTAAGGGGGGGAGGGTAAGCCCCCCTCATGGGGTAAGCTTTCTATCCTGGCTTAGGTTGGATCCTCTCCTCTCTGGTAGGGCCCCTTTCCTATGTAGCTTTTCAGCGATCCCAGCTTACTGGCACCAGGGGGCAGCGTTTTATCTCTATTTAAGCCTTGGTATCCCCTGGGGCAGGAGAGCGATGGGAAGACAGTGGTATTGAGGAAGGCCAGGTAGCCTGGGGGAGACCCCTCTGGCCCAAAAAAGTTGGCTGGCAGCATCAGTGGGATGTGCGTAGGTCTCCAAGGGAGGGCGGATAGGAGTTTGGTGGCCATGAGGCCTGGGTGTGATTTTCATTAACCACTGGATGAAGAGGAAGGCTAAAAGTAGGAGGGCAGAGGGAAAAGGGTTGGAATCCCTCCTAGGTGCAGTGATCCCAGTATCCAAATCATGTATGAGGCATCCTGGCAGTGGGGCTGTTGCAGTGGTGGCAGGACTGCAGCAAGGTCCATTGGAAGTGGCAGCTCCGATGGGCCTTTCCCGGGTGGCATGCTGCCAGGAAGGTAAGGTCAGGAAGGGGAGCTGCATCCTGGGATTCGCTTTGGAGCCTGATGTGCCCGTGTCTGGGACAGGCCAGTCAGACCCATTAAGGGACATGGCTCTGGGAACCAGTGTTTTGGAAGGAGGGAGCCATCACTTAAGGCTCTAGTTCTGTTCTAGGTAGGCTCAGAGGAGGAGAAGAAGAATTTGGCACTGTTTGGCTCAGTAAACTAGTGGGTAACTGGTTTGGAAGCAGCCACGGAAGCTTTAGGCTGCATTCACCCCGGGGTTCCATTTTTGACTTGGCTGGCATGGGAGAAGTAAGGCACTATACCATTAGGAGGAACAAAGGCACATTAGAAGGAAAAGCAAGTTCAAGAGGTAGATAAAATCTGTGCCAATGGGAAAGTTCAGTGTGGAGCCAGAGTAGTCTATGTTCTAGAAATCTGTGGTTTCTGTGGCCATTTCCTCATGCTCTCTGAATGCCGTTTGTGTTCATTACCCATTCCCTCAGCACCAAGGAACTGCTCCTGTTTAATTTAACATTTTTGGATGCAATTATTTTCCAATCCAAAATAAAGAGTTTTGTGGTTCTTGTGATTTTGCCTGTGTTGTGTGGTCAATTCAATGAATTTACCTGTTTGCACAACCTTTATTCTTTCTTTTGAGTAAAGTACCAGCCCTCCTCCCTGGTTTCAGATCAGCAGGATGCTGTTGGCTTTGAGATCTGCTTCAAGGGTAAGGGAGGCCTGTGTGTGTGTGTGTGTGTGTGTGTGTGTGTGTGAAGACATCTGCCAGGTAAGGCCTTCTTTTTACCTCTAATATGCTGAGAGTGCCAGGAAGGTGTCTGGTCTGTGCCCCCCTAACTATAACATCGGGACCCCTAGACAGAAGTGGAGGACCAGGAGCTGGCTACAGTTAGATTACTTTGATTTTTATGATACTTACTCAGGTTTTACAGTGGAAGTAGGGCAGAATGACCCAACAAGACCACCACCCACTTCTCAGTGGTAATAGTCCAACAGTTTACCCTCCCCAATAAGTTTGTCAATTTTATTCTTGAATATTGTTTTATTCTTATTATTAAGTATAGTCTGTGGAAGGCCATTCCACAGTCCCACCACCCTTTTCATGAAGAAACACTTCCTTTTTAAAGTTCTAAATATTCCCTTTTTAATTGTTGTGTATGCCCTCCAGCTGTGACTATGGTATCTTTTTGTAAAAATCCCAATTTATCCTGTAATTCATTGTCATTCATTATGTCATACAGAAGTAAGAGGTTATGGGATGCCGTTAGGGACATAATTCAGAACCTCTGGCTTTATACACCATATGGTAAAACACATACACTATATAGTGAGATGTATACATCTTATACTATATATATATATATATATATATATATCATATGTCCCTAATGGCATCCCATAGTTATGGGCATGGTTCTGAATTATATCCCTAATGGAATCCCATAGTAATAGAAGGGTGGACTAGTGAATAAGAACTGAAACTAAATGTGGAAAAATTTAAAGTAATGCATTTAGGGAAAAGAAACACCAGTCATGAATATTTCCTAAATGTATGGGATGCCATTAAGGGCATAATTTAGAACCTAATTGCATCCCATACAAATTGATCAAACCAGCTCTTTATCAACCTCTGAATAAGGGTGCATATCCACTAAAAAACTAGTTCAGGAAATAAATTCCATTAGATACTTTTATTTCACAGAGATAATAACTCAGAGTACAGCAGCATGATGAGATCAACACAGAAAATTCAAGGACACAACTTTGCCGTTTTTGCACAATAATGCTTTTTATCCCCTCTGATGAGGCTCATTATGGAACAAAAACATGAAGGTGGACTACCTTGGACTTATGATGATGTCATCACTCGTGGCACAGCATGGCTGCTGAGCTTCAATTACGGCTACTACTATTCAATTCAGATCCTCCCCAATGGACCCTCTCATCACAGTAAAAACCTCCCTAACTGTAAAGTACCATGACAGCATGACAGAAGTTGAAGGAATTTTGGTGGACAGCCATAAACCTAAATGTTCTCAGTGATCGGCTCCTGGCAGGTCACCTGAATGCCCTGTGGAAGCAGACATGGTGGACAACAGTAGTACTATAATTTCCTGATCCCTCATAGCAGTGCTTAAAACACCAGCTCTGCCCTAACTAAGCTAGAGGAGATGACGTTAATGACTCAGGTGGACATTAAACTAATACAAGCTGTGACAACCCACTTTTTTTTCTGGGCTGGAACAGCTTTTAGAGAGATGTCTGTCCTTGGGTATTTGCTGCCACTAGCTGGAGTTTGCTTCAGCGCCCACCTCCAAGTTTACAAAAGTGGGGAGTCAAACATGCAATTGCACAGAACAAAGTTTGGTAGTGTGTCTCTCTCTCAGAAGGCGGATGCTAAACAGAGTTTATTTTAGCCAGTGGAAACCATGTATTACCTTAGAAAAATGACATTAAAGTCACAACTGTTGAGTAAATAAATAGCATTTACTTAACAGAAAATGAAAAGAAGCATTACAGGATATCTATATTCAACACAAGAGAATAACACTGATATAGGAAAAGTAAACAAATGTTTTTAAATAACAGATGACAAAAGAAAAAGACTATTACTGAGATATGTTAAAATTAATCTTACCCTTCCCTATTTTTGTAGACACTGACCCTGTGCTAACTGCCAGCTCTCATGGACATAGCTAGAAGGGTAGGCCCCAAGCTTAGTTTTTTCTTCCACTCCCAGAGGGTAACTCCCTACTCACTGTCTTTTAGCATTTTATATATTCTCTTGAGAATAGGTGATTCATATTCCCCCTTTTGAATGCACCAACCAACTACCATGTATGTATTTAATTGTTCTAATCAGATTGAACACTTATTAGTGTCCACTAATATATATTTTTAACCTTAGTTTTATATTTTTATTTATTTAGTTTTTGTTAACCGGGTAGTTGCACTAGCCATAACCATGACTCTTTTCAGGCACAACCCGGGAGGATACAGTACAATACAACAACAAAACATAACAATTTACAAAAATAGCTTTGGGGATAACAATTTTACAGTGAACAAAGTAGGTCTGGAGAGATAGGTAATTGCATCAAGACATTACATCAGTAATTCATACATAGATTTACATTAAATGAAAAACAATAGAGATGCAGCAAGGAAAGAAGTAATGCTAAAAGGTGGTTAAACAGGATAGACGTGGAGAAATTGAGAAAAAGAGAAGGAGATTAAAATGAGATGGAAACAGAAACTTAGCGTAAGTGCAGGACAGTGCTGGTGTTGAGGGAGGAGGTTAAGGGGGTTTGAAACAGGAGCATTTGTTTGTTGAGATAAGGTACTTGTGTAGCTCGATCTTAAAGGCTGTGTGACAGGGAGCAAGGCGCATGGTTAATGGGAGGGAGTTCCAGTATTGGGGAGCTAGAACAGTAAAAGCACTTGCCCCCTTGGAAGAACTGTGCCTGCCTAGGGATATAGACAAAGGACTTGTCCACAGAGCGCAACCCATAGTGAGAGGGCTGTTTGAGAAAGTACTCGGCAAGAGACTTAGGAGTTTGTGATCTGATGATGCTATTGATGATAGAGCCTAAAGAGTAGAGCCTTGACTCTTTTGGTGGCAGCCAACTCAGGTCCGAGTAGAGGAGACAGTGGTGTTTAAGTCGGTGAGCAGAGGAAACGTGGCGACAAATGCTGTTGTAGGTGACGTCCCACTTGTGTAGACTAGACTTAGATGCAGCAGTATAGATGGCAATGCCATAGGTAAGCAAGGGGAGAAGAATGCCATGAGCTATGGCTAGCCTGGAGGTGGGGGTTAGCACATAGCTAGTGTGATAGACAATACCCAGCTTGGTGTTCACAGACTTGCATGCACTTTGTATATGGAGATCGAAGCTTAGTGATTGGTCAAGGGTAACACCAAGGTATTTAAAGGAGGTAACAGATCCAATAGTGGAGCCATCCAAGGCAGATACTTTGAGATTGCTTAGGGGGTGTTTGATTTTAGAGTTGGTACCAGAGCAGAATCTTGGTCTTGGACTCATTTAAGACCAGCTTTGTTGTTAACTAACCATGATTGTGTAAGTTGAAAGTCAGCTTAGAGCCACTGATTTATGTCCTCTATGCATTTGACGCTGGTGTAAAGAATTATATCATCTGCATATAGAAGGAAGGAAGTCTCTGAGAGGTTTGACGTGACGTCATTTATAAAAATGGAGAAGAGGAGTGGGCCAAGGATGGACCCTTGGGGCACTCCAATATTCAGTCCAGTCTTACCAGAGAAGGTGGAGTTGTATTTGACCATTTGAGTCCTGTTTGATAGGTAGCTATCAAACCACCTTACAACATTAGGTGCAAAACTCAGTGACCGCAGGGTAGAAAGGAGGATAGAGTGGTTGGCCAGATCGAAGGCCTTTGTTATGTCGATGGAAATTGAACCAGTGAGAAGGCCAGCATCCATGGCAGATCAGATGTCAGATGTAAATTTGAGGAGAGCAGTAGTAGTGCTGTGTCCCTTATGGAATACATGCTGTGCAGTAGTTAGAAGATCATAATTCTGTAGGAATTCAATAATTTGGGTTGCTACTAGCTTTTCAAGGATTTTACTGAGGACAGACAGGATGGTGATGGGTCTGTATTTGGTGGGGTCTTTGGGATCACCTTTTTTAAAAACAGGGGTAACCCTTGCAGACTTCCAGATATCAGGTACTTGGCTTTGGCTGAGAGAGAGAGAGTAAAGATCTTTGCTAGGAGAGCAGCTATAAAAGGGGCAGCCAGTTTTAGCAGCTTGTGTTCCAGGGTATCGTAGTCAGTAGCCATTGTCTCTGAGAGTTTCTTAAGGAGGGTGAGGACTTCTTCACGTGTAATTGACTTTAAGTAGAAAAGGGGACTGACCTAGCAGGAGAAGTATTAGGAATTTGCAGTACCGGGAAGGAGGAAGTAAACGTTGTAAGGTCAGAGAATTTGCGATTGAAAACATTTGCAATGGTCTCTGGATCATTACAATTTATGCCATCAAGAATCATGTCATTTGGTGATGAGGGCTGGTTTGATCCCAGGAATGACTTGACATCGGTCCAGAATTTTCTGGAGTTACCATAAGAGTTTGTAAGCAGTTCCTTGCAGTATGAGCTTTTATCACGCTTGATGTCTTTTTTACAGGCATTCCGCTGAGCTCTGTAGGGTTATAGTCACTTTGTAGGCCGGAGTTTTTGAACATGTGCCAACTTTTGTTCCTGATCCTTAATTTAGCAAGAAGATCGGCCTTTAGCCAGTGGGTTTTTCTCTGTTTGACCCGACGTGTTTCCAGGCAACAATGATGGTCCTGAATAGCTAGAAAGTTAGTTAGGAAGATGTGTAGGGCAGATTGAACATCAGTAGCCTCATACAACTTAGACCAGTCAGTGCAGGAGACATCCCATAGAAAGGATTGGGACACAAGGCCTGCATAATTATGGAAGATGATGAGATGAGACTTTGCCAGAGGTGGGACAGCTTTGCCCCAGATGCAGAAAGTAGGGGAGTGGTCAGTAATAGTATCAGCTAGCATGCCAGAGTTGAGAATATGTTCAGGACAATTTGTCATTAGCCAGTCCAGCAGGGTGCTGTTGTTTGAGTGCAGGGCTGTTCTAGCGGGCTCAGTGATCAGCTGATGGATGTTGAAGCTTTGAATCTATGACAGCGACATGGCATGGGTATTACCCAGCCAGTTTATATTTAGGTCCCCGAGTGTGAGCACCTCATTTCTACTAGCAAGTAAAGACGTTTGATTGATCAGCTCATCAAGTCCATTCATACCATTTTTTGGTGGGTTATACACACAGACGATATGCAATTTCTTTGATCCCAGTGTGAGAAGTGCATGTAGCAACTCGCATTGGACTTGGAATTAGGAGTGTATAGCAGTAAGGTTGAGGTGATTTTTGAAATAAATAGCACTGCCACCACCTCCTTTGTTTGTAATTCTGTCATTCCATAGTAGATTATAGGAAGGTATTTGGAAACGAGAATCATGGACAGTGGGTTTGAAATATGTTTCAGTTAAGCAGAGTATATCAGGCTTGTAGAGGGCAGTCCAGGTTTCCAACTCAGCAAACTTATGTTCAAGGCTTCTGATATTATGGTGAGTTATTAAGAGACCTCGGGTAGTGGGTATTGAGTTTTTGGGGCCAGGGTTTAATTGTACATCACCTGAGAGTAGTATAGCCAAAATGAGTAGATACTATCATTTGTGGTGCAGGAAAGGGGAAAAGATAAGTTGCCGCAGGGGGTATCTTGCTAGTTTACAACAGGCTACAAAATTGCAGATTCTATTTAGCAGAAGAGGAGTGGAATCACATCAAAATGCAGGCAACATTAGGAGGTTAGAGAAGACGAAGCCATGTGTGGATGTTGGGATAGGAGGGTTAGCTGGGTTTGTAAGGGGTACTTTAACCAAGGACAGGTGTAAGAATGGCAAGGTGGCTATTAGGAGGAATATGAGCACATGCTTATCCATTTTTCAGCTGTAGTCTTTATTTTGGCCCACGTCTCCTAGAGGTGATATATAGTAGCTGAAAATACTGTGAAAATGGATGAGTAGAGAAAGGCTGTGACTAGATCTGCAGCCCTAGGACCCCTAGTGGTTGGTTCTTATACACGTCCACTGGGAGAGTAGACACTTAGTCTCCCATGGCCTATAAAATCAAGGGGCCACTCAGAGTGGGTGAGGTGGGGGAAGGGTGAGGAGCTGGCGCAAAGCGCCGGCGGGAACAGACTTTCAGCAGCGGGCCTTGGGAGAGTGGGCAGCAGCTGTTTCAGGGCTGGCCGCACCACTCGGAGAGTCAGCTAAGTCCTCCATTGCAGAGGGAACCTGCGGTCGAGTCTCTCACTAAAAAAGCAAGGAAAGAGCTGTTATTTCTTGCTGCCTAAATCAGTGGGTGTGGGTGAGACAGGCTTAGGAGACAGTGGGACAGTAGGAGGTGGGGTAGAGGGCAATTTACAATTAGCAAGTGAAAGGTCAGAGGCAGGAAGAGAGAGAGAGGTGAAACAATAAATTACAGTTTAACTTAGATGCGGCTTTGGAATTTTACATTCATACAGCTTAAACACTTTAAAACCTTAAAAATTGCAGAGACAACAGCTATTTTACAGATTTGTAGTTTAGAGGATAGTTTCAGAGATATTGTGGCAAAAGATGCCTTTAGAAATACAAAACAAAGTAGTAGTAGTGAGTAGCCAATCAGGGTAGACTCCAAAAAAGGCACTTGCTTCCAACTGGTAGAGAGAGCGCCATACCTTGAGAGTTTCAGCAGCAGGCCTTGGGAGTGCAGGTGCCGGCTGTTTCAGGGCTGGCCGCACTGCTCGGAGAGTCGGCTAAGTCCTTCAGTGGAGGGGGAACCCACAGTCCAGTGGAGGGGGAACCTACAGTCAGGTCTCCCACTTGAGAGTTTCAGCAGTGGGCCTTGGGAGCACAGGCAGCGGCTGTTTCAGGGCTGGCCGCACCACTCGGAGAGTCAGCTAAGTCCTCCAGGGGAGGGGGAACCCGTGGAAACTGTGAGTCTGTGTGTGTACATGTCTACTCTGAGATTTATGACCCAGCTCTTATCTAGCAGCTAGTGGTCAGTGAGAATTCCAGCTTGTGTAATTTTAGCTTGTGTTTTTTTTTCAGACTGCTAAAAAATGCCAACTACAGAATTCACCATTAACTTCTTCCTTCCCATTTCTGTCACATCTTTTTTTTTTTTTTTAGGTGATGAAGGTGTGTCCCTTGGGCCACCCCAAGTGACATAACTGTTTATGTAACTGTTGGGAAGTGCCCAAAGTATTTAGCTATGCCACTAGCCCTGTTTAGATATCCCATTTGCCTTTGTATTTTGTTTGTCACTGCAATGCTGGATGGTTGTGTCGTATGTCTGCAGCACTAAACTTTAACATAGTAGTTTTTTATTTGCCTGCTTGAGCTATGAAGCCATATTAGGGGATTATATACTTGTGACCACAGTGAATTTTTTATATAGGTAAGGTTGCAGCTTTTGAAGGGCCCACACAATTTTTAAGCATTTTTTTTTATTGTGGCGTATGCCTTTTTTGGGGGCAAAAGCCTTTGGCTGAGGTACATAATTGGGTGCTCCCCTTCCCCCCCCACTGGGTAACCTGGCTTAGCATGGCCCTCAGCCCATGATTTGAGGCATTTATGTGGACCATAACCTTTAGACTGTAATTTGGGCAGGCCAATACTGCTGGGCCATTTAAGGCCTTTTTTAGCTTTTGAAAAGCGGCCTTATAGCCATTTGACCACTGCACTTTATTTGGCTTTTTTTTTGTTAGGTTTTTCAGGGGCTTAGCCAGATTACTATAGCGCAGAATAAACCTTTGGTAGTACCCTGCTGTTTTTAGAAATGCCCTGACTTGTTTTTTGGTGGTAGGAGTAGGCTAGGTCAGGATGGCATTGACCTTGGTGGGTCTTGGGCGGATGAGTCCACTATTAATTTGGTGCCCAAGGTAGGTCACTTTTGCCATACCTATTTGACACTTTTTTGTTTTGACTGTTAGATTTGCATTTTTTAGCCTGTGGGACATGTCCCATATATTTTTGATGTGTTTATTTTAGGTTTAGCTTTATATGGCTATATTATCCATATATGCCAATGCAAACTTATTTACCCCAGTCAGAATGCAATTTATAAGCTGTTGAAAGGGTGCAAGTGCATTTTTTATTTTAAATGGCATTATCTTGAATTTGTATAAGCCAAATGGAGTGACAAAAGCTACATTTTTTTGGGGCTGCAGGGGTCAGAGGTATTTGTTAGTAGCCTTTTGTTAGGTCTATTGTGGTTAGATACGTGTCTCCCTTTAGTTGCTTTAGAGTTTTGTTTGTTTCAGGCATGAGATAGGCATCAGACTTTGTGCCGCTATTGAGCCTTTGGTAACTAACTCAGAATTGTGTGGTGCTGTTTTTTGGGTGATTAATACCACGGGTGATGCCCAGGGCCTACTAGATTTTTAGATTATTTTAAGGTTTAGCATTTTTTGAGCTTTTTTTTATGGTCTGCTTAACGTGCTTAGGGACCCTGTAGGGAAACTGTTTTAGGGGAACCTGGGTCCCTGTATTTATATGGTGCTTTGTTATTGTGGTGTACCTTGGGTTTTTTGTGACATGTTTTTAAATTTTTTCACACACCCTGAATTTTTTGCACCTGGGCTGGTGTTAGCTGTTTGGAGAGGGTAAGGTTATTTATAGAGGATGCAACCCTGGCCTCTCCAAGCAGGTTTACTAGTGGATTTAGCTTAGTTTTTATTTGGGGGGGGCACTGCATATAGCAAGGATCAATTTTTTTTGTTATAGTATGGCTTTAGCATGTTAACATGATATATTTTTGCCTGCATTTCCTGTTTTGTAGCTTTATTATGTAATTGACATTACTAACTTTTTGGACAATGGAGAATGGCCCCTTTTATGTTGCCTATAGTTTATTTTGTTGGACAGGGATGAATGCCATTACTCGCTGTTTTACCTTATATTTTTTGGCTTGGGCCCTGCGGTTATACCAGACTTTTTGCCACTGTTGTGCAGTGGCCAAGTTTTTTTGAGCAAGCCTTATGAGCTTTTTAAGGTGGGTCCTGAAGTTTAGGACATGTTTTACAACAGGCTCCCCTTGGAAGGCATGGTTACCCCTTTGTTTATTTTGAAATCAATTTAGGCCCCTCCCACCCTATGACCAAACAGGAGTTCGAAAGGGAGAACCCTGTGGACTCCTGTGGGACATTTTTGTATGCAAATAGGAGATGAGTCAAATATTTGTTTTCGTTTTTTTATGCTAGTTTGCAACAGTCCTTAGCATGGTTTTAAGGGTTGAATTAAACTGCTCCACCAGACCATTAGCTTGGGGATGGTATGGGGAGGTTTTGAGCTGTTTTACCCTACACTTTTTTTTTACAAACTACTTATTAACCCTGACATGAAATTGGCACTTTGATTTGACAGTATTTTGGGGGGAAAGCATACCCAGCTAAATATTTTAAACAGTGCATTTGCCACTGGTTTTGTTTTAGAGGATGATAGGGCCACTTTTTTTGGATATTTTGTGGTATAGTTGACTACCACCAGGATATATTGCTTGCCAGTGCAACTTGGCGTGCTTTGTGGCCCCACTATGTTTATAGCTACCCTTTTGAAGGGTTTATTAACAATAGGCAGGGGCACCAAAGCTGCCTTAGTCTTGTTTTTTAATTTATTTTATTTGCTGGCACTGTGGCAAGTTTTGCAATAATTTGCCATATTTTTGCCAATACTAGGCCAGAAAAAATTGTTGGTTAGCCACTTTTTTGTGTGCCTTACCCCCAAGTGGCCTGAAAAAGGGATATTATGGGCAAGGGCCAAAAGCTGTTGATGGTGAACCTTAGGGACTACCAGCTGCCGGAGCACCTTACCATTTAGCCCTTTTTCTGTTGTACATTTTTTGCACAGCAGCCTATTGTTTTAGTAAATGGACTTGTTACCCTCCTGAGGACCCTTAAGCGTTGATAGCTATTTTTTTAGTTTTTGTAAGTAGGGTCAGTTTGCTGTGCAGCTCAGCTGTATTTATTAACACCGCACCCTTCAAAGGAAGTTTTGTGGGCTTTTTATTTGTGACTGGGGTTTAGGACTGCTGTTTTTAGCCAGACCCTTTTTTGTGCTAGCCACTCCCTCAGCTGCTGAGGGAGGGGCTGGACTACCTTGAGTTACTCCCACCTTTTTTTTAGAAGCTTACCCTTTTGATTGACTATGAGTTGTAACACACACTAGTTTGTTTTTTTTGTGTGGTCAAAATCATTTTTAACGATTATATTTACAGGGAGGTTCTTTACGACCCCTATCTTTTTTTTTATGACTCCCCTCCCAGCTCAGGAAGACTTGAGCCATTGGTATTTGGACTGCTGGCCCTGTGAATGTTTGGATACTGGAGTATTTTTTAGGCAACATTTGTTTTGCCTGGATGAGATTTGGCCTTACCAGGGAGATGTAAGTGCCTGTGTTTTTTAGTTTTTGTGTTACTGTTTTATGAACTACAATAGGATGCACATTTTTAATAAATAATAATAATAAAACTTTATTTATAAAGCACCTTTCAAGCACCAATGCACTGTACAGATGAACAATAAAATCACAGAATTAAATACATATTTAAAAATCCTAATAATACAATCATTAACCCATAAATGCTTGTCTCCACAGATGGGTCTTTAGTTACCCTTTGAAACTCCCCACGGTCATGCATTCCTGAAGCTGACGGGGCAAGAATTCCAGAGGGTTGGGGCTATAAACATAAAAGCCCGGGCCCCAGAAGATTTTAAAATAACCCTCAGAACCTCCAATAACCCCTCATCAGCCGAACGGAGCTGACATACAGGGCTGTAAGGAATCAGAAGCTCTTTCAAGTATTCTGGGCCAAGTCCATGCAGGGCTTTGTAGGTCAAAAGGCCTACTTTAAAGGCGACCCACGACTGTATCAGCAGCCAGTGCAGATCATGCAGTACAGGAGTAATATGTGTCCTCCTTGACACCCCTGTCAACAATCTGTCCACAGCGTTCTGCACTAGCTACAAATGGTGGATATCAACCCCAGGAAGCCCCAGGTATAGGAAGTTCCAATAATCAAGGTGAGAGGTCACAAAGGTGTGGACCAACACAGGTAAATCGCTAGACAGAATGAGGTGTTTCACCCTGGCAATATTTCTAAGATGGTAAAATGCAGACTTTACGACTGCTGACACCTGATAATGGAGGGTCAGCACATCGTCCAGTATCACTCCCAGGTTACTCACCCATTCAGAGGTAAGGATCTGATCACCCCCCAGAAATAAACCAGAGGGCTGAACAGTCCCCAACCCCTCTATCCTGCAACCCAGGTCCACAACCATAACCTCGGTCTTACCTGCATTCAACTTTAACCAGCTTGAATTCATCCAATCATGAATTTCAGCGAGGCAGTTATTAAATACTGAGAAAGCAGTAGCCTGGTCAGGGGAAAAAGACAGGTAGAGCTGGGTATCATCAGCATAGCAATGAAACCTCAGTCCATACTGTCTTACAATGTCTCCAAGGGGCTGCATATACACTGCAAACAACATGGGGGAAAGCACCGAGCCCTGAGGGACCCCACAAGGCAGAGAGAAAGGGTCAGAGGAAAAAATCCCCAACACAACTCTGCATTCTCCCAGATAGGAAAGATGTAAACCATCTGAGCACTGTACCTGACAGTCCACAGAAGGACCTCAGGCGCTCGAGCAAAACCCCATGGTCTACAGTGTCAAAAGCTGAAGAGAGATCAAGGAGCACCAGAATGGAATGGCTTCTCCGATCTCTCGCCATCAAGAGATCATTGAGCATCCAAACCAGAGCAGTCTCAGTGCTATGCCTCTTACGAAAACCAGACTGGAGAGGTTCATAGATATTATGGATGGTCAAATGGTCCTCAAGCTGGTTTGCCACTACCTTGTCAATAACCTTCCCAATGAAGGGAAGGTTAGAGAGAAGTCTGTAGTTAGCAAAAATATCTGGGTCCAAAGAAGTTTTCTTCAAGAGAGGAGTCACCACCGCCTCTTTCAAGGAGTTTGGGAACTCATCCAATTCTATGGAGCACCAGATTATTTGAGCCAGAAACAGGCCCACAATCTCAGCACATCCCAAAATCAGGGAGGTTGGACCCGGATCTAAACTACAGCACATAGGGCGCATCCCCTGGACAATCCGCATAACATCCTCGAACTTTGGCAGGTCAAAGGAACTCCAGGAGACTCGAAGTACCACAACCAAATGCTGACTAACAGCATCCCCCATAGAACGGGTAAGGCGGATCTCCAATCTGATGCCCGCAACCTTATTTACAAAGAATCGAGTGATCTCATCACAATCCTTTTCTGAAAAAGCTCGACGGAGCTGTAGACAGGTTGGGTTGCACAATCTGTCCACAGTTCTGAAAAGCTGAGCCGGACAATTCTGAGCAACAGCGATCTCCCTGGACAGGAACTATGCCTTCTTACAGGAGATCTGTGATTGGTAGAGCTGGTAATGCCCTTCCAAACTAAGGCAGTCAACTTCTAGAGCAGCTTTCCACCAAAAGAGCTCTAACCATTGTCCCACATGCCGCAACTCCCTTAAAGACCCACCAAACCAAGGGACCCAAGGGCGGAGAGGGAGGGGACGAACACGGACAGGAGCAATTGAGTCGAGAGCCAAGGAAATGGCCTGATTATAAGCCCGAACCATCGACTCCAGACTCATGCTGGCAACAGGAAACTCTGAGAGGTTCAGCACCTCCATCAGGTCTCCAGGGCACACATCCCATAAGGGGTGGTAACGAACCATCTCCACAGGGGCAGACCTACGAAGGGGAGCACAAAAGTTGAAGCCCACGGTGTAGTGATCAGACCAACTGACAGGTTCCACCACCAAATCAGAGGCCTCAATCCCCAGGAGGAAAACCAAATCCAAAGAGTGACCATGATTATGAGTAGCTGAGGAAACAATCTGTGTCAAGCCCAGTGATATCATCAGTTGGAGAAAGTGTTGACCGAAAGATGAGAGTTTGTCATCAACCCAAGCATTGAAGTCACCCAGAACCATCAATCTGGATGACTCCAATGCCATATCAGTGATGGAGTCTGCCACTTCCTGCAGGAATCGCTTCCCGTCCTCTGGTGGATGGTAGATGAGGGCTATCCTGCAACCCACACCAGCTACTACAGTACACTCAAAGGATTCATCCTCTTCAACTGGTACACCAGTAAGCCCCAACCCAGTCTTAAAACAGACTGCTACTCCCCCCTTTGTGATCCAATCTCAGGCGGTGAATCACCGAGTACCCAGCTGGAACTGCTGCCTTCAAAATGGGGCCAGCATTTCCATCCAACCAGGTCTCGGTGATGCAAGCCAGATCAGCTGTTCCAACAAAGTCATCAATAACAGCAGACTTCTTTTTAACAGATCTGGCATTGCAAAACACTGCCCGAGTTGGACAGGGCTCCTGAGCCATCCTGAATGCTTGCCCATCAAAACAGATGGTGCCCTTGGGTATGGGGACTAGACATGGAATACCACATTCCAGGCTCTGTTTCGCCCCAGGGCGTCTTCTGGACCTAACCAGCCCTATATGAAAGGTCCGTTCACTCACCCTCAATGCCACGCCCTCCAAACCACACCCCAATCCCTCCGCATTATAATACCAAGCACCCAACAATGCTGGTAGATGGAAAATGGGGGAGGGAGGAAAAGGCAGAGGGCATGGAGATCAGAGGTCGAATTACGCACGACCGGGGGGGCTAACCAACACATACCACAAACTGGAAACAAACTAAGGAACAAACGCCTCAATAAAATCCTAAATTACCTCTTAAAATAAATAACCCTAAAATACAAATAACTAAAACCCACCCATAATTACACCTTTTAAAGAACACAACTCTAAAAACCCAATCCAAAACAAATAAACAACACAAACAAATAAAACTTCCCCATCCTGGGACCCTCTCACAGCTCTGAGGAGGAAAAATAAATCAAACAAAAATTAAAATAAAATAATACAGTTAAACAGATATATAAAACAAAAATAATTTTCATCCCAATGGTCCTGTCACTACCAATAGGACTAAAACAATCAGAGACAAAAGTATAAATGGTCCATTTGCAGTTTAGGCACTCTCACTGCCAATGATGCTTAAAATTGCACAGAGTCTGAGTACATAAGGTTGGTGGGGCTCTCTCACTGCACACACTTTTCCTTGTAGAATGAACACAGAATCTGGCAAAAGTAAAATGGTACTCCAATATACCAAAGTCAGAACAATCCAATTTGCACATTCAAAAACAAAAACATACAGTCTCGTTGCAAGTCCCTGAGAGGAAGCAGAGGTCCCAAACAAAGGCCACAAATATACACAGGCCAAACCACAAGGGATGAAGGCCCCCCCCACACACACCCCAAAACTGCCTAATCATATTCTATTATACCTCAGCTTCAGAAATCCTGAGGCCAGACTAACAATGCCGACCCTGGGGTAACTTAGGAGCTACCCAATAACCCCTAACTCTCTAGGGAGAAAATTAAGCTGCTCCTGCTTGGTCCCAGGCAGCATAACCCAAGGTCACCCAGGTGTAAGGGGGGGGGTAAGGGCCTCCCGCAACTAAACACACTACTGTAACCCTGCTTCCCCAAACAATACTGGATACTCAAAAATAATCGGAAGAGCAGTCTGAGCAAGAACAAAAAATCCCAAGGAGACAAGGACACCGATCAATGAATCAGGCCCCACCACTCACGATACTTCAAAACAACACCAACTGTTCTCTCGGCGTTCATGCAGTGCTCTTGTAGCAAGAAACTCCAAACTCTTCCTCCAACAACAGAGTCAGGACCTCCAGAAGTACAATTCCAATTTTATTAGAGAAGAGTGTTTTTTTTAGGCTGGAAGCACCCCACAAACAAACCAGTGCTATTTTGATTACCTCCTCCCCTATGCCTTTGCCTCTTAACCATTTCTTGAGGGAATTTATATTTTAAGTGCCCCACTTGATTGCAAATATGACATTTTGGGGGTTTTGTCTTTTGAGTCCCTTTAGAACCAGAGGGTTTTGCTTTGGGCTTAGGTGCAGGCTGTTTTTTGGGGGGCTGCCCCTCATGGGACCCCTTATAACCCTGTGATGCCCCCCCACCATGAGACTTATGCTGTGTATATGGCCAGCTAGACATGTACATACAGTATTAGCACTTGCTGCCACTTTTTTTGAGGAAGTGCATGTCTTGTTTAGGAGCCATACGCACATATTTTTAGGTACAATTTTAAGAACTTTTTTTATAAACACATTTTTGATTAGTTTTACAGTGTTTGCTTTAGTCCCCTCTACCCACCTATTGAGGTAAGTACACAGTTGAACCTGCAGTTTTAGATAACTGTTTTGGGACTTTTTTAACTTCCTAAATTTTATTTTACAAGCCTTAGGAGTTAATTTAAAACATTTTAACAAGACTGTTTTAACCTTATTATAATTAGCATAGTCTTTATTACTTATTTTAGAAAATGCATGCAAAGCCCTTTCCGTAAGTAAGGGTATAAGATTAGTTCACTACAAAGCCTTAGTTAATTGGAATTGTTTATATATTTTTTTAAATGACATTAAAAATAGATTGAGGTCATTTTTTTTTAAACTGAGGGAACAATTTACAATTAATTTTGGCTTTATGAGGAGAACTTATTTCACCATTACTTACAGTTTGTTGACTGCGCAGGGTTATTATTTTTTTTGTGCTGCTGTTTTTGGAGTTTATGCTGTTGTTTTGTTTATTTATTTTTTGTTTGTTTGTTTTGGCAGTTTTTTTTGTTTTATTTTTTTTGTTTGCCAGTTTGTTTTATGTTTTTTTTTTTTTTTTGCATTTAACCTTTTGGTTTTTGCTTTTGCTTTTAGTCTTTTTGCCTCCAGCACCTTGTTTTGCAGCAACAGCTGCCGCTGCAGTTGCAGTGCATTAAGCTGGTTTGGGGGGTTGCTATATTAGGTTTTGACTCACCCCACAGGGACTGTTTGCTTTTGGTTATGTGCCACAAGGGAAGCTATGAGGTCTGCCTTTTTTGTGTGTTTTAGACCTTTAAGCTGAACCCCTTTTTTTGGCACTTTTTGCAAAGCTATTGCACAGTAAGTGAGTTATACTTTGCGGAGCTCATTTTTTAACCTTATTGTGCTGACTGGAAAGAGAAAAAACAGTTGTACAAGTGTATTTTTTATATGTTTTATATATTTTGTTTTGCAACTGCTAAGGTAAATGTTTTATTAGCAAAATTTGTATTTTAATATGCTAAACAGTTTGCCATTATTATCCCACTTCTTCCACCAGCTGTGACAACCCACCTTTTTCTCTGGTCTGGGACAGCTTTTAGAGAGGTGTCTGTGCTTGGATATTTGCTGCCACCAGCTGGAGTTTACTCCAGTGCCCACCTCCAAGTTTACAAAACTGGGGAGTCAAATATGCAGTTGCACAGAATAATGTCTGGTAATGTGTCTCTCTCAGATGGCGGATGCTAAACAGAGTTTACCTTAGCCAGTGGAAACCATGTGTATTACCTTAGAAAAATGACATTAAAGTCACAACTGTTGAGTAAATAAATAGTTTTTACTTAACAGAAAGTGAAGAGAAGCATTACAGGATATCTATTTTCAACACAAGAGAATAACACTGATATAGGAAAAGTAAACAAATGTTTTTAAATAACAGATGACAAAAGAAAAAGACTACTACTGAGATATGCTAGAATTAATCTTACCCTTCCCTATTTTTGTAGATACTGACCCTGTGCTAACTGCCAGCTCTCACAGACATTGCTAAAAGGATAGGCCCCAAGCTTAGTTTTTCCTTCCACTCCCAAAGAGTAATTCCCCACTCACTGTCTTTTAGCATTTTATATACACTCTTGAAAATAGGTGATTCCTATTCCCCCTTTTAAATGCACCAACCAACTACCATATATATATTTAATTGTTCCAATCAAATTAAACACCTATTAGTGTCCACTAATATTTATTTTTAACCTTAAGTTTACATTTAAATGACCCAATTCATTTAAACTGTGAATCTGTGTGTGTACATGTCTACTCTAACATGTATGACCCCACTCTTATCTAGCAGCTAATATTCAATAAGAATTCCAGCTTATAAAATTTTAGCTTGTGTTTTTTTAGACTGCTAAACATGCCAACTACAAAATTCACCATTAACTCCTTCCTTCTCATTTCTGTCACACAAGCCCACACCACAGAAATTGATTAGGGGTTAACAGATGTTACATACAGCCCTTCTTTACCTCTATCAGAAGGAGAGAGCCACTGCTGCCAAACTCGATGATATTGAGTCCAGATCCAGTCAGAAAAATGTGCGAGTTTACAGTCTTCCCAGTGGTACTAAAACTGTGAGATGGACTATATGACCTCCCTCCTCAAAGAGCTGTTGAGCTTAGCAGCGGACATCATTCTTGAGCTGGATTGGGCACTCCAAGCTTTGGCTCCAAAGCCCAAATTGGCTGAGGCTCAGCCCCAATCTATAATGTTGACATTTTTAGACTATAGGAACAAAATGCTAGTTTTAAGAAAAGTATGAAAGAAAAGAAAGATTGTTTTTGGTGAAAAAAGACTGCTTTTGGAGCATGACTTTATTCCCTGCCAGATGGAGCAATGGTACAAAATACTGAAGGTGCCAAAAGCCCTCAAGGACAAAGGGGTTAATGCTCAGTTGTTCGCCCCTGTCCAAATCAAAGTATTCGAACAGTCAGAACAAAAGTTTTTCAAGGGTTTAGAGGAGGTAGTTGAAATGATCAGAAAATATGGATTGCCTATGAACAACCCCCAGATGAATTCAATACTACCGCACTGGAGAGAGAGAACTGCAGAACTACACCTGGAGGGCACCACTGCACAGCAATTTGGGCCAGGAGAGACAGGTTACCTCCACAGCTGCAGCCTGGAAAGAGTTGTGCAACAGGGAAGATGTGGTGGACAGCAGAATCAAAACTGAGGGGATATTCAGGATTGAGAACCTTAGCATCCAGAGCTTTTTTTTGCTTTGAGTTCTCCCATTAACCAGCTGGAGGGCTGTAATGTAGGACAAGTAGATTGCAATCACATTCCAGAGTCATCTGGCATGTCTCTGGCAACTAACTTTATCAGGCAGCTTTTATGTCAGCTAAAATACTTACAAGAGGCTAACTGATGCTAGCAGTTAAAGATAGAAACATGAAAAAAAAGAAAGAAATACACAAAAGTTGTTACATGGCACCAAATGCCTGACACAGATTGATTCAAAATATTGAAGGAGGAGTGAAGGATAATGGTGTCTCCCACTTGAAGGTACTGTCTCTGGAAAACACTAATAAGATTCTTTCATACCCCTTCTATCACTGTGCATTTTGGGGAGATTCTGATGGGTGCTGGAAGGGTTGTGCAAAAAAGGGTGATCACCTTCACATTTCTGTTGAGTGTACTGAGATACAGGCCTCATGGAACCAAATCCAAAGAAAGCTGTGCAGGATCTGGGGACTAGAGGTCACTAGACTCCTTGCAAGGGGCATTTCTCAGGCAACTGGTTGCAGATCCCATTAGGGGCAGGGCAGTGCTGGATCTCATGAACAGGGACAGCATAGCTGACATCACAGTGGGTAGCCCCCTGGGTACAAGTAGTCATCACACAGTGTGGTTTGGCATATGGATTGAGCAATGAGAAAAAAATACAGTACTGGTACGAGGGTCCAGGACTTCAGGAGAGCAGATTTTAAAGAAATGGGAGACTGCCTTATGAAATACTCATAAAGGGGTGGATATCTGGGGGGTGGAAACACAATGGGATAAAATAAAAAAGGAAATATGGAAGGTAACGGCAAGCTGCCCAAAGGTAATAAACAAGGGCAAGAGGAGAAAGAAGCCACAGTGGTTCTCCAGGGAGGTGTCTAATACAGTAAGGGAAAAGAAAACTGTTTTCAGAAAGTATAAGGAGACCCAAAAAGAGGCAGACATGGAGGTATAGCTATAGAAACAAAGGAAGGAAGGAAGGAAGGAAGGAAGGAAGGAAGGAAGGAAGGAAGGTAAGGGCAGCAAAAGCTCTGACTGAGGAAAGGATGGCCCAGGAAGTCAAGAATGGGGATAACACTTTCTTCAGGTATGTGAGTGAAAAGAGGAAGACAAGGGATAGTATAGTGAAGATCAGGAGACCAGTGTCTGCAACAAACTGGTTTAAATCCTATCTCACCAGTAGGACTCCCCTCCACTCCCTATCAGCACTGGTGTCCCCCAGGGCTCAGTGCTTGTTCCACCTCCTTCATCCATATGTACACCGATGACACTATTTTGTACAATTCCAGCAAAAACCCTGCTGATGTGGAAACCAGCTTACAGCATGATTTTAATCAAGTTCAGCTCCGGTTTGCCTCCCACCAGCTCTTTCTAAATGCCAAGAAGACAGTCTCTATGACCTTTGGCACCAGGCAGAGACTCTCTAGGTCCACAGGCCTAACCTCCTTCCACACCCTCAATAGGACAACCCTTGAGGACACATCCTCATTTAGATATCTTGGGGTTTGTTTGGACCAACACCTCAACTTCTCTGTGCATATTGACGCCATCCTGAAGAAACTGCTCCCCAAGCATTGTACCCTATATAGGAATTGTAGCTGCAGCCTGCTGACTGTGAGGCACAAACTTGTCCAGAAGATGATACTCCCCATCTTTGACTATTGTGACGTAGTCTATGGTGCTGCTCCCAAATCTTCCCTGACCAAATTGGACACTCTCTTCAGCGCCTTCTACTGCTCTGCTCTTGACTCTCCCACTCAAACCCATCATTGTGAACTCTATCGTGCTATTGCCTTCCCTTCACTATCAAATAGAAGCCTCTCCCACTGTGTCAAACTAGCCTTCAAATTCTGGCTTGGCATCCTCCCGCTCTGCCTCTCATCCTCCCTCTCCCTCAGATCTAGTGACTCGTGGACCTTGGTGGTCCCACATTATTCCACCCTCATCAGCCAGACTAGTTTTGCCCACTGCTTCCTTAAAACCTGGAACTCCTGCCCCCCCCAAATACACCTCCTCGCTAATGCAGAACAAAAAGTCATTCTGCGTTAGTGAGGACGTCACTACTGCAGCAGAACAACTTTTTGTGGTGTATGAATTTCTATACACAACCACTTTCCACCATACACTATAATGAAATAAAAGTATCTACTGGAATATATTTCCTGCACTTTAGTAGGTATAGCCTCTTATACAGAGATTGATATAATGCTGTTTTAACCAATTTGTCTTTTTGTCAGTCTTTACATCTCCCTTCAATATGCATCACCATACCAATGTTAGAATAATCTGAAAAATTTTCCAGCCATCCCTTGCACTCTTCACCTATGTCTGAAATAAGAATTTGAAAAAGTATTAGTCCAAGGACCAAGGCCTGCACTGGCTAAAGTAATTTTGTGTTTTCTTAGATGCCCTCTGACATCAGTGTTTTCAGAAAGATGTTTCAGTGCAACTGAGGATATTCCTTACCAGGTCACTCAAGGCTAGATCCTGAGAATCTTGAATTCTTATCCTTTCTCAAACTCATCTTACCAAGGATCGATTTTAACTAGTCATTAGATTGTTCACATGCCCAAAAATGACAGCAGTAGCAGCACAGCTCCTCCTCCTCCTGATGACACTACAACAACCTTCACATTTTCACCCCCTTAAGCTCAATATAATCAGGTATGCCACTGAGCACACTGAGTCAGTATCAGTTAAATAAAGCATTTCATAACTCAGCCCAGTGGTGCCAGCTGGTGGGTCACCATCATGTAGACTGGAGCCCAACTCATCTACTCTGGACCAGTGTGGTCTAAGACATGATGCAGAGGCATTAGATGCTAATGGAGGATGATGTGTGTCCTGCTCTAGCAGTGCCACCTCTGGTGGGAATTGGGGTTGGCATTGACATGGTGGGTGACCACACCATGTTGACCATCACCCATCAGAAGAATGGCATAACAGGCACCACTGGTGGATGCAAGGGGTGGTGGGTGGGCCAGAAAATGGCAGAAATGCCCATTGGGGTCACTGGATGTTGATGCATGTGCACCCACCCACCCAGATGCCAATGAATAGCTCGCAGTGCCTGTCTCCATTTGGAGACCGAGGCTCCTCCTTAGATATTCATAGAATTCAAGCTGGTCACTAGGGCCCTGCAAAGGGGGGGTTGCAAGTACCTGGACAATTGATGCAGGGAGGATCTGGACTGGCATGCCAGGAAGGTACAAAAGCATGCATGGGGGATTTGTGGTATATGATTGTCACACAAGCACCAATGATTAATAAGGAAAAAAAAAATTAAAATAAAACCATCACCTCATCCATAGTAATTGGGACAGCAATGGGATTAGTGACCCCACTTGCCACACACAGGCATGCACAGTTCTCAATTCCAGCCTCTTGTCAATAGCTTACTACTGTCATGGATTGCACTTAGGGGTGGGCACTGTCAGTCATTTAGATCTGTCATGAACTCACTCCTGGGGAGCCAGGTCCAATGAGCTCACAGTCCCCACCACTAAGTGCAATCCATAACAGGAATACCCTCCTCTTGTCCTCCCAGAGTGCTTGCTGAGTTTACAACTGAACACCTGCCATAAGGTCCCCGGATTTCCTCTGCCTAATCTGGGTAAGGTTACAGTACAGTCTCAAATCTGTAGCCAGGTGAGAACTCTCCTCAGTTGCTGTACTGAGGGAGAAGACCCAGGCATTATGGGTTATTCAGGATTTGCCCTCATAACCCCGATTTTGTCCTCTCCAATGTAGTGTGCAGCAACTAACTCCCCCTTTCAGACTCCTCCCGAGACCTGTGTATCTCCCCTATATAAAAGTACCCAGACTTCCCTTTTTAGGAACCTAGTCTTGGTAGTGAATGGTGGCACTTTAGCAGCTATGGGTTGGTCTCAGAATTGAATAAACCTTTTTTTTACCTCTACACACAAAAAAAATCACTCACAGGCAGTTTTAAAAACAAAATGCTTTTACTAAAATCTAAATGACTATCACACAAACTTTACAAACAAAAGATTTAGGAATGTGGTTACAAAATAACAAAAATAAAGGTGGAAATATACAAAAAAATGCACTGTAAACTCTTAGCTGTCTAGTTTCTACCTGATTTGTGGATGATTGAAGTCCAGAGAATAAATGGGATTGCAAAGGTTTAAGCCCTTCAGTAGCATTCACTTCAGTCTAGCTTGGTGTGTGACAGGAAGAGTGCCCCATGAAAAAGTGTACAAAATGCCCTGATTTGAGGGCTTTAAATACCCTTTGGTCCATGCAGTCTGTAACTCTTTGGTGGCCATACCATATTGGCCAGAAGGGGTCTCTCTTGCTCTGTCCAAGATTTTTAAGTAAACCATACTATTGATTAGTTAGATTCTCTTACCGTTCCAATCTCCTTTGATCTTGCCTCATCCTTCTTGCCACCTAATAAAAATGAAATTATACCAGGACAGTTCCTGGAACCTGAAGCACTTTTCCTTTGAAGTGTAAGTTTATGATAGGGGGAGGTGGCTTCTCTATGTCACTTTACGACACCCCTGCTTTTGAAATGTAATTTTCAGCTTCCTGGCAAGTAAGCCTTTCTCAGATCGCAGAATACCAAATTCCTCTGCATGTAACCCTTTAAAATAAACATGGAGTTGGCCTAGTGGCACTGGAGGTTGAGGCACTGGTCCCTACACCTCATGCCATGCCGGCAACCCAGGTTTGGAAACAAGCCCAGGCCGCCGGGGGTCAGCAAGGGGGAGAGAGGATTGAGCATCTGGAGGACTGTTCTCCTCTCTCGGGGGGAGGAAGACTTGTTGTCTCACTCATTGACTGCTCTCTGGTGGTGGCTGAAGGGCAATACAGGTTGGAAAGCATGGTCTGATGTCCTTATGTCGTTAAGAGGGGGGGACAGGAGAAAATGGAGAAAAAAGAGCCTGGCAGGCTCTGTGATAGTCTGCTGCTCCTGAGGGCCATCAATGGGTTCTGGAATGGGTCTCCAGGAGGGAGGAAAAGCCATAAACCTTATTCCTGGCCTGCCACATGGGGCAATCCATGGGGGAATTACTGGGGATCTGCAAGTGCAGAAGCTGCGGTACCAGAGAGAGAGAGTCCTTCCATCAGGAGGGCCGTCGCCACCTGCCAGGGCTCTGGAGGGACAAACATCTATATGGAAAAAAAAATGGGCATCTTTTGGCAACCCTAAGTTCTGGCTTGTTTGGAACTTTGAAACATAACCAAGTTCCTCCACATGTAACCCTTTAAAAGCATAAACAAAAATAACAGAAAAAACATAACAGCAATATGTTTGCAATTATTATTACCGAGTGGCCAAATCACCACATCCCTCCATCCTTAGACTGAATTTATGGGAACGCGCCCTATTGTATGGTAGAATTTCCATAATTCTCTTTACTGTTCTAACTGGCAAGATAGGCCATCTGCGTTTGCATTGACTGACCCGTCTGGTGCGTAATTGTCATGTCATAGGCCTGTAGGGCAATACTCCATTGGAGTAGCCATCCATTTGTCTTACCCATCTGGTTTAACCACACCAGGGGGTTGTGATCGGTCTGTACCTTGAAGCATCTCCCATAAGGGTACGGCTCTTATTTCTTCAGGGCCCATACCAGCACAAGGCATTCCTTTTCAACTGTGGAGTATGCCTGCTCCCAGGAAGTAACTTCTTGCTAAGGTACACTATTGGGTGGACTTTTTCCTGATTAGATGTCTGCCTGAGGACTGCTCCAATCCCCACATCCAAGGCACCTGTCTGGACTACAAACTGCTTAGTGTAATCTGGATTGACCAACACAGGAGCACTGCACAGTGCCTCTTTTAGCCATGTGAAGGTTCATTCACTGGTTGGTTCCCACTTTACCCTTTTGTGCTGTTTTTTCTTCAGCAAGCTAGATAGGGGAGCCGCCAGGGTACTGTAATTGGGCACAAACTTTCGGTAGTACCCTGCGGTCCCTAGGAAGCTCCTAACCTGCTTCTGGGTTTCAGACATGGGCCACACCTCTATTCATAGGTATCATAGGTATCATAGGACATACAAAGCAAGAAGACCGAAGCCCATGTACTCTCCTAATACTCCAAAGTTATCGCCTGTTATCAATTATATCCTTCAATGCGATTTTGTTTTAAGTATATATCTAGGAGTCTTTTGAAGGTGTCAATACTTGCACTTGAGACTATATCCCCAGATAAACTGTTCCAGATCTTGCCAACTCTTATTGTAAACCAATTACTTCTTTTAGTTGTTCTACACTGTTCAACTTGTAATTGTAATGGATGTGCCCTGGTGTCATATTTCTTACTCCTTATTTCCAGTCCAAGTAAATAACCCAGGTTTTTATCTTGCACAGCCTTAAATAGCAAACACAGATCACCCCTCAACCTACAGTATTCCAAGGTAAACAAACCCAAATTTTCTAATCTTGCATGATAATCAAGATCTCTAACTTCATGGATATTTTTGTTACTTTATGTTGGATTTTCTCCAAAGTTTTATGGTACCCTTATCCCCAGGTGCCCAAAACTGAACACAGTACCCAGATGTGGCCTCACCAAGGATGAGTACAGTGGAAGTATGACATCATATCTCCTACTAGTAATATGTTTGTTTATACAATGAAGAACCCCGGCTGCCTTACTGATGACATTCTGGCAATGAAGTTTAGGGCTGAGGTCATTAGAAATTCTAATACCCAAATCACGTTCATTGCTAACAGTTTTCAGGGTCAAACCACCCAGGTGATATTTGGCCTGTATATTTTTAGAACCAAAGTGCATAACCACACATTTGTCCAAGTTGAAGGGCAATTTTCTCCTGATAGACCAATCATGCAACTCATTTAGGGCCAGTTGAAGGGTGTTGCTGTCCTCAATATTAGTTATTGGGTAGCCTATTAGTGTATCATCCCAAATTTTGTTATCCATATGTCTGTACTAGTTTTAAGTGAGGCTATGTATAAGTTGAACAGGATATAACTGCAACCGAGCCCTTACAAATTCTATCAGTAACATTGTCCCAATCTGAAAAAGAGCCTTTAATGCCCACTCTCTGAGAGTGTCCTTTAAGCCATGACTCCACCCATCTTGTTAAGGTTCCTCCAATACCATGGTTTATCAAATCTTCAATAATATAACCATGAGGGACCTTGTCAAATGCCTTGGAAAAATCCAAGAACACAACATCAGCTGCTGCACCCATATCCAGTGCCTTACTCACATCATTGTAAAAATTCAACAAATTTGTCTGGCACGATCTAGCCTTAACAAACCCATGCTGGGTAAGGTCAGGTTCAATCAAGGTACAAAGGTGTTCCTTCATAAGTCTTTCCAATAGTTTTCCTAAAATAGATGTCAGACTGACAGGTCTATAATGGACACCTCTTGTTTAGAGCCTTTTTATAGATGAGAACCACAGTTGCCTGTGCCAGGCGTCAACAACTTGCCCTTCCCCAATAGATTTATTAAAAAGAGCCGTTATAGGTTCTGCCAAGGGGACTGCAAGTTCTTTAAGGATCCGAGGATGAATGCCATCTGGACCCGGAGATTTAAAAGGATCCAAACTTTCAAGTAGTTTATATACAGAATCAATAGTATCATAAAGAACCCATTTGTGATGTGGTCATTATGGTTCTTATCAGCTTCAATTTTTGGGTTGAAAACTGATGAGAACTGTTTGTTACACATGACGGCCATACTTAATGCATCTGCGACTAGATCACCAGAAATGTTTTTTAACGGTCCAATAGTCGGAGTCCCACCCTTTTTATTATTTATATATTTAAAAAAGGATTTATAATTGCCTCCCACATTTCTGTCACGCTGTTCTTCAAAAACATCTTTGGCCCTTCTTATACTTTGTTTGGTCACCCTCAACTGTGATCTATAAATGTCCCAACTCGTCTTAGACCCACAAGACCTAGCTCTTTTATAAGCCCTGTTTTTTTTGTTTAATATGCTTTTTAACTAATTTAGTCATCCATGGTCTTTTTAAGTTGGTTTTGTCCTTTTTACGAATAACCGGGATGTGTTTATTTGTCCAGAAAGTCAATTTGCCAATCAATATTTGCCACATTTCGGCAAGTGTATGATCCGAGAAAGAGTGCTGCCAATCCCAAGATGTACAATCAGATACCATACCTAAGAAGTCTGCTTTTTTGAAATTGTAAAGCGTAGTACTGCCAGGGTCCTGTCCTGATATACCCTTTAAGAAGAAATGTACAATAGAGTGATCACTAGACCCCAGGGGGTATAGAACTAAACAGTTGGATATCTGATTTGACATGTTATGTAAAACTAAATCCAGAATATTGTTTCCCCTTGTACTAGTATTAACAATTTGTTCAAGGTTTGCTAACAGAAATAGCTGCAAATATTTGTTCTCAATAGTGGATGAAGTAACCATGTTCTTCTAACAAATACTAGGGAGATTGAAATCACCTACCAATAAGGTATTCTTTGTGGATGATATTCTCTCCACAAAGTCAAGTAACTGATTGTCATCTTCTACTGAAATTGATGGAGATCTATAAACAACCCCGATGTTAATGCATGGAGCCGACTTGGGAAACATTTTAACCCAGACAGCCTCGGCAGTTGGCCACTGAATAAGTTCAACATTTTCTGTATTAATAGTACTGGACACATACAAGGCCACTCCTCCTCCCCTGGTATCACTATGATCTTTATGATACAGTGTAAAACCAGGAATGTACTTATCCCATGTATCGTTGCTGTGCCACCATGTTTCTGTAACAGCACAAATATGGATATTTAACTGGTCTAACAATAGTACTAATTCATCAAACTTATTACTAAGGCTACGGGCATTAATTACTACACAATTCCAATCAAAAAGGGACAGGAAATTTGTTTTAAAACAATTTTTGTCCGGTTGCGTAGTATCCACCCCCCCAACTAATAGTTTAAACAAACAACAATCTGGTGACGTAATCTAGCAGCAAACATACATTTTCCCTGTTTATTTAAATGTATGCCATCCCTTGCAAAAAGATTTTTATTCAGAAAACTAGACCAGTTTTCCAAAAAGCAAAAACCTTCTCTGATGCACCATCTCTTCAACCAGCCATTTAGGGTCAGAATATCCCTTTGTTTCTCAACATTAGCCCTAGGTATAGGAAGGAGCCCTGAAATAATCGGCAAACCCTTTTGCCCTTTTATATAATCCCCAATCTCTTCAAAATCCCTCTGGACTTGCAAAATAGACCTCTTCCCAAGGTCATTGAGTCCTGCATGAATCAAGGTTAATGGGGAATTAGTGTTCTCTTGTAGCCCTGGAAACATGTTCTTTATATCATTAATACCTGCTCCAGGGAGGGTACTGACAGTGGTAAATAAATTCCAATTTCTACAGATTATATGGTCTGTATATCGGATGTTAGAATCTCCCACCACCAATACATCCTTAGTGGTCGGTTCAACTACGGGTGTATCTTGTAATTGGGAGAGAGTCGCAGGAATTAGTAAGGGGGGTACAGTACTATCTGCCTCATCTCCAGTGGGGAAAGGGGACTGTATTACTGGGGTATGTAAGGGACTTAAAGCAGTGTTAGTGCTTAGTGTTACTGTTGAATTTTGACCTTTGCATGAATCATCAGTGCTTAATGCCAGTGGGCTAGGATCTATAGATAAACTACTAAATTTATGTTCAGTATGAATATTATAACTGCCCCCATATTGCGTCTGCCTTTTTTACCCACAGCTTTTTGCACAAGACACCATTCGTGTTCCTCTTGGTCAAGCTTAATTAAACTGTGCTGTGACGTATTACTAACTATACTGTCTGTTACATTGTCAATATAATCCTCTAATTGAGTAATTTCCATCTGAGTTTGTAAACGTTTATATAAAGCACCAATCTCAGCCCTTAAAGTAGAAATCATAGAACAATTTTTGCACACTGAGTCGCTTATCATATCGATAGAATACATACCACATCCAGGACAATTATAATAAGTACTAACCCTATCCATGGCTCTAGTGAATGCCCTTGTGTGCCTTCCCTATCGACGTGATAGATAGCCCAAGCCCACGGGCTCAGCGGACACAGCTGACACACGCTGATGCGCTTGTCTCTGCGCGCGTCTCCGTGCTCGATGACACGTGCTCTGCACGAACTCGCCCTGCCTCTATTGCCTCAATCTTTGCTTGATTAGGATGAAGCTGCCCCCACCCCACTTCATGGCCTAAGTATGCCACCTCAACCATAGCCACCTGACACTTTTTAGGCTTGGCAGTGAGCCCTGCCCTCTGTATCCTGCCCAACACTTCCTTCAGGTGGGACAGATGTTCCTTCCAGCTGGTACTGAAGATGGCAATATCATCCAGATAAGCTATTGTGTACTCTTCAGTACCATGTAACACCTGGTTGACCAGCCTTTGGAAGATGGCAGGAGCATTCTTCATTCCAAAAAGCATTAGCTGGAATTCGAATAATCCTATTGGAGTGATGAAGGCTGACTGTTCTCTAGCTCTGGCAGTTAATTCCACCTGCCAGCACACATTTGTCAAGTCAGTTGTGGCAAGGTATGTCACCCCTCCCAACTTGTCTAATAGTTTGTCTTTCTATTGCATTGGGTGAGCATCCAACTTCATGACTGCATTGAGTCCACAATAGTCCACACAAAAGCGAGTAGAGCCATCTGGCACTGGGTCTGAATGTAGCTGACCACAATGCTGTCAGCAAGAACAGCACGGCTGAAATGCCATCACATTTATTTCTGCAGGGCCCCTCGCTCCCCCCGTACTTAAATATTCTTCCTCTGGGGGGAGTGGATCACGGGGAAAGTTAAAAATTGTGGGACCATGGAATACTGTTTCCACAGTCCCTTGAAAAACTCAAAGTCCGGATTATGGAAAAATGTTAGGAGACCAAGATTTGACCCCTGGTCTCCACTGCCTACCGGCCGAGCTGCTCCATACCCCAGCCCTCCATGCCATGGGAGCAGCTCAACCAGCCCCTGGTATTTTGCTGCCCTTGTCCTGTGGCAGCACCATGGACAGTGACCAGGGGAGCACATATCTCAAGTGCTCTTCATCCCTGCTCGCTGTCCATGGTAGTGCTATAGGAACTAGAACTCTCTTGCCTGGCACTATTCCTATAGCACTAATTTAACCAGGTACTGAGCCATCCAACTTGGTAATGAGGATGACGGGTGAGGTCCAGGGACTGTGGGATTTCTGGATTACCCCTAAATCCAGCATTTCCTCCACCTCCCTCCTTATGTCCTTTAGGGTGGCCTTAGACACCCAGTAGGCTGTTTGCTTTATGGGCGCTTGCATTTCCATGTCTACATCATGTGTCACTAAGAGGTCCATCCAGGCTTGACCATAAACAAAGGGGCAAAGTAATCAAAATGCTCCCTCAATTCCTGGGGCTGTTCTGGGGTCAACTGGGGTGACAGTTTGATTGCCTCCACAGATGACTCCTGCTTGCTTTCCTCCAGCAAGTCCAGGATTGGTTCTTCCTCATTCGTCCCTTCCCCAGGACTGCATACTGCAAATACCATGTCAGCCCTATCTGCATATGACTTCATCATGTTCACATGGTACGTCCTATGGGTATGTCTCCTGTCAGGCAGTTTCACAATATAATTTACGTCATTGACCTGTTGGACAACCTTATATGGTCTCGCCCACTCGGCCTGCAGCTTGTCCTTCCAGACCGGAATTAGGACCATTACTTCCTGACCTGTTTGCTTCTGTTGGGCAGCTGACAGGTGGCTTTGGGCCACTCCCATAAGCTCCTTCAGCTTCTCCCTAAACTTAAGGACATACTCCACTATGGGAGTTCCCTGGGTGGCATGCTTGCCTTCCCAGTCTTCCCAGATCAAGTCTAGGGGGCCCACACACCCTGCATCTGGATAAGAGTTTGAAGGGGGAGAACCCTGTTGACTGTATGTGAACAAGAGGTGGCGAAGGTATTTCTCCCAGTCCCTCTCATGCTGTTCAGCAAACGCTTGGAGCACCAATTTTATGGTACCATTAAACCTTTCCATAAGCCCATTGGCAAGTGGGTGATAAGGTGTTGTGCACCTCTGCACCACCACACACTTCTCCCATAAACACTTCATCAGGTCCAACATGAAGCTATCCACTTGATCAGAGATAACCTCCTGCTGAAACCCGACACAGGAGAAAATCCCTAGGAAGGCATCTGCCACTTCATCTGCCCTACGTGAGGAGAGGGCAACTGCCTCTGGGTATTGGGTGGCTTAATCGACCACCATCAGGTTAAACTTTTTCCTGGAGGAGCTTGGGTTACTCAAAGGTCCCACAATATCCATTCCTACCCTCTGGAATGGCTTCTCAACAGTGGGTCAGGAAATTAGTGCAGTTTTGGTTTTACTACCTGCCTTCCTTATTTGTTGGCACTGGTGACAAGACTTGCAATATTCCTTCACCTGCTGGGTAAAGTTGGGCCAATAGAAATTCTGGGCCAATCGCTGCATGATCTGAGTGTTGCCCAGATGTCTGGACATGGGGATGTCATGAGTGACCTTGAGTAACCCCTCACGGTATCCCTGGGGAACGATAAGCTGCTTGCCCATCACCCCTCCCTCTGTCCTCATGTCCTGTGTATACAACAGTCCGTTGTCCCAAAATACCCTATGTCTCATGTCACCTCCCTGTGTCCTGTCAGATTCTACATAAACCCTCAGCTTCTCCAAACTAGGGTCAGTCCTCTGAGCAGTGGCAAAGTCTTCACATTTTGCCAAAACATGGGACATGTCCCCCTCAGTTCCTAAACTTGGGTCCATATCTCTAGCATCACGGCATTCAGAGTCACTGCCATCCCTAACCTACTGACTAAGTGTTACCCCTCCTTCCTCAGAGTAACTTTATGTAGCAGTTTGGAGAACACCTACTTGGGGAAATCCTACTTCTCATTCACTATTCTCCAGGTCAGGAGACAGGCTGGAGAACCAGCCTCCTATTTGTTTCCACCAGGGCTTCTGTAGGGTTCAGGGAATCACAAGTGGCCTTAGTCATCTGACTATGGGTAACCATACACATCACCCCTGCTGTAGATTATTCCCTATAATCACATCCAGGGTGAGTTTGTCTGCCACTGCCACTTTTTGCACCCTCTCTCCTGTCTCACCCCAGTCCAGGAGAACACTAGCTAGTGGTAGAGTTTTCTCCTCCCTAGTGAATCCCCTCACCGTTACATACTGATTAGGTATAAGTTGTTCAGACCCAACCAAATCCCCTTTTACCAGGGCAAGAGATGCCTTCATGTCCCTTAACCTATGGGTTTGCATCCCATTTACAGTACCAGGGTGTATGTGCTCCCTCATGTTTACAGGCATGCTTTCAGGGATACACAGTGCACCCAACTCTGTTTGAGCACCACTTTGTGCAGTCTGTGCCTTTTTAGGACACTGTCTAGCAATATGCCCTGGCTGTTTGCAAAACCAACAGTCATCATTTCTTTTATCCAAGAAATCCCTTTTTGTAACTTGGGGCTTCCCCCTTTCAATGCAGGCAGTCAGGGTTTTAGCTGCCCTGAATGCACGCTTTTCCCTTTCTGCCCTACCATAACTGCTCCCTTACTATCTTTCAGAGCAGGCCTGCTCCTGGCATAGCGATCCGAGAGCTCAGCAGCCTGCTGTGCTATTTTTGGATCTCGGTCCTCTAGCCAGGTTTTCAACTCTGCTGGGCAAGCGCAAGAGAACTCCTCTAAAAGTACAGCCTCCTCAATTTTCCCATAGAGTTTGCTTCCACACCCTCCCACCATTTTAAAAACTGCTGTTGCTTTGTGGTGAGTTTTTCAAAACTCATGTCAGGGCATTTTCGGAGTTTATGGAATTTAACCCTGTAGGCCTGAGGAGTTTATGCTTTTTAAGTAAAGCAGCTTTAAGTTTCTCATAAGCGCTACTGTCCTGATTGTCCATTTGGGCTAGCGCCTCACACCCTTCATCAGTAAGTAGTGGGGATAGCTGGAAGCTCCAGAACTCCCTGGGTATTTTGACCTGGATACAGACCTTTTCAAATGAATTCAAAAATGCATGCATATCCTCCCCCTCTTTAAATTCAGCTATTTATTTGGAATTTAACTTACACCTCAGAACTGGAGTTTCAGGTTCACCCCTGCCACTTACCTCCTCTGTCGCTGGTCGTTGGAGTCTTAGCTTCTCCAGTTCAAACTCTCTCTGGCACTGCCTTTTTTTCCCTCAGTCTCTTTCTCTTTCTGAAGCTGTCTTGCTTTTTCATCGGCCTCTCTCTGGCACTAATTTTTCTGCATCTCTAGCTCAAACCTCTTCTGCTCGAATGCCCTCTGTGGTTGGGCTTCAAACTTTCTCTGCTCCAGCTCCAATTTTTTCAGCTCTGAATGTAGCCTGATCCCTTCCAACTCCAGCTCTGTAGTGTCCTTCCCATGGTGCTGTGGCCCTGGGTTCCCTCTGGCTTTGCTGTCCTCCTCACTTGGACTGGACACTGCGACGTCCCTTGGCACCCCCACACCCATGATCTGGTCCCTTTCAGTCACTTGCTGTGATTCGAGGTTCGGGGCAACTGCTTGCTCATTGGCTGCCATGAGAGCCTCCACGAGGTTCTTTTTGGTTTGCCCCTCATACTGGACCCCTCTTTCCTGACGTAACTGCCTTAGGTGGTCTGCAGTGTATTTGCTGTAGTTGGAAGCCATGTTTTTCCCTAACTACTGCTACACTTTCACCCCCCCAAAAAAACAAACAGGGTAGGGAACTTTATACTGTAACCAAATTTGACTTTTTCCAAATCTCTGCCCTGTTTTTGTGTGTATTGTTTTCAGTTTATCAATCTGATACACTGGCCTTAAATCCAACCTCTATGCCTGTGCCACCAATATCTCTCGGATCCCACCATAATGCCACCAGATCTCTCAGATCCCACCACTGCACACCAGATCTGTTACAAACCCACATCTGGGGGGAGCAGGTTCACAGAGCTCACAGTACCCACCCCAAGTGCAATCTGTGGCAAGGGGAAACAGGAATACCCTCCTCATGTCCTCCCAGAGTTCTCACTGAGTTTACAACTGAACACCCACCATGAGGTCCCAGGGCTTCCTCTCTCTAATCTGGGTAAGGACACAGTACAGTCTCAAGTAGGTAGCCATGTGAGAACTCTCCTCAGTTGCTGTACTGAGGGGGAAGACCCAGGCATTATGAGCTCTTTGGAATTTGCCCTCATAACCCTGATTTCATCCTCTCCAATGGGATGTGCAGCAACTAGTTCCCCCTTACAAACCCCTCCCGAGACCTGTGTATCTCCCCTATGTAAAGGTACCCAGACTTCCCTTTTTAAAATCCTAGTCTTGGTAGTGAATGGTGGCACTTTAGCAATTACAGGTTGGTCTCAGAATTGCATAAACCTTTTTTTACCTCTACATACACAAAAATCACTCACAGGCAGTTTTAAAAGCAAAATGCTTTTACTAAAATCTAAATGACTATCATATAAACTTTACAAACAAAAGATTTAGGAATGTGGTTACAGAATAACAAAAATAAAGGTGGAAATATACAAAAAATGCACTGTAAACTCTTAGCTGTCTAGTTTCTATCTGGTTTGTGGATGATCAAAGTCCAGAGGATAAATTAGTTTGCAAAAGTTTCAGTCCTTCTATAACATTCACTGGTTCTTCAGTTTGGCGTGGTGTGTGACCAAGAGTTTTCAAAAATGTGCAACATGCCCTGATTTGAAGGCTTTAAGCACCCTTTGGGCCACGCAGTTTGTAACTCTTTGGTGGCCATATCGTTTTGGGCCAGAAGGGATCTCTCTTGCTCTGTCCAAGATTTTTAAATAAACCATATTATTGATTAGTTAGATTCTCTTACAGTTCCAATATCCTTTGAGCTTCCCTCATCCTTACTGTCATCTAGTAAAATGAAATTATACCAGGACAGTTCCTGGAACCTGAAGCACTTTTCCTTTGAAGTGTAAGTTTATGATAGAGGGAGATGGCTTCTCTATTCCTGTCACTTTACAATACCCTTTCCTTTGAAATGTAAGTTTCAGCTTCCTGGCAAGTAAACCTTTCTCAGATCACAAAATATCAATTTCCACTGCATGTAACCCTTTTAAAACAAAACATGGGTATCTTTTGGCAACCCTTAGTTCTGGCATGTTTGGAACTTTGAAACATAATCAAGTTCCTCTGCATGTAAGCCTTTTAAAGCAAAAACAAAAGTCACAGAAAAAAAAAATAACAGCAATATGTCTGTAATTATTATCACTGCAGTGGCCAAATCGCTAAACTACTATAGCTTTTGTTGCCAGCATGCAGTGTCTGTGTTTGAACTAAACTCAATTAATGTATAAAAACAATAAGAAATGTAAAATATAAAAAAAGAAAAATCAAACAAAAATATCCATCCATGTATGGAAAATATTGTGAAGAGCAATGTTAGGCTTTAAATTTAATGTGTTTTCATTTTTTGAAATGTTTTTGACGCATAACATTTTTTTTGGGGTGCTGTTATTACTTGATAGCAAGGTGCCAAATTTAATACTGAGCTGCAGGCAGGTGAAATAGTTGAAGAGGTTATGATTTTTAATAAGTTTTCTAAAAAGATCAACATTTACAAAAGACTCTCTTTGAATACTGTTGTGAAAGTGTACTTACAACTGGAGTCATCTTTGCAACCATAGCAGTGAGACACAGTTGTCCATCAGCATCCTGAACTCCTGCATCAGCCTCCAGTTCCAGCAGAGATTGGGCTGCCTCACTGCGATCTGTGACAACAAGATATGGAGACACTATGACAGAGTTTAAGGGGTCTAAAGCTACTGAAGGTCATTGCATGCCAGTTACCTTGAGACTCTGAAGGATTGTTATGACAGTACAATACTAACTTATTATAATTGTTATATAGCAACATAAAACTTTATTCAATGGCATGTTCCGTCAGAGTAACTTTGGTGTAACAGTTGAGGGGGGCACAACAATAAGAGGATTTTACAGTAAGTTATTCAAGACTGCAGTGATGAAATGTTGGGTGGGGGAACCTATCCCCCCCAAAAAAAATTACACCCCCTGCAGCTCAACTCCAAATTATTCGCTAGTGAAGGAAGGGAGATAACAGAGAATTGTGGGACCATCGGTGTGGCCAGTTCCTAGGTGCCACAAGAAAAACTTGCACAATCAAACAGACAAGAGACAGCAGGGGTTAAGTTCATCTATTTTTAGTGGAAGTCTAAAATTTCCATGAGTCAAAATCTGGAAGTCATTCCAATTTTTTGGAAGTCAAATTACTTCCCAGAACCAACATTTTGGAAATCAATATTCTAGGAAGGACCAACTAATGGATGCTAATATAAATATTAGTGGTACAATTCCATTTTTCAGAAAAATCCATAATTTCTTGACTTCCATGACTGCAATTTTGGAAGTCATCCAGTTTTTTTTTTTTATATTGGAAGTCAATGACTTCCTTCCCCTTTATTTTAGAAGTTTTTGCCTTATTTTTGGAAGTCAAATACTCCCCAAAAAAGTTAACTAAATTCCTGAGAGACAGACAAGTGAGAGAAAAGGAGAGAACAAAATAGATCTTTGCTTTTAACTCACTCTGCATAACAAATGGGACAGGGTCTTATCCCAACCCTGTTATACACACACATACACGCACGCACGCACGCATGCATACACACACACCTTTAAGAGGGAACCTGTTTTTTTTTTGTTTTGTGTTTTGTAAAAAAAAATGTTTCCAGAACCTTCTTTTATTTCTCTTGAACATTACCTTATAACATTTACAGTTCTTTGCATATACAGTATCCCTTTTTCATAACACCTTTTACAACAAACATTTCAGTTTAAACACACACATTTTTTTTAGCTTTCGGAATTTTCAATTACTGAACCACATCTTGACAGAAAATCAGCACTGACATTTTCTTTTCTAGATTTGTGCATCACTTTGAATGTAAATGGCTGTAGTGCCAGTCATGTGATTCTGGGACTTTTATCCTTCATTTGATTAAGCCAACAGAGATGATTGTGAGCTGTCACAGACTGTGATCTGGCAGTAATCTGCTGCCAATTTTTGGGCTGTGAAGTACAAAGTCAGCTCCTAACAGATAAGACCTAAGGGACTCCATTGTCCATTTCACAGCAAGACATTCCTTTGCAGTAGTAGACTACTTTTACTCTCTGTTGTGCAGTTTCCTACTGATATACAGAATGGGATGTTCTTTCAGCCACCACTTGCATACTGTGTGACCCTGAGGAAGTCACTTAACTTCCTTGTACTCCCTTCCCTGGTCATATCTGGAAGCAAGTTCCAGCTTACTGTGCCTCTCCTGGTTAAACAATTTCCCCTTCCCCCTCTCATCTATATTCTGACTCAGGACTGCACCTAGGCCTGCCTCTGAGGCATCGGTCTGTATCAGAAATTGTTTTTCAGTATCTGGCCTTCTTAAAACAGGAGTGAACATAATGCAGACTTGATGGCCTGAAAAGCTTCATCACACTCTGGGGACCATTTCACATTATGCAGGTGCCGTTTTTCATGAGTTCAATGAGTGGAGTAGCTAACTGGAAAAAGTTGGGAACAAATCTCCAGTAGTAACCAGCCAGATATAGAAATGACCTAACATGTTTCATTATTTTAGAGACAGGACTGTTAGCTACAGCTTCTGTCTAGGAAATTTCTGGCTTTGCTTCTCCAGTTCCCAAAATATAACCCAAATATCTGGTTTCATGTATGCCTAATGCAAGAAGTACATTGGAGGCAGTATAGCGCTGTGGTCTAGAGCTCTGAGCTGTAAACCTGGAGACCTGGGTTTGAATCCCACAGCCCCAACTTGCATACTGTATGACCCTGAGCAAGTCATTTAAGTTACTTGTGCTCCCAGGTCACATCTGGAAAAAGCTTCGGCTCAGTGAGCCTTTTCAGGTTAAACAATTTCCCCTTTCCCTAGTGTGCACTTGGTAAGATTAATGATCAGACCTGTATTTTTGATAGATTGGATAACTGCACACCATGGCATCATCCAGGTAAACAGCATAATAACCAGTGAGAGGGGCTAGAATTATGTCCATGTACCACAGGAATGTAGTAAGTACACCATATAAATTACACGGCATGGAGGTGAACTGATCGAATCCAACTGGTACAGAAAATGCAGTTTTGTCTCTGGATTCTTTAGCTAGGTGAATTTGCCAGTAGCCCTTGGTGAGATTGAGGGTACTAATGTACTTTACACTTCACAATCTACCCACCAAATCATCTATCCTGGCCATAGGATAGCTATTAAATAGACACTTGGTGAAGTTTCCTAAAATAAAGAAAGATTCTTATACCCTCTTCTTTTTTATTTACAATCACAATTGGTGATGACCAAGCACTTCTCAACTCTTCAATGATACCCATCTCTTTCATTTTTTGTATTTCCTTAACCATGTCTGTTCTTAACTGCTCTGGTAATCTGTATGTCTTTTATCTGACAAGTTGAGCATTTCCTGTCACTGTTACGTGCTCAATCCCTTTTGCTAGGACTGGCACTGTGGTAAAAGTACGTTGAAATGTCTTTACCAAGTTAAAAATTTCTGCTCTTTGTCCTGTGCATAAGGATACATTCTCATTTACAGCATCAGAAGCTACAGTTTGCTCAAGTCTGTCATATGCCACATCAATATGGTCCTTGGCAGTTTCTGGTAATACTAACAAAAGCAACCTTTGGTGGTTTTTCAACCCATTTCGTCAGGAGGCTAGCATGGTATTTCTTAGTAGGATGTTTCCTATCAGGGGTCTCAAGCTCATAGTTAACTGTACCAGTACATCTAATCACTTTTTAAGGCCCTTGCAGCTTCATTGGCAGTTCGTCTTCTGTACTGGGTAACAGTAACCAGACTTTTTCACCTGACTCAAAACCTTTTTCTTTAACCCCATGATCATAATACACCTTCTGTTGTTTTGGGGCATCTTCCTGATTGCTGTGGTAAATTTCAATGTATTTTGCCAGTTTATTTCACAGTGCACTCATACAGTATAAGATGTAATAGTTTCTTTCTCAGTAGGGTTATCTTCCCATGTTTCTTTTATTATATGTAGTGGTCCTTTAGGTTGTCTATAATACATTTCAAATGGTGAAAAACCTGTTGAGGCTTGTGGCACTTCTCTGTAAGCAAAAAGCAGGTAAGGTAAGCACTGGTCCCAATCTTTCCCTTCACCTTTCACAAGCCTTTTTAATATGTGTTTTAGGGTTTGATTAAAAAACTCAACAAGACTGTCTGTCTGAGGGTGATCAAGGGAGGTTCTTATGGCAATGATACTTAGTAGTCAGTACAGCTCCTTAAGCAATGCAGCACCAAAATTACTACCCTGATCAGTAATAATCTCTGTAGGTATGCCCACCCTGCTGAAAATTTTGACAAGCTCTGCTGCCACTTGTGGGGCTGTGACAGTATGCTTTAGAGCTGTAGAGCACTGGACATTGCCCGTAGGAGGTGGGGTGGGGGGTGAGCAGCAGTGGGTGAATGAGCGGGGCTCTCGCATTGAGGTTGTTAGGTTCAGAAGATGCCCTGGGGCGAAATAGGTCCTGGAATGTGGCTCGCCATGTCTGGTCCCCATACCCAAGGGCACCACCACTCTTGGTGGGCAGGCAGCCGGTGCGGCCCTGGAGACCCATTCGACTCAGGCGGTGTTATGCAATGCCAGATCTATTAAGAACAAGACTGCAATTACCGCAGATCTTGTTGGGTCAGCTGATCTGGCCTGCATCACCGAGACCTGGCTGGATGAAAATGCTGGCCCCATTTTGGAGGCTGCAATTCTGGCCGGGTACTCGGTAATACACCACTCGAGACTGGACAGCGGGGGGGGTTGCAATCTTTTTCAAGACCAAATTGGGCCTCACTAGTGTACTAGTGTACCAGTTGAGGAGGCCAGGTCATTTGAGTGTGCTGTATTAGCAGGTGTAGGCTGTAGGATAGCACTCATTTACCATCCACCCTGGGATGAGAAGCGACTCCTCCAGGAGGTAGTGGACTTTGTGATCGACATGATGTTTGAGTCACCCAGGCTGATGGTCCTGGGCAACTTCGATGCTTGGGTCAATGATGAACTCTCACAATTTAGACAACACTTCCTCCAGTTGATGACATCACTGGGCCTTACACAGATTGTTACCTCTGCTACTTATAAACACGGTCACTCTCTTGACCTGATTTTCCTCCTGGGGATCGAAGCCTCTGATTTGGGGGTGGAACCAGTTGGATGGTCCGATCACTACACTGTGGGGTTCAATTTTTGCACCCCCCTTCATAGGCCTGTCCTTGTGGAGATGGTCAGATACTGCCCATTATGGGATGTTAGCCCTGAAGGCCTAGTGGTGTTTCTGGACCTATTGGAGTTTCCTGTGGCAAGCGAGATCCCAGAGGCTTTGGTTTTGGCCTATAATAAGGTCATGGCCATGGCCCTGGACTCTATCACTCCTGTCCATGTTCATCCTCTCTCCCTTCACCCTCGGTCCCCTTGGTTTGATGGTACCTTGAGGGAGATGTGGCAACTGGGATGAGGGTTAGAGCTTTGCTGGTGGAAATCTGGCCTGGAGGCCAACCACCTTAGATTGTTAGATCATTATCAAGTCTATCAATCAACAATCTCTCACAACAAGGCAGATTTCCTGTCCAGGGAGACTGCTGCCACTCAGGACCGACTGGCTCAACCCAGCCTGTCTGCATTTTCGAAGAGTTTTTTCACAATTGGAGTGTGATGAACTCACTCAGTTCTTTGCAGATAAGGTGGCCAACATCAAGGTGGAGATCTGACTGGCACACTCTATGGGAGATGCTATTGATTGGTGCAGGGTCACTGTCCCCCATCTTTCCTGGAGTTCCTTTGACCAGCCGGAGTTCACAGATGTTATGCAGAATGTCCAGGGTATGCACCCTATGTGCTGTAGTTTGGACCCAGGCCCAACATCCCTGATTATGGGGTGTTGTGATATCATCAGCCTAATCCTGGCAGGGATAGTCTGGTGCTCCCTTGAGTCGGGTGAGTTTCCTAGCTCCCTGAAGGAGGCGGTGGTGACACCTCTCCTGAAGAAAGCTTCTCTGGACCCAGACTGCCTTGCTAACTACAGATCTATCTCTAACCTTCCCTTTGTAGGGAAGGTTATTGAGAAGGTAGTGGCTGTACAGCTGGAGGACCATTTGACTATCCATAACATCTATGAACCTCTCAAATCTTTTGAAAGAGGCACAGTACTGAGACTGCGCTGGTTCGGGTGCTCAATGATCTCCTGATGGCGAGAGGTGGGAAAAGTCTCTCCATCTTGGTACTCCTTGATCTCTCTTTAGCATTTGACACCATGGACCATGGGGTGCTGCTTGAGTGCTTGAAGTTCATCTCTGACCTGACTGGTACAATCTTCAAATGGTTTAAGTCCTTCCTCACTGGTAGAACTCAGAGGGTGGTGTCAGGGATTTATTCCTCCGACCCTCTCTCTCTGTCATGTGGGGTCCCTCAGGGCTCAGTGCTGTCCCACTTGTTGTTTGCAGTATACATGCTGCCCCTCAGAGACATTGTAAGATGGTATGGGCTGAGGTTTCACTGCTATGCTGATGATACCCAGCTCTACCTGTCTTTAGCACCTCACCAGGATAGTGCACTTACGGTCTTTAATAACTGCCTCACTGAAATCCAAGATTGGATGAATTCCAGCTGGCTAAAGTTGAACTCGGATAAGACTGAGGTGATGGTTGTGGATCCAGGTTGCTGGGTTGAGGGGTCAGGAGCTGGTCAGCCTATGGGTCTTTTCCTGGGGGGCTCCCAGCTCCTTGTCTCTGAACGGGTGCAAGACTTGGGGGTCTTGCTTGACAACAGGCTGATACTGCAATCTCAGGTGTCAGCTGTTGTCAAGTCATCCTTTTAATATCTTAGGAACATCACCAGGATCAAGCACCTTGTTCCATCCGGTGACCTTCCCACACTGATCCATGCCTTTGTGACCTCGCGCCTTGATTATTTCAACTCCCTTTACTTAGGGCTACCAGGGGTTGATATCTACTGCCTGCAGCTGGTGCAGAATGCAGCAGCCCGGTTGTTGACATGGACTACCCAGTTGTGTCATATTACACTGGTGCTGTGCGAACTGCACTGGCGGCCGATTCAGTGGTGGATCACCTTTAAAGTCAGATTACTGACTTACTAGACCTAACACGGACTTGGCCCTGACTACCTGAAAGAGCTTCTGTTCGCCTACTGCCCCATTTGATCGCTCTGCTTGGCTGATGAGGGGTTGCTAGAGATTCCAAGGGTATCTTTGAAATCATCCAGGGCCCGTGCATTCATGTATGCGGCCCCTGCCCTTTGGAATTCTCTACCCCACCAGCTTCGTGAGTGCACGGCCTTGGGGGGCTTTAAACAGGCATTAAAGACATTTTTGTGGCACCGGACCTACTCCAATTGAGTATACTGATCTTCAGATTTTATCAATTATTTGTTTTTATATTGCTGTATTATCTTATCTAGTATTTTACTTTTGTAAAGCGCCTTGACAGTTGAAAGGCACTAAATAAATAAAATTATTATTTTTATTTGGAATTACCTCTGGGTATCAAGTAGCATAGTCACATACTAACAAAATTAGTCAATTACCCTTTTTGTGTTTGTCTAAGAGACCTACCACAACCATTGCAATTCTCTCACAAGGCACATCTATCAAGGGTAGTAACACAAGGGGAACCTTTTCTTTTGTAGTCAATGGGGCTACTTTGTGACATTCAGCAGCAGAATTGCAATAGGTAGCAACATTCTCATGAAGCCCAGGCCAATAAAAGTGGTACAACAATCTGGCAAGGGTGTGATCCCTCCCTGAGTGCCCAGCCATAGTACTATGATGTGTTGTCTGTAACAACTCCGGTCTATACATCTTTGGTATGACCAATTGTTCTAGCTGTTCCTGCATCTGAGGATTAACACAAACTGTACAGTAGCCCATTACATTTTTTAAACATTGGTTCACCACGTTTCTGTTTCACCCCCAGCTGCTTAAAGTAACCTTGGAGAGAAGCATTGTTAGTTTGCTCAGAAACAAAATCACAATTAGTTAATAGTTTAGTTTCAGCATTTTCATATGTCCATTAGTCTTTTGCTGCCACTTTTTTTTCAGGCATCGTCTTTCTTTTCCTGACTTCTGGATCTTGGAGCTGGGCTCAGACAAATCCAAATCAAAGTCACCAAAAAGGAAAAGAGTTACCAACACCTAAGATTTTATTTGCCTGTGCTCTTGTTATCACAGCTACTGACACAGCAGGATTTACTCCCTCTGTGATTAATTTCACAAATCCTGGAAAGTCATTTCCAATAGTCAAAGGTGCAGATAACTTAGGTAGTACCCCATTTTCATTTGGTACAACACCCCATTAATGCTCAGAGTCACTTGGGTAGTGGGATAATACCGAGTGTCCCTGTGGATGCAGATGACCCCAGTACCTGGTCCTTTTGCACAGTCTTTTCTCAAAACTTCAGCATGCACCAGGGTCTGTCAGCTTCCTGAAAGTGTGAATCCCTTCACAGTCTTATCCCACATCTTGGCATCTGTTAAATACTTGCCCCAATTTGCTAAGGAAAAATTTGCTCTAGTGTTACCCTCATGGCGCAGGAGTTTCAAACTTCCGAGAATGCCGCATGCCCCTGGTACACTGAACATATGGCGCATGGGGCTTGTGGCATTCTCCTGGCCAGCAATGGGGATTTTCCATCCCATGGGCAAATTGCCACAAATTAGACCAGCTTTTTGTAGTCTTGCTTGCAACAATCCAGGGGACCTGATTTATGGACCTTGCGCCAGATATTTGGCGCAAGCTGCCAGAAATCGTGGAAACCGTCGCAACTGCATCCGAGATTGTAAAATTGGGTGCAGTTGCAGTGAAGAGGTTTGGCACACTGCCAAAACCTAACTGTCATAGCACAGGGCTTCATAGTGCAGGGCTGGACACGAGCTCAGCGCTACATTTTGAAAATCCAGTCCCTTATTTTTATGGCAGCTATAGCAAATAAAGTTTTTGGGTGCAGATTTGATACTCCATCAGAGTTCTTATCTGACGTGGAGTTAAATTTTGAAAAAGAGGACCTTACCAGTCTTTGGCTGTTACTTCGCTGATGCGGTGTCTGTTCGGCCATCTGATAGTCCTCAGCCAAAGAAACAGCTTTCTCCCCACTTTCTGGTCAATGTTCTTTTATCCAAAGCGTCGTGTGTGTTGGATAAATGTTGATGAATTGCCTCATTGCAAATATGTCAATGCTCTGTGAGATTGTTTCACCCTCTGGTTCTCTAAGTTGGGTGAAGGCTTCTCAAGGATTATTGACTAAGTTGTACTTCAGGGACCAGCACCTCTGACTGTAGGTCCTTTCTGAGATGGCAAGCCTTTTAACAATTTCTTTTTCCGCAATTTCCTAGTTTTCTGACAGTGCAGTGTCCATATTGCAGTAAGCAAGTTGGGCTTTACCTGTCAGATAAGGTACCAGCCTAACTGCCCATTGTTGTTTTGGCTTTTGGCAGGCTCCGACTACCTTTTCAAAAGTTGTCAGGTATGCTTCAATATCATCTGAGGGACACCGCTAAGTTTAATGTCTTTTAAGTTGATTTGTATTTTTGAAGTGCTGGACTTGGGTCTGATCCTTGAACTGCTGGACCTGGACCTGGAGCTTTGATAGCTTGCAAGGCATCCAGCAATCATTGCTCCTGTCATAACATCTTGTCTCTTCTCTGTTGCTTCTGTTCTCTGCTTTCCAGTTTCTCTTTGTTGTATAGCTGACCATTTGATGAAGGCAGACATGCTTTCTGGTTCTGTCCCTGCCTGTTCTTCTCCTTTCTTCACTGGTGCCAGCTGTACAGTATCACTTTGGACTTTTGTTTCTGCTTCTGGTTTAACTGCCATTCTTCTGATAATCACTCCTTGGTGTGCTATTGCAGGATTCATACCTTTCTTCTATGCTTCCCTGGTACCAGGTGCAGTACCCATGCACAAAACTCAGGGAGTAGAGTATGCACGGTGAAAATCCAAGTTGGTCTGACTTCTTTTAGGAAGCATGGGGACCCGCCTGCAGCAAAAAGTAACAACTATGCACTTGGGTGGCCACACATTGGATTTGTTTTTTTCATTAAGCTTAGATATTAATGACCTCAGTGTTGATCCTGTATTTTGGTCAGATCATAACACCTTGAGGTTCACGCTTGGTGGCATCCCCACTAGATAGTCCTGCTCCTGTGGAGATGGTCCGGTACCGCCCATTAAGAGGAATTTCTTCGACAGGACTATCTGCGGTGCTGGACCTATTGAGTGTTGGGGTGGCTTGTGTGATTGGAGTGAAGGAAGCAGTGGTAGCCTATAATGGGGTGGTTGCTGCAGCCTTCGATTCCATCGCACCCATTTGTGTCCGTCCTTTGTCCAGTCAACGGAGACCTCCTTGGTTTGATGGGAATCGCCAGAGTTTAAAGATCAAGGGGTGGAGGTTAGAGAGATGCTGGAAGAGATCTGGCCTGCTGGAGGACAGGTTGGCCCTGAGGTTGCATTACATCAACTATCAGGGGACAATCTCCCGTAAGAAGGCAGAATATCTGTCTAGACAGATTGCTGTGGCAAGGAACAGACCAGCTCAGCTTTTCCACACAGTGGATGGGCTGTTACATCCTGCCTGTCTCTGTGTTGGAGGAGCAGGTTCGAGCACTAGGTGCAAGGAGCTATCTGTATTCTGTGCCAACAAGGTGTCCTCTATCAGGGATGAAGTCTCCTCGAGTATCTCTCAAAGAGGATGCATGGACCAGCCAGGAGAGTGTCAAAACACTCCTCCTGCCTGGGATGAGTTTGAGCTGGTTGGGGGGGAGGAGGAGGTGGTGAAAATAATTTTGAAGCTGTGGCCAACCCAATGTGAACTGGACCCAGGTCCGACCTGACTGTTGGTTGGATGTTTGGACCTGGTTGGGCCTGTGATTGCTGGGGTTGTCTGGAGTTCCTTGAGGAGTGGAGTCTTCCCAATGGCCCTGAAAGAAGCCTTGGTTAGACCCCTTTTGAAAAAATCCTCCTTGGACCCAGACTGCCTCAGCAATTACAGGCCAATCTCAAACCTCCCACTTTTAGGGACGGTTATTGAAAAAGTGGTGGCCATACAGCTTGAGAGACATCTTGCCTCTTCCTCCACCTATGAGCCTTACCAGTCTGGGTTTCGTGTGGGACATAGTACAGAGACCACCCTGGTGAGGGTGCTTAATGATCTCCTGGTGGTGAGGGACATGAGAGACCAGACTATCTTGGTCCTCCTGGACCTCTCTGCAGTGTTTGACACCATGGACCATGAGGTGCTACTTGACCACCTGTGGTTTTGGTGTGGCTTGTCTGGTAATGTCATTAACTGGTTCAGGTCATACCTGACAGGTAGAGTGCAGAGGGTGATGATGGGGTTAGCCTCCTCTAACCCAAAGCCTCTGTGCTGTGGGGTACCACAAGGTTCGCTCTTGTTGCCCTTGTTGTTCATGGTGTACATGCTGCCACTGGGGGACATTATCAGGTGGTACAGGCTGGGTTTTCACTGCTATGCAGATGATACCCTGCTGTACCTATCCTGTTCGCCCAATACCAGGGTGTCGGACTCTGTATTTAACAGCTGTCTCGATGTGTTCCAGGCTTGGATGACTCACAACTGGCTTAAGCTCAACCCAGACAAGATAGAGGTACTTGTCGTGGATCCAGTTCTTCAGGGTGGAGGGCGTTGTGAGGGGTTACCTCCTGACCTTGTGTTGGGGGGTGTTCCCCTTACTCCATCTAGACAGGTAAAGGATTTGGGTGTGATCCTGGATGATGGTTTGACGCTTGATGCTCAGGTGTCAGCCGTCATCAGGAGCAGGTTTTTTCATCTAAGGAACATTGCACGAATCCGAGCCCTGATCCCACCGGAGGATCTGGCCACACTTGTACATGCTTTTGTCACTTCAATGCTGGACTATTGTAATGCCCTGTACCTAGGGTTATCTGGGAGCAACCTCCATAGCCTGCAGCTGGTGCAGAATGCGGCAGCAAGATTACTGACTGGGGCGAGACGGAGTGATCATATCACCCTGGTCCTCTGCGGACTGCAGTGCCTGCCAGTCAGGTGGAGGATTGTCTTCCAGGTAGGGCTCCTGACCTGTAAGTCCCTACACAAAGGGGGACCTGTCTATCTACAAGATCTTCTTGCCCCCTACCGTCCACCCTGGGCACTCCGTTCTGCCAGGGGAGGCCTCCTTGGAGTTCCCAGAGTGAGGTTGTGGCATTCTGAGGATGGGGCATTTTCGGTGGTGGCACCCACTCTGTGGAACTCCCTTCCTGTTTATTTAAGAGAGGCCCCCTCGGTAGAAGCCTTTAAGAAAGCATTTAAAACATTTCTGTTCCAGCAGGCTTTTAATTATTGATTTTGGTTTTAATGGGATGGATAGAATTTTAAATTTGTGTTGAGCTGCTGCTTATATGTATTTTGTTATTGAATTGTTTTGTACAGTGCCCAGAGTCTATGGGAATGGGTGCTTTATAAATACAATTATCTATCTATCTATCTATCTAGCTAGCTAGCTATCTATCTAACTGTTAGACACATCAGTCAGGAAACATAGGAAAAACAGAAGAAGCTGTAAAAAATCACAAAGAGCATTTTATTACTATTAATAACAATAAACTGAAAAAAAATAAAGTTGTACATGATAGCACTTCAGAAAGGCAGTACAAACTAAGAAACAAAGTCCTTCATCTGAGAGTCTCTTTTCAATTTAAATCTCAGTTTCTCTCTCACTCCAGAAAAAAACATTCCTCTCTTTATATGAGATGTCTTTACCTGGCAGGTTAACCTCTGCATCCGGTTCTTGTAAGTTTTGTCTCCTGTTTTCCAAAAAATGCAACAAGACTTTTTTTTTCCTGTGACCAGCCTAATGAGTACATTAGTCTTTTTAACAGGCTCATCCAATTAAGACATCCTGTCTCAGAGCTGATTTCCTGCTGGCAATTCTGTTAACAAGCATGTGAAAGGTCAAAACGTTTCTCAAGGTCAACCCCCTGTGTTCCAAACTGCTAACTTTTCTAACAAACCCAAGTAGCCATTTGCACTCATTTCAACAATATAATTATATACATTTGCATACTAGGGGATCCCAGTTTCACATGAAGATTCACATATATTTTTAACCATAGAGAAGCAAGGGGAGAAAGAAAGAATAGGAACAGCAAGTGAAAGAAGGGAGATATCAGTATAAACTGTGGGACCATTGGAATGGCCAATTCCTAGGTGCCACAAGAAAAACATGGCTGTGTAATCAAGCAGGCAAGAAACAGAAAAGTGACAGAAAAGGAGAAGATGAAAGAAAAAATTTCTCACCTTAGTAATTATGTTTCTTCTAATGGAGTCTTGCTGTATTCTGACTATTGCAGTTAGCCTCAGCACTCAAACTGCCCCGGAGAGTAGAGGGTTAATTTCTATGCAGAGCACACAGAGGGACTGAACCCAAGACTGGGGGTCTGCAACAAAACAAGAGGAAGTTGGTGATTGTCTGGGGTTGCAAAGAGATCTATCTCTGGAGTGCCCCACCTTGAAAAAAAATCACTTTCAACACCAGAGAGTCCAGGGACCATTCATGATGGCCCTGGGAGATCCTGCTCAATGCATCTGCTAGCACATTGTCCTTCCCTGGAAGGTGGACTGCTATCAGAGAGGTCTGCAGAGAATAAGCTAGGGACCACAATTTCATGTCTTCTGTGCACAAGGCCATGGACTGAGTGCCTCCCTGCTTGTTGATGTACCACATGGTGGTGGTGTTGTCTGTCCTGACTTGAACCACCTTGTTCTGCACTGACTGAGAGAAAGCTTGCAGGGCCACCCTGAGATCCAAGAGATTGATATGAAGAAGGGATTCCTGAGGGGACCACAGTCCCAGGGCTGTGACAGCCCCAGATGGGCTCCCCACCCAATAGAGAAGCATCCGTGGTGAGGACCACAGGAGTGAGACTGGTAGGACTCCTTGCCTGAATTGCCCTGATCCTGCCACCATTGGAGAGCCTGGATCAGAGTCTGGGTCACTGTAACTAGTTTGGTTAGAGAATCTTTCTTCTGAGACCAAAAGGCCCTCAGGTGAAACTGAATGTCCCTCATCTGAAATCTGGCCCCTTGGACCACTGCTGTAGAAGCTGCCACGTGGCCCAGAAGTTGAAGGAAGTGCCTTGCTGGCCAAGAGACCAGAAGGTAGAATGAAGAGGCCAGCTCTACAATAGCCCTTGCCCTTTCCAGGGGAAGAAAAAATCTTGCTTTGACTGTATCCAACTCTGCCCCTATGAAGGTGAGGAGCTGTACAGGCTCGAGAACTGACTTGGGAAGACTGAGAAGGAATCCTAGGGAAGTGAGCACTTGCTGAGTCACTTGAAGGTCTGGGGACTGACCCACAATGAGCCAGTCATCCAGGAATGGAAATATGGAACTATTTTTCCTTCTTAAAACAGCCACTACGACTGCTAGGCATTTTGTGAATACTCTTGGAGCTGATGTCAGGCCGAAGGGCATAGCTTTGAACTGATAATGGCCTGAAGGCAATTCGAACCTGAGGTACTTTCTGTGTGAGCTCTTGATGGGAATGTGAAAGTAGGCATATTTTAAGTCCAGGGAGGCTAGCCAGTCCCCTGGCCTTAGAGAAGGAAGGATTAATCCCAGAGTCACCATTTTGAATTTTGGCTTTAAAAGATATTTGCTCAGGTATCTTAAATCTAGGATGGGTCGCCACTCCCCTGTCTTTTTTGGAGTAAGAAAGTACCTGGAGTACAGACCTTTGCCCCTGTGCAACGTAGGAACTCTCTCTACAGCCTTTAGAGCCAGTAGAGATGAAACCTCTGCCTTTAGAGCAATGGTTTCGGACATGCTTGCAGGTGGGAAAAGATCTGGCCCTCAGCTTTGGAAATTTCTTGAAGCTGAGAACCAGCCTCTGGCTTACCACCTCCAGGACCCACTTGTCTGAGGTAACAGACATCCAGTCCTGGATGAAGTAAGCCAGCCTGCCTCCTATAGGAATGGGGGAGTCGACCCGGGCTGACACTTCAGGGTGTCTGCTTGGCAGGAGCCTTAGGTTGAGGGAGGGATGCAGCCCTGCTCATCCCCCTTCTGTCTCTCCCTCTGAAGAACCCCTCTAAAGAATGGGAGAAGAGGCCTGTGCTTGGTAGAAAGGCCTATGAAAAGGCCTGCCCTTGCCCCTAGCCTGCTGCCTTTGAGTAGTTGCCTACCTTTCCTTGGCCTGTGCACTCCTATAGGTGGTCCTATACTCATCCATCTTTTTCATGTAATTCTCTGTCTGCTCCCCAAACAGAGAATTACCCACCACAGGGAAATCCATGTGGCCTTAGCCTGGTGTTCTTGAGAGACTAGTACATCTGAGCCAAGCCATTCTCCGAAGAGCCACAGATGTAGCCATGACTCTAGAGAACACATCATTGGAGTCCACAGCAGCATAGAACTGTACCTTAGATGCCTCGGTCCCATCAGCAGCCACCCCCTCCAGTTCTGAGACTAGCTAGGGGGAGGCCTGCTTAGCCAGTGCCAGTACAGTGTCCCACCTGGACTTCTGGCACCTGCCTGCATAGGCCATATAATTAGCCTGTCTGAGTCCCAAGGCGGATGCCATGTACTGTTTCTTTGCCATGGCATCCAGCTTCCTAGAGTCTTTATCTGGGGGGTGTGAAGCCAAGAGTATATTAGCCTTATCACAGGCTGCAGCCTGCACAACCCCAACATGGCTGCATTGTTGATACAAGTACTCTGTACCTGAATCTGATAACATGTACCTTTTGTTCATCCTTCTGTCAACAGGAGGTACAAAATTTGGAGTTTTTAAAATCTTTTGGGTTTGTTTCCCAAAAGACTTATGAAGGGGAATAGACAGTCTCGTGGACTCTGGGATGTCCATCATCTCCACATAATCAGGTTCCTCTTGTTCCTCTACAGCTTCTTCCACAGGAAGCTGGAGGGTTTCTGCCACTTTCCTGTAAAACATGTAGTGGGAAGGGGACTCAGAAAGCCTAGGAGAGGAAACACCAGAAGGCCTGTCTGGGGAGATGTCCAGTTCAGTGGACTCAACCAGACCTCCTACACCATCGTCATCGTCATCATCATCATCATAATCTTCATCCCCCTCCAAATCCGGTTCATAGAAGTCTTCATGGGCATAATCTTGAACCAGAGGAACCGACCAAACCGAGCTCCTGCCAGAAGGCGCTGGATCAGACGGAACCGGACAAAGCAATTCTACAATCCTTATCACACTGGCAATCTCTACGGCAGTCGGAAAATGGGTCTCTGGATCCGAAATGGCCGATTTTCCTTTTTCTTTTTGTAGGAACCAATCTCTCAGGATCGGCTCTCCTCTTGCCCAAAGAAGTATCGCCCTGGTCAGAGGGCACTCCCTCAGGTTCAGTCGGAACCGAACCGGGCTGGCCATCCGGGTCAGCGGACTTCACAGCCTCCTTATACCTGAGCCTACCTAATCTTTTTTCCAGGGTAGACTTAGGGAAATTTTTACAGATTTGGCAGTCTGAATCGAGGTGGTCAAACAGCAGACAATAAACACAGATGGTGTGGGGATCAGCCTTAGCAAAGACCTCCCCACACACACTGCAGTGTTGAAACCCACTGGGCCCAGTTTTTCTTTTGGGTTTCTCAGATGTAGCCATCCTAACCACAAACTTACCCTTTTTATGGCAAACAACCAGGCAAGACACCCTTATCGGTTTCTAACCGTGTCAAGGGTATTGGAAAAAAACACAAGAAAATGCAGTTTTTTTTAAACCGATAAGGACCGGTAACCACACTCTAAGTTTAAAAACAAGGACAGAATATATAAATCACTAAATGGCCAGTTCAGCTGAACCAGTCGAAAAATCAATTTTTACAATTTCCACAAGTTTACTATGTCTAGTTCACTACCTAGTACTTACTGTACCACAGACAGAGATCTGAACCGAAACTTGCAAAAAATAATCAGTAAAACCAAGGACTTTAACTGACTTTCGAACCGTGAGCAAAGGAGAAATCTCCAGATCAGCCGTTCAGTTAGGTGGAGTAAAGAATCTGACAGTTGCGCTTCAAAGTGCAGCAGACAGAGGTTTGAACCGAGCTCGAGCTCAACGTTCTATGCTCTGCATAGAAACTAACCCTCTACTCTCCGGGGCAGTTTGAGTGCTGGGGCTAACTGCATAAATCAGAATACAGCAAGACTTCATGTTGTTTGAATAGGTCATTGATTTTAACTCTATCTGCATAACAAATGGGACAGGGCTTTATGCCAACCCTGTCACACAGGCCATAAGGAAAGCCAGAGGATGCAGTGGGATTGGATCTTGTGAGATCTTGACTATTATTGTAAATCTCAGCGTAAGTGCTACTGCAAAAATAAACTAAAAAAAGCAGCTAGTGAGCAGGTACAGTGGTATGGCAGTAACCCTACAGCCTGCCACAGTGGTGACTGGGGTTCAGGATCAGACTCCAGTTGTTTGGGGGTCAGCCAGAGACAGAATCAAGCATCCAATGGACAATTGTCCTCTCTTTGGGAGGTGGGAGGGCCCAGTGTCCTGCTCTTAGGCTGCCACCTAGTTGAAGCCAGGTGGTAAGGTAGTGGAATCGCCCCAGCAATGGTAGGGCCACCCCCAATGCTGATGTGCCTTTGCATGTGGAGGCACACACATGTGGTGCATCACTGTATGCTGGTGGACCTAGGAAGAAAATGCCAGAGGAAAACCCCGATCAGCTTAGTGACTCCCTGGCTCACCATAGTCTCCACATCACTGACTGAGCAGGGTTGTAGATCTAGACAATGCGCTGGGGGGGGCTGATAGCCTTCCCCCTCTGGCCACTCCATGGGGGGAATCAGTGGAGGACTCAAGAAGTCAGGTAATTCCCAGAAAAGGTGGGTGATGGGGCTCAGTGAGCAAGGGATGATGAGGGCTGGCCAGTGAAAGGAGAACAACACCTTGATTTAAAAAAAAATGCTGCTTATGGCTATGCTAGGCTTTGACTCTGTGCTTTTCTGTTTCTGTTTTGCACCATTCTGTCCCTTTCTTCTTGTTCTCCATCTCAGTGCCATGGTTGCTACCTTAATCCAGCCTGGAGCACAGATGAGTGGCTGGCCTCACAATCAATGCCAGTGCCACTTCTTGATTAACCATCAGGGAAGGGAGCAAATGTGATACGACCTATGAGAGAGCTTCACGTCCATGATGTGTTCTGCACCTCGGTGTGGGATTCTAACCCAGGAATCCACTAATATTATTGCTCTTGCAGTGCTCCCTTAAGCCAGCACTGCCCCAGAGAGAACAGAATATGATGCTAATCATGGAATGTTTAGCTCGTGCATCTATTTTCAAATTGCCCAGTGTCAATTGCCTACATTCTACCTCAGATTTCTTCTCTCTGCTGCAAAGTTCAGATGCCCCGGAGATCTCTCTCAATCAATACAGATTCCTGTAGCGCATAGAGAAAAAAAAACTTAAGTATCTTTATTTTATTTTTCATTACTGCCTAGTGTCATTGTTCTTTAGTGTTTTATACCTCATTAGTTTTAAATTTAATCATTGTTTATCGGTTCATCGTGATTCCTTTGAACAAGGGGCAACTGACCTTCTTTTTTTACTTAATCATAATCTTTTTAGAGGGTTCCAGTTACTTTATTCTTTAATTTTATTTAATTTTAACCGCTTTTGAACCAAGGTTTATCAGTTTTCCTCAGAGGTTTCTCGGTTCCGGATCTGATCGGAACCGATAGATTTTTCACTTTATCGGTTCCTGAACCGATTGTTATTCTATTGAAACCGACCACAAATATTTAAATTTAGTCTATTTTTTGGTCAGTTACTGGTTCCTGTTTTCTATAATGTCAGACAAGCCTAACAAGAAAACAGGACCCTTCCCCCCCCGATTCAATAATTGCTTGAAGTGTGCAGAGGTGTTTGCCAAGGCAGACAATCATGATCTTTGCTTGATCTGCCTTGGGAAACAACACTTCAATGAAGACTGTGATATTTGTAAGTCTTTCCATGTTAAGACAGTGGAAAAATGAAGAGAGAGGCTTAAAAGAAAACTAGAAGAGGGGTCCATGGGTTCTAACCAGTCCACCCCATCTAAGACTGTGGCAGTTCCTTCCAGAGCCTCTAAATCCACCCCTGATATCGATGAGGACTCTGGCAAGAGAGGTTATCAACTGGCTGACTCCCCAGTGCCTGCCAAAAAATTAAAGAAAACCAAACACACTGACACCCCGGCTGAAACGCCTCTAGGGGTCCCTCAGGTGCCTATTAATGCTCTTTTTCCTGCTGAGTTGACACAGACTTTCACCTTACTCCAGGTGCTGCAGGGTTTATTACCCCCTCAGCAGCCTGTGATTACTACTGCTGAAAAAGCAACTGTTGTTATCCCTCTTTTGCCTACTGCTACAGTGGCATATGAGGAGGATGACCAAGATGAAGAGGGAGTTAAACCTGAGGTGTCACCAGAACAGGATTTTGGCTCCCCTCCCAGACCTTCAGAGGATTTCTCTTCCCATTTTTCTTTTGTTAAGAAAATGGTAGAGAACCTGGATCTGAAAACAGCTGAAGAGATCCAGGATGAAGAGGAGGCACAATACATGGAGCTTATGGGACTGACACCCTCAAAAATGCTCCTTCTGCCTATCTATACATTCTTTAAGAAGGATGTTTTAGAAATCCTAAAGTCTCCCGATACAGTCACACCCACAGACAAAAAGTGTGACAAGAAGTATCAGCTAGAAAGATCTGATGCCAAGTTTCTTTTTAGTCACCCAGACCACCAGGGTATTGTACAGCAGGCTGCCTGTGAGAAAGCCAAAACTCCCTTATCCTCTCACCCCCCCAAGAAGGATTTGAGAAAGGTGGACAGCATGGCAAAAAAGGGGTACCTTTCGGCATCCCTGGCAATTCATCAAGCCAATAACCAGGCCTATGCAGCCCTTTATCAAAAAGCTCTCTGGCAGTCAGTAGTGGACAATACTGAGGCTAACCCCTCTTTAACAGTGTCAGAGCTGCTAGACACAGCAAAATTGGGATTGGAGTCTTCCAAATACCAATTTCAGATGGTAGCTGACACCAATGATACAGCTGCACGGTGGATGGCTGGTACCATTGCTATAAGAAGATTTGTCTGGCTGAGGGCTACCAACCTCACCCAGGACACCCAAGCTAAGGCAATGGACTTTCCTGTCAAAGGCCACTCTCTTTTTGGTGCCCAGACTGAGGCATATATGAAAAAAGTAGATGAATGTAAAGCTACTTTTAGGAGCAGCTCAACCAGAGACAGGCCCTCTACTTCAACTTCATCTTATTCTAGGGAAAGCAGGAGCAGGTCCTCTTTTAGGAGGTCTTTCTTTCTGGTAGAGGCTGTTACCCAGCAACAGTACTGACCACAGCAGATCGGACTTTACAGAGCTAGAGGTAGAAGGGGTTCTTGGAGAAGATCCCAATCTGCTCGGCCTCAGCAGCAAGCAAAACAGAACCCCTGACTTTTCCCTTCAGGCTGCTTCTCCACATTATATAGGAGGCAGACTCACCCACTATTTCCAGGAACGATTAAAAATAACCACAGACAAGTGGGTCCTGGAAATAGTGAGTCAGGGTCTCTCCCTTTGCTTCAAGTCCCTTCCTCCTCCAAGGTTAAAACATTTTGCACCAGCTCCCTTCTCAGAAAGAAAACTACTGGAGCAGGAGGTACAGGTCCTACTGCTGGCAAAAGCAGTGGAGCCTGTCCCCCACAACCAAAGAGAGCAAGGGTTCTATTCCAGATATTTCCTAACAACAAAAAAAAATGGAGAGTGATGGCCTATACTAGACCTCAGACTGCTAAACAGGTACCTGGTAAAGCCCAGGTTCAAAATGGTCACAATGGCTAGCCTCCTTGGATCTAAAAGACACATATTTCCATATTCCCATAAGGGAGTCACACAGAAAGTATCTCAGATTCAGACTCCCCTCAGGCCACTACCAGTTCTCAAAACTTTCCTTCAGCCTTACCTCTGCACCAAGGGTCTTTACCAAGTGCATGGCAGTAGTAGTGGCATACCTCAGAAGACTGGGTGTCACAATTTTTCCTTATCTGGATGATTGGTTAATCATAGGAAAATCCCACCAACAGGTGTCAGACCACCTTCCAGTAACTCAGAATATGCTGTTGTCCCTGGGATTCCTTCTCAATACCAAAAAGTCAGTCTTGACCCCTGTGCAGGTTCTGCAGTTCATAGGTGCAGAACTGAATACAGTAGTGGAAGAGCTTTTCTCCCTCAGGAGAGGGCAGAAAGCATTCAGCTTCTGGCAGGCTCATTTGCCCTGGGCAGGCCAACGCCAGCAAAACAGTTTCTTCAACTGTTAGGGCACATGACTGCAGCAACAAGCACAGTCATAGGTGCCAGGTTTCAGATGAGAGATATTCAGTTCCACCTCAGAGCACACTGGTGCCAAAGGCAGGACCCCCTCTCAAAGTCAGCACCAACCACACAAACATTACTTCAGGCTCTCCAATGGTGGAGGGAACTTGACAATTTAAGGGAAGGGGTTCCATTTCTGCAGGAGCCTCCCTCCCTGGTTCTCACAACCGATGCTTCCCTGCTTGGTTGGGGTGCTCATTTAGGGGATCACACCATCCACGGTACTTGGGAGAGTGCAGACTCACTCCTGCACATAAACCTGCTGGAGTTAAGAGCTGTTTATCTGGCCCTTCAGGGTTTCTCTCACCTCATACAGAGAAAGGTGGTACAAGTCAGAACAGACAATACCACAACAATGTATTATATCAACAAACAAGAAGGGACAAGGTCCACTCCCCTGTGTACAGAGTCAATGAAGATACGGAGCCTCGCTTACTCTCTAAATGCCTCTCTACAGTCAATTCATCTGCCAGGCAAGGACAACACCTTGGCAGATGCCTTGAGCAGGATAAATCAGGCCCATCACGAATGGGCACCGAACAAGCAAATGGTGAATCCTGTATTCAGGAGGTGGGGGACCCCAGAAATAGACCTTTTTGCTTCCCACCAAAATCCACCACTTACCTCTTTATTGCTGCAGGGCCCCAGTGAAGGGGACAGTTCCAATGTATGCCCTGATTCTGGATTGGACAGGCAGGTACCTCTATGCCTTTCCTCCTTTTCCTCTGATACTCGGGGTGCTCATCAAGCTCAGGTCCCAACCAGCTTCAATGATTCTGGTAGCCCCAGATTGACAAAGACAGCCTTGGTACTCCCTGCTGCTCTCAATGTCTGTGAGCAAACCAATTTACCTCCCTCAGAGGTACAATCTACTGACTTCCTTTTGGGGAGGGTAGTGTACCCCAATCTCAGGTCTCTCAAGCTCAAGGCCTGGCTCTTGAGGACTTAGAATAAGCAGATTGCCAATTCACTGAAGCAGTTTTAGAAGTCCTTAAGGGTTACAGGAAGCCTTCCACCAAGAAAACCTATGCCTCAAAATGGAAAAGATTTTTCATTTGGTGCATTGACAAGGCTACAGTCCCAGCCCAGGCCGGGATCCCAACCCTTCTTTTTTTTTTCACTTATCTTTCTGTCCCTCCAGCTCAGAACTCTCTCAGGCCACTGCTGTTGCTGACTTGCTCTACTGACCGCTGTGTTCCCCCACCATCTTCAAGTTTGTCTCGGTTCCCCAGGTTGGGGGACGGCAACCCAGAGAGGCTGCAAGGGGCAATGACGGGAAACCAGCATTGGACATGTGGTCGTGGCACTGCAGGGCCGTTGCCTATCTGAGCTGGAGGGGTATTTCTCTCCTTCTCCTCCTGTAGGTGCCTGGAGCTCCCTCTCCCCAGCATGCGTGGTGCACGTCTCACACTGTGGCAACCCAATCTGCATCAGCCATGCTCCCTTATGTGCAGTTCAGACACTCTGTGGCACCCCCAGTCTCCACCAGGGGCCACCAGAGTGCCAAGCAGTCCCATGCCCTCCTCCCATGAGAGAAGAGCAGCCCTGTGGGTGCTCGATCCATCTCCATCCCTGCTGACCCCCCGACACACGAGCTCACTCCTGAACTCAGGTCATTGGCGTGGCATGAGGTGTGGCCCAACCCTTCTTGATTATTTGTCTCACCTGCACTCCCTGGGGTTGCAACACTCAACTCTGAAACCCAGAGAAGCCTTTTCTCAGCTGAAATGCGAGGAGTTTGGTCATTTCTTTGCAGATAAGGTTGCCAGCTTCAGGTCTGGCATCGGCCCAACCTCTCCTACGAGGGATTGTGGAGATCAGCAGGAAGTGGCAGGCACTCAGTCTATCTGGTCAGATTTTCACTGGCCAGAATTCATGGACATTGTGAAGCTCTTCCAGATACTGCACCCAACCAGTTGTAGTTTGGATCCGGGCCCCACACCCCTTTTAGTGGATGTGTAGAAGTTATCTGCCTGATCCTTGATGAAATTGTCTTGAAGTCCTTGAAGAGGGGGGTCTTTCCAGATCCCCTCAAGGAGGCAGTCATTTGAACACTCCTTAAGAAACCCTCCTTGGATCCAGACTGTCTAGTTAACTACCGACCTATCTCTAACCTGCCATTTGTTGGTAAGGTTATTGAAAAGGTGATTGCGCTACAAATGGATGATCACCTTACAACTCATAATGTCTATGATGCTCTCCAGTCCAGATTTAGGAAGAAACATAACACACAGACCGCACTTGTCTGAGAACTGAATGACCTCCTAATGGCAAGAGATCAAAAGGCACATACCATTCTGGTCCTTCTTGATCGCTGTGCAGCATTTGACTCTGTAGACCATGGTGTGTTGTTGGAGTGCCTGTGACTTCTTTGTGGGTTGTCTGGTACAATCCTCAAATGGTTTCATTCATTCCTCGCAGACAGGTCTCAGAGAGTTGCCACCAGAATTTATTCCTCTGGCACTCCTTCCCTGCCTTACGGGGTGCTGCAGGGCTCCATTCTGGCCCCGATGCTGTTTGTAGTGTATATGCTGCCATTGAGAGATATCATTAGATGATACAGTTTGCGTTTTCACTGCTACCCAGATGATACTCAGCTGCATATGTCTTTTCTGCCTGGACAGGATGATGCGCTCTTTGTGCTAAATAACTGCCTTACTGAGATTAGAACCTGGATGAGTACCAGCTGGCTGAGACTGAATCCAGATAAGACTGAAGTGTTGGTATTGGTCCCTGGTCATCCAGGGGTGGGTTTGGGGGCTGGACAGCCATCAGGTTTATCGATCGATGGCATATAGCTCACTACCTCAGACCAAGTGCGTAACCTGGGCATCATTTTTGATGATGGTCTGACCCTGAAATCTCATGTGTTGGCTGTCATCAAATCCTCTTTTTACCACTTGAGGAATATCACCTGGGCAAAACACTTGGATCCTCCAGATGATCTTCCAACATTGGTACATGCCTTCGTCACTACCTGCTTTGATTACTGCAATTCCCTCTATCGAGGGCATTCAGGGATTGATATCCGCCACTTGCAGCTGGTGCAGAACGTGGCAGCCAGGCTTTTGACTGGGACCTCTAGGTCGAGTCATACTACGCCTGTGCTCTGTGAACTGCACTGGCTGCCTGTTCAGTGGTGGATCACCTTTAAGGTTGGCTTGCTAACCTTTAAGGCCCTATATGATCAGGGACCCAGTTACCTGCAAGACCTCCTGGTACCCTACTGCCCTCGCTGTCCTCTCTGATATGCCAACGAGGGACTGCTAGAGATTCCCAGGGTGCTGTTAAAAACATCTGGTACCTGTGTTTTTCCTTTTTCAGCTCCAACTCTGTGGAATTCTCTACCTCATCGGTTAAGAGAAGGCCTGACCGTCGATAGGTTCAAAATTGAGCTAAAATGTACCTATTCAACTTGGCATTTTCTAATTATGGCTGATCTGTTATTTATTCCCTTTGTTTTAATCTATATTTATATTTGATTTTTATCTGATTTTATATGCAGTGCCTTGGTATTTGAAAGGCGCTATAGAAATAAAGCATGATTGATTGATTGATTGATTGAAGGTGCTCCTTGCTTCAGTTTCAGTATACCTTTCAGCTAGAAAGGATACCTCCCTTGCATCAAACCCTATATTCAAAAGATTCTTTAAAGGGCTTTCTCATTTGTTTCCCCTTCACAGGGAACCAGTGCCAGCATGGGACCTTAATATTTGCATTGCCCAGCTTATGCTTCCAGCCTTTGAGCCTATGGCATCTGCAGAGCTTAAATTTCTTACCTGGAAGGTAGTTTTTCTGGTAGCAATCACTTCTGCCAGAAGGATAAGCGAGCTACAGGCCCTCTGTGTGAAAAGTACTATGTTTCTTTCTACAGGGACAAGGTAATGTTGAGAACTAATAGGAAGTTCCTCCCCAAGGTGATTTCTGATTCCATTTTAACCAGTTTATAACACCGCCAGTTTTCTTTACTGAATACTCTTGCTCAGGTGAGCATAGATTGCACAGCTTGGATGTAAAAAGAGCACTGAGTTATTATATGACTCATACCACAGATCATAGGCAGGACAGACAACAACTGTTCCTCACCAATGCGGAAGTAGGTAAAGGTACTCCTGCTTCAAAGAGGACTATCTCTCGATGGATAGTCCAGTGTATTCAGTTTTGCTACTCAAAGGCAGGCAAGGTTCCTCACTCTGGTCTTAGGGCCCACTCTACAAGGGGCACAGCTGCCACTATTGCAGCTGCTTGAGAGGTACCGCTAATGGAAATATGTAAAGCAGCTACCTGGAGGTCAGTCCACACCTTCACTAAGCATTATGGCCTGGACACCCAGACCAGAAGTAATGCCAGATTTGGCACAGCAGTCTTGCAGAGTCTTTTTCCTAAATAGATTCTGGCCCACCTCCTTGAGGTACTGCTGCATAGTCTGCAAGAGTAATAATATTAGTGGATTCCTGGGCTTAGTAGAAAAAATTACTCACCTGTAGTAATCTTGTTTCTTCCGAAGGGATCAACTAATATTATTACTCCACGCCCTTGCCTCCCCTTTCAGAATCAGTAACAAGAAAAATTCTCTCCACAGATGATAAGATGTATAGTTGGAGTGGCATGCCACCTGCTGCCACCTTCTAGTAATGTCTTAACTTGTAGGTTTTTTTCTAAAGGCACATCTGACTTCAGAAAAAAAGGGGACATTTGTTTTTACTAGTCGTTGTTGTTATTTGCCCAGTTGGGCATTATTTTTCCATAATTATTTAAATAGTGATGTACATGTTGTTATGGCCTCTTTGCAGGCTACTAAGAAATCTGAGGTAGAAAGTACGTAGTTGATACTGGGCAGTTTGAAAATAGATGCATGAGATAAACACTCCATGACTAGCATAGCATTCTATTCTCTCTGGGGTAGTGCTGGCTTAAGGGATCACTGCATGAGTAATAATATTAGTGGATCCCTTTGGAAGAAACACGATTACTACAGGTGAGTCATTTTTTCTTCTGGGGGCATGCATTCTAGTCCTGGCATCACAAAATGCTGCCACCACACCCCTAGTTCAGTTGTGATCTCCTGTGTCACAGTTCAATGTTCTAACCACTAGATCATGCAGCCTTCCATCTACTAGACCACATTGTCATATCCTAAAGTTCTTTACAGGTGTCCACAAAATAAAACAATTAAAAAAAACACACCCAGACCTACAAATGCACGTGACAGCAGTGTAAACTAGTGCTGTAAGTTTAGTTCTACTGAAGAATTGAACTCCTTGAATTCAAGTGTGAGATTTTTGCAGTCTTACAAACATTTAGGTCTAAATTAGAACTTTGAGTTCAACTGGATTGACTGCTGGGAAACAGTTGAACTAGTTCATATTCAAACCCACCCTCCACCCCCTTCCCTAACTTCACACATAGACAGTCACGCTGTCATACACACAATTTAAAAAAATGTCAGCGCTGGCACTATGCCAGGGTCCAACTTCCTTTTTTTATCGAATTCCCTCTCTCTTGCCTACCTACCAAAAGGCCCCCCCCCCCAAACAGTATCATTCATTTATAGTTGACCCCAACCCCTTGTCCATGATTTTGGGGTGGGGAGCAGTAATAGAAAAACAACAGCATCCTACTATATACAGTCATTACTCCAATCTGTTTTGGGTTTCTCCAACCAGGACAACTTTAATCTTTGACTGTGACATTCAATGCCAAAAGCATTTGTCATTATCAGAGCTCGAAAACATTACTGACAACAACTGTGATCTTTACCTGTCATTATCTAAAATGGACCAGATACAGCAAGTAACCAAACATAGACTACTGATTGGACAACCATGCACAACCGCTGCCACAGAGGGATTCTGATTACATCAGTCATTGAGAGCAAAGCTTGAGAGGTTAAGTGCTATCAGAAGCCTGAGGTGGCAGCACAGGCTGGTTGAGCATGTGGTTGCCTATTCAGTATGTATAGTTGTTTTTTTTTGGTTTAATTTTTACATTTTTATTTTTTTAAATGAAAGTACTTTCACAGCACTGCACGGCAGCAACAATCATGCAGTTTCAGTTCAGAACTTGAACTGATTGGTGTGTTCATGTCAGCGCTGTGTAAAACGCCAGCTGCCATGAGAATTCTCAATCAGCTGGAATGTTGTTGTACCACAGAAGGGTACAACCACATTTCATGACCGTTGAACTGTGGTACAACAATATTTCAGCTGGCATGGAAATTCATGCAGAACAAACCCTCACTATACACTATAATCCAATACAACATAACGCTGAATGGCTTAGGTATAATCCCAGGGACTCCCATGGGTTCCTAAATTCCACGAGAATGCCTACTGGCACTACAGAGGTTAAGGTCTGAGAGTTCCTGCTGCCACGTGCCTTGGTGCATTTGCAGGGAGAGTGGTTTAGTTGACTGAATATCTTCCACTCAGGGGAGCATCAGTCACATTTAATTGAAATCATTGGAGCTTCTTAGATGCCATTTCCAATATTGACTCAGCCCCAGAATTCATTGTCTCCAAGTTCAAACCTGCCTGTGATAAATTTGCACCCTTTAAAAAATGCAAGGCAAGAGGAACACCATCAGGATGGATCACCCTCAAACTCCTTGCCTAAATGAAGGATAGGGACAATCTGTGGGCACTGGTCAGGGAAAGGGTCCCCTGTCCACCTGCAAAGGGACAAGGAAGCCTACAAAAAGTGCATCAGTATGAATAGAAAGGCCAAATCTGACTTCTATAAGGATCAGCAGATCCAGAACTGGAGCAATGGTAAAAGATTCTGGAACAACATCTCGGAGCTCTTTGGCAAGAGAGTTAAAATCGCTCCTCAGATGCTCATGGTGGAGGGTCGAGAGGTCCTGATCCCACCAAAATTGTTAATTACTTCAACATAGCCTTTACTGACCTCAGTTCCATCATCCCCACTGAGCCTGTCCACAACCATTCCAGGGAACCCAGTCCTGAAGCCTCCCAGATGGTGTGTTCTGACCAGGGTACCCTACATTCTACTTTAAGGCTGTTTCAGTCAAAGACACCTCAAAATGCATCAGTAGGGTACTTGGCAAAACTAGGTGTGGGAGTGATTTAGTTGATATGAAGTTTCTTGCCCTGACAGTAAAGAAACTTTCCCACCCCACCTCTATAATTTTTAACTTTTCCCTGTGCTAGTCGCAGTTACCTGAGAAGTGGAAATCTGCACGAGTTACACCAGTTTTCAAAAGCAGTGACCACACTAGCCTTGTCAATTACAAATCCATTTCTATTCCCCCCCCCGTCCAAAGCCCTCGAGAGAATAGTCTCTGACCAGCTTGTCACATACCTTGAAAAATACAGTGTCCAGTGGTTGGAGCAGCATGGCTTCCAGAAGCTACACAGCACCAACGTGGCACTGTTGGAATGCCTAAACTATGTTCATGAGGCCCTTGACAACAGTGACCCTACTAAGACCTTCTACCTGGTTAATCATAAGCTCCTACTTAACAAACTCCTTGGCCTGGGTTTGTCATAGAACATAGCTGACTGGTTTTACAGCAATCTCACTAACTGCTCCCAGTGCATGAAGATCGATAAATCTTTGTCTGACACTATGAGATATCTACTGATGTCACACAGGGTTCCATCTTGGGCCCACTCCTATCTGGCCTCTTCATAAATCAAGTGCCTGATGCCTGTTAGCCAACATACTCCTCTGTGCCGATAATTCTGTCATTTATGCCAAAAACCCTGACCTTGAAAGCCTCACTGCTGCTCTCTAGAGTAACTTCAGGTCACTAGAAAGCTGGTTCTCCAGTAACAAACTGGTCCTCAATTACAAAAAAACAAACAAAAACAACCAAAGATTCTGCTCTTCTTTTGCCTCCTGTGGAAGAGGAAAGTTCCACACTTTGTCATTCAAAATGGTCAGGGCAAAACCTTGAACTGGTGGAGACCTTCAAATACCTTGGAGTAACTCTGGATGACTCCTTATCTTTTGCCCCACCCCCATGTTGACAATCTAGTGGCCATAGTTTACAGAAGCCTGGGTGTCCTGTACTGTAACTGTAACAATCTCAGTGGGGATGCTAGCTGCCTTATTGTAGCAGCTCCATTCTGTCACTTAGAGATGATGGCCTCCCTGTCTAGACAGCTGCCTGTGACAAGGTGCTAAACAGAGTAGAGCTGATCTGTACTAAGGCGTGCCACTTTGCACTTGGTAAAGATAATCCCATTCATAGTTGTACCCTTTATGCCCTCACTAACTGGCTACCTTTACCCAGCAGACTAAAACTGCAGACCTGTTCGCTACCCAAAAAGGCACTACTGGGGCTAATACTCCCTGCTTTAACAAACTGCTTCCATCTCCAACCAATACAATACCAGGAATAAGGCCAGGAATGCACTTAAGCCTCCTTTCCAGTGTACTCAGCTAGGCAAGCAGTCCTTTGCTGTCAGGTCCGCAAACTGGTTAAACAAACTGCCTGATATTCTGCTGAATCTCTCCAAGATTAATCAGTTTAAGAGACTTTGTGGTCTGCCCTCACAGTCCAATGCAATTGTAATAAACTGTTTTATTCAGTTTCTCTCTGTACATATCCTGTGACTTTTTATGCAATGATCTGTATGGATTTTTGTTCTAAACTGTATGTAATTGATCTGTCTTAAGTGCTTTGAGTCAACTGCATTTCCTCTGGAACTGCTTATTGTACTTTTAATGTTTTTGTGACTATGTGTTTGATGTGGAACCATTGTAAATGAGCACCCATGCTCAAAAGTAATCTCGGAAGTTTTTAATAAATAAATAAATAAGTCCGCATTTATTGACAGTTTGAGAAAGAGCTCCCTGTGATGTAACAGTAAGGGAGGTCCCCTTATTTTGTTCTTATTTTGCTTCCCGTGAGCCATTCTGCACTTCAGTGGAGTGGCGGAGTCCATTCTTTATCCCACTATCAAGTCTCTGCCCTTCAGGGTCAATCTGCAGGTTTGGCTGTACAGTAGCTATCTTGAACTGTCTTTATTTTGGAGTCTGCCAAAATTGCCATTGCAACCATGGACTGCCTGTTAGCGTGAACCTGTTGGTTACTGTTTATACCTGTCATCTGTCATCAAAGATGTCAGGCAATGCCTTCACTGATGCTAGTGTAATGCTGAAGTTCTTGTTAAGTTTGTCACTGCAAGACCTGGGAAACATCTATTGCTATATTGCTTTGGAACCATGTTCTAATCTTAAGAACTAAGTTCTGCTTTTCACACTGCTGTTGGAAACTATCTTTGTATTATCATCACCAAGAACTGTAAAGTACTTTTTATTATTTACCTCCAGCCTAAACTGCATTTTAAATAGTTGAGGTTGTCTAGGCACCTCTGTGGAGATCCTCTGCCATAGATGGTGTCAGGAGATTTGCTTCGCTACCCGATAGGGTCTGATGCTTGCTCTCCAGTTGGAGCTGCACCCACAGGTTCCATTCCTTGTGTATGGGAATAGAGGATTTAGGTGTTAAATGTTCGTGCCCCAGAGGTCCCAAGCAATCCCTTTGCTCCTCGAGGGAAAGGCAACATCACTCAACCCCTGTTTCTATGTGTTTGCTATATGCAACTACCTCATTTACTGGGAGCGGCTGTCAAACTCTTTTCCATAACTCAGGTGCCGGAAGACCCAAGGTGCACGACATGTTATTAGTTGCCCTGTGGGATGTAATGGGAGAGATCCAAATTGTCTGTTAAAATGTTTTTGTACAGCTTGGTATTTTTTCCCTTAGAGGTAACAACTTGCATGCCAGCTATGCTGCAGTCAGACATACCTCCCCCAGAGTGGTGTCTTAACTGTTATTATATTTATTTTAGTCTTTGGTAACTGGGTAAGGCCCACTAGGCACAAGTGCCTGTTTCAGGGGTGACCTGGGAGCATTGGGCGGTTAAGTGACTTGTTCAGAGTCACACAGTATGCAAGTGGAGGTTGTGAGAATCAAACTCAGGTCTGGTCTGCTGGATGTATCAAGCTCATTCACACCTCGTTCCTCTAACCTCTAGGCTATACTGCCAGCCCAATGCGACTTTGTCATTTAAAGCTCCTAACTGGAAATTAAAGTACCCACTGTGACTTACACTGATGTTAATAAAGGAACATCTAGACTCTGCAGATGGTGTGGACATTTATGTTTTTCACTGCCATTGCAACCACGGCACCCAGTTCCCAGTTGGTTCCAGTCCCCCAGACCTAGTATTCCATCTTACCAAAAATATAAATGCATTTTGTGATGTATCTTTCCTCCTCAAGCATCACGTGTCACCATTTGATTATCCCCTAGCCCAGGCCGGGTACTCACATATGTCCCATAACAAATGTGCAATTGTTATCTAACTTCCGTCAATCCTTACCCTCTCTCATAGCCAAAAACAACATTTTCACTACCTCTTGTGTTGTCTCAGATGTACGATCAATACTGACTGCTTTGTATTTCAACTCCATGGAATATTCTGGGCACTCAGTTTGAATAGGAGCAGCATCTGCATGTAAGCCCTTCCCCGAGTCTATTAGATTTTCGAGCAGTGACACTGGTCTCTTGAGGAGGGGTGGAACACAGTGAATGAAGTTGTATTTGAATTTGATAGAAACCTGGTCTGCGGGACAGAACCTGTGCTGAGCCAGTCACCATTAGTTGCATTACTAGTTACAGAAGTTAATATTCACACCATCTGCAGAGTCTAAACATTCCTTTATTTATACACACATACAGTACAGATGCCAGCAGGCATAGTACATGGAGGACACCTGAATACAAGTTAGGAGTTTTAAATGACAAAGTCCCAAACAGTTACAATGTATCACCACTCAGGGAAATGAGGGCAACTACGTAGCTGGTATACGGTTGCAGCCCCCAAGAAGAAATACAATATCGGTAGAAAGGCACTTTTTCGTGTTCCTGATGACATGGCATGCACCTTAGGTGTTCAGGGATCTGGCTGTGGTTGAGAAGAGACCATCAGTCACAGCTAGCAACTAAGACAGTTGCATATAGCACAGCAACAGAGGTAGCGGTCATGTGAATTTGGCATGCCCACAAGTGTGCAAAGGAATGTTTTAGGCTCATCAGGCACCAACGTTTAACACTTAAATCCTCTATCCCCACACATGAGGAGCAGAACCTGTGGATGCTGTTCTAACTGGAGAGCAAGCATCAGACCCTACAAGGAATGAAGTCACCCTCTTGACACCATCCATGGCAGTGGACAAGGATCTCCAGAGGGGTGACCCATACCAAATAACAACAACCTATCTAAACATACAGATTGGGATAGAGGCAAATAGTGAAACATGTACCTTACCGCTCTTGGCAAGGATGATGCAATGACAGTTTCAAGCAGCAGTGACATCAGTGATAGAACTTAGTTTCCCTTCTACTAGAACACTGTCAGAAGCATTAATCACAATATATGTTACCTTTTCTTCAGCAGCAAACTTAGAAAGAACTATCATTATGCTAGTAGCAGAAATGACATTACTTTACATCTCTGGTGATAGATAACAAAGAAGTAAAATGGCAAATGCGGTCTCACACTAAAAAGCTGTTCATGGTTGCAGCAGTAATCCTGGTGGACTCCAGCAGGAAAAGTCCAAGCTGATCACAGCTGTAACGGTGGTTCAACCTTACAGGCAGACACCAGATAGCTGTTAATGTCCATTTCCTGCTATCTGATGCTTAGCATAACTAGATGGAAGGTTAATTGAGGTGTTGAGTCCCAAGAGGTTTTTTGATAAGGAGGCTTCCTCTCCTCCATACCAAGGTTATGTCAAGAGCCTAGCTGTCAGCCGGTCCAGTGGCGTGGAGGACTAAGGTGCTAGATGCCTTATATGCTGCCATTCTGGTGACACGGGTACGGAATGGATGCGGACTCAGGTTGCCAGGGCCAACCGGAGTGGGGGAGGATCGAGCATCTGAGGGACTGCTCCTGTCTCCCAGGGAGTGAGAGCTTGTTTGCCCAGCCTCTGACTGCCACCAGGTGGAGGTGTGGTGGTAGTGTATGCAAGGGTGGCATGTAGGGAGGGGCTGTGGCTTCATGAAGTGTGCATGCCTCCACACACACACACCACACACACACACACACACACTCGTGCATACTCTTGTCAGCCTCAGCAATGGAATGGGTAGCAAAGTGGAAAAAGGGACCTGGGCCTTAATGAATCCCTGCATGGGTGACTGTGGATCTGTGCTGTTACCTGGGACCTCCTCACTCCAAAACTGGATTTGTGTCTTGGGGAGGGCGGACAGTCCTCCATCCTCTGACTGCACCATGGGGGATAATCCATGGGGGTGCCCTGACTGAAGATAGGTCTCAGGGTAGACATGCCCCAGTTCATTGAGATAGGTACAGGGCTAATCCATCCCAGTGGTCCCAATGGAGAAAAAACTCTATGGAAAAAATAGAGCCTCGTTGTCATGTCTTCATAGGTGCTGGACAATCTAGTTCCCTTTAGACTAGGTTCTACCAAGCACTTCCTAAAGGGTGGGGACTCCACTGTCTGCTAAAAGTAACAGCTGCACAAGCACATTATACATATTCATGGGCTGTCCAATGAATTGCAAGGCTTTTTCCTGTGGTTTGGTGGGCAGCCCACAAAATGCTTCTCCCTCAGTGTTTTTAAGTGTGTGGCTTTGGCTCCTTAAGGCTCATCACCTTCTGTCCACCTATTCCTCCATTCATCCCTTCCTGTCTTACTCCACAGGGAAACGCAGTTCCCTTTAGCCTAGGTTCTTAGGCAATCTAGTTCTCTTGCTCTAGGTTCTATACCTGGGTACCTTCCAAAAGGTCGGGACTCCAGTATCTGCATATGTAACAGTTGCACAAGTATGCCATATATATTCATGGGTTGTTTGGTGAATTGCAAGGCTTTTGCCTGCAGTTTGGTGGGCAGTCTACAAAACCCTTCCCCTCAGTGCTTTATAAGTGCATGACTCCAGCCCCTCAGGGCTCATCACTTTCTGTCTACTGCCACGTCTCTTCCTCCATTTATCCCTTTCTCACTTAACCAGTTGGGCAATGCAGCTTCCTTTAGCTTAGATTCTTGGACAATCTCATTCCCTTTAGTTAGGTTCTCTCTAGGCACCTCCTAAAGGGTGAAACTCTAGTATCTGCCGAACATAACAGTTGCACAAGCTTCCCATACATACTTGTGGCTATCCAGTGAACTTATTTTACATAAAAGGCTCTTGCTCCCCCCCCTTCCGACCCCCAAATCCACGATTTTGGGGGGGGGGATAGAAGAAAATACTTGCCAGGCTAGCTCAGTGGGGTGAAGATTCTCCCCCATCTCTAACATGGGGCCCACATCACATCCATTCATTCACTGAGCGCGCCAGTGATGAAGGGACTAAGGCCGATAGTGTCATTGGTGATTCTTGGCATACTGAACAATCAATACAACTGTTAAGACAGAACCCAAACATAAAGGTTATTGATCTGGGATCAGGGGTGCAAAAAATTGCACTGTACTCAGATGATATCCTTCTGCACATTATAAATCCTGAGTGAGAGACTGCTAATACTATGGGGTAATAGTCTAAGGGAAAAGGGGTCCAATAAACCACTGCATTGGGGGGGATAGTATGGAGAGGGAACAGTGGATTTAGCCTAGCATCAGCAGCAATGCAGGAGTGAGCAGTGAAGTCATGGACAACAGTTTTAGTGATAGGGAAGGGGGATCATTGCTAATAGCAACAGGGAGGGTGCTCCAAAGTTTGGGGAAGCGGAAGGAGAAAGCAGCTTGACCAGCAGAGGATTTTATATGGGGGAGAATGAGAGAGCAAGTGTCAGAGCCATACCTCTCAACTGTCACACATTACGAGGTACGTCACTCATTTTATCCCTCAGAACCCCCCTGTCCCACATTGAGAAGGTGATATTCTACACTGACCACTGAGACTTTTAAGCAGAAATGTATAATAATAATATAAGATGTTAGGTTATCAACAAACATTATAAATATTAGTGCACTTATTTCCACAGTATTCTGAGCTTGCAATGTCACGTTTGATGTTGTGTCACACAATTTGTCCAGTTGTCACACATCTTGTCACACATTTGGGTGATAAAAGTTTGAGAGGTATTATCAGAGCTGCAAAGAGAGTAAGCGGTAGAAGGAGGGGAGGAGAGGAGGAAGGAAAGGTAAGGGGGGGAGCCCAGCCAGAATTTGGAGCCAAAGGTGGCAAAATGAGCAAGGCACCTAGCATCAAGGGAGGGCAAGGAGAAGGAGGAATACAGGGAACAGTAGTGGGTTCTGGGGAGGCAATCCAGGGCGAAGTGGCAGAAGGAGTAAAAGACTGGATCCAGCCTGGCAAGGGTGGACTTGGGAATAGTGCTATCTACAATGTCACTGTAATCAAAGATAGGTAACATCATCTTTGTGACAATCTCTCTTTGAGCAGAAAGCCAGATACTTGCTTTTTTCCTGTAAAGTGCCCCAAGTTTAGAGTGTGGCTTCTTGTGCATGACATCCACATGAGTAGAGAAGTCCAGATTACAATCTAGCCAGATCCCAAGGTACTTAAAGGAGGAGACATCCTCAATCATAGCACCATGAAGGGTTTGGAAGAAGGGGGAAGGGAGAGCTTGGGTTTAAAATGGTAATTCAATTTTGGGAATACTTCAATAGAAAATATAAGTGATAAAAGTTACTTTACACAAGTGCTTGCGTGTGATCTACAATTCATGCCACCAAGAGTAGATGCAACATTAAGAAGCTGGGAAAACCTGGGTCTGCAAACCCCAATCCAATTTATACAGCAGGATGAACTCATAAGACTTTACCCAGCTGATAGATAGTTTGTGGGAGGAAGCAGAGGCAATTATTCAGGTATATTCAAGTAAGAGAACAGATGGCAAAACAACAGAGGGAGTGCAATGAAAAACAGTTTACCAAAAAGCTAGTTTCAGCTACAGTTAATACAAATATTAGCATACCTGTCAAAATACTTTTCTAACTTTTCTAAGTATTGCATTCTTGAACCCTACCATTGTTTTCACCCTCACCACCTCTGCTGGAAGTCTGTTCCAGGAATCCACCACTCTTTTTGTGAAGAAGTACTTCCTCACATCTCTCCTGAATTTCCCACCACCAGCATCATGGCATGTCCTCTTGTTCTTGAGCACCTGTTTTTCTTAAAAATACTTCCCTCCTGTACCTTAGTGAGGTATTTAAAGGTCTCTATCATATTCTCCTCTCCCTCCTCTCTTCCAGGGTATACATATTAAAGTCCTTTAGTCTCTCCTCATAGGGCTTTGATGCAAACCCTGCACCATTTTAGTTGCCCTCCTCTGGACTACCTCCACCCTTTCTCCCATTCCTCTTCCTTTCCACTATGATTTCCATATGCCTAATCCCATGCATTCTTGAACCCAACCACTGTTTTCACCCCCACCACCTCTGCTGGAAGTCTGTTCCAGTAATCCACCACTCCTTTTGTGAAGAAGTTCTTCCTCACATCTCTCCTGAATTTCCCACTGCCAGTTTCATGGCATGTTCCCTTGTTCTTGAGCACCTGTTTTTCTGAAAAATACTTCCCGCCTGTACCTTAGCGAGGTATTTAAAGGTCTCTATCATATCGTCCTCTCACTCCTCTCTTCCAGGGTGTACATATTAAAGTCCTTTAGTCTTTCCCCATAGGAAACAACACCTCTCTCTTTCTGCTGGTGATATCCCTCTCTATGCATCCTAGCATCCCACTAGCCCTCCTGACTTACTTGTTGCACTGCCTGGCCACTTTTAGGCCATCAGATTATGATTACCCCCAGGTCTTTTTCATGCTTGGCAGTCATCAATACCACTATACCCATTTTGTACTCTGCCCCTGCATTTCTGTGCCCTAAGTGCACTATTTTTTGCTTTTTTTTGCATTGAAAAACCCAGTTGCCATACTTTTGACCACTCCTCTAGTTTTCTTAGGTCTCTGCTCATCCTTTTCACCACCACCCCTGAGTGCCCACCCTATTATAGATTTTGTTGTCATCTACAGTGACGCAGACTTTCCCTTCTAGTTCCCTACAATGTAATGTATAAAGACATTAAGGAGGAACAGTCCCAGCACTGATTCCTGAGGCACCCCACTGGTCACCCTCCTTTCCTCAGACTGCACTCCATTTACCACCACCCTCTGTTGCCTATCCCCTAACCAATTTCTTATCCAGTTTACCACCTTTGAACCCACTCCTAAGCTGCCCAGCTTGCTTACTAGTCTCCTATGTGAAACGGTTTTGAAAGACTCACTGAAATCCAGGTAGACCACATCCATCGCTCCATCCTGATCTGAATCCTTTGTCACCTTGTCAAAGAAATCTACCAAATTGACATGCCCTTCCCCCATGAACTCATGTTGCCTCAGGTCTTGTAACCCACTGGATTCAATATAAACCACAATCCTTTCCTTCAGCAGTGATTTCATTAACTTTCCCACCACTACTGTCAGGCTAACTGGCCTATAGTTTCCAACCTCCTCCCTGCCTCCTCCCTGCTATCAGTTTTGTGAAGTGGGACTACATCTGCCCTCCTGCAGTCCTCCAGAACCACTCCTGTTTCAAATAAGTTGTTAAATAGGACTGTCAGAGGTGTAGCACTACCTCTCTGAGCTCCCTCAGTATCCTCAGATGCACCCTATCTGGCTCCGTTAATTTGTCCACCTTCAGATTTACAAGTCTCTTCAAGACTCTCTCCTCTGAAAAAGGACTAGAGTCTACCTCCCTCCAAAACTTCTGCTACTTTTTCATGGCCAGTCCTCTTCTCCTTCCTCAGTGAACACAGAACAAAAGTATTTGTTCAGGATGTCTGCCTTTTCCTGTTCCCCGTCTTCACATCCCCCCCCCCACCTTCCCTTTTAACCTTACAATCCCACCCTTGGTCTTCGTCTTTTCACTTACATACCTAAAAACTGTCTTGTTCCCTTTCATTACCTCCTGGGCTATTCTCTCTCTCCAGTTTGCACCTTTGTGCTCCTTACTGCTTTTGTCGCTTCCCTCTGTTTCCCCTGCTACACCTCCCTATCCTCCTCCCTGTGCGTCTCCTTATATCTTCTGAATGCTACCCTTTTAGCCATTACTGTACATTTTCAGTCACCCCTTTTGAGAACCATAGTGGTCTCTTTTTTCTCTGCTTTTGCTCACTTGTTTGATGCAGAGGTTTGTTGCCTTTACTGTGCTCCCTTTTAGATTCACTGACTGTTCCTCCGCTGCACCCAGACCCTCCCCCGACCATCCCTGAGACATTCACCCATCTTTAGAAAATCTTCCCTCCTGAAGTCCAGGAAACTTGCCCTTCTGAGATTTAATTCTGTAGCCATACTTATATTGAACCACATCGTATGGTGATCCCAGGTGGCCTTCCAGCTTGACATCTACAACACTGTCCCAGTTAGTGACTACCAGGTCCAGTATTGCCCCATCATGAGTGAGTACTATAACTAGTTACCCAAGGAATGCCCCCTGCAGAGAGTTCAGGATGCCCCTGCTTCTAGCTGAAGCCACTGCTGGTAGGCTCCAATCTACATCCGGTTGGTTGAAGTCCCCCACCAGCAGCACGTCCACCTTTTTCTGACATCTTGCCAGTTGCTTCTACTAGTACCTTATCTAATTACTTCCCCTGTGCTGGAGGTCTGTAGCTCACTCCAGTGTGAACAGTGACTCCATTCCCCATCTCCAGGGTGACCCACAGTACCTCTGCCTCCCCCTGTATTCCCTGCATTCTCCTATTATAGTTATGTACTCACCCTCATGGCATGAGTTTATTTGGAAACAGAGGCTGATGTTTTTTGTATCTCCATATATTCAGATTACAAGCTGTCCATATTGGAGACTTCTCTCCCCTCCACTTCCAGTTAGCTCAGGCATCCTCCCCCAAGGGTCTATCCTTCGCCCAATTTTCTTCCACCATTTTTCTAGATGATCTATATGCTGCCTGCTCCTCCTCTGAAGAAGAAGAATCATCAGCATTTATATAGCACTTTTCACACACAGTGTATCCCAAAGTGCTTTACAAGCAATGCTAGACTGGTAGTGAAGCGACTGAATGTGTAGTGGTGGCCATATCAGCATCAACACCCCCACACACCCTAAACAATTGCATGAACCGGTTTATGGGAAGAGGAGTGTTGGCCAGGACACTGGGAAAGACCCCTAGTCTTTGTGAAGAGTGACCTGGGTTCTTTTACTTCCACCTGGACACCCACTAGGACAGCACCAGGATGGGTAGAAGGGACCTCAGTTTAACATCTCATCCAAACCCCAGCAGTACAGCACCCCCTAATACTGCAGTTGGATGCCAGCATTTTAGGTGCAAGTCCAATGGACAAGAACCCATGACCTTCTGGTCCAGAGGCGGATGTGCAACCAACTGAGCCATGCTGACACCCTGTGTCCATATGAATGGACACTCTGTGTCCATTCATATGTACGCAGATTATATGGTTCTCTTCACCTCTGGCTCCTCTGCCTCAGATCTCATGAAATGGCTCTAACTGGACAACATCCAGCACCAGTTCTGAGAAAATCAGTTATGCCTCAGTGCAAAAAAACAATCTATATATGACTGTTGGCATCAGGCAGAGTTTTACTAGAGTTTCCCCCCTTCCTTCTTTTCATACCTTAAATGGTGCAGCTATTGAAGATGTCTCCTCTTTCTAGTACCTCGGGGTCTGGTGGGATTGCCAACTTGATTTTTCCCGTCCACAAGGAGCTCCACTCCAAACTTGGAGCACTTTACATAAATAAGAGTTGCATTCCACTTCCTGTTTGAAGAGAAATCCTCACTAAGATATTTCTCTCCATTTTTGGCTATGGAGAAATTGTTTATGGTGCTGCTTCAAAGTCTAGTTTAGCTAGACTGGAACACCTCTTTCACTCCTTCTGTTGGTTTGCCCTTGACAAACCCTTGTGTGCTCACTACTGTTGGTCGTGTATCTCTGTCTCTCTCTCCTTCCCCTCTCTTGATGCCAGGCACCTTTCCCATTGTGCCTCATTTATATCCAAATGTTGGTGTGGATCCCTTCCCTCATATATTGCTTCTCTCCTGTCTCTCCCCTTCTACCTCTTACTCCCTTCACAATGCTTATGTTCACTCTTTTGCTGTCTTACCAGTTTAATCTACTTCTGGTCAAACTGCCTTCTAATTATACTTCCCTAAAATTTGAGGCTCTCTACTCCCTTCTAGTCACTCTGCTCCTTCTTTTCTCCCTCTAAATTCTCTCCTCTGTGATTTTCCTACTCACCCCTACAGCTTTTTTCGATACTGGGATGGACCTCTGTCACCAGCCTTCCTCTCTCCCACCAGTTAAGCAGTCACTACTACCTACTCCTCATTATATTGCTTTGCTTCTCACAGTTTAATGTTCTCTCGCCAGTTTTGAAATTTACTGTATAGCAATTTTTAATCTAAAGTGCTTTTTTGTAATTTGTATATATTGTTTTATTCATTTTCCATATTGCTGTATTAATTTTGTACTTTGGATCTGTTCTGTTCTCATCTCTTCCTCCTCCTCCCCCGGATGCATCTGAAAACAAGCTGATACCAGCTCAGTATAATGTTCGCCATAAAACTTTTGAAAAAAAATAAAAATATATAAATAAATAAGGGTCAAGAACAATGGCCACCTGCATAAAGTCCACCTCACATACCCTTTCTGACTGTACAATAGACTCAAGAACTTCTGGACAGGACTGGGAAGGACTGCCAGGAAGAGGCACCCATGGCAGAGGCCAGAGAGGACGTGGGAGTCCTATGTAGTGGAAACCTCAAGGAGGGTGGACGAGGGTCCCAGAGAGGAGGAAGCAACTTTTGGTGGGAGACTTGATTATGAGGGGATAAATTTGGGAATAGGAAAGGGAGGGGAGAAGGAAGTTAGGTGCCTACATGGCCACACAGTTTGGAGGGATGAGAAGCAGATTCTAAGGATCACTATGGCTGCATCATAGGAGGCAGAGCTGGATGTCATTGTCCACCTGAGGACTAATGACATGGCTAAGGATGGGGCTGGCATAGTGCATGGGTAGTTTAGGGAGCTGGGGCAGGGTCTTAAGTAGCGCAGTCAGTGGGTTTCGCTGAGGGGCTCACCTGTCTACAATGGAGGATGAAGAGGGATCTCCACACCAGAAGTTTCATCCCATGGCTGAAGGAATGATGCAGAGAAGAGGGTTTGGCTAAATTGGGGATGGGTGACCCACCTAAGAAGATAAGGATCTGTACAGGGGTGGTAAGAACATAAGAATGTGACAGCAGATGGGGATCGCTTGATTCATCTCATCTGCCCATGTGTTTGTTTGACTACTCCCCAGGATATATTTCCTTTTTTCAGTATCCCATAATGCCTATCCCTGGATAGTTTGAATTCCCTAATCGACTTTGCATCCACCACCTCCTGTGGCAGGCTGTTCCAAGACTCCACAACCCTTTCTGTGAAGAAGAAGTTTCTGACATTGCTCCAGAATCTACCCCCTTTCAAACATCTGTTGTTTATTTATTTATGATGCGCTGATCCTAGGGACCATTTTCAGGCACAATCTGGGCCACATACAGTGGCACAGAGTTAGACATAAACAACAATGCATTGAACAGTAGACAGTTTAACAAATAATAAAAGGTCACAATAGTACACAGATTACAAGGTAGCAAAAATACATAAACATGATACAAGGTTACATAGTACATAAATCCAATGTGCATATACATAGTTAATAGAAATACATATACATGAAATCAATATACAGCAGGTTGCATAGGAGATAATCAATGTTCCTCAGGAGTAGCATGAAAAAGGATAAGGCAGGGCTAGTAGAGAGAAGGAGAGGGGAAGGGGTGGGAGAGGAAGGGCAATTGAAGGATTTACAAAGGGAGATTTATAGGCACAAAACTCATGTGGTAAGGGCAGGTGGGAAAATGAAGGACTACCCAGGAAAGCAGTGACAGCAGAAAGTCACTAGAAGCCAGTCTTTGAGTTGAAATTTTAACTAGTAGTGGGTGTCGATGGAGCGGAGCTCAGCAGGCAGTTTATTCCACAGCATAGGGGCTGCCACTGACAAGGCTCTACCACCCATGTTGGTGGATACCCTAGGAATATTCAGAGGGGGGATGCTGTTTGAACGGAGGCTGTGGTGTAAAGGTCAGACCTTGAGGAGGGCTGCAAGTGGAGATTCCTTGCCAGTATGGATGGCAGAATCCACCATGCAGCAAAGGGTGAGGCCAAAGCAGCCTTGCAGCAGAAGCCATCCTAGTGAATTGTAAAGGACACAGTAGTGTGTAGTGAAAGGTGCCAGAAAAACCAAACAACAGGCACTATTGTAGAGAGCTTGGCCATAAGGGTTGTGGATGTCTTAGCATAGATGGGGGAGCAGTAGTCCAGGATTGGGAGTAGATTTCCCTGGACGATGGCAAGTCGGGCCTGTGGGGTGAGGTATCACCAGAATCTGTAGGCAGCACCTAATGTTTGGTGAAGGCTTCGAACTAATGAGTTGATGTGCTCAGAGAAAGAGTGGGAGGGAGGGTTTGAGTAGAACTCCTAGGTATTTGAAAGTATTGACATCTTCAAGGGCTTGGCCATCAGAGGAGACAATGTTGAGAGGAGGGGGTGAGTTTTGGATTTGGCTAGGAAGGACTTGGAGCCAAACAGCATAGATTTCATTTTTTAAGCATTAACCAGGAGGAGGTTATCATCAAACCAGTTGTGGGCCACAGCATATGTTTGAGTAAGAACAGAGGCAATGTGAGTGGGGATTTATCACTGTAGAAAAGTATGAGGTCATCAGCATAGAGGAGAGAGTGGCATCTGAGACTGTCCAAAGGAAGGGAGTTAATAAATAAAGAGACTAGAAGGGGGGCCCAGAATGGAGCACTGGTGGACACCTGTCGAGATGGGCTGGATGGGGGAGCAGGCAGGGCCAAAACACGAATTGGGAGCAATCGGTGAGGTAGCTCTTGAACCAGTTAGTAACCACCTGAGAACAGCCAAGGTAGCATAGTTTAGAGAGGAGGAGGGCATGGTTGACCATGTCGGAGGCTTTGGAGAGGTCTACAAAGACCATGTCAGTGGCATTACCATGGTCCATGTTTATGAGGATGTGGTCAGTCACTATTGCGAGGGCAGTGGCAGTGGAATGGTTCTTGCAGAAGCCATGCTGTTGGCTACACAGGTGGTTGTATTTGCCCCATGTGTTCAGCAAGCTGATGGTGAATAGCCTTCTTGAGTAGTTTGCTAAGGTGGTGGAGGATGGAGATTGGACGGTAATTGTCCGTGGATAGAGGGTCACCATCTTTGATGATGGGAATCACCTTGGTAGTCTTCCAGGGGTCAGGCATGGAGGAGGTGGAAAGGGCAAGGTTAAAGATACAAGTGAGTGGTTCAATGATGGATGGGGAGATGAGTCTGAGGAAGACTGGGGACAGTCCATCAGCCCCAAGGGAGCCATGATATGGGAGGCTTTTGAGGAGCTTAGCAGTGTTGGCAGTTGAGAGAGCTTTGAAATAAAATGGGGGATTTGGGGATGGGTGGTAGGCCCAGTGGAGGTTGACAGGGGGTTTGAATGGGGGGGGCTGAGCTATTTGGCTGGCCATTTTGGAGTTTAGTTTGATACATGGATAGGTCGAAGAATTTGTCATTGATTAATGTTTTCAAATTGTTACTTGTTTTATATGGAACAGACAGATAATTGTATGTTCCCAGTTGTATTCTTTTTTATATGTACATTTCTGCACAAGTTTAAATTGTACGGTTTTATATTGAATAGCAGCCAGAGTCTCTGGAAATGGGCACTTTATAAATAAAATATCTATCTATCTATCTATCTATCTAGCTATCTATCTCTCTATCTATCTATCGCCCCTGGCCACTTCCAGAGGGTCTGTAATGAGGCAATCCAGAGAGTTTAGTTGCCAGGCTGCCTTACTAGAGTGGGGATTTAAGAGGGAGCTGATGGATGCCCAGAATTTCCTAGAGTCTCCAAGGTTAGCCTGCTGTAGATTACGGAAATGAGTCTGTTTCAGGGATTTGGCCAGATGTTTGCATAGATTCCTCTGGTGCCTGTAGGCATCCCAGAGGGCAGAAGAGGGGGTTGCCTTGGAGGTGGACCAAGCACGATCCCTATCTTTCATAACGGTGAGGAGGTCTTTTGTGACCCAGTGCAAGCAACTGCCTCTGACCCCTTCTTTTATTGACCGGAAAGTGCCTGTCCTGTAGGGTCATAAGGGTCTGTGTAAATAGGGTTACTGCCACAGTCACATCAAAAAGTGAGTATAGAGCAGACCAGTCCAGGAACCAAGCTTCCTTGAGGACCTTGTGGTGTTGGGGCTACTGAAGTTCTGGAAGAACAAGTATTTGGGAGGGGGACATTTAAATTTTGATGACCAGAGGAGATACGTTCGGGAGTGGTCACTAATGGAGTCCGCCATGGTACCAGCATGCAGTACATAATCATATCTGTTTGCGATTATCCAGTCCAAAAGGGTCTGAGTGGCCATGCGTGGGTTTTGTCTGGTGGGGAGCATGATAGTCTGGACCAGTTTGTGTTATTTTAGGTGGGAAGCATAGTCTGACTGGTGGGTACTCAGTCAGTTTAAATTGAAATCACCAAGGAGAATGAAGTCTCTATGAGGGGATAAGGAGCTCAGGCCTGAGAGAAAGCTGTTTAGACCCTCAGTTCCAGTGGTGGGAGGGTTGTAGCAAAAACCTCTGAAGAGTTCCTTACTGGTGCCCAGGGTTAGTTCTGAGAGGAGCCATTCACTACGTGAGGTTGGATCAGAGCAGAGGACAATGTTGGCTGAGAGGGGTTCCCTGATGTACAGTGAAACACCACCTCCCTTTTTTTCCCTGTCCTATCAAGATGCAGGGAGGAGTACCCAGTTAGTTGATATGTGGTGGTGTCAAGGTGAGGCTTTAAACAGATTTCAGAAAGTCCCAGGATGTGGGGCTTGTATAGTGTAATCCACACCTCCAGATCAGGGATATTGAAGGGAAGACTACATATGTTGATGTGAGCAATCTTCAGACCTGGGAAATTAGCCCAAATGCTGGAGGTGGGGGTGATGTGGGAGTTGGGTGGACTGGGGTTACATTTGACATCTCCGGCTAGGAAGAAGAGGGATAGCAGGAGTATATAAGGGCAAGAGAGGATGGTAGTAGAACAGGAGAGGGAAACTAGGTAGTGGCCACGATGATGGCATTCCTAATTATAGAGAAAGGAGATGGTGATAGGTCCAAGGGATGATAGTTCCCATGTGGAGTGAGAGGAGGGGTGTAGCAGAGTGGAGTGGGTGACAGAGAGGAAGGCAAGGTGCTCTTGGTCATGGGCTAGCACAGTAGCACAGAAGTCTGTCAGCACCAGCAAAGATGGCAATGAGACAGCAAGCAGTGTGAGCTGTAGCAGATTCATAGTGGCAGGAAAAAGCTGGCAGGAATGAAAACAGGGGTGGGAGTGTAGTGCAAGTCTAGCCAAGACACTTGCTAACCAATTAGGTAGTTTAAGGGAGAAACTGCAGGAGAACCTGCATTAAAATAGGGGAGCAAGATACTTAAATATGTAGGGGACTCAGTTACACCTCGTGAAATGAGTATTGGAGAAAAGGCAAGTTAGAACTGGAGCTGGTGCTGTGTCTCGATGGCAGTTCCGACTAAAGAGGGCAGGGGAGAGGCATACGAGTTAATTTGAAGGTTGCAGCTGAGGGCCCACCTCCCATATGCAGTTACCAATTAGGATAGTAGGGGCACAGCAGCTGTTGATTTAATTGAGTGCGGGGGTGGGGGAGGTGGGATGGCCAAAAACTGCCTAGAATTAGCAGCAGTGGCACCCAAGGAGCCAAAATCAAATTAATGTGCAGAGTTCTGCCCGCTGCCCAAAAGGCACCAACTTCAAAATGTGGAGCTTATCCTGCGTACTTTTGGTGGATCTCTGAGGTTTGGTGGCGGCAGGCTCAATGGAGGGGCTGTGGGGAAGCACAGATTCAGATGAGCCCGCTAGACCTTCTGGTGGATCTCTGAGTTATAGCCCCTGGCAGGATCAATGGAGGGGCTGTGGGAAAGCACAGATTCTGGTTAGCCAGATTCGGGCTAGCCCTCCAGACCCTGAAAAAATAAAGAAAAGAGAAAAAAACATAGTGTTAGCTTGGAGATGCTGTGCAGTGCCCTTAGGGTACTAAAGATCTCTGCTCTCTATTCTCATTTAAGAGACTCTGCTCCTGTGCTGAGTTGATTCCCTTGAGGTATTTGAAGGTCTCTATCATGCCCCCTCTGTCTCTCCTTTGTTCCAAAGAGTACAAGTCTAATTACCTAAGTCTAGTCTCCCAAGGACCCAAAATCAAATGAATGTGCAGAGTTCTGCCGGCTGCCTAAAAGGCACTAACTTCAAAATGTGGAGCTTGTCCTGCATACCTTTGGCAGATCTCTGAGTTTCAGCAGCAGCAGGATCAATGGAGGGGCTGTAAGGAAGCACAGATTCGGATGAGCCCTCCAGATCCTCTGGCGGATCTCTGAGTTTTGGCGGCAGCAGGATCAACGGAGGGGCTGAGGGAAAGCAAGATTTGGGTGAGCACTCTAGACCCTCTGGTGGATCTCTGAGTTATGGCAGTGGCAGGATCAATGGAGGGGCTGTGGGGGAAGCACAGATTCTGGGTAGCCAAATTCGGGCGAGGCCTCCAGACCCCGAAAAAATAAAGAAAAGAGAAAAAAGCAGAGTGTTAGATTGAAGTTGCTGTGCAGTGCCCTTAGGGTACTAAAGATCTCTGCTCTCTAGTCTCATTCAAGAGACTCTACTCCTGTGCTGAGTTGATTCCCTTGAGGTATTTGAAGGTCTCTATCATGTCCCTCCGTCTCTCCTTTGTTCCAAGGAGTACAAGTCTAATTGCCCAAGTCTAGTCTTATAGGGTTCATGGTGGCGGTCTTGGATCAATTTTGTTGCTCTTCTTTGCACCGACTGTAATAGGTGTATGTCCTTTTTAAGGTGAGGTCCCCAGAACTGGACACAGTATTCCAGATGAGGCCTCACCAGAGACCTGTACAATTGGGATCATCACCTCTTTCTTTCTGCTTGTAATACCCTTGCCTATGCATCCTAAGTTGTTGCTGGATTTTTGTGCTGCCTTTTCACATTGCCTTCCCTCCTTCAGGTTGCTTGATACCATGATCACAAGGTCTCATTCAAGGTTGGTGACAGTTAATGTTTCACCCCCCAATAAATAATAATAAAAATAAAACTTTATTTTTACGGCGCCTTTCCAAAACCAAGGCGCTGAACACAATTAAAATCATAAACATAATTACACACAATTGCAGCAGCTTAGTTACTGAACAAACAACTAAACAAATTTGAAAATTACGATAAATACGAACAAACAATCAATCAGTCCCCGAAAGCTTGGTGCCACAGGTGGGTTTTTAAGGCTTGTTTAAAGCCCTCCACAGTCGTGCACTCACGTAACTGGTGGGGTAGAGAATTCCAGAGAGAAGGGGCCGCATGCATAAATGCCCAGGCCCCAGAAGATCAATGAGTATTTTGTCTCTGGATTTCTTTTTCCCAGGTGCATGACTTTGTGTTTTTTGACATTAATTCAATTACCAAGTCTTGGACCATTCTTCTAGTTTCTCTAGGTCCGACTCCATCCTTTTGGTCTCTTCCTGTGTGTTCACCCTGTTACAGAGTTTAGTGTCATCTACAGACAGGCAACCTTGCCCTCCAACTCATCTGTGATGTCACTGATGAATATGTTGAAAAGTATTGGTCCCAGTACTGACCCCTGTGAGATCCCACTGGTTATGTTCCCTTCCTTTGATAGAGCACCATTTGCTAGAACATTCTGGGTCCTCCCCTGTAGCCAGTTTCTCGCCCAGTTTACAATGTTACTTCCTATTCCGGCATCCATCTGAGAGGGGAACCACAATCCTCAGTGGACAGTTGAAATGTTACTTTGATGAGCATTTAAACTAGACAAGGGGGGGTGATGGAAGAGCTCAGGGGTGCAGAAACTGACCAAGGGCTGAATTAGAGAGTAGGGAGAACCTGAGAGGAGTGGAATTCCCTGTGCTGCAAATGAATACAGAGAACAGGGTAGAAGGCATAAAGAGAGACGGCATTACAAATGGACTGTTATTGATTTCAAGGTCTGGGGGAATTCTATTTGGTCAGGAAGGGTAGCCCAGTAGAAGCGTGTGTTCTATGGCTAGAGATTTGTACTCTTGACTCCTTCCCATGGTGTTCTAAGCTGCCAGCATCTTTTATAGCAGTTCTCTGCATCAGAAGTGCTATGAGAAGAGAGTAAAATATTTAAATATGTACACCCTGGAAAGGGGGGTCTATAACAGAGAACTTTAAATACCTTATGGGGGTAAACAAGGTACAAGAGGGAAGTATGTTTCAGAAGAAAAGGTGCTTAAGGACGGGGGGCATGATGATAAGAAGCTGGAAGGGTAGATTCTGGAATAATGTGAGGAAGTACTTCTTCAGAGAAAGAGTAGTGGATTCCTGGAACAGTCTTTCAGCAGAGATTGTGGTGAAAAAAACAGTGGTGGGGTTCAGGAATACATGGGCTAGGCATAAGGGAATCTTAGGGAAAGGGAAGGGGTGAATGGACCAGAGATCAAGTAGGATCTGCGGTGATACTATAGGCAGGGAAAAATAGGCAGGCTAGGTAGCACATGCACTTCCATAATGTGTAGATGCAAGGTACAGTACCTCAGAATGTGACAGGAGGGAGATGGAATGCAGTGGCAAACATGACTTTCGAATGACAAAGTTGTATGCAATTTTTTAAATACTGCAGGTATGAGATTTTGAAATGTTACTAGGTTGCAACTGTGGAAAGCAGCAATGACAGTCTCAGAAAGCAGCCGGAAGACATAATTTCAGAATGTGGCAGTGATGCACAATTTCAGAATGTGGAGGTGATGCACAATTTCAGAATGTGGCAGTGATGCACAATTTCAGAATGCGGTGGTGACAATTTCAGAAAGTGGTGGTGAAATGCGGTGGTGACACAATTTCAGAAAGTGGTGGTGATGAGCAATTTTACAATGTAGTGGTGACGCACAATTTCAGAATGTGACAGTGATGCACAGGTTCGGAAAGTAGCTGTGATGTACAGGTTTGGAATGCAGCGGTGACACACAATTTTGGAATGTAGCAGTGATGCACAATTTCAGAATGCAGCAGTGATGTACAATGTCAGAATACGGTGGTGATGCACAATTTTGAAATGCGGGGGTGACACACAGGTTTGGAATGTGGCGGTGATGCACAATTTAGGAATGCAGCAGTGATGCAGTTTCAGAATGCAGTGGTGATGCACAGTTTTGGAATGCAGCAGTGACACAGTTTCAGAACGTGGTGGTAACGCATAATTTCAGAATGTGGCAGTGATGTACAGGTTCAGATTGCAGCAGTGACACACAATTTTGGAATGTGGCAGTGATGCACAATTTCAGAATGTGGCTATGAGGCAAAATTTTGGAATGTGGTGGTGACGCACAGTTTCAGAATGCGGCAGTGACAGACAGTTTTGGAATGTGGTGGTGACACATAGTTTTGGAATGTGGTGGTTACGCACAAATTCAGAATGTGTCAGTGGTGCACAATTTTGGAATATGGCAGTGATTCACAGTTTTGGAATGTGGCAGTGACGCACAATTTCGGAATGTGGCAGTGACCCACAATTTTTAAATGTGGCGATGACACACAATTTTTGAATGTGGCAGTGATGCACAATTTCGGAATGTGGCAGTAACATACAATTTCAGAATGTAGCAGTGACATACAATTTCTGAATGTGGCAGTGATGCTCAATTTCAGAATGTGGCGGTGATGCTCAATTTTGGAATGTGGTTGTGACGCATAATGTTGGAATGTGGTGTGATGCACAATTTGGGAAAGTGGCAGTGACAATTTTGGAATGTGGCATTGAAACACAACTTGGCGGGGATGTGCAGTTATGGAATTTGGCAGGGTTGCACCATTTCAGAATGTGGCAGGGATACGCAATTTGGGAATGGGGAAGGGATGTGCATTTTCAGAATTTAGCAGGGATGCATAATTTTAGAATGTGGCTAGGACACATAATGTTGTAATGTGGTTGGGATGTGATGCACAGTTTTGAAATAGGGTGGGTTCATGCAATTCTGGAATGTGGCAGGGACAAGTAATTTCAGAATAAATGGTAAATGGTGTATCCTGTCACATTCTGACAGCATGCATCCCCACTATATTCTGAAATGTGCTAGTCCCCACCAAATTCCTCAAAGTGTGTCCCTGTTGTATTCTGAGACTGATTGTCCCACCACATTTTGAGATGACATATCCCTGTCACATTCTGAGATTGCTTGTGTCCCCCCCTCCCCAACATTTTAAAATTGTGCACCACCTTGACATTCTATGCCTTGGTTCAGTGTTGCATTCCAAAACCACCTGACATGTTCTAAAGTACGGCACCATGCATCTAAACACTCTGGAAATGCAAGCATTGCAGCCAACCCTATTTTTTTTTAAAAGGATTACCATAGCTACAGTACAGTTTCTTAAACTTTGGAGAAGCAGGTCCTATAAGGTTGCTGACTGGGAGAACTAGAGTGTGTGAGTTCAGGAGATGACATCATCAGTGGCTCTTCACCGAAACTGGCTTTTTTGAATAGGTAGTGAAATCAGGGTTACAAAATAGCTTATAACTTTAAAATGAAGTAACGTGGAAATCTAATTTGTGGTATGAAATTTATTGGGGTATGCTTATTCTAATTCTGCAATGCAGCACTTTTGGCAGGCGACCCTCTTTAATGGCCTGGATTTTCTTTTTGTCCAGTGTCTCACTAGTAGAATGTTCCATAGGTTCACCAGCTTCTGGGAGAAAATGTGCTTCTTAGTGTTACCCCTGAATTTACCACCCTGCGCTTCAGGGCATGTCTCTGCATCCTGCTGAAGGAGACCAGATCAAACATGTTTGACTGTTCAATCTTGTTGATACCCTTGAGTGTGCAAAAAAACTGAACTCATGTCTACTCTCAGCCTCCTTTTCTCCAGGGGGAATGTGTTAAGGGCCTCCAGCCTCTCCTCATTGTTTTTTCCATATCCTGAATCATTCAGTTGGCTCTGTGTTGCACCATCTCAACTGCCTCAATGTTCTTTTTACTCTAAGACCAGAACTGCATGCAGTCCACTAGGCATGGCATGACCAGGGCATGGACCTTATTTTGGTTCACAGTCAGTTGTCTTGGGTCCTAATTAATCCAGGGGGAAACTTTTTGGCCATTTTCCCATATTGCTTAAAAGAATGCAGATCTCTGCAGGTACTTTGAGCAGCTTCTTCAAAGAATGCCACATGCTCGGCTTTACCGGCCTCGTGCAGCTGATCCAGACCCTTGATCCTCAGGTCTTTCCGCTTAACAATGTCTGGTAACTAGAAGGTGATTAACAGAACACCCCTCTACACTGGAAAACTGGGGAACCAATACACTGGAAATATACTGTACACGATGGAGAAAGTGACTTTCCAACCAACCTAACTGGAGACAAAAAGCTGTTCACAGCAGATGGCTGAGATGAATTTTGTTCATGAGTGATTAGGATGAGGATTTCTTACCATGAATACAGGTCTTGAACACAGAGCACATACTGTAGACACAGAAACAGAAGGAAAGGTTTAGTATGAAATAGCTATGAAAATCCAGAAACCTGACTGGCTGAGAAGCTCGGAACCCAGTACTGATATCCCAGTACAAGAGCACTGGAAAAAAAATCTATGCCTTCACCGACCTGGTCACATTAAACAAACACAGCTGTATCAATACACCTCAGTTCACTTACTTGTACTGTATTTAGAAAAAAAGGAGCATCTGCCATTTACAAGCCAAACAGCAAAGTGACAATGATTCAATAGAATCACTTTTTCCTTTTCCATCTTTTTCTAATCTTTTTACTAATTTTTAATTATTTCAGTGTTTTCTTTAATGATTCTACTGGACCAATTTCTTAAACACAATAACACTCCACTTTGGGATAATAGCACTTCTTGGGCAGTGAAGGAACTTTGCTTTTGATATCATGCTTCAAATCACCCAAGGCATGCCATTATACAAGCACAAAGCACACCCTGTCATACTTTGCTGTTTAAACATCATCCTGAATTAAATAATCAGGATAGAATTAACCATTATGATGGGGGAGTCTTACTAGGGGTCTCACAGTGGTCAGGTAAGTAATAAATCATGACAGGGTGTGCATTACAGAATTTTAATGCACATACCAGAGGTGCAGTAAGGCACAAGGGCCAAGTTATTTACACCCCAGTGAAGTTTATTAAAATCCTATGGTGCGCACCCTGGCGGGGCTTATCTCCCTTAAAAATGTATCTTAGTATGTTTCTGGGGGGAGGAAAATGAGATTCGGCAATTGACTGTGCCTTTATAGAGAGTTAATGCACAGTCAGGTGACATCTATTGGCCAATGAAATGTCTAGATTTATTCTTGCCACTTTATAAAGAATGTTAGACTGAGTTTTACAATTTGGATAACATATCAGCTGTGTAATAGACTATGGAATATTTACATTCTTAAAGACTGCATTTCATAGTTTGAAATGTACTGCTACATCAATTTGAGAAAATGTTTCAATAAAGAAATACTGTACAAAAACATTTTTAAAGCTTTTTTATAATACCTAGTTGCAATGTTCTGACACACTATTTACATGTAAATTCTGTAGTGCAGTACTGTGTCAGCAACATGTGAACTGCTTCACTGAGCATTTCTGAGTAACACTTTTAGAGAGGGATGTTGCTATCAGCAAAGTATAATCCCAGTGGGCATCAGTAAAATGCAATAGCACTGTATTCCAAAATGTCTCAAACTGTAATCCCACTACACTTCCACTCTATGGGCAACCTTCAACAGTCCATACCCACAGATCCCAGTGGCTCAAGATTCGCTCTGGGTGCCTTGGGTGCTTCCTGTACCTCTTGCTCAAATTCAGTAGCAAGCCACTTAGTGAGTGCTTTAATGTGCCCACTATTCTCAGACACACTGGAAGATGCCCTGGCAATATTAGGACCCTGCTGGCTCTGCCACAGTGCTCCCTCAGTTGGCACTCATGCCCAGGGTGGAACAGCTGATCCCACACCTGTGCCACTGAGGGAAATTGGAGCATTAATGTTCCCTCTCAAACTGAAACTGCAGTCTAAGACAGGTGCCATGAGGCACCCTGTCTTTATAATGCTTGTAGTTTCTTCAGCCAAGCTACTTCCACATAAGATGATGATGTGGCATCATGCCCCCGTTGGGTACATTTCGGAGGTATACCGTTGCTACAGCGAAAATACTACAGCGACCAGTCATTTACAGTGACAAAACAACAGGTCATTGTAGGTTTCTGTAATGGTCACACTACAGCATTGAGACCCCCAGAACAGCTTCTCTGGGTGTTGCTCCCCTTCCCCAAAATATCTCTGCTGTAGAGGTTATAATATTAAGATCGGGGGGGGGGGGTGCAGGGGAAATAAAACACACCAGTATTCCTGAAGGCACAATGCGGACCATGATCGCAGTTGGCATTTGTGCCATCACTGTAAAGTCAGTCAAAAAGTTTGCTGTCGAACCAGTATTGTGGAAGCCATTTAGGGAACAACCACTTCCCCCTACTGTAAGGAGAGGCTTATTACAATTCTTAGTTACATTGGTTACTTACATGAAGACAAGATCTTTACAATTTAAACTTCATCTACAGCTGAGGCTTATTCAGGATCTGAAATCAAAATGCTCTGCTTATGACAGCACAGTCATCTCCACAGCACAGCAACATACTGCGAGGTCAGGGGCAGGTGATTATGCCTTCAGCTCCAGAATACATCTCAAGAACTGTCTGCACACTCAAATGGGTAAAGAAACAAAAAGCAGGTCAGGAATATGGTTCATACTTAGTTTATTGCTCAACTGAGCAAGTGCAGTAAAGATACACTGGCACTCTAGAGAGTGATGCTTCATTGGGGGAATAAACCTTAGTTGTAGGTAAGGGTCAAGGATCCTGCATCCTTAATAATAAATAACACAATGGCCTGAAGTTCAATTGTTTGGGAAATGTGTAACAAAGTTCTGCTGATGTCAAGTGTGAGATTCCTGCTGTGACCAAAGCCCATCTTCATGCACAATTAACAAAATCAATAAATAGTACTGTAAAGGAACCCAACTCAAGATCAGACATTACCTAAATCTGCTGCCAGGTGGAGGGGGGTCCTTTTTTTATAATCCCGGATATGCATGTCAGCGTTGTGTTTACAGAGAATCCTGACAACATTCACAGCGTCATTCTTGGCCGCATAGTGCAGTGGAGTCTGCAGGTTCTTAAATGTTTTTGCCTCTAAATTGGCTTAGAACAAAAACAAACAAAAAAAAGATAACATGTAAATCACTTGCTACTGTTGTTGCCTTCTTACTTAACCCTGGAGTCTGGACCAGCTGTCAGAACTGCCAGTGACCAGATGAAATTCACAGTTACTTCATAGAATAAGATGACCTACCAGAGGCCTCTTGGCAAAGAAGCACACCATGTAATCCTTCAGCAAGACTCTGTAGTGTATATGTATTTGTCACATGCCCAGACACACAGATTTGTGCCTGGGATGTTGCCTAGTATTATGTTTCCAATTTATTTCCTTTTTTGGGGGTGTCAATTTTTTAGCTTAAGGCAATTTCACAATTTTTCTGTTTGTGGACTTCATTACTTATTGTGTGAGAGGTGTACTTCTTCCCCCCAAGAGGATTATTTATTTTCTGCTTTTTACCTCTGGTGTTTAAGGACCTTTGTCTGTGTTTTTTCTATTAATAGGTGGCAGCATGGATGGTCACAATGTTTGAGGACCTTTGTCTGTGGTTTTTCTATTAATAGATGGCAGCATGGATGGTCACAATGTTTGAGGACCTTTGTCTGTGGTTTTTCTATTAATAGATGGCAGCATGGATGGTCACAATGTTTGAGGACCTTTGTCTGTGGTTTTTCTATTAATAGATGGCAGCATGGATGGCCACAATGTTTGAGGACCTTTGTCTGTGGTTTTTCTATTAATAGGTGGCAGCATGAATGGTCACAATGTTTGAGGACCTTTGTCTGTGGTTTTTCTATTAATAGATGGCAGCATGGATGGTCACAATGTTTGAGGACCTTTGTCTGTGGTTTTGCTATCAGTAAGTGGCAGCATGGATGATCACAGGTGATGCATGATATGATTGCTCTCGTTGATTCTTCTCTCACATATTGTAAAATGGGTTGGAAATTTCCTGCATCCTGATTGGCTACATAAGTTCTGAGACCCACATGTTAATCCTCCAGAAATGCACAGGTCAGAACAAGTTCAGGCAATGGAATTTAAAATTTGGGCAAATCACATTTATAATTCATGATCCACTTCACCCATCCTTGATGGTAATCCCAAACATGGCTGCCACCTTTACTCACTGAAAACCTTCAACAAGGCCCTTAAAAGAAAAACTCCCATAAATGGAAAAAAAAACTCCCATAAATAAAGAAAAAAAAATAATAACATTCTTTCCTCTCAATAGCCCCTCCTAACGCACACACATTTAAAAAGAAATTGAAGTACTGTACTACTCACAGTGTTAATTCATGATGTTTCTTTGGTACCCATGAAAAACCCTCCTCCTATCCTTACCAGGGCAATCTCTGCTGCTTCTCCTACCACCAGTAAAACTGAGACCTTGGCTCCATATAATGCCTTCTATTGTGTATCAGAAGATGAACATTCTGCCAGAGGAAAAGTTTAAATTCCTGTATTTCATGCAAACATTCCATTCTACTGCAGTGTGATAAGACAGATGACTGACTGATGGGGAGGCACAACATTTAACTAGTTACTTTTAACAAAAGAAAATACCTAGCCAGATCCCTGGCACCAAGCAACTGCATATCACTCTAGAATGCCAGTGACCTGGGTCCCTGCTTCAAGCCCAGGATTTCAGGAGCAGAGGCAGCAGTGAGAATTCAGAGTGTCCTTTGGATGCTCTCACCGTGGGGGCGGAGGGCTTTTGTAGCACTGCTCTGTGGTGGTTCCTGCTTATGATGCGTGCAGGTGCCTTTGATGGTGTGGGTGACCACGCACCATCAGTCCCCCCCCCCCAGGCCAGGCACAGCATGCGAGACAATGTGGGTGGGCGGGGGGAGAAAAAAGGTGGAAATGCCACCCCAGTACACTGTATAATAGCCTTGTAGTCCCCCATGACACTGGACCCCACAGTATGCCAACCAAAAGGAGCCCCTCAGCCTCCATCCAATATATGTGCACATTCTCCCTGTAGGTCATGGGGAAGCCCACGGCAAGGACAAGTTGTCAAAAATCGGATGGTAGGAGTAGGAGAATCCAGGTTATGCTCCTCCACGATGACCAGAGCGGGCCCCTGGCATGGACAATCCAGCCCCAGAAAGAGAGAGGTTGTGGGTCTGGGCTAGGATTGCAATAGGTGGGAATGCAAGGTGTAAGCAAAGCCCCTAGAATTCTGTGATTCCATGGCTGTGGAATTTTTTGCAGAATTTGCATCATGCCATGGAATATATAGTGCCGCAAAATGCATTGCTCTCAGTGAATTTTCACTTAAATATACAGTTTTAACATAGTGCCTGGCTTCCATCCCCATCTCATTTGTTCCTTAGCCTCTCCTCCATGCTCCACATGTAATGTCATTGATGACGTCACATCATATTTTACCCAATGGCATGATTGCATTCTGCCACAGAAATAAATAAATCATGCTGCAGAAATCAAAAAAATGCTGCCACAGGAGTCTAGGAGCCCTGCCACAGAAATCAGGACTGAGTGCCACAGAGAACAAGGGGCTGGGGCGGGGGGGTTAAGTCTGTCAGGTAGAGGCGGCGTCTAAGGCCTGAAGGAGTGGAGGTGCACAGGGAGGAGAATAAGGCATCACACACAAAAAAAGAAAATACCTGTTTATAATTTAAAAAGTTGAATTTAAATTGATTTAAATTTGAAATTTACACATTTAACTAGCATGATAAGACACTCTGGCTAATTACTTTTCTGGGGTTAATGAATTTCCAGGTGCTAAAGGCACCCAATCTAAGCACATTGTACTTCACTACACACCTAGGCATGCATTAACCCCAGACAAATAACACCCAGTCGTGTCCTATTGCTTATGTATAGTGCCTTTCCACCAAAAGAAAGACAAACTGGTGTTTGCCCAGAAGAAAATGAATCATAGCTGGGACTACAGTATATGGGAGTGGAACAGCTGTCTAACTTCACACAAACACATTCAATCCTATTTTGATGTACAAATATTTTTGAGATGGCAGTGTAGCAATGGCATAGGACAAGTTTAGCCCACTACACAGCCCCAACCAGTTTTGATATTACTGTACCAGACTTTCTCAGGGGATTACAGATAATTACAAAATGATCGTATGTATACCACCACAAATTAACACATTAAATTAATTTAAATATTAATTGGATTATCAATTCAAATGTTTGTACTTACAGTGCTTCCTTGTTTTGCAAAAAAAAAGGCATTTACACAGTAATAAAATTACATGACAGGCATAGGTTTTAGTGAAATGTAGATTTCCAAAGGAACTCTAGTCATTTGCAGCCTCATTATTTGCAAGTTCCTACGTCACAATGTTGTGACGTAGGAACTCACTGATAATAAGGCTGTTGACAGCATGTTCCTATGGCATTCCAGTGTGAGCTACTAAAGTGAAAGCAAACTGGCACTGGAGCAGGCACAGGTAGATGGCAGTTGGACACAAGCATTTGTCAATACTGGATGTTTGCATTCGGTATAGAAGCCCTGGCGTACTAGATAAGTTGGGGTGCCCTGTGTGAGTTATGTATTACCAAAGTTAGGAGCCTGTGTTTGTACATTTCAAAGCAGGCTCATAACTTTGTTATATTTTAATATTTTTGCCCCAGATTGTTAACATAGTCTTTTTATGACCCCACCTCATGAAAAAGAAATAGCTATATTGAAAATTTGGGGTGAAAATTGTGAAAATTACCAAAGTTAGGAGCCTGTGTTTACAAAATTCAAATTACGCTTATAACTTTGTTGCTTTTTAATATTTTTATGTCAAATTTTAAACATAACCTTCTTATGATCCTGCCTCATAAATAAGGGCACAGAAAATGTTGAACTCCTACCGGAAAGGTGATTTTGCGCAGGGACCATGAAATCACTTTTCTGGATGTAAAAACACATTTTGGCCAAGATGTGAAAAATGGCAGCTGTCACAATCATGAGGTGCTGTAAAGAAATGGCTATGTTGTAAATTTGGTGTACAAATATTGACAATTACCAAAGTTACGAGCCTGCATTCATAAAATTCAACGTAGGCTCATAACTTTGTTGTTTTTCAATATTTTTATACCAAATTTTTAGCATAGCCTTCTTATGATCCCGCCTCATGAACAAGGGCAGAGAAAATGTTCAACTCCTGGCCAAAAGGTGATTTCATGCTGGGACCATGAAATCACCTTTCGGGACAGATTTGCCTATTGTCAGTGCAATTGTTCATGAGGTGGGGTCCCAGAGAAGCCATATTGAAAAAGTCGGGCACAAATATTCAAAAATGGCCAAGTTATGCAACTAAGGTCAAAACCCTATTGGAATACATTGAACCACATACCTGTTTCCTCAGTTCACAATCCAGCTTTGAAGAGTGAAAACGTGTCTGCAGTCCACAGAACATTACAGCGCAGGACCCCCAGTGGGTAAGTAAGTGTTGGAGGTGTGGGAGGGTGGGTGCAAAGTGGGAGGGTTGGGTGGGGGGACAGTAATAGCCACAACAGATATCGATAGTTTTCTTTTACAGAGCTTATAACAAACAAACAAAAACTATGAGGGAAGGTTTTCTTTATTTTAGGTCATGACACTGGGGGATTGGGCACCCAGGGTGTCAGTGTTATGTTTGTGTGGGGGTTGGGGTGCTGAGAGGTGGGGTATAGTGGTTGGGGCAGTTACAGGGGTGGCAACAACAGAGGCAACAGTGACACTGGGGATTGGACACCCCCAGTGTCACTGTAAAAAAAAACCTGCAAGGGAAGGTTTTCTTTATTTCAGATCATGATGCTAAGGGATTGGGCACCTCCACTGTCAGTAATATGTTTGGGAGGGTGGGGGGTGCTGAGAGGGAGGGTTGCATTAGCAGAACAGAGACAGGATGTGACCGCACACTGGGAGGCGGCACAGTAATGGACCGGGATGTTGCTTATGAGGGAGTGACACTGGGGGATTGGGCACCCCCAGTGACAATGTTATGTTTGGGGGGGTGGAGGTGCTGAGAGGAATGGTTGGGTGTGGGGGACACTCACAGGGGCAGTGGTGTCAGTAACAGACATCGATGGATGGTTTCCTGTTACAGCTGCCATGAGCCCCTGCATGTTTCACATTCCAGCCATTCCGTGCTGACAGATAATGGATCAGCTTGCTTGCTGGGTGGCATAGATGAAAGGGAAGAGCCGACTCATGATTGGGTCAGCTGTTTCTTTTCAAGTTCATGCCATATCTGCTCAGCAAGCCAAAACATCATCATACTCAGCCTGCCTGTTGATTGGTGTGGCACTGGCACACCCCTAAAACACTGCTGTGAATTGAATGACAGTGCCACACTTCTCAACACCCAACTACCATATCAAAATGTTTATTGCATACACACATGCATGGCAAACATAAAAATTATAATATATAAACTAAGCATATTGACTCCTTTCCAGGCCAGCACAGTAGCCTGGTGTAACAGCATTTTTACTTAAGGGTACAGTGGTATTAACTTGTAGGCCAAGATAAGAGTTGTGCACAGACAGGTCTGCATGTTTGAAGCTACATGAATGGCCTAGTATGTATATGTAATATATGTATACATTTGCCTTTAGGGTAGATGACTGTGGACTACTGTATCTCCAGGGAGTGGGGGTGTGAGTAGTCTCTAAGTTCACACTCAGTGTGGATAGCTGACTTCATCTGACATAGTGCAGACAAGAGTGAATTCCTAGCTTCACACCCAAGGTGGATGGTAGACCACCACACCTCCTGGGGTGTGTAACTTGGTGCACACCAGATTTATGGAATCCTGTGTTTAAGGGTCATTTTCTACCCAATGTGGTAAAAGGGGGATTTTGGTGTTAGAAAGGAGTGTCCAGCTGGGCACTGGAAGGAAAGTAGGAAAAGGAAAATAGTTTAGATGGGACCAGGTGCAAGTTAACATGGTTCTCAGCTCAGTCTATACAAGCCACAGTGGTCATGAGCCAGTGAGTGGTGTGGCTTTCCCCAGTGGACCATAGAGGAGGTGCAGTTTATTGCACCCCATTATTTCTGGGGCAGCAATGGATTGGATAGTGTGATGTGCTCTCCCCTCCACTAGAGGAAGGATGTTGTTACTACCCCTGTAGTGTAAATGGTAGCATGAGATATCAGCACTGGGGATTGGGTGCCTACAATAATGGCGACCCAATCCCCAGCACATGTCTCCAGGGCTACTGTGGGGTACGGCGGCCGGATGTGGGGGGTAGGAGAATATAGCAATGGGATGTCACTATACATATGCTCATGGGGAGGAGTGAGCATGCACAGTGAGGGGCGGGAGGGAATGTGAGGGGTGGAGCCACAGTAGGTTGCCGAGCTGACCCCGTGGTATGGTGGGTGGGTTGGCAGCGATGGTCGGCAGGTTACTGGGTTTGGGTCTGGGCGCTGGTGCGTTTTTGTTGTGCCCGGCCTGAACCTTTTTCCAAAAAAATGTTTTCACCCCAACATGCACCCCCCTAGAGTTGAGAATCCTTAAGTAGAGTGCGGAGGCTCCAGCCCTCCATAAAAGATTAAAAAAGTAAGTCCCCGGCACCGTTTTGCTGTGCACCAGGGTGTCAGAGTGGAGAAATAAATTTTCGGCACTCTTGACTTCTCGATAACGGTGATCGCCTTTAGGCTTTTGCTGTTATCACATGTAACTATATTGACAGATGTTAGAATACTGTAGATAGTGGGTTTGCAATAAGCATGTGGGAGGCACTTAGGACTATAAAGGTGGCTGTTCCCCGGTGATCATCAGCTGGAGATAGTGTCCTGGGAGGGCCATTGGACCATGAGCCCCAGGAGCTGAAGGCTTGGACCCTTGCAGGTGAGCCTCATTGTGAGTTGCTACTCACTTAGTGAGAAGTTGGAGCACCAGTGCCAGAAAAGAGAGTTGCTGTTCAAAGACCATGAGTGTCATGTGGATCTTGTGCTCAACAGTCCACACCTATGGCTCCACAGAAGCAGGTGGAGGATCAGTATTCCAATCCTAGGGGGTACTTCCTGTCCCTTAGTGGAGGTGCTGGCACCTATGTCCACTGAGAAGAATGGAAGTGTAATGGGACTGCATTTCAAGGTCCAAGGGTCACACTTGTCAAGAGACAGGTACCATAGTATCACAGAGGCAAATTGTTCTGATTGGGAGACAGCCATCACACCACAAAGCAAACAAAGTAAAGCAATGTATTTGAGCAGGTTATGCTTGATGTCTCTCAGTCTTGACTCCTAACTGGTGTGTGGAACTGACCTAATTTACTTAAGCAGTGTAGGTTGATGGAGGAGAAGTGTCCAAAAAGGGAAGCTCATCTGGGGACTGGAGGGCGGCCAGACACCCCTGTGAAGACCTGGCAGAGGGCCCATGAAGAATTAGGTCCTAAGTGGAGAGGACTTGGGCAGCAGTACAGCCAATGGTTAGTCCCACCACTCTTAGACCCATGGTGTGGTTGGAAATATAAATGTTCACGCTGCATACCCCTCTTTGAGAACAATTTTCCATTGCCAGAAATCCCCGAGACCAGAAGAAGGAGCTTACGTACACCCCAAGTGTTCAAGTAAGGCTGCAATGGCATCTTACTAACATACTAACATACTAATTGCCAGCAGATTAGGCCTTACGGTCTATCGAGTCTGCTTGAACCTCAGATCCCTAGTTGGGTGCTGAGGCCCTCCCCCACCTTGTGTTCCAGAAACCCCTATCATCCATCCCCACCCCCCTGGGCCAGGCCATCATCTGATACATCCACTTTCTGTGTCTGTCCCACCCTCTCTTGAAGCCCTCCACTGTGGATCTCTGAACCAGCTCACCAGGCAGTGCATTCCAAGGGTCCACCACCCTCTCAGTGAAAAACCTCCTCCTCTTTTCCCCCCTCACCTTTCCACCTTCCAACTTCAAACCATGCCCTCTGGTGATACCTCCCTGCTTTAGTATAAAGATCCCCTCCATGTTAACCCTATTTATTCCTTTGAGGTACTTGAAGACCTCAATCATGTCCCCACTGTCTCTCCTCTCCTCCAATGAAAACAGGCAGAGCTTCTCAAGTCTGTCCTCATACGTCAAATCCCCTAGTCCTCGTATCATCTTAGTTGCCCTCCTCTGTACCCTCTCCAGGAGCTGTATGTCCCTCTTCAAGTGTGGTCTCCAGTAGTGTGCACAGCACTCAAGGTGTGGTCTAACCAGTCCATTGTACAGCAGCAGAATCACTTCCCTGCTCCTAGAGGTGATCCCCCTTATGATGCATTCCAACATCCTGTTTGCCTTGCTAGCCACTCTCCTGCACTGCTCAGAGTTATTCATACATGTATCCACCATGACCCCTAGGTCTTTTCCCCTATTGAGGCCTCCAGCACCTCCCGCCCAGGGTGTACCTGTGTTTAGGGTTTCTCCACCCAAGATGTAACACCTTGCACTTGGTGATACTGAAATTTAATTTCCAAGTGTGAGCCCAGCTTTCCAGGGTATCCAGGTCCCCTTGCAGGGCCAACCTCCCCTCTTCCACCTCAACTACTGCTCCCATCTTGGAGTCATCGGCGAAGAGACTCATTTCACACCCTATATCCTCCCTGATGTCCGCTATGTGTGCATTAAACAGGATCGGACCCAGGACCGAGCCCTGCGATACACCACTATCGACCTCTCTAGGGTTCGAGAGCTCCCCACCGACCACTACTCTCTGGGTGCATCAAGCTAGCCAGTTTTCAATCCATCTGACCATCAAAGGGCCTACTCCCAACCCCATCAGTTTCTTCACCAGACCATTGTGGGGGACAGAGTCAAACGCCTTGCTGAAGTCCAAGAATAATACATCCACAGGCTTTCCCCTGTCCAGTTCTGATGTTACACATTCGTAGAACTCCACAAGATTGGTTTGACATGATCTACCTGGCACAAACCCATGTTGCCGACTATCCAGACCTCCCACCTCCTCCAAGTACACCCACAATTGTTCCTTTAGTATACTCTCCATTAATTTTCCCACCACCGAGGTCAAACTGATGGGTCTATAGTTACCTGGTACTTCCCTCGACCCCCATTTATGGATTGGCACCACATGCGCCTCTCACCAATCCCTAGGTACCCTCCCTGTCTCAAGCGACCTGTTGAAGAGCTCCGCCAGGGGTGCAGCCAGTATGTCCGCCAATTCCCATAGTACTCTCAGATGAATGCCATCTGGCCCAGGAGATTTGTCTTTCTTTAGGGCTTTGAGGGCTATCCACACCCTTTCGGTGGATATAGCATCATCCGTCCCCTCCACCTTACTGGCCTTTTTTATCCTTATCCTGATGTGACACCCCTCGGGTACCTCTCCCTCCCTCTTGCTCCATTTCTGTTGCTCCCCTGATCCCACTCACTGCCGCTTCTATCCCCATCGTGCCTTGCTTTGTAGATATCCCATCCCCCTCCCTAGTGAGCCCAGAGGCAAAGTACTCATTTAATACCTCTGCCTGGTCCCTTACCTCTTCCACCCACCCTCCTTCTGATCTCAATCTGCTGAGATGGCCCTTAGTTTTTCTCCGCTCCCCAAAGTACTGGAAGAACCCCTTTTCCCCTCCATGTATCCCCTGTGCCAGCTGCTGCTCTTTACTGGGCTTTGCTCCCCTTATGGTTTCTTAAATTTATATTCCAATTTGTTTTGGATATTTTTATGACCACCAACCCCCCTTTCTATATTTTAACTCACTAACATTTTTAGTCAATATACATAGAAGCATAGAACCATAGAAAACTGCCAGCAGAAGAAGGCTTTGTGGTCTACCCAGTCTGCCCTCTAAGGTTGTATATACCCCTCAAGGGGCTCATAGCTGACTTCTCCCCTTCCCTGCACCCCAGTCTTTGACCTCCCCCTTATACCTATCTCACCTCCTCTTAAAGCTTTTTCCAATTTTTCACTGACCAGTGTTTCAGGTAGCTTGTTCCAGCCCTCTCTGTGAAGTAGGACTTCTTTACATCATTTTAGATCCCCCACCATCAGGTTCCTAGTTGTGAACACCCCTCTGGAGTCCACCATGTTAATACTCTGCATGTATTTAAATGTTTCAGTCATACCCCCCCCTTTCCTTTCTAGTCTCCAATGAGTACATGTTGAGGCACTCCAATCTTTGTTCATATGTCCTCACTTGTTGCCCCGTACCATTTTGGTCACTCACCTCTGCATTGTATCCAGCTTGTTTATGTCCTTTTATGGGTGTGAGTCCTAGAATTGTATACTATGCAGTCATACCAGAGTCTGTACATGTGCAATATGAATTACCTCCTTTTTGCTGCTGCATGTCAGTGCACTACTTTCAGCAGCAGAACCAAGAGGCTGGCAATTCAACAGCCATCTGGGATGAGGGCTGCCCTTAGCAGTGCATCTGAGCCCAGGGTTGGTTGGGGTTCTGGCAACATCATAAACCTCTTGAGCATTGCTCTAGGGATTTTGCACCACAAGGACTTAATGGACTACGAGTCTTTTCTGTCCATAAATTTCTGCTTCTATAATGTCATCAGAATTCCTCAACGGAATCACAGCCTTGCTGCTAATGGTTTCTTATTTATCACTAATAAATATACACAACAGCCCACTGGGACCAAGCACTCTGTGTGAGATTTCAGTTTACTGTGTGGCAAATTAGCATAATTACCTTTGGATTGCATTGCGTTCCTGCAGAGAATGGATATTTTTTTTTGCTTACAGCTTCAGAAAACTGCCCAGAATAATCTGAGGGTCAGTATTTTTTTTTTTTATTTGTGGATTTGCATTACTTATGTGGGTTTAATTGTATATCTATGAATATGGTGAAAGATCAGTAACATGACCAACATTGTGTCTCCATGTTTCATTCTTACCATTATTCTGAATTAAAAATTGAACCATCTCCACATAGTCAATAGCAGCAGCCACATGAAGTGCAGTGACCCCGAAACTGTCCGCTGTGTTGACATCTGCTTTCCGATCTAGGAAAAACCTCATCACATCTACATGCCATGCTCGAGCAACCTGAAGGAAAAGTTACAACCAAACAGGGATCACTGTTATTTGTCAGAGATCCTCCATTCAGCTTTTTCAGTGACAATTAAGAACTGTTTTCCTTACTGTTACTGCACTGGGGAGGTGACCCTTATTAGGTCAACCACCATCTCCTAAGAATAATGCAGCCCTTACAATCCCTGAGAGTGTAGACCCATAGCAGGGCTCCTGTGCAGGCACTAAGGAAAGAATGAATGCAGTTTCAAGGATAGGGCAGGGCAGGTAGAGGATAGCGGTCATAATCCTGTTAGTCTCCCTCCTCCCACATTTAAAGAGCAGGTAGCTACTAAAATAAAAGGTTTAAAAAGATTATATTTACAATTATTATCTTCTGATGCTTGTAAGGAACTTTGCAAGTCTAATTAAATATTCATGAGCCTAGCAAGGCTCCTGATTGGCCACTGGATCAGTCATTAGTCTCTTAGAAATGACTGATCCAGTTACCAATCCATGTTGCACATAGCAATGTATGCTAGTGAGATATTCTCATGCCACACTGTTCCCTTCACAAGACTCAAAACATCAGCTGTAAGTAAGAGTGCTCTGATTCACTAGAATCTGTTCCGTGAGGTCAGAGCTAGAATTTTAGTAGTTTTATTTCCAGTTCCAGTTCCTACCCAGCTCCATTTATGGAATCAGAACAGAATCAGGAATGAAATCGGAATTTCCAATTCTGCATCCAACCCAGCAGAACCCCCTCTCCATGCAAAATCAAAGTAAAATGATACCCCCATTGATTCAGGCACAACTTTTTCCCTCTCTGAGTCCCCTTCCCCCCACCTGGTCTTTCACTTCATTTATTTCTTATTATTGCACACCTGATGAGCAAAATGCCGGTTTTCACAGGTGACAAGTGGGAGTATACAGAACACGTAAAACAAATACAATATAACATTACATAACAAAACAAGATAGACAATACAACAATATAGAATTGTTAACAGCATAAATAGACATAATTACATAAAATAACAAAAATTAAAAAATTCTACTTCTTACACTCACAATGCTGTAGGTCTTTTAAAAACAGCATCAGTCCCCTTTTGAAATTAATAACTGATTTATAATTGAGGAGCTCACCAGGCAGTGAATTAAAAAATTGGGGGAACCTAAAAAGAACAGATCTTTGGCCTATTACCTTACAAAACAATGTAAGCTTAAAGGTAAAGCGAGATTGAGATCTAGTATCACATCCATTAATAATCCTAGGGAAAAGACTGGAGATAGAATTTGGGAGATAACCTGAAATAACTTTAAACATAAAAGTGCCAATTTTAAACTGAATTCTGTTATCCAATGACAAACTATTAGACTGTTGATAAAGGGAACAATGGCGGGAATGAAAATGAGCATTCAACATAAACCTAAGAATAGTATTATATGTAACCCAAAGATGAGCTACTGTAACAAAGTATTACTGGTAGCTGAATAAACAATAAGTACATAATGTGACACATGAAGTAAAAAACTATGGGCTAGAAAGACTCTAGCTTCAGAGGTTAAACAGGGTTTTATTTGATAAAGCCCCCCTCCAACCTTTGATGGATTGTTTTCCTAACACTGTTAGAATAAGTTTCAAAAGAAAGATTAGAACATACATACAAACATACGAAGAAGCCAGCAGAAGAAGATCATTTGGTCTATCAAGTCTGCTCATATTGCTGGGTCCACAGCTTGAGCTAATGCCCCTGCTCTCCCTCCCCACTCCTCCCATCCTCTCTACCCATGATCCTTACCTTCCACCATGCCTATCCCAGCCCCTCTTAAAGCTACCCACTGTCTTCAATGAGATGACCTCTTCCAGCAGGGCATCCTAGGTGTCCACTGTCACAACCCCACTCAGCAGGTCAGGCCTCCTGCTCTCACAGTGCCAACCTCCGAGCACAGTATTGTGAACAGTTAACAGAATAGGGTAACCCTCCTGTCTGTAGTGTGGGTTCGAATCAACCTTTGGTCTCAAGCTCTGGAGGGATTCAAACTGTGAACCTCTTGCTAGCGTACCCAATGTACAGGCTCAGATAATTCTGCTCTTTGGGGGGCCAGATATCTTTCACCTACGGGCACCTAACCAGGTGTACAAAATGAACCCTTAAGAACTCTGTGAAAGACCTCAGAATAAACTCTTACCTTTTCCCTGTTTGGTAAACCAGTAAGCTTATGCACAATGTCAGCTTTAACCATATATGCTTCACTTGTGAAAGAAAGAATTTCAAAGGCACACCAAGTAGTCTCTAAAATTAGATGTTTACTTAAAAACAGATAAAAATGTAAAATATAAATACAGAACCATATATCACAAAACATACAAACCACCTTATAAAAAACAGGTTTAAAAGTGCAATTTCCTACCAACCATACACTTAGCCTTGCTTAGCTAATGAATTCTTATATTCTTATAGTACTGAAGATGTTATAGCTTCAGAGTCCAAACATGTATGAGTCTAAATGGAATACAGACTACAGTTTAAAAATGCTGTGTTTCAACCCTCTTCATGATGTCATCATCTAGCTCCTCCCTTTCAGGATACATAAAAAAATGTATATACACAAAACAGGAAGTCCCATCAAGGTATTGAATTTTGTGACTCCAGCAAGACTCATTTTCCAAATGATGACACTCTTAATTAAGACTGATTTCTCAGTCCCTTTGATCGATGAGCAGTTTCCTTTCTCAAACACATCAAAGGACTTTTTATGACACCAGGTGCAATTAACTGACTTTCCTGAGGATGTCATAAAATGGATATTCCACTTCCTTATGACACCAGCTTCAATTAACTGACCTTCCTGAGGATGTCATAAAATGAATATTTCAGGTCTAAGCATCAAACAACACAGATCCTAAATAAGGCTATAAAATGTGAGTTTTTGCAAGTTAACCTCATCACAGAGATCTGCTGTTTAACATATATCCTGTCTTTTGAACTGATACCTGGGGGGGTTATCCAGGCACAGCATTTCTCATGACAGACAATGACACTAAATTTTTTTATATTACAAAAAGCATAGATTAATCAGAACCAGCTGTCCAAGTGTCACATCCACCACCTTCTCTGTGAAGAAGTGCTTCCTGACCTCCCTCCTAAACCTCCCACCCTCCAGCTTAAGACTGTGCCCCCTCGTGTTATGGTTGCCGCTCAGCTTAAAGAGACTCCTTATCAACCTTATGTATCCCTTTCAAATACTTGAAAGTCACAATCATGTCCCCCCTTCTCTCTCTCTCTCCTGTCTTCCAGGGAGTACATGTTCAGTGCCCTCAATCTTTCCTTGTATGTCTTACCCTGCTGACCCACTATCCTCTTGGTAGCCCTCCTCTGGTCCTTCTCCAGCAGGTTAATGACCTTTTTTAAGGTGTGGGCACCAGTAGTGAACTCCATACTCTAGATGCAGCCTTACCAGTGAACTGTACAAGAGCAATATAACCTCCTCTCTCCTACTACTGATCCCCCTAGATATGCATCACAGCATCTTGTTTGCCTTTGCTGCTGCTTTCTTGCACTACATGGAGTGCTTCAGGTCACTAGTGATCATCACTCCCAGGTCCTTCTCCTCCTCTGATGTAGATACTTGGACTCCACCCAGGTAGTACTCTGTCCTGGGATTCTTGGCTCCAATGTGCATAACTTTGCATTTCTTGACATTGAAGCCAAGCTGCCAGATCCTGGACCACCTCCCCAGTTTTTCCAGATCTTCCTGTAGTCCTATATCCCTTCAGCTGTGTCCACTGTCCCACACAGATTGGTGTCATCTGCAAATAGATACATTTTGCCCTTAATGCCATCCCCAGTGTCACTGACGAAGACATTGAACAACACAGGCCCCAGTACCAAGCCCTGTAGGACCCCACTGGTTACCTCTCTGGTGCCAGATAACTCTCCCCCACAACCCCCCCTCTGGGTTCTGTCCCATAGCCAGTTTTCCACCCATCTGGCCATCTTTTCCCTGACCCCAAGATCCACCAACTTCCTGATCAACCTTTTGTGGGGCACAGAGTCAAAGGCCTTGCTGAAATCAAGATAGAGGATGTCTAACGCTTGGCCTCTGTCTACTGTCTTAGTGACACAGTCAAAGAAGTCAATCAGATTCATTTGACATGATTCCCCACCTGATCCCATGCTGCTTCACATCCTGGAGACCATGCTCCTCTAGATATTCCACCAACCTTTCCTTTAGTATGGTCTCCAAGAGCTTGCCCACAATGGAGATCAGACTGACTAGTCTGTAATTCCCTGGGTCATCCTTGGGACTGCTTTTGCAGAGGGGCACTGCATGTGCTGTTCTCCAGTCCTGTGGTACCATGCCTGACTCTAGTGAACTATTAAATAGGTCTGCTAGTGGCCCTGCCAGCTCCTCAGCCAGTTCCTTTAGTACCCTTGGATGTACTGTTCGGGCCTGGTGATTTTTCCACCTTCAATGTCAGCAGCCCCTCCCTCACTCTATCCTCCACTATCACTACATTTGTGTTCCCTTCCCTCCTGCTCCTCTTTTCCCTCCTGAAGGCACTGGTTCATTCTTCTCCCTGGTGAAGATGGAACAGAGAAATTCAAAAGAGCATGGGGTAACTACATGGAACTAGGAAGCGGTGGGGAGAGAGGGCAGAGGGAAGGGAGGTAAAGGGGAGGTGGAGGGCTATCTTGGGCAGACTCAATGGGCCAAATGGTCCTTTTCTGCTGGCATGATTCTATGATTTTTATTTATTTAGTTTTTGTTTACCAGGTAGGTGCGCTAGCCATGAAATGACTATTTTCAGGCACAACCTTGGAGAGTACAAATAATCTTAGTCAAAATACATGGCATGAGTACAGGAATATTACATATATCATAGGTCAGAATCAGCTAAAAGGATATATACAGCCAATGAAGCATAACAGGATATCAACAATCACATATACAGTCAAATAACATACCATAACATGAAATATTAGAAATTACATAGGGTCAGAGAAGGTAATTAACACTGCGAATGGAAAACAAATAGCACCACAGGGTGGTCAGACATATATGTTAGGGTTTGTCACAGCAATCAGACGCAGGGCTCAAAATACTATAAGGGGAGACAGGATTAGGCCAGGTTGAGATATGCTTGGGGAGTGTGCAGGAGGTAACAATAAGGTTGGAGAAGATTTAAGTTGGATCAAAGCAGGTGCAAGGGTCAGCTTGGGATAGATGATGGCGCAGCTCCCTTTTAAAGCTGTAATGGGAAACTGCCTGTCAAAGTGCAAGGGGAAGGCAGTTCCATAGCTTAGGAGCTGAGTGGTGAAAGGCTCTAGAGCCTTTAGTTGAGTTGCATCTAGGCACATTAAGTATGGACTTGTCAACTGATCTTAGGCTATAGGAGGATGTTTACAGTATAAGCATCACAACGAGCACTGAGGGAGTCTGATTTCTGATTATTGAGTCAGTCTGAGAGCCAAGACAATATTTGTGGCAGGCAGAGGGGGAGAACCAGCTGAGGTCTATAAAGTTGGCAATAGTGCTTAAGCCAAGGTGATGAGGAGGCGTATCAACAAATATTATTATATGTCACGTCCCATTTATGTAGTATGGTTTTAAGTGCAGCAGCATGGGTAGGAGCACCATATGTGAGGGCAGGGAGAAGGCTACCTCTGGCAATGGTCGGCTTAGTAGTGGGAGTTAGCATAAAGCTAGTCTTATAAGTGACCCCAAGTTTAGCATTCACCGCTTTACAGGTAGACTGAATATGTAGATTGTAGTCCAGGGATTGGTTCAGAAGAACATGCAGGTACTTGAAAGATGTAACACACTCTTTTTGTGCACCACCTGAGTCCTGTACAACCAGTGGCATTTGACGTGCCCTGAGCTTGCGGGCAGATCCAAATAGCATGGCTTGCATTTTCTTAGCATTGAGTACAGGCTTATGGTCTGACAGCCAGTTCTGCACATTAGCGATATCAAAAGAAAGGGATGCACTTAAGATGGCCACATTACTTGAGCATGTACAGAGTGCAAGGTCAGCTGCATAGAGAATAGATGAACATGAATGTATAACCTCTGCTATGTAATTAATAAAATGTGAGAAAAGAAGGGGTCCCAGGATAGAGCCTGGGGTACTTCAATGTTGATAATAGCACTATTCGATAAGGAGGAGGAGTTACATTTTATGATTTGAGTCCTATTTAATAGATAGCTTCTGTACCAGTCAATAACAGGGGGAGAGAATCCCAGATTACGAAGAGTAGATATGAACAGGGGGTGATCAACAAGAGTAAAGGCCTTTTTGAGGTCTAGAAAAACTGCCCCAGTCAATAGTCCAGCATCCATATTTGTGACCATGTCAGTGGTAAATTTTAGAAGAGCTGTGGAAGTACTATGACCTTTCTGGAACCCATGTTGAGTGTCTGAGAGCAGGCTATATTTTGTTAGGTAGTCAGTGGTTTGAGTTGCAACTAGTTTTTCTAGAATTTTACTCAATACCAAAAGAATGGCTATGGGCCTGTAATTTGTGATCTCTTTAGGACCACCCTTTTTAAAGACAGACGTTGCACAGGCTATTTTCCAAAGGTCAGGGATTCTATGATTCTATGATTTAGTATCTCTGCTTTTCCCTCATTATCCTCCACCCACTCCACCCCTTTCTTAAGCCTAACAATCCCTTCCTGCTTGTCCCTTTTCTCACTTATATAGTGAAAGAAAGCCTTCTCCCTCTTCTTAATACCTTCAGCTATCTGAAGCTCCTTCTGTGCCTTTGCTAGCCAGACTTCCTTACTTGCCTCACTAGCCAACCTTAGGTAATTTTCCCTATCCACCTTTCTCTTAATCTTCCTGAATTTTCTATAGCACAGCCTCCTTTCCCTTACAGTCTGGGCAACCCCAGAACTGAACCAGCTGGGTGCTTCGGCCCTTGTGTTCTTCCCCCTGAGCCTAACACACTCATCTGTGGCAACCAGTAGTCCTTCTTTAATGATAAGCCACCTTTGGTCCACCCCCATATCTGCTCTGATGCCTGCCAGATGGCTCCTTAGCACTTAGTTAGAGTCTAAGAACAACCCTAATAACAACCCTAGATACTTGAAATGGTCGACTAACTCAATTTTATTCCCACTTATTGGTGGAAATTAAATTTGGTATCTCCCATATATAAGAAACAAAAACAGTGAGGTAAGATCCTCACTGTTTTGTTTATTAGTAAATAACATAGCTTTATTTGTTTTTTTTAATTTAAAACCATATAATTTTGAAGTAATCAATTTTGAAAGGTAACAAAATCACACTGAACCTTCCCAGTAACATCATTAGGTTTTGGACTAACCCCAAATAAAATGGCATCATCGCATACATGATCATTGATGTCTGAGAGCAAACACTGGGAGCAAAATTCATATATAGGAAAATATTAGTGGCCCCAGGATAGAGCCCTGGGGCACACCACAAACAATTGATTTTGACTGTGAGAATTTGTCTCCAATAGACATAATATGAACTCTGTTACTTAAGTAATCTATAAACCAAGCAATAGCATCTGTGGAAAAATGTAATTTTTGAAGTATACCAGTGATCAGACTATGTTCAACCAAATCAAAGACCTTGGTGAGGTCCACAAAAACAGCTGCAACAGAGTGCCATTTATCTAGGGCACTCTGTATGCAGCTAGTGAACCCCACCAAGGCCATCTCAGTATTATGATTAGGTTTAAAACCATGTTGTTGTGGTGTTAATAAATCATACTTGTTCAAGAAATCAGTTGTCAGGTCTAAAATGATCTTTCCAAAATCTTTGACAATGGAGAAAGGAGAGAAATGGGATGATAATTCAAAGCTTGAGTGGGATCACCATTCTTAAAAATGGGCTTGATAGTGGTACATTTCCATTGAGTCAGAAATAGACCAAAACATAAAGAAGCATTAAAAATAATAGAAAGTGGCAATGCGAAGAAGGATTTTACTCCTAACTTGATAATCCTGAAATCTATTCCTTCATGTGATATGGAAGGACGAGGATCTCTACCTAGAATATATTTTGTAACTACCTCTGGGGAGACCTTTCTAAAATAGAACTTTGGAATTTGGTCATAATTAGTGGGGATACAATTATCACTAATGGGGGGGTGAAACCTATAGCAATCAAGGTCACCAAACAAATTATTAAAAATCTCTAATTATTAAAAATCTCAGAAACAGTGACTGGATCACTAGTTAAAGTGTTACCATTACACAGTGAAAAAGTTGACTGAGTTTTTTTCATAGGATCATAGGATGTTTACGAGTTCAGTGGGCAAGATTGCCCTTTATGGACTTGCCGCCAAAACTTATTGGTGGAAATTAAATTTGATATCTCCCATGTATAAATCCAAATTTGTTTTGAACAAATTACTAGAGGTACTAGTTACAATGCTGTCTGGAACTGCATTCCAGGAATGAATTACTCTCTGTGTGTACCACTGATTTCTCTTTTGTGTGTTATTTTGAGTACCTTTTAATTTCAGGGAATTCGATCTGGTGTTAGCTTTTGACAAATTTCTAGTTAAACCTATGGTTTCCAGTATTGAGTCATTATTAAAGGCTTTGTGTGTTAGACATAAATCTCCTCGGAATCTTCTATACTCTATTGAATAGAGACCCAGAGTTTTTAATCTTGTTTTGTAATCAAATTCCTTTACAGAATAAACTTTTTTGTAGCTTTTTGCTGCACTTTTTCTATAAGTTTTTGTTTCTTATTAAATGCGGTTCTACAAGTAAGGAGCAGTATTCCAGATGAGGTCTAACAAGACCAGCATATAGAGGGATGATCACCTTTCTGTCTCTGCTTTTAATGTTTCTGAGAATGCAACTTAGTATTTTGTTCCCTTTTTTGACAGCATTTTTTGTATGCACCTCAAATGTAAAGTCTCTTGAAATAGTTACTCCAAGGTCTTCTTCATATTCTGGTGTCTGTAAAATGATGTTATTCATTTTATATGTGTAGCATGGGTTATTTTTTTTAAATGCATCACCTTACATTTTAATTAATTAAATAATGAATCATTTTTATTTACCAATTTTCAAGGTAAGTTAAATTGTTTTGCAATTCAAGAGCAGAGTTTGAATATGTAATAATACTGCCCAGTTTGCAGTCATCTGCAAATTTTGCCAACCAGCAATTATTGGTCAATGGGCTCATGGAGGATATTAATATATAAAATAAAATTGTTCCTAGGACAGAGTCCTGTGAAACCCAGCTGGTAACTTGTCCCCAAGGTGAAAGATAACCTTTTATTGAAACCTGTTTCCTTTCCCTAATAAGTCATTCTGGATCCCCCAAGTTCTTTTAGCATCCCCAAAGGAATTTCTTTGCTCAGACAAAAAGAACTGAGTCTTTGCCTTCCTAATTTCAGTTTTACACCTATTACTGAATGTTTTATAATTCTGCAGAGAAATAGCATCTTGATGTTTCCTATAGACTTTCCAACTTTCATCCCTGTTCACATCAGTTGCAAAAGTTCTGGAGAGATCTATGAATGTTTATTAGCCCGTATTCTCATTCTCTTTAAGGGGAGAATTCTATCAGTTATAGAAAAAAACACCTAGAAAAGAAATCAAACATAGTAGTAGGATCTATAAGAGATTCAAGCTGCATCCAATCTGGACTGGTCTGGAATGGGTCCCTCCACTTCCTTGTATCTGGTGGTCATGGGCAGGTGGTGGACTGGTGCTGGTGACTGGGTGTCTGTTACACAGGTAGTGGTTTGGTTGGTGGTCTGGAGTTCAAGCTGGCCAGTAGCTTCTCTTCTCTCCCTCTCCCCCGTCTCCTAAAATGGCCACTGTTAGTACTTGCTTCCTCCATCACTCACTCACACTTCCCCTGGCATGGTTTTGAGTTGGTATTTTATTTCTGCAGGTCCTCTGACCTATGCCATCCTACCCCAATCCACCACCCCAATCCACCATCGTATCATGCCAATCATCAGTGCCACAGTAGAACAGAGTATTTACTCCTGATCTTATATTTGCTGGGACAATTGGGGATTACCTACTGGCATCATACCCAAGGTGACCTGAGCAGACATCAGCCTGTCCCACTGGTACTCTGTGTGGTCAAAAAATTATTTGTTTATTGAAAGAGATTTACCAGGAAATACATACTGAGCCATAAAGCTTGTTTCCAGATGTTTCCTTGGAGAACAGGGGGTGGGAATAAATACATAGTATAAGCAAAGCACAGTAATCTGATAAGCACAAGGCACTGCTATGTACAGTATATACAGTAACACAAATGGCAAACTGCTAAACAAGAAAGATAGATAGGAAAGGAGGAGAAAAAAGAGGGGTGGGGAGCGGGGAGGAGGGAGAGGATGAAAGAGAGTGCGAATAGATTGGGGAGCGGGAGATAGGGAGGAAAAGGGCTGAAGGAAGGATGGTAGTGGAAGGAGGGGAGGGAAAAGGAGGGGAAAAGGGAAGAGGAAGAGTGTGTGGAGTTTGAAACATATAGTAGTAGTAGTATTGTAGCTTGGGGACTGGCAGCGGATGGGGAAAAAGAAAGTGGGGCAAGATATTAAACTAAGGGCACTTGCAGGTGGGAGATGTATGGGCTTGGCGTAACAAAGAAAGAGAGCATTTGGAGGAGGCAGAGCAAATTGTAAGGGGAAGAGAGTTCCAGATTTTAGGAAAGCAGTAAGAGAAGGCATTCTGTCCTACAAGGGATTTACAAGAAGGGAGCATTAGGGAGCGATAGCTTGAGTTACGGAAAGAGTAAGAGGAAGGAGGCATAGGGGAGAGAAGAGGACTGAGATAAAGGGGGAGGGAGGACAGCCAGAATTTAGAGATGAAGAAGGCACAGTGGGTTAGGCGTCAATCTACCAAGGAGGGGAGGGAGAGATCAGAGTACAAAGAACAGTGGTGAGTACGGGAAGGACAGGACAAGGCAAATTGGCAGAAGGAGTGGAAGAGGGGATCCAGTCTGGCCAAAGAGGACTTGGGTGCAGCGCGGTAAACTATGTCACCATCAAAGCTGGGAAGTATCGTCTTTGAAATGATTTCCTGGTGAGCAGGTAAAGGGATACCGCTTTTGTTCCTATAAAGGGCACCAAGCATGGGGTGGAGTTTTTTATCAATATTTGCTGAGAGAAGCCAAGGTGTCTGTCAAATTCCAGAGTTGGATGCTGATAGTCCCTCATTTTCCCTTCCCATCAGACCTGTGATAGCTGGCAGTTGGGCTTAGCACTGCATGGAGTCAGATGGGTTCGGCAGCAGCAGGCATCATTTAATGTTTTCTCTCAGGGAGACTGGATCACTCGAGGAGACCGAGGAGACAACATACAGCCTGACCCTGAATGGACTTTAGGGGGGAAATGAATCCAGCTAAGGCAGGTGAGGAAGGAATTTCCCTTGATGGCAAGGCAATAGCCGCTGGAGACCAGTTGAGCTCAGGACTAGTCAAGACTGGGATGCTCCAGTCCAGAGATGTTCAAGGGACTGTGGTGTGGTGGACTAGTCACTGATCTCTTATCATCTGACCTCAGCTATGTGATAACTGGAGGTGGGGCTTAGTCAGAGTTGAGGTAGCAAGTGAGTTTTGTTTTCTCAGAAGAAGCCAGAAGGGGAAGGAAACATATTCAATTCAGTGCTTTACAGTAACTGGTAATTGCTATTATTCTTTTAAACTTAGATTGTGGGCTTTTAGTGACACTGTAATTTCTTTTGTCTTTACTTAGAATTGTTTTTGGGATGTTGAAAATTTAAAACATAGTGGTAGTATATTTATTTGCTGTCTTTAATTGCTGCAAATTTTCACCCCCCCCCAACTCTTAATTATATGCCCTGTTAAATCTGATTGACAGGAGCTAAACACAGAGGATAGTAAGGAGTGTGGAGTAGGAGGGGCATAAGGGGGAAGAAGCCCACCTTCAGCATGACAAGTGTTTTGACTCATATATTTATTTATTGGTTTGTTTTCATGTTTTAAAAAGAAAAGTATCTGAGGATCAGCGGCAGGATTTTTAGGACAGTAAATTAATAAAAAGGGAACTAGGAGAGCTTCAGTAACAGACAAGTAGTGGAATAGCAGTATAATTGCAGTATAATGTGAGGAGTGGTGCAATGCAGTGGTTGTGGGGCAGCCATATTCAGGCAGACCTCCTGGACACTGAGGTGCAGCCCTATCTGCATGCATCTCTCTGGACTGTGGGATGAGGTAGACAGACTCAGAGCGGAAGTAAACTGGGTCAGGAGTACCATCACCCCTATCCAGAGACTACCCAGTCCAATGCAACTGCCTCAAAGGATGCCGAGAACGAGGAGCACTTGGATGACAGTGGGCTCAGAGAGGGTTAGAGCAGTTAGGCAGAGGCACATCCCAGATCCTATTCCACTCAAGAACTCACTTATGCCACACTGGCAAATGGGGACAACCAAATAGAGGTACCCAGAAGTGGAAGGAAAGGATGTGGAGGTTAGCCAAGGAGGTGACCTCAGCAGGAGAGCAGTGGACCCCAGAGGAGGAGGAAGTGAATCCTGGTGGGGGACTCCATCATAGAGGGATCCAGCTAGGAACACAGGAGGGGAGGACAGGGAGGTGAGGTGCCTACTAGGTGCCACGGCAGGAGGATGGAAGGAAGATCCTGGGATCACTGGGAAGGCAAGAAGGAGGGTGAGTTGATGTCATATCTACCTAGGTACTAATGACCTGGCAAATGGGGAGCCAAAGGAAGTTCAGGAAGAGTTTAGGAAATTGGGGAGGGGTCTCAATCAAGTAGCTACTTCTGTCACTTTCTCAGAAGTGCTACCTGAGAGAGGCAAGGGAGAGCACAGGGGTGCATGCACCAGGAACTTTAACTCATGGTTGAAGAACTGGTGCTGTGAGGAAGGGTTTGGATTCATTGGTGACTGGGGACCCACCTGGAGGGATGGAGGTTTGTTCAAGCCTGACGGCCTGCATCCATCCTGGAGGGGGAATCCAAGCACTCAATGATAAGTTTAAATGCTACATTGACCAGCATTTAAACTAGCAAACGGGGGTGGCAGGCCAGCAAGGAGGGTACCTACTTGCTCACCCCCCACAGCTAGCAGTGGAACCAGTGAACCGGAGGAGTGGCTATCTCTACAAAGCAGTGTGCAAAAGGTGAAGATTAGCACCCAAGAGGTGGATAGGCAACAAGGATAACCAGGGATAAAGGACAACCAAGGAAGGGGGCTGGAGTAGAACAGCAAAACAGTCTAGCGAGGTCAAATCATGGAAAGCCATGTGTGCCAACGCCAGGAGCCTTAGCAACAAGATGGAAGATCTGGAGGCTGTCATGGTGCAGTCAGACCTGGACATTGTGGCCATCACTGAAACCTGGTGTAATGATAACCACGACTGGGAGATGGCCATACCTGGCTACAACATATTCAGAAGAGACAGGGCAGGTAGGAAGGGAGGAGGAGTGGCACTGTATGTGAAAAATGACATAAGGGCCACAGAGATCCAGGAGGAACAAAATGGGGGAGAGATACTGTGGGTTAAGCTGGAAAGGAAAGGAAAATGGGGCCAGCCATCCGCACAGGTGTGGTCCATAGACCACCAGCCCAGGAGGAAGAAACAGATAGGGAGCTGATACTAGCCATCCAAAGGATGGCAGACAAGGGTGAGGTAGTACTGGTTGGAGACTTCAATATTCCAGATGTGGACTGGAGCATCCCAGCAGCAGCATCAACTAGGAGCAGATTTATCCTGGACGCCCTTCAGGGTGCCTTCTTCAAGCAACTGGTCATGGAACCAACTCGGCAGAAGGCAATACTGGACCTTGCTTCAAAACAGGGACAGTGTGATGGGGGCAACAGGGGGGAGCACCTGGAGAACAGTGACCACCAGTCACTGTGGTTTGAAATCACAGAAAGAGCAGAACCAAACCACACAAAAACACGTATCCTGGATTTTAGGGGGGCAGACTCTGGGAAAATGGGGAGATACTTGAAAGAGGCATTAAGGGGAATGGGGCAGGAATCATGGGTTGAGGAACAGTGGGCAGTATTTAAAATGGGGATTACAAGAACAACAGAATTATGCATTAAGCAGGTTAGCAAAAGGAAAAGGAAGAGGAGACCATTATGGTTTTCCAAAGAGCTAGCAAAGAAAGTGAAAGCCAAAAAGATTGCATTCAGGCAATACAAAAAGACACAGGCAGAAGGGGATAGGGAGAAGTATGAGGAGGAGCAAAGAGAGGCAGTAAGGGAAGCCAAAGCTCAGACAGAAGAACACATTGCAAAATCAGTGGGTAGAGGGGACAAAACCTTTTACAGGTACATAAGTGAAAAAGGAAAGACAAAGGGAGGGTAAGTGAGACTGAAGGGGAGGATGGGGGCTGCATGGAGGATGACAACAGTAAAGCTGACATGTTGAACAGGTATTTCTGTTCAGTCTTTACTGAGGATTAGAGGGTAATGGGTCTGAAGGGAGTACAAGGGGTGAGAATGGTGCAGAAATGGACACAAGTCCCTTTACACGAGAAAGGGTCCTGAAGGAACTGGAAGTAATAAGAGTTGATAAAGCAATGGGGCCAGATGGGTGCACCCAGGGTCCTAAAGAACTAAGAGAGTGGTGGCTGAATCTCTGGCTATCCTGTTTAGCCGATCACTGGAAACAGGGAAGGTACCCAAAGACTGGAGGACAGCAGATGTAGTCTCCTTATACAAAAATGAGAACAAAGAGGAAGCGGGGAACTACAGACCAGTCAGCCTCACCTCGGTAGTGGGGAAGATCATGGAAGCACTACTGAAGGAGAGATTGGTGGAACATCTGGTTGTCAATGGACTACAGGACCCAAGGCAGCACAGTTTCACCAAGGGGAGGTCATGTCAGACCAACCTCGTTGAATTTTTTGACTGGGTGACTAGGGAGGTGGATCAGGGGAGGGCAGTGGACATGGCCTATCTGGACTTCAGCAAGGCCTTTGACACTGTGCCACATAGAAGACTATTACACAAACTGGGGAATATGGGTGTGGGCAGGACAGTAGTGTGGTGGGTAGGTAACTGGCTGGGCAGCAGGACACAGAGGGTGGTGGTAAATGGCTGTCACTCCACAGAGGAAGAGTGACCAGTGGGTACCACAGGGATCAGTGCTGGGACCGGTCCTATTCAACATCTTCATCAGTGACATTGCGAGGACCTAGAAGGTAGAATTTCACTATTCGCTGATGACACAAAGCTCTGTAACAGAGTAGACACACCAGAGGGTGTAGACAGAATGAGAAGGGACCTGCAGAAACTTGAAGAATGGTCAGGAGTTTGGCAGTTGAAATTCAATGCAAAGAAGTGCAAGATAATGCATATGGGGCACAAAAACCCTGGCACAATATATCAGTTGGGGGGTGAGGATATAGCATGCACCAAGCAGGAAAGGGATCTTGGGGTTATCATCTCTGATGACCTCAAGGTAGGGAAACAGTATGACAAGGCAGCAGGTAAAGCAAATAAGATGCTGGGATGTATAGGCAGGGGCGTCACCAGCAGGAAAAGGGAGGTCATAATTCTGCTATACAAGACACTAGTGAGGCCCCACCTGGAGTACAGTGTACAGTTCTGGAGACCTTACCTACAGTATGTAAGGACATAGACAGGGTAGAGAAGGTTCAGAGGAGGGCAACAAAGATGGTACATGGATTGCATCACAGGTCCTATGAGGACAGGTTGAAGGAATTGAATATGTACTCCCTGGAGGAGAGGAGGGAGAGAAGGGAGAGAGGGGATATGATAGAGACATACAAGTATCTTACAGGGAGGAACAGAGTGCAGGGATACACTATTTTTAAGTGAAAAAGATCTTTCAGGACTAGAGGGCATGGGATGAAGTTGGAGGGAGGACGATTCCGAGGAAACGTGAGGAAAAATTTCTTCACAGAACGGGTGGTGGACAAGTGGAACGCCCTGCCAGAGGAAGTGGTGAGGGCTGAAACAATCACGGGATTTAAGAATGCATGGGATAGACATAAGGGAATTCTGGAGGTCAGGGGTAAGGGGCAACAGACTTCTAGGAAAACATAAACTGAACTTACAAGCTCAAATGGGCAGACTGGGTGGGCCACAGGCCCTTATCTGCCGACACTGTCTATGTATCTATGTATGTATCTATGTATCATTGGTCAGAGGAGTTGGAAGGACCTGTCACACAGGGACAGGATGGAGGAGCAAGCACCCACCTAACCAGACAGTAAGGGGGGCAGGAAAGAAACAACAGGGGATGGGAAATGTGATTCCAGGAGGGAGGATTTTATGTTAACTAGCTGGGGAGAGTTTAATTTTCAATGGTTTTACCACTGTCAGGTGTGGAATCAGAATTATAATCCAATCCCGCATCCAAGCCATTTTTTCAGAATTTGGATTTTTGGTCTTCCATACTGAAAATACAAGTTCCCAAAAAAGCTTGAAATCCAAAGTATCTGATTCCATTGGACAGATTCTAAACAACCCTACCTATCAGCAAAAAAAAACGAATTATCAAAAACCAAGAGTGTCATTGCGATTAGACATATAATCAGAATAACAACCTCAAAGTCGGTCATTTTCTAGGGTTAACAACAGGCTGGTGGGAGGTGGACCCTTCCTTCCATCTGATTGTGAATTCAAAGGAAATGACCAACTTCTATGCTGATATAATAAAATAAATATACCAATATTACTTCAGAAACATAAAATGATATATCATTACTGAGTAGGAGCATCAATATAGTGTATGGGAGAGGGGTGTTGTGTATGAAAATCGATGGAAACACAATGCTGTTGCACCATCGATGTGACGTCAGCATGTTGTTGCACCATCTTGAGTACATCACATCGATGGTACAACAGCAGCAATCGTCATTGCGCATGTGATTAACTTAATGCATTGGACTCAGGGAAACGGCTGTCTCCATGAGTGCTGGCATCAAGTCAGAGCAGCGCAGAGTAAGTCCCTCAAAGTAAGGACAGCAGCCACATTTTATTTTTTATAAAATGTTTATGCTAGTTAGAGTGAGGGGCTATGTTTTATTAAAAAAAAAATGTTTATGTGAGGGGTGGAGTTTGGGACGGAGTGGAGCTTGTTCTCAGGTAGGGGGGTGAGTGACAAAGTCAGAAAATCATGGCACAAAGCTGATTTTAGAGTCTAAAAGTTGGTGTTGCTTTTACTATTGCCCCATACACTATGCAATATAATGGATGGGAACAGTAAACAACAAAATGTTGTGCACATCTTGAGGTTGTTATGACAACCGGAAACCTCTCGAGCTTCACTCTTGAGGTCTACATGGTTGTCATAACAATCTCGCGAAGTGAGCAATATTGTTGTTGTTCACAGTTGTCCATCCATTATCCTCTATATACTGTACAGCATCCGTGGTCAGAAGATACTGGTCACTAGTTGTTGTTCCACTAAAGTACAAAAAAGTCTTTCCTAGTTATGTTCAACTTTAGTGTGTTCTTTTAATTATTATTTCACTTTCCTTTGTTATTGGTCTATTAAACATTCCCTGCCATGCAGTACTCCTTTCACAATGTCTTTTAAAAAGAATCTGACTGTCCCCGACAGACCTCACATAGGCTGTGTTTGTGACATCACAGTCTGTTGCCATGGTCAACACTTTGATGTCATCCCAAGTGTGCTATGAGATCTGCTGGGGACAGTTAATTAAATCATTGAAAGGAAAATAGTATTTTTTATTGTATTCACTGGAAAAATTGTAATAGCTCAAATATTCTGTTTCTGAAAGCACATGCTGAGGTGCAGAGCTTTGGATACCACTGGGGCATCTTTGAAAAAAAAAAGGAAAAAGTAGATAAGTAGTTTATATTTCCTATACCTGTCTTCCTTTCACATTTTATTACTTATAACATTTTCATGAAAACAAAAATTGTCACTTGGTCTTCATCCGCTTTGGCTGCTTTTTTCCAGGTGTCATCATAATCCTTGGCTAGTGACATCACAACTGGGTTCTGTAGACTTAAAGCAGCAGTGCATTTTTTTATTTGTCTTTATTAATTTTATAAGTTGGCTTACAAAGGTGGCGCTGAGGATTGAGGCACTTGACACCACACCTCACGCCAGTGATCCAGGTGACCCAGGTTCGGGAATGTACTTGGGTCACTTGGGGGTCGGCTGGGAGGAGGAAGGATCGAGTGTCTGCTGACAGCTCTCCTTCCTTGGGGGAGGAGGGAACAGTGCAGCACACTGTAGACTGACACCCAGTGATGGCTGAGTGTTGGCACAGGCATGCTGCCCAGAATGGGGAAGGCCCACATCCAGGGCGTTAGACTGCTTCTGCGGAGGTGGAGACAGTCACCCTGCCCATTGCACATTCGTGAGCCCTGGGGTATAAAACTGGAGGAAAAGATGGAGCTGACAGGCTCCATGATGGGCAGCTGTACCCACACTGACCCCTGGCAATCTGGACGTTGTCTTCCGGGGGTGGGAGGAGACTGGCACCCCTTGCCACTGGCCCTATCATGGGGAGTAACCTGTGGGGGATGGCTGAGTGGGATGGGTGTGGGGAAGCCTGGCCAGAGAGATGAGTCCACTCCAAGGGAGGGGCCAGAGCTGCCTGCCTGCTCTGAGGAGGAGCAGAAAAAGTGTACATGAAAATTGGCGTACAAAATGTAATTCACAGCAGGGACATTACTAGACATGCACCGACTCATACTTATCTTAGGATGTCTAAAATATCCAACCCATGGTATCTTCACATATTGGGGGGGGGTAAAGCATTTAGTGTACACTTAAATATGCACAATAATTCAGCATAAAAAAAAAAAGTTCGAAGATACCAATACTTGCCGCACCAGTGATGGACCCCATCTCACAAATGGTTAACTTCATGCACTTAAAGGCCTTATTTTAAACTAGCCCTTGCAGTCCCATCCAAAAAGGTAAGGTAAATCTAAACAGCATAATGTACTTAGAACCTTTACACTCACCCCCTCCACAAAAGAAGATCTCAGTATTACTATTACCCCACCAATAAAGAGATTCAAACTCCTGCTAAAACAGTAATATATAGCAAAGCTACATAGACCCAACATAGTACAAATGTATTAGGGATAAGAATAAATGTTTTTCATATATGTATGTTTGAACTCTGAAAAATAATAAAAATAGCCAGCAAACAACCTCCAGTTTAGTAAATATCAAAAATGAATAATAGGGGGGCGCTAATGAGCACCTAATGCGAAGGACGTGTTTCTGCCTCACTCCTCATCCCTGGAGTAAAATTAAGTGAAAAAATAGTAAAATTGCTCTTAATTACAGTTGCTTCTGTGAACAAGGAGTGTAATAACTCACCATGGACGAGTATTTAGCGTCGGCCCCCGGTAGAAGTCAGCGTGCGACTGGGAAAACTCAGAGAAAGGGAGCGGCCTGTATGCCACCAGAAAGCCAGCAAATAGTATAGTTGTCGGCTGCAGAAGTGAGCGCCTTAGGGCGTGAGTTAACGGGCCAAGTACTGGCAGCACTGGAGTCCCGACCCCGAAAGCTGGAGACTCGCATAGATGATCAGTTACAAGAGGTACTAACACAGCAGGCTGCACAAGGATCGAGGATCACTGAAATGGAGAAGCGAGTGTTGCAGGTGGAGGATGAAGTGCAGGGGATGCCTGAACAAATTCTGAACCTGCAGAAGGAATTGGAGGACATGAAAGAAGCGACAGATTATCAGGAAAATTACCGCCACCGCCTCAATCTACGCCTGAGGGGTCTACCAGAGGGAATGGAGGGAGGAAATGCCCTAGATTTTTGCACGGAGGCTTTTCCCAAGCTCCTGGAAATAGAGATGAAGCATGGCAAGCTTAAGCTGGAGCGAGCGCATCAGGCTGTTATGCCTAGGCCTTTGGCAGGGCAGGTGCAGCGTCAAATAATTATGCGCTTCCATAATTTTCAAGAGCGGAAAGAGTTTTAAAGGCTTTTCAGGAAAAAGGGCAGGTTGCCTATAAGAAACACCAAATTTTCTTATCCCAAGATTACTCTCTGAGGCTGTTAAATAAGTGAAAGAAGTTCAACAAGTCTGTGGCTTTGCTTCAGTCCTTAAAAGTGGAGACTTTTCTACTGTACCCAGTGACTCTTAAAGTAAAACATGAAGGGGCTACCTACTCCTTCTGGGAGGCGGACAAGGCAGTGAAATTTGTGGAAGATTTGTGCCAGAAGATTGGGTGAAGAAAGCAATGCAGGTGAAGGAGGTTGGGCCTGTAACTCTGAATTTCATCTGACTATGATGCTATCAGGCTCGTATAGTGCTGTACATTTGTCTACTGTTTTTTTTACAGGCAATTTCAAGCGGAGGGTTGGATTTTTGAGCATGGAAAGGGAAAAGGCCAAAACGATGGAACTAAGGAGTGCGGTTGTCTGGGGCTGATTGTCTCTCTCTTTCCATCATGATTTGCGGCATTGAACATGACACAAACTGGCTTGTTTATTTTCCCACTCTCCTGTCGCAGGAGGTGCAGGGCTAGGATAGAGGATGGCTGGTGGAGGAAAAACCAGAACTACCTGGTTAATGGACATATTGGACTCAATTAAAGCAGGGGGTGTTGGTGGGGGGGGGTAAAAATAATTAAGAGAAAGGAAGAGGGGTGAATGCCTGATAGAGGTGAAGTCACACAGGGTATGGAAAAGACACAACAAAAGTGGAGGGTGGTTAAAATGGAGGCTTCTCTGGTGCTGAACATTTGTTTATGTCTTTGCAGACAGTTGTGAGGGGAGGCTTGGTTTTCTGAGCTTGGAGGGAAATGGTGAGGGTGAGGGAATGGAGGGGTGTAGATGTCTGGAGTTGGGTATTCCTCCCATTCCACCGTGTTATGTGCTGATGAGTACAGCACAAATTGGTCTGTTTGTTCTCCTGCTCTCCGGTCGCAGGAGGTGCAGGGCTGGGGTAGAGGATGGATGGTGGAAGAAAAACTGGAATTACCTGGCTAACCGACCTATGGACTAAATTAAAGTGGGGGGGATGGTGGGTAAAAACAATTAAAAGAAAGGGAGAGGGGAGAATGTGTAGTGGAGGAGAAGTAATGTAGGGTATGGAAAGAGACGGAATTAACAGGTGGGAGGGAGGGTAAAGACAATAGCAGGGTGGAAGATACCGTAGTGAACAAGAGGTGTGCTCTTACATGGAGGGGAGGGAGTAGGAATTGCCCAGTTAATAGAGGCGGATGGTGGTGGGTTAAAATGGATCTGAGGGCATGACAGCAGCATATACTCCGGGGGAGGGGGGCGGAACATGTCTATCTAGTTTTTTTTTTTTATGACATTTAAGCAAGGTTTGCAGATAATGTCAGAAAAGGGAGGATGGCAGCAAATATGTTATGGGGGAATTTTACAAGGGACCAGTTGAGTTCTAGAGACTGGCAGTTGGGGAAGGGATAAGTCCGAGTGTTTGGACAGTTGGGGTTGGGATTTAAAAGTTGTACACTGTACATGTTGGGTATACTATAGTTACTTTGTTAAAATGTTATGTTTGCACACATACATGTAGGGGAAAACTGACAATGTGCCAAACAAGTATTTTTGAAGGGATTGGTTGGAAGGATGGGGATATACACCCAGTTGGAAAATGGGAAAGAAACGGGGAAGGGGGATGATCAGCATTCATTGTATTAATGGCTAGTAAACAGGATTTAGTGGTCTGCTCTTGGAATGTTCGAGGGATAGCGACACCTGTAAAGAGGACTAAACTGCTTACAGCTATGAAGTGACAAGAGATTCAGCTGGCTCTGCTACAGGAAATGCATCTAACTGTGGTAGAGCACCTGCAGCTGGGGAGGGGATGGGTGGGGAAGTGTTTTGCAGCCACGTTTAAGGCACACAATAGAGGAGTCGCTATCCTTCTGCATAGAAATCTCCCATTTCAGGTAAAAAGAGTGGTTAGAGATCAGAGTGGTGGGAGATATGTATTTGTGGAGGGGGAGCTCTGGGGAGAGCAGATCACCTTTGTAAGTATATATGCCCCTGCAATTTTCTGAGGCATCATTTTACAGTGCAGTTCTCTCACTTCTGATAAAGGAGCAGTTCCCAGGATTGATCTTGGGAGGGAACCTAAATTGCACTTTGGATCCGTATCTGGATCATTCACAGAGCAGAGGCCGGTGTAGTGAAGCAATTCGACAGTGGCGTAGGGGTATGGGAGAATTGAAATTGGTGGATGGGTGGCGAGAAGCAAATCCAGGAGCTAAAAAATATACTTTTTATTCTAACCCACAGGGCACATGGTCCAGGATAGACTATATTTTTATCCCCCAGGACAGGTATCGAAGAATCCAGATGACACGTCACAGTCCTATCTATATATCAGATCATGCCATGGTCATAGTCCTGCCACGGATCCTTCCGTTACCGTGCTCCTCTCTGGCTCAACTCTCTACCCCCTCCCCCAGTCCCATAGCATCTCGCTTTTCAAATCTGGCCTTAAAACCCATTTAAAGGAGAGTGCTAAGTGTGTTTATGGCTAAGCCTTCCTCTCTCCTATCCTCCCCTTCTCCTGACTCTGGGTCTTCCTAGACCCTACGTGATGGCACCCTGCAAACCCCTGCCTAGGGACCAAGGTATGCTACCGAATCCTGCGGATTAGGTTCATACCTAATACCTTCACCGGTCAAATAAGTGTCAATGCCTAGACTGCTCTATCAGTACTGAAAATTTTAATACTGCCTGTCTTTGTCCTTACTGTACCTTGTATTACCCTCCACCCCCTGTAACTAATGTGGAGACTCTGAAACACTGCTGTGTCAAATCTGAAATTGTAAATACTACTTGTTTATGTATGTCTTTTCTGTACTTGTCTACCCTCCACCCCTTGTAACCTGATGTGGAGCCTTTGCAAAAGAGTCTTTGACTCAAAGGATTGTAATTCCGATCTTACTCAATAAATAAATAGTCTCATTAAAGATGAATAGATCAAGGGGGGGCCCTTCACCTTTGAAGTTTCCAACTTATCTGCTAAGGGATAAAATATTTAGGGATTATGTAAAGGATTGCTGTTAAAATTACATAGCAAATAATGGGAACTCACCTACCAGCAAACGTGTAATATGGGATGTGGGAAAGGCATTTATGAGGGGGATGATAATAAAATACGTGTCATGGGACAAGAAACAGAAATAAGCCAGAAGAGTGAACTTAGAAGGTAAGGTAAGAGAATTGGAGAAGAAGGTGGCAGAGGGAGGGCAGGAGTGGGATTGGAATAGCTTAAAAGCAGCGAGGGAGGCCCTGAACACTATGCTCAGTGAGGAGGCCAGGAAGGCATGGACTTTTGGCCGGAAAAGGTTATACAAGTGGGGGAATAAACCGGGGCCTCTGATAGTGTGCTTGATGTGAGGAGGGAAGGGCCCAACTCATATCTCGGTGATTAAAGACGGGGGGGGTACTACATAAGGCAGAAAGACAAGTTAGAGAATGTTTTCGTAGTTTCTATGAACTCTTATACCGCGCGGAAGGAGGACAAGGGGCTAGAGAAAGGGGTAAAGATTTTTTGGATAAACTGAGACTTCCCAAGTTAAGTGAGGAACAGAGAAAAGTCATTAACAACCCAATAGGGAAGGTAGAGGTGATGCGGACAATACAGAGGCTGCAAGTGGGGAAAGCGAGTGGCCTGGACGGTTTCCCAACAGAATATTATAAACGTTTGGCAGGTCAGCTATCCAGACCACTCTGTGAGGCATTCCAGGAGATGGAAGGGAAGGCCTGGGGTTTACCGGAAACCTTTTCCAATGCAGTAATATGTTTGATACCGAAGGAAGGGAAAGATATTTTGGAGTGTGCATCTTTTTGTCTGATCTCCATAATTAACTGTGATGCCAAGATATTTGCGAAAGTTTTAGCGGGGCGTCTAGAGGAAGTGTTGCCTGATTTGATCCACCCAGACCAGACCGGGTTCATTAAGGGGCGGTTATCTTATCACAATGTTAGGAGGTTTTTAAATGTGATTTGGGGGGCGGAGAGGAGGAAAGAAGACACTTGTATCCTCTCAATACATGCGGAAAAAGCATTTGACAGGGTGGAGTGGGAGTGTCTATTTGAGGTTATGGCCCAGTTTGGTCTGGAGGGAACATTTGGGGACTGGGTGTGTGCTCTTTATAGGTCACCCAGAGCAAGGGTCTTGGTAAATGGCTCCATCTCGACGGACTTTGGCTTGGGCAGGAGCACGAGGCAGGGGTGCCCGCTCTCTCAGTTGCTTTTTGCATTGGCAGTAGAGCCTTTGGCAGCAGCCATCAGACAGGAGGCAAATATACAGGGGGTGAGGAGAGCATTGGAGGAGCAACATAAAGTAGCCATGTACGCTGATGACATGTCGCTGTTTATAACAGATCCTGAGAGATCTATACCTGGACTTCTGCAGATCGTCATGAGGTTCGCAGAATTCTCAGGATATAAATTGAACCTAGACAAGTCTGAGATTATGAAGCTCCCCAAAAATAAGGACAAAAGGGAACACGGGGTTTTAAGAAGGTAGGAGGTCATTTTCGATATCTGGGGATAAAAATTGGGTGATCAATAGGGGATTTGTATAATCTTAATTATAACCCCATACTCAAGATGGTTGCAGCTGATCTCAAATGGTGGACTTCACTGCCAATTTCTTGGTTGGGAAGAATAAATTTAATAAAGATGAACATACTCCCATGCTTGTTACAGTATATGTTATGCAGATGCTACCTAGGGGGTTTCTAGAGGAGACACAAAAGGGTTAGAGAAATTGCTCTCTGGGTTTATCTGGCAGGGAAAGCGTTCAAGGATTAGCCTGCGGTGCCTCAAAACAGATACGGGAAAGGAGGGAGTACATTTTCCAGACATGTGTACATACTACCTGGCAGCGCAGCAAAGATATGTGAGTGATTGGATTCACAAGCCCCCAGTAGCTAGATGGGTGGATCTAGAACAGCAGGACTATAAGGCACAACTTTCCACATATTTGGACAGGCGGGGTAGGGGAGCATACAAAAGGCAGGAGTTGGTGGAGAAGATGCTGGATAATTGGAATAGGATGTTAAAGTGCAGGGGGGTGGGGACGTTGGATACATACCTGGTGCCTTTGGCGAGGAACCCATATTTTCTGCCAGGTTGGGAAGATTCTGAGTTTAGTATCTGGGAGAGGCAGGGAATAAAGAGTGTGGGGGACCTGTGGGTAGGGGGGCAATTGGGCTCAGTCCTAGAGTTACACCAAAGATTTAAGTTAGGAGAAGGGCGATTATTACAATTTTTTCAGTCCAGGGCATATGGGTTGGGGCTGGAAAGGGATGGACTGGGGGTAGGGAAATTACGGAAGATAGAAGCCCAGATACAGGCGTCATGGGGGAGTGTTAGAGGGTTTATGGGGAGAGTAGTAAAGGAAACAAGACAATGTTTACCGGATTTATCGGGAAAGACCCGAAGACTTTGGGAAAGAGATTTTGGAATTCAGATAACTGACAGGAATTGGGGAGAGCTCCTTAGCATGCATATGGGTCTTCTTATCTGTAATAAATTTAAGGAAGCGTTCTATAAGTTTATACACCAGGTTTATAACCTGCCGGTAATTGTACATAAGTATAACCCCGCAGTCTCGCCCTATTGTAGATGATGTAATCGGGAGATGGGCACTTACATGTATATGCATTGCTTTTGGGCCTGCCCCATCCTGCAGCACTTTTGGAATTCAGTTATCAAAGAGGTAGGGAGGATGTGGAATAGGGAGTTGATAGTGGACCCACTCACGTGTCTCTTCGGGGTTGAAGGGGATGAAAAAGGGGAATGGGACCCTCCTTCCAGATGGGTTCGAATATTATTAATTCTAGCTAGACACTGCATCCAGAACACCTGGGTGTCCTGCACTACCCCCACAGTACAAATGTGGCAAACGCTTATCCTGCACACATTAGCTCTGGAAAGAATTACTCTCTTGGTTAAGGATAGACTGGAACAATTTACAGGGGAGTGGACCCCATTTCTAGTGGACCTGTCACAGTCTGAGAATGCCCTGTTGTGGGAGGGTCTAGAGGTTTAGGAAGGTAAAGGAGTTACGTGAAATCCCCCTCAGGTAGGCATCTAGGTACTTTAGGGGCTCATTTGGCACAAAGGTTGAACAGTATATACTTCATGGGAGAACGGTAGAATGTGATATTGGAACTGTAAAAATAAATAGATTGTTGTCAGGCTAAACTGTCTTAATGGTATGTGTACATGTAAGTGATTGTATGTGTGCTTTGAAACTCAAATAAACTTTTTTTATGCAAAAAAAACCTGAATAATAAATAGGGGGACTCTGATTTCTGTTGGTTTTCCTCTTTATTTATTGTTCTCTGTTATGATTATGTTTTTGTTGTGCAAGTTGTTATTGTGTTTATTGTGCTTCTTGGAAAATTCAATAAAATATATTCAGTTGCAAAAAAAAAAAAACCTGGATAAGAAACAAAAAAACTGCATGGTGCAAACAATGTGACATTTAACTATGGTTAAGATAAAAAAGACAGTCAACCACTGAGCATTCTAGAGTTTTACAGTCTGGTAATAGGTCCAGCCTTGAGCAGTCAGACAGGCGGAAGCCCCCAAAATGCTGTCCAGCCATGTGGCCAATGCCATCTTAGTTGCAAATGTAACTCCCTTACAAATGGGGGTTCCTGAAAACCTTCCTTGGGTGTGCCTAAATGCCCTCTGCCAGGCTGGTGTCCTGTGTTTTAGCTGTTTTAAAAGAAATTGCATGAGAGTGCCTAATCACTTCTGCACCTGTCTCTTTAAGAGCTACCAATAACGTGGTGCTTATTTAATCTGGGAAGGGGCTGAGTGTTTCTATGCTCGAGTCCTGCCCAGGCTGCCAGATAATCGCTCCCTTCTGCCATCACTATTTACGCAGAGGGAGCTCTGTTAGAAGCTGTACTTATTTGCTGATTATCTATTAGCATAGTAATGATATTGTAGATTGTCTAACCTGCCTTCTTTGCAGCATGGACAGTTCTGTTTATCACCACCATTTTGGCTTTGGGCTGCCAGTCAGCACCAATTGGTACCTTTGATGATTCTAAAATGGAGCCTGTCCCCAGGGCTCTTGTGGGAGCAAATTTCTGTAGGGATTGTAGTTTTTACATTTTGGCGCCAAAACAGACCTGGAGGGGGAGCCCTTGCTTTGACAGACAGATGGATCAACCAACCAGAACCTTTTGGACCAAAGGGGAATTCCCAAGCTGCCTGTTGCAGTGAGTCAGTCTGGAGTTAGAGTTTGAAGAGACAGCTTGAGTGATTCAAGCTGCTGCTTTTCCGGCCTATGTGCCTGCAGTCCCTTGAGATGGAATCCTTTGAAAGGCTTAGCAATCAGACTGTATCCGAATTGGAGTGTGATAAAGCCACTGAAGAATGACCAGATTTGAACCTGAAGAAGACCGAAGATTTGCTGTACACGATCGGCCTGTCAGGACATCCATTTACCACAGAATTCCAGGTTTTGCTCAGAGACGTTGACGTTGTGACCGGACTGCCTTCCGCATTGTGGTGTGGTGATTGCTTTACTATAAATGTGCTGTGTGCTGTTAGTGGGTCACAATTTGGTTCCCCACTGTGTAAATGCTTCTGGAAGCTGTATCCAGCACTACTGGACTCAAAATCCGAACTGTTCCACCCGGCCTGTGCCTTGCCATCTGGCCCAGCCAGCTACTTCAGGCACAGAAACCATCATCAAGTGACTCACCCGGAGATCACTCCCCTGCTCAACCATCTCGAACAGGAAGGACACCTCAGTGATTCTTGTAGGCCCTGCTGCAAACCAGTCATCAACCTGAAGTCTCCATTTTGTCAAGCCTGTGTCTCATATTGGGTAGCATGAGTAACAATCAGGGTAGCTCCCTGCAACAACAGCTAAATCTCAAGTGTTGTCATCTGATTGCATTGTTGTTTTTCCTTTCATGAACTGAGCCTTCAGGCTCTGGATTACAAATTGTGTGTGGTTGTGCATGCCTTTTCTTTTCATCACAGGGCCCCAACCAGCTGTGACTCCTGCCTACCACGGGCAATGTTCCAGGCTAGCCCACCTTACTGCCAACTGGGTACCCAGAGCGTGTGACTGTGTAGGGACTGAAAGTGCATGCATAATTGCCTGACTAGATCAGTTTTCGAATCAATCAACCTGATTACGCCCCTCCCTTGTTCAATTCCCCTGAATAAATCAGATCTAACTTTTCTTGAATTTAATCTGACTGTGGTTCCAGTTTGTACCAAAAGCACTGTACTGTTGTTATTTGCTGTGCCTAACCTTGTTTTACAGGGAGTCTCCAGGGTCGAACTGATGGAACCAGCCCTGGTGGTAAGTGCAAACAGTGTGGGGAATTGTATGCTGAATAGGGGCTACTGTGAAAGTGTTTGTTGCATATTATCTAGGCCATTAGAAGGGAAAAAGGGGTGTTACAGCATCCCGGAGGGCTGTACCCAGGTTAGCCTTGTTACTAACAACCCTGTCCTCCAGGTGGAGGCACCCGTTTCAGTGCCCAGGCCCCTTAACCTGCAACTAGTAACGCAGACAGGGGTAGTAGCCCTTGGGATAGCGCCACCTGGGGCTGCACAAAGTTTTTCTCAGTCACTAGTCTATAGCAATCAATTGGCCACTAAGTCAGACTGTGCTTAGATTTTAATGTGCTGAGAGCAAACATTGAGACCCCCTCTCTATATAGTACTCACATAGCAGGCACAGATAGATCCGTGAGTCAATCTTCCTCCTCCTGCAGGTTCATTCCATCCAAAGTCTACAGATATTTTATTCAAAATGTTTCCGTGTCTTTGGCATCAGAAACCAAATATTGCTTTCCCGAGCATATGACCCGTAGTTGGGCCAGGTACTGCAGCACATGTGAAACCTCAAGGGATTGCAGGGAAGCATGGATGGTGTCAAATGTCTTTAGGCAGTCCCAGGTGGCATAGCTTAGATCAGGAAATTATATTGTTTCTCTGTCAAGTGAAGCACGGGGACCAATATGATGAGCTACCACTAGAATTCTGTCCCTTTCATGCTGCCTCAATAGCTGGATTGGCATGGTTCTAAGGGAATTATTAACAGGCTGCTTCTGAGGTGTAATCCTGAATGCTCTTCTGACTGAGGGGACCATCACCAAGTTTAAGTTTGTGTTCGACCGGGACCCTACATATGTTGCAGAATCATCCCCCTCTACCTTCTCTGGTAAGCCAAGAAGTTTCAAATTAGATGCTCTCAACTGGTTTTCGAGAGCTTCCAAGTGGCATTTGAGCAATTTGTTCTCCTTGATATGGCTATCTGTCCCCATCACTGCTTTCAAATCAGGAACTGCCGCATCCTTCACTTCTGCCTGTGCTGTTGCAGACTGGGTCTCACATACTAGCTTTCTGCTATTGAAGTCTTGAAGTTTTTGGTCCAAGGCTAGGATCCATTTGTTGAGTGCTGGTATGGCTCTTAATATGTCCAATATGGCTGGCTCAGTTGTCCCAGACCTCAGGAGAGATGCCGCTGCCAGGGCTTCACTTGGCCCTGCCACAGGCCCCTTCTTCCATCCGCTGTCAGTGACTTTCTGTGTGTTTCCCATAGCTGATTTGTGGCTCAGATTTCACCAGACAGCAGATGGATGTTTTGTTGCAGGATTTGAAGTTAAATTCAGTCTCGCATGCAGATTCTGATGGATTTGTGTCTTCTCTCTAGGAGCTGGGAAGAGGCACATCCATTCACGATGGCAGCTTACCATGTCCCCCGACCCAGCACTGCATGTTTCAGTGAAAATGTTGGCCTATACCATTTTATTCTATTTCAGAATGTCTTTGTTCTGTCTTGTAAGATGCCCCCTTTCCTTGTTTTAAGTCTGCTTCAGTTCTTTTTTTCCCATTTAAAAGAATAAAAGGAGCATTCCTTTTTATGTTATCTTGCGCCTGCGCAAGAAACATGTTGTGGTAACTTCGAAATAGCAGGTTTTGGAGGTGCAGTCCTGTTGTGGCCTGTGGCGCCACTGCTTTGTGGGGCTGGTCTCCCTGGCATGAATTAGATTGCACGCTGTCTATGACAGCAGTGCAAAAAGCGTGTCCACCACCATTGGAGCCCAATTCCCATCGGCATCATCCCCACACACACTCTTTTTTTACTTGCCGTCGGCTACAGTCCCCCCCTGAAACCCCCCCACAGGTGACACCTTCCCTCCCCAGTTCATTTGACGACAGGGGAGTCTAATCCCCATTGGCTTCAGTCCCTCCCAAAAAAACATGCAGGTGACACTCTAGGAGCCCACCCCAGCATGTCAAATGTACCTGTTAAAAACAAAAACCTTCCCGCGATGTTTTTTTCCCCCTGTAAAGTAGAAAACGGTCCCTCGTAGTCTGCAGCCCCCCCCCAACCTGCGCCCACCCACTGCATGCCCCACCTCCCCCCTTGCCCCATACTTACCTCAGGAGCCTGGCGCGACAATCTTCTGTGGATCGTGAATATGTCTGCACTTTTCAAACCGACCACGAACTGAAGAAATGCCGGTTAGCTGTATAATGGCATAAATAGGGCTTTTTCAATTTTGATGCATATCTCGGGCATTTTGGGGAATTTTGCCACAAGATTTTCAACATGGGGTTATTGGGACCCCTCCACATGAATTAATTTACTGTCATGGCATTATTCGGTCCCGAAAAGTGATTTTGCGGTCACTGTTTGGAATCACCCTTCAGGAACGATTAACGAAATGACAATGCCACTGTTCATGAGGTGACCTCTCAAAAAGCCTATGTTGCAAATTCGGTGAAAAATAAAAAAAAATTACTGTTTTACGAGCGTGCATTGCGCAGTTTCCAAGCACGCTCGTAACTTCGTGAATCTGTAATATTTTCACTCCAGATTTTCAACATTGCCATTTTTCCACACCTCCTTATGAACAGTACAGCTGTCATTTTTCACATCCTGGCCAAAATGTGTTTTCGCACTTCCGGCACAGAATAGCGTGGTCACTGTGGGAAATCAGTGTTTGGGACAGAATAAGAGAATCACAGTGATACTGTTCATGAGCAGAGGTTCTAAAATGCCTATGTTGAAAATTTGGTGACGAAAGTCCATTAAATGACTGTGCTATGAGCATGCGTTGCGCAGTGTTCACGTACCCTCGTCATTTTTCACATCCTGGACGAAATGTGTTTTCACACTTCTGGCGCAGAATAGCGTGGTCGCTGTGGGAAATCAGTGTTTGGGATAGATTAGGAAAATCACAGTGACTCTGTTCATGAGCAGAGGTCCTAAAATGCCTATGTTGAAAATTAGGTGACAAACGTCCATAAAATGCCTGTTTTACAAGCGTGCATTGTGCAGTTTCCATGCACACTCGTAACTTCGATAATTTTTAATATTTGTACTCCAGATTTTCATCATTGCCATTTTTTCACACCTCCTTATGAACAGTATATCTTTCATTTCCCACATCCTGCCTGAACTGTGTTTTCACACATCCGGCGCACAGTGGTGCAGTCGCTGTAGAAAAACAATGTTCAGAACAGAGTAAGAAAATCAAAGTAACACTGTTCATGAGCAGAGGTCCCAAAATGCCTATGTTGAAAATTTGGTGAAAAAATTACATAAAATGACTATGTTACAAGCGTGCGTTGCGCAGTGTCCGTGCACAGTCGTAAGTTCGAGAATTTGTAATATTTTCACTACAGATTTTCAGCATTGTCAATTTTGCACACCTTCTTATGAACCATTCAGCTGTCATTTGTCACATCCTGCCCAAAATGTAGTTTTGCACATCTGGCGCAGAATCACACGGTCGCTGTGGGAAATCAACGTTCAGGTAGATTAAAATAATCGTAGTACCACTGTTCATATGCAGAGATCTCAAAATGGTTATGTTAAAAATTTGGTAAAATAATTCCACTAAATGACTGTGTTATGAGCATGCGATGTCCAGTTTTCACACACACTCATAACTTCGAGAATGTTTAATATTTTCACTCCAGATTTCCCACATTGCCGTCTCTTCACACCTCCTTATCAATGGTGCAGCTGACGTTTTCATGTGGTGCAGAATGGCGCGGTCACTGTGAGAAGTCAACATTCGAGACAGATTAACAAAATCACAGGGGAACTGTTCATGAACAGAGGTCCCAAATGCTTTCATGAGGTGGGGTCACAAAAAGGCCATGTTTTAAAATTTGGAGTGCAAATACCAACACATGCCCAGAGCGATAGGGTTTCTAATCATTGCAGTACTTCTCACCCTGTACAGACTTACAGGCATCAGGGGTGTATCTTTGGATTGTCTGCTGTACTGTTCACGCCATTGGTCCTCCACCTCCACCCTGCAGCCACCGACAGGCATCAAGGTGTGCCTTGGACTCGTCAGCCCGACCAGCGACCCAAACACACACCCCAATGCCTGTCACTCTCTGCAGGGTGGGGTGGGGTTGATGTCGGTTCTATACTTCACTGCTACTTCTATTAAGTGTCTCTCTAACTCCTGCACTACCAATGCCAAAACCAGCAAGACAACATTTGGCATTGACAAGTGCTTGTTATATGGATGTCACCAGGTTTCCATTTTTATTCTCTACTGTTATTGCGCACTTGTTGTCCCATAAGGTTAGTGAGCACTGGCCCCCATATTCAAGTGAGATGCTAACTGGAGTAGTCTTGCATTAAGCGACTATAGCACTGATGCTGTTATATTCAAAGAGCCCTGTGACACAATGCTAAGTGTCTAGCACAGTCTCACTAAATGCACTACTGCACCTAGAGCCAGGGTTCTCCAGATTGTTGGGGTTCTAGTTTGGTTCTGGTTCTACAATGTGGGGTTATGGTTCGGGTTTAGTTCTGCTTAAAAATTACATGTTTGGGTTATGGTTCAATTCAGTTCTAGGCTTTTGGTTTATTTTCTAGTTCTGGTTTGGTTCTGGATCAAGTTAAGTGTAAGTAAATTCACTTTCTATTGCCAAATAATATATATATATATATATATATATATATATACATACATATTATAATATAATATAAAACATGGAGACAAGACAACTGATTTCACAGTGTTAACTTTATTCAAATCAACTTTACTACAATCTGTAGGCAATGCTTCACACATCTGGAGAAGTGTAGAATAGCATGATAGACTACTACCTTCATCTGGGTTCTCCTCATCTCACATGGTCTGGGTCCAGGTTTGGTTCGGGTTTGTCTGTTTTTTATTTTTAGTGTTCTAGTTCGGTTCAAGTCAGGCAAAAATCGAATAGTTCTGGTTTGGTTCGGGTTCGGTTCTCAGAAGACCCCTGGCTCTAACTGCACCCATACAAATGATGGAAGTCGCTTGCATACAGGGCACAGTGGTATACTAAAAGGATTTTTGAAGAGCTAAAAGGTTGTGGCAGTGCTTTTTAATGCTTCTAAAACCGTACTCTTAAAAAAGCACATAGTGGTTCATGTCCCTCTCCCCCACAGCACTGGCTCAGTGTCCAAAGAACAAAAAGAAAATGTTTCCCCTCCCTCACCGAATCCTTGTAAGATATATACCTGGTGCTATAGGTATCCCCCCCTCACCCGATCCTCATATAATATATATGCTTGGTGTCAGTGGTACCCCCTACCTCACCCAATACTTGTTTGGCTATCAGAAAACCTTCCTGGTGTCCACTGGCCCCTCTCCCTTCTAGTAGCTTCCTACCCCTCTTCCCCAATCCCATCCCATCCCACCAACAAACAGTGTCCAGCCCTTGCCCTCTGCTCACCTCCCTGGGTGGCAGCCATCTGCCCTGCAAATTGCCTTCTATACCAATTCAGGATTTATGGCTGAAAATGAACTAAGTTGCGTCAAGTGGTAGTGGCATTAGTAATTTATTTTATATCAAGGCACCCATCCAATGTTCAGAGCACCTGAACAATACACTATACAAAAATTCATGTCCATATAAAGAAACTATCCTAAACCCGACAATAAATACCAAAACTGACAGTGACACTTTACCATATATAAAATACACATGATATATATATATATATATATATATATGTATACACACAAATTCCTGAAAGATTATAGGAGAAAACATTTTTATACAATTAACTGCCCTCCCAGTTTCCTTTCCATGCCAGTTATGTATTCTGACATACTTTTACATATTTTTGATAAATAAATGAACTAGCTTTGGGGTGCCATCAGGTATACAGTGGGTGCCATTCTCCTTACCAGCTGCTGTACATTCTTTTCACAGTTCTAGGACATTCATGACATTAGGAACACTCTTCCATGCTAGTTATCTGAATGGCCTGGAATGAAGTCATAAAATGTTCAGGCAGAATGAAAAGAAAGAACAGAAACTACTGAGAAGGGAAGGATTTCAGGTAGTCATAAAGGCAAACAAATCAGGCTAATTAATTTAACAAAAAAAGTTAACATGTATCAGAATATTGGATGCACACTAAGTAGAAAATAGGAGGGCCTCTACATGTGTACAAACTGTTTTTATAAGCTTTAAAAGATCATAAGAAATCTGCCCATATGCCTTTTGCATCAAATATCTTTTCAATTTGGGTCTGAAGGAGGAGAGGGTACCAGCAACATGAACTTCCTCAGGGAGCACATTTCAGAGAGTGGGAGCAGCCACCAAAAAAGTCTGGTCACCTGTGTACTTCGGCTAGGATAGAGGCAGCCATAACAACCCCTACTCCCCCAACCTAAATCCCTGGAGGGCATGTAGGGAGTCACAAGCTCATTGAGACACTGGAGGCCCAGTCTGTTAAAGGCTTTATATGCCATTAAAAGCACCCTGAAGACAATGCACTATCTGACAGGCAGTCAGCCCATGGTTTGGGAGTGATATGATCTGATCTGACCTCCAAGCAGAGGTCAGAAGCCTCGCTGCCTAGTTTGGTACCATCTGCGGATGGCACAATAGACCCCAGGTAAGCTTTTATAGAGTGCACAGCAGTAGTTGTGACAAGAGAACTCTAGACCATGCCCTAAGATGAGAAGAGCAGCAGAATCAAGTGGGGGACGAAGCCTGTCAATGTTCTTCAGACAACAGAAGCAGTTCCTGACCACAGCGGACACCTGAGGAGCAAGTGCTGTCTGTTTGTCAAGAACTACCCACAGACTTCAAACCTCTCCTACCGCCTTCAGTTACACCCAATCAGTGATAGAGAGACTGATGCTGCCTTGTATGGTCAATATCTGCTTCTCATTCCCCATCAAAAGTAGCTCAGTTTTAGCAGGATTAAGAGCCAGTCAACTGAAGGCCCACCAAAGTCTGATTTTCTTCATACACTGTTCTAACTTCAGTCATGATGAAACCCTATCATAGTTACTGTATATATGCGTGGACTTAGTTCTTTTTCAAAAGATTTGCTTCCATTATCCATAACTTTAGAAAAGGTCAAGCTTTTTTCACCAAAACCTGGCTGATTACATTTGGACCATCCCCCTCATAAACATGTTAGAGGTGACATGCAACTCCCACCCAAAATGAGTGTTCAGTGGGCAAGTGCCAAACACCTATTTTGGTTGGGAGTTACATGTCAGCACTAATGTGGTCATGATGGGGGTTGGTCTGACCTGAACCATCTCTCTCTCTCTCTCTCTCTCTCTCTCTCTCTCTCTCTCTCTCTCTCTCTCTCCCCCCCTCTCCTTCTCTCCCGCCCTCTTTCACTCCCTCTCTCCCACCCTTAATTGGTGCTAATATTTGAAATCGTGTTCTAATTCTTCTTTATTCCAACCTATACTCTAAATTTAACTTGTGTTTATAATAATAGTCCCTTTTGGGGAAGAGTAAGATTTATTTAACAGAAAAGATTAAGTGTACACAGTGGTCTGGTTAGTCAGCCCTTACAGTTGTAAATTACAGTATTGATAGGTGCTATGATGATGTATTTTTAGTAAGATGTTTATTGTTTATTAATTTTTTGATTTTGTGTGTATTGTAAAATTGAAAATCATGCTGAATATCCTGAAAAGTAGTATTAAGTAGACATATGTGGAATGTCATTTAATATGCTGAGATAATTAAGTGTTGTTAGGGATATTTACTGCTAGGTGTAAGAATTTAGTTTTGATAAGCTCTTTTTAGAAGAATCGAAACATTACTGCCTCTTTGAATATACATATACCTAACAGGGCATTAGGGAATCAGCTGAGTTTGGATGAAATGATAAGTGATGTTGTCAGCTTGACAACCAATAAATAATGTGAATAGAGAACGTTGAGACACGCCCCCTGAGGAAGGCTAAGAGCAGAAGTGCTGGGGCTAGCATTTGTGTTGTAATTCCACAGCGTTTTGAATGTAAAATTAGTGAATTGCTGAACTGCAGTTTACGTTGGATGTGTAATAAACACAGCAGTTATCACTTTAAAAAGTCTTCTTGTCTCCTTGGATGATGGTACTGAGTGCTTCTGACAAACTGTTCAGATCTTTTTTGTTACTTGGGTTGGCAGCCCACTAACAGATGCACCATGCCCACTTCCTGAGTGCAGTAAAGGTTTATTCCTGTGGATCTGCACTTAGCCAACTGTTGTGAGAATTCTGCTTCATCACATGGAAGACAATAAAGCAGAATAATCCTGCAACACAAGCCAGCAACACCGAGTAGCAAACACACACAAGAGACCCAGTGCTCCCCACAGGGTACACCACTAAGCCAATCCCAGGTCCAGAACAGTAAGGCCACACCTACATTCCTGTCTTGGGTAGTGAATCACAGAAAATCCTGGAGGCAGTAAGTCAGCCAGCAGAGGACCAGCTGAGTCATCTTGTAATGCACACTAGGTCAGTGCACAGATCAGAGATAACCTATGAGCACTAGAAAGTGCCATCAAGAGAAAGGGATCAAAATATAAGTAAAGCAAGCAGCCATCTGGGAGGATGGAGGGAACACCTCAGAGAGGCCCTTAATTGAGGGCTGGCCCAGGGAAGTGGCCCCTTCCTGAGTAGAAGGTAATTTATTTATTTGATCTTGGATTTACATACCTTTGAGCTAGAAACTCATTTACAAAGGTTCCACGTCTAATGAGAAAAAACAGAAATACAATACAAGACATAACCATACATACAGTATGTAGGACGTCCTAATTACATTGTTTCAAAGAGGTTTAGCAAACATGTTAGAAAGGTTTTGTCTAAGAGCAGTACATGTGGTTCAGGTGTAGTTATGGCTGTTGGCTGAGCAGAATGGACATTTATAGATGAAGAGATAGATTAATCCGGTGAGGTTAGGAGGATTACAAGGAATAGGACAGAGGACATTCAGATGGATAGAGATGAGAGTCCAGTTGCAGTTTCACTGGCTGTGTACTGAAGTTGATGGAGAAATGGGATCATGTGCTGGTATGGTCCTTGGGAGGTGGAGTGAAGTGAGGAAGGGAAGTCTGCAGGCGGTAGTGGGGGGGGGAGTGTTGAGTTGGGGGGTGAATTTCCAGTTGGTAGGTGGGGGAGCAGTAAAGTGTCAAACAATAAGTGCAAAGGTAGAACATGGTTTTCTGGCCAAGGTGGTACAGTTAGGAGTTACAGTCACAAATACTGTGTGATGCGAGATGGGCATGGAGCTTTAATTTAAACGGACCTAGTTTAGTTTCTGACAGAAGGTTGTCACTGAGCGTATTTAGCCAGTAGGGTGCATGGTACTCAAAGGACCATTGTCCTTGGGATGTCTGCCAGAAAAGGACATGAAATGGCTGGCTGTTTGTTCCTCTGGTATGCCTTGTTTTGTTGGCCAAGCTGAGGAAATTCTGCATACTCGGGGGTGTTAACCCAAGGGTGGATTTCTTTGCAAGTAGGCATACCTGGTACTGCATACGGCAATCCAGATTTAGCCAACCAGAGTGTGCATAAAGCTCACAAGTGTGTTAGGCAGTGTGCACCCAGAATAAGCCTACAGGCTTCATTGAGGTTGTTTTAACCCGCTTGAGAGCTGTGTCAGTCGTAGCACTGTATACCACTAGTCCATAGTCAATTACAGACAACACATAACTAGTTACTGCTAGTTTTAGTGCTCCTTGCTTAAGGCAGTGATTGTTTTTGTGTAACAAGCCTAGTCTAGCATTTGCTGACTTAACTACAAGATCTATGTGTGGTATGAAAGAAAGGGAACTGTCTAGCATTACGCCTAAGTACTTAAAAGTCTGAACCATTTCTAAGGGTGTATTTTGACTGTTCAGTATTTTTAGTTGGTAGGACTTATGTCTGTTGTGAGTGGAGGCAAACAATGTCATTTTAGTTTTTTTTATAATTTAGCAGTAATTTTGATTTTATGAACCATGCCACAATATCTGCAAAGTTAGTCTGCAACTGTTTTTCTAGTGCTACAGGGTCTGACTAGCTTGTGTATAGCACCGCATCTTCCCCATAAAATAGGACTTTACCTTGGGTTGCTAGTGGAAGTTAATTTAAAAACAAACTACTGTAAAAAGAAGGGGGCCCAAGACAGAGACATTACTCTCACTTATTGGACAAAAACTGTACTCAACATCCTAAGGATTTTTGGAGAACAAATAATATCTGCTGAAAGGATAGGGAAATAATGTTTCTAACATATTTAATATAGAAGGACAGATGATCCCAGTGTTACAAATGGTAGCTGACCGGTATAACGATTATTTTAGTAAAATGGGGGTAATGGATCTCTCGGGTCTATCACACACACTAGGAGCCTACCAGGTGGCAGCGAGTATGGGCCTATAAATTAATTTACATTTTCAAAAGTAATGGCTGAATCAGTGATTAAAGAATTATTAAATCTGAACACTTCAAAGGCCATCAGCCTAGATAGTATTCCAACCGGGATGTTAAAATATGCTGCAACAGTCATAGCTCATCCCTTGGCATATGTATTTAACCCATCATTGAGCACAGGAGAGTATCCCTTGACATAAATATTTGATTTATCATTGAGTACAGAAGAGTATCCCTTGTCATCAAAACAGTCAAAGATGATACCAATTTTCAAGGGGAGTAACAAGACTGAGATGAGTAACTATCGCCTAATTTCACTTTTGTCCCAGACATCCAAAATATTTGAAAAATTAGTGGTGGCTCAATTTAGGGAACACGTGGATTCCCAATGTTTAATTAATGGCATGTAACTGGGCTTTCGAAAGTGCCATAGCACCACTTCTGCTCTTGTCAAAGTGGTGGGGGATGTGCAGGTAGCCCTGAACAAGAGGACACATGTGGGTGCTATATTTGTAGACCTATCCAAGGCTTTTGATTCCTTGGACCACAGTGTCCTCCTGTCCAAGGCAGCATTACTGGGGTTCGTGGGCCTGGCACAGAGGTGGTTGGCATCATATCTTATTGGAAGAAGCCAGATGGTATCAATGGGTGAATGGGTCTCTGGTCTGCTGCCTGTTGGATCGGGGTCCCCCAGGGTTCCATCTTGGGGCCACTCCTATTTAACATACATGTAAATGGACTGTGCTTTTCAGACCCAACAGTGTCGTTTCATCTTTATGCAGATGGCACCGTTATTATATATCAGATTATATCTTAGAAAAAATAAAAATGAAGCTCCAGAGAGCATTTAATGAGTTATATGTCTTTCTTGACAATAGTAAATTAATATTGAATGCAAAAAAAACACAGTCCATGATGTTCCGATGAACAAGTGATAGGCAGAATAACCTAGCCCTGTGGTTGGTTACCCTTGGGGGAGCCCCGATCCAACAGGTGCAATCTTACAAATATTTGGGTATGTAGGTAGATGATTCTTTAAGCTGGGGTACCCATATTGGTAACTTGGCCAAAAATGTGAGTAAAAGATTGGGAGCCCTATATAGGACAAGATCACTTATGAGTATGGAAGTTAGAAGAAGGGTGATAAACTCCATGATTATTCCTATGTTTGACTATTGAGACATTCTCTATTCTGGGTGGCAAAAAGAGGATCTTAAAAAATTAGAGGCTTGTCGTGGTAGTCTTGCCAGATATATATACTAGGAGCCCCTCTGCAAACCCATAAGTATAATTTATGTAATCAGTTGGGATGGCAGAATTTAAGTGAAAGTAGCCAGGAGCATTTGTTGACTTTTATATGTAAGGGCCTGTAGGGCAGATCTCCTGTGTACATCATAGATAATTTGATTTATAGCACAAAATTATATTCACTAAGAACAGTTAAAGTACCAGATCTAGTATTCAAAGGGGAAGAATACATAATGGGGGGGGGGGGGTAGTAACAACAACAAAAAAGGAAAGGGACCGGTAATCATATCAGATGACCTTAAGGTTAGCAAGCAATGTGAGAAGGCAGTAGGGAGGGCTGGGGGTATACTGGGATGCATAGGGAGAGGCATCAGCAGCAGAAAACAGGAAGTTGTTATCCCTCTGTACAGACAGTCGGTGAGACCCCATCTGGAGTACTGTGTCCAGTTCTGGAGACCCCATCTCCGCAAGGACATAGACAGGATAGAGGCAGTCCAGAGGAGGTCAACTAAAATGGTGCAGGGTCTGCAAGAGAAGCCATATGAGGAGAGACTAAAGGAGCTTAATATGTATACCCTTGAGGAAAGAAGGGAGAGGGGGGACATGATAGAAACTTTTAAGTACCTCAGTGGAATCAACAAAGTCCAAGAGGGTAGCATCTTTCAGAAAAAGAAATGTGCAAGAACAAGGGGACACAATTTAAAGATAGAGGGGCAGTTCAGGGGCAATGTGAGGAAGTATTATTTCACAGAGAGGGTAGTGGATTCATGGAACAGCCTTCCTGAGGAGGTTGTGGGGTCTAAAACTGTGGAAGAATTCAAGAATGCATGGGACAGACATAAGGCAATTCTTGTGGGGGGTAGGAAGAAATAGGCTGTTGGTTAACTAGGATCTGCGGCCTATCCTGTAGGTAGGGAAATGGGCAGACTAGATGGGCCAAGCGGTCCTTATCTGCCATCAAAGTCTATGTTTATGTTTCTAGTATTACCTAGGTATAGCCTAGAGATTGTCCGTAAGTCAGTATGTTATGGGGAATACAAGGTTGAAAAAAGATACCCGCACAATTGCGAATGGGTGATGTGAATAAATCTTGGACTGGGATAAAATCATGGTTAAGAAAAGAGATGTGTAGTTCAAGGCAATGTTGCATATCGTGTGATTAGAATTTATTAGACAAGACAGGATAAAGGGTAGTGAGTGTTAGAGCCTAATTAAGGCAGGGGAAGAGTGTATTTTTGAATAATGCTGTTTGTTCTGAAACTAACATCAGAATTGTAATTTATAGTCAAAGTCAAGGCTGAACTCTTGACATATATTTTCTGTTTTAAGATTTTATACTAACTGACTGAAATGAATGTATGGTATATTTCTGTGTTTTAAAAACGTTCTTACTTTGCTGTGGACCTCGTTGAAAATGAGTTTTACTCAATCTGGTTAATCCCTATAAATATGAAATTTATATGACTAAAAACATTTTACTACTACTACTAAGATTGATCCTTGGGGAACCCCGATATTTAAGCTTTGATTTTCTGAGAGAGTATCCAGGATTTCTACCCTTTTTTCTCTACCAGTGAGGTAGCTCCTAAACCAAGACGCCATTTCAGGAGATAGTACTGTAGAGGATAGCTGGTTCAGGAGGAGCTTGTGATTTACGGTGCCGAAAGCCTTGGTGAGGTCAATGAAGGTTACCCCCACCATGAGCCCCGATCTAATGCATTGTGTATATACCCAGTGAATTCAACTAAGGCAGTAGTGGTGCTATGCTGCTTTCGGAATCCATGCTGTTGTGGACATTGAAGCTGATGCTTTTCAAGGTAGTCGATAATTTGATCATATACAATGCGTTCCAGTGCTTTTGAGAGTGGGGGGAGTATAGAGATAGGTTGATAATTTGAATGACTAGACCTATCACCACTTTTGTATACAGGAGTTACCACTGCAGATTTCCAGATTCTGGGAAATTTACCAGATACTCGTGATAGATTTAGGATACTTGTAAGGGGTTGGAGAATCATGTCAAGAGTGAGCTCAACAAGTTTGAGATCCAAGTTATCACTGCTAGCTCTGGATTTTCCAAGAACTTGTGTGATTGGCCTCTATTAGGGTGATAATTTTGAGGTAGAAGGGGGGGGGGGTGTTGAGCCAGTCTGGGTATCTGTTTTGTGTGCAAGATTACTGTCATTCAGAGGTTCAAAGAAGTCTGGTGGTAGTACACTGGTTAGGTCGGTGAAGGCCTTATTGAAGGTATTAGCAATAACACTAGGGTCCTGTGTTGGAATTCCTTCTACATTTATCAAAGTTGGTGGTGACTTATTGGACTTGCCAGTCAGGGACTTAATGTTGTCCCAGAATTTACGGCGGTCACCCCAGGAGTTAGTCAGTTCTCTATTGTAGTGTTGGCTTTTGGCCATTCGAATGGCCCAGGTACACTTGTTCCAAGCTGTTTTGTAGTTTTCTAAGTCAATTTGACAACCCATGCTTCTTGCCTTGCACCACAGGTTGTTCATGTGCTTCATCTGCTCAATGAGTTGAGGTGTAATCCATGATTTACATGAGCTCCTGATCTTGCATTTGGTGTAGGGGACAAAGATATTGCAGCCCTCATTGAATTTTCAGATGAAACTTTCAAGTGCCGAGTTCACGTCCTCTGTGGTATAGATAGCCTCCTAGTCTTGGCAACTAAGGTATGCTTTGAGTGCACCCAGTTTCCCTTTCTTCAGAACTCTAGTATGGAATATAGTTGCTGAAGTCTTAGGGGACTTGTTGGACCAAGTAAAGAGGATAAAGGAGCGGTCACTAATAGTGTCTGGTAGGACTGCTGTGCCAGTAATTTCCTCAAATTCAGCAGTGCCCAACTAGCCTGAGCTATCACCTCGAGCTTCGCTCTCAAGGTCTAACTGAATCCAAACCACTTGGTGGTGGCACAGGCTGGTTACACACAGTTGCCCAGCCAGTATTCTCTATGTGTGCTATTAATGAAGCTTATGCAAGCAGCTAGCAAGTTGTGTTAAGGATTAGAGGTCTGAGTACTACCGAGAAAAGTGAACATTGAAAATAAACTTATTACCAGGGTCTGGTAGTGTCCATAAAATGTGTGGTTTAGCAGTGACTGCAGCACAGTTAAATAAACGTCTACTGCTTGGCTGAAAATGCTTGAGTGAATAATGTTGTGTTACTGCTGTTAAATGAATTGCAAGAGGTACCCTAATTTCCTGAGTGCCCTGTGGTCCCACCAGGGATTTCAATGAACCCTATAAGGCCCCTTCCCAAGATGGATGTGCCCATAGTACTCAACAGCTGTGGGGTTGACTATATATGCAATAACACATACGGCAATTTTGACTACAACTGGACATGTGTTTCCTAATCCAGTTACTTATCACTCCCACTTCTTGCTCCTAGTGGTGACCACACAACCCCCCCCCCCGAGTCCCGACTATGCTGCTTGCATGTTCCTTATACCCCATGGATTTGCCCCACCCCTTTCCATCAGAGATGCTTTATCTCCCCTGCTAAAAAAGGTCTGGTACAGAGCAACTGGAATTGTGCGGTTAAAGTGTGTCAGTGTCAGTGTCAGTATTCTGGTAGCTGCCATTTGACACCTTATTTTGACCCTCTAACTCAGATGACTTCCACCACCCCTGACATCACATGTAGCCTTCTACTGGCCTTGCAGGGAAGCATTGTGCCCCCAAGTGGCAAAACAAGTTCCCTGGTCTTACTGGTGATTGCTGCAGCAACTGATCATGGTGGCATCTCTCCCACTCTAGGACAGACTGCCAGATGCAAAGCTATCCTCAGCTGTCCACCCAATTGTCAGTGTCCTGGGTCAGACACAGAGCTATCCTCAGCTCTCCACCCAATTGTCAGTGTCCTGGGTCAGACACAGAACTATCCTCAGCCATACACCCAATTGTCAGTGTCCTGGGTAAGACACAGAACTATCCTCAGCTCTCCACCCAATTGTCAGTGTCCTGGGTCAGACACAGAACTATCCTCAGCCATACACCCAATTGTCAGTGTCCTGGGTCAGACACAGAACTATCCTCAGCCATACACCCAATTGTCAGTGTCCTGGGTCAGACACAGAACTATCCTCAGCTCTCCACCCAATTGTCAGTGTCCTGGGTCAGACACAGAACTATCCTCAGCCATACACCCAATTGTCAGTGTTCTGGGTCAGGATATACTGGTCATGTTCTGAACAGTGTATGCACTGTTACACAGAAGATAAATACACACACACACACACAAAAATCTTGAGCAAAAGAATGTTCATTCTGTACCTCATGCAGAACTGTTTGTCCATATTCATCAGTAGCTTGGATATCAGCCCCTTCGTTTATTAGCTTGTCCAGGTAATGAAGATCAACCTAGAAAAGACATTGTCATAGCAACATAATATTGAAGGCATTCAATGAACAAGTTTTTTTTGTTTGCATAGATACATAGATACATAGACAGTGTCAGCAGATAAGGCCCTATGGCCCACCCAGTCTGCCCATTTGAGCTTGTAAGTTCAGTTTGTTTTCCTAGAAGTCTGTTGCCCCTTACCCCTGACCTCCAGAATTCCTTTATGTCTATCCCATGCATTCTTAAATCCTGTGATTGTTTCAGCCCCCACCACTTCCTCTGGCAGGGTGTTCCACTTGTCCACCACCCGTTCTGTGAAGAAATTCTTCCTCAAGTTTCCTCTGAATCGTCCTCCCTCCAACTTCATCCCATGCCCTCTAGTCCTGGAACATCTTTTTTGCTTAAAAATAGTGTTTTCCTGCACCCTGTTCCTCCCTGTAAGATACTTGTATGTCTCTATCATATCCTCTCTCCCTCCTCTCCTCCAGGGAGTACATCTTCAGTTCCTTCAACCTGTCTTCATAGGACTTGTGATGCAATCCATGCACCATCTTTGTTGCCCTCCTCTGAACCTTCTCTACTCTGTCTATGTCCTTACGTAGGGTATGGTCTCCAGAACTGTACACTGTACTCCAGGTGGGGCCTCACTAGTGTCTTGTATAGTGGAAATATGACCTCCTTTTCCTGCTGGTGATGCCCCTGCCTATACATCCCAGCATCCTATTTGCTTTACCTGCTGCCTTGTCACACTGTTTCCCTACCTTGAGGTCATCAGGGTGACAACCCCAAGATCCCTTTCCTGCTTGGTGCATGCTATATCCTCACCCCCAACTGATATATTGTGCCAGGGTTTTTGTGCCCCATATGCATTATCTTGCACTTCTTTGCATTGAATTTCAACTGCCAAACCCCTGACCATTCTTCAAGTTTCTGCAGGTCGCTTCTCATTCTGTCTACACCTCTGGTGTGTCTACACTGTTACAGAGCTTTGTCATCAGCGAACAGTAAAATTCTGCCTTCTAGGTCCTGCGCAATGTCACTGATGAAGATGTTGAATAGGACCGTCCCAGCACTGATCCCTGTGGTACCCCACTGGTCACTCTTCCTCTGTGGAGTGACAGCCATTTACCACCACCCTCTGTGTCCTGCCACCCAGCCAGTTACCTACCCACCACACTACTGTCCTGCCCACACCCATATTCCCCAGTTTGTGTAATAGTCTTCTATGTGGCACAGTGTCAAAGGCCTTGCTGAAGTCCAGATAGGCCATGTCCACTGCCCCCCTGATCCACCTCCTAGTCACCCAGTCAAAAATTCAATGAGGTTGGTCTGACATGACCTCCCCTGGTGAAACCATGCTGCCTTGGGTCCTGTAGTCCATTGACAACCAGATGTTCCACCAATCTCTCCTTCAGTAGTGCTTCCATGATCTTCCCCACTACCGAGGTGAGGCTGACTGGTCTGTAGTTCCCTGCTTCCTCTTTGTTCCACTTTTGTATAAGGGGACTACATCTGCTGTCCTCCAGTCTTTGGGTACCTCCCCTGTTTCTAGTGATCGGCTAAACAGGATAGCCAGAGGTTCAGCCACCACCTCTCTTAGTTCTTTAAGGACCCTGGGGTGCACCCCATCTGGCCCCATTGCTTTATCAACTCTTATTACTTCCAGTTCCTTCAGGACCCTTTCTCGTGTAAAGGGACTTGTGTCCATTTCTGCACCATTCTCACCCCTTGTACTCCCTTCAGACCCATTACCCTCCTCCTCTTCAGTAAAGACTGAGCAGAAATACCTGTTCAATATGTCAGCTTTACTGTTGTCATCCTCCATGCAGCCCCCATCCTCCCCTTCAGTCTCACTATCCCTCCCTTTGTCTTTCTTTTTCACTTATGTACCTGTAAAGGTTTGTCCCTCTACCCACTGATTTTGCAATGTGTTCTTCTGTCTGGAGTTTTGGCTTCCTTACTGACCTCCCTGCCTCCCTTTGCTTCTCCTGGTACTTCTCCCTATCCCTTCTGCCTGTGTCTTTTGTATTGCCTGAATGCAATCTTTTTGCTTTCACTTCTTTCTACCTCTTTGAAAACCATAATGGTCTCCTCTTCCTTTTCCTCTTGCTAACCTGCTTAATGCATAATTCTGTTGTTCTTATAATCCCCATTTTAAATACTGCCCACTGTTCCTCAACCCCTGATTCCTGTCCCATTCCCCTTAATGCCTCTTTCAAGTATCTCCCATTTTCCCAAAGTCTGCCCCCTAAAATCCAGGATACATGTTTTTGTGTGGTTTGGTTCTGCTCTTTCTGTGATTTCAAACCACAATGACTGGTGGTCACTGTTTCCCAGGTGCTCCCCCACTGTTACCCCCATCACACTGTCCCTGTTTGTGAGCCAAGGTCCAGTATTGCCTTCTGCCGAGTTGGTTCCATGACCAGTTGCTTGAGGAATGCACCCTGAAGGGAGTCCAGGATAAATCTGCTCCTAGTTGATGCTGCTGCTGGGATGCTCCAGTCCACGTCTGGAATATTGAAGTCTCCAACCAGTACTACCTCACCCTTGTCTGCCATCCTTTGGATGGCTAGCATCAGCTCCCTATCTGTTTCTTCCTCCTGGGCTGGTGGTCTATAGACCACACCTGATGCAGATGGCTGTCCCCATTTTCCTTTCCAGCTAACCCACAGTATCTCTCCCCATTTTGTTCCTCCTGGATCTCTGTGGTCCTTATGTCATTTTCACATACAGTGCCACTCCTCCTCCCTTCCTGCCTGCTCTGTCTCTTCTGAATATGTTGTAGCCAGGTATGGCCATCTCCCAGTCGTGGTTATCATTACACCAGGTTTCAGTGATGGCCACAATGTCCAGGTCTGACTGTACCATGACAGCCTCCAGATCTTCCATCTTGTTGCTAAGGCTCCTGACATTTGCACACATGGCTTTCCATGATATGACCTCCCTAGACTGTTTCACTGTTCTACTCCAGCCCCTTCCTTGGTTGTCATTTATCCCTTGTTCTTCTTGCTGTCTGCCCTTCTGCTGAATTTTGCCCCTTTTCTGCTTATCCACCTCTTGGGCACTAATCTCCATCTTCTGCACACTGCTTTGCAGAGATAGCCATTCCTCTGGTTCACTGGTTCCACTGCTAGCTGTGGGGGTGAGCAAGTAGAGTACCCTCCTTGCTGGCCTGCCACCCCCTTTGCTAGTTTAAGTAACCTGTCAATGTAGCATTTAAACTTATCATTGAGTGCTTGGATTCCCCTCCAGGATGGATGCAGGCCGTCAGGCTTGAACAAACCTCCATCCCTCCAGGTGGGTCCCCAGTCACTAATGAATCAAACCCTTCCTCACAGCACCAGTTCTTCAACCATGAGTTAAAGTTCCTGGTGCATGCACCTATGCTCTCCTTGCCTCTCACAGGTAGTACTTCTGAGAAGTGACAGAAGTAGCTACTTGCTTGAAAGCCCTCCCAAGTTTCCTAAACTCTTCCTGAACTTCCTTTGGCTCCCCATTTGCCAGGTCATTAGTACCTAGGTGGATAATGACATCCAGCTCACCCTCCGTCTTGCCTTCCCAGTGAGCCCCAGGATCTTCCTTCCATCTCTCCATGCCTTGGCACCTGGTAGGCACCTCACCTCCTGTCCTCCCTCCTGTGTTCCTAGCTGGATCCCTCTTATGATGGAGTCCCCCACCAGGATTCCTTCATCCTCCTCTGGGGTCCACTGCTTTCCCATGAGGTCACCTCCTTGGCTAACCTCCACATCCTTTCCTTCCACTTCTTTGGGTACCTCTATTGGTTGTCCTCATTTGCCAGTGTGGCATATGAGTTCTTGAGTGGAATAGGATCTGGGATGTGCCTCTGCCTGACTGCTCTAACCTCCCTGAGCCCACTGTCATCCAAGTGCTCCTCGTTCTCGGCATCCTTTGAGGTGAGTTGCATTGGACTGGGTGGTCCCTGGATAGGGGTGATGGTACTCCTGACCCAGTTTACTTCCGCTCTGAGTCTGGCTACCTCATCCCACAGTCCAGAGAGATGCATGCAGATAGGGCAGCACCTCAGTGTCCAGAAAGTCTGCCTGAATATGGCTGCCCCACAGCCACTGCATTGCACTCCTCCCCACATTATACTGCAATTCCACTACTTGTCTGCTACTGAAGCTCTCCTAGTTCCCTTTTTATTAATTTACTGTACTAAAAATCCTGCCACTGATCCTCAGATATTTTTTCTTTTTTAAAGAAAAAGAAACCAATAAATAAATAAATGAGTCAAAACACTTGTCATGCTGAGGGTGGGCTTCTTCCCCCTTATGCCCCTCCTACTTCACACCCCTTACTATACCCTGTGTTTAGCTCCTGTCAATCAGATTTAACAGGGCATATAATTAAGAGTTGGGGGAAGGGGAGGAAGTAGCAGCAGCAATTAAAGACAGCACAGAATTACACCACCACTATGTTTTAAATTCTCAACAACCAAAAACAATTATAAGTAAAGACAACAAAGAAAGTATAGTGTCACTAAAAGCCCACAATCTAAGTTTAAAAGAAAAATAGCAATTACCAGTTACTCTAAAGCACTGAATTGAATATGTTTCCTTCCTTCCCCTTCTGGCTTCTTCTGAGAAAATAAAAATCTGCTTGCTACTTTAACTCTGACTAAGCCCCACCTTCAGTTATCATGTAGCTGAGGTCAGAGGCCAGACAATTAACACCCTTCACCCAACTACAGGGCAGTCAGACAAGCCAAGATAAAATTTGCAGCAATTAAAAACAGCACAGAATTACACCACCACTGTTTTAAATTCTCAACAGCCCAAAAACAATTATAAGTAAAGACAACAAAGAAAGTATAGTGTCACTAAAAGCCCACAATCTAAGGACATCTGTTATGTTTGTTTGTTAATGTAAGGTTTGCTTGTTTTTTTGTCTGATTGTTTGTTTGTTTCACTTCCAGCACACCATAAGCTTGCCAATTCTCGGCGGCCCCAGCCATTCAGAACTCCCTTCCACTCCATCTTACGAGTTGCCCCTCAGTAGAGGCATTAATAAAGGGTTGAAATATGTTTTTTTCCACAAGAACGTATCACTACTTCATTTATTTATTTATTTTTTTGGTGAGAGTATTATTTATTAGTATGCCTTTCTAGTTGTAATTTTGAATGCTGTTGTTGTTGTTTCTTTTGTCTCTTATGCTGTGCAGTGCCCTGACTCCCTGGGATGGGGAGTTTAAAAATGAAAACTGCCTTACATAAAAGGAATATGGCAGCTGGCTGCCAGTCCCCATGTTTCACAGAATGGTTTTGTATATGAGAAAAGGTAGTCTGAGCAAAGCAGTGCTATCCAGTACTGAGACCTTTGAAAAGCAGTCAAAAGCAATATAATCTTCCATTGACGGTCAATGGGAAAACCAGCATGAAAGTCAAAGAAGCACTCCAACCTCCCAGCTAGTGGGGATTTTCCCTTTAATTGAATAGTTGTGGGGCTCAACATCCTAGTTTTGATTCCCAGCAAGAGCTGAAGGTGCATCTGCTGAAATCGAAAGGAGGCAGACATAACAGATGTCCTGCTGGGAATCGAGCATTCTTACCCACAGAAAAAATAGCTAGGCATGGAGCCATTTGGTAAGTAGTACCGCATTAGGCCCACAGTAAAGACCCTTCATGTGAGAACAATGTTCAGCAAAATTGCAGAAGGCCATGGCTTATGTCAGCAAACATGGTCTGCTATATAATAACTACAATATGTATTTTTATTTGCACAGGATAGGGCTGCTAAGACATAACACCTCTTTTTCAGTGGGGTCCTGCTTCTAGCTTATTTTCCAGCTTGAACTGGGAAGACTAATACACATGGAGGTTGAGCAACTTGATCCAGGTCATGTAGAGAGTCAGTGACAAGGATGGGATTCAAGGTTAGGATCCCACAGTTCACCGTTCTGTGATTTCATCACTGGACCACACTGCCAACTTGCCTTTTAACTGAAGGCATATAGGGCAAAGGCATCTGTCTCTTTAAATCAGTTCAGGTAATGTGTAGCCTAATGAGCTAGTCAGTCAGTTCATGCAAACACCCTCCACCCAGGAACAGCAGTAGCAAATCTAGGATTTACAACAAGGGGAAGGGGAAGGGGTTGGTACTTTGGGGTATGACTTGGTATGCAAATTTCTTTAAATGAATTTTTAATTCCTTATACACATAGTTATCACCTTTGATTCCATTTTTAATAAAAAAATAACACAAATTGTGTAGTTTTTGTATGGTTTGGGAGAATATCAGTAAGTAAATTAAGTGTTCATTGATGGGGCAGCCTCCCTCTCCACCCCTGTCTAGATCCACGCTGAGGAACACCAGCATCAGCTCAAACTTACTACACTTTGAAGTGCTGTTTTTTCTTTGGTTATATGGCATAGGTTGAGGTATTCCAGGTTTAGGTCACCTATTTGGACACTTACGTTTCTTTACGCTCACACTGAGCTAAAATTTTGAGTAAACAAAATAATTCAGTAGGGCTGGCACAGTGATAAAGCACCAAACATCAATGTAGTTTGCAGGTGACCTCTGTTTTCTTGAATACTGGGTCAGCAGAGGCAAGTGTCCCACAGAGGTGTTGTTTGCTCTCTAGAGAAGAAGGGCTAGTGCCATTTGCTCTGTAGCATTCCAGACAGCTAGGTAATGAATTGGCCTTGGAGACAGTCTCTGAGGAGATTCCTTCCCACATAACAACATAACAAGATGATGGCAGATGGGGACCTTGTGATCCATCTAGTCTGCCCATGAATCCTACCCCCACCTTTATAGGTTGCTTGTTTTGCTTTTACCGTAGTGTCGGTCCCAATTGTGTTTAAATTCATTCACCATCTTTCCACGCCCCCTAACCATGTAGGTTGGGTGCCATAAAGTGGCTAGGGTCAATACAGAGGGGAATACAGACTGGAATATTAAAGGAGAAAATCTTAGAAATGACTGCAATGAAATTGGGGGGGGGCCTGAAGGGGTTAATTGTAAGCATGCTCAGTTGTCATGTGGGGCAACTGGGCTCACTTGCCAGGCCCATAGGTCCCATTTGGGCCCCCTGAAGCCCCATTCCCTGAGAAAGTGACACATGAACATGACCAGTTCCTTTTACTTGACATTGCATGCGAGACCAATGGTACAATTCCCTGACCACCCATGATGGTGGCTTGTTTTTCCCTCCACTCAGGGTGAGCTATGGGGGGCTTTCTAGACTACAAGTGAAGGTAGCTCCAATCAATGCACAACCTGCAGCAGAAGAACTATTATGGTCTGAAAGACAGGGGGCGTGCAACATTGGGGAGGATGGGAGTGGATGGGGGTACACAAAGGGCAAAAATACCGAAAAACAGAATTTTGTATAAAGTATGTAGAGAAACAGATTGATTTGTAACATGATTTTGATTTTATCAGAGACAAACATCACTGAGGTAAACCCAACACTTACAAGCGTTTCATGGGGATGGCAGCATTAGAACTGTGACAAACACAAACTAGGATCACACAAACCGATGCCACTTACACGATCTTGGTCACTGTCGCTTTTTGACAAGTCCCGGAAATGATCCAGCAAGCTCTTGTTCAGGTGGCTGGAATCCTCTCTTTGACGCCCTATTCGGTTCCCATCAGCCACAGATAGGCCCACAAAGGTTTGTTTAGTCTCCTCACCTTCAAGTGACAGAATAGAAAACAGAAAAGCACCACTTAAAACCCAATAGGTAGGCAGGTAATTATTATATTTAACATTATAATTAACTATACAATTTTAATTCACAGTGTAGTGTCTTCTTAATGGATATCTCAAAGTGCTTTACAATCACATATCTAACAAATGCTGATTTAATGACCAGAGTCTGCCATTGATCAACTGCAGTGAAAGCACTCCCAAATGGCCATCAACACAGACCTGGGAACTTAAAGTAAGATTGTTACTTTTGGAAAAACGTAATATTTATATACCACTCTGCCTATATTTTACAGATTTTCTGTATTTCAGTTTGTTTTATACTTCATTACTGTAAGTGAGTAAATTCATTTTCATACAGGAGTAACATTCTTGGGGCAAAGACTGTTTTCAAATATACCTCGTCTCATACACACATACATACAGTTTCCATCCTATCATACAATACTAGAAAACATCAACATTCCAAAAGTCTACATAAGGATGACAACATAGAGGATAATGTATGGTCATCAATTGTTAACCGGTTTGTTAACCATCGAGAGGTTGCCAGGGTGACCATGTAAACATCGAGAGCGAAGCTAGAGAGGTTTACGTTGCCATGGCAACCTCAAGATGGATTAAAAAAAGTCTGACAATCGATGTACCATACATTATATTTTATAGTGTATGGTACAGTTTGTGTTTATAAAATGAGAAAGCAGTTGCTTACTGCAGTTGGTTTGTGCCACCGCCGCTCTGCTCCAGGTCATGCTCTCACCCCAAGGCCGTTTCATGGCCGGCCGATCAAGTTGCACGCATGCGCAGCCTGTTCCCGGTTGTTAACCCATCGATGTGACATACCATCAATGGGTTAACAACATCGTGACGTCACGTCGATGGTAAAACGTTGTTATAAAAAGGTAGATTTCTACCTGTAACAACGTTCTACCATACATTATAATTATTTTAAAAACTGTTGCATACATGATTAAGTTCACTTTTTAAGCTTTTCTGGAACAGTCTGAGTGTCAGCACTTTCCTAATGGTGGCACTCAGTCTGTTCCCATATCTGGCAGCACTGCAGAAAATCCCCATCTCCCCAAAGCTAGTACATGTTTTGGGGACTTTCAACCTTATGGTGTTGGAATTCTCTATTGTCACCAGTTCTTTAATCATAACTTCCTAAGGTCAAATAATATGGCAATGGATAACAACCATCAACCGTCAACATTAAAAAAAAAATGATTAGCCATTTTATTGCATGTCTATTACCTTGTGTATTCCAACCTAATTGGGCATACAGGTCACAATGATAGGTGATGTATTTGGCCTTTAAAATAAACCATGTCATTTTATTATACACTTTATCTTATTTTTCCAGATCCTTTTTATTTGCTGTAATAGAAGCACTACTCACATATTCTGTCAATGGTAGTACAAGTGTACTAATAGGTCAGACAGTCCAGGATCTCATCCCTTCTATTTAGTACATAACTTTAGTGCCATAAATGTCAGTACTAATCACTTCACTCTTCTAAGTTCAAATACTTCATATTTCTTGGAATTCAAAATCACATCACTGCTTATTTTTAATATATTTCTTCCTGTTGCTCCCTACTTTTTATTTTGTTAATGTTTCAAGACCGCCTGTGTCTTGGCCCAGTGGTGCTGAGGACTGAGGCACTGCACACCACACTTCGTGCCACACTGGTAACCTGTGTTCGGGAATGAAAGCGGGACACCAGGGGTTGACAGGGGAGGGGAAGAAGAAGAAGAATAATCAGCATTTATATAGTGCTTTTCATACACAGTGTATCCCAAAGCACTTTACAAGCAATACTAGACTGGTAGTGAAGTGACTGAATGTGTAGTGGTAGCCATATCACACATCAACACCCACACACAGCCAGGATAATTGCATGAACCAGTTTATGGGAAGGGAAATGTTGGCCAGGACACCGGGAATGTCCCCTACTCTTTGTGAAGAGTGCCCTGGGTTCTTTTACTTCCACCTGGACACCCACCAGGACAACACCAGGATGGGTAGAAGGGACCTCGGTTTAACGTCTCATCCAAAGGATGGCACACCCCAGCAGCACAGCAACCCCCTAATACTGCACTCAGATGCCAGCATTTTTAGGTGCAAGTTCAATCCCGGTGTGGGACGAGAACCCATGACCTTCTGGTCCAGAGGCAGATGTGCTACCAACTGAGCCACACTGACACCTAGGGACTGCTCTCCTTCTCCAGGGAGGGGGGACTCTAGTGGTTGGCAAATGCCTGACCCCTAGCAGAGGCTGGGGCAGCATGCTGATGCTGCTGACATGGCAGAGATGAGGCAGATGCCTGGCGGAGCGCACACAGGAGCATGCGCTATGCTGCCGCTGGCATCATTGCATGCTCTGCCTCTAGGGGAGTACATCAGAGAAGAAAGTAGATTGCTTGGCAGATGATGGAAGGTGTCTCACAGGTCCAGCCCCCGAATAGCCACGGCACTGGCCACACTGGGTCCAGTCTTCGGCAGGTGTTGGAGAGCACAGCTGATCCCACTGGAGCCTTGGGGGTAATGGTTGGCACCGGCTGGTGGACATCAGGGGATGGAACTGGGGCTCCCTCCAAAAATAGGGCCAAGCAACAGGCTCATAAACTGATAGCTAACAAAAAAAAAAAAAAAAAGACCTCTTGGATCTCTTCTTCAGAACCTAGGGTTAATGAAGAAATGAAAATAAAGTAAGCTTTTTCCCCATTTAAAATTCAAATAATTTATTTCTCCTTACATATACTATATTGATTAAATCTTTATTATTAGTACTAGTGCACTAACAGTTTGCAGTTGTACTTCCTTTGTAATGCACCTTGAAACATGTCTCAAAGCTCCTAATTTTTTTTTGCTGTCTTCGAACAGATATTTTGAATATGGCTTGAAAATGAAAGGCTATCAACAAATACCACACCCAATTATTTATATTGTTGAATGTGTGCCAACTCTTACTCTTCAAGTTCTCGAAAACAAAGCCAGACCAGTGGTGTGGAGGGCTGAGGTGCTGCAAAGTGCCTTACCTCCCGCCATGCTGGTGACCCAGGTTCGGGAATTGAATCAGGACATCAAGGATCTGCTGGGAAGGGAGACGATTGAGCATCTGAGGGACTGCTCTCCTCTCCCAGAGACGGATGACTTGTTATCCTGGCCTTGGCTGCCCCAACATGGAGACCGGGGGGTAGAACAGGTCAGGGAGGCAAAGTATGGGAGGGCACTGCAGGGATACATAGGATGGGTGCACCTCCACGTGCAAATCCTATGCTCCGCAGGAGGGAGTGGGACAGAAAAAATGGACACTGGGGGGGTTCATGAAGCATGACCCAGCTGTCTCCATACCTGCACCACTGCTCAGTGAGCAACCTGGTCCACCTTGGATTTGATGTACTGAGGGGGGAAGGATGGCCCTCCCTCCTCACCCTTGCCACGAGAAGGGGACTAATGGGGAGAATTCTGACCAGGCACTTACCAGGAAAAGATGGAGAGGCTGGGGATTGGGCTGATGCAACTGCCGCCTTGATGCAGGAGGATAAAAACCTATATGAAAAAAAGAAACATAGAAACATAGAATGTGTCGGCAGAAAAGGACCGCCAGGCCCATGTTGTCTGCCCAGTATGCCCAGCTGGGTCTTTGCTGTTTCCTACCATCCCCCTCCCTAGGTTCAAGAGACCCATGTGTCTATCCCATGCTCCCTTGAATCCCCCCATAGTCCTTTCCCTCACCACCTCCACTGAGAGTTTGTTCCAGTTATCTACTACCCTCTCTGTGAAGTAGAATTTTCTAATGTTTCCTCTGAACCATCCCTCTACAATCTGCATTTCATGCCCCCTTGTTTTGATTGCATCTTTAGTTTGAAGATGTCCCCTACTTATACCCTCTTTATACCCTTGATAGATCTGAAGGTCTCAACCATGTCCCCCCTTTAACTGCTCTGCTCTAGGGAGTACATGTTTAGGTCCTTCAGCCATTCCTCATATGACAAGTGACTAAGGCCCTTCACCATTTTTGTTGCCCTCCTCTGGATCCGCTCCACTCTGTCTACATCCTCGTTGAGGTATGGTCTCCAGAACTGGACTCCAAACTCAAGATGTGGCCTGACCAGTTGCCTGTATGATATTCTGCTCCCTGGTTTTTCTTGCCTAAGTGCATGATTTTGCACTTTTTTGTATTGAAGGACAAGTGCCACTTCCTGGACCACTTCTCCAGTTTTTCCAGATCCCTACGCATACTCTCAACTTCCTCTGGTGTATCAACTCTATTGCAGACTTTTATGTCATCCATGAATAGACATACCCTCCCGTCCAGTCCTTCCGCTATGTCCCCTATAAATATATTAAATAGGAGTGGTCCCAACACCAACCCCTGAGGTACCCTGCTCATGAGCACGCCCTCCTCTGATGGTATACCATTAATGATTACCCTCTTCCTTCTGCCTCCCCAGCCAGTTTTGCACCCACTTTACTACTACCAACTCCAGACCAAGACATCTCATTTTGTGCAGTTGTCTCTTGTGCGGTATGAAATCGAACATCTTCCTAAAGTCGAGGTACACAACATCTGCAGAACCCCCCAATCTGCTACCCTGGTGACCCAGTCAAAGAATTCAATCAAGTTTGTTTGACATGATCTTCCCTCTGTGAACCCGTGTTGCCGTTGGTCTTGTAGGCCATTAGCTTCTAGGTAGCTAGTGATTCTGTTCTTTAGTAGTTTCTCCATGAGCTTGCCTACCACTGATGTTAAGCTCACTGGTCTATAGTTGCACGTGTCCTCCTTGTCCCCATCCTTATGTAAGGGGACCACATCCACCCTTCTCCAGTCATCGGGGACCTCCTAATACATAAGCTAAGTTTTTTTGTCAGCTACCCCAAAATCCATACATTGTGTCTTGTTTGTACTCATAGCTAGCTTTGATCTGCTAAACCACTCCTGGGCCATCCTGAAGTCAGCTTCCAGTATCCACTGAAGTTCTTATACTGTACAGCCAGTGGCAACCAATACTATATTGTTGGTGTACGTCCTGATCTATGAGTTATCTAGGATTTGTAGGAGGTAATTTTTATAGATGAAAAATAATAGAGGCCCCCAGGATAGAGCCTTGGAGCACCCCTCTAGAAAGGCTCATGGGATCAGATAGATAATCGGCCACCTGCACCCTCTGTTTCCTCCCTATAAAGTAAGTCCTGAACCACTCTGTAGAATCAGGGTGCATGCCGATCTCAGTCAATCTGTCAAGTAAAATGGAGTGATTCACCAGGTTGAAAGCTTTTGCTAATTCTACATAAATTGGCCCAGTGACTTTCCTGTCATCCAGCCCTGTAGTAATCAGGTTCTTAAAGTCCAGTAGAGTGGTATCAGTAGAATGTTCACCCATGCTACAGCGACATGCATTTTGCCAATGCTTATTCCAGCACAGGCAAAATACTGCCGGACATTACAGTGCCAGGCATTTCATCTCCCAGGAGATACAGCGCCAAAGCACCCTCCCGGGAAATGGTCACTTTTGCAGGGGCATGCCTCAGAGGGGGTTGAAACTGTGTGGGTGCAAAGGGCGACATGGGTGAGGGACAATCTGAAATCAAGAGGGCCCCTTTCACTGTCACCCTTGTTGCGGAGCCATAATTGCCACAACCAAAATGAGTCGGCAACTTGACGGACTATGTCAGTGGAATGGCCAGGTCAAAAGCTATGTTGGTATAGAATCATTTTCCTTCTGACCTCCAGAAATTCACATAACTGGTCATGTACCAGTTTTTCAAGGGTTTTTGAAAGAATGGGCAGTTGCAAGATTAGCCAATAATTTGAAGGAGTCAAGCTGCCAGTCCTTTAGGGATTTGTATAACTTTACTGATTTTCCAGCACTGAGGAAAGACTCCCTTCATAAGGCTCCAATTAAATAAATATGTGATAGTCAGCATAATCTCCCAAGCACTAATCTTAAGAAACCTTTGTTCAAATTGTCCAGACAACAGGCTTGACCTACTTTTAAATTAATTTTTTGTACCTCTGTATACCTCTTTAACTGACAATTTTCTAAGTCTAAATTTCTTTTCTCCATCCAAGTCAGATTCATTGTGGTTCCTCGCTCCAAATATCATTTTTTCCTTTGCTTTGTTCTGATCTCAAACTAGACCTGCCCCTCCCACCAGATTATTCAGTGTATCTTCTATCACAAGTTCTTGTGACAAGGAGATCCTGCCACTCTTGAGGACTGACCTTTTTTTAAATCTGTTGCAACAGTTCTATTTCTTAGCCTAATCTATCCTTTACAATTTCTAGTCCATAAGGTTGGCCCGGTGGTCCAGTGGTACCCCCCCTCCCCACCCTCTCACAGAGGACCTCCGGCTACCCAGCACCCTTCATCATCGGTGGGCGGCAGTACCCTGCCTGCATACTGCCCAGCCACCCACCAAATGACAGGTACAGTATGCTCAATATGCCTATTGGGCCACAGCATGGACCAATAGGTGTACAGTGCATACTGTACCTGTCATTCGACAGGCAGCCTGGTGGTATGCAGGTGGGGTGCTGCCGACCGCCAATGACAGGGGTGGGTACCAGGTGGCCGGGGGTCCCTCTGTGGAAGGATGGGGAGGGGGGTACCACTGGGCCACCAGGTGACTTTCAGCAGCTACGACAGCCCATGATCAGGCAGCGAGGGGACCGCTAGACCACCAGGGGTTGGATTTCACTTACAGATGCCTGCGATCAGGCAGCGAAGGGACCACTAGACCACAAGGGGTTGGATTTAACTTACAGATGCCCATGATCAGGCAGTGAGGGGACCACTAAACCACCAGGGATTGGGTTTATATTACAGATGCCCATGATTGGGCTTATGGGGTGGGGGGTCCACTGGACCACCAGGGGTGTATGTGTGCTTGCAACAGCGTTCTGGGTGCAGGTGGCCACCCACAGCTGGTGGCTGCTGTGTTGCACCTTGGATACAGCGCCCTGTGGGTGGCCGGGACTTGCTCCTACTTTTTTAGGGCTCAACTTTAAGCCCCCCTGTGTGGTGCAATGCAGGGTTGTGCCAACATATGTGCTGCACATCCCGGGCTGAATATCAGGATGTGCCGCATATGCATGGGCACGCTCCCTGCATCTGCACCGCATAGGATTACATTGCACCCCGGCGCATCGGGATATGCACTGCACCAGGCAGCCTTTTCAATATCCTGCCAGGGCGCAATGCGGAGTTGCGCCAGTGCAACTCAGTTGTGCAAGGTGCAACCCCTTTGAATATCCCAGCCTAGGTGTTTTTGATTAAGGTAAAAAGTTGCTAGGGGACTGTATTATAAAAATTAAGTTAGTTGTGTTATTTAAAATGTATGTAAATTACAGATTATTTGAGAGGCCCTTTGGCACTGTGCATTCCTGCTTTAAGTTGAACAAGCCTAAAATTTCATGGTGATTTGAATATAGATCCCATTGCATTATGGGGGTATGTGTGATGTGTTTCTTTGAAACTTGGTTTTATTGCCAGTGCTCTTTGGGGTAATCCTAGCTTCAGTGCTTCTGCACTGAGGTTCTTTGTCTTTAGGTTGTTTTCGAGTTTTTCTTTATTGAGTTCCCCATCCCCCAAACACACAAGACAAACATAGGAAATAAAATAATTTTCACTAAAGAGCTAGACCAGCAGATTACTAGGTGCTGATCAAGTGCAGAGGAAGGACACACAGTGTCTGTTGCTGTAAACTGATGTGTTGAAGAAGAGATATACCATTCCTAAGGTTATCCCCTGTGGTCAGGAAGGATAGTGAATTACCCATAATTCTGTAAAGAATTTTGCTTTATTTATTTGGGGTTAATTATTTATTTATTTAGTAATGACTTATTTAGTTGGATTTTGTTAACAGAGTAGGCTCACTGAGACTGGACTTTTTCAGGAGCAACACAGAATTAATTACAAAAAGACAATCATAATTAGATGCATATAACAGTCATAAATATAGTGATACAGAGAGAAATATTTACAATAAGGTACCTCAAAGACATGGATGGTTCACAGGCTTGGACATTACATAGAATTTAACAATACTGTGTTACGAGGATACAACAACAAGGTAACAGCATAAAACAGGTATCTCTTGCAGGACCAAAGCAAAGGCCAATAACCAGATAGATAAGTCTTGGGGGAGGGCTCACCGAAGGCAGGTATACTGGTTGCTTACCAGAAGTAGCCCCCCAAGGGAGGTTTTGAAGGAGTGGAGGATAGAGCATGACTGGATGTCAGCAGGGAGGTCATTCTACAGCAGCAGTGCCATGGAGGCAAAGAATGTTTTGCCTGCATCAGTTACAGTTCTAGGAACTATAAGGAGTACATGGAAGGAAGACCAGAGGAGCCTCCTGTGAGGGTTTATCTCCAGGATGGAGACAAGATTTGCAGGGGGGTATGTAGTATTTTATGTGTCCAGCAGAGGACCAGATACCAAAGTTTTCCTTCCAAGGGGAGGGCCAATTTAGCATGGAAATTGCCTTGCAGTGGTGCTCCCATTTACCAGCACTTACAGCAACTAAGACACATGGTGATACAGGGTTTTGATTTTCAAGAACTCTGAATTTTTTGAGTGAAGCTGGGACAAGGGCACCATACATGGTGACAGGCAACAGAATACTGTTCGCCATGGATGCCCTGGCTGCTGGAATAAGTTAGGGGTTGAGCCAACAGAGCAGCACTAATTTTTGGTTCAGCAGTTTGGTCGCCCAATTGACAAGTGGTTTGAAGATAATTATTGGTCCATTAGAAACCCCAGATACCTACTCAAATCAACAGTCTCAATGGAATCACCCTTAAGTGAGCATATTTTTAGAAATTTCCTCCTGTCTGAGCCTAGACAGTGTTGGCCGAAGAGGACAGTCTTAGTTTTCTTCAGATTTAACAGTAATCTGTTAGTCATGCACCAGGATTCCAACAGCTGAAAGTCAATTTTGAGGCCTGATTCAATTGACTTCAGGTCTGAGTGACTCCTGTATAGTACTGCATCATCAGCATACAGGAGGGCTTTGGCATTACCACAGTGCTTGGGTAGATCAATAATAAACAGGTAGAACAGTAGTGGCCTCACTTTAGAACCCTTGGGAACCCCAGCAACAATTACCTTCAGAGTGGACTGGCTACCCCCCTCCTTTTAACCAGCTGCTCTTGGCCAGTTAGGTGGTTTCTGAACCAGGAACAAGACGTATGATCAAGACCTAGGCTGTTGAGTTTGTGCAGCAGCAGCTCATGGTTGACTAGGTCAAGACGCCTTAGTCAGGTCAATAAAGATAGCGCCAGTAGCATGCCCAGCCTCCTGAGAATCAAGAAGGTCTCTTGTGAGCCCGACTAATGCTGTGTCAGTTCCTTGGTTCTTCCTAAAGCTGTGCTGGGCATCTGCAAGCAAAGAATGGGTTGCAGTGTAGGCCTGGAGCTGGTTGCATACCAGTCTTCTTAAAGTTTTGGACAGGGTGCAACTGGCACTGTTCTACAGGTCCCTTAGCACCTCATTTATGGATGGGAACTACATGGACCACTTTCCATATGTTAGATAGATCACCCTGTGGTAGGGACATATTAAACTGTGCTGTAATGGGGGCAGTGAGAATATGGGCACCAAGATTGAGCAGCCTGGAAGCCTAATTCGTTTTTAAGTACTTCATCAACAACCCATGGTAAATGGCCATTTTTTATTACAACATGTTTCCAAGAAGCATGCAAATTTCAAATTTCGTTAAAAGATGATGAAAAATAATCTATCTCTATGTTCAGATTGGGAATCAAAAAGCACCTTTCCCATCTAAACTCCTTAATACTATTTTTAAAATCTGATGCTCTACAGTTTTTCAGATCCCTTTAAAAAAATCACCTGATTCTCTTTTTTCTCTCTATCCTACACTGAACAGGATTGTGATCTCCTAAACTGCTCATTAATATAGCCACATCTGACACCCCCAGACACACTGAAGTGAAAATCAAGTCTAATGTGGTACCAGAATTGATGCCCTAATTATATCTAGTAGGATCATTTATGTGTTGTTTTAGACCCAACATACTCACGGACTCCCTTAACTTCTTCTCTCTGTCCTATCCCCAATCTACATTAGGATCACCCATCAGTGTAGCTTCCTTGTTTTTTATACGCACACTAATCTCTTGGGAAACGGCATCAGAACATTTAACTTTCATTTTGGTGGGGAGTAAATTACTCCCACCAATAAGTTTAGCTTCTATAGTCTCACTATTAGGCAATCGATATCCATAATACTCTTAGCAAGAGCAGTTTCTACATTGCCCAAACCCTTATTAATATACATCATAACTCCTTATCACCTTTGCTTTCTATCTTGTCTTATGTGTTGGTACCCATCCAAAGTTAATTCATCATCATTGACCAAAGGAGACAGCAAAGTCTCTGATAGCACAGTGACGTCAAATTTGAGATCCTCCACCAAGTAACATAATTTATCAGTTTTATCCACTGTACTGCTTGCATTATCATGTCCTAAAGGATATCTTGTTTGATACCTCCACTATGTCCAGATTAAGCTCTGTTTCCACTTAAAATTAGTAATAGGAGACATACACTTGGGCCCTTGTTACAATTATTCCCATACCTGCCTGTTTTTCGATTTACAGAATTATTCCTTCCATAATCGTGCTAGACTGAACCAAAGGGATTTCTCCCACTGTATTTCCCAATTTCCCTACTTTTTTGTGAGCCCAAAACTGAGAATATACAAGAAATATTTAAATTATCATCAGTTCAATTTTTCAAGTGTATAATTGTTTGTTTATTTGTTTAACGGGTTAGCACAACTGGAAATATAATCCTTTTACAGGTATGACCCACAAAATCAAATATGACAAATACAATAACACAGGCAATAAGACATTTTGGGGGAAAAGAATTCCATGTCAATTACATATTATATAGCATTAATTGTAATCAGCAATAACATAGTTAATACAATTAAGCCAAATAATATTGACTTATGCCCAGTCATATTACAATTCTGTGTAGCCATATCAATTTATCATAAGAAAAACAACACTATTTCAGAAACTATTACTCATAGTCACAAGAATTATTTAAAGAAAACACAAGTGCTGATTCCCCACTCTTGCAGTTGTTTCCCAAAGTAGTGAAAGTTCTTTCAGAGAAACCTCAGGTAAGAGAGGAGGTGGGGGTAAGGAACAGTGAAATTTGGACTAGCAGTAAACACATCAATAAAACGAAATAAACCAGAAATAACAAAACAAAACAAAAAAAAAATAAAGCAGCCTCCCCTCAGCCTCTCACCTCTGATGCTCTCTGGTGACTCCCACCACTCCAGAGGGAGCCATTCATGCAGACAGATGCTGCACATAGAGCCTTTGGAGTGACTTGGCTCTTAAAGTGAGTTGCAGCCCCACATAAAACCACATCAGTGCAGGGCCTGCACACCCAGAGGCTGCCACAGCACCAGGAGGTAGCAGGGAGGTAATAAATGCCATCTGACATGCTGGGGCAGCTGTGTAGAAATGTAGAAGTGGGCTGGGAGAGGCCAGACTGTAATGTATAATACCCGTGAAGATTTCAGCAGATGGAGCAGCTTGACTCTTAAGTGGGTTGTAGACCCACCCTCAAACCATGTCACTGCTGCAACTCCACACCCAGAGACTGCCACTACACCAGGAGGGAGCAGGAAGGTAACAGGTACCAGGTGACGCTCTGAAACAGCTATGCAGAAATGTATGTAGAAGTGGGCTGAGAGAGCCCAGAAAGTTCTTTATAATGTCCATGAACATTTCAGCAGTTGGAATGGCTTGGCTCTTAAAGTGCATTGTAGCCCTGCCCCTGAACCACATCACTACCAAGCCTCCACATCTGGAGACTACCACTACACTGGGAGGGATCGAGGAGGTAACAGGTACCAGCTGACACTCTGGGGCAGTTGTGCAGAAATGTAGAAGTGGGCTGGAAGAGCCCAGACAGTTATTTATAATGTTTGTGAAAATTTCGGCAGTTGGAGCGGCTCATCTCTTAAAGCAGGTTGTAGCCCTGCCCCCAACCCTGTCACAACTGTGCCTCAACATTGAGACTGCCACTACACCGAGAAGGAGGGGGGAGGTAACAGGTACCAACTGACACTCTGGGGTGGCTGTGTGGAAATGTAGAAGTGGGCTGGAGAGCCAGACAGTTCTTTAAAATGTCCATGAATATTTCAGCAGTTGGAGCAGCTCCATTCTTAATGTGGGTTATAGCTCTACCCTTGAACCATGTCACTGCCACATCTCCTCACCCAGAGACTGCCAGTACACTGGGAGGGAGTGGGGAGAGAAGAGGAAGCAGCTGACACTCTGGGGCAGCTGTGCAGAAATGTAGAAGTGGGCTGGGGAGAGCCCAGACAGTTCTTGACTGTGTTTGTTTACATGGAAACAGAACCCTTGCTGCCCACAGCTGATCTACTGCTGCTGATTAATCTTTTGCTGAACTTGCAATGCCCTGTTTGTGACATCATAATCTTTTCACAGCAACAAACTCTAAGGTCACAGAGGATTAGGACTTTAATGAAGGATAGCAGAAACAGATGAGCTGTAGGGGGCAAGGATCCTATTCCTATTCAAATTTATTTAGCAATGGAAAAGAAAGCATGACAAATGGTGACAAAATTCAAAATATAAGCTGAATCTTGTCCAGATATTATGGTTGAATGTCTTCTCAAATGTAACAAACTCACAATTTTACTGACATTTGGGTTGAGGCTAAGAGCTCATACCCATCCTAAATAAAACTTTGCAGACGCCCGGCACTCCTTTTTGATCCTTACAAGTCTCCAGTCTTTCTTTCTTTCTTTCTTTCCTTCTTTCTTTCTTTCTTTCTTCCTTCCTTTCCTTCATTTTTTCTTCTCTGTTTATCTGTCTTTCTCTCACTTTACTATTTTTAATTCTGTCTCTCAATTCCTTTTGTTTTCTTACTTTTAGATTTCTATCTCCTGGTATAACATAGGGTCAAAGAACACCACAGTGACAAAAAGAAAGAACACAGAGTGAAACTTAAACTTATTAATCACATGTTTGCCCCCCCCCCAAAAAAAAGAATCCAGATACACCTGCAGCATGTTTTAAAAATCTAGAATAGAGATCTTTTTTTTCTATAGCACCTTTCATGCATGCTGCACCCCAGAATGCTTTACAAAACAATGAGTTATATACTGGCAATGTAGAAACTGTATGGATTATACATGCAGCAGCCATTTTTACATGCTAATACACCCCACTGAGCCATATTCCATTAGAGCCTGTGTTATTGAGAGAGGGAACGTTGGCCAGGGTACTGGCTAACACCCTTACTCCTTAAAACAGTGCCATGGGATCTTTAACTTATTGAACCCAGACAGACACTAAAGATTGGCAGAACAGCCTTAATGCCTCATCCAAAGTACAGCACCTCAAACAGTGCATTAGCCTCCTAGGGCAGCACTGCAGTGCCAATATTGGGTATAAGCCCAAAGGCCTGGTGCCAGATCTGAACCCATGGCCATCTGATCTTCCTAGCCTAGAGACCAAACAACTGAGCCACTAACACTGCAAATCTCCAGGTCTAATCTGAAAAGTTCTTGAATAAATGTTTTATTTATTAAGATTTCATTAACATTTTTTTCTACCAGGAACAAGCCACATTAGGCAAGCTGTCTGGTTTCTATGTGAGTCCTCCTGGGGAGGCAGCAGATTTCATTCACAGGAGCTGAAGTTCAGACACTTTGCAATACTTAATTTAATATTTCATATCACTGAATGCAAATATAAGTTAAAGAATAGCCAACAAAGATTACCATCACTTAATGCATGTTGTAATCAAACAGATTTTGAGCACCCTAGTTAGATAATGTAGGTACACAAGGCATTTAACATGTCACGTAGTTACTGTAGGACCTTAAAATGCAGAGATCGAAAACATTCGTAAGACTGCAGAAGTGTGTTCTAGCCTTGGGGCCCTGCATAGCAAAATGGTTTCCCTCTATTTGTTGCTTCAGGCAGGGCATGGCAAGTAGTTTTTTCACCTGAAATCTAGTAACAATCACCTTGGTCTTCTCCTGGGAGAAACATTCAGTCGGAATGCTTCCCTATTTGTGCAAGAAAGTGTACCAATGAAAGTCTCATCTCCCTGCCAAAGACATCATTCTTACTTCTCTGTATAAGTCACAATAATGGACCCTATGGTCAACATTTAGTACAAGCCTAAGAAGCTTATTATAAGCTATATATGCAATTTATTACCGTCAGCTGCTTTTGCAGGCACAGCCTGCAAAAACAAGGAAGAGTCTGTGATCACTAAACAGCAAATGAAGATTTTTGCAATCTTTGTGAGGCAGTTGTGCTTGGTAAATGGACTATGATTATAAAAATTAATGTAGATTTTTTTAGTGGTCTGACGATGAACAAAAAAAATCTTAAAGTTAAAAAATATAATGCAAACATATTTATTGATAATCTGTTACAACTATCAATAATATTTTAAATAGGGTGTGCACAAAATTCTGGTTTTCACACACCCACCCATGTCTTGTTTATTAATTAGTAGTGAGCATTTTTAGTTATTGTAGCAGTTGTGTGACTAGTTCTCATGCCGTTCACAGTGTGAGCTTGACTGACAGGGAGCAGTTACAACTGCCAGATTGTAACACATAATTATAACGAGGTGGTTGTAATGCATTTTTACAAACCAGTTATCCAAGCATTAAAAATGATCACTATTAATTATATAGAGAATAATGTATACGTAGAATGTGTAATGTTTGACTATGCACATCTGAGGTGTGTGGTACTACGTAATCCACAAGAGAAAAACTTGAGGGGTTTATTAAGGCATCACATAACAAGGGTGTGTGTAAAAAAAACATTACACACCCCTAACTAGAAGCAAATGATTTGATGCCTTTTAATGGACCAATATAGATGTAACAACAAGAACAAAGTGCTCTAGCTTTCGGACCAACAGTCCTTCTTCTAAGAAGGACTGGTTTGAATCAAACAAACACTTTGTTCTATCTATATTGGTCCCATTAAAATATCAAATCATTTGCTTCTGAATCTATTCTTGCAAGGACCAATACTGCAACTACTAAATCTAGATTACACCCCTACCTATACATTGTTTTTTACAATTGCCACCTTTTTCTACACCTGACACTATATTCTGGTACAGACACTGTTTTATAAAGGAATTGACAGCTAACACAGTTTGAGCATGGCTGTTCATATGTAAAACTCAAATGCTTTTTATTTTATTTTCAGGCAGACTCAGTTTTATTTTCAGTTGCTGTTTAAGACAGGAAGCTGAGTTTTCTGTGGAAATCAGCAGCAAAGACAGTTTCAGTGTGGCTCCCACTACAGTTTCCATTATTATTTGAGAGCTTGAGATGCCTTGGGAATTCTGTTATAATCAGTCAGTTATAATGGGAAATTACACCAAGGTTAGCTGGGTGTAAAAAGACTAAGTCAGTAATTATAATGTCAATAATAGAAAACTGTATAAATATAATTATTCTATGTTGCTTTAACATGAAGATTTAATTAAAAAAAATGAAGTTTCTATCCCTAATATTTTTTTCATGTCAGCAGAAATTGGCTAACGTGAACTGTTAGGGCTAGAAATGTAAATGTTGTGATAAATAAAACTTAGAGTCGTATCGACATAGATAAGCTATGTCAATACAGGTTTCATGCATCAGTATTGTAAAATATTATCAATCATTTTTGTAACATATTTCAAAATTATCAACAATATTTTAATACATTAATGCATGAAAACTGCATACTACTGACAACATTTATCTGTGTTGCTTGGACTGTTTATAGAGGGCAGGAAATGATTTCTAATTGGTACCTGTTTATAATGTTCCCATTTACATACGTAAGCCTAAATGATCCATATGGTACTGTACCTTAATAAAAAGTGATAGAAAAAATTGTATTTATTTATTTTATTTATTTATTTATCAGAATTACAACCCTTTGAATCAGTAGACTTTTACAAAGGCTCCTCGTTAAGGTACAGAGACAGGTGCAACAAACAATCATATATCAGTCTAAACATAACACGTGTAAAGAGTAGTAACAGTGAGAACAGGGTCAGAGGGTATGACATTTAATACATATATGTACATAGTTAAGCAACTGGATCCTATACAAATTGTTAGCTAAAACATAAAATTCATGGGACATTATTTGTCCTGAGTCCAGTTCAGCCTAGATGAGTGAGATGGAAGTGGGGGACCAATGAGTGACTGGAGTCCTGGGGATTATGTACAGTTACAAGAGTGGGTGGCAAACAGGTGACACTTAAGGGCAGATTTAAAAGGGCCAGTCCTTTGTATGGATGAGATTTCAGGAGGAAGGGAGTTGAAGCAGGATAGAGCTCGGCAAGGGAATGACCTTTCAGCTAGGGACATCTTGACTCTGGGTATTTGTAAGGACCCTTTGTGGGAGCTTCAGGTGGAGGCCATGGAGACAGAGGGGCTGAGTATGGCCAACAGGCCAGGGGGCATTAGGCTGATTAAGATTTTTTTTGAGAGTAGGCACGTTTGCTAGCACAGCCTCTCATCAAAGTCGAGTACTTCTGCCTGTGCATATAGTGAACAGGTGTGGGTGAGTCTGGGGGCATCCATGAGTAGCTGGCAGGCCTTGTTTAGTGTGTTTTGATTTTGATGAGTGATGTTTTGTCCGCTGCATTATGTATGAGTAGGCCATAGTCCACTAGAGTGAGGACTGAGGAGGTGATGGCCAGCCTCAGGGCTTCAGGGGAGAGGCAGCTCTTGTGGCGGTAGAGCAGGCCAACACATGCGCTTATGGCAGATGCAAGGGAATGTATGTGGTCATGAAAAATGAGGGCTGTGTCAAAGGTAATACCTAGGTATTTGTAAATGCTGACTCATTGAAGGGGAAGGAGTGTACTGGATAGTATAGCAAGGTGGACATCTTTGTGCCTATTCTGGTTGTGCGAGAAAATCATGAACTTTGTCTTTTTTAGACTGATAACTAGTCTCCGTTCAAGGAACCAGTTTTCTGCCTGATTAAAAGCCTTTTGGAGGGCATTCTGGAGGTGGTCTGGGGCATGATGGGATGAAAAGAGAACCGCATCATCTGCATAGAATAGTATCTTTTCAGTGCAAGATTTGGGGAGTGAGTTTAGGTAGAGGCTAAAGAGCAGTGGGCTGAGGATCGAGCCCTGGGGGACATCCGAGTGGACTAGCTGAGTGCTGGAGAGTGTGCTTCTGATTTTCACACATTAAGAGCGGGAGGTGAGATAGTTAAGGAACCAGTACAGGGGGCCTTGTGAGAGACCTAGCTGACATAGTGTAACTGTGAGAAGTGGGTGGCTAACAGTGTCAAAAGCTTTCAATAAGTCGATGTAAATGGCTCCCGCGAGGAGCCCTTTATCAAGGGCTGTGTGTATGTAGTTGGAGAATTCAAGGAAGGCTGCGTAGGTATTGTGCCCTTTGTTGAAACCATGCTGTTCTGCACAGAGGAAATTGTGTTTGGCAAGGTAGTCTGTTAGCTGGACTCCTACAATTTTTTCTAGAGATTTTGAGAGGGGAGGGAGGATCAATATTGGCCTGTAGTTCCTGGGGGAGGTGCTGTCTCCACCTTTGTGTATAGGGGTGACCACAGTGGTCTTCCAGATATGGAGGAATTGGCCATGGCAGAGGGAGAAGTTGAGAAGGTCAGTGAGGGGTACAAGCACCACATCCAGGACGAGTCATAGGAGCTTGAGGTCCAGGTGTCATTACTGTGATTAGTACCCTTAAGGGATTTGAGCAGGTAGGAATTGGCTTCGTTTGGAGCCAGAGCCCGGAAATAGAAAGGAGGGTGGGTGTTATGGGTGGGGGTGGGCAGGAGTAGGGTAGAAAAAGTCAGTGGGGAGAACTGCACTGAGGTCTGTGAAGGTGACGTTGAGGCTGTCGGCAATGGCTTGGGGTCTGTGGAGAGGGATCCATTTACAACTAGTTGGGCCGGGGGGAGGATACAGTTTTTCCATTGAGCTCTTTTATATTATCCCAGAATTTTCTGGTAGACCCCCAGGTGGAGGCAAAGATGGACCTATAGTATTCTGATTTTTCCTTGTGAATGGTCCTGGTGCATTTATTACGTGCAGCCCTATAGGCTTGCCTGTTAGCGGGTTTGCCAGAGTCAAAAGCCTTATGCCAGAGGTTGTCTCTGTTCTGCAGTTGGTTAATGAGGGAGGGGGTAATCCATGGGGAGTCATGTTTCATTGTTATCTGCTTAGTAACTGGGGCAAAGACATCACAAGTGGCATTAAATGAATGAACAAAGTAGCTGAAAGCAGCATCCACGTCCGATGCTAACTTAATCGGGGACCAGTCCAAGCCGGCAAGGTGCTCTCTGAGTTTGGCCAGTTGGCAAGGTGGCAGGCGATGCTGGAAGGTGACTTTATTAACCAGTCTTTTATTTGGCATTGTTTTGTTTTTATCAGCAGCATTCTGTTACAGCTCTTCACAGAATTAGTGGTGTGGAATTTTAACTGTGTCTTGGTTTGTGTACAGAACTCTAAGCATGGTTCTGATAGGACAGTAGATTATGTTTAACATTCTGTACATAAACTGTGACATAGTAAAACCACCAAATTATTGGGTCCATGAACAGAACTGTGCAGAATGTTATCCATAAAAAGAAAATAATTGAAAACAGTTTTTCACATCAGTGTTTATTAAGGTAGAGTTAAATATGGCTCATTTGGAGACAAGTCTTTCATTTCTCTTACTATGAACATTACTAACTTCCACAAATTTCCTGTCCCCTTTAAGAAAAAAGGTTTCCAACCATAACTGTTTTAAAGTTGGCCTTTTTCAAATAAATTTTCTTTAGAAAGGGCTCAGTTAGAATCTGTTAAGGCTAGTAATTTTAAATTTGGTTTAATAAAAGCTTGGAGTCAAGTCAACATTGGTTTTGTTCTGTTGATACAGTTACAGTGAATCGATACACTTTGATACATGTCAATAAACATCAATGCACTGTAGACAGTAACATCATAGTGTATGATGGAACATTGTTATGCACTTAATTCCATCATTTCCAAAACGTTGCTATGCTGTACTAGCTACGTAGCCAGTGCAGCATTAACAACTTAGAATGTGATCACGCACCCATGGTGCATGATCTTCCCTAATCGGCAGCGGCAGCAAGAGCTAGTCCATTGGAGAAGTAAGTAAAAGCTAATGATTTATGTCAGAAATGTTTTTCCTCAAGATGTACAGCAGCCGGTAGCATCATTCACTATAAAAAACAATGGATACCAACTCATCGATAACAAGGTGGCCAGTACATCTCAAGATAGCCAGTGGAGACAGAACCTCTCGAGCTTCACTCTCGAGGTTGTTAACATCGCCACGGCAACCTCTCGATGTACTAATCAGCTAGTTACCGATGAGTCAGTATCCACTATTCTCTATATAATATATGGTTAAAGTACGTTATGCATGGAAATCCATACAAGCTAAATAGTTGTTATACCATAACTCTACTATAACATCACTAAATTGCTGTACCATTGCAGTGATGTACTATGGTACAGCAAGAACTTTTTTTTTTCAAACTCTGTTTTTTGCAACAGTTCTCCGAGGCATCCCTTGGAGTTTCCCATGCAATTCTGCCCCTCCTACTCCCCACTGTGACCATCCACACCAGTTCACCTTTCCTTTGAGGGACTTCCCAGCACTCTGGAACACCCCTCAGAGCAGGAGCCACCCTCCCTCGGTGGATCTATCTGGAATTAGAGGGTCCATCCCTTTAGGAAGTTGGACGTGGATCCCCAGTGTGGTCTGGCCTGGCATTGGGGATGAGAGGGATATCCCTGGGGTCCTTGTCTTCTCCACGTCGAGCCGTTTTTTTTTTTATTGTTGGTCGCTGTCCCCCTTGGAGCCCGGCCAGCAAGACAACATAGTGTCGTGGCTCCACCCCATGCATACCCCGCGCCGCTATGTTCAGCTACCCCCAGCTGATGCCAGAGGTCACTCCATGAATGAGCACATCCCCAAACCCTCCCCGGGAAGAGAGAGCAGTCCTCCAGATGCTTGATCTCTTCCCTCCCCTGCTGACCCCTGGAAGCCTGGGCTCACTCCTGAACCCGGGTAGCCAGCATGACATGAGGTGTGGCGTCCAGCACCTCAACCCTCAGCACCACTGGACCAGCTCGTATAGCAAGAACTTGACACCAGAATCTCTGGCAGACCCTGATTCCTCATGAGGTCAATTTTAAAATGCTCAGTTTTCCCCTATGCAAATACTAACGCTGTGAACGTGGATGCTGACATTTTTTTTAACAACCAGCAACATTTATGGCCCCAATATTCAGTAGCATATGTTTGCACTATGCAAAACAGATTACAGCCTGCAAAATAGCACATGGCCATCAAGGAGACATGTTCATACAGGAAGCGCACTCTGCCAAATGTGCATAGCCTGCATGAATGGCAGGCTTTGGTTGCGCCACACAACATGTTTAAGTGTGGTGTGCCACAGCCCCCTGCTTGCAACAGAAACATAGGCACAAAGGAGATAACACATCCCAAACAGGTTAATGCCTATTCTCCAGGGTGCCATATTCGGGGGTCGGCATGCTAGTAACCAAATAGGGTGTGCAAGGCAATAAGGGGCCATGGTGTTAGCATGGTTCAGTTGGTAGTGCAAAACCAATACATTTTGCCAAGTTACAGGCCATATAAGTTTTCTTATGTGATCATTATCATGCCCCATCTACAAAAAGACATAGATGGCATGGGAAGGGTGCAAAGAAGGGCCACTAAAATGGTAAATGGGCTAAGTGGGAAGACATATGAGGAGAGGTTGAAGGAGCTGGATTTGTATCCTCCAGAGACAAGAGGGGAGAGAAGGGACATGATCGAAACATTCAAATATGTGAAGGTGATCAGTAAAGTGAGGGAGAGCTTATTTTCAGTGAAAGTAGATACAAGAACTAGGGGACATGGATTGAAAGTGGAGGGGGAAGGCTTAGGGGAAACGTTAGGAAGTATTACTTCACGGAGAGAGTGGTTGAGCCCTGGAACAGTCTGTCAGAGGAGGTGTGAGGGCCAGTACAGTGGAAGGTTTCAAGAAGGCCTGGGACAAACACAAGGGGTTGTAAAGGAGGGAAGGGGGGAATCTTGGGGGGGACAAGTAGAGGGGGTGGAATGGGCAGACTCGATGGGCCAGGAAGGTCCATTTCTGCCAACACATGTCTATGAATCTATGACTCTATGACACCTATGTCCAGTAGCACCTCAAACTTAGTTCATTTTCAGACAAGTCCTGCAGCAATATACAGCTTTGTATATTAGTACAGGATTTGTGTGAGACAGTCAGTGGCTGGACAAGGAGGAGAGTGGTGTGCAAGTGCCAGCCTGCATGGGGAAGTGTTGGCATTGGAAAGGGGTCAGAGGCTACCAGGCGGAGGGCTAGGAACCACTGGAAACCAGGGATACTTTCACTAGTACAGCAGGGATCGGGTGAGGGTGGGGGTACCAATGGGCTACCTGGGATGATTTCACTATTACTGTGGGGATCTAGTTAGTGAGATGGCATGCTCTGCACAATGTCTTTGTGCATACAATGGTGTGGAGACATCATGCAGCGTGGCTAATATCCATGTAATGGCATGTAAAGTGCCTCTTACCACCTTGCATGCCTTATGTGGTCATTCTCATGCTGGCGGCTGAATATGGCAGCCAGGGGCAAAGAGCAAACCCACCTGGGATGTGCTAGCCCCCTTAGCTCCTGGGTGTTAATTGCCAGCAGGGAGCTGTGGTGCACTGTGCCTCTGAACTTTGTACAGTGCTACCACCATGCAACAGTCCTCCGTCCTCTCTGTTCCGCCAACAAGGGATTGCTGGAGATTCCCAGGGTACGAGTCAAGACATCAGGATCTCGTGCCTTCACTTTTTCAGCGCCTACCCTGTAGAATTCTCTACCTCTTTGGTTGAGAGAATGCCCAACTGTAGATAGATTTAAAATAGAGTAAAAGCATATTTATTTAGTTTAGCTTTCCCTAGCTATGGATGATTTGTTTTAATGTCTGTGTTTTAAAATGTTATCTTTATGTATATGGTTTTTATGAACAGCACCTTGGTTTTGAAAGGCGCTATAAAAATAAAGATTTGATTTGATTTGAACAGTCATACATACAGCACACACCAGACGGGGGCACTCTGAATGTACAAATATGGCTCCCAAATGGCAGCATGGTAATTAGCACAATACACTGTGGCATGCTGAGCACAATTCGCCAGTTTTGAAAATCAGGTCCCTTGTGTATTCAAACATGGTCTCTTTTGTGAGACTGTCAACAATGTTTAAGATGGTGAATTTTTTGATGCAGGAACCAAGACTGTCATCTAGGTTTGAACCAATGAACCGTGGGTGAAGGCTCCATAATGCACAGCCAATCCAATGAGTCAACAGCGCAGATAACAGACAATACCTGTGCTCTTACCAGTACACCACTCTGTCCTCTAACCCACTCTAAAATTCTTACCTGTTGGCTTTTTTCTGAAACACAGCAGTCCCTTTAATTGTCTTCGCTCACTGGTGTATTCCGTCCATTTCTTCCCCACTTTGACAGCACTCACAACCATGGCAATGGAAGCCAAAGAGCTTGTTGACTGGCCGTCCATCTTTGGGAGTATAAAATAGAGGATCAGTTATGTCATACCCGAGGTACAAAAAAACCAATATGAATATCATCACCTTGAGCTGACTTATACAGTGTTGCACACCTGTGAGCATGTCAGCTCCAAGTTAACAGGGATGAGCATATTGCAATATTAGAGCTACTACTCAGGCAAATAATGAGACCATTAGCAATGTATGTACAGAAAGAAACTTCTGGTTTTCTCCTACAATGTGTTTTTCCAGAATAGCCCAGCTGAGATGCTGCATCTTGTTTGTGGTGGGGTCCTGCTTCTACAGATTTCAGCAGCTGGGTAGAATGGAGCACTGGGAGGTTTAATGATTTGCCCAAGGTCAGATAGGGAGTATTTGACTTTAGCAGGATTTGAACCTGCAATCCCTCAGCTTCTACTAAGCCAGTGCTCGTATCACTAGACCACACTGCCTCTGTTCACTAATTTCACTATAATCACCAACTTCACTATAATCAAGAAAATATACTGCATATATTTTTAAGGCATTCACAGGTACTCATCAAACTCTGAGGTGATAATTCACAGTTCCTGGACCTCTTGAATGTGATGGATGTTAACACACAGTAAACACTAGGGGGTATTCACTCAATCCCAAGCATACCTGCTTCTCCAAATTCCTCCCCAGGGTTCCCTCAGACTATGGGAGCTACAGTTGGGAAAGGGAACATAACACTGCTGGGCTGTGTACCTGACCTAATATACCAGGTGGTCATATGCAAAACATGCTGGCCCAGGAGACCTAAGCAGAGAAAGCCCTCATGTTAGGATTCTGTCACTAGGTAGATGCTGAGCCCCCAAGCAGATGTTGATTTTGCACTTGTGATTCTTTATAGGCAGCTAATGGTTGGGACTTGGTCTGAGTGTCTGTGGGAGAGGGAACAGACTCTGGACCCAAGGACAGAATTTTGGTGGTTGTGTGGGACTTCATCAGCAGCATTTAGGTACTAAAATTTTATTGATTGATTGATTTTTTGCAGGCTCAAATGGGTCAGTTCATTGTTTAATCCAAACCATATCCAGCCATTCAAGCCAATGTTAGTCAAATGATTCAAAATAGTATAAAATGTATGAACCTGCCATGAGGGGGAGGGCATTTTTTTGTAAAACTGGTTCACTTTCCCTGGTTTGAAAAACACAATATTAAACCAGATTCGATCCTTTTTCCTTTTGTTACCACATTTCAAAACTGGTAAGACATTGTAAAGACATGTGGCCCCCATCTCTAAGGCAGGCTCACTTTTTAGCTTCCTTCTGGAAGCCTGCCTAAAGCCTCCTCCATGCTGGCCAAAGCTCAGACCTCTTCACAGACCCTTCAGCCATGACAAGCTTCCCAGCTCCCCGCTCCTGATAGATTTCTGCAGGGGGACCAAGCAGTAATGGGGGCAGCTCCTGTTTTTGTACATGCTAGCTGCATGCACATCCCCATAATTGGCTCCCTCACAGGAAATGCAGAGTAGGGAGCCTGAACACAGCCATGCTGACTTAGAGCAGGGTGCTGGAAGGACTTGTGGATGTTGCCATTATTTGTTTGATCTCAATGGATTCAACAGGGGCTCAGCACAAAATGGCCAGTGCTCTTTGTGTTGTTGGATGTCATAGGCACCACATTGGTGACAAGAAACCACCCTGAGGGACTGATTACCTTAGAAGTAATAAATATGCCCAGGAGGGCATGGGCACCAACTATTTGGATTCCATCTGGCCCCACAGGACTGTGAGAAGGGGCCAGAGGCAGTAGTTTTCCTGCCCTGTGAGAAGTCTCTTAAAGCAGAAATGCACAACTACCCATAGCTCCAGTCAATGAGAAAATATCATAGATGAGAGGAAGACAAAGTGAAGGCTGCTGGGAATCAAAGTCTGCAAAGAAAGAATGCTAAAACAGCCAAATCAGAGGCTTCCTTAGCTCTCCTGTGATTTGACCTGTCAGTAGACTCTGGAGCCTGGAGACGTGGGATATCCACAGAGTGACCAGCTTGCTCATATCTGCCAGACCAACTAAGAGAGACGGATGTGATTTCTACATCTCAGTCTCTGGGTTGAGCAGAACCTGAGTTCCCTTCTTGGGACTTACAGACACCGATTCAGAACTGGACAACTGAAGTGCCCACCCCAAATTTCAATTCTCTAAGCTAGGGTTGCCTTGCATAAGAAAACAACAAAAGCAGCTGCACCCTGACATGCTCAGTTTAGTAACTGTCATCAAGGCAAAGGTCAGGAAGCATAGGAAATGCAGGAGCAGAAAGAGATCAAAACGTTCTAAGTGTTGAGGCAGGAATATGGGTTATCGAACAGGGAGCAATTCCATTACTTCCTGGTAAGGGTGTATCTAATATGTCTTGGCCAGGGTAAACTTAGCCCTGATGTTTCTAACTCACTCCTGCAAATAGTCAAAATAGCAATGCAGGGACGAGATCTTACCCATCTTGTATTCAACTTATTCAAGGCCCTACAGGACTTAAGTGAGTTACCTCAGTTAGGAGCATTTAGAAAGTGGGAACAAGGAATAGGCTACCCCTTGGATCAGGGACTATGGGAAATAGGCTGTCAGAATGTCCATAAAGTCTCCTACTTGATGGTATGGAGGAAATGTAATTGGAAATGTGTAGTTAGATTCTTCTTCAGACCAGTGCAACAGGTATGTAGAAGAATTGCACCAAATGCTCAATGTTGGAGACAGTGTGGAGAACCTAGACCCTCTCATCTGCACATAATGTGGGACTGCCCACAGTTGGCCCCTTTTTTTCAATGTGATTGAGGAGGCACTTCAAGAGATATTCTCACCCCAAGTGTTTCTAACAAAGGAGTTGGTACTATTTTATATACCCCCAGGGGTTAGAGACCCCACTATCAAATACTTCCTGGGAATTTGTGTGAGTGCTATCAAAAAACGCATCACCCAGAAATAGCTTACTAATAAAATCCCAAGTCTGGAAGATTGGGTAACAGTAGTCAATTCTATATATAAAATAGAAAATATGACCTTTAAGTTACAGGACCAGGCAGAGAAGGGTAGAAATAGATGGACTCGCTGGATAACGTTCGCTATGGCGAAAGACCCAACCTTTGTGCCATAAGAAACTAGTCTTTCTAGGTCGATAGGTTCTCCCCTTTTTTACTTATTAAAGAAAATGCAGCTATTTTTATATACCTAGGAAGTAACGTTACAAGGCGAATGTGATGCAATGTAAGATAAGGTTTGACAACCAATGTGGATAGACTAGCACCTGCTGTTAAAGGGACACTGTCAACCCCCTTAGGTCTCAAAGTGTCCCTAGTTTAAAAAACACATTTTATGATTGCCAACATTCTGTAAAGATTGCTGATGGGGGTGTGTGGCCAACTATCTAGCTGAACGGACGCACTTCTAGGGAGCACCCTCTTTCATGAGAGAAAAAAGAGTTTAAATATATTATTGGGGCTTGATCTGGTTATCTGACCACTTTATTTAGATTCCTGGTATCCAGCTTATTCCAGAGATATCAAACTTACTAAGATGGGAAGGAAAAATGCAGATTCAAAGCCTAACTTCTCCGCCCCGCGTGGCGGGGTCTCCAGACCTCCACCCTCTCCTGCAGACCTCCCACCAACAGAAGCTACAAACGGAGAACCTGGACCGGCAACACTAAATTCGCTGCAACTAGCGGTATGGAACTTAACTACAGCAGTACAAAAGATAGATGAAAAAATGGATGGATATAATGCCCACTTGCTCACAGTAGAACAGAAGGTGGATGGCCTGTTGGAGACTGTGCATGATACTGAAAAATCATCACAAAGGCCCCAAGCCACAGCTTCCACTTGTGGAAAGGAACAAGCATTGCTCCGATCCCATTTACAGCATCAGAGAATTTAACGCAGGCTGCAAATGTACACATTCTGGGGCTACTGGAAGGCATAGAAGGCGTAGACCTACCTTCATATCTATGCACTTGGTTGCTGGAGACTCTTGGACTGGATGTGCACGGTCTAATTGTGACAGCCTATAGAGTTAATGTCCAGAGATCGGGGCCTATGGTGGGGGCATGCACTATAATGTTGATTACTTCCTCGGTGACAGTGCGAGATCACATTCTTCATGCAGCCCGGCAGCAGTGTAGTATTGAGGTAGATGGCTCAAAGATCCTTCTTTTTCCGGACCTCTCCTATTCCACCCGTATGAAGAGGAAGGCTTTTGATGGGGGTGAGAAAGCGGTTTCAGGCCCTGGATGTCCCTAATAACTTATTGATGCCATCCCGACTCCATGTTACAGTTGGTAGGAGGTCCTATATCTACACGGAGCCTAAGGAGGCCATGAAATTGGTTGAGAAACTGGAACTTGAGAAGGCAGTACAAGACAGAGACCCATCATCGGATTCAGATCAGGAAGACACCTGAAATGACTGGTCAAGTGTGACTGTGTTTAATATAATATAATTACTTGCTGGACTGCTTGGAAGTTTTACAGTCACAATGTTCATTTTATGGAAATAACTTGCATTAACCACACCAGCTCAGAACCAATGCTAAGAAGCTTAAAATAACTGTTTTCTTTGGACAATATTATAAGACATTTATCTACTCCTACATAATTTTAACTTTTGGTTTTAAGATTTATCCAGTGGAATCCTCTGTTGAATAACCTGGGACGGTAAAGGCTTTGTGGCTTCTTTTGGGAGGGCTGAGGGAGCCTTCTGGGAGATATTTGCTGAGTGTGAGCAACAAAGGAGTAATTTTCAATTAAGGGTAAAGTTGCCCCATTAACATTTCTCATTATAAATCTATTAAGTGTATATTGCTATATATAAGGCATTGATAGTACTTGGCTATACGTTTTCTAATTTTGTAGTAATAGATAGCATACTGCTATATGGAATTTCCCCTAATCTTGTATCAAATAGTTATAGTGGATTGCAGTTCTGAATGTCTTTTTAATGATGTCTAAATAATGTAGTATGGCACTATACAGTGTATATTGTGTGATGTATTGCATAAAATATAAATAAAAAGTTAAAAAAAAAGATTGCTGATGTAGCTAGTAGTTTGATTCTGACTCTTTTTTTCTTTAAAAAAGTGAAAAACAGACTGCCCACCATGCTGGTGTTACCACAAAAACACAGGTTTGTTTACAGTCTTTGGTCAGCTCCCACTGCATCTTTCCTGGACTTGCAACACCCACAACACAATTTAGCCTCTCATGATGCGGTGGGAGCTTAGAAGGCTACTGCCTCATGAGTGACTGCACTGTTTGGGTGTGTGTGTAATGCTCAGGAAGTATGCAGTAAGAACAAATCCAGGATTGTAAACAAAACAAGGTTGTTTATAAATACACATTAGTATGCATTTCAGTTCTACTAAACAAGGAGACAGACAAAACAAACAGCAACATCAATGAATTTTAGAGAAGGTAAGCAATCATAAAATGTGGGTTTTTAACTAGAAATCATATGATGCAAAACAGCTTGACAGTGTCCCTTTAAGTAAATGTTTTGTGTTTATGTAATGTTATTTGCTATACTGCAAACATCTATAACATTTGTTTAAAAAAAAGGAAATCCAGGAGCAGTTAGAAATTTGCAAGTAGCATTTTATTATTCCCAATAACAAAATAAAACAAATTGTACACAATAGCAGTATTTGTTGGTAACCACACACATTTTTCAGTAATAAGGTTTGTCTGACAAAAATATCAAGATACACAATTTTCTTTTCATTTTCTTTCATCTCTGAACCAAGATATGGTGTCTTGAAGTTTTAAAAGTTTCCACGTCCATGCCACACCCACCATGAAACAAAATTAAATATTTTGTGCTGTTTACTATCAGAAACATGAAGAAGAACCACCCTAATACAAGTACAGCATGAATCTAGTATGTACAATCAACAAACAACACCAGAGAAGGAGATTTTTAGACATGATAAATGGTAGCCATCTTTAATGGCGTGAGTCATTAATTACAAAATCAGCTGTAAAAAAGTTTTAACAACATCTGAGAAAACAAAAAATATACTGAGCATCAATCTTAGGTTATCAGAAAAAAATTATTGCTAAAAAAATAATATGATGAATTTTTTCACTGACTAATGAATACTGCTGCTTTAACAGAGGCAGATCAAATAAAACGAAGTCCTTCATCTGAGGGCATCTCTAATTCTAAATTTCAGTCTCACTCTCTCTCTTTCTCTCTCTCACTAACAAACATTGCTGCTTTTTTATAAGAAGTCTTTGCCTGGCAATTGATTTCTGCATCTTGAGCTCGTTAACAGACATCCTGTTTCTCACAAAATGTATCAGAACTTTGTCAATTTCTTTCCTTTCAGGTGCAACAAAATAAAACATGGTGTCCTCAGAACTAATCTCCTGTTAACAACTCTGCAGAGCAGTTTGGGGAGGTCAAATTGCATCTCACAGCTAACCCCCAAAGTTCCAAATAGCTTTTTGCAATCATTTCAACAATAAAACTATATACATTTTCAAACCAAGGGATTCCAGTTTGCACAAACAGTTTAACACAAATATTCACATATATTTTTATAACAGCATATATGCAAGGGGGAAGAAAAGATAGAAAAGCAAGAAACAGCAAGTGAAGGCAGGGAGATAGTGAGGGGGAGATCGCAAGACCATCGGAGTGATCAGTTACTAGGTCTCCAAGATAATTTGATTTCACAATCAGACAAACAAGAGACAGAAAAGGAGAGGATAGAACAGATCCTTGCTTTATACTCTTTTAGCATAACAAATGGAACAGGGTCTTATTCAACCCTATCACAGCAACTAATACCAAAACCAACAAAAATGGTACCAGCAGCCAAAGTCTGCAGTTGCTTAAAGTACTTTATAACATGGGTTCAGAACAGCAGGAAACCTAACTAGCTAAAGATCATCACCTGACTGTGGATTAAAACCACTATTTAATCCACAGTTGGTGAGTGTCCCTCAAGCAATATCCCTGAGCAGGGTGGCACTCGTTATCTGTTGGCAAAATGAGAAGTGAAAGGCAGCCATTTAAACAGTACTGAAGCAAGACACAGCTCACAGGTTGTAAATTCCTGTGTTGTTAGTTTATATCCTGTGAAGCAGTACTGCCATTTGCACCCCTGTCCCACATGAAGCCCAGCAAAAAGGTGGACTTAGGTTCAGTGTGACATTTTGGCTCTGGGTGATAATTCCTCATTCTGAACAGACATGCTGCTTCAGTGTGGTGTACCCACATTCCTATTGCCAGCAAATGCTCACCTGTTTCTCTGCTGCTTGCATGAGGGGGGGGAGAGAGAGAGAGAGAGAGAGAGAGAGAGAGAGACAGAGTGACCCCTGCAGTCATAACTTTACCAATCAGATGTGCTCCTTCAGTGTTTTATGACAGAGAACACTGCGGGTGCTTGCTGCAGTACTGGCAGCTATGCCCCCCTGTCTTCAGAGCTGGTACCTGTGAAGCAGTACTGCCACCTGTGTCACGAACCCACTCGTGAGGGTCAGATCACTGCACTCACAGTGCCCACCCCTAAGTGCAATCCATGACAGGGAGGGGGAAAACTGGGATACCATCCTTGTGTCCTTCCAGAGTGCTCGCTGGGTTTACAACTGAACACTCACCACCAGGTCCCAGAGTATCCCTCTATACTTTGGATCAGGGCACAATACCAGCCTTGAGTCTTGTAGCCAAATATGAACCCTTTTTCATGGCTATTATACACAGGAGGAAAGCCTAAGTGTTACACTTTCTTTGGGGTAGCAGCGCACCACCTGATTTTGGTCTCTGCCCCACAAGACATGCAATAGCCCAGTTCTCACCCCCGGCAGACTCATATGAGACTCTGGTATTCTCCCAAATTCCATCCGGATTGTCTCCACAGATCCTTTTAATTTGGTTGCTATCCGTGACCCTTCTAAGCAAGTAACAGTTGTCACAGATTATTAATAAATCTTCTACAGTCACACATACAATATAAAAACTCTCATGTAGGCAGAATTTCATTAGGAAACAAAAGTTTTACTAAAAAAAATTTAAATAAATGCAGTACAACTAAAAGAGAACATTATTAATTTAGGTTACAGTATGGAAACAAATTAGAAATGTATACAGTATAAATGCCTTAAAACTGTTTAACTACGTCTCTACCTGTTAAAGTTCAGAGAAATCACTGCTTGAAAAATCTCAGTCCTTGTGTTAGCAGCTGGGTGCTGTGTCCTGTTGTGTTCAGGAGAAGAGAATCCAAACAGAATGACACTGAGTGACTGTGCTGAGAATTTAACTATCCTTCTGAAAAATGCAGTGTCATCCATTTTTTCAGATATAAGGAAACCAGTTTATTTTTTCACCAGTGATCCAGAGCAAGGTTTATGACAGTTCAGAATTAACCTCTTTGAAGTCTCAGGTTCTGACAATAACACACAGGAAGTGAATTTCACACGGTACTGCTAGTATGGTCTTTCCTGGCTAATATATCCTGTTCCCTCATAAAATGTGATACACTATAACAGTTACAGAGATCACAAGCAATCTGCTTCTGCAGTGTATGTATGTTTATGGCAGGTAAATGAAAATCTCACTTCCTGGCAAGCAGGTGGCCTTCGAGTCAAAAGGTCAAACCCCTTAAAAAAATCTAGTCTTTTCCTATGAATTAACACTGGCATGGGCATACACAGAAATCCCATAAAATAATATATAACAGAACTAGATATTGCAAATAATGATTGGCAGTTGGCTAGATCACCACAACCTGTACCCCCATCCTACAAGAGGCATCAAGACTGAGCAGTGCCCCCCGGTCTCCTCCCCACACCTTTAGTAAATAGGGGGTCTTCCCCACCCACCTAAAATAAGAAAATCATCACTTCATAAAATGTGGAATTTAACATTTTGCTGTAGTATTGGTATGAGTTTCAGGCACTTGTAAATAGTTAATGAGGTTATGTTGATTTAGTTAGCCACTATAAGGTAGTCAGTAGGAAAACTGTCAGCTGCTGAACAAAAGGGAAACAAGGTATACCCAGTCAGGTGACATTCATAAAAGAGGGCATTTTAAGAAGGGTTAGAAAGGTAGTTACCCTGTTCTCCTTTACTTGTGTATTAGATTGTATATTAATTGAAGGTATCATGAATATGCAATGATAGCTGTGCTTCTTGTCATATGATGTACTGAGTTTATTTGAATAAACTTGAGTTACCAAAAAAAAAGATCGAGCAGTGCCATGAAGACTGCTTCATAGGGAGCCACTCACATGCTGTGCAGTACAATTAGTACTGCCACCTGTACCCCCATTTCAGGAGAGGCAGCAAGATCGAGCAGTGTCATGAAGACTGCTTCATAGGGAGCCACTCACATGCTGTGCAGTACAATTAGTACTGCCACTTGTACCCCCATTGCAGGAGAGGCGGCAAGATTGAGTAGCGGTGTGAAGACTGCTTCATACGGAGCAGCTCACATGCTGTGCAGTAGAAGTAGTAGTGCCACCTGTACCCCCTTCCCACTAGAGGCAGCAAGATGGAGCAGTGCCATGAAGAGTGCTTCATACAGAGGTGCTCACATGCCGTGCACCACACAGAGAGACAGCCGAAACCTGTAAATCAGCAGTCTCTAGACTTTTCATCGAAAGGGAGCAGCGGACCTGCCCCCCCAAGAGACAGACAGACACTGACAGACAGACATTCAGAATTCAGAAACTGTTACTGAACCTTGCAGTAGCGCAGTGTCCTTGATGCAGAGAGAGAGAGGACAGAAAGTGAGCTACACACTGTGCTGTAGGGGCGGGGGGGGAGAGAGAGAGAGACAGTGAACTGTGCATTTGTGATTAATGTTATGCACATACAAATGTCAGAATCATGTCAGGAGTGTATTTATGACATTTCTGTGTTCATAAAGTATATTACATATGCATCATTACTGGGGATTACTTTTCAAGTCGGCGGGATACAATAATATTTTCCCTATTTAAACAGAGAAAAAACACCTTTGTGAATTTTTTTTTGTTTTAAACATAACCCATGTTATAAGTGCAATAACCCACACCAAGGTATACACACGCTGTGGATACTTGGCCTGCGGCCTCATGCCTCACAATGCGCCCAAGGTGTGGATTAAATACCTATAACCGAGGCCACTGATTTTCAGTTTTAATCGGAAAACCCGGCAAAATTCCGGAATTAGAGCTGCCTGAACCTCGGTAAAAACAAAGATTTCATGGAATCTGGCATTTTGTGTCAGATCAGTAAATCTACAAAAAACTTGTATTTTTCTTATAATTCCTTCGTGTACTATTTTCAGTTTGCTTTTTGTAATGCTCTGTATATTAAGCCTTCTTTTATTCTGATTTTCTTTGCACATACTAAAAGAATGATAGCAGAATCCCGGTAAAATCCGGAAATTAGAGTAACAATCACCAGTGCAATTCCGGAATCTGAAGTCTTGAAAATGGAATTTCATTGTTTTTAATCATCGTAAATCAGTGGCCTTGCCTATAACCCCATACCCTGTTGGGTTGTGCTAATAATTTGTGTTAACACAAGTGCCTGAAAATATTAAGGTTAGCATTATAGGTATTTTCTGCTAGCGAGACTCCAGGTACTCTAACTGACTGACTGGTTTTGAGCAAGCAAAACTAGTTGGAGCAGTTGGTGAGCACTCCGCATCTCCCTTGAGCACAAAATAATCTATACATTTTAACCTCTTAATATTTTAAGCACTTTGTTGCACAGAAAAAGTCAACACTAAAGCAACTGCAGACTTGCTCTAGGTACCATTTTTGTTGTTTTTGGTTACCTTGCTTAGGCCTAGTTTCTGTTAGAGAAGGCAACCTGCTTTTCTCAGAGAATCCTGCTGCGGGACTTTATTCCAATAGAGATCCCAGTCATCAAGGCCCTGTGTGACTACCTGCCATTGGGAGGGTGAAGAGGACAGTCCTCTCCAAATGGTAACGGTGACCAACTAGGAGCTTCACCAGATTCATCATGGCCTGCACCTCTGGTCACCAGGGAGAGCATTAGGTCTGTTATACCTTTAGCTAAGACTGCCTGCAGAACCAGTGTGGATCAGACATGCCCCAAAGATTGCTATGCAGCTGCAACATGGTATGCATGGGTGTCGAACTGGCTTCTGCCCTGCAACTTTATTAAATAGATGTAGATTTAGCTAGTGTTAGGCCTGCATTATTATAGGAGTGTCCAAAGGAACTGGCTGTATGATCTATTCAAGAAACTGTTTAAAAGCATGTTTTATATACACCTTAATCACCCAATTTGGGGACTTAAAATCTGCATAACCTTGTCATTTCTGCAGTTGGTACCCCACTGTATCTTCAGGCCTGAAAACCTGCCAAGCAATTGTGTGCACACATACATTGTGGAAGCTCCCATAACGGCTTTGGGAATAACTGGTGCACCAGTGGGGGTGATTGCTGGGAACTGTGAGGTTACTGTGTGTGTTCTGAGGGTGGTGGGATTTGAACCTGTGCATTCGCTTTGTTGTTTGCCATTATTCTACCTTATCTATTCGGAATAGGAATTCCCCTTTCAGATCCCTGTTCCCTAAGTTCTTGTTACACCTATTATAAAACAAGTATCTATTGTAAACCAATCAAAATAGAGGAACACCATAATTTATGACCCCACAAACTAATAAACCACTTCCTTAGATGATTATCCACATTTAAGACACACCCACGATAGTTTATCCACATTTCAAACTTGTCCATGACAGAGAACCCATATCTCATCCACAGGAAAAAAAGGTAGTTTCCATTTCATCTAATGCAGAGCTTTCAAAATCCTGGTTTCAAAACTCCTAGTCCTATAACATTAAAAACATTCAGTTAGTCGGAGTATACTCAGAATAATCGGCCTTTGGCCTCAAATCAGCCACATCGGACAGTTACTCCTTCACATACTCTGCCACACTGAAAGTTATCATATAAATAAAACCAGTCCTTATTTGTATTGCTATTGTGGCTGGTGTTTTCTTTGTGTGGTGTATTGCTATTGTGCAGTACTACATTTGGGTTTGTGAGGTATCGTGGTATATTTTATCAGTCCCCTGTCACTGTTGATGGGAACACTATATCTTCCTATGGGGATAAGCATAAATGTCAAAAGAATCCCTACATGTGGAGACATCAGGCCACACTGAACCCTTGTAACACCACTAGAATCCAGGCACCACCCATCTGAAGGCTTAAAGCCCCAGTCACTTTGTAGTATTACTCAGCCACATCCCTCACCTTGTGGGTAAGAGTGGTTAGATTAGGTACCTGTATTTATTTGCCTTGTACCAAATCATTCACAGGTCAAGCTGCATTCACCATCAAATCCTATGGAATCTCTTGTAACCTCCCCCTGCTAGCCATTCTGCCTCCACTCCGCTCTCAAAACCCTCCTCCATGACCTCACGTCACACTTCTGTAATTGGAATGACCCTGCCTTGTCTTCTCCCTTCATCTTGGCTCCCTTAATGCATCACATCCCTTTAAAGAGAATGCCTAAGATTTGGTAATGGCTTTTAAAATGCATTAGTCCATTACCTTATACTATCAACACTCATTTGAACCCAGAAAGGATTTTTTTCCATTAAGTCCACTACAGAAGGGAAGAGACTGAAAATTGTGCTGAGCAGATAGCCAGCTGAACTCTTCCACTTCCTGGTCAGCCGTTCCCACTCCCTCACTCAGATGTTATGTGATGTCTAATCAGGTAGAGGGAGGGGATGTGCCACATAGAAGTCAAAGCATTACATTTTCTGAACTGTTTGATGCTGTATATACTAAACTAACCTTTGCTATAAATGAAAGTCACTGCCCAACTAACAGAGGCTCTATTAGTTGAGCAATAACTTTTATTTAAAACAAAGGTTGCTTTAACATACATAAAACTGTTTCAAAAATGTCCTCCAATGACTTCAATGTGGCACACTCATGTGTTCTGCCTGGTTAGACATCACAAACTGCCTGAGCATCGGGATGGGACCGGCAGGTCAGCAACTGAAGGGGGTTGCCTGACCATCTGTTCAGCACAATTTGTGATCACTTCCCTCCCAGAGTTGACTTAAGGAAAACATTCCTTTCTGTGCTCAAATGGCTATCCCCAGAAGAAGGTAATGAGCTACTGTATTTAAAATGCCATTACCAATATCTTAGACATTTCCTTTAAGCCTTAGACTAGCAAGGGTTGTTCATTCTGCTCAGGTACTCATGTTATCGGCTCACACTCCCTTACCAAAACAAGACTGGCAGAGCCACTACGGCTGTAAATGCATTAGCTAGATAAGGGTGTTTCATGGACTTAAACATAAACATGAATTGCCATTGCATACACTAACTGAATCAAAGTATGGTACATTGAGAAAGAGCAGATATTAAAATAATGTCACCATCTGTATTACAGTTACCTATGTGTTTCACATTTTATTCTATGCGCTGTTATAGCAATCAACTCAACAGAACCGGGCCATCACATATACATGAAGGTACTGTACCTTAATTGCAAACACTGCTGAGACATCTATATGTTGTGACAAGGTGGAAGATAAACACAACGTTAAGACATGTTTAGGAAGACATTTGATGTGTTTAATTGATTTTTTAGAGATTGCTATACAGTACACACACACATAATTAGTATAATATAAAAGTGCATATACCAAAATGTCAATATATATCTTACACATTTCATTACAAGTTGTTCTCTGGAAGGAAGATCTTATTGTACATGGATTAAAAATGGGCATTAGGTAAAAGTAAACTGGGGTAGGTGTCTTATTGAGGGTATTGCATAGTTTATCTTTTATTGCTGCTCCACCCCAGGCACACACAATATGAAAATCAACAACCCCTTGATATGAAGCAACAGGAATTAGTTAGTACAAGGACAGAAACAAGTAGGAGACTGAGTAAGCGGGTAGACAAGCATGAGTATATTAAGTCAAATAACATTTCAAAAAGTCTCACTATTATATTTCATTTTTTACAAATGCATCTGCACAGTTGACAATTTTCATAAAAAAATAATAACAATGAGAGTTATTCCACATATGTCCACAAGTGCCACACATGCAGGTGGAGGGATTTGAGGCCCGGATGCACCAGTCTACCCTGCTCCTGTGTCAGAAGATCATGGCGGAGAGGCAGAGGTACTGGGGGTTCCATCAATAGCTGTTGAAGCAGAGGGAATCAAATCTGATGAGGCCAAAGAGGGGCTATTAGAATCATGTGAGCCCCTTCCACCTGTAGCTTCAGGAGAACCTTCTGAAGTACTGGGAAGGGAGGAAAGGCAAACAAGAGCCTCCATGTCCAGCAAAGAGACAACACATCTCACCAGAAAACATCACGCCCAGGAACGAGCAAGCAAAAATTGGGTAGTTTTGCGCTGTATGGGGAGACAAAGAGGTCTATCTCCGGCCAACCCACAGGTCGAATAAGCTTTTGGCTACCTCTTGATTTAGCTCCCACTCATGAGTCCTGACAGTGGTGTGGTTGAGACTGTCTGCCAGGACATTGCTGATGCCTGGCACATGGACAGCAGTCAGGCGGAGGTCATGCTGGACTGCCCAGTACCACACATACATCACCTCCTGGCATAAAGGGTACGAGCAAGTACCTCCCTGTTTGTTCAGGTACCAGACCACAGACATATTGTCAGTCTGAACCAGGAGTGTCCCTGGACATAGAGGAGGCTGGAAGGCCTGGAGGGCATACAGCACTGCCCTCATTTCTAACACATTGATGTGTAGAGATGCTTCCAGCTGAGACCATGTTCCCTGGGTCTGATGGTCTCCTAGGTGAGCTCACCAGCCTTGGCATGAAGCATCCATTGTAAGGGTTATGGTAGGAGCAGGGGGTTGAAAGGGGAACCCCCATGGAGAGACTAGACAACTCCTGCCACCAAAGAAGATCCTTCTTCATGTACTCAGACACTAGGACCCTGTGGTCCAGGTTGTCCAGCCACTGATCGCATTGGACATGAAGAGTTCATTGGGTCACCCTCATATATAGTCTGGCTAGAGGAACTGTAGGGAACACAGCTGCCATCAGCCCGAGAAGATGGTGGATCGATTGGGCTATGGTCCAGTGTGAGTTGGCCACTAATCTGGCCTGTTCCTGCAGGGTCTCCACTCTGTCTGATGGGAGGAAGGCCCTGCCTTGGATGATATTCAGCACTGCTCCAAATGAATTGTAGGCACTGGGAGAGGAGAGGTGGAACTTGGGATAGATGACTGTTATTCCAAGTCTGGAAAAGAGATCCAGGGTGAAGGAGAAGGACTCTCTTAGACTACTCTGTGATGGGGCTGACAGAAGCCAGTCATCTAGTTACAGGCACAATTAGATCCCTCTGTGGCATAGGGCCACAGCCACTGCTGCTAGACACTTGGTAAAAACCTGAGGTGCCAAGGATAGGCCAAAAGGGAGAGCCTTGAACTGGTAATGTTCCCCCTGGAAGGCAAACCCTCTGAAGCACTGGGAAGGGAGGAAAGGCATACAAGAACCTCACTGTCCAGCAAAGAAACAGTGCATCTCACCAGAAAACACTACACCCAGGAACAACTGAGCAAAAATTGGGTAGTTTTGCATTGGATGGGGAGAAGAAAAGTTCTGTCTCTGGCTGACCCCACAGGTCTAACAAGCTTTCAGCCACCTCTTGATTTAGCTCCCACTCATGAGCCCTGACAGTGGTGTGGCTGAGACTGTCTGCCAGGATGTTGCTGACACCCGGCACATGGACAGCAGTCAGGAGAAGATCATGCTGGACTGCCCAGTACCACACTCGCATCGCCTCCCGGCATAGAGAGCATGAGAGAGTGCCTCCCTGTTTGTTCAGGTACCAGATCACAGACATATTGTCAGTCTGAACCAGGAGTGTCCCAGGATATAGGAGAGGCTGGAAGGCCTGGAGGGCATATACTACTACCCTCATTTCTAACACATTGATGTGTAGAGATGCTTCTAGCTGAGACCATGTTCCATGGGGCTGATGGTCTCCTAGGTGGGCTCACCAGCCTTGACAAGAAGCATCCATTGTAAGGGTAATGGTAGGAGCAGGGAGTTGAAAGAGGAACCCCCAAGGAGAGGTTGAACAACTCCTGCCACCAAAGAAGATCCTTCTTCATGTACCTAGACACTAGGACCCTGTGATTCAGGTTGTCCAGTCACTGATCCCATTGGATGTGAAGAATCCATTGGGTCACCCTCATATGCAGCCAGGCTAGAGGAATTATAGGGATCACAGCTACCATCAGCCTGAGAAGATGGAGGATTGACCAGGCTGTGGTCCAGCATGAGTTGGCCACTAATCTGGCCTGTTCCTGCAGGGTCTCCACTCTGTCTGATGGGAAGAAGGCCTTGCACTGGACAGTATCCTGCACCACCACAAATGAATTGTAGGTGGCACTGGGAAGGGAGAGGTGGGACTTGGGATAGTTGACTGTTATTCCAAGGCTGGAAAAGAGGTCCACGGTGAAGGAGAGGGACTCCCTCAGACTGCTCTGTGATGGGGCTGACAGAAGCCAGTCATCCAGATACAGACACAGTTAGATCCCTCTGCAGCATAGGGCCACAGCCACCACTGCTAGGCTCTTGGTAAAAACATGAGGTGCTGAGGGTAGGCCAAAAGGGAGAGCCTTGAACTTGTAATGTTCCCCCTGAAAGGCAAACCGAAGAAAGTGGCGGAGGGACTGGAAGACAGGGATGTGCAGGTAAGCATCCTGCATGTCCAGTGCAAAAAGCCAATGGCTCTTGTGGAGCAGGGGTAGAAGTCCCTGGATGGTGAGCATGTGGAACCTCTTGTACTCGACGTACAGGTTGAGCATGCTGAGGTCCAAAATGGGTCTTAGGTCGCCCGTCTTTTTGGACACTAGGAAGAAATGGAAGTAATATCTTCCTATCTGTGCAGGAGCCACGGGCTCTATGGCTGACTTTTGCAGAAGAGCCTGGATCTCATCCCCTTTCAGAAACCGGTGCCTTGGAGGATAATGGGAGAGGCCTGGGGGTTGTCTGGAGGCCTGTCTAGGAACTCTATGGTGTGACCTCTTGCTATTAACTGAAGGACCCAAGAGTCTGTGGTTATGTCCTGCAACCCTGGAAGGTGGAGGGCAAATCTTCCCCCCCACTGGTTCCCCTAGAGGATCTGGAGGAGGCAGGGGAGTCCCCAACGAGTCAGGAGGCTGAGGGGAGGGAGCCAGCAGCTCCTCTGGGGAGCTTCTGGGACTTAATAGGGGGAGTAGGGGTTCCTGATACTGGATACCAGCATTTGGCCTGGCATTTGGCAGGGGCCTCTTTGGTCTGGCATCTCTGTTGCTGTCAGAAAGGCTGTTTGCCTTTGTAACCCCCTCAGTACATGAAACAGACATTGTGGATGGATTTACCGTGGTCCTGCTGTTCAGTGATAATATCCTTGGTGTCACCTCTGAATAACATGGATCCCCTAAAAGGGGCATCCAAGATGGAGGTCTGGACATCTTGTGCCAGGCCAGCAATCCTGAGCCACGAATGTCACCTATGCAGTCTGCCGTGGCTGTGGTGTGAGCAACTGAGTCTAATGTCATAAGTGGCTAGGAGGTCATGACGACAGGAGATTTTAGCCATTCTCACTGTCTTGGCAATCTCAGCCTTAAGCTCCTGGTCCTGGATAGCTTCTAGCTTGGACTCAAGTGAGGCCAGGGAAGATTTCTGGTAGGAAATCATATGAGCCACATAATTAAGGGACCTGAGGGTGCAAGGGGAGGAGGAATGGATCTTGTGACCGAAACTGTCCTTATCAGGAGAAGAAAACACCACACAGGAAACACGGCTCGGGTTCATATGGGGGAGCTGTAGCACAAATAGACCAATCCAAAAGAGCAAAGAAACTCAGCTCAACCCTAGTCATAGGCAAAAAAATGACCTTGCACAAGTTGTAAATGTAAAAGACCAATTTATTCAATAAAATATTTAGTAAAATAGCAGTAGCACCCCTCCAAGACTCCTTGTCTACATTTTGCATCATCCTTTTCAAGACCTTGAAAAAGCATCAAGGATTTTGTATAGTTATGAGGAGTTCTGCAAAGGAAGGGTCCTCCAGAGGGGACTCCTTAGGAGGAGGCTCTATAGGTGTATGCATATTAGAGCTGGAGGATGAGTTAGAGTCAAAGTCCAAAAAGTGCCTACTGAGGGTATGAACCATTTTTAGAGGAGTGCCCTGGGTTTTATCACTGACCTGGTGTCTAGAGGAGCCTTCTCTGGAAAGGTGGCAATCCACAGGAGAGGCTGATCTAAGGGTTAGAAAGAAGGTGGGAGTAGAGGCTGCCACTGGTTTCCAATGGTCAAGCTCCAAGGCCAGTTGAGTCCTGGCCTCCTGAATCTGGGTCTAAAACACTGCCTGGATATCAGCCTGAGGCTGCTGTGGAGGCAGAGGCTGAGGAGGAGGAGGAGGAGGAGGAGGAGGAAGTGGTGGAGGAGGAGGCTGCTATAATGGATAGCCCAGCATCTGATACTAAGGGTATCTATGAGCCTGAAAAGAGTAGGGAAAGCCAGAAGGAGCATACCCTTGATTAGACATAGCCCAGCATCTGGTACCCCGGTACATAATGGGATTGATGACCAGGTGTTGGATACCCCGGTGAAGGGTACATTAGGTATTTTGAGGGTGGATAGCCTGGAACAGTGCCCATACATCTGCTGGAGGCAGAGCTGAAGGTCCGGCAGAAGGTGGGGCCAAAGGCCCAGCAGGAGGTCCAAAAGGACCAGGCATCAGCCCAGTAGTGTCATTCGAAGGGGCTGGCACTGGATCAGCCCAGGAATGTCCGGCACTGGAAGATTCGGTGCCTGGGGGCCTGACAGAAGGCTGTCCAGCATTTGAGGAATGGCTGCAGTGCCAGATATACCTTGAACCAGCGAAGGGTCACTTGGTGTTGGGGTGTGAGTAGAACCCGTCGGAAGACCCACTATTGTCTGGGGAGCCAGAGTCCAAGATGGCGGAACCTGGTTGTCCAAGGGGGGCTTGGGTTGAGGAGGTCCTGATGGAAAGTCCCCAGAGGGATTAACAATACACCTAGTGGGCAAACCAGGAAGAGACTGACCCGGAGAAGGAGGGGGAACCTCCAGATTAGTGCCTACCTCTGGTGCTTGATCTTCAGGCAAGCCCGGAGGGTCTGGTTGAGTCAGTGGAAGCGAGGAACCCTCTAAAGACTGTTGAGTGTCTGGCAGATGGCTCAACTCGACATCAGGGGTATCCTGCAACCCCAACGGGAGAGCCTCAGCTGTGCGGTCCCCAGAGGAACTGGGGAGCGACTTATCAGCCACAGCCATGCAGACATCAGAAAAGCTAACGTCTGACTTATTGGCCTGGGCCATGCAGACAACAGCGGAGCTGGAGTCCAGCTTACCAGCTGTGACCGTGCACTCCTCAGTGGGGCCGGGGAGTGACTTATCAACCTGGCTGCTGGTGATAGACCCTGAAGAAGATATGGGCCTAAGGAGCACAATATGGGTTCCAACATCCAAGAACAGCCCCGACTGCACCTTGAGTAAAGCAGGCAGGGAGGCTGTGGTCTGATCTGCTGGAGCAGTAGGAGACCTGGCAGTAGGGGTACTTACCAAAGTGGAGGCCCCCCCAGTGTCTGTGGTGCCCGATGGTCACCACCAAGTGGATGGAGACCTATCCCAGTCTCAGTTCCTCTCCTTGTCCTTTTTCTTCTTTTTGGGTTGTGGCAATGGAGAAGATTTTTCTCACAGATTCTGCAGCTCCTTTTCCATCAAAGCTAGGCACTTTCCAGCAAGTGGGCTTCAAGCTTTTTCTGGTGCCTAATCCATGTCCTGATTGAAGGACTGGCAGGGCACACAGTCCTTGACCTGGTGTTTGGGGCCTAGGCAGATCACGCGGTGGGAATGCTCATCTGCATGCAGGATCTGGGTGCCACAGGACTTGCACTTCTTCTTTCCCATGCATCACCCAACTGTTCATGTTCCTGAATTGTACCTCCAACTATATCTCATGCAGTAAATTTGTCACTGTTATTTATTTGCTTCCCCTGTCTTCTGTATATTGTCTGCTATCAGTAAACTTCTTGAGAAAGTTGTCACTGGACAACTCATGGAGTATATTCAGACTCACAAGCTGTTGTCTCCAGAGCAGCATGGCTATTGTAAAGGGCACAGTACATCATCTGCCTTTGTCACTGTCTCATCTGGGATCAGAGCTGCCATAGACCAGGGTAAACTCTCTGATGCCATCTTCATTGACCTATCCAAAGTCTTTGACCTTGTCAACCATGTTCTACTCTGCTCTCAGCTCTGGCTTGTCAACCCCTGTGCTCAGTTGGTTCTCCAACTACCTGCAGGGCAGACAGCAGCTTATCAAATACAGTAAGGTGCTCTCAGACACCACTTCTGTGTCCTAGGGTGTTCCCCAGGGTTCAGTCCTATGGCCTCTGCATCTTTGTCAAAAATCTTCCCGCTACCACTTCCTACTGTAGGTCCATTCTATATGCTGATAACCTGGTCATCCTCGCCCACTCTTGGGACATTGGGGTCATAAACCACCAGTTAAGCGAGGATTTTAGGAGTATCAGTCTTGGATAGCATCCCACAAGCTGGTCCTCAGCCTCTAAAAGACTCAAGCCATGCTCTTTGGGTCCCTGGCCAAGATAAAGGCCTCCCCTGCCCCGTTATGTATTACTGGTCTTGATGGTGTTCCTGTCCTCATCACTGACTTGATTAAATACCTTGGGGTGACACTTGACCCTCAGCTCAATCTTGGACTCCATATATAGAATGTATGCAGAGCCGTTAACTGCAAACTGGGTCTGACCTATCGAGCAAAGAGCAATCTCACTTCCGCTGCTCACCTTGCACTGGCTAGAGGTGTGTTCCCCATCTCTCTGCTATGGGCTCCTCCTGTTTGCCTGTACCTGCAAAGCTCACCTCTCTAGATGGACCATTGCCTACAATAATATTTGCCATTTTGCTCTTTCTGCTCCTCGTCTCACTCACCACTGCGACCAGTATAGCAAGCTTAATTGGCTCTCCCCACCTAATTACTTAAACTTTGTCCTGGGCTGTTTCACAGGCAAGGTCCTTGGTACTGGCACACCCCCTGGACAGGTGGAGCTCCTCGTGCTGGCTGCCTCCTCCCTTGCTCCCTCAGATCCCTGGTCCCTGCTGTTCTTAGGGCTCCTGCCACTTGCACTCAAATGGGGGACAGAGATTTTGCCTCATGTGCCCCCAGATTATGGAACTCTTTTCTTCCCCAGGTCCGCTCCTCCTCCTCCTCCAATGCATGCCTCTGAACCTCCCTGTGGAATCACTTGAAGCTCTCCTCAGCATGTGGTTGTCACAAACCTCCATAATCTCACCTGGTCCCCTACAATGAACCTCATTTCATAAGGTGTAGCCTGCCTGCATGTGCTCTGTCCTGCACATAATGTATACACACTATGTATTAGGTATTGCTCTGACTGTGCCCCCCACTTTGGGGTCCTATACTGTATATAATTGTATATAATGCGCTGCTATCAGCCTTGGTGTTTCAATGTATATATTCAGACCATTTGTTGTACCCACGGACTACGTCATCCCTCTGTTTCCCTGACCTTGTGTAACTGCCTAAAATGCATCAGGTTGTTCTATGTTTTGTACTCATATTTCCTTGTACTGTATCGGGTCGTACCTGAAAATAGGCAAATGTCTTGTCTAGTGTACATACCTGGTTAACACAAGCTAAATAAATATCCTTCAAGATCTCTGTAGTAAACCAGTTTATGTCAGACCTGTTTATACTGTATTTTACTATGTAATTGTTTGACCTGGTGTTCTGTTCTCTTTTTATGCTTAACTAGACGTTTGTGTAAACAGGCATTTTTGCTCACATATCTTTCAGTATAAAATAAAGATCGATTGATTGTTTAAAAACTGGACTGACAGACCTGAACCACAGCAGTTCTGTAAAAATCCAAACTGGCCATACTGGGTGCAACTTGCACAAATACTGCTGGTCCGGTCACTCTGGCTGCACTGTTCACTTTTACATATCTGGTCCACTCCTGGAAGTCTGTTTTCCAACCCTTCCTTGGCATGGCTGAAAACGGAACTGTCAGGACCAGACCAGATAGGTAAAAGCCAGACCAGATCATCTGGAGTGAGTGGATCAGCAATATTTGCACAAGCTGTGCCCAGTCCAGTTTTACAGCTCTGGTGATCTGGTTTTTATCCATACCCCACTGCATGTGGCATAGTGACATACTGTATAAATGGATGCAAAGTCTAACCTATTGAAGACTGAAGTTTCAGAAAACCATTATGCTAAAAATACCAAGACTCACTCAATGCCTGATGATCCCCAACCCCCAAGTCACACTTAGTCTTCTATCAAAGTCATGCTCAAATATTGGTGCCTCTATATCCACACCATTAAGCTTTTAATGCCATCATGCCTCTTCTGCTGTCATGAGCTCCCCCATCCATGAAGTCCCATTCTGTCTGTGGCAGCCCCCCCCCCAAAACCAGGTAATTTTCCAGGGAGCAGCTCTTTACACCACATCAACTAAATTACTGCTAAACTCATTTTTAAACATTTTGTTGAGAAATGTTTGTTTTAGTATATCCATGGTCAGGAAAACTGAATTTGTAAATGAAACCAAAGCCCCATTTATAGGTTCATTTAATCACAATACCGCATGTTATGAACTGATCAGATTCTATGTGAAACCTAAGTCAAACAAAAATTAGATACACACATGTCTATCTATTTGCAAGTGAATCAAATGTGGTTACTGTCATTCAGTTGTAAACACCTATAGTCACAAATTGCAGGTTAAGAACATTCAGTAGACTATAAGCAGTAGCCCAGAACTGCCTGCCTGAGAAAATGAAGTTGGTGTATTATTTGGAAGCAGGCATCACTGGGACTCTTTGCTATGGTATGTCCTGCAAAGTAGCAGAATGACTTCTCTTCGGATGGTGGTGTCAAGTGGCTTAATGAGGTGACCATAGGGCCTGAGGGCACAGCAGAGCTTATTTGTTATGCAGAAGCTCCAGGAAGTGTTTAACCCATTCTACTTTCAATAGATTTCTATGATGTCTGTACTATCCATTGGTAATCTGACACAGAATGACTGCCAATAGATAATGAGTTAACTTTCTGTGGGCTCAATTAAATCCTCAAGCCAGAGGAAAAATAGTTCTCCACAGCTTCCTATACACACACAGGCAGTGTAGTAATGAGGCTTCAGCAGAGGAATCTATTTTTAACACTCTATTATGTTGTTTGGTAGCAAAAATGGCATTATCCCTTTTCTGAATGCAAAACGTCTGCTGGGCTATGCCCACAGCTGTAAAAAGGCAACAACTTACAGGACAATAGGAATGGGTGTATAAAGTGCTAGTGCAAAAATACAGTAATGCTGCAGAGCAATAAATATAGAAAGTTAAGCCAATGGCAAATAATTGTTCAACACAGTACATTAGGATTGAAACAGACGTAAATACAGTAAGTTTAAGAAATCACAGCTGAAATATGAAACAGCATATTTCACCCGTGGGAGCAGGTACACGTAGTAGCAGTCATCCAGACAGCTTTGTAGTGTGATTTGATTGCTAGGCACAAGTCTAGAGAGTGGAGGGAGGCAGGTAGACTGTTCCACAGTTTGGGTGCGACAAAGGTGAAGGCTTTGATACCCAGGCAGGTGGATATCTGGGAACCTCTAAACGTAGGACGCTGGAGTTCTGATGGTTGTGGGGCAGTTTTTTTGTTTGAGCAGGGAGAAAAAGGGGGACAGGTCTCCACTTCTGATGGCATTGTCTATGGTTCAGCCTAGGAAGTAGCTGTTTCTGGCTGGGGGGGGCCCAGGGACTGATTTAGAGAGCAATGGTGTGTGGAGTAGGCTGCCATCAGTGCAAATCTACAGATGTTATTGTAGGTGGTAGTAAGCCTTGCAAGAAGTTAGGAGGAGGTATGTGTATATATGGGGGCACAATAATCCATAATAGGATGGAGGTTGCCTTGTGCTATGGTAAGCTGGGCCTAGGGGATCAGATAGTGTTTTAGTCAGAAGGCCACTGCCAGTTTCTGGCTGATACACTGTAAGGTGTTACTGATGTGTACAGAGAAGGTTAAGGTGGGCTCAAGGGTAACACCCAAGTATATGAAACAGTACATTTTCAAGGGGGGTGCCACCTGGAGACAGAATGATTAGGGAGGATGATGTATTGGTCAGTTTGGAGATCTTGTGTTTAGCCCCCAGAAGCATGGCCTTTGTTTTGTTAGAGTTTACATGCAAGGAATATGCAAGAATTGCAACATTTTCCTTGCATGAAAAATGTCTTTTTTACATAAAAACTTTAATGTAGCTTGCATATGCCAGTATACCATATATCCATGCATGTTGTACCAGTCAAAATACCTTCTTGCCTTTTTCAGGAAGGGCTATACTGTACTTGTGACCTACAATCAGTTGCCACTGATTTATTACACTGTTCACCTTATTTATTTATTTATTTATTACTTTGATAAACGGGTAAGTGCACTGATCCCAGAGACCATTTTCAGGCATGACCCAGGCCATGAAAATGGCACAGAAGGCAACATTAGATAAAATACAAAACACAAGAACAATTCAAAATACAATAGAGCATAGATGACAATTCAAACATAGTGGTGCCAGAGCAATGTAAGATAGTGCAAACAATGGATCTTGTTAACATTAGGTAAGAGTATTAAATACAGAGGCAAATTTCAGATAACTGTGAAGTAGTTAAGGATTCATGGTGTCGGGTAATCATTGAGCTTTCTGGGGAGGAAGATGGGAGTGGAAAGCTAGCCAGAGAAACACCAACGCAATACTCAGCTAGGAGCCAGTCTTTGAGGTGGGATTTGAACAGACGGTGGGTAGCCAGGGAGCGTAGCCCAGCTGGCAGTTTGTTCCACAGTGAGGGGGTATTAGCAAATAGGGCTCTCCCATCCATGTTGGTAGATATCCTGGAAACATGGAGGGAAGGGGGTAGGGTTCAAGCATAGGCTGCAGCGCGAAGTTCTGACTTGGAATAGGGCTGCAAGAGGGGACTCTTGGCTGGTGCGGACAGCATTATCGACAAAGCAGCAAAGGGCGAGGTTGAAGCAGCCTTGGAGTGGGAGCCACCCCAGTGACTGATAAAGGACACAGTAGTTGGGTGGAAAAAGGGGCCAGTAAGGCGAAGCGACAGGCACTGTTGTAGGTGGTGGAGAGTTTGGCAGTGAGGAAAGAGGAAGCCCTAGTGTAGATGGAGAAACAGCAATCAATTATTAGGAGTAGGTTAAACTGGACAATAGCAAGCTGAGCCTCTGGGGTAAGGTAGTGTCTGAATCTATAGGCTATACCCAGCTTTTGGTGAATCCTGCAAACTACTGAGTTAATGTGCTCAGAGAATGAGAGGAAGGGGTCAAGTAAGATACCAAGGTGCTTATTTTTACTTCACTGTATGGTAATGTGATTACTATGCATCTTGTATTTTGATGAATTGATGTTTTATGGCAAGGCACATTTTATTTATAAAGCACCCTTTCCCATAGGCTCAGAACACTGTACAATCAATAACAATAAAATAACAAAGAACACATCAATAAAAGAAATCATGGGGGGGAGGTGCTGTGGAGCCCATGCAAGATGATTGCTTCTCAGTAGAGCTCTGACACCTATAATAAATATATTAAGTATAGAATGCTTTTTCCTGGCTTCATAACTGAACTAAACTCAGTGCTACTTGTACCTGAAGTGTTGCTGGCAACAATGGGTAACCCCCGTAAAGACAGGATGACACACGAGGGTGCAAGATTGAAAAATACTTCTGGACTGCCTGCCACGAGGTCCCACCTAGGCCCAGCCACTGAAACTGGAGAGATGGCACCAGAGGAATCCCTCCAGTTGATCAGAGCAAAACTCAACAAGCTCATAACATCAGTCGGGGGGCTCTCCGACAAGTTTTATACCCTAACCAACAGGGTGGCTGATCTTGAAGCTTCAGTTGAGGCATCTAAACAAGCTGATTCAGCAATGGAAGCTGTGGTGATGATTACAAAAGAAAATACTCACTTGAAGTCTCGCCTAGAAAACCTGGAAAACCAAATGAGGGTGGTGAATCTCCGTATTCTGGGCTTACTGGAGGAAAGTGAGGGAGATCATCTCCTACTTTTTATTAAAGACTGGCTGATTCAACAATTTGGGGAAGAGGTCTGCGATCAGGCCCAACATCTGCAGAAGGCCTATCGGGTGACCCCTCGAGGCAGACCAGATAACATGGAGGCTCCCAGGGTAGTAGTTGTGGTTACAGATGGGATCAGCTCGAGTGATTTCTTTATGGCGCTTGCCCAAAATATAAGGACTTTGCTGCATGATGGGGAACAGGTCAGAATGTTCTGATATCAGGTATGCAACCCATCAAAAAAGAAAGAAGTTTGACGGAGTGAAGGCGATGTTGAGGGATGTCAGAATTTCACATGGGCTTATTTTCCCTGCAAGATTGAGAATTGCTCTCAGGAGCTGAGTCTATCTGTTTAATAACCCTAATGAGGCCATGAAGTGGGCACAGGGACATGCAGCACCCAGGTCTTGAGAACAGGAGTGAGAGGCCTCTTCTTTGGAGGATAAAGATGCATCCTGATGATATATCGGGACATTTGATATTTGGTAAGGTTCCTTGTGGGGCAATTGCATCATCAGGGTGTTATGGGACTTGAAATTCGGGACTATAAAAATATTAAATAAAAAGGTAACCCCAATGTGATCCATCCTCAGTATAGTTTATTTACTGGATCCTCAGATATGTAGCTTTTTGCTTAAAAATGTTAGTGCTTATATCTGTAAAAATACAGAGGTTAACCAACTAGTTTATTAAAATTGTTTAAAGTTTTTATTGATTGTAAGCTGAGCTCAGGTTTCTTTTTGCCAGGGAATAATAGCGCCTAAAATATGTGGATGGTGTGGGTTCTGCATGGAAGTTCTTTGTTTACTCCTGTTAGGGCACAATGAGTGTGCCTAATTACTTAGGTAGAGTGTGGTAATTAACTCCCTCACTGGTGAGGGAAGAGGACTATGCGAATGATTTTCTTTTCTATAACATTTTTTTAAATGTAACCACGCAGCTCATGGACTCAATATGCAGCAAATCAAATGGACTTTAGTAATAGTTTTTTTTTTCCTTCGTATGTACTCCCACATGATGTATCCTGAAGCATTTGAAGGATACTATTTTGTTTACTGAAAGGAGTGGTGCTCTCATGGGAGAAATATCTATATTATTGTATTTCAATGCTTGTAATGTAACTCTATGTCTTATTTTTATATAATAATCATAACTTTTTTAAAAAATAAGGAAATCATAAATAATATCATAATGCATAAATAGCAGTCACTTTCATAAGCACTCACTTTCATACCAAAACTAGCTAGGTAGAAATGTGATGCTCTATCTACATCAAGGGTATGGAGCAATGCCTCACTCTTGCTAGAATGCTCAGGATAATACACTGGTAGGTTTATGGTCTGATTCTGCATGAAGTTGGAAACCACAAGCCTGTCCATGTGAAAGATCAGGTAAGGGGGCTCATGCATGAGTGCCTGAAGTTCTGAAATCCTTCAGGCAGAGGTACTAGCAACCAGAAAAAGAGCTTTCCATGGAAGGAAGCTTAGTTTGCAAGTTGCAGTGGGCTCAAAGGGAGCCTAAGTAAATTTCTCAAGTATAAAATTAAGGTCCCAGGGCCGAACTGGTTTACAAATTGGGGGACACGTGAAAAATACCCTTAAGAAAGGTATGGGACACTTGCAGTTGTACTACCGTGCATCCATCAATACGGGCATGGAAGGCCAAAATGGAAGTCAAGTACACCTTAGTAGAGGAATAATGCAGGCCGGAGTCTGATAAAGACAGGAGGTAGGCTAGTGAAGTATTAAAAGGACATCTAAATGAGTCCTTAGAGCAGGAAGCACACCAAATGGAGAAGCGCTTTCATTTTAGCGAATAGGTGTGTCTTGTGGAAGGCTTCCCAACTGCCAGTAAGACATCAGCCGCCTGGGAAGAAACCCCCAAACATGTAATGGCTATGTCCTCAGAAACCATGTGTGCTGGTGGAAGTCTCAATGAACCAGAGACTCTCTGTCCTGTGACAGTAGACCCCGGCACAGGGATAATTGAACAGGAGGCTCCACTGCAAGATGCTGCAGAAATGGAAACCATATCTGACAAGGCCAGGGGGTAATAGTATCACGGTGGCCCGTTCTGTGTGTAGCTTGTGTAGAACCCTCTGATTGAGAGGGATCTGAGGGAATGTGTAAAGGAACATCCCTCTCCAGGAAACGGACAATGTGTCTCACCAAAAACACCAGGCCCTGGAATGAGCAAGCAGAAATGTGGCAGTTTTTCACTGTGTGGGGATGCACAAAGATATGACTCTGGAAGACCCCATGCTGCAAACAGATTGTTTACCACTTATGTACCTGAGACTGGGACCAACTTAGCTTGTCCACCAAGACATTTTGGACTCCTGGGAGAAAAATGCTGTTAGTTGAAGGGTGTGAGACAGTACCCAGTGCCACACTCATTGCTTCCCTGCACAGAAGGTATGAGTGCGCACCCATTGCTTGTTGATATAGTGCATCACACTGATGTTGGTTGTCCTTAGCAGAAGGGGTCCCAGACTGAGGTGTTCTGCAAAGGCCTGGAGATGAATAAGAACAGCCCTCAGCTCCAGAGCATTGATGTGGAGATCCAAATCCAGGTCAGTCCACAACCCCGGGTCTGGTACTATCCCAGGTAGACATCCCATCCTAATCCAGAGGCATCCATTGTTGGGATCTATACCAGTGTTGGGGAAAAGAATGGTACATCCTGCAACAAGTGCAGGGATGCCATCCACTACAGCAGAGTTTCTCAGAGGGGATGTGATGAGAACTATCTGTTTCAGCTTATCCACCAGTTGGTCCTATTGTACCCGAAGTATCCATTGTGAAATTCTCACATGGAGGCAAGCCAATGAGACAGTTACAATGGCAGCTGCCATAAGCCTCAGGAGGCAGAGCATAGTCCTGGTGGACATGTAGTGGCACCTGTGTACCAGACGGGCCTGGGCCACCAGTGCTTCGGCCCTGTCCATTGGCAGGAATGCACTGCCACTGCTGTATCCAACACAGCACCAATATACTAGAGACACTGGCATGCAATAAGGATGGATTTCAATACTTTGACCGTGACACCTTGGTCCTCGAACAATTGCTGGGCTCGGGACACTGTGTACTGAACCACTTCCCTGGATAGGCCCTGCAGGAGCCAATCATCCAAATAAGGGAAGACATAGAGCCCTTCCTTCTGGAGGGATGTTGCCACAACTGCAAAACAGTTGATCAATACCCATAGTGGTGAGGATAAGCCAAAGGGCAATACTCAGAACTGATAATGGCTGTATCCATCATAAAGCAGGGGTATTGCCTGTGACATGTTTGGATTTTGATATGAAGGTAAGCATCCTTCATGTCCAGAGCACAGAGCCAATCCCCTTGTTGTAGTAGGGGGATGAGAGCTTGAACAGACTTAATTAGAAACTTTTTGTATTTGATGAATTTGTTAAGGCTCTGAAGTCCAAAACTGGACATAGGTCTCCTGTGGATTTGGGGACCAATAAATGTATCTAGAATAGAACACCCAATATCAAGAATAGAACTCCCAGTTCCTTTCTTTCAGAGGAATGAGTTCTAGGGCCTTCTTTTGAAGTAAGTACTGTACTTCTTCTCTCAGCAGGGACCAGTGTCCCAGAGGATAATGAGATGGAGGTGGAGGGTGCACTAGAGGTTTGGAGGGTAGTTCCAGTGCATGCCCTTTTTCCACTATTTCCAGGACCCATACATCTATGGTGATCTCCCTCCATTTGGTAGGTGAAGGGAGATCCGTCCCCTCACTAGTACCCCTAGCTGTAACCATGGAGTGGGAGTAAGTGGGGAGTCAAAAGGTACCTGAGGTTACAGGACAGCTGGAACCAGAATAATTGGTCACCTTTGAATGGCCAAAGGCTCTGCAGAGGGACCATCTCCTGTACCACTATATTAAGGAGTGTAGCCATGGCCTGCATGGCCCAAAGGCCTCTGAAAAGCCTCTATTGTGACTTCTGAAATTTTGTGGGGTCAAGGACTTCACAGACCTCAGAGTCATTTTGGTTATTGTAGGCATTTTAGTGCAATATCCATATCCTGTCCAAATAACGTGGAGCCTCAAAGAGGGGCATTTAATGCAGCCTGTTGTATATCAGTAGCAATGCCTGCTACCCAGAGCCAGGAATATCTCCTGAGGGAGATGCCAGAAGTAGCAGACCTGGCAGCAGCATATGATACATTGTATGCTGACCTCAATAAATATTTCCAGTATCCAGACCAACTGAGGCAGCTTTAAAAAGTTCAGCCTTTGCAGGACTATCCAACAGAGTCTGAATAGTGGTCATGGCAGACTTCCAGAAGCTATTTTGATACTTAATCATGTAAGCCTGGTAATTTGCAATGGGAAGCCCTTATCTGGCAGAGGCATACGTCCTCTTGCCCATGACATCTAATTTCCTGGATTCTTTGTCCAGAGGCAAGGTGCTCATAACTCTAGGAGTCCTACAGTGATTATGAGCAGCCATGATTACCATAGACTTGGTCTCAGGCTGGGAAGCATAACAAGGCTTGACAGATGGAACAGGGTGCTGTTTGTCAGCTTTTCTGGGGACTGCAGGCTAAGTGCTAAGCCTGTACCAAGCAGCAAAGATAGCATCCTCCAAAGCAGGGTAAACAGGAGGTACCACAAAATCAGGATGCTGCTGTTACTTTCATGAACCCCATTAGCTTCCTCTTACTGAAGTATTTCTCTTCACCCTCAAATCCCATTGCATCCTGAATTTACTTGAATGAAGCATGGAATAAGGGATCTTCAGGAGGAGAGCTGGAGTCATAAACCACAGAAACCTCACTGTAAGAGGATAGGGTGGGGCTGGAAAGAAAAACCCCTTCATTGGGGTCTTCCTCCCCTACTTCATCCTCTAATTCCTCCTCCAAATCCAGGAGATTAGGATTATATTCTACCCATCATCATTCAGAATGCCAATGTGGGGGCAATCAGTGGAGTCAGCAACAGAGGTGGTGGCTGTACTGGAGGTGCTGCTGTAGGCATGCTTATAGGTCCAATCAATGACAACAGTATCAATGAGGAAGGTCCTGTCGACAGGACTGTCACTGACACTGTCAGCACAAGGAACAGGCATGTTAATATTTCTGAAAATGATGCCAGCATAGCCTAGAATTCAATTATGCCAATTTGTGGTTTCATGACTGCCATCGTCATCGAGATAGAAACTAATGATTGGGGTAGTATACTGTCCATAATAGATATGGCAACACCAGAGCCAAGCCCCAAGTGTCTCAGTGATGGTGGAGGGCTGTAGCCAATGCCACCAGAGTGGACAATGATGAAGACTTACTCTCCTTCAATGGAGACCTTGACCTCACCTGTGAAGCATGTTTGTCTCTGTGCTTATGGTGGCTGGAAGAGGAGTGTTTCAATGATGATTCTTCCTTTTCTTTGGATTTCTCCATCATGCCTGCAGACCTCACTGGTGATAAGGTCACCGACTGCCTGGGTGTTTCCTTCCCTGTGGTGGATGGTCATGAGGGAGAAGCTGGCTTGGAGTCTACGGCTTTCATTTGCACTTCCATGGCCTTGATGGCAATGAAAGTTTCTAGAGCCTTCTTCTGGAATCTTCTTGTAGCCTGATAAAATCCTTGGCTAATCTTACAGGCCCTCATGTTGTGGAACAGGCCCAAATAGCAAGCACACATGGTGTGAGTGTCATCCTTGTAGATCTTGCAACCTCAGGTACAAAACCTAAATAAAGGTCTTTCAAGGGTGGCATTCATTGACAATGTTGATCTAAAAAATTGTTAACTGAGAAAATGGATATTGAAGAAACAAAGGCATTGTTTCTCTTCAGGTCCAACCAGTGGTTGATGGCAAAGACAGAACTGAGGAGCAAGGGGCCACCCACAGTTTATATGGGCCGAAGTTGTACGTCATCGTCGGTGGCCCCAGCTGTCAAAAGTTTCTGAGTGGTACTGATGCCGATGGCTTACAGCTCCAAAGGAGTGTTCCAGTGGAGATGTCCTCAATGAAGATATCATAGTTTTGGATTATTGATATTAGTTACCAGACTCAGTTTGTTTGCAGTCTCTCCAAATTTGTCTAGTTCCCATGGAAGTACTGGTTGGTTAATACCAAGAGAATCATGTCATCAGCAAAGGCTAAGAAAGGGAAAAATTTTGCTAAAATTGCAGGGAGAAAGTATCTTTCAGCATCAATTTCAGAGAAAATGCATATTGGCTTACAATTACTGTAAACTAGGGTACATCCCTGCTTTATCCCCTGATTTGTGGGAAAGCTATCTGTATATACCAGGTAACAAAGTGCTGCCTTGTAAACCACCTGGAGTTAATATTAACTTTTAAAAATAACTCTATAGTTCTGAAGTATTTTTCCTTTTTAATTTTCTTATTTGAAAAATATTCTACCTGACAGTGCAAGGTGTGATGTGTGGAACAGAACTCTAGCTGGAAACTGACATATCTAAGTCTATTCCCCTTCATACCACATCAGCATTATGGCCACACTGATTATGGCATCATGAATGACCAAAATGACTTACTGTAGGAGTAGAAAGACATGATTAGTCAGGTGGGTTGGAAACTGGTCAGGGGGAAGAAAGCAGAAGGTGGTAGAAAAGTAGGGTAAATCTGGGGACAGGGGAGTCATGAGTGGGGTACTGCAGGGGTCAGTCTTTGGACCCATCCTATTTAATATGTTCACTAGTGCTATAGGGAAATGTATCCAGGGAAAGATGTATCTCTTTGATAATGACCCAAAGCTCTGTCACAAGGCACAGTGAGTAAGGGGTAAGAGAACTTCAGAGGGACCATGAAAGATCTGAGAGGTGGTCAAAGGTCTGGTAGTTGATATTCCAGACCTAGAAGTGCAAGGAGATGCACTAAAGGAATAAGAACCCATGCACAGAGTAGTGGATGGGAGGGGTTAAGCTGGCCACTTCAGCAGAGGAGCTGGAGCTGGGAGTCCTCATCAGTGACTCACTCAAGCAGGCCAGCCAGTGCAATAAGGCCTATGCTGAATATGTACCCACCGGAGGCCAGACAAGAGAGGAGGACATGATAGAGGCATAAGTTCCTACAGGGTATAAATTGGGTAAATTGCAAGGACCCATTTTTTAGAAATAGACATGCAATCATGAGAGGGCATATTGGAGATTAGTGGGAGGTAATTCAGGAAGAATGAGGAAGTTCTTCTCTAGGGGTGATGAAGCCTTGGAATAGATTGACAGAGAAGGTTGTGGGGTCAGGGACCCTAAATGGGTTCAGATATGGGTGGGACAAGGCCAAGGGACTCATAGTCCCACTTGGTGGAACCAGGGATGGGGAAGAAGCAGAAAGGGGTTTTGTTTGGTTTTGTTTTCAAATTCTTACTGCAAAATCATTTGCCAGCATTTGGTATTGCCACAAAAGCAAAAATAACATAAGAAAATATAACAACACAAATAAATAAATAAAATAAATAAGAAGGGTTTGAACTCCAGTGAATCAAATGAGCCAAAATATGCAGTAATCAAGTGCATTTATTGCAGGGTCAACATCAAAGAATGCCGACTAGCAGCCCCAGCGCTTCAACTGTTAGGTCTTCCTCAGGGGGCTTGTCAGAACAGTAGGACAGACCCACATTTTAAATCTACGCCTTAAAGTGCACCATACATAATTCTTTAAAACAAGTAAACAAAACACTTGTAGTTACATTGTAAAATGGTTTGTGAGAAAGAAGCATCTGCATTATTCTATTTCACTGTATTCATATATTAGAATTTTTACATATATTTTCATCCAGTAGAAATGAAGTATGAAAAGAAGGAAACAATGTTTGATGCATATAGGCACTTGAAGCACATAACCTGTGCTTTTCACACAGACCATTTTACAATGTAACTACAAGTGTTATGTTTAATACAATACAATACGCTAGAAGTCTAAACATAACAAAACAAATAGAATTAATGGGAAAAATAGAACATAAGGATCTTGACATAATAGCCATCACAGAGACCTGATGGGATGAAGCCTCTATCTGGCACACTGCTAAACCAAGGTATAACGTATTCTATAAGAATAGAGTAAACAAAAAAGGAGGTGGTGTGTGTATGTGCATTAAAAATACAGTCATGACCAAAGAATTCCCTATCCTGATGGAAGATGGATTAGAGATCGAAGGATGTTGCATCCAAATACAACAACTCGATTAAAAACTGTAAAACTAGTTAACTTATATAGACCACCTAACACAGATTTAGCATATGACTCCACTTAATGAAACTTAAGAATGATCTAATAAACAATTCTGACATTATACTTATGGGAGACCTGAATCTACCTGGGATTGATTGGCATCATTTAACCACTACAACACCAACAGAGCATAAATTTCTTGAACCTTTCCTTAATCTGGGACTTGAACAGATGGTAACTGAACCTACCAGAACCTACCAGAAAAAGAAATATACTTGACCTCGTTCTAATTAATATACCTGAACATTTTAACAAAATAGATAATGCAGAATCATTAGGGACTAGTGTTCATAACTCAATTATATTTACTATAGATCATTTTGAGAAAAAAATCAAACAGAATATCTACAAACTGAATTATAATCGAGGTAACTATGATAAAATAAATGAGGCACTTTTAGCATATAATTGGAATTCATTATTTGGCAATATGCAGACAAATGAATGCTGGCAATTGTTAAAGGAAATTATCTATGAATTAGAACAACTTTACATTCCCACTAAGAAAACTAGAAATCATAAGGAAAAAATACCAGTGTGGTTAACACCAAACATTCAAAACCAAATCAAAAAAAAGGAGAAAGCATATAAAAAATTTAAGCAGTATCCATCAGAAATCAATTAAAATAATTATAGAGAGGAAATTAGAATTACTAAAAGTCTCATTATTAAGGAGAGAAAACAAATAGAACTCAAACTATCTACCACAAAAGGTAACACCAAGGCATTTTATGCGTATATCAATTCCAATAAGAATAGCAACATTGAAATAACCTCCATAGTAAAGAATGATAGAGAAATCAACAGCAAACTTGAAATGAGGAACACTTTCTTTTTTTTTTTGTAATTTTCCTATTTATTCCTCCTCCCCCGCTCTGGTCTCCTCGGGAGCACCAATGAGTCATCCCTCTGCAGTCTGCTCCTACCTGGTCAGTCCTCCATCACACATGTAGCCTCAGTTTACCCCCTGGGGTGGGGACGAGGTGGGCTCCAACACCCCGACAATGCAGTAGCATTAGTCGGGAGGGTGCCAGGAGGGTGGCTGCAAATCGGGGGCAAGCTCCAGTGCTCCATCTCTGCCAGAGCCAAGGGGCATTTTCCCCTTGTTCTGGGAAGTGACTGGCGCCCTGACATCAAGATGTTAATTCCGATGTCTGCCACTCCCCCACTCCTACTTCTGCTCCTCAGTGCTTGCTGTATCTCCGGCTTCTGCCAGAGATCAGTCGAGCACTGAACAGGGACCCCTGCCCACCTGGGAGAGAAGAGCTGTCCTCCAGATGCTCAATCCTCTCCCTCCCCTGCTGACCCTCAGCAGCCAGGGCTCATTCCCAAACCCGGGTCGCCGCCGTGGCATGAGGTGTGGTGTCCAGCACCTCAACCCTCAGTGCCACCAGGCCGGCCAATGGGGAACACTTTCAATGATTATTTTGGGTCAGTATTCACTAAAAAAGATACCTTTTATTGTAACCATGTATCCATACACAAGTAGTTATGAGGAGATAACTGAAGAAATACAAAATGCTGTGCACTCCCTTAAAGAAAATTCATCACCTGATCCCGATGATATTAATACCTCTTTCATAAAACATACCCTGGAACAACTTGCTTATCCCCTAAGTATAATTTTCAACAAATCATATATGAATAATGAAGTCCCCAATGATTGGCGATCGGAAACAGTAATACCTATACACAAAATAGGAAACAAAAATAATGCTGAAAACTACCGACCCATAAGCTTCACAACAACAATGTGTAAAATTATGGAAAGACTACTTAAACAAAAAAATTGAACATGAAATAGAAAATAATGGACTAACGGATAAAACACAACATGGATTCAAAAAGGGTAGGTCATGTACCACCAATCTGGTAGCATTCTATGAGAATATTAGTGATATCATGGACAGAAATTGTCCTGTAGATGTCAATTACCTGGGCTTTCAGAAAGCCTTCAACAAAGTGTCCCATATCTTGTTAGTTAGGAAAATGATACAGCTTAAACTCAGTTACATCATAATTGGGTAAACAATACATACAAAATGAATTCACACTTACATAGTATTTACATAGAGCAGTAATTATACACAGGAGGTTTATAATACACATGAAATAGAGTATTAAAAGGAGCCATTAAGCTAAAAAGTATAGCAACTGTGGTACAGTATATACAGGTTAAACGTATGCAGCTATAATTACAGTGTGTATTTGAAGCATCCTTGAACACAATTATTGATTGAAGGGCTTGGTGGGGCATGGAGATAAGGGCATTAGTAAGGAGAGGTACATGGTACATGGTACATGCCCGGGAAGACATGTAGTGATTGCAGGGAGGAGGGTGGCAACAGTTAGGGAGTGGTAAGCAAAACACCATGACGGTGTCAAGGGGGGTAAGCAAGGAGTGTAGGAGGAGCCAGTGGGACATGGAAAAGGAACTAACATTAAGGGAAAAAAACACAGGGTCGGGATAGAAGGAGCAGTCAGGTAAGTTCTTATAGGCTGCAACAATTCCCAAGAGGGGTGGGAAAGAAGTATCAGTAAAGGGATGCACTGGAGCAGATGGAGCTGAGGCTAGGGGAACGTGACATCAGGGGAAGCAGTTACAGGATTCCTTGATAGAGTGAGAATAAAGTGCTTTGAAGGCTGATAATTTGATTGGGTAAGCCAACTTCAGGGTTTTTTCCAAGTTGTTCCAGAGAGAGGATAAAGCCTGAGATATGGCAGACCTGCCGAAGCATGACTTGAACTTTGCTACTACTGTACAAGGGAGATAATGGAGGAACTCCATAAGGCACATTTACCTATCACATCTAGAGGAAGACAATCTGAGATGTACTGAGGCAACATCTTTGTGATGGTCCTAAATGTCCAGAGAGCTGCATTCCTCTGTCTTCTGTAGTTAAGGGACGACCAACCTACTGCGACGTAAAGGGAGCAGTGATGTGTGGCATATGGGAGACCAGTTATTAACTTCAAGGCCCGATGGTAGAGTGTGTCTAATTTAGCCAGGGCAGACACTGGGCCTTGGCTGTAAAGGAAATCTTCGTAGTCTAATAAGGTAAGGTAAGGAATGTGGTTTGGACCAGTCTCTTTCTGGCATCCAGTGTTAGAAAATTGTTGATCCTATAGAAGAGGCCAAGCCTCTGCCTAAGCTTCTTTAAGAGATCCTCAATGTGATCACAAAAGGAAAGCTTTTGGTCTATCCACACCCCCAGGTATTTGAATTTAGTAACATATTCCAGGGATTCGCCAAGAAGAGTGTGGATCTGGGGAATATTACCTTGAGTTGTGGGGTTATTAACGTATGAAAAGGGAGAAAAAAGCATCACCTTTAGTTTTTCTGGCATTCAGGAGCAGTTTCTGGTGCAGTAGTTGTAGTTGTAGAAGATTAAATTCCCGTTGCAGATCCCTACAAGGTGCTTCTGGAGAGGGTCTTCCGATAAAATGTACCGTGTCATCGGCAAATAGGTGGATGTTAGCAGATTTGATGTCAGCATCAATATTATTAATGTAAATTTTAAAATGCAATGGACCCAGTATACATCCTTTCGGTATGCCCTCAGTAGCGGTTTTAGGGATGAGAATTCCCCTTCAGCCTTGACCTGCTGCTGTCGCCCTGTTAGATAGTTCAAGAACCACCTCAGTGATGTGATGGGGGGGGTTGCAGCTGATGTTTCTGAGGGAGACAAGGAGCAGCTCATGGTCAACCATATCGAATGTCTTGCTTAAGTCTAGAAATACTGTGTACACGAAGTTCTTCGAATCCAAGGCACACTGCCAGTCATTGGTGACCTTTGCAAGGGCTGAAATAGTACTGTGATGAGGCCTAAATCCCGACTGATAAGGATTGAGCAGGTTCCTACTTTACAGACAGTTCCTGAGCTGCACACTCACTATTTTCTCCAACAATTTGGAAAGGGTGGGAAGTAGGGAGGTTGGGCTATAGTTATTCAGGTCGCTGCGGTCTCCAGATTTAAAAAGGGAGATTACGTGAGCCGTTTTCCATATGGGAGAAATATTGCCCTGCAAAAGGGAGAGGTTAAAAAGGTGACTTATGGGCACAGCCAGGATGTGAAGACTAAGCTTCAGAAAGAATGGGTCCAACTGGTCTGCCCCTGCACTCTTCCTGGTATCCAATTGTAGGAGGAGATCCTCAACTTCTCTCAGGGTGGCAGGCTGGAGGGAGAAGGCCACGCTTGTGACCGGATCTGGTAAGTCAGGTGCTCCAAGACTAGAGTGGAGGTTATTGGCAGGGGAGGCATCGAAAGTGAGACCTGCAGTAGTGAAATTGTTATTAAAAGTGTCGAGGATAGTCGATTTATCCGACACCGAATTTGCGCCAATGGCGATTTTTGTGGGTAAGTTGCTCATAGCCACATGCCCCTGAATATCTTGACGGTTTTCCAGAAGTTTCCCAAGCACTTGGTGGAAGCGTCCAGTTCTTTGCAGAAATAGCTAGCCTTAGCCTCCCTAACCAGATTGGTACAGTGGTTTCTAGCCTAACTGAATGATGTCCAGTCAGCTGGAAATTTTGATTTCCGAGCGTTTTTCCAAAGCCAGTCTCTGTGCAACAGGGAGGCCTTTAATTGAGCAGTAAACCAAGGGCATGATTTATTTTTAGAATGAATCTGGACCAATGGTGCATGTTTATCCAGAGCCCTTAACACGATTTCCTGGACGATATCATGGGCTGCAGGCACTGAGTTGGCCAAGTAAAAATCCTGCCATCTCAAGGAATCTCGCAAGTCAGAGAGGAATGCAGAGATGTCAAAATTATGCTGTTTCTTCTTGAGTGAGAATTTGGAAAGGGATGGTAGTTCGGGGGCAGACAGGAGGATGTCATGGTCTAAGGTGCCAAATGCTTTGGATAGATCGATAAAGATCACCTCTAATGACATCTTCCTGTCCAGCACCTCAGTTAGATCACCCGTAACCTTAAGTAAGGCTGAGGTGGTACCATGTAAAGGTCTAAAATCTGATTGAAACTTATTTATAATTTCACCTTTTTTCCAAAAATTTTCACATCTGTTTAGCCACCAATTTCTCAAAAACTTTAGCAACTGTTGGCAAAAGGGAGATTGACCGATAGTTTTCTAGTTGTTTTTTTTTCTCACTGATTTAAAAATAGGCAGCACCTTAGCTACTTTCCATTCTTTTGGAAATTCTGCAAGGCACAATGACATATTAAACATTTTATCCAATGGGTATGATATAACAGGAGCAGCATATTTTAAAAGGGTATTTGGTATTGCGTCCAGGTCTCCAGATTTGCTTACATTTAATTTAATTAAAGTATATTTTACCTATTTTGCTGCAATGGGACCAAAAACAAAACCATCAGTTAACGAAGGATCTATTACTGTATTACTAACTAAAGCATTCGAAATCTGAGTTAAAACCTTCATATCCATGGACACAAAATGTTCATTGAATTTATCAGCACCCTGAACACCCAAAGGAATTTTTTGACCTGTAATTTCAAAACTATCAGGAAAGTCTGACTTTTGTGCACCTTGTAGCTTTTTCATAATTTTCCAGAATTCTCTTGGCTCTTTTGTCAGGTTAGAGGTTAATTCTTTATTATGATTACCTTGTTTGGACTTCCTAACTTCTAAAGTATAGTGATTTCACAGCTGTTTACATCTAACCCAGTCCAGATTATTTATTTATTTATTTCGTTTTTGTTTACCGGGTAAGTGCCATAGCCAATACGTAACTATTTTCAGGCATGACCCATATTTTGAAGCTTTATCCAATCTCCAGGCCCTATCTCTTTGTGTGTTTATTTCGTTTTAAAAAGATGTGTATTATACCATGGGACATTTTTGGATTTTACTTTCCTAGTTTTTAGTGGGCATGTTTATTACATATTGCCATGAAATCATTGTAAATCAGTGACCTAAGCATCACTACAGTAGGAATCAATTCATCCCTTTCCCAATTATATTTTTCTAGGTCCAATATAAAATTTATATAGTCAAAATTCTTAAACGATCTAAACTTAACTGATTTTCCAGGAAGTCTTCTCACATGTTGCTTCCTTATACAACAAATCATCTGATAGTCTGACAGTGAGTCAAGAAGGACTCCACTAGTGACAGACCAAGGAGGGAAAATCTGATGGAACGGGATAAACAGAATTAAGAAATCATATGAGTCAAAAGGTTGACAGTGCCCTGTTGATGAGCGGCTGCTTTGTGTCACTGTGTACAAGATACATACATTGCAGTCTGTATTATTGTGACTGAGACTAGCACTGATTAAGATGCATGTCTCTGTATACAAGTGTTTGATTTTTTTGTTCATCTTTTTTGATCCCTCCACTGATTTATCTCTTACCTGCACCTCTCACCTGGCAGAGACAGACCTGGACATTGTCGTTGTTACCGAGACATGGTACTCAGGGGAACCATGAATGGGATATAGCCGTACCAGGGTACACTCTATTTAGAAAAGACAGGGTGGGAAAAAGGGGTGACTTTATACGTCAGGGAGTGAATTAAAGCAGCTGAAGTTCAGGGAATGCAGGAGGGAGTGGAAGCACTGTGGGTCACACTGGAGATGGGAAATGGCACAGCCATCCACACTGGTGTGATCTACAGACCTTCAGCACAGGGGGTGGAGATGGACAGGGTACTAGTGGAAGCCATTCACAAAATGACAGCCAAAGGTGAAGTTCTGCAGGTGGGGGACTTCAATTTGCCTGAAGTGGATTGGAGCACCCAGGTTGTAGCCACAGCCAGGAGCAGAAGCATCTTGGATGCCCTGCAGGGGCCGTGCTTCAAGCAGCTTGTGGCGGAACCCAACAGAGAAGGAGTACTATTGGACCTGGTACTCACCAATGGGGACAGAGTCACCAGTGTAATGGTGGGTATCCACCTGGGGTGCAGTGATCATCATACAGTGTGGTTCAATATGAGAACAGTGGAGGAGGCAAACCTCATGAAATCAAAGGTCCTGGATTTCAGAGTGGTCAACTTTGCAAAAACGGGGGAATGTCTCAAGGTAGACCTGGCAGGGGAAGAAAAAGGGGGGATGAAGAGAAATGTTGGGCTAACCTGAAGGGAGCCATAGCAGAGGCAACACGCCTTTGTGTTAGGCAACTATGCAAAACAAAAAGAAAAGAAAAAAAAAAAACAATATGGTTCTCAAAGGACGTGGCAGGGAAGGTAAGAGAGAAAAAGCTAGCTTTCAGGAGGTACAAGGAAGCACAGACGGGGGAAGACAGGGAACCATATCTGGAAAAGCAGAGGGATACAAGGAAAGCAGTCAGAAGCAGAAATCCACAGAGGAAAAAATTAAGAACGGAAACAAGATCTTTTTCAGGTACATTATTTATTTATTATTTATTACATTTTGTTAACCAGGTAAGCCCACTGGGCCCCGAGGGTCCCTTTTTCAGCGACCCAGAGTTAGTTACATAGTTTTGTACATACAAGTAGGTGATACAGTGTGAAGAACATCGTACAGGAATTGACAGTCAGTATACAGTTTTAGTGGAGGAGGGACAGGAAGTACATTCCATTATTGGATACAACAGAACAGTGTGATACATACAATACAGGGTTGTAAGGACAGTAAATAACTTCCAGTGAGGAGGCAGTGGGTTGATTACAGAGTTCAGCAGTGACGGTAGATGGATGTATGTGTAAGTGAAGTGCTATTAAAATGCTACATGAGAGGTTCCAGTAGAACAGAGTAACAGTTCATGTAACCTTAGTCTTACCTTTAGAGGCATTAGTGAAGAAGAGAAGACACTGTAAGTATTGTGAAGTTAAAAAGGAGGGTGTGTGGAGGGGGGACCTAGAAAAGCAACAATCCTGAACAAATATTTTTGTTCGGGAATCACAGAAGAGGGGGAAGGAGAAGGACCACTATTGGGCAATAGGTGCACCAATGGAAAAGAGGTAGACACCAGCCCATTTACAGAGGAAAGAGTCCTAAAAGAACTCGAGAATATGAAAGGGGACAAAGCTATGGGGCTGGATGGGATACATCCCAGAATATTAAAAGAACTTAGAGAGGTGCTGGCCATGCCACTAACAACCCTATTCAACAAATCAATAGAAACAAGTATGCTTCCAGGGGACTGGAGGAGAGGGAATTTAGTCCCTCTCCACAAAAGTGGGAACAGGGAGGAGGCTGGCAACTACAGGCCAGTCAGCCTGACCTCGGTGGTGCGGAAATTAATGGAGTCACTGCTAAAGAAAAGGATTGTGATGTTTCTTGAATCCAGTGGGCACAGCATCCCGAGGAGCAACATAGTTCACAGCAGAAAGGTCTTGTCAAACAAATCTGATATAGATTTCTTTGACTGGGTGACCAAGGAGGTAGATCAGGGAGGTTCAGTGGATGTGGCCTACCTAGATTTCAGCAAGAGCTTCTACACCAGCCCACATAGCAGGTTGGTAAATATGTTGGGCAGCCTGGGAGTGAGCCTGAAGGTGGTAAACTGGGTCATAAACTGGTTGAGTGACAGGGCACAGAGGGTGGTGGTGAATGGCATTCAAATAGAGGAGCTGGGGGGGGTGACCAGTGGAGTGCCATAGGGATCCATGTTGAGGCCAGTCCTCTTTAATGTCTTCATAAGCAGCATTGCAGAGGGGCTGGAGGGGAAGGTATGCCTCTTTGTAGACAACATTAAGATCTGCAACAGGGTCGACACTCCAGGGAAGGGGGGTGGAAAAATTGAGAAAGGACCCAAACATGCCTCAGAGCAGCCGAAAGTGTGGCAGCTAAGATTCAATGCAAAGAAGTGCAAAATTATGCATTTGGGGCACAGAAATCCAACGTAGGAGTACAAGGTGGGGGGGTACTGATGGCCACCAGTCAAGAAAGGGACCTGGGGGTAATCATGTCTGATGACCTAAAGGTAACCAAATAATGTGAAAAGGCTGTGGGGAGAGCCAGTGGGATGCTGGGGTGCATAGGAAGAGGTATCAGCAGAAAAAAGGAGGAGGTTATGCCACTGTACATATGACTAGTGAGACCTCATCTGGAGTACTGTGTCCAGTTCTGGAGATCACATCTCTGGAAGGACATAGGCAAAATAGAGGCAGTACAGAGAAGGGCAACAAAAATGGTGCAAGGTCTGCACCAAAAGTCATATGAGGAAAGACTAGAGGACCTCAATATGTATTCCCTGGAGGGGGGGGGGATATGATAGAGACATTCAAGTACCTCAAGATTAGAAACAAGGTACAGGAGGGTAGCATCTTTTAGAAGAGAAGGTGTACAAGAACAAGGAGGCATGATACGAGACTAGAGGGGGTTAGGCTTAGGGGCAATATGAGGAAGTACTTTTTCACAGAAAGAGAAGTAGATGCTTGGAACAGCCTCCCTGTGGAGGTGGTGAGGGCAAAAATGGTAGGGGAATTCAAGAATGCATGGGATAGACATAATAATACTCTCACAATAGGGAAGAGAGGGTAAGCCACAGATCAACTAGGGTCTGCAGTATTGCATTAGGTAGGGAAAAGGGGCAGACTAGGTGGTCCACACAGTCCTCATCTGCCGTTACCTTCTTTGTTTCTATGTTTCCTCATCTGGCCAGTCATTCAGTTATCTTCCCATTGAGGCAACAGTCTGTCCCTTCCAAATAAAAAGAGTAAAACCGGGCATACCACAAAGCCAAGCGTGCACACCTTACACAACTGCAAACAGGCTACAAAAGAAAAGGTGCACACCTACCATCTCAAAAGCCATTTTTTATCAAACAAAAAATGTGCTCAGGATGTCAAACACCCCTACGTAGTACCTCCTTGCAGAAGCTTCCTCAGGGAGTGGTGCTTGCATGTCAACCACCTTAATTTATACTCATAGGCCCAGCATTCAGACTGTGCCTGGCAGGGGCGCAAGCCTGGGCGCAGCACAACTGGGATGCGCTGGGACCGGGACCAGGTGACATTCAGCGGTGGTGTGCCATGGTGCAACACCATTGAATATGGCACAGACTGTGCATGGCGCAGTGGCACTGCTCCGGTGCAAGCCATGGACAGGGAGCAAGGGGATACGCTAGTGCAACTGCAGTTGCGCAAGGCGCATCACCCACAATATTCAGCAGAGGGCATGCAAATGAGGCCATAATATATGCAAGGTGCAAATGGGGCCATTTGCATGTCATTATGGCTCCATTTGCATGTCTTGTGCAGGAGAGCCCAGCGACTTACGCCTGGCGCCCTGCACAGCATGACATGTGCTGTGGGGATCACGGGGCAACCCCCGCCTGTAGACATAAATGCGGAAATCTATGAGGAACAATCCCTGGTAGTTTAGTGGCCCCCCTCCCAATTCCCAGATGAACGTAATGGTAGATGTTCCCTGGTAGTCTAGTGGCCCCCTTCTGATTCCCCGATGAACGTAATGGTAGACTTTCCCTGGTAGTCTAGAGGCCTCCCCTCCCTCCTGTGTCCCCAATCACTGGAATAAGTCTTTCATGTAATTCCCTAGTAGTTCAGTGGTACCCCACCCATTGCACGCTGTCATGGTACCAGTGCCATAACACAGTCTCTGGTGATCTAGTGGCACCCACCCTCCACCCACACAGCACCCCTTACCCACCCTGCTCCCCATCATCAGCGGGTGGCTACAACCACTTACATGCGTCTGGCCGCCCACTGAATGACATGTGCAGTATGGGCACGGGGCATACTCTACTAGACAGTCCCAAATATGTGAAGGTCATTCATGTTTGGGACCCTCTAACCACAGTATGCCTGCGACCCCTGCCTGGCTCTCGTCGGTGAGGCTGGGCAGCTATCTGGGCAGGTTGCAGCCATCCACCAATCACGGGGGAAGAGCGGGGGGCAGGGAAGTGCTGTAGAAGGCAAGTGCCACTAGATCACCAGAAAAATATGTGGTGCTGTACACACAGCGATCGGCAGTGGGCAGTAAACACTCAGACTACCAGGTAATTACATACAAGGACGATTCGCCATCGAGGGACACAGGAGGAGGTGACCCACTAGACTACCAAGGTGGAGTCTACCGTTACACTACCTCGAGGACTCAGGGAGGAGGATGCACTAGATACCAGAAAAATCTATCGTTACATTTATCAGAGCATCAGGGACAGGGAGGGTCACTGAACTACCAGGATATGTATGTGCTTGTGGACGGTGTTCTGGGTGGGCATATATTTGGGACTGTCTAGTACAGTATGCCCTGCAAGCCCATACTGTACCTGTCATTGAGCGGCCGGGCAGTATGCGGGCAGGTTGCAGCCATCCATCGATGACAGGGGAGGCGGGGGAAAGGGTGCTGTGTGGGTGGGAGGGTGGGGTGCCACTAGATCACCAGGGAAATGTGATATGGCGCTGTACCATGATCACGGCAATGGGTGGGGGGGTATCACTAGACTACCAGGGAATTACATGAAGGACGTATTCCAGCGATCGAGGACACGGAAGGGAGGGGACCCACTAGACTACCAGGGAAAGTCTATCGTTACATTTATCAGAGCATCAGGGACTCAGGAGGGGGGCCACTGGACTACCAGGGATATGTGTGTGCTTATGGACAGTGTTCTGGGTGGGCGGGTGGCCACACACGGCTGGCGGCTGCTGTGTTGCACCTTGCAATACAGCGGCCCACCTGAGGGTGGCCGGGAGTTGTTCCCACTCCTCATGGGCTCAATTCTGAGCCCCATGCCGGTGCACTTCAAGATTCTTGCCGGCAAGAGTTACGCGCTCGCACATCCCGGCTGAATATTGGATGTGCCACATGCGCAGCACGCCCCACATCGGCGCCGCATACAATTACATTGTGCCCCAGCGCATCCGGTTTTGCACTGCGCCTGGCAGCCTGCTCAATATCCCGCCGGGGCTTAATGCGGGGTTGCGCCATCGTAACTCTGTTGCACCAGGCGCAACCCCTTTGAATATCCTGGCCAAAGGCTAATTACAATTACAGCCACCTATTCAGCAGTTAATAATGTCAGAGGATCTCATGCATTTTAAAGTGCCAGTGTCCAATAACAATTAATATACTAAACAAATTTACATTCATGAACAAATCTCGCTAATCGGTGACTTACTGGGACTATACAATTAAATATAGCAAAAAATATTAAAATAATTCAATGCATATGTATATACATACAATAATATAAGTGCAAATATCTCATTATATGTTTTGTTACTGTGCAATATAAGAATGCAAATACTCCCCTTAAAGTGCTGACTGAAAAGTTATTGTTTTTACAGCTTTACACCACTAGTGATTCTCTGACCATGAATAACAGATGCAAGACATGGAATACTTACTATAAGTGATCCAGGCTGCTCTTCCAGCCATCACTATTTATTATCCCCATTTAGCTGTCTTGCTTACCTGGTCCATGGACACAGAAACATTTCGGAACATTATATGTATTGTAACCTGGGTGCCATGTACCAGCGGACTACTGCCCCTGCCATGATGGGCGCAAACCAGGTTGAGGGGCCTGGGCTCTTGTTCTGGTGTAAAAGGGTTTTTTTTTCCCAATGATAGAAAATAAATAGTGTGGTGCCTACACCCAGAGCAATATATAGTTGGCCAGAGATTTATGCAGTACAAGCCCCGGGGATGCTTTACCTACCCACCTCCCCTTACAGTAACTCCACACATAAACCAAAACCTTGTTTAAATATACTTGCAACTGTTGACTTAAGCTAATAATATGCTCACTAATAATATGTTCATGAGACATGTGTGAAAAGGTAACCAATTTATTTACACGAGAGTAGGTTTAGGAAAAGGGAAACAGATGCAGAGGTTAAACACATTTTAGCAATGCCATTTGATAAACATCAATATTCACTTTGTTTGAAATCCCAATAACATTTCCAGTGCCTGCCTCGCTCCAGCATCTACATCAAACAGATGTTTTCCCACAGGTTCCTACATTACTACCCCCCATCTGGTACCAGTTTAACCACTAAGAGTCCTAACTGAGTACCCCGGAATACCTGCAGGCCTGAAGTGGTGCAGCTGGTTTGTCAGCATTGGTGCACTCTAATAACAAATTAGATTTCAACCCTTTTGGATTATGGCAATAGCTATATGGTGAAACTTAGCAACTTTGGACCAGACTACCAAACTCAGAAACTGACAGCAACTATTTACAGTTTCCCCAGACACAGGACAAGCCCTGAATTACTTGCAGTTTGCAGATCAGTCTTTGGCTTGTGCAACTGATGATGTTCAGACTGTGGATCTGGGATATTTGGATCAGTAGGCAGCTTTGGCAACTTAGATTGCTGAGATAAGCAGCAGGCATTCTGCAGCTCTGGGCCTCTTCTCTGCCTTTCTTGCAGCTTGGGCCTTCTCTGCAGCAAGCTCTTGCAGTTTTAGCAGACCAGATACCGCTCAGCTTCTCTTCCAGCTTGTATCTTCTTCTTGTGTCATCACAGTTCTGGGACAGGCCAACACCGGGGACCTAGGCCAACAGGCCTCAACCCCCATGCCCAGGCATAAACCCTCAGGCAGAGATGAATGGCAATGCCTGATTGTGACACCACCTGGCTGACTCCTCAGACTGACCTTGGATGGCAGTAACTCTCTTTATGGAACTTCAGGAACATCCAGCGGTAAATGCATCAGCCACACTGCCAGCAGCAGTGGGGCTCTTCCTTGACTGGAAAATAGTCCTTGGGTTTCCCACCGAATGGTAGCATTCAGACTCAGATATTTCAGTTTCAAACATGAGGCAGAAGATGAGAGACATCTCACTTAACAGGCTCGGCTTAAGCAGAAGAACGAATCTTCTCATCTTAGAGGCTCAGACTTGGACAGAAGAATGAATCTTCTTACTTCACTTCCCACTACAGGGAACATCAGGCAAACTTCCTTTGGCTAGCTGGCCATGCAGGCACCCTAGTAGACCTCTAAACTTTTCTCAGACATCAAAGGCGAGTTTCCTTTCCTTCTGGAAACTGAAACAATTTCAGCAGCAGCACTTTTATCTTGGTGCCAGCTCCTTCTAGCCATTGGAAGGCAACACAGAGCACCTCCTGGGCTGGTGGCCTTCTTTATTCAAAGATCACAGCAGGGATTCCTCTCTCTTAGGAAAACTCTCAGGCAACTTCCTTGCCTCTGGATGGCAGATCAACACTTTAATTCTGGAATGGCTCTTTCCCTCCATTGGAAGGCAACACAGTAAGCCTCCTGAGCTAGTGACTGTGCCAGCCCCCAGTCAGGCCTTCTTCATCTCTCTCTGGAGCAAGGGCCAGAGCCCCACTCCCACAGGAGGGGCTCCAGCCAAACTGATCTGAACAGTCTGTGTCTTCTGGGTTTCAGGAGCTCAGGGCTGCAATTGATTGGCTGATGCAGGCTGCCCAATCGAAAATTAAGATTCATTGGGCATACTCGACGGATGATTGGCTGTCTGTTTAGGTACCAAAAGATTGTCCTTGACTCTTCCCACAAGTTCCTCTGTCCAGTCCTCCAGGGCTCCTGGCTTCCTCTCTGATTGTCTGCCAGGTCAAAGGTGACAAACATGGCTGCTAACTAACAGTCTCTATAATGTCCCAACTTTAACGTTATTTTTGCAAGCAACTGAGCACTAACACATATTTGTACCAGTATTCCATAGCTGCCCCTCTGTCCTATTGTCTGTTGGCAAAGTGGACAGAAAACAAGGCTCCTTACACTCGTAGCTGGTGCCATAGCACCATCCCCCCCAGGCAGCAGCAGATCTCCCATTTTATTCAGCAGTCATGGCTGCTCTTAAAGGAATATGAGCCCATAAAGTTAATAACGCTTAAGAGCACTCTCCTTAAACATTTAATTTTGTTTCCCCCAAGTGCCTCCAGACCCTTTTCATGATTTATATGCCCACAGGCACAACAGCACACACAAACAGAGACAGAGGAGCCACCAGAGCAGCTACCACATATTCAGCGCCACAGCCGGTTTCACTTTCACTCACGCTCTTCTGGTTCCCACTTAGGATTAAGGCACGAGGGGCAGCAGGAGCATGAAGGGGAAGAAAATGGGATCCTGGACTGGTGGGACCAGTGGGAGGACTGAGCAGCACCAATGGGGAAATGGCATGGTAAGACCCACCCATGGGGGTGGGGTTACAGTATTAATAAAGAATCCTCAACCAGTCCTGTGCCTGAGACCAGACCCAACAATACCAATTTTATGACCCACGGTTCCAATACCAAAGCTTCGCAAATCTTAAACCACCAAATTAAATAATAAAATATTTTTTTATGAATTCATACTATTCAAAATGGTGGTGATCAACAAAGTCATGGTAAGGTCCACAGCACACTTCCATTTATTTGAATTTTTTTAACCATATTCCAACATGGTGGTCAGATCTCAGCAACAGATAGAAAAAACAACAACCCACAATGAAAACATTTTCCATAATGATTATTGCACATCAACCATGATAAAAACGTTAAAACATTCTTGTATTCATATTTTCAACCTACATTCGGAATCACAGTACATCCAATGTTGGAGAACAGTACTTGTAAATAAAGTCTAAAGTCGAACTCTGTATTCAGACCATTTAGATGCAGGGACTTAAGACAAAAAAGCCATTCTGTTTCTCTCTCTCTCTTAGATAGCTCCTTGACCCTGTTACCTCCTATTTCATAGTAAGGTACATGGTCCAAGGCTCTGAATTTAAAAGCATTTGTGGCACACCCACGGCAAGCCCTAAAATGTTCCCTATAGCATTGGCATGATTTCCCTACCCAATTGTTTTTATGTGCTGTTGAATCGTCTCCTTCATCCATCCTGTAGTCCTACCTACATAGAGCTTGCCACAGGTGTATACTGACCTGGACTACTCCAACCTGGGGCACTACAGTCTGGTTCAGGATACCAACCATTCCCCCCACCAATGGTGCATTACACTACCCATGGGATTGGGCACACAGTTCTTTTTGATCTATGCAAAAAGTAAATGATTTTTTGTGTTACAATGGTCCATGGCTCTTCTGTAAACATACACAACATTCTGTATGTCCTTCTACACTGGCATCGCTGGAAGTCATGCTATCAAAAATATGGTATTTCTGAGGTCAATATCTCTAGTCAGGTGCCACAAAAATCAGGCACATTATTTTTCCATTTTGAATATAGGTGTGTATGTGTGTGTGTGTGTGTGTGTGTGTGTGTAGTCACCCCACCTGCCTTGTCAGGTTTATCTTACCTGATTTTTTGGTACCTCTTCCATCTCGAAGGCATCATTGTTCAACAGGAGAGGATGAATTTGATTGCTTTTGGATTTCTCCTTGTGAGAATCTTTGCTCATTTCGGAAAAACTATTCTTCGCTCTCCAGCCACACTCTTCTGAATAGCCACTAATGTTAGAAAGAAAAATACCAAAAAGGTGTATTAAAGCACAGTACCCATTTTAGTCAAGGGCTTAGTATCTGACATGAAGTCCCCTTCTCTTTCCAATAGAAGACACAATTTAGGAAGTTTAACAGAAAATATTGCCTTACTTCATTTGTTGAATTATCTACAGCAAACTGGTGGAAATGGGGTAAAACAATCTGGGCAAGCCAATCTCTTAAAAATAAAAACATAAAATCATTGGAAGACAGGTGCAGCATGCTCTCTCGTAAGATTCTGAATTTTGTGCTTACTTAAAACTCATTCAGGCCTAGAGACGTCTGTAGGCGGCGTCTGAAAGCATAGCCACTCAGGACAATAACGCCTGTAGACGTACTCAACTGACTTTCACTCAGGCCTAGAAACATCTGAGGAGGTCAGCAGTTTTTACCTAACTATTAAACAAACTGAATTGCTTAGAATTGAATGCATAGCATCATTAGAAAGGTAATTTTGCTCTGAACAATTTTGCTGCAGATACTTTGTGTCTATCATGTATACTTTAGGAGTTATTTGCATTTGTTTAAGGTATGGTGTGCATGGCTGACATTTGTCTCTCATGCGTCACCTAAGCACCTTGAAAAACATCAGAAAAAAATCAGTTGTTTAGTATTTCAGCTAGTATAAAATAAAAACTAAATTGATTACAGCTGATTGCATAGCGCCGTTGGAAAGGTAACGTTGTGCTGAACAACTTTGCCACTCATACTTTGTGTGTAGCACTTACGGTTCAAGAGGTAGTCACATTTGTTTGTGGCATGCTGATTATGGCTTGATTTTGCTTAGAAAGGCCCAGGATGCAGTGCTAAGAGTATACAGGGCACAAGTGGTGGAAGTCTCAAAGAGCTCTTGTGGTGTGAATGAGTTAATTTGATTCCAATGTATGCATTTTGCATTTCATGTTTTGATTTTACATTTTAACCCCCTGACATCATACATTTGTACCTTCAGCCTCCCTGATCACAATGGGGGCCTACCTTAACGTGTGGCTCACTGCCACTCAGGCTACCACCAGGACAGTCTTCATATTCTGGTCCCCCTAGACATGGGAAGCCAGCTGTTAGGGGAACTGGAAGGGCATGAGGAGCTGCAGCAAAGAGTCTTCGGTGGGAACTGGACCCACAGCCCCTTTGATCTTCTCACCTGCAAGCAGCATGTCAGCCCCGCAATTCCAGACCCAGGACTGTGCAGTGATGGCTGGGACAGGAGGTGATAAGGAGTGCCATTGGGTGCATGGCAGTAGCTCCCTGGCCCCATGGAACTTGTGAGTGGGGCTGGGAGCAGGAGACTTACTGTTGTAGCACCACTTCAGGAGCAGCATCCATGGGGAGGCACAAATAGGCAACAGTGCAGCTCTGCTCCCATCTCGTCTGTCTTCAGCTGAAAAAAGCTTTCTCAACTGGATTGTACGATGAGTTTGCTCAGTTCTTCTCTGACAGAGTGTCCTCCATCCAGTTGTGGATCTCGTCAGTGAGGCAAGATTTTCCTCACAATGCTCAGCCCATTGGGAGCAAGGGCACTCCTATTGGTTGGGAGGAGTTTACACCAGTGGAGGTGGCTGAGGTCATTGGGATGATTTTGAAGCTGAGGTATACTTATTGTGAACTGGACCCAGCCCGACACTTTTCTTGCTGGGATGTGTCGAGACTGTCGGTCCAGTGTTTGCCAGGTTTATCTGGTGTTCATTGTTAGAGGAAGTCTTTCCTGATGCCTTGAGGGAGTCACTGGTGAGACCTCTCTTGAAGAAGCCATCACTTGAACCATTCCAGTCTGGTTTCAGGGGTAGGCATGGCACTGAAACAGCATTGGTTAGGGTGTAAAATAACCTCCTCAGAGCAAGAGATAGAGGAGACAGGTCAATTCTTGTTCTCCTGGACCTCTCTTCAGGATTTGACACTGTGGATCACTTTGTGCTTCTAAATCACCTTACAGAATATTGTGGACTCACTGGTACTGTCATCAACTGGTTTGAGTCATATCTCTTGGGCAGGAAACAAAGGGTGGTGATGGGGAATTTCTCCTCATCCCTGAAGCTCCTGCCCTGTGGAGTTTTCTCAAGGCTCAATCTTGTCATCAGTGTTTTTTCGCAGTGTACATGCTACCCTTGGGTGAGCTCATTAGGCGTTACACTTTGGGTTTTCACTGTTATGCAGATGATACCTAACTGTATATGTCCTTTGTCCCAGAACACAGGATGCCGTGGAAGTGCTAAACAACTGCCTGACTGAGATCAATGATTGAATGTCCTCTAACTGGTTGTGACTGAATCCCGACAAGACACAGGTCCTAGTGAGAGAGCCAGGTCGCGGACATGATGTGAGTGCCTCCGGAGTGGTGACAGGATTGGTCCTGGGATCCAATCCACTGATGGCTTCCCCTAGGGTGAAAAATCTTGGCATCTTCCTGGATGACAGATTGACATTTGATGCACAGGTGTCATCTGTGCTCCAAAGTGTTTTTTTTTCCACTTAAGGAATGTCACCAGGATTCAATCTCTAGTTCCACCTGAAGACCTGCCAACACTGGTACACGCCTTCATCACATCCAGGCTTGATCACTGTAATACTCTGTACTTCAAGATCAATGGTGGGACCCACTGCTGGCTGAAGCTGGTGCAGAATGCGGCAGCCAGGTTACTGACGGGCCTGTCAAGGTCTTGTCACATGACCCCAGTCCTGCAAGCTCTGCACTGGCTACCTGTCAGGTGAAGGATCATCTTCAAGGTGGGCTTGCTCACCTACAAAGCCCTATACAGACTGGGCCCAGGCTGCTTGACTGTTCTTCTGACACCTGCCACCCCAGTCCACTCCATCCACTCCCTCCACTCCTCCATCTGGAGCCTCCTTGTGGTTCCAAGGGCCAGGTTAAAAACATCTGGCGTCCAAGTGTTTGAAGTCGCTGCACTGGTCCTTTGGAACTTTTTGCCCATCTTTGTTAGGGATGCCCCAATGGTGGAGGTTTTCAAAAGAGCTCTAAAGATTTATCTTTTTATGTAGGCCTACCTGGACTAATCAGAGCTATTTTATGTCCTGAAGACTGTATTATAGTTTTAATCTGTATTTATGAAATGTATTTTATCTGTATTATCCTGTCTGTTTCTATGTAAGACACCCAGAGCCTCCAGGATTGGGCGCCATATAAATAAATGTTACCTACCTACCATCTACCTCTCATGGCTTTCCAGTGCAAATAAGGACAAAGCACTCATAACAGCTGTGGCAGTCCTAGACCCAGGTAGGCAGCAGGTCAGCAGCATTTGTTACTAGCCATATTGTTTTTTAGCAGTAATGTTTGTCTAGCAAAAACATCAAGATACACATTTTGTTTCATCCATTCCTGAAGCAAGATACAATATTTTGAAGTTTTTAAAAGTTTCCACCCCAGTGCTATGCCAGCTATGAAAATATTAAATATCAGTGTTGTGCTGTTTGCCATGAGAAACATGAAGCAGCACCATCCTAATACTGTACATCCACAGTATGAATCTAGCATGTACAATTAAGAGGTAGGCAAGATTTTTTACAGTTGTGAGTGGTGGCCATCTTTAATGGCATGAGTCATTAATTACAAGATTAGCTGAAAAAATGTTTTAGCAATATTTGTGAAAACTAAAAAATACACTGAGCATGACTCTTCAGAGTCAAAAATGCATTTCTGCTTAAAAACTATATGTTGACATTTTTTGCTGACTTAACAAATACTGCTGCTTTAAGGGAAATAAGAAAGATGAGATGGGGAATTGTTAGGCCACCAGAGGAAGGCAGAGTAACAGAGGAGGACAAGCAGAAAACAACCATTGCTAAATACATTGTAGGACTGCATGCTGGTGCTCAGTATTCACAAGGCTGGACAGCGGCCTTTGCTGGAGAGCGGTGAAAAGGCTGGTGAAAGGGTATCCCAGAAATGAGGCAGCAGGCATTTACAACTCAAAAGGTGAGGAAAGGGCTTGCCACCCTGAAGATAAATAAGACCCGGGGGAATTGGCATCAGAATTATCTGAACCCCTGGTAGGGTTATCCAATGCCTCAGTTCAGATGGGGAGGTACTAAAAGACTGGGGGTAGTGGACATAGTTGCACTCCACAAGGGCAGGGACAAAGAGGAACTGAGCAACTACAGACATGTCAGTTTTATTTCCATTTGTGGAGAGGTTGTGGGATAACAGATGGACCAGACTCAGAACTTCAGGTTCAACACACAATCTCTGTGTGAAGTTTATTTAAAACACAATGGATAACCTTAAGCAATGGCATATCTCTTCTTCAATACATCAGTTTGCAGCAAAGGACAATGCATGTCCTTCCTCTGCACTCAGTCAGCACCTACTAACCCACTGATCTACTGATCAATCTCTTTAGTGAAAATTATTTCACTCTCTATGTTGGTCTTGTGTGTTTGAGTGATGGGGAGCTCAAAAGAAACAACAACTCAAAAACAAGCTAAAGACAAAGAATTTCAAGGCAGGGAAACAGTGTGACAAGGCAGCAGGTAAAGCAAATAGGATGCTGGGATGCATAAGCAGGGGCATCACCAGCAGGAAAAGGGAGGTCATAATTCCACTATACAAGACACTAGTGAGGCCGCACCTGGAGTACACTGTGCAGTTCTGGAGACCTTACCTACGTAAGGACATAGACAGGGTAGAGAAGGTTCAGAGGAGGGCAACAAAGATGGTGCATGGATTGCATCACAAGTCCTATGAGGACAGGTTGAAGGCACTGAACATGTACTCCCTGGAGGAGAGGAGGGAGAGAGGGGATATGATAGGAGACATACAAGTATCTTACAGGGAGGAACAGGGTGCAGGAATGCACTATTTTTAAGCGAAAAAGATGTTCCAGGACTAGAGGGCATGGGATGAAGTTGGAGGGAGGACGATTCAGAGGAAGCGTGAGGAAGAATTTCTTCACAGAACGGGTGGTGGACAAGTGGAATACCCTGCCAGAGGAAGTGGTGGGGGCTGAAACAATCACAGGATTTAAGAATGCATGGGATAGACATAAAGGAATTCTGGAGGTCAGGGTAAGGGGCAACAGACTTCCTGGAAAACATAAACTGAACTTACAGACTTAAATGGGCAGACTGGGTGGGCCATAGGCCCTTATCTGCCGACACTGTCTATGTATCTATGTATCTATGTAACCTCAGTGCAGAAGCACAGAAGCAAGGGTTACCCCAAAGTGTACTGGCAATAAAGCCAAGTTTCAAAGAAACACAACATCACATATACCCCCATAATGCAAAGCATCATGGGATGTATATGCAAATCACCATAACATTTTAGGCTGGTTCAGCTTCAAGCAGGAATGCATGTTTCCAAAGGGCCTCTCAAACAAGCTGTAATTTACATGCATTTTAAATAACACAATGGAGGGTTTCTGAAATCTCTACCCCGGAAACTTAATTTTTATAATACAGTCCCCTAGTAACTTTTTACCTTTATCAAAAACACCTAGTGCTGGTATATTCAACATTTACAGATTTCATACACATAAAGCATCTACATCAAGGAATTTTATGACATAGTGTTATTGCATACTAAATCCAACAATGAGGAACACAGTTTGTTGTTTTACACAGGTCGGAGGTCACCACAATTATGAGGACCTGAGACTGAAAAGGAAAATTAAAGAGGACACTATAGCATAGACAAGAAAGGGTGGGGGGGGCTCCCATAGGTGTCCAACCTTATGGACTAGAAATTTTAAAGGATAGATTAGGCTAAGAAATAGAAGAACTGTTGCAACAGATTTAAGAAAAGGTTGATCCTCAAGAGTGTCAGGATTCCCCTGTCACATATCCCCCACCTTAAGAGGGAAGCAGTTATTTCAGACTGCTTACCGCCTTCCTGTCCCAGGAAGGGATGGAGCTTCCACCCATCCATCTCCATCTTAGGATCCCTATTAACGATAAACATTCCACCATTAGCATAGTGGATATCATCATTCTTTACCCTGAGGCATTAACATATTTCTAAACTGAGACTAGTGGTACCTTCCCTGTGCTATCTCCTTTTAGGAAAAGTCCATCATATTTCATTGACATCAATTCCAGCACCATATCTAGACATGAAATCAGCATTTACATGTTTTGTCCCTGCCCTGTAGGACACAATAAATTGATAGGGCTGAAGAGCTAAGTACAACCGCATTATGCAGGGATTTTTTTTTCTCTCATTTGGTGCAACCAGCAAAGGGGGTTATGATCAGTTACAACCTTAAATTCAGCCCCCCACAAGTAATATTTCAGAGATTCAATAGCCCACTTCAGAGCTAAGTATTCTTTCTCTATGGTAGCACATCTTCTCTCCCTCTCATGTAGCTTTCTGCTGATATACATGATCGGATGTTCTTTTCCCATCTATTTCCTGAGATAAGACTGCCCCAATACCATTCTCTGATGCATCAGTTTGAACCTCAAACACTTGGTTGAAGTCAGGGCTTTTAAATACAGGAGCTGTACATAGAATGGCCTTGATATTCCTAAAAGCCTCATCACAAATAGGGGTCCACTGAACATTATTCGGGCACCTCATTTTAGTGAGATCAGTCAAAGGACTGGCAATGGCTAAGAAATTAGGAATAAATCTTTGGTAATAACCAGCCATGCCTAGGAAAGATCTTGTGTGCTTTTTTTGTGATAGGTATTGGGCTGTTTGCTACTGCTGTAACCTTCTGTACCTCAGGCTTCACTTCTCTGTTGCCTAAAATGAACCCTAGGCATCTTGTCTCGGTCTTCGCTAGGGCACACTTAGCAGGGTTAATGGTCACTCCCAACTCTCTTATTGTTTGCAATGCCTGGGACAAGTGTCTAACATGGGTTCCCCAGTCAGGGTTGAATATGACCACATCATCCAGATAAGCCACACAGTACTCAGTATGTGGTCCATAAAATGCTGAAAAGTGGCTGGGGCCCCATGTAGTCCGAATGGCATTGTGGCAAACTGGTATAAACTGATTGGGGTGCTAAATGCGGTTTTATCTTGTGAATCAGGTGACAAGGGGATTTGCCAATATCCCTTAGTAAGGTCAAGGGTGGAGATATTCTAGTACTGACTAACAAAGAAGGGATCACAGATATCCAGGTAGAAGGTCACCTGGGAGCCAGTGACCATCACATGGTATGGTTCAATTTGGCTACTACATCTAAATCATCCCATTCCAAGGCAAAAATATGGGACTTCAGAGGAGCTGACTTTGATAAGATGGCCAACAGAGTTAAGCTAGCCCTGGCAAAAAGAAACACAGTGAGGGGGTACAGGCAAAGTGGGCAAGCATTAAGGATGCAATACTTGAAGCAACATCCCATTGTGTTAGACAGAAAAGGAAGTGCAAAAGAAGAAGGAAACCACTTTGGTTCTCAAATACAGTAGCAGAAAAGGTCAGAGCCAAAAGGCTGGCCTTCAGGAAATATAAGGGAATACAGCGGGATGAAGATAGGGAGGCATACCAAACTGCCCTAAGGGAAGCAGGTAAGGCAGTAAGGCAGGCAAAGTCCCAAACTGAGGAAACACTAGCACGAACAGTAAGAGAGGTGACAAGACTTTCTATAGATACATTAGTGAAAGGAGAAAGTCCAGAGGGGTATTGCTAAGCTTAATGGAGAAAAGGGAGCATGTGAGGAGGAGGACCCTGTAAAGGCATCTATCTAAATAGATACTTTGCTCAGTATTTACTGAAGAGAAGGTAGGGCAGGGCCCACAGCTCAACATCATGGACACGGGGAGGGAGGTGAGCACTACTCCCTTCACAAAAGAAAGGGTCCTACAAGAGCTTGCTAAGCTCAGGGTGGATAAGACAATGGGACCTGATGGCATACATCCCAGGGTACTAAGGAGCTAAAGGAGGAACTAGCAGAGCCATTAGCAGAATTGTTTAGTGAGTCTCTGAGCACAGGAGAGGTCCCAGAAGACTGGAGAAGGGCTCATGTGATCCCGCTCCACAAGAGTGGTAGCAGGGAGGAGGTGGGGAACTACAGACCGGTCAGTCTTACCTCAGTAGTGGGCAAGATTATGGAGGCACTCCTTAGGAAAGGATAGTGCAACACCTGGAATCCATGGGGCACAGGATCCAGACAGCATGGGTTTATAAAGGAAGGTCTGTCCAAACTAATCTCATAGATTTCTTTGACTGGGTAACCAGAGTGGTGGACCAAGGGGGAGCAGTTGACGTCCTTACCTTGACTTCAGCAAAGCTTTTGACACTGTTCCACATAGAAGATTGATAAATAAGCTGGTAGGCTCGGGTGGGTCAGAAGTTGGTCAACTGGTGGTAAACCATTTGACGAGCAGAAAACAGAGAGTGGTGGTAAATGGTATACAGTCAGAAGAGATGCAAGTCACAAGTGGGGTACCTCAGGGATCAGTCCGGGCTGTCCTTCAACATCTTCATTAGTGACCTTGCAGATGGACTAGAGGTAAGGCTTGTCTGTTTGCAGATGACACCAAGATCTGCAATAGAAGTAGATGATCCAGATGGGGTGGGCAGAATGAGAAGAGATCTGGATAAACTAGCAGAATGGTCAGAAGAGTGGCAACTGGGATTTAATGCAAAGAAGTGCAAAATCATGCACATAGGGAAGAAAACCTGAAGCCACCTATAGGCTGGGAGGAGTTGCTAGCAGTCACAAAGGAAGAAAAGACTTGGGCATCATCATCACTGATGACCTAAAATCATCCAAGCAGACCTCTAAAGCAGTAGGTAAGGCTAGGGGGTGTTAGGGTGTATTAGTAGGGGTATCACAAGTCATAAGAGGAGGTATTAATCCTCTGTACAAGACACTGGTTAGGCCCCATCTGAGTACTGCATGCAGTATTGGAGGCCACACCTTCACAAGGACATTAACAAATTGAGGCAGTCCAGAGAAGGGCAACAAAATGGTGCAGGGACTGCATCAGAAGACATATGAGGACAGATTAACGGAGCTCAATATGTATACCCTTGAGCAAAGGAGGGTGAGAGGTGATATGATCGAGGCATTCAAACATCTTAAGGGCATAAACAAGTGAAAGAGTCTAACATGTTTAAATATAAGAAAAATAGCAGGACAAGAGGACACAGCATGAGATTAGAGGGGGGCCGATTAAGGGGGAATGTGAGGAAATTCTTTTTCACAGAAAGGGTGGTGGATGCATGGAATGGCTTACCACAAGAAGTGGTGGCTATGAATACAGTGCAGGGCTTCAAACAGGCATGGGATAGGCATAAGGGAGCAATACAAATGACTATGAATAGATAGGCCACTGACAGAGTAAAGGCCGATGGCACATTTATAAGGTAGAAAAAGAAATGGGCAGACTGGATGGGCCTTGCGGTCCTTATCTGCTGTCAACTTCTATGTTTCTATATACTGTGCATTGCCTAGCCTGTCAATGATGTCAGCTATTCGGGGCATTGGGTAGCCATTGAATAGTGATGCATGCTTCCTGAAATCTAGGCATAGACGTATCCCACCCACTTTCTTGTCCATTATGACCATGGGTGAAGACCATGCACTCTTTGAGAGCACAATTATGCCTAACTGCTCCATTTTTTTTTTACTTCCTAAATCACCTCATCCCTCACCTTCATGGGCAATCTGTAAGGTTTTTGGTGTATGGGCTTGTCTTGTGTGGCAGTTATGGTGTGCACAATTCCTTTGGCCCTCCCCGGGATGTTTGTGAATATGGGCTCAAATTCTTGTAATACTCCCTGCAAATCTTTCTGTTGCTGAGGCTCCAATTCAGGGTTTATCCAGATCTCCCCCAACTGCCCTGACTGCTCTAACCTATTATAGGCAACCTCCAGCTCTCACTCCCTAACTTCAGGATTGATATAAAGGGAGGGGTTAGGCTTCTCATGCCATTTCCTAAGGAGGTTAACATGGTAAATTTTCTGGGGAGATCTCTTTCCTGGCATGCTAAGCTCATAATTTACTGCACGTTTGCCTCAAAATGGTGAAGGGGCCCTACCATTTCATGAGTAGTTTGTTCTCTGTGGAGGGAAGAAGTAACACTTTGTCTCCTGACTGAAATGTTTTAGTTTTCAAACCCTGGTCGTATCTTTCTTTCTGCAAGTCTTGCTTCTGGTCTAAGCTCTGGTGTGCCAGGCTGATGTACCTCACAGATGTACCTCACCAGGCGTTTGTGTAACTGAGTCATGTACTCTATGACATTAAGATGTCCCACCACCTTCTCTTCCTCCCGATGTTCTTTAACCACATCCAGTGGCCCCCTCGGGTTCCTCCCATATAGTAATGAGAAAGGAGAGTCCTGTTGTCCAGATAATGTTTTACCCAGGTTTTCAAGCTGGGACCCACTCCCAGACTGGCTAATTTGTTTATTAATCTTTTGTATGGGACTGTGTCAAATGCCTTGCTAAATTCTAGGTAGGCCATGTCCACAGTTCCTCCCTGGTCTACTACTTTGGTCACCCAGTCAAAGAAATCTATTAGATTCATCTGACATGACCTTCCCACTGTTAACTCATGCTGCCTTGGGTCCTGTGCCCCACTGGCCTCTAGGTACTCAACAATTGTTTCCTTCGGAAGTGATTCCATCACTTTTCCTACCACGGAGATCAAACTGACAGGTCTGTAGTTTCCTGCCTCTGTCTTGCTCCCACTTTTATGAAGGGTAAATCACATCCACCCTCCTCCAGTCCTCAGGTATCACACCATCCTCCCATGATTTGTTAAAAAGGGTATTCAGTGGTGTCAGTAGTTCTCTCCTTAATTCTTTTAGAATTCTGGGGTGAATCCCATCAGACCCCATTGCTTTGTCCACCTTCAGTTTTAGGAGTTCTTTCAGAACCCTTTCTTCTGTGAAAGGACTGGGATCGACCCCCCTATCCAGAGTGCTTCTGTTAACTGGATTAGGTACCTCCCCCTCCTCCACTTTTGTGAATACTGAGCAGAAATATTTGTTCAGTATCCCTGCTTTTTCACTGTCCCTTTCTGCCCACCCACTGTCCATTCTATTCAGCCTTACTATCCCTCCCTTTGTCTTTCTATGCTTCCTAATATACCTATAAAAGGTTTATCCCCCTTCTTAACCAAGTTGGCTATCTTTTCCTCAGTTTGGACTCTTGCTGTTATGACTGCCTTCCCTGCTTCCTTCTGCCTTAACTTGTACAGTTCTCTGTCCTGCTCCTACTGTGTTTCCTTATACTTCCTAAATGTTATCTTTTTCTCCCTAACCTTCCCTGACACCTCTTTTGAGAACCATAGTGGCTTTTTGTTTTGTTTTGATTTGTTTATTTGCTTCACACAAAGGCTTGTTGCCTCTGTGATGGCAGTTTTGATGTGTTCCCATTGTTGCTCCATCCCTCCTTCTTGCCAGTTTGCTAGTGCTTTTCTAAGGCACTCTCCCATCTTGCCAAAGTCAGACCTCCTGAAGTCCAGTACCCTCACTTTTGTATGGCTTGACTCTGCAGAAGAGTTTATCATGAACCACACTGTTTGGTGGTCACTTGTTCCCAGATGGCTACCCACTTCTAGATCTGAGGTCCTCTCACTGTTCCCATTTGAGAGTACTAGGTTTAAGATTGCTCCCTCCTGAGTGGGTTCCAACACTAGCTGTCTGAGGCATGCCACCTGTAGGGCATCGTGAATGGCCCTGCTGTTGGATGTGGCTGCAGCAAAGGTGCTCCAGTTAACATCTGGCATATTCAGGTCCCCCATTAACAGTATGTCCCCTTGCTCTGCCATACTAAGGATGCCTTCTAATATATCCTTGTCCATTCCCTCTCCCTGAGATGGGGGTCTGTATACAACCCCTGTGCTGATTGTGGTGCCATTTCCAGTCTCTAAGGTGACCCACAGTGCCTCCTCTCCTCCCTGTTTACTCTTTTGTTCCGTTGCTTTTATCCCTTCCCCTTACATAGAGAGCTACTCCTCCCCCTCTTCTACCCTCCCTGCCTCTCCTGTAGGTTGTGTACCCTGGTATGTTAACATCCCAGTCATGGTTCTCTGTGTACCATGTTTCTGTGACTGCCACAATATCCAGGCATCCCTCTTCCATCAAGGAATCCACCAGTTCAGGGGGCTTGTTGCCCAGACTATGGTCATTGGTACTCATTACCCTCCATTTCTTGATGGCCTTACCTCTTTTTGCCCCACCTCTGTCCTTATTGCCTTTGTCATTTTCTCCATTTACCCCTGCCCTTTTCCCTGTCAATGTCTCTATCTTGATGTTTACCTCACTTACTACCCTTGATTTGTTTTTTATCCACCCAGTTGACTAACTCTGAATAGCAACAAAAGAACTTATGTCGGCCCTCTCAGAGAAGTTGACAGAGATACCCCAAGGGACTAGAGCTTACACACCTACTTCCATCACAGACCACCATTAACTCTTCGCATCCAAATAATAAAAACATAGAAACATAGGCAATGATGGCAGAAATGACTAATGGTCCATCCAGTCTGCCCATAGTTATCTAACCTTGGGACCTATTGTCCATACAGGGTACTAGCCTCACTATCCCCCCATTCCCCTCCCTATGACTAATGACCTGAGTACACACTATACCCTTCACTCTGCCCCACCCGTACTTGAAACCGTTTATGGTTTTGGTACCCACCACCTCGGCAGATACACTTCCATTGTTCCACTACACTTTCTGTAAAATAAAACTTCCTCATATCATATCCCTCTTGAACCTCCTCCTATCAGTTTCCACACATGCTCCTGTTTCCTTGAATGGTTACTTATGCTAAATAGTTCTTCACAGTTCACCTCGTTTACTCCTTTCAGGAACTTGAAGACCTCTGCCATATCACCCCTCTCATCTGGTCTCTAGTGAGTATTTGTTCAGTTGCCTTGAGCTGATCCTCATAAGACCTGCCCTGCTGGCTCTTAACCATCCTGGTCACCCTTCATTGAGCCATCTCTAGCCTGTCTTTATCTTTTTTTGAGGTGAGGACTCCAGAATCTGGCACAGTACTCCAGGTGCAGCCTCACCAATGATCCATAAAGAGTTAGTAATACCTCTTTTCTTCTACTGCCAATACCCCTTCTGATACATCCCACCATCCTACTTACCTTATTATAGGACTTGTTGCACTGGCTTGATTGTTTAAAGGAGTCACTAATGATGACTCCTGGGCACCTTTCCTTAGCCATAGTTCTCAACTTTACCTGACCCCTCCCATCCAGTACTCTGGCCCCAGGTTCTTGTTCACCAGGTGCAATCACTATTCACTTAGCGGTGTTGAATTTCAACTGCCAAACCTTAGACCACCTCTCTAGTTTTTTCAGGTCACTCTGCATCTCAGAAGAAGAAGAAGGAAAAGAATCAGCATTTACATAGTGCCTTTCATACTCATTGTATCCCAAAGCATTTTACAAACAATGCTAGACTGCTAGTGAAGTGACTGAATGTGTAGTGGCAGCCATATCGCACATCAACACCCACACATAGCCTTGACAATTGCATAAATCAGTTTTATGGGAAGGGGAATACTGGACACCAGGAACATCCCCTACTCTTTGAGAAGAATGCCCTGGGTTATTTTACTTCCACCTGGACACCACCAGGATGGGTAGAAGGGACCTCAGTTTAATGTCTCATCCGAAGGATGGCACACCCCAACAGTACAGCACCCCCTAATACTGCACTCAGGTGCCAGTGTTTTCTTAGGTATCAGTTCAATCCCGGTGTGGGACGAGAACCCACGATCTTCTGGTCCAGAGGTGGATGTGCTACCTACAGAGCCACGCTGACACGTAATTCCTCTGTCACTATCTACCCTCTCACAGAGCTTAGTGTCATCTGCAAAGAGAGAAAACTTGCCATGGATTCCTTCTCCAATGCCACTGATGAACATATTGAAGAGGACAGGACCCAGGATGGATCACTGTGGTATCCCACTCATGACCTGCCTCTCTTTGGATTTGATACCATTAATCACAACCTTCTGCTGCCTCTCCTTCAACCAATTTCCTATCCATTTAACTATGTCCCTTGCCACACCCAGATCCTCCATCTTATTCAGCAATCTTCTGTGAGGCACCAAGTCGAAAGCCTTGCTGAAGTTGAAGTACAGTAAATTCACAGTGTGCCCCCATCCAATACCCTCATCACCCCATCAAAAAATTATCAATTTGGTCTGACAAGGCCTCCATGCCACAAACCCATACTGTTTACTATCCTGAAGTCCGTTGCTCACCAGTGTATTCCACAAGGTCCTTTTTGATAAGTGGTTCCATCAGTTTACACTCAATACAGGTAAGACTAGACTAACAGGTCTGTAGTTCCCCACTTGGCTCTTGCCCCCCCCTGCTCCCCCCATGGAGTGGAACTATGTCCACTTCTGTAATGAGCTATTCAATAACCCTACTGGGGGTTCGGCCAGTTCTGCTGACAGTTCCTTGAGTTCTGTATCCTTGGATGTATCCCATCAGGCCCTGGGGCCTTATCTATCTTTATGGCTGCTAGCCCTTTCCAGACCCTTTCACTGGTAAATACTGGCTTCCTCATCTCTGAGACCCTCTTTATGACTGCCTTGGTAACACTTGTTGGCAGGGGCTCACTGTCTCCCTTTATGAAAACAGAGCAAAAGTAATCATTAGGGACAGCTGTCTTTTGCACATCCTCATCTATTTACCTTCTTCCCTCAGATAGCCTAGCAATTACCCTTTTCTTTCTTTCTTTTTCCTCTAATATACCTGAAGAACTGCTTTTCCCTACCCTTAACCCCTTTCAGGGTCCCTTTCCATAGCACAGTGGAAAGAGTCCTAAAGAAGTTGTCAAAGTTAAATGTGGACAAGGCAATGGATCCAGACATGGTGCACCCCAGGTTGCTGAGGGAGCTCAGAGGAGCTGGCTGCACCTCTGACAGCCCTGTTCAACCTGTCAGTAAAAAACAGGTAAGGTAAATCAGATGGGGAAAATGGGTGACATACCAACTGGCACACTACCCTAATTTTGTGCCGTAGAGAGGCAGACCCCATACCCCCCCCCCCCCACACACACACACATCACCCTCACTGCTCAAATATTTTTATATCTAAACTCAAGGCTGTGGATACTACATGGAAAGTCACCAACTGCACTAAATCACACTGAAACTTCCTCCTCCCTTGATTATCTGCCCTTCTTCCTGCTTCCTATACTCTGTTTTCCTATTATCTGTCTGAAACTTCCTCCCTATGCTTTTCCACTCAACTATATAGGTGTATAATCACTGAGTATATGAAATGTTAAGTCCATGCTCTAGACAATTTGATGTATGTCAGACTGTAGTGGAGGTCCAATGAAAATATGACTCCTAGCATAACATAGACATATATTCAGTATGCTAGTTTATATATCTGCAATGAAAATATCACAAATTTTCACCTGTTTATTAACCATGAGGACCTTAATGCAAGTCAAGAGCTAATCATAGTGTCAAATAAACACTATATAAGATGATATATATGAAAATTGTATCTGAGATAAAAGGATAAAATGTAAATGTGATGTACAACCTATGTGATTTCTCTTGAAAACTAATAAAGACAACACTTAAAAAAAAAAAGAAACAGGGAAGGTGCTCGGGGACTGGAGAAGGACAGATGTAGTACCACTCCACAAAAATGGAAATAGGGAGGAGGCAGAAAATGACAGGCCAGTCAGCCTGACTTCAGCAGTTGGCAAAGTAATGGAATCACTACTGAATGAAAGGGCTGGAGAATACCTTGTTACCAGCTGTCTACAAGATCTAAGGCAACATAGATACACAGGGGAGAGGTCCTGCCAAACAAACCTGCTCAAGTTCTTTGACTGGGTAACAAAGGAAGTGGACCAGGGAAGGCCAGTTGATGTGGCCGATCTGGATTTCAGCAGGAGGCAGTATAGCACAGTGGTTTAAGGCTCTGAGCTGCAAATCTGGAGACCTGGGTTGAATCCCACAGCCCCCACTTGCATACTGTGTGACCCTGAGCAAGTCACTTAACTTCCCTGTGCTCCCAGGTTGCACCTGTAAACAAGCTTTCAGTTTAGTGTGCTACTCCTGGTTAAACCATTGGAAGTCCTTTGACACTGTTCCAAATAGAAGGCTGGTAGACAAACTAAGTAGCCTAGGAGTAGGACCTATAACAGTAAAATGGGTGGAGAGTTGGCTTAGTGGTTGGAGCCAAAGAGTGGTGGTTAATGTGCAGTACATTCTGTGCAAGATGACTAGCAGGGTGCCCCAGGGGTCAGTATAAGGCCTTGTCCTCTTCAATGTCTTTATTAGCAGCAGTGCAGAAGAACTGGAGGGGAAGTTAGGCCTGTTCATTAATGACACAAAAATCTGCAATAGAGTAGACACACCAGGGAAGGCTGAAAGCACGAGGGAGGATCTAAAGAAGTTAGAAGAATGATCACAAGTTTGGCAGCTAAGATTCACAGCAAAAGAGTGTAAAATCATGTACAAAAGCCTGGGTGCAATGTACCAATTCGATGGGAAAGTAGTAGCAGTCATAAAACTGGAAAGAGCCCTGGGGTTATCATTTCTGATGACCTGAAGGTAGCTAAACAGTGTAACAAGGCAGTGGGAAAGGCTAGTGGAATGCTTAGATATATAGAGAGGGGTATCACCAGCAGAAAGAGGAAGGTAATTATGGTATCCAGTGATATGGGTGAGGTCAAATTGAGCAACTCAATATGAGCTACTCAATCTGACCACCCGTAACAAAAGCAAATGTGGAAGAATAGCTAGTAGGGGGTGTGCTGCAAGAATAGTGAGTGTAGGAACAGGCTGCATGTGGGACAGGGGGAGGACAGTAACAGGATATGGTAGTCAATCTGGGAGTGCAATTTTGAGCTAGCCATCTAGCGTAGTAGTAGGGTGTCTGCCACTACTGCAGAAGACTCTGGGTTCAGAGCTTGCAGCATGCAAGATATTTTGCTGATTTTTATTTTGCACTTTTCCCCTGTGTCAGGCCCCCCCTCGAAGTTGACTATATTAATAATGGGTGGTGTGGGGGGCATAAAAAAATGCAGTAATTGTTTATTTTGTAACATGCGCCCGATCCAAGCTGTTGTTGCGCTCGCTGTTGTGCAAGTCGCCATTGTGGTTTTCAGCGACTTGTACTCGCTGTCATGTTCAGTACTGTTTTGCAGTCACTGACATGATGTGGAACTGGTAATTATACCCTTTTATGGATCGCTGGTGAGACCCAACTTGAGTACTGTGTACAGTTCTGGAGGCCCCATCTCCAAAAGGACATTGATAGGGTGGAAGCGGTAAAAAGGAGAGCAACCAAAATGGTGCAGGGCCTGCATCAGAAGCCCTACAAAGAAAGGATTAAGGATTTAAATATGTACTCCCTAGAAGACAGGAGGGAATGGGAGGATATGATAGAGACATTCAAATACTTCACAGGAATAAACAAGGTACAGGAAGGGAGCATTTTCCAAAGAAAAAGATGTTCAAGGGCAAGGGGTCACAATATGAAGAGGGGAGCTCAGAGGAAACGTGAGGAAGTACTTCTTCACTGAGAGGTGCTGGATGCTTGGAATAGACTCCCAGTGGATGTGGTGGGGGCTAGAATGGTCACAGGGTTTAAGAATGCATGGGATAGACACAAGGGAATCTTAGAAGCAAGAGATGGGTGTATGCCGTAGTCTAAGTAGGGTCTCCAGCGGTACCATAGGTAGGGAATTTAGGGTAAACTAGGTGGGCCATGTGGTCCTTATCTGCCGACAACTTCTTAACATTTGTTAAAAGCTGTGAACTTGATCTTGATGTTTTGGATAAAAATGAAAATTTTAGATATTTTTACAATCTGAGTAAAAACGAACTTACTTTACTTAAAGAACTGGAGAGTAACACAAATCTCATGATAAAACCAGCTGATAAAGGGGGAGCGACTGTGATACAGAATAGTGTTGATTATGACTTAGAAGTCAAAAGACAATTGGAAGACACTGAATACTATAAAAAACTTAATGGTGATCCCACAAATGCCTTCAAAAAAGAAATCGACAAATATTTAGATCTGGTTCTGAATGAAGGAGCTTTGGATAAAAACACTGTAGAATATCTTCATGTAGCACATCCTGTGAGAGCTAACTTTTACTGTCTCCCTAAAATACATAAAAGCTTAGTTAATCCTCCAGGGAGACCGATAGTCTCCAGTAATCAGAGTCTTACTGAACCTATGGCAGTGTTCATTGATTACCATATAGCATCGATTGTTAAGAATGTACCCTCGTATATTAAAGACACAGGAGATTTACCTGGTGTTATTAATTACATTGTCATAGAACAAGAAAGCCTTTTAGTGACTTTGCATGTAAATACACTATACACTAACATCCCACATGGTGATGGCCTACAAGCTATGGAATTTTTTCTAAATTGTAGAGACGAATTAGTCCCATTGACAGAGGTTCTGATTAATTCGACAGATCTGGTTCTTAAAAACAATGCCTTTTTTTATAAACTAGATTATTTTTTGCAACAGAAAAGCATGGCAATGGGTGCTAGTTTTGCTGCAAACTTTGCAAACCTCTATATGGCTAAATGGGAATTAGAAATTGTTAGAAGCCAGAATAACCCATTTTTAACAAAAATTGACATCTGAAGGTGCTTTATTGATGACATTTTCATCATCTGAAAAGGTGCAGAGACAGAACTTAAGGAATTTGTTGAATTCTTAGAAAAAAGTAATTCTAATTTGAGATTTAGCATATCCCATAGCACACAAGGGATTAACTTTTTAGATTTAAAAATAAAAAAGGACAACATGGGGGGATTAACTACTGATCTGCATAGTAAATCTACTGCTAGGAATACTTTATTACAAGCAGGCAGTAGTCATCTGGGACATGTTATTAGAGCCATACCAAAAGGTTAATTTATAAGGATGAAGAGAAATTGTGGGACACAAACATTATATGAGCAAAGAGCAGATGATTTGCAGAATCGATTACTCACTAGAGGCTATGCCAAAAATGTAGTAGAAAAAGCTAGAGGGGAAGCTGAACAAATCCCCAGAGAGAAATTACTGAAGGGTAAAGAAGAAAATAAAGAGAAAAATAAACAAGACATGTAGATGTGCTTTGTTAGCACATATAATGTTCAGTCGAAAGACATTGCCTGCATAGTTGAAAAACACTGGCATATTGCATGTCAGGACCAGGGTTTGGGAGATTTATCTAAAGAAGGTCCTAAAATTGTATATAGAAAAGGTAAGCATTTACAGGACCATTTAGTACATTCAGTACAGCCGCTGGATTGTAAACCTAGAATGTGGTTGCCACAATTGGAAAATGGTAGCCACAAATGTGGCAATTGCAAGTTTTGCCCTCAGGCAGTGAACAGCAAAGTATTTGTACATCCCCTCACAGGGAGGACACACCCCGTGAGGGGATTTATGACATGTGTTACTAATGGCTTGATTTACTTGACAGTTTGCAAATGTAAAGCTTTTTATGTTGGTAAAACCAAATGGGCTTTTAAAACCCAGATTGGAGAACATAATAGATCCATAGAAAATGGTGACATGAAAAATGCACTTGCTGTGCACATTCGGAAAATGAAAAATAAATCAGAACATGGTTTTACATTTATTGGCATAGAAAAACCAGTATTAAACTGAAGAAAAGGGGATTATGATAACCTTTTATTAAAAAGAGAACAGTACTGGATCGTAGCTTTCAAAGGAATGGAAGCAAGGGTCTAAATGGAAAATTGGAAATAAAACCTTTTCTGAAAAAATAAATAATAGAATTATTTGAGTGCCTTGGCAAATAAGTACCTAGTAAAAAAGATGTATATTTGGTGGTTTGATTTAATGATTGGACTTCTGATTATTGATATAGCAATATCAATATTAATTTTCTTTCTATTTCTTTTTCAGATTTGCACTGCAGTTTCATCTGATGGCAGTGACATGGTGCAATCTCTGATTCTCTCTTTGCAAGTACAGGTTTGCAAGTATTTTTTAGTGCCTTTAATTGTATAAATTTGTTCATCATGGCAATAATTGCCTATTTAAAATGTATAGGGAGATATAGAATTATCCACTTATGACACATGTATTTTTGTTTTTAGTCCAACTTACTTGTTAAGTTTTTTAACTCACACACTGTTGGGATTAGATGTGCTGTCACTTTAAATGTAATGCCTTATAATGGGATCTATGTCTACCTGTTGTACCTTTGAGAAAGCTCTGATACAAGCGAAACATGTCAGGTGCTTGGTGACGTTCACGTAAGGGGAGCGGTATCCAGGTAGTGGAGTGTTGAATTGTTGAGAGCAGCGAGCAGTATTTTATTGCTTTTTTCACCTCTTTTCTACAATAAAAGGATGATTTGATGGATTTTGTACCACTGTCCTAGGGTGAGTTTGTTTAACTGCTGCCTTCTTTCCACTTCAATGAAGTAAATGAAGTATACATAGAGCAAACGGTTGTTGTCTATAGACTGCCTTGGTTGGTGCCGGGTCTCTGAAGCTGCTTTAAGCCTCAACTTTTTCCATTCGGTTTGTTTTCTTTCCAGTCTCAACTGCAGATCCAGAAGGAAAGGGTTTGATTCCTTTTATTGGACCAACATAGATGTTACAAAAATAAAACAATGTCTAGGCTTTCGGACCAACCAAGTCTTTCCTCAGAGACTTATGACAGTTGTTGAGAGAGTCACATTCTATTAACACCCAGATCATACATAAAACAATCCCCAAACAATTCTCATTAGTTTAAAGCACCTATTTCAAAAAATCACAAATTTAAATAGAATGAATAGCATTACATTAGCTTGCTACTACTGAGAATCTTTTCAAGTTCAAATGACATCCAAATTAGATAAGCTGAACACTTAAGCAGACAAAACCTCTAACTGAAATTATTAATGAATGAGTGTGTTATGAGAATACATTCAAAATTAAAAGTAAGACCTTTAGTTGTAACACCACAAATGTCCAAGTTAAAACTTGATAGTATTGTGTGATAATAAATTGTACAACAGAAATGTATGTATAGAAATAAGAAGAGAATAAGAAAAATGTACCTTGTATGAACAACCGTTTAAAACATTCATACAGGATTAAACCTATCTGGAGATATTTTCTAAAATATACTCCCAACTAGTTAACGCACACCATAAACATTAAAACATACAATGCTGTAACAATATTTTTTTTCAAGATAATATCAATTGTCAGTATTATTGTCAAAATAAAAAAATAAATATCTCAAGGATCACCTAGAAAATTAGTTCATGAGTTCATACATCTTAAAATGTTCAAAGTTAAAAAATGAGTCAGTATATAATCTATTAACTATATGAACAGAAACAGTCTTAAGAATCTATATAAAACCCCAATGGAATTAAACTACCCACCACCACCCCCAGGAAATGATAACTAGAAAAGCAGTGTATATTCACTATGTATGTGAGCCACGAGTCCTAATGCCCTGTAGCATAATTATTGCATGTGCCTGAATATAAGCCTACCTAAATATTTAAGCACAACCCCAACCCCCCACACACTGCCCCTCTACAAAAAATAAACAAAACAAAAAAAATACCATCCTCCAACCCCCCCAAAAAACACACACAAAATTACCCCCACACACACACACTATAACTCCCCTACACTCATCCAAGACAACCCAACTTCCCCCCCACACACACACACACACACATGAATATGGTGAGAAACCAACATGTTGATAACCAGTTAAAAAGGACTCCATGAAAATAAAAACAAAACAACAACACACTGAAGTCCTGTTAAATGTCCATCCTATGAAGTAAAAGTCTGTGTATGTTTAAGTAGGGTAATGTATCATGAAACCCAAATCATATTCATGTCATCTGCTACCATATTGAGAAGTAAAATAAGCTTAATTTCAAAAGTCTGTCTCTGTTGTGTATTTTTTAAATGTCCTTTTAATGTCAGTAATGGTCTTAAAATTACATTTACAAAATAAACAACAGAGACGGACTTTTGAGATTAAGCTTATTTTACTTCTCAGTATGGTGGCAGATGGCATGAATATTGATTTGGGTTTCATGACACATTACTATACTTAAACCTACACAGACTTTTACTTCATAGGATAGACTTTCAACAGGACGTCAGTGTGTTGTTGTTGTTGTTGTTTTGGTTTTATTTTCAAAGAGTCCTTTTTAACTGGTTATCAACATGTTGGTTTCTCACCAAACTTACATATGTGGGGGGTTGGGGAGGTTGTTGTCTTGGGTGAGTGTGTATGGGGGAGTTTAGTGTGTGGGGTAATTTTGCATGTTTTTGGGGGTTTGGAGGATAGTGTTTTTTTTGTTTTGTTTGTTTTGGGGAAGGGCTGTGTGTGGGGGGGTTAGTTGTGCTTACATATTTAGGTAGGCTTATCCAGCCACATGTAGCAATTATGCTACAGGGTGTTAGGACTCTTGGCTCACATACATAGTAAATATACACTTATTTTCTAGTTATCATTTCCTGGGGGGGGGTTAATTCCATTGGGATTTTATATAGATTCTTAAGACTGTTTCTGTTCATATAGTTAATTGATTATATACTGACTCATTATTGAACTTTGAACATTTTAAGATGCATAAACTCATTTTCTAGGTGGTCCTTGAGAGATTTATTTTTTTTATTTTGGCAATAATACAATTGATATTATCTTGTAAAAAAATATTGTTACAGCACTGTAGGCTTTAACCTTTATGGAGTGTGTTAACTGGTTGAGAGTATATTTTAGAAAATATCTCCAAATAGGTTTAATTCTGTATGAATGTTTTAAACAGTTGTTTATACAAGGTACATTTTTCTTATTCCCCTCTTATTTCTATACATACATTTCTGTTGTACGTTTTTTTATCATACAATACTATCAAGTTTTAACTTGGACATTTGTGGTATTAAATCTAAAGGGCTTGCTTTTAATTTTGAATGTATTCTCATAACACACTCATTCATTAATAATTTCAGTTAGAGGTTTTGTCTGCTTCATTATTCAGCTTATCTAATTTGGATGTCATCTGACCTTGAAAAGATTCTCAGTAGTAAAAGAAAAGAATGAATCAGAGCTGCTCTCAGTATGTGGTTCTCACAAGTAACCATCAGAACAAGAAGCACAATTCAACCTGGGCACACACTCATGCATATAAGAAAGAGACATCCAGATTTAAAATGCTTGATTCCTTTATTACAAAATTCAGCAGCACCAATACCTCTGCCACGTCAATAGGATAATATTCAATGTTTCATGCAGATGCACTCCTCTTTGTCAAGAGATCTCTTAACAAAGCACAGTGCATCTGCGTGAAACATTGAATATTATCCTGTTGGTGTGGTGGAGGTGTTGGTGTTGCTGAATTTTGTAATAAAAGAATCAATCAATTGTGCTTCTTCTTCAGATTCTCAGTAGTAGCAAGCTAATGGGATGCTATTCATTCCATTTAAATTTGTGATTTTTTGAAATAGGTACTTTAAACCACTGATACTTTTTTCTGGATTTTTTTATGTATGATCTGGGTGTTAATAGAATGTGACTCTACAACTGTCATAAGTCTCCAAGGAAGGACTTGGTTGGTCCGAAAGCTTAGACATTGTTTTCTTTTTGTAACATTTATGTTGGTCCAATAAAAAGTATCAGACCATTTCTTCTGGATCTGTTCTTACAAGGACCAATACAGCAACTAATCTATTTCTGTATGTCTCTCTCAACTGCAGAATGTGACTTTGAACTGAAAGTACGTGCAGGCAGCTCAGTCAGAGTTCAACAGAAACCAGCTAACAACCAAATATCATTAAAGGATTTCCTCTGCAGATCCTTAACAGCTCCTGCAGTTTGTCAAAGAGCTGTCAGCCATCTGCACAATAAGGTTAATGTGAACTGTACCATAGTTGCAACTGGTGGTAGTGAGACGCCAGAACAGAGGTACAATGTTCAGGTGCATTCTCATGTGTACACTTGTACCAGGGCTCTCAGATCTACAGAGATTTATGTATTTTAGAAAGATTTGGAGCCATCTACAGGGAAATGCTTCCCATAGACTTGCATTTGTTATACAGGAAAACAGAATAATTCAGCTTCCATAGGAAATAATCTAATCTACAAGAAAACGTGAAAATTGCCCTGGAGTTACAGGGAAAATGCAAAATCAATTTGGGAGGAGTGCTGGTGTACAAATGGAATCTAGTTATACTTTCTCCAGTTTCAAGGGCTCATCTAGTTCAGTCTCTGGTACAGTGTGCAGTAGTGGGTCTGAGGGTCTCACAGAAGGCAAACCAGCAAGGCTTTTTGCACAGGATGTCATGCCTGTGAAGCACTGTAATGGAAAGCTTATGCAGCACTGCAGTGGAAACATGGAAACATGCAATTTGTCAGCAGAAAAGGACCGCTTGGCCCATCTAGACTGCCCAAGTGTTCCCTACCTATTCTGCTTCTACAGACCCTATCTGGTCTGTGGTAACCCTCCTTCCTTTTTCTAAAATAACTATATGGTTATCCCATGCATGCTTGAAGCCCCCCCCCAACTTTTCTAGCCCCCACACTGGAAAAATTGCCACCATAATGAAGCAAAGCTAACAAGTAGCAAGTTTATTTATTTATTTGTTTGTTCAGATAAACACCTTTGAGTGGAGGCAACTCATTTACAAAGGTTCCATGTCAACACACAGCAACACCTCAACAAACATAGGTTAACCATGCCTTGGTATAAACATAGATAAAATTACAGTGGTTCAGCAAGCATAGGGGATATAAGTTTACAAAGCAAAATGTCTTGGTCGCAAAAGTCATTTTACATTTACATTTGAAGCAGCATAATTAGCTTTGTCAGTAATTAGGGAGATGTCAGCATGTGAAGAGGATATAGGTAGCTTGTTGTAGCATTGTCATATTAGTTAGTGAGATGTCAGCATGTGACGAGGATATAGGTAGCTTGACTTAGCATTGTCATGTTAGTTAGTGAGATGTCAGCATGTGACGAGGATATAGGTAGCTTATTGTAGCATTGTCATATTAGTTAGTGAGATGTCAGTATGAGAAGAGGATATAGGCAGCTTGATGTAGCATTTTCATATGGAGTAGCTGGGGAGAAGTCAAGGGCAGTGACAGGAGACATCGGGGTGAGTAGAGTTCTGAGTTGCCTCTTAAACTGGCCAATTTTGCTAAGATGTAGGATGGATTCCAGAAGCCCATTTAGCCATTGGGGGGCTCTGACTGTAAAGGTGTGTCTTGCTAATGTAGTTTTGCAGAAGGGGACTTTTAGGCTGTTCTTGGTCACAGCCCTAGTGGGGTAGGGGCTGAGGGATGTGTTTATTTATTGAAATTTGTTGACCGGGTGGGCCCACTGAGACAGCAAAGTCCTTTTTTCAGGGGTGACCCAGAATTAATTACAGATGAAAGACACTTTAGCATACAAGAGACAAAGGTAGGACAGTTAATTGCATAGGTTCATACATAAGGAGCATACAGTCCATGGATGGCCCCAGCATGTGCTGTATTCTTGGGGTGTGAGACCTAACAGTGCTTTTTTACCTAGGGTGCAGGTTTTTAGCTTGATTCTATCCTGCAGAGGGAGCACGCCAGATTGTGAGTACATAGTGCAAGTGTGCATAAGCTGGTCAGCACCCAGAATTACATGACAGACCTTGTTCAGTGCTAGCTTGAGTCTATTAAGAGTATTATCTGAGGCTGCTCCATAGTTCATGATCCATTAATCAATAATTGGGAGGACTGAGCTGGTGACTGCAATGCGCCTTGCTTCCCAAGTGAAATTATATCTTTGCCTATATAGGGCCCCTAGCTTTTTGTTTACTTCATATACGATGTAGTCAATATGAGGTGTGAATGAGTTACCAGTAGTTTGCATGCAAAGAGACTGAGGTAGCATTTGGAACAATATGAAGAGCTCAGTCATGGACCAGTTTATCTAAAATGTTGTTAATGACCCATATGGGAAAGAAATGTATTTTAGACATAGTTATAAAAATATATTTCAAATACATTTTAAAATATATTTTCATTATATCTGTGAAGTATATGCAAAATATCTCAAACTGGACAATTTTAAACATCTGATTTATTTGCAGAATATGTGTGACAAATATATTTTAATATATATCATAAATATATTTCCATGATATATTTATTATAGATGAATGATATATATATATATATATATATATATATATATATATATATATATATATATATATATATCTGCCTGTGTACCTTTAGAGCCAGATATTCAAAACTATGCGCTGAACGCAAACCATTTGCGCAGATTTAGCGTGGGATTAGCGCGGGTTTGCTACAGTATATTCAAAAGGCCAAATAGTGCACGCAAACTTCAGTAGCACCTGACAAAATCATAATGTATGGAAGGGGCAAACTGTGGGTGTGTGTACATGAATACAGGCACAATGCTATATTCAGTGACTAGCACTGTGCAAAGTGGTTTTGCGTGACTTAGCACAACACTTAGCACGGTGCACATCACCGCCCAGGAAAAGGTAGTCTTAACCCTGGACAATAAGCTTTGTGTGACATTTTGGCTTTGCGAAGTGTTTGCGCGGCTTTGCGCGACTCTAACAAATAAATATGGCACATAGACAAAGCCAGACATAGAGGAAACATGCTATTCACTGATGGCATCACAATGATGCCATCATCTGTCACCAGTCCCAGCCATGCCAGGCAGTAAGTGATGACCTTGCCGCCAGTGGACAGCATTCCAGTGTGGTCATACAGCACACACCTGTGGACCACTCTTCTGTGGACACCAGCAGGTGCCAGCACACACATGCAGCACTGTGGGCAAGAAGAATGTTGTGGAGAGAGTGTACAGGTGGCCAGGCTGTGCCACAGACCAAATGTGGCCACAAGGCTGGGACACATCACGCAGCGCACATGGGCCAGTGTTGGGAATACCCCAACACCAGTGTGCCTTTCTGATAATATATGCCCCCCCAACCACATACCGCACAGCTGTACAACTGCCACAGCACACAAAGATGGACATGTATATGTCACTGTGAGCATCCCATGCCAGAGGTGCAGCATCTGTGGGTTACACAACAGCGTAACAGTAATGTCCACTGCCAGTAAACACCTGCATGTTGGGCCTATCACTCTGTATAGTGCAGTCATCAGCACTGCCCTACACACCATAGGCAGTGCTGTGTCCACACACTATTGGCCCCCTTGCTACTGTAGTGTCTGCTGTGTACTGTAGCATGACCTACAGTGTGACAGTTGCATGCAGTACCACTACCATCTGTGCCTATACTGTGTTGTCCCCTGGGGTACAATATTCTATGCTATGCTGTACTGTTTACATGTAGCCTACAGCTATCATCATGCACTGCCAGACTGACCTACAGGTGGAGCTGCGGTCAGACCTGGCCAGCCCCTGTACTTTCAGAGTGACCTACAGATGGAGCTGTGGGACCCTGCAGTAATGCTGGGCAAACTGCGTGTAAATCAGGGCATAATGAGATGCGAATCTGGATGTTTGCCCAGAGACTACCTAAGTAGGATCATTTTGCATGTCACTTTTGAATATGGCAAAGTTTGTCGCAGGGCAAATGTGTCTGCACCGGGCTAACGGCTTAGTTCCACACTAAGCCCATGTAAACATGTTAGCGCTGCACAAACAGGGCAATATTATACAGTTTTGAACACTGTACTTTTACATACGCTGCTGATTGCAGCTGTACTGTGTCCACTTATTTGCTGGCACACACATTGGCCACATAGTTCACCTCTACCTACCTTCACGTCGCTGTGCACTGTGTTGCTGTTGTGGTTTGCACTTCCTTGTTGCTATATTCAGAGCTGTCTTATTCCAGGGCTAAGTTTGTCCTGCACTCCCAGACCAGCTTGCCTGGCCTCATTCCCAAACTATATTCAGAAGCTGTTTGCCCCGGGCTATTCCTATTGAATATAGCTTGCTTTTTGCTCTGGGCTAAGTTTGCCATCCGGGCAGTGCTAATTTAGCCCCGGGGCAAAGTTTTGAGTATCTGGCCCTTAATGTTTAATAGATATACTTTTTATACAGTTTACATATACAGGTATCTAAAATAATTTCTAAATATATGCATTGTAAATTTTATTAGTAACCATTTAGATATTTATAGTAGAATTATCATTTAACGATGTACCATTAACACAGATTTACAGATTACACATTTATACTTAAAACATATGACTTACCTCTTGATCTTACAATACCCAAAGGCTCAGATTGGTATTTATACCTCCCCACTTTGGTTGCGTTTTATGTCGGGGTGAGTTCTTACATGTACTTGTTTTATTACTCTTTACCTTTCCCTCTGGTCTGTAAACTAATGCGGTCAATTCAAAATTATTTTAAAAATAGCAATTACCATGATTTGAGTTGATAACCTGTACTTTTTGAATATGCAAATTAGTTATGCAAATACATGCACAATACCAAAGCAGGTATTTACAAAAATATATTTGGCTCCTCATCCGTTGCCACTGACCTGAACTAGTGGCCACTTCCTGGACCACCCGCGGAGCTCTTTTCACACAAATTGTGTGTATTTTGGCGCTCTCCTCAGTCTGAATTTATTTTTGATGAAAACTAAACAGCTGAGCCTCTCCACAGTCCTAATTTATTTTAAAAGCAAGCAGCTGGTTTCTGTGCCTGCAGACTGCGTGTAACTGTTACCTCCGGCTGCTTTCTGCCTAAACAAATAAAGCAAACCTAAGAAAACAATAAAGCTAATCTGCACTGCAATTTGGAGCCAAACTCATTCCTCCCTAAATTCAGAGCACACAACTAGTGTCATGTTGAGTCAGAGCTCACAAATTGCCCCGGGCTGTATCTGGCTTCCACTGTAATTGTACAGCATGCGCTGCCTGGCTTGATGCAATTTACTGCTGATTTTTTTTTTATTTCTGAAACTGTTGTTATGGTGAATATTTATGGTCTGGGAGCTGAACTGTGCAAGTTTACTCTGTAGAGCATATTTACAAACTGTCTCAATTTATTTTTCTCTAGCTGTCCTATCCTGTACCCTCCCCCCAACCTACCTATTTCTGCTCTGCTCTCTGTTCTCCTCTGAACTTCCTTGTCTCTCCATTCTTCATTCTGCCCCTCCCCTGCCACTTTATCCTGTGTCATACTTGTTAATCTTTTCCCTGCCTTCCTGTAACATATATATTTACCCACGTTTCTGTGTTCTTTTCCAGTGGCCACATCCTGGACCACCCACGAAGCTGCTCCTCGTCCGTTGCCGCCGACCTGAACTAGGTATGCTGTTTAGTCAGCTGGTTACCGCGCTCATTTGCTCCTTTGTCCCGAGTTGAAACTTGGCGCCTTTTTGTTGGACCACAGCCTGCTCCCTGGGGGCTAATGTACTAAGTGGTCCTGCTATTTTTAATCTTTTCACACAAATTGTGTGTATTTTGGAGCTCTCCTCAGTCTGAATTTATTTTTGATGAAAACTAAACAGCTGAGTCTCTCCACAGTCCTAATTTATTTTTAAAAGCAAGCAGCTGGTTTCTGTGCGTGCAGACTGTGTGTAATTGTTACCTCCAGCTGCTCTCTGCCTAAACAAATAAAGCTTGCTCCACCGTAGTCGCTTTGCGGCTGCTCCCCGCCCACCCCCCAATATCCTCCCAGCCTTAGCTGGTCTTACTTATATAGGGCTATATATGGTGTCTTGTCGCCCAATTTTGTGTGGTTCTTGTCACTATCTACTGGGTTTCCCATTTGCTCATTATTCTGTTTCGCCACTAGAGGTCATCTGTTTCTCATTGGAATCACTTGCTTCTCCCTGTCGCAGGGCTCTTCCTCTGGCACTCTACTGTGGGGTTTTTATTCCTCCTTGTCTCTCTCCCTCACTGGTCTGTTTCTCTCCTCCTATACTTACCCTTCCATTTCTAGTCCCTCATCATGGACACCAGGGCTATATACCCCCTTCTGCCTTTACTAGGTTTGTTGTTTTTTCTGGCTGTTATAACTGGACCAATGGAGAATCCCTCTTCATGCTCTCTATATTCTCTTGATAACTTCTGCTACTCCAGTCTTCTGACTTTCCCCACCCATAATCCATCCCATCTAGCGGGGTTTAAACATAAACACTTAGGAGACCTACAAAGTTATATCTTACGCAAGTTCTCTGGGACTCCAGGGTGTGCATGTCAAGCATGTTTGATTTCGTCAATCTGGATGGTTACCCTATCCCTCATCCTAGCTGGGGATATTGAGTCCAATCCTGGTCATTCTATGGCCACTACTTCTATTCTATCTCCCCCCTTAAATTCCTTGCCCCAAGTGTCAGGTCTCACATTCGCTCACCTAAATGTGAGGAGCCTTACTGCAAACCTCCCGGAGCTTGAGGCGCGGGTACGCACCTATAACCCTGACATCCTTGCATTATCTGAAACATGGCTGAAACCCACCACTGCGGACTCCCTCTGCTCCATTCAGGTCTACAACTTGCTTCAGGTGGATCGCTGTAGCAATAAAAGAGGTGGAGGTGTGGCTCTATATTTCAAGGACCGTCTCAATGTGTCTCTCATACAGTATCCCCCACTGACTAATTGTGAGGTTCTTCATTCCCTTCTATTGCTTGGGGGTGTCAAAAAACTTCATATATTCTGCGTTTATGTACCTCCTAGAAACTGCAGGCAAGGTCTTGATGAATTCATTGAATTTCTACCATCAGTGTCTGGTAAAAATGACAATAATCTACCTAGGAGACTTTAACCTTGACTGGAATGGGCCTAGCTCCTATCTCTTATCTTCCATAATTAGCAAGGCCAATCTCACTCAACTCATCCAGGCCCCCACTAGGATCTCCCATCGTGACTCCTGCAACACCCTCATAGATTGGATCCTGACTAATAGGAAGGAGTACTTCCCATCTGCTGGAGTTCTTCCTGACACCATAAATGATCATTGCCCGGTTTACTGCAGCTGGGACACCTCCCCTCCCTCTTACCCTTCCAAAGTCCTGTCTTTTTCTAACCTCTCTAAGCTTAACCCTGCTGCATTTCTGGAGGACTTGCACCTGGTTGACTCATCCCCCCTCTTCATTACCAATGATATCAACACAGCGGCACAATATTTCAAAGATACCCTTCTTGCTCTTCAAAATCATCACATTCTGGTCACCACACAATGAGTAAAAGGTAAAGTCACCAAATGACTCATGCGTCCCTTTCCTCAGTTGCTGAAACATAGAGATAAACTCTGGTCAATCTGGAAGTCCTCCTCCCTTCAAGCTGACTATGATGTTTACAGGTCCCTATGCAATACCGGTAAAAAGGAGATTTGTTTTGCCAAGAGCAAGTACTATCGTAACCTACATAGACTTTGATGGCAGATAAGGACTGCTTGGCCCACCTAGCTGCAGATCCTAGTTAACTAACAGCCTATTTCTTCTTACCCCCCACAAGAATTGCCTTATGTCTGTCCCATGTATTTTTGAATTCTCCCACAGTTTTAGACCCCACAACCTTCTCAGGGAGGCTGTTCCATGCATCCACCACCCTCTTTGTGAAAAAATACTTCCTCACATTGCCCCTGAACCGCCTCTATCTTTAAATTGTATCCCCTTGTTCTTGCACATCTCTTTTCCTGAAAGATGCTACCCTCTTGGATTTTGTTGATTCCACTGAGGTACTTAAAAGTTTCTATCATGTCCCCCCCCTCCTCCTTTCCTCAAGGGTATACATATTAAGCTCCTTTAGTCTCTCCTCATATGGCTTCTCTTGCAGACCCTGCACCATTTTAGTTGCCCTCCTCTGGACTGCCTCTATCCTGTCTATGTCCTTGTGGAGATGGGGTCTCCAGAACTGGATGCAGTACTCCAGATGGGGTCTCACCAACTGTCTGTACAGAGGGATAACAACTTCCTGTTTTCTGCTGGTGATGCCTCTCCCTATACATCCCAGTATACCCCCAGCCCTCCCTACTGCCTTCTCACATTGCTTGCTAACCTTAAGGACATCCGATATGATTACCCCCAGGTCCCTTTCCATTTTTGTTGTTGTTACTACCCCCCCCATTGTGTAATCTTCCCCAGGGGTTTTTGTTTCACAGGTGCATTAATTTGCCCTTCTTTGCATTGAATCCAAGCTGCCATACTTCTGACCATTCTTCCAACCTTGCCAAGTCCCTTCTCATCCTTTCCACGTCTCCTTGTGTATCAACCCTTTTGCAGATCTTTGTGTCATCTGCAAAGAGGCATACTTTTCCTTCCAGTCCCTCTGCAATGTCACTTATAAAGACATTAAAAAGGACTGGACCCAGTACTGAACCTCTGCCTCTAACCCTAAACGATATTGGTCTCCCATTAAAGAAATTCTTGGGAATAACAAGCCTCTGTCTCCTAATGATATGCTTATAAATGACTCACACTGCAATAATCCTCTCACCATTGAGAACGCTTTCAACTCCCTTTTCACTTCCCTACCCACCACCACCTCCGCTATATCCCTTAGTACCCTCGTGTCCACAACCCAGCTTCCCTCAGCTCCCCCCTCTATTGTTTTATTACCGGTCACTTGCAATGAAGTCTTTAAGTTACTGAGGTCCCTCCCTGCATGCGGCAGTGCAGGTCCTGGTGGTATTCATCCTGGGATTCTTAGGCAGTTTGCCTCCAGTCTGGCTGTGCTGGTTTCCAGGCTTTTCAACCTCTCAATCTGCTCAGCCTCAGTCCCCTTGGTCTGGAAAAACAGCCAGAATGATACCTGTTTTTAAGAAAGGTGATATCAAAATCCTGTCGAACTACCATCCCATTTCTCTCCTTCCCTCACTCAGTAAGTTGCTTGAAAAACTTGTTCCCCGACAGGTTTCAGCATATCTTCTCAATTTTAACCTTCAGTCCCCAAAACAACATGGATTTAGGGCTGGGCATAGTACTACTACTGCTCTGACCCATTTTACAAGTGATGTTAAATGCAGCATGGACAAGGGCTTACTTACAGGAGCTGTTTTCATTGACCTCTCCAAAGTGTTTGACTTGGTACATCACCTCCTACTTCTGGCTAAGCTGCATTCTCTTGGTGCCTCTGAATCTACCCTATCCTGGTTTGGCAGCTACCTTGAAAATCACTCTCACGCTATCTCTTTCTGCAAAGTTCTCTCCATCCCTGCCCCCTCACCTGTGGGGTTCCGCAGGGTTCTATTTTTGGTCCCCTACTTTTCTCTATTGTCCTTAATGACATCCCTAGTCCTTCTACTCACAGCAGTATGATCATGTACGCAGATGACCTTGTGCTTTACTCTGCCCGTAAGTCTATTGTTGACACCAATCAGCATCTTTCACTTGACTTCCAGACCCTCCATTCCTGGTTATCTGCAAACTATCAAATTCTAAACCTAGCTAAGACCCAGACCATGCTGTTTGGGTCCTCCAGAAAGGTGTCCTCTGTGTCTCCTAAACTTCTGGTCTGATGCTGTGATGGCACTGCTGTATCCAACACCTTATCCTTTAAATATCTAGGGGTTACTCTCGATCCTGCACTTAACTTTGCTGCTCACATAAACGAGGTGTGCTGCTTGGCTAACTCCAAGATTGGGGCAGCATTTAGAGTTCGGCACTCTCTCATCCTGGCCACCAGGATCTCAGTAGCAAGAGGTGTGTTACTTCCACAGCTTCAATATGCCCTCCCTGTATTCTTGCATGCCAAAGCAGGGGTCCTTCACAAATGGGACATCTCCTATAATAATATCCGTAGATTCACCTTATCTGCTCCTTGTCTTACCCATCACTGCTTACTCTACTCAGTCTTAAACTGGCTGTCTCCTAATGCTCTCTGTGCTTATGCCTTAGGCTGTTTCATTGACTCCATAACCAGAACCCAGCCACCTGCCACCCTGGGTGACATGCTTACCCCTGTCTCTCACTCCCTCAAACTTAGGTCCTCCTCCTCTACCTTGCTCTCTGTTCAGCCCTGCTCCTCCAAAATGGGTGAGCAAGCCTTTTCCTATTTTGCTCCTAGGTTTTGGAATTCTCTCCCCCTCCATGTAAAGAATGCCTCTTCTTACCCTATCTTTAAGCAAGCTTTGTTTTCACACCTCAGTGCTCTTGGATACTGTGATTGCACTTAACTTCTGCGTAGCTGCTGCTGATGTTCTCCATCATTGTCTCCTAGCCTTGCTAATGTTATGCCTAATTGATATACAGTATATACTACTGTCATCTCTCCCTGATGCTATCATTAACTTTAGTAACTTGTTGTTAGCTACTATTGTATTATAACCCAAACTTGTATAATGTTGCCGGTATCTGGCCCAGTATGTATTTTCAATTGCTTCTACTGTTTATTTACTTTCTCCTGACTGTTTGGTTATGTATTCTTTCTTATTTTTTTCTCTCTCATTATGTACAATTTGTTGTTCACTGGTGTTTTTCTTCTTGTACTGTCCCGGGTCATGCCTGAAAATAGACAGGATTGTTGCCTAGTGCACTTACCCAGTTACCAAAAGCTAATAAATAAATAAATTAATAAATATGTAAAACTATATTCTACATACAGTATATTCCATACTGTATCATGCAAACAAACAAGATGCTTGTTTTACTCACCCAAGTTAAGTGGCGCCTGCAGCATCCTTTACACACACACCAGGGAGTTCAGAAGGCACTTGTTGGATTTTTTTATTTGTACAATAAAGAAAACACTGTAAAACTAAATCCAAAAGTAGCAATAGTAAAAAACAGATCTCCCCAGAGGACTGACATGTCATACTGTTTTTGAAAAAGAGTGAGAACAGCACGAAATGTCAATCCTGTGGGGAGGTCTGTTTTTTACTATTGCTACATTTGGAATTGGTTTTGCAACATTTAAATTTTTCTTTTTTCAAATAAACTTTGTGGTGGAAAATCTAAGAATTGTCTTCTGCAGTTTCTGATCTGGTGTGTGTGTGTGTGTGTGTGCCTAACGTTTGCTGTGAGTGTTGTTTAAATTTACATTATGAGCATCACTACATTTTGGAGCAGCCTTCTTTCATTGTACACATAATTTACTATAAGAAGATACGTAGAAATAATGCATTCAATTGTATATTTACAGAATGTAGTCTATATATTTTATTTTTATTTAGTTTTTGTTGATTGGGTAAGTGCACTAGACAAATCCTGCCTATTTTCAGGCATGACCTGGGGTAGGAGGTTTATATATTATTATAAAGGTATATATAATATTCTAGTCATATTTATAAACTATAAAACATATTTATTTGCAATGTAAAACATATTTGTGAAATGTATCATTATATATATATATATATATATATATATATATATATATATATATAGCGCACGGTAGTATACTATAGTTAGGGTTAGTACCTATTTAAGGTCAAATGGTGACATTTGCAACTTAATAACTTTGCCACCATATGAAAGATTTGCCTGAAATATGGCAGACACAGAGCAGTGGCATAGATCTTGGGATCTGCCAAGTTTCGTACCAGTCGGTTATACAGTTGCGGAGATATTAAGCAACATTCTGTAGCGCATTTATGCTTTTTTGTGCATTCTTTGCTCGCACCTACAGGTCACACAGTTTGCACAACTGGTCTGAAAATTTCAGGGAACATGCAGCCAGGTTCCCCGGTGTGCCTTTTGAAGATTTTGTGAAAAAATATTAAACGGTTCAAAAGTTATTCAAAAAACAAGTTTCCCATTATAGTCAATGGGAAACGTTAACAAAAAGTTTGACAGTGTAGCAAATGCAGTTTTTAGTGTCTCAGATGACCCCTGTAGTGTCATGAGTCAGCCATTTTTTTCAGTTACTGGCCACAGAAATGCTTGGCATTTAAATTTGGGACCCTCTAGGGACACAATTCTTTTTGTGTTCACCTAGTCGATCACTGAGGATGCTAGCCATGTCTTTTTTGGGGGGGTTAAACACCCCAGAAATATGTTTTTCAAATTTTTGTAATCTGTAGTGTCACAAAGTAGTGTCGCACTTCCAACACTTTCGTGATTGTTTTTTGCGAAAGTGTCACAAATCATGACACTACTTTGCAACACTATGGCCAAAAAAACAGGAATTGTTTGCCACCCTGCTGCAAAAGAACAATTTGGTCTTTTGGGCTGAAATTTGAGGGAAGAAAGCTAACATCCCACAGATGTGCCTTTTAGTAGTTTGGTGAAAAAATATTGCAGGGATGCAAAGTTACAGTACTCAAAGTTGATGCTTTTCCCATAGACTAACATTGCGGCATCCGCCATTACTTTTCGGGCCCGTATCTCAGAAACGCAAAGTAGAGGCTTATTCTTTTCATAAGAAAATTGCTTATCCTTCACTAGGGGGCTAAGTGCAAAACTAGCCAGGAAAGTCATGAATCATATGAAATTTTAATTTTTTTTCTATGCCATACGGTTCCTGGGATATAAGCAATTTAGTATTCCAAGTGCTCATTTTCTGGTCCAAGGCCCACTAGTATGCATACATTCTTTGTAGTCACTGTGTTTCTCTATTCAGCTGTTGAGGAAAACAAGGGTGTGTGCTCCACTTACTGTTACACTTAGCATTTCCACTTGCATTTTTATACCCGTTTGTGTTATTGTTCCCGTGTACACCACCGTGTGCATTACCCTTTGCATTTTCATTTGCGCTTGCATTTGCATTACTGTTACCATTTGCTTCTCCACTACTGTTTCTGTTTGTGTTTTGATTTGCGTCACCATGCGCATTACCATTTGCATTTGCGTCCGCCCTTCTGTTTGCATTTGCATTTATCTTTCGTTTTGCGTCATCATTGCTGTTACCATTACTATTTGCATTTCCAATTGCGTTACTGTGACTGTGCGCATTACGGTTTGCGTTTCTGTAGACGCTTGTGTTTGCATTTCCTTTTCTGTTTCCTTTGGTGTTATTGTTGCTGTTACCGTTATCATTTGCATTTCCACTTGTGGTACTGTGACTGTGTGCATTACGGTTTGTGTTTAAGTACATGCTTGCGTTTGCATTTGCATTTGCATTTCCTTTGTCGTTATTGTTGCTGTTACTGTTACCATTTGCATTTCCAATTGTAGTACCGTGACCGTGCACATTACAGTTTGCGTTTCCGTATGCGCTTGCATTTGCATTTCTGTTTCTTTTGGCATTATTGTTGCTGTTACTGTTACCATTTGCATTTCCAATTGTGCTACCATGACCGTGCATGTTATGGTTTGCGTTTCAGTAGGCGTTTGCGTTTGTGTTTGTGTTTCTGTTTCTGTTTCCTTTGGCATTATTGCTGCTGTTACTGTTACCATTTGTATTTACAATTGTGTTACCTTGGCCGTGCGCATTATGGTTTGCATTTCCGTACATGCTTGCATTTGCATTTCCGTTTCTGTTTTCTTTGGCATTATTGTTGCTGTTACCATTACCATTTGCATTTCCAATTGCAGTACTGCGACCGTGCACATTATCAGTTGTGTTTCTGTATGCGCTTGCATCTCCATTTGTGTCACTGTTCACTTTGACATCATTTTGCACTTGTATTTCTATTACTGTTTGCGTTACCATTTACGTTTGCGCCACCATGTGCGTAACCATTTGCGCTTGCGTTTGCATTGCACTTACCGTTAATATGTGACAAAAAAAAATCATGTGGTCACCACCGCATTCCATTCACAATTTATAGTCCTCATTCTCAAAAAGAAGGGAAATTCATGGCAAAAAATTCCATTTAATGCATCAGTTAGGGTTGTTCCACAGTGACAAAAGTGAGGAAATTCGATGTTACAGTTGATAGCCCCCCTTGCACCCCCACCCCACCCCAATCGGCATCATGGTGTGCGTTGGGGTTGTTGGTCCTAACTCTCACCCCATTCTCCTATACTTCACCACCTCAGCTTGTTTACACATGGAATGGGGTGAGGGAGTTATACACAAACGCAAGCGCATACTGAAACGCAAACCATAACATGCACGGTCATGGTAGCACAATTGGAACCCAACATCGAATTTCCTCACTTTTGTGCTGTGGAACAACCCTAACTGATGCATTAAACTGATTTTTTGCCATGATATATATATATATATATATATATATATATATATATATATATATATCTATCTATCTATCTATCTATCTATCTATCTATTCACTATCTATTATATATATATGATAAATAACACATATATTATAGATACTTTTGAGATGTATATCAGGCCAAACCTATTTTAACATATATGAAATATATCTCAGAATATTTATTTATTTATTTAGTTAGTTAGTTAGTTAAACATCAGTTTAGAAACCTTTGAGCCAGAGGCTCATTTACAAAGGTACCTCGTCACAAAGAGGACTTCAGAACAGTACAAGGGACACAGTACTTACAAACAAAAGTTACAGTTCAATTACAATTTTGTTACAATAGAATACAATCTCCAACGAGCAAAAAGATAACAAAAGGTGCAAAACTTGTGGTCCGGAGGCTGGTGGGAGTAGAGGAGGAGATAGGGAGGAGAATTAGTAGGGAAAGGAAAGGGGGAGCGCTCAGTGAGCATTGTCAAACAGAGTATATATATATTTTTTTACACTAGGCTAGCGGCAGTTGCATTTGCAAAAGCTAAGCAGGAAGTTTCTGAGCCTGGGCTTAAAGCAAGCTAAGGTTAGTGAGTTTGAGACACTGGCAGGGAGGGAGTTATACCAGTGGGGCACACGGTAGGGAATGCCCTCTGACCTTGTGAGGTCCTGGCTCGAATAACTGGGGTGGCTCTTGACGAGCTGCGTGATCAGGGTCAGTGCAGTACGGTGAATGGAGTTGGATAGGCCTATGGGGGATAGGCCACGCAGGGCTTTAAAGGTGAGCTGGCATGTCTGATACATGAGTCGCTCTTCCAGGTTGAGTAGGGTAGCCAGGGTGTACAGCTCACATGTGTGAGTGAGTCTGGGAGCACCAGTGATAAGTCTGCAGGCCTTATTAACTGTGAGGCGAATCTTGTTGAGGGCAGTCTGATCTACTGAGCCATAGACCGGAAGGCCATAGTCAATGAGAGACATGACAGAGGAGGTGACAGCCAGGCGGAGGGCATCAGGAGGAGGCATTTCTTGTGCGGTAAAGAATGCCTAGCCGTGAGTTGGCGACAGAATTTAGGGCAGATATATGTCCATGGAATGAAAGTGCAGGGTCAAAGGTTATATCAAGATATTTATAGGACTGCACCTGGTCAATGACGAGATTGGGTGTGAGTGGACAGCTAAGGGAAACTTGCTGTATTTATTTTGGGGTGGGAGAAGGCGTCGTTTTGTTTTCTTAAGGTTGATAACAAGTCGGTGCTCAGTGAACCAGGTAGCTGCAGAAGTCAAAGACTAGTTGGAGGGAGTTCTGTAGCAGCATGGGGTCATTGTGGGAGGCAACGAGAACAGCATCATCAGCATAGAGAAGCATCTTACCCGTACAACTGCTGGGTAGGGAGTTAGAAAGGTGAGAATAGTAGGGTCCAAGAATTGAGCTCCTCATGTGCACCCCAGAGCAATGGGGCATGTTTCAGAGAGAGTACCGTTGACTTTGACACATTGGGAGCGGGCGGAGAGATAGCTGGGCACCAGGAAAACAGGTCCTGAGGCAAAGCCTATTAGGTCAAGGGTGGAGAGCAAAGAGGATCGAAACGGTATCAATGCTTTAGACAGGTCAATGAATATAGCACCAGCCAGGGCACCAGAGTCCAAGGAGGCATGGAGGAAGTTGTAAAATTCCAGGAGTGCTGTATTGGTACTATGACCTGCTCTGAACCCGTGTTGTTCAGGGCAGAGAACATTGTACTTACAGAGGTAGTCAGAGACTTGGGATGCCCATTTCTTCTAACGCCTTAGAGAGGGGAGAGGATTGAGATGGGTCGGTAGTTACCCGAAGAGTCCTGTCACCACCTTTATGGACAGGGTAACTGTGGCAATCTTCCAGGCAGAGGGAATTGTCCGACAGAGTGGATTTGTTGAAAATGCACGTAATAGGTGAGAGGACCTGATCCAGGACCTGACGTTAAGAGGCAGGGATCAAGTGAGTCATTACCGATGGTGTTACCTTTAGGGCTTTTAGCAAGTAAGGCCTAGCTTCTTGCATGGTGACACGACGTAGGTGGAAAGAGGGCGGCAATGGGTGGTGGTACAGATGGAGGAGGTGGACTGAAAAGTTACCAGGAAGTACTGAGCTAAGGTCGGTAAAGGAGTTATTGAGGTGGGTGGCAAATGAGGGCAGGGGTCAGAGGAGACGGTACCATTGATGTTGAGAAGAGAAGGAGAGGGGGACTGGGAGTGACCATTCAGTTGCTTGATGTTGTCCCAGAAGCACCTGGGGTTCCCCCAGGAGGAGGTAAGAGAGGCTTGGTAGTATTCCGCCTTTGCTTTGCGGATGGCCCAGGTGCACTGGTTGTGGGTGGCAGCATAGGACTGCCTGTCAGCTGAACGGCCAGTAGCAACAGCAAGGTGCCAAAGATTGTCGCGTTGCTTAAGTTGCCACAGTAGGGCAGGGGTGATCCAAGGGGCATGTTTCACTTTGGACCTCCTAGCAGTTATGGGAGCAAAGATATCACAGGCAAAGTTGAAAGTGCTTACAAAGAAGGCCAGGGCCAAGTCAATGTTGGTTGCCCTCATCAGAGGGGACCAATCAGTATGGGCAAGGAAGCGCTTAAGGCCTATGAGTCCCCCAGGCCTAAGCCACCTTTGAGAGGTGGTTTTGACCGGGGATGAGGGCCGAGGGGTTTCCCAGTTGAAAAGCACAGGGAGTGGTCACTGAGGCAGTCCAGGAGGATTTGGATGTTGTGGATGCGGATTGGCCTGTTGGGAGGACCACATCCAGGAGGGTGCTTGTCCCCCAGGTTTTTCTAGTAGGCTGTGTGACCAGTTGAGTTAGGTCAATTGAATCGAAGCCTCAAGGTGGGAGGAGGACGAGGGCAGAGCCAGTTTATATTCAAGTCACCCACCAAGATTTGGTCCGGCAGAGTTGGGTAGGAGATGGGGTAGTCAATTAGTGGGCCCTAGGCCTGGGATTCTTAGGGGGTATGTGAAGCTACGGTTAGGAATAATGGGCCTCTAGCTGGGCTCAGGGGACAGTTTCGAGTAGGTGCCTGGGCCTTGCGGTTGAGGTCAGGCGGGGAGTGGTAGCCCCATGAGAGAATCCTTCAAATAGAAGACACAGCCCCCACCTCCTGCCGATACTGGTCCAACCAGTGGAGAGTGTAGCCTGGGAGAGACATGAGAGTTAGGAGGAGGGAGACAGCCAGGTTTCAACCAGGGCAACAACATCAGGTTTATGAAGGCCACCCAGCAGTGTAGAGAGTCCAGTTTTTCAGGAGGCTAGATGTTCATAGAAGCAATGCACAGCCCAGGAGATTTCAGGGGAGGACCAGTGCTGCCAGGCCCAGGATTGGGGACGGTGGACATTGCCTGACAGGAGCAGGAGGAGGAGGGCTGATCTGGGGAGTGCTCAATGGCGGGATAGCTTTCGACGATTGGAGAGGGGGTGATGAGGGGGTGATCACCAAGTGAAAACAGCTACTAGAGAGCAGTAAAATGTGACAAGTGAGGTATTGGGAGCAAATTGTTCAAACTTAATCAGGCTCCCTCTAGTGGCAAAACAATATAAGGAGCTAAGATCAAGCACAGGCAAAAGATTAACTTGCTGGGGGAGGGCTGGTAGTGGGTGTGGGGAGAAGAGCAAATGGGCTGTGGGCTATCAGGTACTATTGTGATTCAAAAAAGAAGGTGATTACCAGCAGGGCAAACTGAAATTCTGCACACAGGAGAAGCACTTAGAAGTTAAACAGTCCCCAAATGAGTTTTTCACAGGGGGTTAATTCAGTTACAACTGGAAATGCACTTTACAAATTAACAAACAGTCCCCAGTGAGATTTGCAAGGGGGATTTCAGATAGAACACAGATCCTGGGCTTGCAGTGACTCTAAGCTTTTAAATACAGTTACAGGCAAATGCAAATAGTTTTAGCTGGTTCATTTTAAAAGTTTCAAAATCAGGCACAAAAGTAACAGTTCTGCTCCGTTTGAGTCTGGGCAGCAACTCGAGGTGCTACTCTGGCTGGATTCATGCGCCTGAGCAGGGAGCTTTGTGGCCATTTCCAGAAAAGGCGCCTAGGATGGCCAAAATGGCTGGTGGCAGTAAGCCTGGATCAAGGTAGAAATTACCTGGTGTGTCTCGGGTCTGGGGCTTGCGGGCAGGGGAGGGCTTTAGAGCAGGCCTCGCGACTCCGTCCCCAGGGAGGGGTGGTCTCTGGTGTGTCTCAGGTCTGGGGCTTCTGCGGGCAGGGAGGGCTTCAGAGCAGGCCCTCGCGACTCCGGTCTCCTCAGGGGGAGGGGTGGTCTCTGTGTGTCTCTGGTTCGGGGCTTCTGCGGGCAGGGGAGGCTTAGAGCAGGCCCTCGCGACCTCCGGGTTCCCCAGGGAGGGGTGGTCTCTGGTGTGTCTGGTTGGGGCTTCTATGGCAGGAAGGGCTTCAGAGCAGGCCTTCGCAACCTCCGGTCTCCTCAGGGAAGGGGGGTGGTCTCTGCCAGAATATACATCTCTAATATGAATAACATACACCTATTGTAGAAATTACAGAGTAAAATTACATTTAGTAAAATTACATTTGCATAAAACTATAATAATTTTTCATTAGAGAGTTCATAAAAACATTAAAAAGTAAAATAAAATATTTTCTTTGATAGAGTAACAAAATACATACATTTAGTATTTCAATGCCATGTATAAGACATATCTCACTGAATTCTGCAAATACCAAAAATATAACTGGAAAAATGCACATACGTCTGAAATATTTGATATATTTAGGCATATTCAGATATAGTCTACATATTAACAAAATATAATTATTTTCCATATGGATATAATTTAAAACTATGTTAATATATTTTTGTGGTTTTTATGTACAGCATTTAGCATCTTACAAGGGAAATCAAAAATGAAAAGGTATCAGTAACTCAGAATATATTTGTTAGACAGAGTCAAAATATATGTTTGTTTAAGTACAAAAACCTGAATTATATATATATATATATATATATATATATATCAATATATATCAAAGATGTTTCCTGAACATGATACATGTTGGATCATTCTGCAATATCTAGACTATATCTCAAACTATGTCTGAAAAGTGTGAATGTATCTGATATATGTTTGAAACATATTTGGAGATACAAGGATATATTTCAGATATAAAAAATATAGATATTTTTCATATGGGGAGGAAGTTTACATTTTTTTATTTAGTTTTTACTGGGTAGGTGTACTATACCAGGGGTTCTCAAATGGTGAGGCCAGCCTCCTTGGGGAGGCCCCAACCTGTTCCAGGGGAGGCTCAAGTAAGTCTGAAAAAGTACTATATTTAAATGTTGAGTTTTATATATTTTGTGTGAAGCGATGAAGCAAACTGAAAGAGGATAATAATAATAGGTGCATTTTATGTATTTATTTACTAATAGGTGACAAGGGAAGGTGAATGAGCCAATGCTCATTTCAGGTGTACCCAGGGAAGGGTAGGGAGTGAATACATTTCAAAAGGTAACAGCAAAACAATCAAGAAATATACAAAGAGCAATAGTGCAAATAAATATGAACAATAAATTAATAATGAGTGGTGGTAATTGATCAATTTGTAAACTGATGGCAGAATAGCCTAAATACAAGGGTTGAGCATAAAAGTGCTAAGAGCAATAGCAGGAAGGAGCAAAGTAATCCCTGAGATGTTGCTCAGAAGCGGGGGGGGGGATGAAGGAAGGTTACTTCATATAAAGAAGAAACAGAAAAAAGTAGTCTGACCCATGAAGGTACTGCAATAAGGAGTAACAATGGTTCAAAAATGTAAATAGCAGACCAAGTAGGTTGGCTGGTTGGGGGGGGCTACAATAAGTTGAATAATATTTGTTTATTTTATTTATTTGTTATTCAGATAAAACCTTTGAGCACAGGAGCTCTTTTTCAAAAGTTCCAAGTCAGTATAAGACAAATAACTGAATGTGAGCCAAGTACTCAAAGGGGTTTCAATTGATTCATGGTGTACCGCACAAAGTACAGTACATTATTTTTCTTTGGGGAGGCCCAAGATTGTTTCAATTTTTGAAGGAGGCTCAAAATCTTTTCCATGGATTTGGGAAGGCTCACTGTGACAAAGTCTGAGAACTATTGTACTATACAATACAATGCTTATCTTCAAGTATGACCCCGGGGAGTGAAAAAGGATCCATAACAGCTATACTTAATACATAATTCTGGAGCAATACTTACAATAAGCATATGATAAAGATATAGAGACACAGTAACAAACATTGTTGGCATGCCATGTGTACATATAGGTGACACCAACGTTGCTAAACCTTGCTACAGCACAGAGTTTACATGTACTATAGCTGATATGTGTCACACAGTTACTTTCAGGTATTTCAGAAAATGTTTAAAAATTGACTTCATTTTTCATCTGGGTTTGTTTATTATAATACACGTTTACAAGCAGAATTACATTAAGTGTGTTTTTCAAATATGCTGTTTTGTTTTATTTTAGAAAAAAATAGTGATCCCAGTTATTACTGAACAACAACATGTTAACTGCTGACAAACACTCCTACACCCATTTATATGTAGACGTTCACTGACACCCACAACTTAAGTTTTATTTTAAAAAAGCAAACAAAATATGCCAAAACACATTTAACCAGATTCCACTTAAAAACCTAAATCGGCATGAGCATAAAAATGGGAGCAGTGAAGCTAGTTTTTAAAGCTTTTTATGAAGTCTGCTTGTACTCTTTGTGACAACCATCAGCTACATGAAAACACTAGTGTGTACAGTAGCAAGTGCAGCATAGTGTAGTGTTACCTGCATTTAATCACCCTCACCATGCTTACTGTGATTTAAAGAGGGGTTTAGCTAAGCCAGATGTGTATGACAGGTTGCTCTACTTAGCAGATGGGGTCAGTACTATTCAAAAAGAGGCAAAGGACGGTCTTACCAGTGCTGCACTGTTTTATTCTTTCATTTGTACAACACCAAATTGTTGTGCAAAATGGCAATTCATACTCCAGCTCATCAGACAAATAACATCAGATTTGCAGTCATAGACGGGGGGGGGACAGGGGGGGGACTCTCTACCAGTAGCCACACTATTTGCTGAATTGAGATAATTACAGAAGCATCAACATAGCAGCCTGTTTAGTTTACTGTTTCAAAGACCAGCTCCAAAATAAGAAATCCAAGGAATATCCCCCACCCTCAGATATGTTGACCTGAGCCTCGGCGGCTGCTTAACACTTGCATATCAATGTTAAACTGGCATCATCCTCAGAGTTTAGCATCAATATGTAAGCTATAAACTGGTTGCTGTTTTGATACTGTTATAATTATCTCAATTCAGCACACAGCATAGGTTCTAGTAGGGAGTCCCCCCCCCCACCCCCGTCCACGACCGCAAACCTGATGTTACTTGTCTGGTGAGCTGAAGTATGTTCCGCTTAGCACTACAATTTTGTGTTGCACAAACTAAAGAATAAAACAAGGCTGCACTGGTAAGACTGTTCCTTGTCTCTTTTTGGATAGCACTGATGCCCCTCTACTGAGTACAGCAATTTTGTGATACTTCTCTAGATGCACTCTACAATAAGGCGCACGTTCAAATCCATGAGAGCTACCAATGTTGTGATTTCATCGGATTTAGTCAGACACCCAGATATGTGAAACATATTGCTGCTAATGTGCTTAGTGTGGTTTAGAGAGGGGTTTAGCCAGGCACCCAGATATTTGAAACAATGTTTTTAATGTGCTTACTGTGATTAATAGAGGTGTTTAGCCAAGACACCCAGATATTTGAAACATAATGTTGTCAATGTCACTGTGCTTGCTGTGGTTTAGAAAGGGATCTAGCCAGACACCCAGATATTTGAAACTAATGTCATTGTTCTTGCTATGGCTTAAAGATTGATCTAGCTGGACACTTAGCTATTTAAAACAGAATGTTGTCACTGTGCTTACTGTAGCTTAGGGATGTATTTAGCCAGACACCCAGATATTTAAAACAAACCAGGTCAGTGGGGAAGCTATCCAAGTTTGGAAATGCAATTTATTCTTCAATATTTTATATACTAGTGGGGATACTCAAGATCATATGTTTTGTCTTGTTGGCATTCTGAGAATGTTTGCTGTCAGAGAGCCAATTTTCAACATTATAGAAATTCAACTGGAGATTATAAAGTCACATCAATGCAGATGGAACAGTTGTCACAAATGACAATATCATCTGCCTTCACGTGCACAGAATCATGCAGAAAAGATCATTAGCAAAGACAGAAAAATGAAGTGGCCCAAGGATAGAACCTTGGGGCACCACTAGAGAGTTCTATTCATGTCCAACCTTTCCTTGTGAATTCGTGAAACTATTTTTGAGTCATTACTAAGAAGAAAATAAAGCTTGTTCTTACATTCAGTTTTGACGGTTCAGCCAGTAGTTCAGATTGATTTCAATTTTCATCAGTCACCATTTAGACGTATGCATGGAGTTTGTAGGCAGATCTCAGAAACAGCAGACTTTCACTGGGGTTGCCGTACATTTCAAACTCAAATCCACATCACTAGGCAACCAGTCATAAAATCATTATCATCAGCTGGAATTCTTGTAATCTTTAACTTATGAACAGCCTAAAGATTGACTGTTGACCATCTAGACTCAATAACTGTAACTGGTGGGGGCGGCATGCTAAATCCATATCACCAGGGAACCATTCATAAACTCATCATCTGTCATCTGCCATTGTTGTTATCTTCAACCGATGAACAGCCTATATATAGATTCCTGACCTTCTAGACTCAAGAACTGTAACTGGCAGGAGGTCTAAAATATGTTATTAGTTACAACATGTAATATCTCTTATATGTTAGGTGTGTTTAACCATAGTATGATCCATCTTCCATTGTTTCTTCATTCATAAAGGAAGTCGCAAATCTCTTTTGCAGACAATGACTGCACCACACTGATATGTCCCATGTATGATAAAGCACATGCCTGTTATTTTTGCTTTCAGCTTCAGTGAACCGAATGAATCTGTTTCAGGTAAAGTTTAGTACTGCCAGAGACATGTTTGTTTACAGTCATTGTGATGTGCCTTGTGCTACCCACAATGCTTTGCACATGAACTTCCTGTGCTAGAAAATGCAAATGACCTTTTAGTTTTATATTATATTTCCCTTTACAAGTATTCAGTTTTTAGTTAATGTTCCATGTCTAATTCATATTCCATTGGTTAATTTGATCATTCCTAGGTTTCTTTTTAGAGAGCATCACTACACCTATTTTCACTTTCTATGTTATCCTCCATATCAAAGCTCGCCTTCAGTCCATTGTTCTCACATCTACTGGAGCTGCCATCACTGGTGCCAGATATCTAAAGCCTATCCCCTCGTTTACTGCATAGGAACTACCGCACTGAGTAGGGATGGTTAGCCAAAAGAGAGCCAGCTGGATATTTTCTGACCAGAGGAGGTTGGGGGAAGGGTAACGAGATCCAGGAGTCGCAGCTAGGTGGAGAGAGAATGACGGCACCATTCACCTGACTGCCACTGTTGTTTCAACCTTTTTGCAAATCCTTGTGTGCCACCCCAATCCAATTGGGGCATGGCCCAAGATGTGAGGCCTTTCTGGCCAGTAAAGAGTAGGCTGGGACAAGGCCTACCCACTGCACTCTTGTTGACAGTCGCTGCCACAGGAGTGGACATATGAAACCACTGTATTATATGCCAGGTGTCAACATCCTACATCATGCCAGTTCAGGGCAGGGGGCATCCGAGATGGATACTCAGCACTGCCTCTGCAGCCCAACATGACACCCAGGTTCAGAACCTGATCCCAGGTCTTCAGCAAGATAAATCACATCACTTACCATAAGGCCATTGGCCAATCCGTTGACAATGATGCTGCATGAAGTAAAGCACTAGGGAGCTGATTGGGTCCAACCATACCTAGGACAGCCTGCAATTTCAGTGAAGGAAGTTGCACTGATCTTTTCCAGCTGAGTACTTTTTACATTACTGCTATGTTAGTTTCTTGAGCACTGGGCAACAAATGAATTGTTTTTCAATAAAAATGAATGCTTCAGTTCCTACAGTAACATCTCCGCAACACCACCAAAGATGAGTGTTACTAGACAAATCCAATTCTTCCCAGAAGGTCTGGAAATCAAATGCATTGCTCTGAAATGGGTAAAATGGTGGTATCCTCACTTAGCGCTTGGCAGGCCTCAGGAAGTCACATGCATGGGGGAGCAGTGTGAGTCAATCAGGACAGATACAGATGTTCCCAAGCAGGGGTTCAGTTCAGTTGCTTGGTGGTGGAAGTCAAAAACTTTCAAGGGCCCACACTTGAAAGCCATTGCACATAATGTGAAGTCAAAATGCTTCACAGAGCTACTCCATGGCATTGAGAAGTGGGGGACTGCTGTGGCATGCAGGCAACCCTGGTACATGGCCTGAGCTTGAGACGGCAGGAGGAAGACAAGTCAGGGAGAGATACTTTGCATCCTTTGGATGTTCTTCTTCCCAAGTGGTTGGGTTGTATTGCACAGCTCTATTAATGGCCCCTGATTGAGGCTTGGCAGTGGTGGTGCCCTGGGCATCATGGGATATGTGTGGGGAGAAAAAGGGGAAATGCTGTCAGCACACTTGATGATGGCTCCCAAGGTCTCTCTCATGCCATCTGATGATATAACTGACCAACTACGCCTCTCGACAATCAGCCCAATAGACAGGATACTGTTTCCTCCTTGATGGCAGCAAGGCGTCCCTCCTAGCCCAGAGAGAAGAGGATGTCCCCTAGGGAATGCCTGAAACTGAGAAGTGTTGGCAGAGTGGGAGCAAGCAAGAGATAACCCCACAAATACTTCATGAGTCCCACATTTTGGAAGTCCATATTTTAAGAGAGACCAATTTTTGGAAGTTAATATAAAATGTTGCTGATGCAACAGCCTTCCCTTCAGAAAAATCAGCCATTTCTGACCTTGATATCTGCAAAATTCAATGTCACTTCACTTATTTTTTCCTCTTTAGGAATCACAGATACCCTGCCCTTGCAAGCTAATACTAATACCTGTGTATCTATTGCAAAAACATATGTTTAGGCCTCAGTGAGGGTTGAAGCATAATGTCTCAAAGTAGGGAAATGTGTCATTAGACTAAAAAAGTCCCCTGCACCATTGGCGAATGAGTGGCATGGTGTTCCTTTGGGTTATAAGGACTGCTTGTCACAACACTGGCATCACTCTAACTTTGGCACCATCTTTTAAGGCACAGAAATTTACTCACACACTTATGCCTTGAGAGAGGGGTCCCAAAGTTAGGGCAATGCAGATGCAGATACTGCAACAAGCAGTTGTTCAGACCTGGATATACTGTACACTATGCCACACATTCACCAAGAGTCAGATGACTGTTTCACCCTAACACTGCATTTTCCTAATTTTGTGGTTTGTGCTTCAGCCATAATTGTTGCCTAAAACAGCTTTTTTGTAATGAGTTTCCTTTCTTTTTTAAAAGGATATTGCATGACAAATTAATGCTGTGTTGTACTGTCAATGGTGACCAAAAGTACTTTTAATTAGAAGTAGTCCTTGGTGTACAATGGCACCCTCTTTCTCATTCTGCCACAGTACAAGCAGTTCCTAAGTCTAGGGGCATCCCTTTCTTTAACATGCCTCTGTGCCAGATAATGTCTGGAATCCAGTGGCAACCCACTCAATCACCCTGCCCCTGTGCCAAACAACTCCTGGCATCCAGTAGCAACCCACTCTCTGACCCTGTCCCTGTGTCAAGCAATCCCTGGCATCCAGTGGCAACCCAGTCCATCATGCTGCCACACTGCCATGCAATCTCTGGCATCTAGTGGCACCCACACCATCACCCTACCCTACTGCCAAGCAATCCCTGGCATCCAGTGGCACCCCACTCTCTGACCATGTCCCTGTTCAAGCAATCCCTGGCTTCCAGTGGCAACCCACTCCATCACCATGCCTCTGTGCTAAGCAATCCCTGGCATCCACTGGTACCCTCCTGTACTCCTAGGCCAAGCAATCCCTGGCATCCACTGGCACCACACACTCTGACCCTGTACCTGTGCCAAGCAATCCCTGGCATACAGTGGCAACCCACTCCATCACCCTGCCCCACTCCCATGCAATCCTTGGCATCCAATGGCACCACACCCTCACCCTGCCCCACTGCCAAGCAATCCCTGGCATCCAGTGGCAGACACACCCTCACCCTGCCCCACTGTCAAGCAATCCCTGGCATCCAGTGGCACCCCACTCACTGACCCTGTCCCTGTGCCAAGCAATCCCTGGAATCCAGTGGCACCCCATTCTCTGACCCTGTCCCTGTGCCAAGCAATCCCTGGCTTCCAGTGGTAACCCACTCCATCACCCTGCCCCACTGCCAAGCAATCCCTGGCATCCAGTGGCACCCCACTCTCTGACCCTGTCCCTATGCCAAGCAATCCCTTGCATCCAGTGACACCCACATCCTCACCCTGCCCCACCATCAAGCAATCCCTGGCATCCAGTGGCACCCCACTCTCTGACCCTGTTCCTGTGCCAAGCAATCCCTGGCTTCCAGTAGCAACCCACTCCATCACCATGCCCCTGTGCTAAGCAATCCCTGGCATCCACTGGCACCCTCCTGTGCCCCTGTACCAAGCAATCCATGGCATCCAGTGGCAACCCACTCCATCACCCTGTACCAGTGCCAAGCAGTCCACAGCATCCAGTGGCACCCCACACTCTAACCATATACCTGTGCCAAGCAATTCCTGGCATCTAGTGGCAACCCACTTCATCACCCTGCCCCATTCCCATGCAATCCCTGGCATCCAGTGGCACCCACATCCTCACTCTGCCCCACTGGCAAGCAATCCCTGGCATCCAATGGTATCCCACTTTCTGACCCTGTCCCTGTGCCAAGCAATCCCTGGCATCCATTGGCAACCCACTTCATCACACTGCCCCACTGCCAAGCAGTCCATGGCATCCAGTGGCACACAACACTTTAACCCTATACCTGTGCCAAGCAATCCCTGGCATCCAGTGGCACTCCACTCCATCACCCTGCCCCACTGTTATGCAGTCCCTGGCATCCAGTGGCACCCTCCTCTGTCCTTGTGCTACACAATCCCTGGCATACAGTGGCACCCTCCCCTGCCCCTGTGCCAGGCAATCCTTGGGATCAAGTAGTAACTCACTCCATCACCCTGCCACACTTCCAAGCAATCACTGGCATCTAGTGGCACCCACACTCTGACCCTGTCTCTGTGCCAAGCAATCCCTGGCATCCAGTGGCACCCACACCCTCACCCTGCCCCACTGTCAAGTAACCCCTGGCATCCAGTGGCACCCACTCCCTCAACCTGTCCCAAGGCTAAGCTATCCCTGGCATCCTATGGTGCCCTCCAGTGCCCCTGTGCCTAGTAATCCCTGGCATCCAGTGATGCCCCACTCCATCATCCTGCCCCACTGCCAAGCAATCCCTGGCATTTAGTGGTACCCCACTCCATATCTATCCCCTTGCACTAAGCAATCCCTGGCATCCAGTGCCTACCCATTCCATCACCATGCCCATGTGCTAAACAATCCCTGGTATCCAGTGGTATCCTCAGATGCCCCTGTGCCAAGCAATCCCTGGCAGCTGGCATCCAGTGGCACCCCATTCTCTGACCCTGATCCTGTGCCAAGCAACCCCTGGCATCCACTGGAACCCACAACCTCACCCTGTCCCACTGCCAAGAAATCCATGGCATCCAGTGGCATGCACACCCTCACCCTGCTCTACTGCCTAACAATACTTAGCATCCAGTGGCACCCAACTCTCTGACTCTGTCCCTGTGCCAAGCAATCCCAGGCATCCAATTGCAGCCCACTCTCTGACCTTGTCCCTATGCCAAGCAGTCCCTGGCATCCAGTGGCACCCACACCCTCACCCTGCCCCACTGCCAAGCAATCCCTGGCATCCAGTGGCAACCCACTCCATCACCATGCAACTGTACTAAGCAATCCCAGGCATCCAGTGGCACCCTCCCCTGCTCTGTGCCAAGTAACCCCTGGCATGCAGTGACACCCACACCCTCACCCTGCCCCACTGCCAAGCAATCCCTGGCATCCAGTGGCACCCATACCTTCACCCGGCCCCACTTCCAAGCAATCCCTGGCATCCTGTGGCACCCCACTCTCTGACCCTGTCCCTGTGCCAAGCAATCCCTGGCTTCCAGTGGCATCCTCCCCTGCCCTTGTGCCAAGCAATCTATATCATCCAGTGGCTACTCACTCCATCACTATGGCCCTGTGATAAGCAATCCCTGGCATCCAGTGACACCTTCCCCCTTGCCAAGTGATCAGTGGTGTGTGTCAAGAACCCACTCCTGAGGGTCAGGTCCACTGAGCTCACAGTGCCCACCCCTAAGTGCAATCTATGACAGGGAGGGGGAAAACAGGGATACCATCCCCATGTCCTTCTAGAATGCTTGCTGACATCATGACTGAACACCCACTACGAAGCCCCAGGGCTCCCTCTTTACTCTGGATAAGAGTACAAAACCAGTCTCGAGTCTAGTAGCCAAATGTGAACCCTTTCTTGGTTGTTACACAAAGGGGGAAGATCCAAGCATTACAATCTCTTTGGGGTAGCATTGTAACCCTGATTTTGTCTTCCCCCATGAGCATGCAATAATCTGGTTCAAATACCCACAGACCCTTCCTTGAGACTTTAGTATTATCCCTATCTTTACCCAGATTTCCCTGTACACACCCTTGCTCAATTTGTAGTTTATGGTGACACCCCTTAGCAATAACAGTTTAGTCACAGATTATTAATACACATCCCACAACCATACACAATATAGATATCTAGCTCAGGCAGGTTTTTTAAACACAAATGTTTTTACTAAATAATTATACAATTACAACTAAAAGGTTTAGAAAATTTGATCACAGAATAACACATATGAAAGTGGAAAATATACATAAAACAAATGCACTATAAACTGTTTTCTAATTTCTACCTTGAGTCCATAGTGAGTTGAAGTCCAGAAGAATAAGTGTAGTCTCTGTGTCTTAGTCTGTCTCTGTGTTGTGGCAGTCTTGATTCTTGTGTGTGACAGGAAGAGTGTCCCATGGAAAAGTGAGTCAAAATGCTCTGTGGATGGTCTTAAATACCTGTGGTCCAGGCAGTCTAAAAAGTCCTGGTCTGGTGCTAACTTTTTAGGCCAGTAGATGTCACTCTTGCACTTTCCCAAAATTTTTATTTAGGTTCTCATATCACCACTTCCTGGCACTACTAAAAAAAAATTATCAGACTGTGATAACCTTGCTGACACCTCCTGTCTAAAAGCATTTCTCTTTTGGTCTTAATTTTATGACAGGGCAGATGGCTTCTCTCATCCTGAGTTTTATCACCCTCTTCCTTTTGATTAGCTGACCAGGGAAATACCCTTTGAAAATATAATGTTCAGCTTCCTGGCCAGCAAGCCTTTCTCAAATCACAGATGGATGTCAAATATTTTGCAATACATTTTCTCTTCCTGTGACGCTTCAGTAACACTGGGCATTTTCTTGTGGCATTTAACATACACAAAATCACATCACAAAATTATGACAGAAATATATCTGCAAATAATGTCTGAAAGTTGGCTAGCTCATCACATCGTGTAGTGCCAGCCCTTCCTTCCCTCAAACTGCTGCAGTGCCAAGCAACCTCCTGGTGTCCAGAAACATACCCTACATCACCTTGTTCCAGTGCAAAGTAGCCCCTGTTTGTCCAGCGACATCCCTCCATCACCCTGCCCATATGGCAAGCAATTATCCCTGGCATCCAGTGGCACTCCACTCTCTGACCCTGTTCCTGTACCAAGCAATCCCTGGAATCCAGTGGCAACCCACTCCATCACCATGCTCCTGTGCTAAGGGATCCCTGGCATTCAGTGGCACCTTTTCCTGCCTCTGTGCCAAGCAATCAATGGTGTGTAGTGCCATGCCTTCCCTCCCTCACCCTGCTGTAGTGCTAAGCAACCTCTTATCCAGAAACACAACCTCCATCACCTCATCCCAGTGACAAGCAGTCCCTGGTCATCCAGTGACATCCCTCCATCACCCTGCCCATGTGTCAATCAACCCCTGGTATCCAATGATGTCTCCCACCCTCCCTCCCTCCCAAACAACAACAAAGCACACCAGAAGGGGCTGCCTAATGGTCAAACATCTAGCATGTCACATTCCCATGCAGGAGACAGAGTTTGAGAACAAGCTCAGGGAGCCGGCTGGGCAGCCTAGGGGTTGGGGAAGCACTGCCACTTGGCAGCACTCCCAGCACAGACAGGGATGGCATCACATTCTGCCACACTGGTGACCACTGCAGTAGGCCAGGGAGCTTGCTCCTTTACAAGAGATGCCAGTGATGTGCCAAGGCCTGCAGAGGCTATGCCCAACACTGGAGAAGTGGGAGGGAAAAATCAGAAAATAGGCAGTGTCACAAAAGCACTCCGCAGGTCAGGCCCTCTGCTTCCACAGTGCCAACCTCAGAGTGCAACAGTGTAAACAAGTAACAGACAGGGTAACCCTCCTGTCTGTTTTGGGTCCAAATCACCTATTAGCCTCAAGTTCTGGAGGGATTCAAACTGTGAACCTTATGCTAGCATACCCAGTTACAGGCTCAGATATGTACCCTCTTTGGGACTGCAGTACAATCTTTTGCCAGGGGCACCCAGCCAGGTCTCCAAAATGAACCCTTAAAACTCTGTAAGAGACCTTATGTATATTCTTACCTTTTAGCTTAGTAACACAATCAAGCTTTTAACCTCTGTCAGATTTAAAACCAGGGTTTCAGCATCACTTGCAAAAGGAAAACTGAGAAGACACACAGGCAATATTTCAAACAAAAGGTTGTTTACTAAAATGGTAAAAACAGGAAAAATCTGACACAGAACAACTATATCACAAATATTATAGCCATATATAAAAAATGGGAAGTTGCAGAATATAAACTCCTACCACAATCACTTAATATCTTTTCTATCCAGATGTTACCCTTGACTGCTTTTCAAAAGTCCAGAGAACTTAAGTCTCTCTCAGAGTCCAAAAATCATATGTCAGATATTTCCCAGATACAGGATCATTTCAACTCTGTCTCCCCACATCCTTTTGGTGAGTCAGCTAGCTCCTCCTTTTAGAATTAATTCTTACAAAATTATCTACAAGGAGGTATTTTAATTAATGTGAACATCAGAAAAAAAACATTTCCCACATATGACATCCTTTGATCAACCAATTCCTTTGAGGTTTACAACCCCACAATCTGTCACTAAATGTGAGGAAGCCAAGAGGCATCAGCCAAATGACGTCCTTTTCCTGATGTCATGAAACTCATATTTAGTTTCCAACATTAAAGGCAGCAGCAGGTGATGAGGGCCATAAACTATCCCTCTGGAAGGAAGTCTTAATTAATGTTTTTTCCCCCGGTCACTTCAATGACATCCTCACTGACATCTTGAAGGTTAAAAGCCAAACTGCTAACTTGTGTGAGACAATTTCACACACAGACCATTGATTTATAATACAACTATTATACAGTAACCTTAAGCCAAGGGCAGAGCATCACAGGCAGTGCCTGCAGGCTTAATGAAGCCATGTCTGCCTGTCTTTGGCCTACACCATTATCCAGACCCCACTATTTGGATGTGAGTCTCTGGGGGAAGAATGACCCTCCTCTACTGGCCCTGGCATGGGGGCAATCCACAGGAGATTGTGGTGAGTTCTAGAGGAGATGAACGGCTGGTTAAGAACTGCAGGGATGGGACTCAGAGACACGTGCAATACAAAGCCCAGTAAAGTAAAAATCTTTATAAAAATAAATAGTGCATCGGACTCAGGAAAATAATAATAACAAAAATGTTACTGCTGGAACAAAAACTCAACAAGAACAAAACAGCCCCCAGTGCTTTATGTCACTCTGGCACTTCACTGGGGGTCTCCCTCTCCCTGACCCTGTGTCAAGCAATCCCTGGTGTCCTGAACTACCCTCTCCCTCATTCTTACCCAGTATGACTTGTTCTGTGGTATCCATTAGCACTGCCCACCAGATGGTGACAGGTGCAAACCCTCTTCTCAAACTCTCAGTCAGTTGTCACCTGAATTCACTTTCACAAATTATAACATTGGAAATAGATGTTTTATATATTATATGTATTTCCAGATTCATCCTGCAAGAACTATAACTTTGGAAATACACGCAGTGAGAGTCTGTTTCCAATATCACAGTTTGCAATACTGAACTGAGACAGCAGCAACTCGAGCAGGTGAGAGGAGGACTTGTGCCAATGACCATGTGGTGGGGGTAGTTTGAGGGGTTTGTTATCACTGGGGATGGGCACTGGTGCCACTCAAAAGAAGTTGGGGAGTGCCTTCTTCAACACCAGTGATGGGTGTCCAGTGTCTGTCATGATTTTTTGGCAGGGGGCAATTTTACAAAACCCTCAGATGGGTTCCTGGTGTCCACTGAGATTTTCAGGCTGTTTTTTAACACTGGGAGAGGCTCCTGATGTTGACAATGTCAAAAAAAGAAAGAAAACCAGCACCGGGTGGGCTCCAAATGTTTATGATAGAAAAGATAACAAAGTTGGCACTGTGATGGGCTTCCAGTGTCAGGGAAGAGAGGTGCTAGGAATGAACCTTAGACATCTGTGTGCCACTGTGAATAGGCTCCTGGTGACTCCTTTACTATCTGAAAGAAACTGCAGATATGAGTAACAAGGGGTTTTCTCATGCTACTGTAAACTGTAGTCCCACAATTGTGCAACCACAGTTTTCAGTGGCACAAGAAACCACTTATTTCTCTTGACTACAGCTTCAAGTTGGTATGTGAAGAAACCTTATGAAAAAATAACATGTTTTCTGTTCTATGCATGTGCAACCACTACATTTATTTTTGTTCAGGTTTCTTAATTTTAAACTACTTTGTTCCAAAAACATCAAAAGCACAACTCTTAGGGCAGCATCTAATGAACCTGAAAGTTTCTGGCTTTAAATTTTTACCACTAGAGAGAAAAGAAGGGTGTGCAATCATTAAATTTCCACATTTTGGATCCCTTCTAGCTTTAAAATTACTTATGTGAGTGTCACCAGAGTTAGGGTTTTCAGATCATATCATAGTGGGTGTGTATGCCAATTGTCAGGTTCCGGAGTCATAGGATGTCTCGGTTATAAGCAAGTATAAATTGAAATGTTGACATTTAAGTGCCTAATGACCCTTCACTGTAATGGCACAGTATTATGGAAATGAATCATCTTTGAGTTCTCTTTTTGAGTTCACTATGGTTCCTAGATCAGCTATGTGGAAACTGCAGTAGTGCATCAGTTAGGGTTTTCGAAACACCAAAAATAAGCAAATCTGATGTTAAGAATTACCCAACTCCAACCCCCACCCCCATGAACCACCCTCATGAACTCCACTGATTTGAAACTCAAAGCACAATCCAGATCCCAGTCCCACAAGGCTCTGCACAAATCAAATCAGTATCCTAAGGACTCGTAGTTTGCTTCACAGGACTTTGGGGCCATGTGTGAAACAAGATGTGCAAGCCCTGCCAAAGCAGGAGTCATGTCCTAACTTGCTTCACACAGGGCCCTTTGGTCCCTGAACAAAGCCGGACCTGAGGAACTTGCTTCACACAGGGCCGTTTGATCCCTGAACAAGGCAGGAAATTCAGTAGGAGCTGAGTCTTAGCTTGCTTCGCACACGGCCTTTTGGTCCCTGTGCAAAACAGGACCTGAGCCATAAGCTGCTTCATGCAGGTCCCGGGAAGCACAGAGGACTTTGGACCCTGTGCAAAACAGGACATGACTTCTAACTTGCTGATTGCAGAAACAGGACTCCAATCGTAACTTGTATTGCACAAGACCCTTTTGGATTGGGATCTGGATTGTGCTTTGGCCATACCTCTCAACCTCTTGCCTCATGAATCAGGGACAAGGCTTAAAAAAATCAGGGACAAAGATCCAAAATCAGGGACACATCTTAAAAATTTATACTATTCACTCAGAAAGCTGATAGAATAAAGGGATGTGTGTTAAGATGTATTTTCTGAAGAGGAACAAGTCTATAACTTTAATGTTTGATGTTGTTTTGTGATTTTAATCCCCACTATTCTGTCACAAAAATGCAAATTTTAGAGTGACAGACAAAAATTCTGAGGCAAAATCAGGGATGTCCCTGAAAATCAGGGACAGTTGAGAGGTATGGCTTTGGCATTCAATTCAGTGAAGTTCACAGGGGTGGTGCATGGGCTCATGGAGTTAGGGTTCAAAAACTCCCTAACATTGGATTTCCTTACTTTTGATGTTTCAGAAGCCCTAACTGATGCATTAACATAGTGTTTTGCCAGGAATTTCCTGTCTTTTTTAAATAGCTATAGTGCCTTGGCAGATTCATCATGCAGGTCCCATGTGGGCCCTGCACAAGACATCTTGCCACAAATGCACAAAAGAGGAGAAAATTCATAACTTGTTACATTCAGGGTCCTTTGGGCCCTGCATGAAGTAAGATGTACAGGGTCCTTTGGGTCCAGTGCAAAGCAGAATCCACAGGGACTTTCGGGCCCCATAGAGATCCTAAGGTAAAAGTCTTAACTTACTTTGCACAAGGTGCAAAGGGCCCTGCATGAAACAGCAGCTATGTCCTGCCTTCATGTTTTTTTGAGATTTTGACCTAACATTTTAAAACATGGTCTTTTTTCACCCTACCTCATAAACGTGACAGGTATCATTTTCAAATCACACCCAAAATGTTGTTTTGTGGTCATTCTGTCAATTGATGTCTGAGTGTGATTTGAAAAATGACAGCTGTCATGTTCATGAGGTGGGGTCAAAATTGGGGAAAAAGTCTCAAAAACCAAAAAAGTTATGAATCAAAGTTAAAAAGATATGTCACTGTTGTCAGTAGCCAACTATTGTTTTCTGATATAGGTGCTTTGTACTGTTTTTTTTTTTTTTCAACTTCTGTTCATCAATTTTTTATGCTTTGAGATTTTGACCTCACATTTTCAACTTTTTCTTTTTTCACCCCACCTCATGAACCTGATAGCTGTCATCTTTAAAATCCCTCACAAAATATCAAAAGATGTTTCAGGTGGGACTTGAAAAACAATAGTTCTTGGGTTCATAAGGGGGTGTAAAAAAGACCATGCTGAACATTTCGGGTTAAAAAAATAATGAAGTTATCAGCAAAAGTTGAAAAACTAAGTCAGAAAGTGTATTTGGTTCAGGATATTTGTTATTTTATTAAATTAACTACAAGGACTGGTTGTCTTTTTATCCAGGTACTTCTGTGTGAGGTGAGGGGGAAGGTAGGTGGCATTGGTGCTAAGAGGGTGAAAAAGTTTGGGGTTTCATTTGACAATTTTCACTGGGCTTGGACACCTCTATGGTCATATTGATAGGGATGGCTCTGGGCTTGGGCAACCTGGTGGCCAAGTAAACTATAAAGATGACCGCTGGGCTTATATACACCACTGGGCTAAAACAGAACAGTGATGGCCACTGGGCTTGGGCACATAGATGATCAAATAAAGAAGGGGATACTAATTAGCAATAGACACCAGGCTTGGGCACCTAGTGGCCAAACAAATGGGGCTATGTTTAAGGGCCGCTGGATTTGGGCATGCTAGAGGCCAAAACACTTTTTTCAATAATTTTCATACTTTTTGCTTTTGTTTTTATCTTGTGGCTAGAACTTGACCAGTTAGGGTCTGATTGACCCCACATTTTCAGGGAGTTTTGTCTTTATCATAATCAGAGAGCAGTGTGAACCTGGTGCAAGCTAGGAGCAAGTGGAGTCAATGGACTTAAACATTGCAAGCAGAGATTGGCCAGTGGGGGATTCAGTCTTTCAGTCTTTTGAACCAAAATGAACTTTGCTGCAAACACTGCACTTTACACTCTTGTTATGTATGCTGCTGCTTTCATCTGTTCTTAATGTTTTTAGTCCTGTAATTGTGTTGCATTGTCACTTTGTTATTTAGAATAAATTTTACACTGTCTGTAAATGGAATTAATTGGGTGTACTATACATTGTGATCACTGTGGCTGGTAGCACAGCCTTGAGAAAGTGCACGTGTTAGTACGAAATGTCGGCACACATTTTCTGAGTGTCACTGCTTTGGCACTCTGTAAGTGTTCCTTTTTTTAGCTTAAATAAAATTTTGCATGCAAATTTGTGGCATTAGTTGTTTCTTGGCTATTAACGTGGTGTGGTGTGGTGAGTAGCCTGGTATTGTATTGCCTAAGGCATTAGAAGTACCAGAGCAGCACCGTAGCACCATACTCAGAGCAGGTCTGTCTATCTTTTGCAGAGTCTTGGTACTATGACCAGTCCAGCCTACTTCACCACACTTGATCGTCAATGTGGGTTCTACCAAGTCTCCGTTGAGCAAGATTCTAGTCCATACACAGCTTTGCACAGTCACTTAGAAGTTTCCCAATTTACATGACTGCCTGTGGGACTTTGGAATGTCCAGCCTCATTCCAGCATGTTATAGAAGCAGTACTACATGGATTATCTTGAACATCTTGTCTAGTCTACTTGGATGATGTTACTGCCTTTAGTGGCACCAGTCTAGAACACCTCCAGTACTTCAAAGAAGTGTTTGAATGCTGTTGTGGGTTGAACAAATCAGGTCACACAGAAATCAACAAATTTGGTACCACATACCTAAACGGTATGATTTTTATTAAACAAACAAACAAAAAAAAAATTAAATACAAAAAAAATAACAGCTTACAGCAGCGAACTTACGATAATAAACAAACAAAATAAAACTTGAAAACAGCACAGCTTCCCTGCCAAGTGTCTAGCAGTGGAACATAATCTTGTGCAGTATAACAGAGAGCAGGAGGTCCTCACATGAACTCTCCCTAACAGCATCTAACCTGAAGATCTAGGCTGGCTTCTTTTAAAGAGTGGTGCTCCACCTCTTAGCTCAAAGCCCCACCTAATTATTAAGTTATTTCCAGGAAGTCTTCTTATTTCTTTGTACAATCAATTACAAAGAATACACATATATGAAAGGCATAATAAATAATCCATTATTATGACATCAACATAAACACCCTAATGCTCTATCAGATATTATTGCACATTTCTTGCACAGTGGGCTGCATTATAGACAACTCCTCCCCTTTTCTAAAGGTAACCTAGGAGCTGCAGCATATAAAAGAAGGGAGAAAGGTGCTGCTGACTTTCTATAGGAAACAGCACCTTGCAAGGACACCAGCACTGATCGGAGACATGATACTCCTGGGAGTTGTGTAAGTAGACCACATTTTAGTTCTTCTCTATTATCCTTTATTTTAGTTAATTTGCTATCTGTTTATCCTTTCCAAGAACAGGATATTCCAATCTGCACCTGTACATATCCTAAAGAAAACAACATTTAAACTGGCCTTGGCAATTTCTTCAGTTTGACTGTCAATCCCGGCTTGCTTTTTACATTGTGAAAGAACCTTGGCCTACCAAGTCTGTTTACAGACCTTTATTTACTTTCATTCTTTAACCCTGTACATTTAAGGGCAATACAGGGAAAAAGTGCTTATATTTAACTGGACCATGACGTAGAAGAGCAGAAATAGGAAGGGGATGAAAAATAGTTTAAATTGTAATACACAGTGCCAGATGGCCAGTCTGACTGCAGCATATTCTGACTGTTTTACACAGAAAAGGGGGAGGATTAGAAAGAGACAGGAAGACATAAAATGAAGGAGTAAAGTGTTGTTGCGCAACAGTCTTTGGAACAGATGTAGGAGAGAAGAAGAAAACGTCAGGTTCAGCTAAGCACTATTCACATGGGGGGGTTCAACTACCACATTTCTCCCTCTTTAAGAACAAACCAATAATTTGGTTTGAAGACCACATTCCCTTTTCCACAACATAAACCCAAGGAATGGGATGGGACTTCCACCCACCCTCACAGAAGTCCAACCCCAGGGCACCCTATAAACAAAAACAATAAATACAATTAACATCATTCATTGTCATACGTCATACTTTGCCCTGGGGTTGAAATAGGATACTGTATCCCATTCTAGGTTTAATTTCCTTAAGTACGATATCTAGAAAGGAAATCTGCATTTTTATGTTTGCTGCCTGGTCTATGCTTAATCTCAAAATAATAGGGCTATACCGCCAAGTACCAACAGAGAATGCGTGCATTTTTATCCTTCATCTGGTTAAGCCAGCATAAAGGGTTGTGATCCATAATTAAAGTAAAATAAGACCCCTATAGATAGAATTTCAATGTCTCTATAGCCCATTTAATTGCTAAACATTCCTTTTCTAGTGTAGCATACTTCTGTTCTCTGGGATATAGTTTCCGGCTGATGAATAAGATGGAGTGCTCTTCTCCATTGATATTTTGACACAATACAGCACCAAGACCAGTTTCTGAAGCATCTGTTTGTAATTCAAAAGGTTTATTAAAATCTGGAGATTGCAACACTGGTGCTGAACTCAGTATAGCTTTTATTGTCCTAAAAGCTAAATCACAAGCTGGTGACCACGGGATTTTATTTGGGACTTGTTTCTTAGTCAAGTCAGTCAATGGGGTTGCAATTGTGGCGAAATCAGGGATAAAGCATCTATAATAACTAGCTAAACCCAAAAAAGATCTAACTTGTTTTTTTTTGTTTCTGGGACTGCACATTGGGCTACTGCCTCCACCTTCTCTATTTCTGGACGTACTATTCCATTACCCAAGACGAAGCCCAAATAGCTTGTCTCATTCATGGCTAGGGTACACTTGGAAGGATTAATAGTTAAACCAGCTTTTTCAATGGTATATAAAACATTAGACAAATGGGTAAGATGTGTTGACCAGTCTGAACTGAAAATTACCACATCATCCAAATAAGCAGAACAATAGGAAGAGTGATCATTCAACAATTTATCCATATATCTTTGGAAGGTGGCAGGGGCCCCATGTAAACCAAATGGCATATAAGCAAACTGGTATAACCCCTTAGGAGTGCTAAAAGCTGTTTTTTCTTTAGACTGTTCTTCCAAAGGAATCTGCCAATAGTTCTTTGTGAGATCGAGAGTAGAGATGTATTTTGCCTGTCCAATGTGATCTATTATATCATCCACTCTAGGAATTGGATAGCTATCAAACTGAGATACTTGATTGAGTTTACGGAAATCGAGTCATAAATGGATAACCCCTTCTTTTTTAGGTACAATTACCATAGGGGATGACCATGGACTTCTAGAAGGTTCAATAATATTTAATTTCTGTAATTTTTCAATTTCCTGTACAACCTCAGACCTACTTCTTTCTGGCAATCGATATGCCTTTTGCCTTATTGGGACAGAATCAGTTTTAATCGTATGTACTACATCAATGGCTTTACCTGGGATAGTTGCGAAAACTTTTGTATAATGTAGTACATTTTCCAATTCTGCATGCTGCTGACCGGTTAAATTTGAGTTAATATGTACATCTCTAATAGTTTCCTCTGATTCAAGCCTTTTATAGGCAGAATCTAATTCAGTGTCTGAACTACTGGGCATAACATAAAGGTCAGCTTTAACATCAGAAGTAGGTCTCTCACTCCATTTCTTTAAGAGATTTGCATGATAAATAGGTGTACACTTTCGTCTCCCGGATATCTCAACTTGGTAAGTGACAGGACCAGTCTGGGAAACAATGGAGTAAGGTCCCTGCCATTTCATTAAAAGCGTATTGTCATTGGATGGCAATAATAACAGTACCTTTTCCCCTGAATGAAATTGTTTTTCCTGAGTTGTACTATCATAATAGCATTTCTGCTTAGTTTGGGCTACCATATTTTGTTCATGTGCCTTTTTTGTGTACTGCACTAGTCACTTTCTAAGATTAACCAAATAGTCTAGAATATTGGTATATTTCACTGTGGTCTCTCCCTCCCATGTTTCTTTAACTATGTCAAGAGGTCCCCGGGGGTTTCTTCCATACAGCAAACTGAATGGTGAAAATCCTGTTGATGCTTGTGGGACCTCTTGGTATGCAAACAGGAATAGGGGAAGATATTGATCCCACTTTTTACCTTCTTCATCCACAAATTTCCTAATCATACGTTTTAATGTCTGATTAAATCTTTCTGTAAGACCATCGGTTTGTGGATGGTAAGGGGTGGTTCGTAATGTAGTAATTCCTAAAGCTTTGTACAATTCAGTGAGTAGTGCAGCATTAAAATTTGTGCCATGGTCCATCAGGATCTCTTTAGGAATACCTATACGACTGCAGAATTCCACTACTTTTTCTGCTATTTTTGGGTCTGTAACTGTTCTCAAGGGAAAAGCTTCAGGATATTTGGTTGCAAAATCACAAAGGACAAGTATGAATCTATTACCCTTACTGCTTTTTACCAATGGTCCTACCACATCCATAGCTATTCTTTCAAAGGGTTGAGCTACAACTGGTAGGGGCATTAAGGGTACTTTGTCCCTGTGAGCTATCTGGCTGATTTGCTGACAGGAGGGACAACATCTACAATACTCAGCAACGTCCTCCTGTAGACCAGGCCAGAAGAATCGTTGCAGTAGTCTAGCAGAAGTTTGGTCTCATCCTGCATGTCCAGCACTAGGGATATCGTGTGCTAAAAATAGAAGATCTTTTCTAAATTTCTGCGGTACCAGCATTTGTTGTATCTGTTCTTGTGTTTTAGGATTTATACATATTCTATATAAAATTCCATTCTGTTGTACAACATATGGTGAACCCAAAGGTACTTGTTTGTTAAGCTATGAAAAGAAAGGGTTAAGTGTATTATCATTTTGCTGTTCAGTTTTAATATCTACAATATGATATTGAGGCATGACATCACCAGTCCCATTTTGTTTTTGTTTCCAGTCTTTCTGTAATAATTTATTTTCGGCCTTTGTTTTTCATGGCCCTTTACCCTCTTCAAACAAAGAATCATCAAAAGAAAATATAGGGTCCTGTTGTATTAGTTGTGACTGAGCCCTCGTGGTTACAGCTGATAAGGCAGTGTCATTTGAGGTTAAAAGGTCATTAAAGGCTGGAAAGTCCTGACCAATAATCAAAGGCACAGGTAAAGTGGGTACAACTCCTAATGTCATATCACATGTCTGTCCATTTATGCATACTTGTGTCTGTGCAGTTGGGTACTGATGCACATCACCATGGATACAGATTACACCAGTGGGTTTAGTACTTAATAACTTGTTATCTAGTAGGTCAGCCCGGATTAAGCTTTGTCGGCTCCCTGAGTCCACTAGCCCTTCTACTTGAGTTCCATTTACCATAGTCTTTATAAAAAAGTTCCCCAAGTTCATAGAAGCTAGGTATGCAGACTTTTTCTTTGGGCAGAAATGGGCTATGTGTCCCAGTCCATGGCAATAATGGCATCCTATGGTGGAGTCAGGTTTTTTGGATGCCATCTCCTGACCTTCCCCTCTAGTCTTAGCAATCCCTGTCCTAACTGATGAAACAATAGTTCTTACCATAGTGGTTGCTGATGTTGTAGTAGGAATGACACTTTCTGTTCTCCTATACCCTTTTTGTACCGGTTGTCATGCAGATAAGAAATCCTCGGCTAGGGTAATTGCAGCTTCAGCATTATCAGGATGGTGTTCCCTTACCCATAACTGGACATCCGCAGGCATAATCTGTACAAATTGCTCCAACACAAACTGCTCAATGATGGCTGGTACAGTCTTTCCCTCAGGTTGTAGTCATTTGTGACGCAAGTCATTCAATCTGGTATAGGTCTCCCGAGGTGGTACATGGGGTAAATGCTTTAAAGATCGAAACCTTTGTCTATATGTTTCTGTGTTGATGACATATCTTTTTAGTATCTCCTTCTTTACAGAGGCATAATCATTAGCAATCTGGATATCCATACAGGAGTATGCCAATTGAGCTTTGCCAGATAGATATGGGGCAAGTCTTACCACTCATTGGGTAGCAGGCCAATTACAAACCTGTGCTACACATTCAAATGTTGTAAGATATGCCTCTGTATCATCAGAGGGAGTCATTTTCATTAATTTTATATCTCTGGGATCTGTATGGGCCGCCCCTTGACCAGTCCCAATAAGTTGTAAGGCCTGTATTGTGTCAGCCCACCTCTGGTCTTGTTGCCTTCTTTCTTCCTCTCTTTCCCTCAGATCTACCTCTCTCTGGCATTCCATCTCCATCTGACGTATAGCTAACCAGCGGAGTAAATCCCTGAGGTCTTCAGGGGGTTCCAGCTGTTCTTCTTCTGGTCTCTTCACACCTGCCTCTTCCATCTTCTGTATGCTCTGTTTAACTTTAGGACAAATGGCAGCAGGTAATCCTTCAAGAAGTGGTTCACCAACAGCAGCCACTTGGGTTCTGGACAAAACCCCTGATAAGGCACCAGCTTCCTCGGGTTTATGTGCCATGTACCTGTTGAAAACCACTTGTGACCTGGATACAATGTGCAGTATCTTTACTGGAGTCCACCTATTCCTTATGGATCTCCAATCAACCCCACTTCTGGTACCAAATGTCATGGGTTGAACAAATCAGGTCACACAGAAATCAACAAATTTGGTACAACATACCTAAACGGTATGATATTTATTAAACAAACAAACAAACAAAAAAATTAAATACAAAAAAAAATAACAGCTTACAGCAGCGAACTTACGATAATAAACAAACAAAATAAAACTTGAAAACAGCACAGCTTCCCTGCCAAGTGTCTAGCAGTGGAACATAATCTTGTGCAGTATAACAGAGAGCAGGAGGTCCTCACATGAACTCTCCCTAACAGCATCTAACCTGAAGATCTAGGCTGGCTTCTTTTAAAGAGTGGTGCTCCACCTCTTAGCTCAAAGCCCCACCTAATTATTACATTATTTCCAGGAAGTCTTCTTATTTCTTTGTACAATCAATTACATAGCATACACATATATGAAAGGCATAACAAATAATCCATTATTATGACATCAACATAAACACCCTAATGCTCTATCAGATATTATTGCACATTTCTTGCTCAGTGGGCTGCATTATAGACAACTCCTCCCCTTTTCTAAAGGTAACCTAGGAGCTGCAGCATATAAAAGAAGGGAGAAAGGTGCTGCTGACTTTCTATAGGAGACAGCACCTTGCAAGGACACAAGCACTGATTGGAGACATGATACTCCTGGGAGTTGTGTAGGTAGACCACATTTTAGTTCTTCTCTATTATCCTGTATTTCAATTAATTTGCTATCTGTTTATCCTTTCCAAGAACAGGATATTCCAATCTGCACCTGTACATATCCTAAAGAAAACAACATTTAAACTGGCCTTGGTAATTTCTTAAGTTTGACTGTCAATCCCGGCTTGCTTTTTACATTGTGAAAGAACCTTGGCCTACCAAGTCTGTTTACAGACCTTTATTTAATTTCATTCTTTAACCCTGCACATTTAAGGGTGATACAGGGAAAAATTGCTTATATTTAACTGGACCATGATGTAGAAGAGCAGAAATAGGAAGGGGATGAAAAATAGTTTAAATTGCAATACACAGCGCCAGATGGACAGTCTGACAGCAGCATATTCTGACTGTTTTACACAGAAAAGGGGGGGATTAGAAAGAGACAGGAAGACATAAAATGAAGGAGTAAAGTGCTGTTGCGCAACAGTCTTTGGAACAGGTGAAGGAGAGAAGAAGAAAACGTCAGGTTCAGCTAAGCACTATTCACATGGGGGGGTTCAACTACCACAAATGCCTTTGATGAATCAAACTCAAGCTCCGCCCAGAGAAGTGTTGCTTCACACAGCCTCATATTCAACACTTGAAACACATTCTTAGTTCTCAAGGCATCTCTTCATACCCAAATAAGCTCTCCATAGTCAAAGACTATCCAAAGCCTACCAACCTTAAGGACATCAGAACTTTCCTACGCCTGTCCAGATATTACAGAAGCCAAGTTGCCAAATCCTGGATCACCTCTCTAACTTTTCCAGATCTTCCCTTAGGTCTTGTACCCCTTCTGCTGTGTCCACTGTCCCACAGAACTTGGTGTCATCCATAAATAGGCAAATCTTACCCTTAAAGTCTTCCCCAGTATCATTGATGAAGACATTGAAAAGCACCAGTCTGAGCACTGAGCCCTGTAGGACCCCACTAGTGACCTCCCTGGTACTTGGGAGCTCACCTCCTTTTACCATGCTCTGGGTCTTCCTCAGCCAGCTTTCTACCCACTCAGTCAACTTCTCACCATCCGCTAGACCTGCCAACTTCCTGATCAACCTCTTGTGGGGTATAGAACAAAGGCCTTGCCGAAGTCCAGGTAGAGGACGTCCACCACTTAGCCTCTGTCCACTGTTTTAGTGACCCAGTCAAGTCAAACAGATTTATTTGACATGCTGTCCCTCAATAAACTCATGTTGCCACTCATCCTGGAAGCCATTCTCTTCTACATAATCTACTAACCTTTCCTGAAATAGGGTCTCCATGAGCTTGCACATGATTTAGGTCAGACTGTAATTCCCCAGGTTATCCCTGGGACCACTCTTATGGAGCGACACTACATGTGCTGTTCTCCAGTCCTACAGTACCACACCTGACTCCACTGAACTATTGAACAAGTCAGCCAAGGGACCTGCAAGCTCCTGTGCTGGCTTCCTCAGCACCCTTGGCTGTATATCATCTGGGCTTGGGGATTTATCCTCCATTAATGCTAGCAACCCTTTCCTCACCCTATCCACCTATATCAAAACATCCATGCACCCTCCCTCCCATCTTATCTCCTTCCACCTAGTGGCACATGTCCATCTCTCTCCTCGGTGAAGGCCAAACAGAAGTACTAATTCAGCACTTCTGCTTTGTCCCCATTCTCCTCTACCTACCCTTCCCATTTCCTGAGCCTAACAATTCCATCTTTCTTGTCCCTTTCCTCACTAATATAGCAAAAAAGGCTTTTCCCCCCTTTTATAATTCCCTCCACTAGCTGCAGTTCCTTCTGAGCTTTAGCCCCCCCCCACCCAGACTACCCATCCTGCTACACTAGCCATCTTCAGGTAGTCCTCCCTGTCTTCCTCCCTCTGGGTCATCCTGAATATCTTGTAGGCTGACCTCTTGTCCCTTACTGCCTGGGTAACCTCTGTGTTCAAGGTTTTCTCTTTGAGCCTAATGCACACCCTAGTGGCTATCATTATTCCCTCCCTGATGATGGACCACCTTTGGTCCACCCTCAGATCCCCTTGGATGCTTGCTAGATGACTCCTTAGCAGCTCACCCATCTTCCTGAAGTTTGTCTTTCTAAAATCCAGTATTCTAGTTTTAGTAGGGGCCATTTTCATGCCCGTGTCCATCTGGAACACCACTGTGTAATGGTTACTCCCACCCTGGGGCTCCCCATCCTTGATATCCTGGACATGGTACCTGTTTGTCAACACTAGATCAAGGATTTCCCCCTCTCTGGTGGTTCTGTGATGCCCTGTGTCAGGAACCCACTTTGCAGTGCATCTAGGATCACCTGACTCCTACTGCAGGTTGTGGGTTGCACCCTCCAATCCACCATGGGAAGGTTAAAGTCTCCTACTATTACCACCTCTCCCTTTCATGCAGCAGTCTATTTGGGAGTTCAGTTCCCTGTCTCTTTCCTCCTCCTGGTCAGGTTGTCTGTAAATCACTTCCTCCCTGTGTTTAACAGCAATTGAATCCACATTGCCTCTTCATCCCCACTTCTGACTCCTCCCTCATACAATTTATGCCCGTCTTGATGTAAACCACAACCCCTCCCCCTTTTCCTACCTCCCTATCCCTCCTGTATAATTTAAACCCAGGGATTGAGAGGTCACAGTCATGGTTAGGTGTGGCCCATGTCTCTGTGACTACCACAATGTCCACTCCTGTCTGCCTGCCAATGCCTGCAAGTCATCCATCTTGTTTCCCAAGACTTCATGCATTCAAGGACACCACTTTCCACCTAGGACAGCAAAGCAGCTCCCATAGCAAATGATCTCCTCAACACAGTTATTTACCATCATAGTACCCCCTCCTACCTGCATTCAGACAGAGGCACTAACTGTCTTTGTACTATTGTTCCATAGACTTGAAGAATTCCTGACATAGAAAAGATGGAATCCCATCAAAACAGTGACTGTGGAACCACCACCCATGAAGAGGGCGATGGAACCACAGCACCAACACTTTAGGGCAACCAGCGGTTCTCCCCATCCCAAGGAATGCCCTCCCGGTTAGTGTATAAAATAGTGGGGGGTGTGGGGGGCAAAGCCCCCCAGAAATGGGAATGTGGGGGGCAAAGCTCCCTGCTAGAAAAGACTTATTTCCACATCCGTCACACTGCAGGATCTGCGCCCTCTTCATGGGTCGTGATTCCGAAGTCACCTTTATGACATGGAACCAGAAAAGACTCACATAATGAGCTATCACCCACAATGCAAATGACAAAGTAAAATAATGATGTCTTCCATTCAAACACACTCTTCAAATACCTGGATAAAATGTACAATACTTGGGACCGCTTTGGTCCTTTTGTTCAATTTGTCTACAACACTAGCCCTTGTGTTGACAGTACAGAGCATACCCCATTCTTCTTGGTCCATGGACGCCATCCAAGAACTCCACTGGACATGGATTTCTCACTGCTACAGGTTGCAAAATCAGCATCTTCAAACATCATACCTATGTTGGAATAGCTTGAACTTGCCAGATATGTTGTAGTAACCACATTGGGATAGAGAAAATCTGCCATGCAGAGAACAACAGCAACCAACTCAAGAACCATCATTTTCTGTGGGGGAACACTGTCTACTTGTCTTGACCTGTTTCAGTTCCAGGTGCCACAAACAGAAACAGAATTTGCAAGCAGAAAAGGATGACATGGCCCACCCAGTCTGCCCATATGGTCCCTGCCTAGTCTGTCTCCGTAGACCCTAACTAGTCTCAGGTGACTCTCCATCCCTCCCTTCTTCCTGTCCATTTCCTAATATTCCCCTATGTCTATCCCATGTGTGCTTGAAACCAGTTTCTGTTTTTGCCTCCACCACCTCTGTTGGCAGCCTATTCCAGGCATCCACCAATCTTTCAGTGAAGTAGTACTTCCTCACATCTCTCCTAAGCTAACCCCCCAGCTTCATTGTATGCCCTCTGGTTCTGGTGCTCTTCCTCATTTGAAAGAGACTCCCCTACTACACACCTTTCACCCTCATGAGATACTTGTAGTTCTCTATCGTAGCCCCATTTGCTCTCCTGTCTTCCAGGGTGTGCATGTTGAGATCCCTCAGTTTCTCCTCATAGGGCTTTTGGTACAACCCTGCACCATTTTAGTTATCCTACTCTGGACTGCACCCACCCTGTCTATGGCCTGTCAGAAGTGGGTCCTCCAGAACTAAACACAATACTCCAGGTGGTGTCTCAGTCCAGTGAGTGATACAGTGGCAACACCACCTCCCTCCTCCTGCTAGAGATAACCCTCCCTATGTATCCCAGCATCCCACTGCTTTGCCACACTTACCTGCCACTTTGAGGTCATCAGTTGGGATAACCCCAAGGTCCCATTCCTGCTTAGTGACAGTACTGCCCCCCCCCCAATCCTATACTTAGTTCTTGGGTTTCTATGCCTTAGGTGCATGATTTTGTGCTTTTTGGCATTGTGCCCAACTGCCATGCTCTTGACTACTCCTCAAGTTTCTCAAGATCCCTACACATTCTTTCCACCCTGCCTTATTGTACACCCCATTACAGATTTTAGTATAATTCTTGAAAAAGGCATACCTTCCTTTCCAATTCATCTGCATTGTCACTTATGAAGACATTGAAGAGGGTCGCTCCAAGTACTGAGTCCTGTAGCACCCCACTGGTCATTCTCCTGTCATTAGAGTAAATACCATCAACCACCACTCTCTGTTACCTATCCATTAACCAGTTTCTAACCCAATTACATACTAACATACTAAAATGCCAGCAGAATAGGCCTAACGGTCTCTCGAGTCTGTTCGATTTTCAGCACCCGCACTGAGGGCCGATTTTGGTGTCCTCCCTCCCCCATGGGTTATACTGTCCCCAGTCCCAGATGTTCCACCTGTATTGGGCCTGGTCAGATTTACCCTCCCCTGTACCTGTCCCATCCCCTCTTAAACCCGCCCACAGTCTCCACCTCTACCAGCTCCCTGGGCAGTGCATTCCATGGCTCCATCACCCTTTCAGTGAAATAACATCTCTTCCTCTCCCACTCTGAGCCTGTCCCCTTCCAGCTTACACCCATGACCTCTTGTTGCCCCACCCTCCTTCCTTTTGAGCACCATGACTGGGCCTCCTTTATTGATCCCTTTCATTTATTTAAAGACCTCTATCATGTCCCCCCGTCCCTCCTCTCCTCCAGGGTGTGCATGTTGAGCTCCTTGAGCCTCTCCTCATGGGTCCTCTCCCCCAGGCCCCAGATTATTTTGGTTGCCCTCTTTTGGACCCTCTCTAGGAGTGTAATGTCCCTTTTTAAATGTGGTCTCCAAAACTGTACACAATACTTGAGGTGTGGCCTAACCAAGCAGTTGTACAGTGGAAGGATCACTTCCGCCTTTCTGGAGGTAATCCCCCTGGCAATGCATCCCAGCACCCAATTTGCCTTTGCTGCTGCCCTCCTACAGGTCTCTGAGTTGTTCATTTTGACATCTACCACTACTTCCAGGTCCCTCTCACCCTCTGTGACTTGAATCATGTCTCCTTCCAGGGTATACACCAGGCCTGGATTTCTGACTCCCAGGTGCAGAACCTTGCACTTCCCCGCATTAAATTTTAGTTTCCATTTTCCCGACCACCTTTCCAGAGCCTCCAGGTCCTCCTGCAAAGCCACCCTCCCCTCCTCTCCATCCACCACTGCACCTAGCTTTGAGTCATTTGCAAAGAGACTCATCTCACTCCTGATCCCCCTCCTGATGTCTGAGATATAGATGTTGAACAGGAGTGTCCCTAGCACTGACCCTTGGGGAACCTCTCTAGTAACCCACCTTGGGGATGAGGCTAACCCTCCAACCACCACCCTCTGAGTATGCTCAGAGAGCCAATTTCCTATCCATCTTAACAACTGTCTCCCTACCCCCATTTCCTTCAGCTTAGCCAGCAGGCCACTGTGGGGTACCAAATCAAACGCCTTGCTAAAGTCCAGAAAGAGGACATCCACTGGCCTACCCTGGTCCAGGGCCCTCATCATCCAGTCATAGAACTCAACAAGGTTTGTCTGGCATGATCTTCCCATGACAAAGCCATGCTGCCTATCGTCCAAGGACCCAGTTTGCTCCAGTAACCCCCTAGCCTTTCCTTGACAATGCCCTCCATCACTTTGCCGACCACCGATGTCAGGCTAACAGGCCTGTAATTTCCCGCCTCCTCTCTTGATACCCCCTTGTGGATCGGCATGACATGGGCTACCCTCCAGTCTTGGGGCACCCACCCAGTCCTCAGAGAGATATTGAAAAGCTCATCTAGAGGGACTGCCAGGACATCCGCCAGTTCCCTCAGCACCCTGGGATGCATCTCATCTGGACCAGGTGCTTTCACCACTTTGGATTACACCCCTAGGCAGCTCAATTTCTTAATCGGTCTCCTGTGTGGCACAGTGTCGAAGGCCTTGCTAAAGTCCAAATAGGCCACTGCCCTTCCCTGATCTATTTCGCTGGTCATCCAGTCAAAGAACTCAATCATATTTGTCTGGCATGACCTCTCCCTGTGAATCCATGCTGCCTTTAGTCTTGCAGTCCATTGGATTCAAGATACTCCACCAACATTTCTTTTAACATTGTTTCCATTAATATATCCACCCCTGAGGTGAGGCTCATTAGCCTATAGGTAGTAGCTTCTTCCCTGCTGCCACCCTTATGTAGAGGGACCATGTCTGCTCTCCTCCAGTCCCCCAGAACCATTACCTGATTCTGGTGAGCTGTTAAATAAGGCCATCAGAAGAGCAGCTAACACCTCCTTGAGTTCTTTCAGTACCCATGGGTGTACCCACCCAGTTCCATAGCCCTGTCCACTTTCAGAGCTGTAAGTCCCTTCAGGACTCTTTCCTCGGAAGATGGACTTGAGTCCACCTTCCTTCCCTCTTTGTTCCTGCTGATCATCAGTGATCCATCCCCCAATCACTCCAGTGTGAAGACTGAGCAGAAATACCTGTTCGGGATGTCTGCTTTTTTTATGGTCCTTTTCTGCTGTCTCAATCTGCTGCCCTCTTTATCCTCACTGTATCTCCCCTTGTTTTCCTCTTCTCACTTATGTACCTGAAGAAAGTCTTACCTACCTTTGCTACCCCCTTGGCTATCCTTTCCTCTGTCTGCACCTTTGCCCCCTCACTGCCTTACCTGTGTCCCTCTGTTTTACCTCATATACAGCCCTGTCTTCTTCCCTCTGTGTTTCCTTATGCCTCCTGCATGCCATCCCTTTTTCCTCCCCCACTATGGCTACTTCCGTGGAGTACCATAGCAGTCTATTTTTCCTTTTGCTTTTATTTACTTCCTTCATGCAATGGCTGGTTGTAGTAATTATGCCCTTCCTTATTTTTCCCCACTGTTCCTCTGCCCCTCCTTGGCATTCTTCTGCCACCATGCAGTTTCTGAGGTAGTTTCCAATTTCTTTAAAAATCCACCTTCCAAAAGTCCAGGACCCACATCCTTGTGTGGTTTACCTCTGCTCCTGTCTTCATGTTAAACCAAACTGTATGGTGATCACTGGTACCTAGGGGACTGCCCACTGTGACATCTGTAATGCTGTTCCTGTTTGTAAGTACCAGGCCCAGTCTGCCCCATGTCTAGTGGGTTAATTGACTAGTTGCCTGAGAAAGGCCCCTTGTAGGGAGTCAAGGATGACTCCAATCCACATCTGGCAGATTGAAGTCACTAACTAGCAGTGCCTTCCTCTTATTTGCCATTCTGATGATGTCCTTCTTCAAGTGCCTTATCCAACTCTTTTCCCTGCACTGGAGGTCAGTGTACCACCCCTGTATGGTTATCAGCCCCAGAACCTATCTGCAGGATGACCCACAGCACCTCTAGTCCTTCCTTTTCCTCTGGGTGTCTCTGCACATCTGTAGCCTTGATTCCTTTCCTGACATACAGTACAACCTCTCCTCCCCTCCCCTCCTCCCTTCCCGGTATCTCATGAACAAAGAGTAGCTTCCTATGGCCACATCCCAGTCATGGCTACCAGTGTGCACTGACTCCATTATGGCCACCAAATTCAGGCTTTCCTCTTCCATGATGGTGTCCAGTTCTGGAGTTTCATTTCCCAGACTCCTTGCATTGGCACACATGGCTCTCCATACCTTACTCCCCTCTGCCAACATCCCTGCTTCCCCCCTCCTGCCTGTATGGTTTCCTGAAGCTCCCCTGACCCTCCCTTCCCTTGTTACCCTCTCCATTACCCATCTCATATACTCCTCTTTCCTTGCTGTCCTGCTATATACCCTCCTTGTCCACCACCTTGTCTCCACCCCGTCTTTCTGCACTCCTGCCCTTTCAGAGCTTCACCCCTTGGGCCCTCCCTCCTTGTTTCTTCATCATCTGGGTGAGGTAATCTTTGCCTTCTTTGATATTACAGACCCCCCCCCTCCCTGCTAATTTAAATGTTCATCCAAATAGCACTTAAACCTCCCACTAAGGACTGTGGTCACCCTCCTGAAAGGATGGAGGCCATCTCTCCTTTAATGGCCCATATCCTCACAGGCTGGTATCCAGTCTACAATGTAGCTGTAGCCCTCCTCTGTGCATTATACCTTCAACCAGTTATTAAAAGATGTGGTACAGAGTGCCCTTTCATCTCCTCAGCTGTACTTAGGTAGCACCTCGGCTAATGCCACCATGCATAGTCCCTGCTTTAGGCCCCTCCCCAGCTCCCTGAAATTACCCTGCATTACCCCTACTCTATTCTTTGCCATGTCATTTGTCCCTAGGTGTACAATGACATCAAACTTCCTCCCATCTCCTGATGCCCTAGCAGTCTTCTGGATCTGCTCTCCATCCTTCCAAGCTGAAGCACCAGGGAGGCACTTCACCTCCCTCTCCCTTCCTCTCCCTGATCCTAGGTCTATCCCCCTGACAATAGAGTCTCCCACCAGTACCTACTTCCTCCTTGACTGGGGGCCTTTTCTTCCCTCCTTGGGGCCTCTCCCTCTGAGGACCCCCACTTCCTCCCTTCCCACTGCTGCAGGTGTCCCCTACCAGCTGCCCCGTCCTGCCAGTACAATGAAGGAATGGTGCAGTGGTGCAGGCTGAGGAATGTGTTTCCTTACTGTCACCCCCACCCTCCCAGAGCCCACCAAGGCCCAACTGCTTGGCCTCTGCCTAGGCATCCTCTGGGGATGCAGAAGCAGACTTGCTGGCCCCTGGATGTGGCAGAAGGTTCTCTTTGCCCTTGCATATTCAGCCCAGAGTTCAGCAGTCTGTTTCCACAACCCAGAGAGGTGAGTACAAATGGGGAAGCACCTCAGTCTCCAGAATGTGTCCCAAAAGACTACAGCTCCACACCAGTTGCACTGCACTACTCCCATGCTATTTCTTTTCTTAAACTTTTTGTCTATTGTCTGTTTTGTCTGTTGAACCTTTTCTTTACCTTCTTACCTTCTTTCTATATCCTTTGACTTCCCAACTCATCCATTACCTGTTTGAAATATATTTGTTACCCTACCCTAGATAGGGTATCCCCTACTTTCCCTTTTCAACCCTTCTAGCAGTTGCTGCCTTCCTGATGTTCATTACTTCCTACCCCCAGTTGTTACCCCACTATGTGTACCTACTTAACCTTAAGCTGCCTATTCCAGTATATCTGTATACAGTACTGTGTTAACCCCTACCTTGGTCAGGTGTTTCTCCTACAGGCTCCTGTGGACTGCGGACTATCTGTGGACACCTTAAGAGGGATGTTCCACTCCTGCACTGTCTCACTCATGTGCTTGGACACAAACATGATGGGATACTCAGGCATGGGAGTCTGTCACACTGCTCTTGTTAGAAGGCACTAAGCCTCTGACATTTCCACAACCCAATCACACACTTGATGCACACAGTTTTCTTCATCTACTCACACACAATATTAGTTTCCTGAGTTAGGTTCCCCACACTACCTGTTAAAAATGTAAAGACAAGTCTCAAAGTGCCCCAAATACCTACTAAAATCTCTTTCCTATCCACTTACACTGTTACTTTAAGTCTGGAGAAAATAGCTGACATAGAAATTGCTCTGTCATTGGACTGGTCCATTCTACACTGCGGAAAAGCTTTCTCCAGTTCATGTCCCTTTGTGATGTAAGCCAGAGGGAAAGCTTGTGCTTAACAAAGTCCACAGCAATTGTCTGAAGCACAGGTGCCTGATCAACACCCTTCCAGATGACTCCAGTCATCCCAGCACTGAAGCTGCACTTGAGCCTGCCACCTTCTTGGAATCAGAAACACCTCCAGAAAACTTGTAACTAGTTTCTTCAGATCCTCACTCTCCTGACTCTCTCCAGCTGGATTTTGTTGCACCTAAGAAACACTCAGAGGAACTTCCTGGGAATTCTTAGGCCTCTTCTTCACAGGACTCTCTTGTACACATCCCTGTGTAACAGATCAACAACATTCTTTTAAAGATGTTTGTCAGTGGATCCTGGCTTTAGAGTCAAATGATTTGCAGAACCCATGGGTTGCTTTTGTGAGCCTTACTCCATCTTCTCAGAAACTAGTTCCGGCAACTCATAATCCATTCCTACTGACTGGGTCAGTTGACACAAGTCATGAACTTTTATGCACTGAACTCAGTATTTTTTAGGACTGTAAAGATTTTATTGCCCATGGTATTCCTCACTGTCTGTGCTAAATTGTTCTTCTGCAGTAAATGTCCTAATGTATCTGTTTCCATACATACATTTTTACGGCTGCAGGGGCAGAGCCCTACAGATGTCTGCTATCACTAAGGGGAAAAACAGCACTTCAGACTCCCACCAAAACAGAATTTGGGAGTTGAACCATGATCCTTCCACTACTGAAATCACTCCACTAAGGGAGGGGGAGGGGGGAGAAAGAGTTCCTTTCCTACATGCAGCATTCTCATGCCAGCTCAAATTACAATCAATGTATATGCTCAGTGTAAACAGCACAGGCAGCTTGTTTGTGTCTTAAAGAACACCTAAACCCTCTTTTTTCACATTTTGTTTTCTAAACAATGCCCTGTTTGGCAGGGATGCAGTGCTCCAACACTTCTTAAAGTCTTCAATGATGTGGTTTTTTTTAATGGAGTTCTCCAGGCAGCAGTCTTAAACCAGCAACTGAACAGTTTTTGAAGCACAGCTGTATGGGAACTTTGTTTTATAGCTTCTCTGCTGAATTTCTTCACAGACTTTATTGGAGCACAAGGTGATTCGACATCAGGTTTCAGCTTGTGGCCGGCCCGGTGGCACTGAGGGTTGAGGTGCTGGATGCCACACCTTGCACCATGCTGGCGACCCGGGTTCAGGAATGAGCCCGGGTCATCAGGGGCTGGCAGAGGAGGACTAGGATCAAGCATCCGTTGACTGCTCTCCTTGTTCTGGGGTGGGTTGGGAAACACCATCACACAGTAGTGACCTCTGGGGACACCTGAAGGTACTGCCAGCATGATGGAAGCTGGGGGGGAGTGCGGTGGACATTGGCACACTGTGCCTGATGTCATTACATGTCTGCATTAATGAGGGACAAAAATCAGAGGAAAATGTCTGGGCGTGACCATGCAGCTTGATGGCTGCGCTCTGCTCTGCCTGGAGGACTTGCGAGGAGTCATGTTGGGGAGGATCTGGGGCTGTCCTGGCTAGGAGTGGCAGAGGGGACCCTCCGGTGAGACAGCATGACGGTCGTCCCAGACCCTCCTGGGTGCGGTATGAGCCACCCAGCTCTCTGGGTGGGCAGGGCCGGCGCCTGGATGCCCCAAGTCAGTCTCACTGTAGAAAGGCGACAACTATGGAAGTGATAAAAAAAAAGATTTCGGCTTGTGGCAGTGGGGTCACTGGGTTGGAACAGGCAGACAGACATTATGATGATTCTTCAATTGAGTAAAACAGGCAGTCTAATTTTTTAGTAAATCTGTTTGTTTGCTAAGTTAAAGTTACTTTCCCTATTAAGGTAAGATCACATAACCCTCTGTCCAGTTTTTGTATTGACAGTCATGTGGAAAAACATGGGTGGTTACACTTTATTTGCATTTGTAAGGAGTTTATTTGGAAATACTGCTTGACTGATTATAAAGTGATGGTTTTATTGATGCCTGTGTCTAATAGCTATCTTCCCTCTGGGACGTGCAAGGTACTGTAAGCACCAATGGTGCTGGTGGGTGAGGGGTTGAGAATGGGGTGAGGCTTCAGTTCAGTTTTCTTCTTTTAGCCAGTGTCTCCTATATTTAGTACTATAAGTAAACATGTAAACAGTAAGATAGAGTAACTATGATATTAAACTGGGATTACGCCTAGCTGATACCTGCCCAATGGTGGTGCCCAATTATGGACTTGTGATAGCATGGACCCTGGAGTTGAATGCACTGCTCTGCTTTGACTTGTTATTTTGTCTTCTATATATCTATTTGTATAATATATTTCTGTTTGTTTTAAATGAAGCATTTGGTTGACATGGTAATGCTATGTATGTTTTGCTGCCCAAACAAGCAAGCATAAGTCAATGCCAAACACATTTGCTTTCATGCTGTTACAAGTTATAACAACAGTATTTGGAGGCTGTAGACAGGCCTTGGTTACCCCCCATGAGCCATGGTTTCATAGACTTTGGGTTCCACTGGGCTAAGGAGTATAGGCCCCCATATTCAGAGCTGGCCATGTGCGGTCCGTGGCAGTTTGCCCACAGCCTGCCTGGGGAAGGATATTCAGACAATTAGCTCACTGTAACAGGTGCATGCAAACTGTCTAAATATGGGGCCATGTCGGTACAATGCATAGTGACTATGTGCTATGCTAACAAAGGCCCAGATTAAATATGACTGACAGGAGTGCAATTGAGGCAGTGTGGATCAAATGGGATAGTGGCAGGGCTCCTGTGGGCCATATTTAGCCCTAACATGCTAATGACCCCTTTGGGCATGGAAGGCACTATGGCCCATTTGCATGGCCATTATCAGCCCATTAACATGTGTGCATGCCCCCACCCTTCTGTAGCTGTCTTACATATTCCTTGTGGTCTAGTGGTTCCACCACCCCCTATTTGCCTGTATTTTAGCTGTCTCAAATATTCCTGGTGGTGTAGTGGTTCCTGTACCCCCTGACTGACTGTCCTGTAGCTGTCTTGAATATTCCTGCTAGTCTAGTGGTCTCCCACCCCCGATCACCAGTTCTGTAACTGTCACGAATATTCCTGGTGGTGTAGTGGTTCCTGCACCCCAACTGACCATCCTGCAGCTGTCTTGAATATTCCTGGTAGTCTAGTGGTTTCTCTCCCCCCTCCTGTAAGGGCATCTAATCCTTTGTCAACCTGTCTGCTTAGGACCCTCTTCCCCACAACCCCCCCCAGGTCACCTAACCCAAAGTATAACAATAGTGACAGTGACCTGCACAGCCCTCTGCTCACCACCTTGGCTGGCCGCCGTCTGACTGTTGGTGAGCAATAATGAGTACAGCAGGAACAGGTGTTTGTACAATACTTGTGATTACTCAGAGACCATCAGATGGAAACCAGTTGAGGTGGTGAGTAGAGGGCTGTGCCAGTCATCACTATTGCTGTAGTTTGCATTATGTGACCAGGGCTGGGGGATGCCTGAGAGGGTGAGTTAGGAGAGGGTCAGATGCCCTTATTGGGGGGATCACTAGACCACCAGGAATATACCAGACAGCTACAAGACGGGTGATCTGGATGCTTTTACAATGTATTTTCCCAGGATAGATCAGCTTACATGCAACATCTGCTTTACAGTGGGGTTCTGCTGCAGGGTCCTGCTTTTTTAGTTTTACAGTGTATTTACTCAGGATAGCCCAGATGAATTGCGATATCTTATTTGCAGTGGGGTTCTGTTTAACCCAGTTTTTACACTGTATTTACCCAGGATAGTACACTGAGATGCAAGATCTTTTTTTTCAGTGGAGTCCTCCTTTTACCCATTTTATTAGGCTTTTACCCAGGATGGCCCAAGTGAGAGGGAGTTTCTCATTTTCAGAGGAGTCCAGCTTTTACTATGTATTTTTTCCAGGACAGAGCAGTATAGTGGACTTATTTATTTAATTAACATATTTAATGTGGTAAAGCAGTAGTGCATGTTTAAATGTCTTCTCCATGAAGGATTAGTAACTTAATAACCTGGCAGTGATAACTTTGTTCTCGTCTTGAAGTTGGTACTTTTTGTTCATGTGAAAGATGGATCTGCAATCTAGGGACTGTCCTGCAGAAAGCCTCTAACTCAGCAAGTGGCTAGCTGTACCTGTGCGACTGGATGTGCAGCTGGTACTATGTGGAGTGCGAGCGGGGAGTAGAAAACTAGTCATGCCATGTGAGCCTGTGAGGGATTAATTCTCACAAGCTGGGAGTCAGGACTTGACCGGGGACTGAGTGAGTTAGTTGGTCAGTGCCAACAAAACAATATGAATTAATAACCAGCTTGGCTTTATCATGAAAGACACAGTGAGATAAGTGTGCTGTTTTGTATTAATAATTTTGTTTGTATTGAATGGCTTTATCTGAAGGTGAGGGGCTGAGTTGGGCTGCGTCCAGCGATCTGAGTGATCTCTCTTTCCCCCCAGCTTGACCTTCATGTCAGCCTCCCACCCCTCTGCTGTGAGTGAATATGGAACCCATGAAGTGAAGTCTACATGCAACTGATGGTGAATGGCAATTTTTCAACATTAAAGCTTGTGGTGCATTCAGATGAGGCATTAGATCATTTGCATTTTTTAACTTTGATGTCTGAGATGACTTCTGAGTGGGTGTTTAAGGTGGAATGAGTCTACCACTGGCATTGCCCCTGCCCTTGCCATGTGACTTGGCTGTGTACATGCCATGGGACATGCTTGGCATGAGGTCATCATCTGTTACAGTTGACTGTTCACCCTGTAGGTTGGCTGTCATGTGTAGGTTGTGCTGGAGTGCTTGATGGTGTTGTGGCTCCAGTGTATGACATATGGGAATTTGGGGGTTGGCTGCCATGTACTAGATATGAATGGGAAATATCATCCTGCTATAGAGCAGTGATAATCATGGTCATGACATTGTCCAAGGTCTCACACAGGTTGTGGAACCCTTGCTGCATGTCAAGTCTGTAGGCTGTGATGTCACTGTATATGCCCTATATTTCTTGAAGCTGTCCCTGCTGAGCCTTACCTTCACTGCTCCAACTGTCTCAGTTTAGGGTACATGCAGATAAATCATTCATGACCTTATATACATCCCGTGTCGATGTTGGTCCTTGAGGTACCCTCCAGTGGGTCCTGGTTCCATTCTCTGGCATGGATGGTCTGTGTAAGTGTCTGCTGTGTGACAGACACATGCACCTCCAGACTGGTGTTTTGTGTACCCTTCTCACTGCCTTGTATGTCTGATTGGGTGGTGCACTGTGGGAGGGGGCAGAGTCTTCTGTTCAGGTTACAAGGTAACAAGTGCAATGCCTGCTGTAGTGATAGCTGACTATACTCAAGAGAAGTGATATATAGTCAGGTGTTTGAAGGGTGGCTGGAGTGTTTTTTTTTTTTTTTTTTTCTTTCATTTTGACAATTTTTTTTAACTCATTACCTCCTGGGTGGCCATTTTGTGTCAGGTAAACAATGGATAATTCGGACTTCATATGGAGCTATTGGAGGTAACTAGTTAAGAAAATAAAAAGTAGTTATTTTGATAGTGATATTGGTTGTTTGTAACAAGTCAAAGAAGGGTTTAAAAGCAGCCAAATAGTGTCAAAATGACACTAAAAATGCACCAGAATGCATCTAAAACCTGATAGCTTCTGGGGGCCTAGGTGCCCTCAGACCCCTGGCCTGTGGAGGGTTGAGGACATCATAGTTCATAGAGATCCCACACTTCTAAATTTAGCACTACACCACTGCCTGTTGGTCAAAATTGAGTTTGTAGTGAGACTGCATTGCTCCAGCAAAGATTCAAATTACACTTCTCTCTCTCTCTCTCTGTCTCTCTGTCTCCCAAGAGAGAGTGTGTGTGTGTGTGTGTGTCAGTGTACAACTTTCACGACCGATCTAAGACTGAATGATAAACAGCTCCACCATTCCTCCTCCCTCTCTTTCTCGCTCTCTTTCTCTCTTAGGACACCTAAACCTTCTTTTTATACATTTTTATCTAAACAATGCCCTGTTGGTCAAAACTGAGTTTATATTGAGACTGCATTTTTCCAGCAGAGATTCAAATTATCCTTCTCTCTCCCAAGTGTGTGTGTGTGTGTGTGTGTGTGTGTGTGTGTGTGTGTGTGTGTGTGTGTGTAATGATTTACTGCTGTCTGTAGGGTTTGTTAACCCTTTCAGGACCAATCTAAGACTGAATGATAAACAGAGCTCCACCATTCCTCCTTCCTGTCTCTCGCTACAGGATCAAGACTTATACAGAGTAATGATAAAAAATGAAACTCAACAAACATAACTTACTTGACTTTCTTGTCAACTTAAACTTTGAAATTATTTCCCAGCCTTTTACAAATAAAGCTTACTATGTGCATTGAATGGAGGCTGATGGCTTGGATAAAAAAAAAAATTGTGTATTTCTGTAATCACTGCCTGAAACCTACAGAATAAGTATGTAATGTTTATCACTGCTGGGCTTGATGGAGTGCATAATACTTACATGGCACAGGTACTTGATTTGTTTTATTAGTTTCATTTGCTCCTCAAGACCACATCTCTTTACCCCTTCCCCAACAGCCACCACACACATCTGTATCTAAACTTGCTCTGTAAACCAACAGCACAAGTGCAAAACTGTAACAGCTGTGTGCCTTATCTATTTGTATCACATAACCTGTCATACATAGAAATGTAACCCTCCCTCCCCGTGTCTAGGGGTATGGATGGAATATGTCCATGGGGAGGGGTGCCCACAGCAGCAGAAACACTTCCAGTGGCCATGTTCTCTAGGTCCAGATGTCACACACAGGGTCCCTTTTCCTCACTGGTGCTGGATCAAAGCAACAGGTTAATGCATATTAAACAGTTCCTTTCAATAACAGAATGTCCACATAGAACTTGAAGAGACAACAGGGATCCTAAATTCACTAACTCTATACACACATAGCTCCTGGGGGGCATCAGTTAATTCATGGGGAACACATTCAGCTTTCACATGGACAGTATGGCCATACTAGCAGCTTTTACCTGAACTGAGGAGGTCGGACAGTCTTTAGAGCAGTATAAATTCAGGATCTCTATGGTCACAAAAGTCTGAAGGCAGCACATGTCCCAAAACAGTTCACAGTGCCTAACAGCCCATTATTCTTCACAGGCACCCAAACTCTCAACAATCCCCATCTCTCGCTCTCCCTGCATTGGTTCAGTGGGTCCCCCTTGGAACATGCAATCCTGGTGGTTTGGGGAGCTGCAGGTTCCTGCATGACGCCTGCATCCTTTCCCAAAACAGACAGTAACTGTCCCAGAATTGAGAAGGTGGACCAGTCCCACAGAGCTCTAAGGCAACTCACTCTCTGGATATTACACTCCCTGCCACATTCTTGCTCACTGGATCCCTACATGAATTGGTGCAGGCTGCCAGGGCACTCTGCAACTTACAGCTGCAGGCTCCCCTCTTGACTTTAGCTGCCCTCCAAGATACTGTGCAGCTCGTGGCTACTGACTCCCACTTCTTCCTCTGTGTCCCCCCAAGTGCCACTGGCCGGGGGCCGGAATTGGCAATCTGCCCCGCCCGGCCCTGACTCATTCCCCTTCCTTGCCACTCACCCCCTCCCAACTAAACTGCTGAGTTTTATCCACCACCCATGCACCTGTGTTGACCTTCTGACTCACAGGAGGCTCCAGTCGAGTGCTGAGAAGAATTAACCCTTTTCCCTACTGGGCCGAATTAGGCCACAAAAGCCCAGGGAGGGGCAAATAGACTAGTAATCTCCCAAAGTAGGGGTTACATAAACATAGATACTAACAGCAGATAATGACTGCTGGGCCCATCTAGTCTGCCCATTTTTAATTATGATCACTTTTGCTGCAGACCCAACCTGCCCTGCCACAGCACTGCCCTTCCACCCAACTCCCTTCTTCCTAGGATTCCTTTGTGCGCGTCCCAGGCATTTTTGAAACCCACCACTAGTTTCACCCCCACTGCATCCCATGGAAGGCTGTTCCAGGAATCCACCACCCTTTCTGTGAAGAAGTACTTCCTCACATCTCTCCTAAATCTACCTCCTTCCAGCTTCATATCATGACCCCTTGTTCTACAGCACCTTTTTCTCCGAAACATATCTCCCTCTTGTACCTTATTAACCCCCAAGAGGTATTTAAAAGGTCTCCATAATATCCCCACTCCCACTCCTCTCCTCCAGGGTGTTCATACTGAACTCTTTCAGTCTCTTCTCATAGGGCATTTGATGCAGACTGTGCACCATTCTGACAGCCCTCACCTCTATTCTTGGCACTTTCACCTTTTTCCAGTTGTTAACCCTTCCACACCTTTCTCCTCTGACTGATCCTACCCACCCTTCTTCCTTTGATAACCCCCTGCTTCCTTGAGTAACTTGCATCCTGGTGGGACTCTTTCCCTTTGGGATCTCCCTACTGTCTATCTCAACTTATGGTGGCCCACTTTCTGCCTCCCTAGTTCTTCTGTCACAGACACACACACACAGCTACTTTAAATGCCCATTGAAGTAACATTTGAATCATCCACCGAGGATTGTGGTTGCCTCTTGGATGAAAGCAGGCCATCACCTTAGTATAGTTTCCTATCCTTCCACGTTGGCCCACAGTCCCCAGTGCAGACATACCTCTCCTTCCTGCACCAATCCTTCTACCATTACTCAAAGGCCTTGGTGCGGAGCTCCCTCTCCTTCCTGCACCATTCCTTCAACCATTACTCAAAGGCCTTGGTGCAGTGCTCCGTCTCCTTCCTGCACCATTCTTCTACCATTACCCAAAGGCCTTAGAGTGGAGCTCCACACCTCCCTGCACCTTCCTTCTTCACTATTACTTAAAGGCCTTTGTAGCGTCTCTCCTCCTGCACCATTCCTTCCACCTTACTCCAAAGACCTTGCTGGGAGTCCTTCTACCATTACTCAAAGACCTTAGTACGGAGCTCCTCTCCTCCCTGCAATATTCCTTCTACCATTACTCAAGGTCTTGGTGCGGAGCTTCCCTCTCCTCCCTGCAACATTCCTTCTACCATTACTCGAAGACCTTGGTGCGGAGCTCCTACTCCTCCCTGCAACATTCCTTCTACCATTACTCGAAGGCCTTGGTGCGGAGCTCCCACTCCTCCCTGCAACATTCCTACTACCATTACTCGAAGGCCTTGGTGCGGAGCTCCCACTCCTCCCTGCAACATTCCTTCTACCATTACTCGAAGGCCTTGGTGTGGAGTTTCCACTCCTCCCTGCACCATTCCTTCTAACATTACTCGAAGGCATTGGTGCAGAGCTCCCTCTCCTTCCCGCACCATTCCTTCTAAAATTACTCGAAGGCCTTGGTGTGGAGCTCCCTCTCTTCCCTGCACCATTCCTTCTACCATTACTCGAAGGCCTTGGTGCGGAGCTCCCTCTCCTCCCTGAACCATTCCTTCTACCGTTACCCGAAGGCCTGGGTGCGCAGCTCCCTCTCCTCCCTGCACCATTCCTTCCACCGTTAACCGAAGGCCTGGGTGTGCAGCTCCCTCTCCTCCCTGCACCATTCCTTCCACCGTTACCCGAAGGCCTGGGTGCACAGCTCCCGCTCCTGCCTGCACCATTCCTTCCACCGGTACCCGACGGCCTGGGTGCGCAGCTCCCGCTCCTGCCTGCACTTTTCCTTCCACCGGTACCCGACGGCCTGGGTGCGCAGCTCCCGCTCCTGCCTGCACCATTCCTTCCACCGGTACCCGACGGCCTGGGTGCAGAGCTCCCTCTCCTCCCTGCACCATTCCTTCCAACGTTACTCAAAGGCCTTGGTGCGGAGCTCCCTCTCCTTCCTGCACCATTCCTTCTACCGTTACTAGGTCTTAGTGCTTAGCTGGCTCTCCTCCCTGCACCATTCCTTCTACCGTTACTCGTAGGCCTTCTTGAGGAGCTCGCTCTCCTCCCTGCACCATTCCTTCTACCGTTACTCGAAGGCCTTGGTGTGGAGCTCACTCTAATCCCTGCACCATTCCTTCTACCATTACTTGAAGGCCTTGGTGCACAGCTTCCGCTCCTCCCTGCACCATTCCTTCTACCGTTACTCGAAGGCCTTGGTGCGCAGCTCCCTCTCCTCCCTGAAACATTCCTTCTACCGTTACTCGAAGGCCTTGGTGCGGAGCTCCCTCTCCTCCCTGAACCATTCCTTCTACCGTTACTCGAAGGCCTTGATGCGGAGCTCCACTCCTCCCTGAACCATTCCTTCTACCATTATTCGAAGGCCTTGGTGTGGAGCTCCCTCTCCTCCCTGCACCATTCCTTCTACCACTACTCAAAGACCTTAGTACGGAGCTCCCTCTCCTCCCTGCAACATTCCTTCTACCATTACTCGAAGGCCTTGGTGCGGAGCTTCCCTCTCCTCCCTGCAACATTCCTTCTACCATTACTCGAAGACCTTGGTGCGGAGCTCCTACTCCTCCCTGCAACATTCCTTCTACCATTACTCGAAGGCCTTGGTGCGGAGCTCCCACTCCTCCCTGCAACATTCCTACTACCATTACTCGAAGGCCTTGGTGCGGAGCTCCCACTCCTCCCTGCAACATTCCTTCTACCATTACTCGAAGGCCTTGGTGTGGAGTTTCCACTCCTCCCTGCACCATTCCTTCTAACATTACTCGAAGGCATTGGTGCAGAGCTCCCTCTCCTTCCCGCACCATTCCTTCTAAAATTACTCGAAGGCCTTGGTGTGGAGCTCCCTCTCTTCCCTGCACCATTCCTTCTACCATTACTCGAAGGCCTTGGTGCGGAGCTCCCTCTCCTCCCTGAACCATTCCTTCTATCGTTACTCGAAGGCCTTGGTGCGGAGCTCCCTCTCCTCCCTGCACCAATCCTTCGACCGTTACTCAAAGGCCTTAGTGCGGAGCTCCCTCTCCTTCCTGCACCATTCCTTCTACCATTACTCAAGGCTTGGTGCGGAGCTCCCTCTCCTCGCTGCACCATTCCTTCTACCATTACTTGAAGGCCTTGGTGCGGAGCTCCCTCTCCTCCCTGCACCATTCCTTCTACCATTACTCGAAGGCCTTGGTGCAGAGCTCCCTCCCCTCACTGCACCATTCCTTCTAACGTTACTCAAAGGCCTTGTGCAGGCTCCCCTCCTCCTGCACCATTCCTTCTACCATTACTCGAAGGCCTTGGTGCGGGCTCCTCTCCTCCTGCACCATTCCTTCTACCGTTACTCGAAGGCCTTGCTGCGGGCTCCTCTCCTCCCTGCACCATTCCTTCTACCGTTACTCGAAGGCCCTGCTCCGCAGCTCCCTCTCCTCACTGCACCATTCCTTCTACCATTACTCGAAGGCCCTGCTCCGCATCTCCCTCTCCTCCTGCACCATTCCTTCTACCGTTACTCGAAGGCCCTGCTCCGCAGCTCCCTCTCCTCCCTGCACCATTCCTTCTACCGTTACTCGAAGGCCTTGCGTGCAGGTTCCTCTCCTCCCTGCACCATTCCTTCTACCGTTACTCGAAGGCCCTGCTCCCGGCTCCCTCTCCTCCCTGCACCATTCCTTCTACCGTTACTCGAAGGCCTTGCTGCGGCTCCCTCTCCTCCCTGCTCCATTCCTTCTACCGTTACTCGAAGGCCCTGCTGCGCAGCTCCCTCTCCTCTCTGCTCCATTCCTTCTACCGTTACTCGAAGGCCATGGTGTGCAGCTCCCTCTCCTCCCTGCTCCATTCCATCTACCGTTACTCGAAGGCCATGGTGCGCAGCTCCCTCTCCTCCCTGCTCCATTCCTTCTACCGTTACTCCAAGGCCTTGGTGCGGAGCTCCCTCTCCTCCCTGCACCATTCCTTCTACCGTTATTCAAGGCCTTGGTGCAGAGCTCCCTCTCCTCCCTGCACCATTCCTTCTACCGTTACTCCAAGGCATTGTTGCAGAGCTCCCACTCCTCCCTGCACCATTCCTTCTACCGTTACTCAAAGGCCTTGGTGGGGAGCTCCCTCTCCTCCCTGCACCATTCCTTCTACCATTACTCCAAGGCCTTTGTGCGGAGCTCCCTCTCCCTGCACCATTCCTTCTACCGTTACTGCAAGGCCTTTGTGTGGAGCTCCCTCTCCCTGCACCATTCCTTCTACTGTTACTCCAAGGCCTTGGTTCGGAGCTCCCTCTCCTCCCTGCACCATTTGTTCTACTGTTACTCAAAGGCCTTGGTGCGCAGCTCCCTCTCCTCTCTGCACCATTCCTTCTACCGTTACTCCAAGGCTTTGGTGCGGAGCTCCCTCTCCTCCCTGCACCATTCCTTCTACCATTACTCAAAGGCCTAGGTGCTCAGCTCCCTCTCCTCCCTGCACCATTCCTTCTACCATTACTTGAAGGCCTTGGTGTGCAGCTCCTTCTCCTCCCTGCACCATTCCTTCTACCATTACTCAAAGACCTTGGTGCACAGCTCCCTCTCCTCCCTGCACCATTCCTTCTACCATTACTCGAAGGCCTTGGTGCGCAGCTCCCTCTCCATCCTGCACCATTTCTTCTACCATTACTCGAAGACCTTGGTGCACAGCTCCCTCTCCTCCCTGCACCATTCATTCTACCATTACTCGAAGACCTTGGTGAGCAGCTCCCTCTCCTCCCTGCACTATTCCTTCTTCCATTACTCGAAGGCCTTGGTGCGGAGCTCCCTCTCCTTCCACATATAGTACAACATGCACACACTCACCACTTGCATTTTAAACACATGAGAAACACTGGATCAACCAGATGAATTATCTACCTTTACCAAAAATGAAATTTGCACATGGAGCTGGCTAAAGAAATTCATCTTTACATTTAAGGCCATGAAACACCCTTATCAGGTTAATGTATTAGCAGCCATAGTGGCTCTGACCGAGTTTATTCTAAATAATACTGCAAACACTGTATTAACTTTTTTTCTCTACAGAAATCTCTTCTTCAATATGACAGTCCCATGTTTTGTTTTCATGTTCTGCAATAGTTTCATGGAAGTTTACATCTCTTAGTGCTGGGTAATCTCCAGCTGCCACCCTTCCACTCTCTTCCCTCCTCCCTTCCCTGCACAGTGGCACTTGTCACACTTACTATGCTTCAGGTTATTATGGTGTCCCCCCCACCTGGTACTACTCTGACTGGTTACCATTCTCCAGATCCTTTCTGCCCCCTCCCAAGCAGTGGAGTACTCCAACGGGCAGGTCAGCTCATGTATTGCTTGATTTTTTTCTTAACTATGTTCATCTTTTATACTGGTATATTATTGTTTGTTTAAGTTGCACTCACTTTTATGATCCCTGGGGTGTTGTGGAGTACACTTTAAGTATGGTGCTTAATGTGAGTTGCCACCCACGCAAGAGCACTCAGAACATTCAGCTTGTTGTTACAAATTATTGTACTGCCTGGTAGTGATTTTGTGCCAGGGCTCTGGGAAACCCCTCAGCCAGAGACATAGTCTTATGGTATGCTGATGTTACCTGTGCCAAAGAAAAAGAGTTTTATTTTAATTTCTGCATCACTCTTCAAAATTATTTATCTGGTCCAGCAAGGCACCATTGCTGGAGCAGCAGGAGATGGGCATGGCAGAGAGGAAGAGAAGGTAAAGTCCTAGTGGCAGACCAACACCAAAATGCCATATTTCAATGATTGCCAAAGTACAACCAATTTCAAATAGTAAGCAAAAACAGTGATGCATCTTTATGTTGGATTGCAAGACAAAACACATTATCCTATTGTAAAGGGCACTCGCCCTAGACAGAGCACTGTCATTGTGTAACAGCCTCCCTTCCTGGAGATGAACTTGAAGAAGATCTGGAGGTTATTCCCTCAAACTGGAGGGGGGAGAATATGGGGAAACATGAGAAACAGAGGATGACTAACATGTGGAATAGCCTACCCAGCAAAGTATTTGAAGCTTGCACTATTCAGGCTTTCAAAGTGAGGTTAGACAGATTCCTAACAGAGAATGACATTGAGGGTTACACTGCATGAGTCGGGGTAACATTCCGGCTGATCAGGTTGATAAGGTTAAATATGTTCTTACTTGAACTGGATATAGTAATTTATTTGTGACGGGAAGTGTGATGGACCCTATATTTTTGTTTTATTCTTTGGTAACTGAATAAGGCACACTAGGCACAGGTGCCTGTTTTCAGGGGGTAACCCAGGAGCACTGGGGAGATTAGGTGGCTTGTTCAGATTCACACAGTATGCAAGTGGAGGTTGTGGGAATCAAACCCAGGTCTGCCTGCTGGATGTACCAACCTCATTCACAACTCATTACTCTAACCTCTAGGCTATACTGTCAGCACAAATATCCCTCCCATCATCACAATACTATGTTACAATGTAATTATGTTATTATGTTACTATAAAAGTCATGCAGCTTGCTACTGTAAGAATATTAGTAACAAGATTAGTACAAAAAGAACAGTTTGCCAGCTGAGTGGAATTGATCTTCAGTCCTGACTCCCAGTCCTGGACAAGGGAATTTCAGTTCTGCAGAGGGATGTCTGAGTAAGCCAACTGTCAGCAGTCAGGTTACATTCAAGACCCTCCTACCCTCAAGATTGGGCCATTCAGGGCTCCTCAGTGCCAGAGAGATCCTTAAGAGTGGGCAGCCAGTGAATGGCTCCCAAAGGGTATCAGCTTGTGGTCCCACAACACACAGTCAATGAATGCAATGTCCATGCCCACATGCAAAGTTTTCAAGCAGGGCATCCACTTCAGTACTCTCAGGTTAAAGGAGTGGTACACCCTCATATCTTGTAGATGTTATTTGTTTCCTTGCCAACAGATAACTCTTTCTGTGTAGCTATTGGGAACGTATATGTTTGCTTTAGTTTGTTTTCACTGTTCACACAAGCCCCTGTAACTAGCCTTGGGGTCTCTATTTTCTGGTTGTTGAAATCTCATTGTCCATGACAGCTGCATTAACATATGAGAACATGATGCCACAGCACCCATTTCCACCATATATCTCTATGCTGAAAGTGCACATAACCTAAAAAACACTCTTGAAACACACAGATTGAATGCAATTTCAAGGGAAAAGGCCTGCATTACATCTAAGACAGTTGGTGGAGCTAATTTAAGGTAAATGTGGTATTCCACGCCTTGCTGCAACTTGTTTTGTTGAATTCTAGGTAAGCAGACAGGTATTCTGTGGAGTCTGAATGGTGCTGACACATCATGTTCTCATATGCTAATGAAGCTGCCAGGCACAATGAGAATTCAACAACCATAAAATAGAGACACCCCCCCCCCAGGCTAGTCACAGGGACTGGTATGAACAGTGAAAATAAACTAAGGCAAACACACATATCCCAAACAGCTACACAGAAAGCATTATCTATTGACAAGGAAACAAATAAAATTTACAAGATATGACTGTGTACTATGCATTTAAGAAGCACTCCTCATTGCACTCCAGTAGTTCCCCACAACCACTGGAAATGGCAATTGGCTGTTTCCTCCTCCTCCATCCTGCCTCCCCAAGGTAGGCCAAGACAAGACGTCTCAGCAGGCAACCAACACATTCCAGGCCATAATCTCATGTGACTGCTAAGCAGGGCATGTGACCAGATACATATCCAACTCAATCATCATTCAGGTCTGTTCAGATCAATTCAGATCAATTCATATTCCACAATCATCCTGAACCCAGAGTCTCAAGTCCCCTGGCACCCTTAGGACAGTGTGTTATTACTGTTTTTCTTTTCATGTTGCAACATCCCCAGTACTAAAAGACACTTGTACACACACTGCTCTAGACTCAAAGTACCCACCCCAGATGGCAACAATCCAAACCCAGTCTATTCCCTTCTCCCTTTAGTTCCTTGGAATTGGTCTCAGAGCTGCTTATCTTTCTCACCTGACTTGTCTCCTGGAGGGGCAATAAGGGTTGATGGCCTCTACCACTTCAGTCACTTGTTCGGTGCTCTACTAATCTCCAAGAGTGGGTCCTGAATCTGAAAGAATGCCACAACTCCCCTACACACCCTCTCCCCTAAGAGTAGGCTTTGGGAGAGACTTCTCCCATTCTGCTCTACTCTACTATCTAAGCCAAAATATGAGTTTTCTGTTAACCCCACTAAATGTCAACAACCCCCCCTTCTCTGGGTGTGACTGGCACAGGCAGTCCCAGGGGACCTGTCTGTAAAGTACAGGAAATTTATCTAGGAACTCATGAGGATCCCTGGGGGTTACAGTTGGTTGTCTCCCACTCCTCCCTGTAGCCTGACATTGATTGACCTTGATGTCCAAAGTGGGGACCCCAGATTTCAGACCACTTTCAGAAGGGTCAGGTGTGGGTGGAGTAACCAGACTGATGGGGGTAGGGTTAAATGAGGGAAACACTCCTCCAAGCAGGCAAAGACACATTCAGGCATTCTCTGATCTCATGCTCTGGCAAAAAGGATACCATGCACCTCAAAGGCAAAAGGGCTTTGGTGGGGGGGGTTAGATGCAAGATAAAGCAAAAAAATGAGGGACACAGAGGAAAGCTAGGACTGGTTAGGGAGGCTCATGGGACAATTATATAAATAAAAAAAAGAGCCATACATTTCTTTAGTTTGCAGCATAACTGGGAAACAGCAAACTTTGTGCAAGTGTGGGTTTAAGCAAGCTTACAATATGCATCATGGAGTCCTGCTTTCTGTTGTATGTACTGTAACTATATATACTATGCAATAGGGAACAGTAATGAACATGGAACTACAAGATTTACAGTATGAGACCTGATAAGGATGATGGTAAGCTATGAAATCTGTTATCTAAAAGGTTCTATTTATTTTGGAAGCTGTCAAACCCTAGCTGATAGTAATTACAAAGTCCATTTTCATGGCACTTGCAATTACATACAGCAGATAATAGATTGTTTGATAACATGACAAATGCTTGGATCCCAGAAGTAACTTCACTTTACATCTTGAAAAGGATGTGCCACAAAAAGCTTGCCATGAGAAAGAATTTTTGGTTTTGATCTGTGCATATTGTTTCATTACTCCATGCTTTTTCATAGCAAAAACTACAAAAAGGTCATGCCTTCTGCACAATCAGTATCTATAGCACATACAGTACTATACTTGGAGGCAGTGTGGTCTAGTGGTTAGAGCACTGGCTTAGGATCCAGGAAATCATAGGCAGGATTTTTAAAGCATGGCACAGGGCTTTCATCCAGCCCTGTGCCACAGCACTTAGGTTCTGGCGGTGCACCAAACCCTTCACTACAACTGCGCCCGATTTTACAATCGCAGGCACAGTTGGGACAATTTTCATGAATTACGGCAGCTCACACCAAATATCTGGTGCAAGCTCCATAAAAATGGCTCCCAGGATTGCCACAAATTAGACCAGAAAAAGTTGGTCTGCCTTGCGGTAATTGCTGCACAGAATAGAAAATCCCATTAGATTGACGCAGGCCTCATGTACCATATCGTCTGCGCACTGGGGCTTGCAGTGATCTATGGCTTTTGCAAATCCTGCCCCATAAGTTCAAACACCACTAGTTAGAGAATACTGATTGACAACCATGTGCAACTAGCCTATGCTGCCCACCAAGAGATTCAGGCTACAGCAGACCTTGAGCACGAAGCACAAGCTGGTTGGGCATGGTTTTGCCTAACTGGTATTTTTTTATAGTGTACACAGAGATAAAAAACATGTTTTTTTTAAACTGCTTAAACTATTGTGTCCCATTCTTATCTGTTCTCCCATTGTCATGCCCTGTTCTTGTCTGTTGTCAGTGACAACTAACAGAGAGAAACAGATGCTTTAAAAAAATAAGATTAAGTTTACATTGATATAAAGGTTTCATTTTTTAGACTCATTTAAAACAGCAAAGTAGCCAAGGTCCACATTATCGTTTTTCATTTTGTGGTTATCTGTTGGGAGCACAGTGTTTTTTTTTTATCATCTCTGGTTTTGTTAGAAGAGGATGCGCGGACATTGTGTTCACCTGAGTAGAATGCTGTTGTACCACAGAAGGGTACAACCACATTCCATGACCTTTGCATTGTGGTACAACAGCATTCTGATTAGGTTGAAAATCCATGCAGAACAAGCTTTCTCTATACACTTTAGCCAAATACTCACCATGTGACCTTGGGGATGTCGCTTAAACTTTCAGTGCTCCAGCCACCCAGCTGCAGAAATGGGTTCAAGCAGGTCACTACTGGAAACAAAATATTGCATCTCAGCTGGGATAGCCTGATGAATAAATTGTAACAAAAAAAAATCTGAGTACAAACATAAGAGGAACACAATATCATAGCAAACTTAAAAGTTATTTCAGGAGTTGGTCATGTGGAGTCATATTGAATCAAATGGGTAAACTTGGAGCCACATCAAGGCAACTCCAGCAGCTGAGAATTAATGCACCATGTCTCAGAGAAATGTTATAAGCTATAAGTAGATCACGACATATAATAATGGTATAGATCCCTTAATAAACCGCATCTAGAGCATAGTGTAAAGTACTGGTCATTATACTGTGGAAAAAATTCTAATTTGAATTCTGTTTCTTGGTATTCACCCAGAGGGAGACTGAAGTTAACTCAGGGTTATACAGTAGTGACAGAGGTAATATGACAGTGTGACTTATATATATGACTTATATATATTATTTTAAAAAAAACCTTGTTATTCCACTAGTTAGGGTTCAAGTTAACACCACAAAAGTAAGGAAATGTGGTGTTAGGGTTTCCAACCCTATCTCCCTATCCCTAACCCCCAAGCAGCAAAAGAAAAAACATTGGGGTTTTGGGTCTCTGGAGCCTTAACAAATCAGAGGTGGGGTCTTGGGTCTTCAGAGTCTTGGCAAATCTGTGGTTGGGAACATTCTGTTATTGAAAGGAAGTGTTTATTATGCATTAACCTGTTGTTTTCATCCAGTATCATTAAGGAAAAGGGACCCTGTGTGTGACATCTGGGCCTGAGTAACATGGCCACTGGAAGTGTTTCTGCTGATGTGGTTGCCCCCTTCCAACAGTCATATTCCATCCAGACCCCTAGACAAGGAGTGGGAAGGCTACATTTCTATGTATGACAGGTTATGTGATTCAAATGAATAAGGCACAAAGCTGTTTCAGTTTTGCACTCATACTGTTATTTACAGATCAAGTTTAGATACAAATGTGTGTGGTGGTTTTTGGGGGGAGGACTAAGGAGATGCGGGCTTGAGGATCAAACAAAACAAATTAAATACCTGCACCATATATTACTATGCACTCCATCAAGCCCAGCAGTGATGAACATTACATGCATATTCTGCAGGCTATAGTCAGTGATTTTAGAAATACACATTTTTTTATCCAAGCCATCAGCCTCCATTCAATGCACATAGTACACACAGACCAGGGGCATGGCCCGTAGTCCCCACTCTGTTCCCTTCATAAAAACCTCATTGGGACAATGGTCCTTTGTGTATAGGGCCCCACTTTGGCTAAATGAAGTCCCCACATCTTTACTAAACATAGATAGTCTTCACTCTTTCAAAACTGACCTTAAACACTTCCTCACTGAAACTGGATCTTGTGCATGCAGGATTTCACCTGTCAATTCTGGTGGTTCTAGTCCTTGACTTACCCTCTCCTTCCCCTTGCCTGAATTATATGCCCAGTATGAACTGATTCCACTGACCTGGTGCCTAGCCCTTCTCAGTGTCTTGATGCACTTAATAAATTTCTCCTCTCCTCCTACACCCTGAGATCTTGCTACTACCATTCTTCCCACCCTTACCCTTTTTGCATCTGCCTTTCTTCCTTCCCATTCTACCTTTCCTCCCTTTTAACACAAAGCCCCCATTTACATTACTGTTCTATCTGCACCCCTTACTACCCACTATCTCTTGCCTAAATTTGATCTCTCCAACTAGTCTCCTCCTCCTCCTCATCTAAGCCCTCCACCTCCTGGACTAAGCCTACCCTCTAGACTGTCACCCCCTCAATGGAGCCTACCCACCAGGCTGCCTTTCACTTGTTTTTTGAAACTGAGTGATGTGTTTTACTATACCAGTAGAACAATAAAGTGAACATCTGTTAACTTTACTCAATGTGTCAGGGGTACTCTGAACTTGGGCATCTGCTATAAGTCAACTAATTCATTGCCTGAACATTGCCATGGTTGAATTATCCCTTACTTGCTATATGTCAAGTCATTAGTGACTGTACATGGTGTTGCCTGAATTATTCCCTTACCTTTGTAAAATGTACTCCCTTCTATTTTTTTTTTTGTGAACTGAAGTTCTTATAATGCATGTATGTATAAATGTATGTGCAATTGTATTGTTTAATACTGACGTGGAACCTTTGAAAATGAGCACCTTGCTCAAAGGTCATTTCCGAACTATGAGATAAATAAAAATAAATAAATAAATAAATAGTACGCTTAATTTGTGAAAGTTTATGTTGACAAAAACGTCAAGTAAGTTATCAAATTTGGTCAGCTTCACTTTCAGCATTTCCCTGTATAAGTCTAGTTCCTAGAGAGAGAAACAGAGAGAGAGAAGAAGAATGGTGAAGCATGGTTGCCCATCCAGTAATCTCTATGTACAGTGACACACAAACACACACACACAAAATTGGGAGACAGAGAGAGAGAGAAGTGTAATTTGAATCTCTGTTAAACCAATGCAGTCTCATTACAAGCTCAGTTTTGATGAACAGGCGGTGATGTAGTGTTAAATTTAGAAGTGTGGGGTCTTCATGAAGTACAATTTTCCCAACTCCCTACTGGCCAGAGGCCTGGGGGCTACCTAGGCCCCCAGAATCTATCAGGTTTTAGATACATTCTGGTGCATTTTGAGGGTCATTTTGACACTATTTGACTGCTTTTAAAGCCTTCTTTTACCTGTTACAACCAACCAATATCACTATCAAAAATAACTACTTTTTATTTTCTTAAAAGAAATTGTAAAAACCAAAGCAAAAAATCCCACTCCAGCCACCCTTCAAACACCCAACTATATACCACTTCTCTTGAGTACAGGCAGCTATCATTGCAGCAGGCATTGCACTGGTTACCTTGCAACCTGATTAACTAGGATCTATAGCTTATCCAATAGGTAGGGAAATGGGCAGACTAGGTGGGCAAAGCGGTCCTTATCTGCCGTCAAAGTCCATGTTTCTATGTTTCAACCTGAACAGCAGACCCAACAGTACACCACACAATCAGCATACAAGGCAGTGAGAAGGACGCACAAAACACCAGCCTGGAGGTGCATGTGTCTGTCACACAGCAGACACTTACACAGATCATCCATGCCAGAGAATGGAACTGATACACAGGACCAACTGGAGGGCCTCTCAAGGTCCAACATTGACACAGGATGCATACCAGGTCATGAGTGCTTTATCTGCATGTACCCTGAACTAAGACAGCTGGGAGCAGGGAGGGTAAGGCTCAGCAGGGACAGCTGCATGAAATACAGGACATAAACAATGACATCACAGCCCACAGACTTGACATACAGAAAGGGTTCTGCAACCTGTGTGAGACCTCAGACAATGGCATGACCACAACTGTCACTGCTCTACAGCAGGATGATGTTTCCCATTCATATCCAGTAAACATGGCAGCCAACCCCCAAATCCCCATATGTCATACACCAGAAACACAACACATTCTGGCACAACCCACACATGACAGTCAACCTGCGGGGGTGCACAGCCAGCTGTAACAGATAATGACCTAATGCCAAGCACATCCTGTGGCATGTAGACAGCCCAGTCACATGGCAAGGGCAGGAGTAATGCCAGTGGTAGTCTCATCCCACCCAAACACCCACTAAGAAGTCATCCTAGACATCAAAGCCAAAAAACAATTACCTAATGCTTCATCCGAATGCAACACAGGCATTAATGCTGAAGAATTGCCATCCACCATCAGATGCATGCGGAATTCACTTCATGGGTTCCGTGCTCACTCACAGTGGAGGAATGGGAGGCTGGTGGCAAGGGGGCAGCTGGGGGGAAAGGGAGATCACTCGAGTCACTGGACGCAGCCCAAATCCTCACCATCAGATAAGGCCATCCAATACAAACAAAGTTATTGATACAAAACAGCACACTTACCTCACTGCTCATTTTATGATAAAGCCAGGCTGGTTATTAATTCATATTGTTTTGTTGGCAATGACCATCTAACTCACTCAATCCCGGCCAAGTCCTGACTCCCGACTAAAAAGACTTAATCCCTCACAGGCTCACATGGCGTGACTAGTCGGCTGCTCCCCACTCACACTCCGCATAGCACCAGCAGCACCTCCAGTCACACAGGAACAGCTAGTCACTCGCTGGGTTAGAAGATTTCTACAGGACATTCCCTAGACTGCAGATCTATCTTTCACATGAACAAAAAGTACAAACTTCAAGATGAGAACAAAGCTCTCACTGCCAGGTTATTAAGTTACTAATCCTTCATGGAGAAAACATTTAAACAAGTACTACTGCTTTTCTGCATTTACTCATTACCGCCACTAGCTCCATATGAAGTCCGAACTATCCTTTGTTTAGCTGACACAAAATGGCCACCCAGGAGATAATGAGTTAAGTAAGTTAATTAAATAAGTCCACTATTCTGCTATATCGTGGAAAAACACATAGTAAAAGCTGGACACTACTGAAAATGAGAAATTGCCTCTCACTTGGGCTATCCTGGGTAAATACACTATAAAAATGGGTAAAAGGAGGACCCCACTGAAAAAAAAAGATCTTGCATCTCTGCTGTATTATCCTGGGTAAATACAGTGTAAACACATGGTCAAACAGAACCCCACACAAGATATCACAACTCAGCTGTGCTGTCCTGATTAAATATGTTGTAAAACTGTGAAAGCAGGACACTACAGTAGAACCCAACTGAAAAGCAGCTGTTGCATGTAAGCTGATCTGTCCTGGAAAAATACATTGTAAAAGCATCCAGATTACCCATCTTGTAGCTGTCTGGTATATTTTTGGTGGTCTAGTGGTCCCTCCAAAAAGGGCATCCAACCCCCTCCCGACTCACCCTCTCAGGCACCTCACCAGCCCTGGTCACATAGTGCAAACTACAGCAGTAGTGATAACTAGCACAGCCCTCTGCTCACCACCTCAACTGGTTTCCATTTGACGATCTCTGACCAATCGCAAATATTGTACAAACACCTGCTTCTACTGTACTCATGATCATTCACTGACACGGTGGCAGGCCAAGGTGGTGAGCAGAGGGCTGTGCAGGTTACTGTCACTATTTCTGTACTTTGGCTTAGGTGAGTTGAGCGGGGGGGTTGTTTTGAGGAGGGTCCTGAGTAGGCGGGTTGACAGAGGATCAGATGTCCTTATGGGGGGGGAATAACTAGACTACCAGGAATATTTAAGAAAGCTACAGGATAGTCAATTGAGGGTGCAGGAACCTGAGTACGGGTTTGTAGACAGTTCTTATTTAAATCAGCCCCCCCCCCGATCCAGCCCTCACTCCAGAACTCAGATAAATAAGGACTCAGCTGCAGGAGTCAGGTTCCAAGTCCTTTTTTTATTTATTTTAACTTTATTTTACTATTTGTTTTGGCCAAGGAGAGACACATTGAGCTGAAACTCATTTCTAATTCATCCTGGGAGCACTATGAACTTAAGTGACTTGCTCAGGGCCACACAGTATACAAATGGTAGCTGTGGGATTCAAACCCATGTCTCCAGGTTTCTCCAGGAGTCCTTTAATGAGAGTATAAAAAACTGTAGCCATGAATTCCTTTACATAACATTCCTCCTAGGTTTTAAATTTCACACACACCACTGTGTTTCAGCCTTGCTTTGCTACCATGGACTGACAGTCCAGCATTCATTCCCTCTGATCTCTACCACTACAGCTTGTAGTGTTGTGTGTTAATATGAGCTGCATAATTCACAACCTCACAGTCTCCTCACACTGGGAGGTCACAGAGGTCAGAGAGGGACTGATATGCTCATGTGTTTTAGAGAAAAAAAATTACTTGATAGGCTTACCATCCTGTAATTTATGTAACCACCATTATAATTATAGAGTTTATATCTGTACTGATATTAATGACAAAATGAGATATTTACAAACGTAGTGTGAGAAACAACTACAGCATATCGCATATTTCCGTTGATGTAAAAAGGCAAACTATTATTAGTGTGACCTCATAACCGCTAGTGATTTTTAAATGTAATTTGTTTAGCTAGGAGAGCCAAGCTGAGATACAATATCTCATTTTCAGTGGGGTCCTAGATTTGTCCATTGTTATAGCTTAGTGAACTGAAGCACCGAGAGGTTAAGCGACTTGCTCAGGATCACACAGCAAGTAAGTAGTTCTGGTACAATTTCAACTGTGGTCTCCTTGTTCTAAAACCTGTACTCTAGATTTCATTTCCTGCACAAAAGTTCAGTATCCTGTGAGGATTTTTTCCCCATTCCCACCACTGAATAAAAATGGATAGCAGTAGTGTTTCACCTCTAGGTCACTTGTTCAAAACTGATCCAGGCTGTGACAGCAATGCATAATTGATGGCACCTGTTTTAAATTACACTGCTCCACTTCGCTATGGCACACTGAAAGTGGCAGAAAGAAATTGAGAGTGTATGAAGTCTGCCTGTCACACTGTTTTTATGCATAAAGCATTAAGTAATACATGAAGTCCACCTGTCATATTTTTTTTATGTATAAAGCTTTAAGTAATATTGCTAATCTATACAAGGCACAGCTCTTGCAGGACTTCATTACACCCAGTCCCTACAAGGCCAGGACTTTGATGCTCATCAATACCTAAAACTGTTGAATTAGTTATAACCTGGGGATGGTTGTTTTTGAGTTGCTCAAGTCAATCCATACATATCAAAGAGGGAAGACAGCCATCAGAGTCAGTCACCAATAAAACTGTCACTTGATAATCAAGCAGCATTTCCAAATAAACTCCTTAAGAATGCAAATAAAGTGTAATCACCCAGATTTTTTACCAGGATTGTCAGTACAAAAACTGGACAGAGGGATACATGATCTTTACCTACCTTGGTAGGGAAAGTTGTTTTATAAGTTAGCAAACAGATTTACTGAAAAATGAAACTACCTGTTTTACTTAATTGGAGAATCATGACAATCTCTTTCTGCCTGTCACGCCCAGTGACCCCACTGCCACAAGCTGAAACAAGCTGTCTGTGCTTTTACACTTCACTGATTGTAATTTGTGCTGGCAGGAGAATGCTACATGTAGGAGAGGAACTCTTTCTCCCACCCACCCCCAATGTACTGATTTCAGGTAGTGGAAGGATCATAGCTGATGTCCTACATTATGCATGCTTCGGAAGGAGTCTGAAGTGCCCTTTTTCCTAAGTGATAGACATACATCTGCAGGGTTCTGCCCACACAGCCATAAAAAGTAAGGAATTTCAAAGTAAGGATTAGAGACTTGGGGCCAGAATCTCAAAACTCGATGCAAGCCATACCAAAGGCAGCTTATGCCAATCACCCACGTGCAATGGACCCTGTGCCTGATTTTGTATTGGGCAGGATCCCAGTGGCAAAGTCCTGTGGCTTGCAGAAATCCTAGCAGTGCACCAACCTACTACCCCCCTCCCTTGTGGCAAAACTTTAAATCCCCCTTTTACCCCTTCCCTACCTACCACTTTTGGATACTCCCTACTGTTTCTCCATTAAATTGACAAGACCCACTAGGGTTGCTCCCCCCACTTGTCTCTCCACCCCACCTCTTACATTTCTGCCTCCTCTTATCACCTCCTCCCTTGTCCCTGCCCCCTTGTCTCTCTCATTTCTGTTACCCCATAACCTCTCTACCCTTTTCTTACCCTCCCACCTTTATTCTCCTCACCCCTTCCTCTCCTACACGAGTAATTTGTTTGCTAATATTACTTAATTCTACCTGTCTGTAAACAAATTTGAATTTGTATTATGTTTATTTTCCTGGACAGTATCTTTGTAATGTTGTATGTCTGTATCTGTTCACTGATGACATGGAACATTTGTAAACAAGCTTTTAGCTCAAAGGTCTTAATCTGAGATGTTAATAAAATAAATAAAATAAACAGAGGGTGCAACTGGACAGGGTGCTGCAAGCCTGTGGCAATGCACAGAATTGCCCATAAGAATACCCAGTCTAGTGACCCCCCCAGCCCGATCACCCAAAATAATATACAAATTAACCCAGGTGGTCTGCTGGCCCCCCTCCCCAATCCCATTACATTGTTAAAATACAATATAAATAGCCCCTCTTCTCTGGTAGTCTAATGGCCCCCCTCCCTGATCTCTGAACATTGGTAAAATGTTCGATGCCTACGTTGCTGACATAAGAAAGGGTATCAGGAGTGAGATGAGTCTCTTTGCAGATGACTCAAAACTGGGGGTGGTGGTGGATGGGGAGGAGGGGAAGGTGGCCCTACAGGGGGATCTGGGGGCTCTGGAAAGGTGATCTAGAAAGTGAAAGCTGAGGTTCAATGCAGGGAAATGCAAGGTACTGCAACTGGGAGCCAGAAACCTAGGCCAAGTGTACACCCTGGGGGGGAATGCTACAAGTCTCAATGGCTGAGAGGGACCTGAGGGTGGTGGTGGATGTCAAGATGGACAGCTCTGAGACCTGTAGTTGGGCAGTGGCCAAGGCCAACAGGATGCTGGGATACATCGCTAGAGGGATCACCTCCAGAAGGAGGTAAGTGATACTCCCTCTGTATAACTGCTTGGTGAGGCCGCACCTCGAGTACTGAGTGCAGTTTTGGATGCCACACTTAAAGAGGGACATCAAACTCCTGGAGAGGGTCCAGAGGAGGGTAACCAAAATGATCTGGGGCTTGGGGGTCCAGAACCTATGGGGAGAGGCTTGAAGAGCTAAATATGTACACATTGGAAGAGAGAAGGGTCTGAGGGGACATGATAGAGGTCTTCAGGTACATTAAGGGGGTAAATAAGGGAGAAGCAGTCAGGGTGCTCTGAAGGAAGGAGGGAAGGGAGCAATGAGAGGGCATGGATGGAAGCTGGAGGGGGGAGATTCAGGGGAGAAAGGAGGAGGTGCTACTTCACTGAGAGGGTGGTGGACCCATGGAATGCACTGCCCAGGGGGCTGGTGGAGGCAGATACAGTGGAGGAGTTCAAGAGGGGGTGGGACAGGTACAGGGGAAGGATTCTGGAAGCAAAGTCCTGTGCAGCGAGGATATCCGGGACTGGGAAGGGAGAAACCAGAGAGGGGATGGGGCAGCAAGGTCCGCTCCCAGGGTGGGGGCTGACCAAATGAGCAGACACGAAAGACCATTAGGCCTATTCTGCTGCCATTTTAGTATGTTAGTATAAAATATGGCCTCTTTTCCCTGGTAGTCTAGTGGCCTCCCTCCCCGATCCTCGTGTCCCCAAAGTCAATGTAGAAAATAACACCTGGTGGTTAGTGGCCTCCTCCCCAATCCCTGATATGACATATTTTTATAATATTAAATCATTTGCCCTGTACTGGTGGTCTAGTAGCCCCCCCCTTCCCAATCCCCAATGTCACCCATTGTATTAATATTGAAATAATTTACCCTGTCCTGGTGGTCTAGTGGCCCCCCTCTCCAATCCCAGATGTTGCCCCTTATATTAATATTTAACTTATTGCCCTGTCCTGGTGGTCTACTGGCCCCCCTCCCTGATCCCCAATGTCATCTGTTGTATTTATAATTAAAAAAATCACCCTGTCCTGGTGGTCTAGTAGCCCCCCACCCCAGCAGGTGGTGCCCACCACCCACTCCCCAAATCCAAAACACAGCCAGCAACTGGCACAGCTCACTCATCTCCACAGCCGGTCGCTGCGAATTGAAATCACTGAGCACCTACTGTAATGTGTATAGCACTGTACACATTACAATAGGTGCTCAGTGACAGTTCAGCCAGCAGCCAGCTGTGGAGGTGGGCTGTGCCAGTCGTCAGCTGTGTTTCAGGATTGGAGGAGCTGGGTGGTGGGCGCTACCTGCTGAGGTAGGGGGCCACTAGACCACCAGGACAGGGTAATTTAAAAAAAAATATTAACACGAGTGACATCAGGGATCGGGGAGGGTGGGCCACTAGACCACTAGGACAGGGTAATTTTTTTAAAAATATTAATACGAGTGATGTCAGGGATTGGGGAGGGTGGGCCACTAGACCACCAGGACAGGGTGATTTTTAAATATTAATACAACAAGCAACACTGGGGATTGGGGGCCACTAGACCACCTCCTTTTAGAATAGACCATGGAGTTAGGCAAGGTTGTTTCTTTGCCCCAGCTCTGTTTAATATATAGATTGACTGTTTGCTCAGGAAATTAGAAAAATGGATTTAGATGCCCCAAAGATAGGAGCTAGATCCACCTCCATATAAACACAAGCAGATGATCTTGTATTAATGTCACTCACTAGGAGTGGTTTACAAAAACAACTAGATGCCATGGAAAAATACACACAAGAGTTAAAACTGAAAATAAATTATAATAAAACTAAAATAATGATATTTGGCTCTAATAAGTTAAGAAATCAATGGAAAATGGACACTAATAGAATAGAATGTGTTGCACAGTACACATATTTGGGGCTAACATATACCTCTAATAATAAATGGACACAGCACATACAAACAATACTTACTAAGGTCAAGAAAACAGCTATTGGCCTAAGAAGATTATATTTTGCTTATGGTGGACATTCTACAAGGCCACTTATAACAGCAATTAAAGTTAAATACTGGGCACAAATACTTTCTGTGGCTGAGTTATTTATTTATTTATTTATTTATTTATTTATTTATTTATTTATTTAAACAGCAGTTTGGAAAACCTTTGAGCCATAGGCTCATTTACAAAGGCACCTTGTCACAGTAAGACAAACGAAAATACACAGTATAGCAGTACAACACATAAGTATAACAGTAACTTAAGACATAGATACAAACAAGCTGGTACAGGTAGGATTGATGCAAACAATACCAGAGTTATGTTGTCCTTAGCAGCTTAGTAGTAAGCTTTGTCATTAACAACAAACAACAACAAATTTGTTATGGCAGGGTGATGAAGCAGAAGCACTTATGAGCCCAGCCTATAAAATTATAAGATCAGCTCTAGAATTAACTCCATCCTGCCCAGCAATATACATTAGGGCAGAGCTGGGCCTGTTAAACATAAACTCCTATACAGATGGGAGAAAAGTAAAATTCTGGTTATGTTTAACCAGATTAACAGATACTCAGTTGCCCAAACTATGCCTTCAAGAACAATCAAAATGGATTAGAAATAAATTTGGGAATTTAAACTGGCTGCAGAAAATATATAATAAACTGGATCAATATGGTTTGAGTGTACTAAAATACTACACTGAAAAGAATATTACTTTAAGTTTGAAATACAAAATGATATACCAACAAAGATAAATAATTATTGAGTACGAGGAAATGTACAAAATACGACTTTCGAGGTATGCAAAATGGTATGCACTAAATAACCCAAGTTTTGACTTAAAATATTACTGGGATGTTTTATCAGATATAACATTGAGAGATGTATTTCTTAAAGCAAAGTTAGAATTGTTGGAGAGCAATTTACTTAAAGTTAGAAACAAGAAACTATCAAAGACAGAGGAGGTATGTGACTGTCATACAGGGGAAAGGGAGGACATATACCATATTTTATGGAGCTGCTCTTGGTATGTCAAACCCAGACATTATTGGCTGGGCCCATTTTTGGATTGGTGTAATCTAACAAAAAATGAGCTGGCATTCATTCTGTTTAATACAGCAAAGGACAATACAATTAAACGTTTGGCAGAATATTTTCAGACTATTGTCTGGATAAGGAACACGCGCTAAAAACAATCATATTTAATCCCCTGGGCAACAGGGCACATGAACTCCTGCATGTCTATAGGGCTGCACAAACATCTCTGTCATAATATAATGGAAATGAAATTTTGCTCTCAAGCGATTTTAAATTTTCCTGAACTTTTAATATTTTGTATCTTGTTATAGGTACATGTTACTGTTTATATTGTCTTTGTCTATTTAAATATTGTAAGGCTTTTTATGGTCAACAATAAAAGTGATTGAATGACACTAGACCACCAGGACAGGGTGATTTTTTTAAATATTAATAAAACGGGCGAAATCAGGGAGGGGCACTAGACTACCAGGGATATAGAATCTGTATTTGCAGGTGATCAGGGCTGGGAGGGGGCACTAGACTACCAGGGATATAGAATCTGTATTTGCAGGTGATCAGGGCTGGGAGGGGGCACTAGACTACCAGGGATTTATTATATATAAGGGGGGGTCGGTGCTGGGGCGGGGGGACCATGGCACATTGCTGCACAGTGCTCATTTTACCCAGAGGGCGAATTTCTAAACACCCTTAGACCAGCCCTGGCTGTACTTAGAAATGTACCCTCTGGGTGAGATTTGGTTATCCAGATTGTGGAGCTATGGCAGCCTGCGTCTATTGCAAGCCCCTAGCCCCATGTCGCAGCCCATTTCTGGGCACATGGGTGGCGCAAGCCCCGTGCAGAGGAGGCAGCCTGTGGTTGACGCAGGCTGCTTTTGTGAATAGCTTGGGGGCAGTGTTTGACGCAAGGTGCCACTTGCACCAGTTATGTTTGGCACAGGCACCTTGCGTCAGTCTCAGGGCTTTGAGAATCGAGCCCTAGTTATTCATGTTCACACTACTTGCAAACCTAACTCCACATGTTAAATTATGCCTAAGTAATCGTTTCATAATTTATGTTTATTTATTTGGTAATTAGGTATTGGAGCAGTATTAGCCACTGCTAAGCAACTGGAACAAAGTTTTCTTAATCATTACACTTTCTGTACTTGTTTATATACAGGTGTCTGTATTTAAAATTGGATAGCAGATGATGACATGTACATAAATTTGAAAAAGTACAACAAGGGCCAGGGATCTGTCATGGTGTGGGAGTTTCTGCAGATGAATCAGTGACAGGTGATCATGGGCATCAGGAGCTGCCACGGAGTTTGAGTATAACTGCCTGAGTCTAGTGCAGAACTAAGTTACCCGTTATACATTTGGGTGCCTTGCTTCAGCATACCAGTTCATGTGAGCATATTGGGCCTATGTACTAAGCCTACACAGTGTATTTCAGGCACGTAGGCAACCATACGTATGAATGCCGTGCACCATGTTTTCTGCGGACCCCTAGCAGCATTCACAAAATGCATGCCAGCCAGTTACACACACGGAATCCCCAGCCACGCAGAAAGCAACACACCATAGGTGGTCCAAGGGGAGTGTTTGAGGCATGCCAGCACTCTGAGCGATTTACAAAGGCAGAGTGCTGCACTCTGGGGTTCAGGAGATACAGCAAGGGGACTCTGCCATAACTGTGGTATGCAACCACCCACATGCACACAAAGCACCCTATGCCCTATGCATGAAGCCTACGCACTGCATATGTGTGGCATGTAAGCAACCCTAAGTGACAGGTTCTGGGATGTGAAAGGAAGGGTGGGCAGGGGAGTGTGGACAGTAGCACAGAGAGCTGTGTGGTGAGATGTGGGCTCTGCCAATACACCTGCACACCTGTGCATCACAATGCTTCCATGTATCATGGAGGAGCTGTATGCAGGAGTGTTCCTGGAGATGAGACTATGACCGTTGGGCATACTACTGTACAGGACTGGTCCCCATGGGTGGTCATGCCACCTGTATATCGCGCCATGTACAGTGGCCATACAGTTGGGTCACCTCATATAGGACACTGAAGGAACCCACCCTGCCGCTTGTGTCCACTCCTGTTGTGTACTGGTAACAGTCAGCACTCCACTATCTCCTGAGCAGTACCTAGAGAATACTGGATGGGCAACCATGCAGAACCAGTGTTTTCTGCCATAGAGGGGCTGATTCCCTCTGACTTCGAGAGCGAAGCTCAGGAGGTCCATGGGAAGGGTTGCACATCCTGTATTTTCTATAGTGTATAGTGCCCCTCGAATTATTTTATTACTATTTTTAGATTTCTATATATTGTTTTCATTGAAAAAGAAATTGTTGCCTCCCATTTCATATTTCAGGAGCTGCGGCTTGTTGATCTACTGGGTTGTGTGGTTGCTAGGGACTAGGCATCCCTACGTTAACAGCGCACACTCCCATTGGTTGTCACTGTAGTGTGGGAGGGATTTGCAAGAGAAAAAAAAACATGGCAGCCGAATGTCTCGCTGAGCAAGAAAAAAAAAAACTGGAGTAAGAAACTTCATAGTGAGTACTTCTATTTCTGAATATATCTGGTTGATCCTGAATTTTTACAACTTACCTGGTAATCCTGCATCTGCGGGATCTCTTCCATTTTCAGATCCTGCCATAGTGTGTTGTTCTATCTGGTTGAACCTGCAGTGTCTGCTGCCCAGACTGTTGCCCGGTTTTTTTTTTAAATGTGTGTGGGTCATGGTATCTTCAAATCAGCTGAAATGCTGTTCTGCCACAGAAGAGTTGAACAGCGTTCCATGACCTTTGCACTGTGGTAGAACAGCGTTTCAGCCGAGATGAAAATCAGGTTGGAACTACTGTTAAAATGGCTTAACCATCTCTTTCAGCTAGCTTCTTCATAGACATTTTTTCATGTTTTTCATGATTTTCATTTTTTGTCATAAGCATCGTTTTGTATTATTTTTGAAAACATTGATTTTGTATATTTAAATGGCTAAATAATTGTGAAAAGAGGTAATTGATTATAATGTATAGTGGAGTGTTGTTCTGTATAGAATTCCTTCCCTTTCAAAATGCTGTTCTACCACAGTTTCAAGGACATGGAATGCTGTTCTACCCTACTGTGGTCGAACAGCAATCTAGAACCTCTAGAGACTGCATGAGTCAGTTTCATTTTGAAAGCAAAAGAACTCACAAAACACATTTTTCACACAGTACTATACACTATAAAAAATACAGGATGAGCAACTTTATGCACAACCAGTGTGTTCTGTCACCTCGGCGTTCTGATTCCCATGGACCTCTCGAGCTTTGCTCTCGAGGTCAGAGGGAATCAGAATCCCTCTGTGGCAGAACACACTGGTTCTGCATAGTTGCCCATCCAGTATTCCCTATGTTCGCTTAAATAATAATATATCATAAAATGTAAAAAATTTAATGAAATAATACATTTTGAGATCTAAGGTTTGAAACCCACCAAAGCCACTGAAAATAAAGAAAGGTTCTGCCAGTTAACCACTAGGGGCAGTAAATGTCTGGCAGTGGTGGCTATAAAAGAAAATGTCTCAGAGCACTATCCATCCCCTGAAGAAGACCACACCCATGGTCGAATCGCTGGGACTAGTGTGATTTGTTTGATGCACTAACTTTGGTTGTGAATTTAAAATAAGGAGTAACACTATTGTGAATCTGGGCACCTTGAAATAAATATCTTTATATTCACCTGTTAAAGAGGTCAATGTTTCATTCAGATTCACACAGCATGACGAGTGCAGAGCTAATTTGGATTTTTTACCTGTACTTGTGCCAGACTACAGGGCACGTGTTCTTGGTGGGGGCAGACATGAAAGCATTACACAGGTGCATCTGTGGACAGCACTAATCGCCACTGCACCTATAGGCACTCCACTACCCTATGGCCAGCCCTGATGGGAGCTGGGAGCTGATGGTGTCCCTTTAATTCCATGGGGTCCGCACCTCCCTGGCTCCCCTGCATGCCCGCATGAGGGATCTACTCTGGGACCAAGGGCAGGCATTCAACTGGATGTCTGCCTGGGTCCTGCACTTCGCCCCTGCACAGCTCTGATCCAGCAATGCATGACTGCATGCCGGGGGGACCCTGTGCAGGCTGGTTTCAGAGGCTGCGCCATATACCACATTACCGTGGAGCTATGCAGGTGGGATACATGCCTTTTGCACATACCTTCTACCCTGTTCATGCATAGGGCCCATTATTTGTAGATCACTTTCACTTTAAAAAGTCCAAGAGGGGATTTGTGAATTTAGAAAAATAGCTAAGGTGGGACCTTGGAAGAGTCCTACCATTTACAGTGATACAGGGACTGGGAGAGAACAGAAAAATGTGTCAAAGATTAAGCCATGGCTGAGGTAATGCAGTTCATTCAGTATTCATCGGACTAATATTGTATGCCTGAAATGTTCTTATTTGGGTCCCTGTGACCAGAAAATGAATTCAGTTGTTGCACCCCGTAACCATCAGGAAACAGTAAAGGAAGAGCCAAAAAAGCCACTGGGTTCATGTGGTTATTTACCATTAGAGTGTGAAACATGTTTCAGCTGTTCCTTCAGAAGGAGAAGAGTGAAATGGGTTGTATGATTGTTTGTGAGGGGCTCCTGGCGAGCAGAAATACCACATACACCTAGACACAGGCATGCCTTGGGCCTTTTACAAGCCAGAAGCAGGAAAGCTCAAATGACATTTTTCTTTCCAGGACTGCATTGTTTCTTCTCCTAATGGTCACAAGCAGCTAAGATAACAGCCATTCTACTAAGTGTTAAAAGACTGGAATAATGTGGACTCTGTAAGCCTGTTGAAGCAAAGATATGTAATAAATAGAATATTATACTACTGTCATTTGCTGTTGGTGATGTACAATGTGAGGCTGAAATTCTGAAACTTTTTTCTGTCTCCATCTCTCATCATACCTGTACAATCATAAAGTTCAAGAACTTAATAAAACCGAAGTATAAAAACAAAAGGAGTACCCTGGGCCATCCCCAACCCCATCAGACACAGTCACTCAAGTCTGGAATGAGTGTGGTAGGGGGTTGCATCTATATAACAAATCATGAGCACGGGGCAAAGTGGCAAGCCTAATCCCATGGGCCACCCACCACCATCATCCTATATCTAACCTATATGGACAAATATATGACTTCATAAGCTGGCTCAGTTGTTCTGAAGGTTGAGCGCCTTACCTCTCTCCATGCTGGTGACCTGAGTTCTGGAATGAGCTCGGATTGCTGGGGGTTGGCAGGTGGGGCAGGAGTTGATGCAGCAGCCAACAGGTAGCTCTCCTCTCCCAGATTAGGGAGGCTTGCCAACTCAGCTCTTGGATGCCACCAGGTGGGGGTCTATTGGCAGCACCGAATACCCAAGCAGTAGACACACATGCATCACCAGGATGGGGGAGAGCTGCAGGTTCTGGGTTACATGCATGCCCCATGTGTATGTGCTGCCCGTGTCACCTCAGTTCGATCAGGGAAGCCAGAAAATGGAAAAAAGGACCCGAGGGTTGGCCAGTGCACCACATGCCTCTCCAAACCTGCACCACCACTACCTCAGTACCTCAGGTGTTGTCTGGGTATGTTCTCTTGGGGGGGAGGATGGCCCTTCACTACCAGTCCCACCGCAGGGAGTGGGATCCATAGGGGATCTTGCACAGAAGTAGGCCCAGTGGAGATAGTTGCTGGTCTGGAGGAGGTGGGGTCGGAGCAGTCGGCAACCCAAGGGGTAAAAAGCTATATGAAAAAATATTCATGTTGTCCTTCAGCTCTGGAACTTCCTTCCTCTAGCACTTTGGCAGTCTAGATCCCATCTCAGCTTCAAAAGGGAGTGGCATCATTATTTATCTCTAGCAGACCACTGCACTTGCTTTGACCCCACTTGATTCCATCCTGCCTTCACATACCTCCAATCCTATAACCCACCGCCTTACTCCCCCCCAAATCCCTCCCACCCCTGCCAGTTACCCCTTGCCTCCCCATCTCTTCTTGAAAGTCTTTAATTGCTGTTACCAGTCTTAATTAACCTACCTATTGGAACTGTGCTTGCTATTCCCCTTCACTGTTTCTTCCTACACTAACTCCTTGCTAAATTATTAAGCCATGAAATGTATTTCTGGCTAAATATATCCTTTTTACAAACTGTTCAACCTAGGTGATGGAATCGATATGAAATTCATTTCCATTGCCTTACAAGAGGTTGTCTTTCCCATCACCAAGCTGTTTAACCTGTCTCTCCTCCTGTCCGCTTTCCCCTCTACCTGCCAATCTGCTCTGGTCATTCCTGTGCACAAAGGAGGCAACAGGGCACTAGTATCCAACTACCAACCTATCTCAATTCTGTATCTGCTCTCCAAAGCACTGGAGAGAATCATAGCTGACCAACTCACTGACCACCTGCTAAAATATAAACTCCTCTGCCCCCAACAGCATGGCTTCCGCAAGATGCATAGCACTATTACTGTCCTAATTGCCTTCACAGACTACTTGCATGAGGCACTTGACCAGGGCCAACTGGTCAGAGCAATCTTCATAGCTCTAACCAAGGCTTTCGACCTTGTGAACCATCAGCTGCTGCTGTACAGACTAAGCTGCCTTGGACTATCCCCCGACATGGTCAGTTGGTTCTCCAGCTACCTGTCTGGGTGCTCTCAGCAGGTGAAAATCAAAAGAGCCATCTCTGAGACCAGTGAAGTCACAGTGGGGGTCCTGCAGGGGTCCATCCTGGGCCAACTCCTGTTCAGCCTCTTTGTGAACAACCTTCCAAAAGTGTGCCCCTCCTCCAAGGTACTGCTCTATGCAGATGACATGGTGGTGTTCTCTCAAGGCTCTTGGCAAGATGCACTCACTAAGGATATGCAGTACAACTTTGACCTCCTACAGGATTGGCTCAAAGGTAGCCTGCTAGTGCTCAGCAGCAAAAAAAACAAGTCAATGATCTTTGCTGGATGCCAAAAGAGGAGGTATACCACTCCCTTCTCAATTTTGTGCAACTCCCACTCCACCCTTGAGCAGATGCCCTCGTTCTGGTACCTAGGGATTACAATCAACGAGTCCCTCTCTTTTAATGAACATATCCGAAATATTACCACTGCTGCCAATAGGAAGTTAGGGGCCCTATATAGGCTTCGGTTCTGCCTCACACCTGAGGCTAGTGTCCAGGCAGTAAGAGGGACAGTTCTACCCATCCTGGACTATGGTAATGTAGTATATGGCACAGCCTCTGAAACCAGCCTGCACAGGGTCCATACTACCCTCAACAAAGCATGCTACTTTGTTTTAGGTGTAGATCGTCTTACACACACATGCAACCTTTATATTGGGACATGATGGCTTCCTCTCATGGACCAAATCAAGCTCCACTCCTACCTTCTAGGGAAGAAGGCCCTTCTAGGTCTTGTACCCCCCTCCTTACAGCCTTATTCCATCCAGTCCCTGCTGAGCACACCACAAGAAGTGTTACAAGACACGCCCTAGCAGCACCTTTCAGAAGAACTGCCTTGGGGAGGCGAGCCTTTGCAGTAAGAGCCCCCATCTGGCTGAATGAGCTCCCCCAGGCCACTACTAGCCTTACTTGCCTTGGCCAGTTCAAATCTGAAAATTCAGAAATTCATCTCCCCCTCAGTACAATGTTGCTGTAAAGAACACCCCTGCCATTTCTAGCCCTCCCGGTGCCTCCTGACACAATATGGCTTGGCTGTGGTGACCCGTGACTTCTAAGGATCTCCCACTAATCCCCACCTACCCACCCCTTGGTCCCCCATTCCCTCTGCCCCTCACCCACTTAGCCCTCCAGACCCTCCATACCCCCACCTCCACACCCGCTTAGCCCCGCTGACCCTTAAGCTATCACCCACCATTGTGCTCTCCCCCTACCCATCTAGCCTGTAGCCTGCTCTCCCTTAATGACTGTCCTTTTCAGTGGTCAACTTAATTGCTCCCTCCAGGAACCTATCTAAGCTCTATAGCTGCATTCTGGGAATTCTCATACTTTGTACATAGTTGGACTCTGCACTTTATTCACCTAATCTGTTATGGGACTATTTTCCTCTGTATTATGTAATTAAGTGCTTTTGCACTGTATCCTGTCTCTCCCCATCCTTCTATTTGTAATGCTTTTTAGCTTTTTTAATGATGTGTAACTGGAAATGCCTTCTAGCTGTTTCTGTTTTTTCCACTGTCCATGTACTTGTTGTTCCCCCACCCTCTGTTCGATGAGGATCCTTTGTAAATGAGCTTTTAGCTCAAAGGTTGTAATTTCCGATTTTACAATAAATAAAATTAAATTAAAATAAAAAAATACTGTACATGTAACCTCTCCTAAATCCTTGCCTTATGCAGTGTTGTTTTGACTGCATGTATCATCTTTCATGAACTGTTTGACCTGTCTTACATGTAATTGTCCAGTACTTACAGTATGAAATGTACCTGTCTTTATTTTTTGTATGTACTCTCCTGGGTCGTGCCTGAAAATAGTCATTTTATGGCTAATGCACTTACCCGGTTAACAAAAACGAAATAAACAAAAATACATATAAGCAAACCAGTTGGTTCATCCTCATACTGGGATAGAGAATTCCCAACCATGGGCCATGCCTTAGAGTGAGAAAGAATATGGACAGACATGTGCAAACATCTCAGAATTGATAAATACCGTTTAAAGCAACTGAAAATGTTAAGCAATATGTTTTACACACCTCAGAAACTACACAAAACTGGTACGCTTCCTACAAAGCTCTGCATTCATTGCTCTGAGCAGAGTGGATCTTTAGATCATATCCTCCTGGAGTGTACTAAGGTCAAACCCTTCAGGCAGGTAATAAAAGACAAGAGAGGCCCCCTAGTGAGGCTGGAGCAAGCCTTCACACCTGAAATATGTATAGCAGGGGCTACAAAGATAGGTTCCTGGGGGCCCAGAAATACCACATAGCACTGATATCAGCATGTGCCAAAAACAATCATACTGAGACACTGGCTAGATAAGAACATCTCATCGTACCAGGAATGGCACAGTGAAATCCTTTGTTGCCTCAAAGTCAAACAAGCATTTGTCAATGCTGAATGTTTGCTTGCTGGCATTGGCAGTGGTAGTGTAGAAGTTACAGAGCTGCATAATAGGAATGGCAGTGAAGTATTGAACTGAAGCCAACCCCACCACCACCCTGCAGAGAGTGACAGGCATTGGGGTGTGCCTTTGGGTCGTCAGGCATAACGACCACGCCATTTCATCACACCCTACCCTGCAGACACTGACAAGTATCACAGTGTGCCTTGGGGTCTTTGGCCCTTATGCGCACCCCATTCCATCAGGAAATACGGTGAGATGGGTGCGGTATAGGAGAATGGGGTGAAGTTTGGGCCCTAAGAGTCCGAGGCACACCTTGATGCCTCTCACTGGCTACAGGGTGTGGGTGGGGGTGGAATGGTATGAGCATGACAGGCAAGAATCCCAAGTCACACCCCTGATGCCTGTCATTCTCTACAGGGTGGGGCGTTATGGTCAGAAACCCTAACGCCTTAGGCATTCGTTGGTATTTTCACTCCAAATTTTCAACATGTTTTTTTTGTGACCCCACCTCATGAACAGTGGCAATATCAGTTTGTTAGCCAAAAACTGCTTTTGCACAGCGACTATGGCATTTGGCACCACAGGTGCAAAAACACATTCGAACAGGATGTGAAAAATGACAGCGGTACTGTTCATGGGAGGTGTAAAAAATGGCAATATTGAAAATCTGCTGTGAAAATCTTAAAAATCTGGTGAAGTCACGAGCGTGCGTAGAAACTGTGCAATGCACACCCGTAATGTAACTAGTTTGGGGATTTTTTTACAGCAGCTTGTTAACACAGGCATTTTGGGACCTCCGATCATGAACAGTGTCAGTGTAATTTTTTTTATCTGTCCCGAACAATGATTTCCCACAGCGACCATGCATTTCTGTGCTGAAAGTGTGAAAACACATTTCGGCCATGTTGTGGAAAATGATAGCTGTACTGTTCATAAGGAGGTGTGGAAAAATGCCACTGGTGAAAATCTGGACTGAAAATATTACAAATTCATGAACTTACGAGGGTGCGTGGAAACTGCGCAATGCTCACTCGTAACACAGTCATTCTTGGGAATTTTTTCACCAAATTTTCAACATTGCCATTTTAACACCTCTGCTCATGACCAGTTTCACTGTGGCTTTCTTAACATGTCCCATACATTGATTTCGCACACCGACTGCGCCATTGTGCGCTACATGGGCAGAAACAAGTTGTGGGTGAGATGTGAAAAATGACAACTGTACTGCTCATAAGGAGGTATGGTAAAATGGCAATGTTGAAAATCTGGAGTGAAAATATTGAAATTTCGCAAACTTACGAGCGTGCGTAGGAACTGCGCAACGCATGCTCATAAAACAGTCATTTTTAGGAATTTTTTCACCAAATTTTCAACATAGCCATTTTAAGACCTCTGCTCATGAACCATGTCACTGTGATTTTCTTAATGTGTCCCGTACATTGATTTCGCACACCGACTGCGCCATTGTGCGCTACATGGGCGGAAACACATTTTGGGTGAGATGTGAAAAATGACAGCTGTACTGCTCATAAGAAGGTGTGGTAAAATGGCAATGTTGAAAATCTGGAGTGAAAATATTGAAAATTCACAAACTTACGAGCGTGCGTAGGAACTGCATAACGCACGCTCGTAAAACACTCATTTTTAGGAATTTTTCCACAAAATTTTCAAAATAGGCTTTTTGAGAGCCCACCTTATGAACACTGGCAGTATCGTTTTGTTAATCATTCTGGAAAGGTGATTTCGCGCAGTGGCAGCGAAATCACCCTTCGGGCCCGAGTAATGCCATGACAGTGCAAGAATTCATGAGGAGGGGTCCCAAAAACCCCATGTTGAAAATGTGGTGCAAAACTTCCAAAAAATGCCTGAGATATGCAACAAAGTTGAAAAAACCCTATCTATCCCATTATACAGCTTACCGGCATTTTCTCAGTTCGCGGTCGGCTTTGAAGAGTGCAGATGTGTTCCCGGTCCACCAAAGATCGTCGCGCCAGACTCCGGAGGTAAGTATGGGATGAGGGGGGTGTGGGGAGGCAGGGTGCGCAGTGAGTGGGTGCGGGTTGTGGCGGGGGGGCAGGGAGACTGCGAGGGACCGTTTTTTTCTTTACAGGTTTTATTTGTTTTAAAAGACGACGCGGGATGTTTGCCACGCTGGGGTGGGCTCCCAGCATGGCAGAAGGATGGCTGGGGGGGCATGGAGCTGAAGGGGGATTGGGCACCCCTGTCGGCCATGGCATCTGTTGCCATGCTGGGGTGGGCTCCCAGCGTGGCACCCTGTACTTGGGGGGGGGAGACACAGTGGAGGCGACGGGGGATTGGGCACCCCCGTCGTCTATACGACATAGCCACGCTGGGGTGGGCACTCCAGCGTGGCTTATGAAACTGTGTTTCAAGAGCAGACAGCCGACGGGATTGGGCACCCTGGCCGGCTATACAGTGCGCATGTTGGGGGCAGCAGCATGGTGTGTGTGTGTGTGTGTGTGTGTGTGTGTGTGTGTGTGTGTGGGGAGGCGGCGCATGAGCAGGCGATATCTGATCGCTGCTCACTGAAGCGTAGCTCCCCCTTTCAACTGTATACCATTGCATTTTGGAGCTGTCATAGACAGCTCCAGCAGACATTGGAGAACTGCGGCCGCGCCTGCAAACACACTGACTGAATTGGAAGAGGGCTGACACACCTCCGAAAACTCCAATGATGGCACTATGTTTCTTGCACATGCGTGCAAGCAAACATAAAAATGATAGCTAGCATGTTTAATAGGTTAAAAGCCCATCAGAACAGGTGGTAGAAACTGCATGTTCTCTTATTGTTACCCCACTGACTTATACCTGCTAGACACACAGGGGGGGTTTTAGACTCAGAGGCATGGGATACCTAAACTACCAACATGGTATGCCTAAACTACCAATGTATCAGATAGCAAGACACAGGTGTGGGGGCTCACCTCAGGCTTGGTGCACATACCTAGAAGAGTATACAATTATGTTGAGCACAAGTCCCGGTAAAACCAGGGAAGGTCAGCACTCTGTTAGGGAGGTCATGAATACTAATAGATTTAACACCAAAGTTGCTTTTAATCCCAAAACAAAGCCAAAGAATCTCACTGGCTATAGGACAAAGGCACTCCTCAGGGACAGAATATTCGCAATTCATTCATTTATTGTGATAACAGAAAACCTCATTTTTTACTTCTCCACTTATCCCTCTGTACATATTTGAAGTTAGAAAACTCCTGCTGCAACAAAATATTAATTTCAGACAGGCATTATTGTAGAATAGAGGGATTTTTTGTATGGCATCCGCTTTTAATATTGCTGATAAGGTGCCAAGGTAACCAATATCAAACGGGCATTTATTGCACAAAGAACGTTTTTTCATGTGGTATCCACTTTCAGTACTGCCATTATAAAGTGCTCAAGTAGTTAAATTCAGACACGCATTATTGCACATTGAGGTATTTGTTTTACTGTTAATAAAGTGCTGAGGTAGAGGTGTGCTGAGGTAAAAAGAAAGGGACCTCCAAAAGGGGGGTGATCTTTAAACCTTCCAGGAGAGGCCAAGTGCACTATTACCTCAGAGCCAAATTGTAAACCAAAAAATCTTATTGAAACCAAGAATGAATTTCAATTTGAGGTCAGCACTAAGCTATCTTTAAAGATACTTGGAAAAAAATATCCAGGAATTGAAATTTCGAATATTTATTCAAGATACACACACACAAATAATTGTTGAATAGTACAAAGGATAGGCCTAGATTTAAACTAATCTTGCCTGTAAAGTGTAGCTAGCTGTTATACTACTGGAGACAAAAGGACATTATAGTTCAAGGTGCCAAAAAAACTTTTTGTTCGGCTCATGGACTGCTTATCCAATGAATAGCCTGCTCATATTTTTTACCCTCTAAAGTGCAATAAACAGTGCATTCAAAAGTGCGTAGCAGAGTGCAGAAATGCAAATAAATATAACAGTTATTGCTTGGTACTGGTTTTGTTCAGCAAGCTTACTGCTAGTGTAAGCGTTGCGTAGTCCCTCGTTGTTCACTTTCGGCAGTTGAGCTCCTCTCGCAAGGCTTGTAATTGTAGCCGTCAGCGTAAGCAACAAATATACCAGCGAAAAAAGGCAAACAACAATAGAGGTGCTGCAAAATGCAAACCACAAAATGCAAAACGCAAAATGCTAAAGCGCTGAAACGCCAAAAACACTATATTGCAGTAAAATAGAGCTTCCATGATGGCTAGTGGTTATATGGTGTTCCACGATGCACTTTGCATTTTGAAGCACCTCTACTGTAGCAGTAAGCTTGCTGAACAAAACCAGTACCAAGCAATAACTGTGGTATTTATTTGCATTTTTGCAAAAAGTGTTTTGGCACACTGAACTACAATGCCCTTTTGTCTCATGTGTGGCTTCAATAAGATTTTTGGGAAAAAGAAAGGGTTTACCATTTTGGAAGCCAACTTTCTCACTGGAGTGTATATTCTCGCCACATCACACAGCCAAACAACAAGCATTGGCAGTGCTTTAAAAGTGCTGAGTGCAAGCAGAAAAGGTTCATGAAGTAAGTAATAATACCCGACAGGGTGGGCGTTATTGGGATATAACGGACTGCCCAGGGGCGTAATGCGGCATCAGGCCTTATAGCCCCTGGAAGGTCCATTATATCCCATAATGCCCACCCTGGAGGGTATTATTACACTTAGAAAATGGGCCACTGTATTTAATGTTGTAATAAAATAATAATTTTATGTTTAGATGTTTAAATTCTTAAACATTTGCTTTAATGTATAATAAAATAGTTCCTCTGCTTCTGTTTGCATGACTTTTTGTGTTCTTGTTAATGTGGGGATTCTTGTCCTTGTCCAGCAGCTGTAGTTGAAGCTTTTAACGTGGTTGTCATGGTTACCTCCGTGCTCGGACGCTCATGCCGCCCCCCCCCCAGTTGAAGAAGTGGTGGGAGAAATTGTGTCTCCCATGAGAAACAAAAGTCGATTATCTTTTTTTGGCTTTGCTTTTGATTTTAGATTTTTACTGTGAGACAGTCAGTGGATTTGTGAGCGGGACAGACACAGGGAAAATATCGGGGCTCAGGAGTTACGTACCGCATGAAGTCAGGCAAGCTGGTAGCCAAGAAAAAGACGTAAGTTTCAAACAAAAATGAATTTTTCACACCTGTGGCCAAGAAGAAAGTGAGTTAGTGTTAGGTTGTGAGTAGAAGTGAGGGCCGAGTTTAGAAAGCTGTGCGTGAGGATTTGTTAGGGGTACTGAGCCGTGCCAACTGGGGAATCTCGTTAAGCGAGACAAAAAAACATGGCGACTGGGAAGTTTCCAAATTTTGTGTGCCCAAGAATAGCATAAGTAATGGGGTACCCTGAATTGGCACTTGTTTTTCAGTGGGCGTTATTAAGAAATAACAGCCCAGGTGCCAGGCTGTTTCAGCCAATCAGCAATCGAGTTTTCATTTGCCCATTTTCTAAGCATGGATTACCTTTACTGAACGTCACTTTCACAAAGGCAAAAATGTAACGGCTAAACATAATTCGAAAGCACTGCTAGCATCTGACGCAGTTCAGAGAGATACTCACAGCATGAGTAGCATTTGGGTAAGGCTGTGTGATGTGGAGAGAATACACACTCCAGCAAATGGTAAACTCTTCCTTTTTACCTCAGCAATACTGAAAGTGGATGCCACATGAAAAAACGTTCTTTGTGCAATAAATGCCTGTTTGATATTGGTTACTTTAGCACCTTATCAGCAATATTGAAAGTGGATGCCATACAAAAAATTCCTCTATTCTACAATAATGCCTGTCTGAAATTAGTATTTTGTTGCAGCAGGAGTTTTTTAACTTCAAATACGTATAGACGGATAAGTGGAGAAGCAAAATATGAGGTTTTCTGTAATCACAATAAATGAATTATGAATTTTCTATTCCTGAGGAGTCCTTTTGTGCTATAGCCCGTGAGATTCTTTGGCTTTGTTTTGGGATTAAAAGCAACTTTGGGGTTGCATCTATTATTATTCATGACCTCCCTAACAGAGTGTTGACATCACCTGGTTTTACCAGGATTTGTTTTCAACAAAATAGCAATGTATCAGATTAGTGTGGTGTTCCACAACACAATCACTCATATCCACTGTCTGAAACAATGATCTAGGACTGTATGGGAGGGGGGTTATGTGATATATGTCCAGCATCTGTGTGACATGTTTGACTTTGTCTGTAAAAGGAACATTTTTTCAACTAAGTACATTTAAGTTTATACAGCAAAACAAATCATTGCTATTTTCAAGAATTCCTTACCTACAGTTCTCCAACATTGTCACTGCCTCAAACATGTTGGTTTTACCAACTACCACTCCACAATAAGCTGATCACGGCTACAAAAATGAAGTCTTTCCCTTCCCACAAGTCCAGTGGGACCCATTGCTCCCCTCCATCCCAAAACAAATAAAATATATGATTTATCCCGCCTCTGCCCCACAGCCATATCTGGCTGACCCAGCCAATAACATTTATACCCTTTCCCCCAATCATTGTAGCGCACAATACCCCTTTCTCCCTCCACCAAAACCAGTAAAGCTGCTCCGATTTATTCTCAAGCTGACAGCTGTGTCAGTGTCCCAGAGCATAATACCAGATCTATTCATCTGTACTCAAGTAAGGGATCAGGTTCTGCCTGGCGTGTCTCCTCAAATTATGTTTGTGCCCGTTCCCTCAAGACAGCAGGAACAATAGATCTTGAAAGTAAAATGTATATAAAATATATATAAAACAATTAATTAAATCTAAACTTAAACTCAGCGGAAACTAAAATTTAGCTAAAACAAAATGAGAAGTGGTATTTGGAATAGATTTCCCAAGCAGGTACCGCGGTGTCAGATGACACGGTTTGTACCTTCCAACTCAAGCTGGCTAAGCATCTTAAGCATCCTAAAGAGAAAGAGGTGACAGCATTCCCCCTGAGATGGTGTGGAAAGAACTTGATGGTCAATAAAAGAAAACAAGACTGGACAAGTGTATAACCGCCATTCAGTGCTTTTTATTTTTTGTTTATGCCACCTTCAAAAACCAACATTCTGAGATTGTCTTCTCTCTTTATCAGGGTTATATGGCTGTGAATAATACAACAGAGCCTCAATCAATATATGCTTCTCATACAATTAAGACAGTTTATACATATTTCTAATAACTATTCATTACAAACTCTACAGAAAGAACTCGATGGATTAATTATCCTCTTGCTTGGCAAGGTTTGCATGCTCATTAGCAGCCCATATTGACACATTGCTGTCCTCAAGGAATGACCTACAAAGGAGGCTTGTTCGTGAAATCCAGGTATAGCTGGTCAAGCAGTACGACAAATTAGAAACTGACCGCAGGGTAGGAAACAGAATGTTATAATTAATGGTAATCTGCCAACAGAGAAACAAGTATTCGGTGGTATCCCCACAGGGGTCTGTCTTCAGATCAACATTTTTTTATAAATTTATAAATGACCTGGAGGCACATACAACTAGCTGGGTTGCCAGGTTATCTGATAACATCAAAACTGGAAGACTTGGTACATCACAGGAGGAGATAAATTAAACAATCACATAGGAACATAGAAACATAGACTTTGACAGCAGATAAGGAACGCTTGGCCCACCTAGTCTGCCCATTTTCCTATCTATTGGATAAGCTGCAGTTCCTAGTTAACCAGCAGCCTACTTCCTCCTACCCCCCACTAGAATTGCTTTATGTCTGTCCCATGCGTTCTTGAATACTCCCACTGTTCTTGACCCCACAACTTCCTCAGGAAGGCTGTTCCATGCATCCACCACCCTCTCTATGAAAAAATACTTCCTCACGTTGCCCCTGAGCTGTCCCCCTCTGTCTTTAAACTGTGGCCCCTTGTTATTGCACTTCTCTTTTTCTGAAAGATGCTACCCTCTTGGACTTTGTTGATTCCCTTGAGGTACTTGAAAGTTTCTATCATGTACCCCCTTCCTCCTTTCCTCAAGGGTATACATATTAAGCTTCTTTAATCTCTCTTCATATGGTTTCTAGTGCAGTCCTTGCACCATTTTAGTTGCCCTCCTCTGGACTGCCTCCATCCTGTCTATGTCCTTGCAGAGATGGGCTCTCCAGAACTACATGCAGTACTCCAGATGGGGTCTCACCAATTGTCTGATATGACTACCCCCAGGTCCCTTTCCATTTTTGTTGTTGTTAGTACTGCCCCTCCCCCATTGTGTACTCTTTCCTCGGGGTTTTTATTTCCCAGGTGCATTACTTTGCACTTCAATGCACTGAATCTAAGCTGCCATACTTTTCTTTTTATTATTATTTTTACCTCCTCCTCTGTGGATCGGGCTGGCAGGTCGTCCGGCTGCTGGCACCCGCACCCCCAGACCCAGGTCTGGTCAGTGACTTGCTCTCCTCCACACAGGCTGGCAAGCATTGTGCCCCCCATAGGAACCTGGATCCAATACCTGGAGGGGCACACCTCTTGAGGTCCTGTGGGCACAGTGCATGGCTGTCAGCTGCCATGACAGCCCCATGATTTTCCACCTGGTTTTCTCCCTACTGGAGTCAGACGTCCAATGATGTCAGCACACTATGTGATGACATCTGCTCCAACCCCCATCTGTGCACCACACCTGTAGTGCCCCTGACTTCCATCAGGCACCACTGCAGAGCAACATGATCCCTTTTACCCATCCCAGAGAGAGGAGAGCTGTCGTGGGACGCTCCATCCTCCCCCTTCCCTGTCGACTTCCAACAACCTGAGTCTGGCATAGCATGAAGTGTGACGTCCAGCGCCTCAACCCTCAGTGCCACTGGGCCAGCTAAGCTGCCATACTTTTGACCATTCCTCCAGCCTTGCCAAGTCCCTCCTCATCCTTTCCACCCCCCTTATGTATCAACCCTGTTGCATATCTTTGTGTCATCTGCAAAGAGGCATACTTTTCCTTCCAGTTCCTCTGCAATGTCATTTATAAAGACAGTAAAAAGGACCGGCCCCAGTAGTGAACCCTGTGGTACCTTGCTAGTAACCCCTCTTTCTTCGACATAGACTCTGTTTACCATCATCCTCTGCGTCCTGTTGTCCAGACAATATTTTACCCAGGCTAACCCCCTTGGACCCACTCCTAGGCTGGCTAGCTTATTTATTAATCTTTTGTGTGAGACTGTGTCAAATGTCTTGCTAAAGTCTAGGTAGGACATGTCCACAGCCCCTCCCTGGTCTACTACTTTGGTCACCCAGTCAAAGAAATCTATTTGATTCATCTGACATGGCCTTCCCACTGTGAATCCATGCTGCCAATTGTACTTTTGTATAATGCAAACATATAAAAATCACTTCACAATAGTAAAAACAGACAATAAACATACAAACATACTATAAAAGTTAAAATACAATAAAATAAGCAAATAAAAAAAATGTGTATCACAATATCAACAGCACTTGAAACAGCACAGTAATCTTGACTGGCATACTAAAGAGCAGGCTAGAGTTTTTTGTTTTATTCTTTGGTAACCAGCTAAGGCCCACTTGGCCCACATTTCTGTCTTCAGGAATGATCTGGGAGCACTGGGGAGGTTAAGTGACTTGCTCAGAGTCACACTGTATGCAAGTGGAGGTTTGGGGAATCAAACCTAGGTTTGTTGGATGTACCAAGCTCATTCATAGCTCCTTACTCTGACCTCTAGGCTACAATGGCACAAGATACTGGTGATTGTATTCCTCACCCTGCTGCTGCTCAGCCTACTACAGGATCCCTGCAAGACTGACCTTAATGAACACCACTTGATCATATATCCAGGTATACCGCCACAAAAATGGTATGTATCCGAGGCACTACTGAGGCTAAAGACCTTGCAGCCCTACACTGTCCCTGCCAGTTGGCACTCCCATGAGAAACCCACACAGCAGGGCAGGCAACTCCTACTACTCATACTACTTATTATGAGAGGGGATGTGTAGGTCAACCCCGGCCCACCCAATAACCATGTCAGTGGCTCTATCGCCATACCCAAGGGCCTTAAAATTTTTCTTACCAATATCAGAAGCTGCCTCCCAAGCTTGGACCTACTAAAGACATAGATCACAATGAACAACCCAGACTTCCTTATTCTTATAGAAACATGACTTCCATATATTTCTCCTCGGTCATTAACACCTCTGGCTACCTCTCCCACAGGCAAGATTAGTCTAAGAGAGGAGGTCGAGTTCTCATATACTTTGCCGGCAAACACAACTTCACTATCTCCTGTCAAGATGCCATTCCCAAATCTCACAAGATTATCTTGGGGGTCCTTACTAAGCCCCATTCCATTCCTATCATCATCATCACAACTGCATACTGCTCACCCTGGTCCCCTCCTGATGCGATCATGAGCACTTTACAAAATGTGATTGACCCTCTGCCCAGTGGAGAGCACATCATCCTTGGGGATTTTAACACCAACTGGCTGGCAGGATTTAGCCCCTCCTCATCCTCCAATCTTCACTCAAAAATGAAAGCCCTGAACCTCAGTCAGCTGATCTCTTCTCTTACCCAATTCAATGCTAGGTCCAACAACTACAGCACAATAGATTGGGTGCTGTTGTCCCACCCACAGAGAAGCCCGACTGCAGACAAACTCCCAGACATATTTAGTGAACTCTGCGTGACCTTCTGCATTTGGAAGGTCAAAACAGTCAACGGTTCTCCCAGGATTACTCTAGCTAGAACTTCAAAATGTTTAAGCCTGATGCTTTCATGCAAGACCTACTTTTTCGCAAACTGGGCCCCTACCCTAACAGCCCCTAGTCCAGATGAGGCATCAATCCACTTTACTGTCAACTTCTCTGCAATATGCAAACAAGCACGCTCCTGTTAAAAGATCTAGAGTCCAAGGTCATCATCTGCCCTAGCTTACCCCTGAAATAATTGAATGCTTCCAATGCAGATACGTGGCCTGGGCCAGGCCCAAATCATCAGGGCTTCCTTCAGATAGGTATGCCTTCACATATGCTTTGAGAAGCTCAGCTCAAACAAGGGCTTCTTAAAGGTACCAAGTCTAAAAAACAAATATAGTGAGAAGAAATTTTCTTTTATAGCTGCTCAAGCATGGAACAGAGTCGTTTCAAGTGTTGGCCAAGCTACAAAAAAATCTAAAAATGTTAAACACAGCCCTAAGACAGCAACTAGCAGTATGATGTAATTACAATGACTAAGTTGTATGGTAATATGTGTATGTATGTTTTATTATAAGTTGTATATATCCTTACTATTGTAAATGTAAAATTTTTACAGGAGCACATTGAAAATGGAATTAATACCCTAATGGTGTAATTGTACTACCTATCCTGTATAAAAATAAATATTTTTACTACTTGGTTACTTGGTTACTCTGTGGTTTTAAGGCAGAAGAGGGCACCAAGCCCATCGAGACTGCCTTCTCCACACAATGTGGGGGAGATTAGCCATAATTACCCATAAGGTGCTTATCGAGTTCCATTTTGAATTTAGGAAAATCAGTGATGTCTACTATCTTTACCAGAATCCTGAACCTCTCACTCATTAACGGCAAATTCCCTCGGACATGGAAGAAGGCTATGGACACCCCTGTCTTCAAAAGTGGGGATAGAGCAAGCCGCGCCAATTATAAGCTGATCTCTATTCTCCCCCCCTCAAAAGCACTAGAATGAATTGTCTATGACCAGCTTGTTGACCACCTTGTCAAATATCAGCTGCTATCCCCAGAGCAGCATAGTTTCTGAAAACAACACAGCACCACCATCTTGGTAAGTTCACAGGCTACATCCACAATGTTCCTAACTGGGGCCACTTGGTGGGGGTGACTTATATTGACCTCACCAAGGCCTTCGACACAGTCAACCATGGACTTCTACTGGACCAGTTAACCCACTTGAGACTCTCTCCCGAAACTGTATGTTGGTTTAGGAGTTACCTTTCCAAAAGAACACAACAAGTGAAAATCGCTGATGTCCTCTCCAAAAGCCAGTCTGTAGTTACAGGGGTACCCCAGGGGTCAATTCTGGGCACCCTGCTGTTCAGCCCGTTCTTGAACCACCTCCCCCAAGCATGTCTGGACTAGGCCCTACTCTGTGCTGACTATGCAGTGTTTTTTTCCATCCAGTCGAACCCAGTAATGCTGGAAAAACAGATGTAACTTAATTTCAGTGCTGCCAAGTCCTGGTTCATCAACTCTAAGCTCCTATTAAATGACAAAAAAAACAAAACTTTGCTGTTTGCCTCCCCCCATAAATGGCACAAATCCTACCAATTACATATAGTGAGCTCTCAAAATGCCCCCCTAGAGATGGTTCAGAGTTTCAAATACCTTGGGGTCATCTTGGATAGTTCCTTTTCTTTCACTCACCACATTGACTTAGTAGCCAATGCTAGGACTGGCCAACTATTTAGGCACAAGCACTGCCTAATAGATGGTGCCCTAAACCTAGCTATTACCAGTTCTGTCCTATCTATGATTGATTATGGACTGGTAATACATGGTGCTGCCAGTGATACAACCCTCAAGAGGGTCAAAGTGGCCCTCAAAAAAGCCTGCTGGCTTGTCCTTGATGCTCCCCACCCAACACATACCTGTGACCCCTATTCCAAGTCAGGGTGGCTAAACTTGGACTGTAGAATTTGGTACAAGGTATGCCTTCTAGCTAAAAAGTTTATGCTAGGGCTTGCATCTCCTGGTGTTCAAAGCCTTCTCTCCCCCACCTACAATACCCACACCACTAGGGGGTCCAACATCCTAACCTTAAAAGTCCCTTTCCACCACATCACCCAGGGCCAGCACTCCTTCTTATATTGTGCTCCCCTCTGGCTGAACTCTCTCAGTGAGGACATGCTATCCAATACTAAACTTGGCCCATTCAAAGCTAAGCTTCATAACTATCTTGCAACCCTAAGCTGTTGTGACTGCTGCCTTTAACCTGCTCAAGCCCCTATCAACACTTCCACTTTTCCCCTCCCACATCCCCCCCTGCTTTCATATTTCTCTCAATGCCTCCCTCAGTTTCCCCAGCCATGTCCCTCCATCTCTTCCCCACCCCCCACCCAGATCTACATGCCCCCTCCCTGTCCCCCTCACTACATCTATCTACTCCCCTCATCCGCTAAATTTTGACAAGGCCTACGTGGCTGCTCCAGTCCTCCCCTCTCTTAGTCCTTCCTTTAATATCCTTCTCCTCCCCTCACGCCCTGCTACCAGTCCCTTCCCATCCATGGTCCTCTCTCCTCCTGCCTTGCACTATTAGTGCACTCATGTTACATGTGATTTTGTTGCTGCATGTACTGTACCATGATATCTTACTTTTATAATCCTACCTGTTAAGCGACTGTATCTGAATTGCCTGTTTGTTTTCTTTGCTAACACTGTTTTGACTTGTATAATTTAACTACCGTATCCCCGTTTTGTCATGATGTGGAACCTTTGTAAACAATCTACCAGCTCAAAGGTTATAATCCGAGATTTCAATAAATAAATAAATTGCTGGGGAAGTTAATTCCACAGTTTACAAGCAAAAATATTTTTTTCTCTTGTTTGTTGATGCCCACAGACTACAATGTTGTTTACTATGGCATCTTAAGTTTTCTGATTTGGGTGCTCTAATTATGTTACACTCTTTAACAAGATCTGTGTCCTGCAGGATGTTAAATAACATAAATACAGTATATCACCCCTATCTCTATGAAGTTGTAAATCATAAAGGTTTAGAACTTGCACTCTTTCTAGAATGGCAGCCTCCCTACTCATGGGATTAGTTTAGTTGTCCTTCTTTGGATATTATCCAATGTACTGTATTTCTATTCTTGATTAAATGCAGGGCCCAGAAGAATGCCGCATAATCCAAGTGGGGCCTTATGCAGGATCTATACATGGGATTAGGCATGTTTCGCATCGAGTTCTAAATATCCTCTGAATTGATCTCAGGGGTCTATATGTTGTTAACGCTACCTTCCTGCAATGTTCCCCAGGGGTTAATATACCACTAACTACGATACCCAAATCCATTTCTGTCCTGACAGGTTTTTTTCTTGATACCATTCAGTGTATATTCAATTTGTGGGTTTCTTATCCCCAGATGGATGACCAAGCACTTTTCAACATTAAAAACCATTTTGTCTGCAATGGCCCAACTCTCAGTTTGTTGCAGATCTTTGGTTAATATATCATATTTGTAGTAGCATCTATCTCTGAGCTAAATCTTGGTATCATCTGCAAATTTGCTTCTATTGCTCTGAACTTGTTTATGTAAGTCACTTATGAAGATTCCAAAGAGCGATGGCCCCAGCACAGAGCCCTGTGGAATCCCACCAGTGATCTCAATCTCCCTGGATAATGTATCTGATATTTTGACTTGCTGGGTTCTGTCAAAAGGCCATTCCTCTAACCATCTTATTGTATAGTTGTTGAAACCTACCCTAATTATTTTGTCTATGAAGTCCAGAAAGACAACATCCACTGAAACTACCTTATCAATACTGCTACTTACATTTTCATAAAAGGAGATCATGTTTGTTGTATGTGAGTTACCTGCCATGAATACATGCTATGTTTGGTCTTTAAGACCCTTTTCTGCTATTTCTACGTCAAGCCTATTCTTCAATAGTTTTGCCATTATTTTGCATACCACCAATGTCAGGCTAATAGGTCTAAAGTTTCCCGCAGTGGCTTTACTGCCCTTTTTATGGATTGACACTACCGTTGCTCTCTTCCAACCTCCTGGGACTATACCTTCACTGTATGATTTGTTGAAGAGGATTGTTAGGGGCTGAGTCAGCTGATCTTCAGTTTCTTTAATAAAATGTGCATTTATATTATCAGGCCCTGATAAAGAATTCATTTTTAATGCTTTAATGGCCTTGTTAACCTCTTACTATGTTACTCTGTAACCTCTGAATTAAGCTCACAAGGAAGGCCAAAGCCACCAATTTCCAAAGCAAGCTTGAGTGTGAAGGTTCAGATCCATCTAAATTCTGAAAATCAATCCATGGCCTTCTTAGCCCCCCACCATCTGTCAGGGATCAAGCTACTCCTAGCTCCATGCTGACAGCCAAAGATTTTAATTACTACTTTGCTGAGGGTTTGACAGCTCTAGCCTCCCAACCCTGCTTCAACCCAAATCTCCAGCCCCACCCAGCTGGCAGTTTCTGCCTCCAGGCAATCTCAATTAAGACATGCAAAGAGCTCTCTGTGCTGAACATAACATCTGGCCGTGGGGGTGATGGTATCCACCCCAAGTTCCTGAGAACAGGTACCCCTTCCATAGCAGTGGCCCTCACCTACATTTTTAACTGGTCCCTCACAGCTCTTTCCACAGTAACTGCAAGCATACACTAATCATCCCCATCCACAAAGGTGGTCCTGTGAATGTTCCCTCCACCTTCCATCCCATTTCCCTACTACCAATCCTTTCCAAAGTCTTCAAGAGGCTGACGAGCAGTCAGCTTGTCAACTTCTATTCCATCTCAGGGTTTCTGATCCCATAGCAGTCCGGCTTCTGCCCTAACTATTCCACTTCCACCTTCCTTCTCCGTGTCAAGTACCTCATTCATTCCAACATGAACAAAGGCATGGGCACAGGGCCATCTTCATTAACCTTACAAAAGCCTTCTACACCATAGATCACAATCTACTCCTGGAAAAACCAGTGGCCTCCTGCACTTCCCCACTTCTCTAGCATGGTCCTTTTCCTACCTAACCTATCGAGCACAGTCAGTCAAGCTAGCCAGAACCACATCACTCCCAACCAGTCACCCTTGGGGTCCCCAAGGCTCAGTCCTGGGCCCTTTGTGGTTCACAATCTTTATAAATTATCTCCCCAAGCTGTCTCCTCCTGTGACATACACATGTATGCTGATGGTACAGCTCAGCTGTCTATGCAACTGGTCCTTCTGTCCCCTCCATTGAAAAGACCCTGCCGAAAGACTTCTCTGCTGTTCCTTCAGGAAAACCAACTAGTTATGAATCAGAAGAAAACAGTATCTATGCTGTTTGGATCCAGCCACTGGTTAACTACAGCTCTGGACTCACTTAACCTATGCTCCTTACAAGGGGAAGGCCTTGACCCTTTGTCCTCTTACAAATATCTAGGCATGCACTTGGACCAACATCTCTATTATTCTGGCCACATATCCCAAGTAACAGCCAAGTGGCACGCAAAGCTTATTGCCCTTTACAGGGTGAAAAGCTGCCTTCAGCCACACATCAAGAGGGTGGTGGTCAACGCTCCATATTCCCCCATTGAACTATCAGGGCATGGTCTATAAAGGTGCCAACTCCTCCACCCTATCCAAATTGTCCACACTATTCAATGCCCCATGCAGATTTGTAGTGGCCTCTCCCCCCAAAAAACACGTCACTATATAATGCACAATAAACTCAGGTGGCTACCACCCCTGAAGAGGCAATCTCTGCATACTTCACTAGTGGGGGCCAGGTACTGGAGAGAAAAACTCCCTAGTTACCTCTTGGGCCTCATCACACTGGCTATAAATCACTCTTACTCCCTCAGGTCAGAGAACAGTTGCTATTTCCAAATCCCATGTAGCAGGACAAACCAAGGGCAAGCCTCAATCACCTACACGCTTCCAGCTTGGGTGCTTTTTGTAACATCTAAGTCGGTCCAATAAAAGGTATTAAACCATTTGCTTCTGCATCAATTTGGAATCATTTGCCTACCAAAAATCACCTCAGCCAACTCCTTTCCTTCATGTAAGTGGCAAATCAAAGCTCACCATGCCTCCCTGACTTCATGATCCAGCTGCCCTAATGTCCCTTACTCTGGTAGTACCCATCAGAGGCCTGACTACACTTAGTGGGACCACTAGGCTTCTAATCCTCCCCTCTGCTACCCAAGCCTACCTGGCACACTGCCTGTTGTATGCTACATGGCTAACAGGCTCTGTAGATAAAGTGAGTTTCTACTGTACAGACTCCAACTGCACCTGCCTATTATTGCACACTGTATGCATTTATGTTGTATCTTATATTACATACTGCTGCTGTTTTCACAAGGTCCCGTGTGGCAACATGTATTCCTGTATTTATGTAGTTTTGTCATCTGTATTTATGATACTCTCAAAACCCTTGTGAGTTAAATATATTCTTTCCTATAACTCTCCTACCCCTACCCCTGGTGGCAACTGGAAACCAGTGTTCTGGGCTCTGTTTGTTTACCTGGTAAAATATGTTTAAATAAATAAAAAAATATTGCCAGCCCCCTACTTCATGGAGTGAGTAATGAATATGGAGATCCAACTTCCAGAGCAGGTATCAGCTAATGCAGGAACTGCCTTAAAACTGAGATTTGATAGGTGCTTTGAAGAAAATGGGGTGCAAGGTATTCCCACTGAGCTGGTGGGAAAAGAACATAATGGACCAATGGACTTCTTTCATAAAATCATATGTTCATATGTATCTCACCCACCAAAGAGGGTAATATGTACTCCCCTGGGTCCTGCTTTCTTCAATATAATATTGTGATCAAGCCTAAAAAAGGCTTTATTGAAGTTGACAAGGGGGATATATGCAGTTTATTTCCATCAGGACATGTTGTAGGAGTGGAAGGAGGCCATCACATGAGTGGTTGATAGCCCTAGTATTTCACCAGATTGTGCCAGTCTGATCTTATGTTGAATGCACTGGGTAATTCTCTTGCATATGATGCCTTCATACTTTTCTGGAATGACCTACAGTAGATACGGGAAATAGGCCTTAAGTCTCAGAGAATATTAGATATCTCATTCCTTGTTGGGATCATGGTTACATTGGTAGTCTTTCTGGGTGGGAGGGGAGGTCCTGTCCTTCCATGACCAAGGCATGCAATAGTGTACAGACGTATTGTATGTGGCTAGGGGTGGTGCTCCAAGCATTCCAATCCAGGTTGTGGTGTAGTCAGAGTCAACTGCTTTGTTGGTGTCAGTTCTCTGCATTTCCAGTTGTATATATGTTGCAGATGGGAGAACATACTTTGGGATTTGGTCTGGAGGGGCAAGAGATAGATAGTGTGATGAGGCTCTTGGTTACTATGTCAAATTGTGCACTGATATTGCAACACAAGTATACTATCTTTGCAAAACAACTTCATGAATGCACCAGTTAGGGTTCAGATTAAACCGACAAAAGTAGAGAAATGTGGTGTTAGGTTTCCAACCTCAACTCCCACCCTCACCCTGCAGGCAGCAAAAGGGAAAACATTAGGGGTTTATTTCTCTTGAGCCCTACAAATCAGGGCTGGGGTCTTCCTTGGGTTGTCAACCCTAACACTCGCCCCATTCCATCAGGAAATAAGCTCAGATGTGCAGACTATGTGATAATGGGGTGAGTGTTAGGGTTGACAACCCCAAGGAACACCCCAGCCCTGATTTGCAAAGACTCAGGCAAGGAAAAACCATAATATTTGTTCCTTGTGCTGCCTGCAGGGTGGGGGTGGGATATTAGAGTTGGAAGCTCTAACACAACATTTCTCTATTTTTTTCTGTTTAATCTGAATCCTAACTGGTGCATTACTGAAGTTTATTGCAAAGAATTTCTTTACTTTTTGAGATAGTATAATCAAGAGAGGCCTTTTGGCACCATGCAATTCTGCTTAAAGTTGAACCAGCATAACATTCTGTGGTGATTTGCATATACAGCCCATGATGCTTGGCATTGTGTGGGCATGTGTGATTTTGTATTTTCTTGAAACTTGGCTTCCCAGCCAAATGCCCTTTGGGGTAACCCTTGCCTCAGTGTTTGCACACAGAGGTTCTTTGTCTTTAGTATAATCATATACTCATTCATGCAACATATCCTTTTGCCTAGGGAAGTACAGGGCCCTCTGGGCCCTATGTTTCCATCCCTTCATAGATGCAGTCCAAAAGCAATACATTTGCAATGTCATTCTATGGTAATCGTTATTTTTAATTGTTATGGTTTTGTATAAGCCCTCTAAAATGTTTATTTTTTGGGGGGGCAGTTATTTGTTAGTTATGTAGTACTCATTGATATCTTTGTTTTGATATACAGATTGTCCCTTAATTCCAAATGTTGACAGAGTTATGCCTTGTTAAAGTTGAAATGTGGAAAAAAACGAAGTCCAAATTATTTTTTCATATTAAGGAATCGTCTTTCATGAGAACAACACAATCTCACAAAAAAAGATTCCTGCATATGAAAAAAGAATGTTAAAAATACTAAGTCCAAATTATTTTTTTGTATGAAGGGATCTTTTTTCATGAGAACAAAAAAAAACCTCACAAAAAAGATCCCTTCATATGAAAAAAGAATTTGGACATAATTTTTTTCACATTGTTTTTTTTCGTATGAAGGATTATTTTTTGAGAGCTTTTTTCCTTCTTATGAAAAAAGATCCTTCATGCAAAAAATTATTTGGATTTAGTTTTTACCTTCTTTTATATGAAGGATTCCTTTTTTGTGAGCTATTTTTTCATTCTCACAAAAAAAGATCCCTTCATACAAAAAAAGAATGTGAAAACAACTAAGTTCAAATTATTTTTTCGTATGAAGCCAATCTTTTTTTGTATAGCTGATTCTTGTTTCATGTGACCATATAAAAAAAAGAAAACTGCCTCACAAAAAAAGATTTTAAAATGTGTTAAAAACATATTTCAGAGTCATTTTTGCAAAAACTAACTGCAGCATCCACCTAACTGGGTCCTGATCAGCAAGATGCATGTGTTGGTGTGTTTGTATAATATCATTTTAATGGGTTTTGAACTTAATTTTTTTTTTTTGAATATTCTGTTTATTAAAAGTTTTCTAACACAAAGACATACATACTGTACAACATATGATGAGAGACAAGTACTAATACAAACACACAAAAATTCCAGTTATATCATTAATATCACACATATTCCATTTACAAAGGTGCAGTCGAGTGTGCAATATAGCCCATATTCTCAGACATATTCAGGCATCCCTAGTTAATCATACATTATAGCATAAAGCACAGAGAGCAATCAGATGATCCACTACTATTCATATTGTACAGGAAAATCAGGACCATAGATACCCAATAAACCATAGGTAGGCTGCTGATTTTTCCACTCACTCACAGGAGGGGTGTTCCCCAAGCCCTATCCAGCACTCTGGGACTTAGATATTCAGCCCTGTGCGGAGCATTAGGTTTTCAGACATGCTCAAGGATGCCAAAAAGGGGTCCCAGTCCCTCAAAAACACTTCCTCCCTATCTCTCACTATCCATGTGAGCCTCTCCAGAGCCAATGAACGTATAACCAGTCTTCACCAGTCAGCCAGCGTGGACCCATTTCCAGTGACCCAGGTGTTCTGAATACAGTGCCTAGCCAGCACAAATGACACCCTTACCCACCTAGGTAATAGTTGCCACTCCTCCTCCCCTTCTATTATTTCCACCCCAAATAGGCAGACCAGGGGGTCATGAGCCAGTCGGCCCCCCATCCCCTTGTTTACCTCCTGGACAACACTTCCCCAAAACTTAACCAGAACTGGGCATGTCCAGAAGCAATGGAAAAAGGTGCCTAACCCTCTACTACACCTTCTACAGTTTGGTGAGACTGCGGGATGCACCCAATGTACTGCCACTGTGGGCCAATAGATTCTATGCAAAAATTTGAAGAAGGCCTCCTTAAATTTATTGCATATCATAATTCCCTCTGGCATACCTAGCACTAACTTCCAGTTCCCATCCGATATTTGCAACCCTAAGTCCCTTTCCCAAAGAGCCTTTGTGGGGCCCGTCAGGTCTGGTAGGTTCTGCTTATCTTGTTTGCCCATTTTCCCAATAAATCCTTTTGGATCTTTCCTAGCCTGACATACTATCTGCTCTATTCGGTTTGGATGCAACCCATCCCTTCCCCCCATGCCCAACCGTCCTACATATGCTTTCACCTGCAGGTACCGAAATAGTTGGGAGGTCCCTAACCTTATCTCTTGCCTGACCTTATTAAACTCACTCAGCTCCCCTTTCTCCAGTAGTATCCCTACGCATACCACCCCTCCTCTCTCCCATTCTAGAAACCCCTTATCTTCCATCCCAGGAACAAAGAAGGGATTCCTCACAATTAGGAGTAAAACAGTCTCCCTCTGGGCCAATCCCTTCCATTGCCACAGATGGTCCCAGGCCTCCAGTGTCTCCCGGACTAACGGGTTGCCACTTCCCAAGTCTCTGTATGCTCGTAAACCCTTACTATGAAGGTATGCTGTAAGCCTCCCTGGGGTTCCCTCTTGTTCAACCCTACCCAACTAGCCACTTCTGGCCTATGCACCCAATCTGCCACACCCCTGAGTTGCACCATCCTGTAATATGTACCCAAGTCTGGGAAGTTGAGCCCTCCCCTATTTCTATCTGCCTTAAGCCTTGTTAAGCTTATTCTGGGCTTTTTCCCCTGCCAGATGAAGTCTGTGAACCCCTTTTCTAACCGTTTCACATCCCTCTGTGTTAGCCTCATCTGCAGCATTTGCATGGGGTATAAAATGCGAGGGATAATATTCATTTTTATGAGATTTATCCTCCCAATCCAAGACACTGGTAGTTGCATCCATCTCTTCAGGTCTGCCAACACCAATTTGATCAAGGGATGATAATTCAACTTATACAGCTCTTCCCACCTCTGTCCAATGCGTACCCCAAGATATTTAAAGTCCATCTTGACAACCCTGAATCCCCTCTGCCGTACCTCTGGGCCAACATCTGGGAACCCCATAGCTTCAGATTTCCTAACATTAATCTTATACCCGGAGAAACCTGTGAACTTTTCAATAATGTCCATCAGGTATCTCATAGAGTCACGCATATCCCCTAAAAATAATAGCATATCGTCAGCATAAAGTGCCACCTTATGCTCTCTCCCCTTCCCATCACCCACTCCCACCACGCCCTCATGTTGGCGTATCGCTGATGCTAGGGGTTTGATTGCCAAGGCAAATAGCAGAGGGGACAAAGGACATCCCTGCCTCGTCCTCCTACCCAGCCCAAATTTCCCAGACAGGCACCCATTCACCATCACCTGCGCATTCGGCTTTAGGTACATGGCCCTGTCCCACCCTATAAATGGATCCCCCAGAACAAACCGGGTCATCACCTCAAAAAGGTACTCCTATTCTACCCTGTCGAATGCTTTTTCGGTGTCCAGAGAGATCGCCCCCATCTTGCCTCCAATCTGGCCAGCCCACCATATAACGTTTAACAGTCTACGAGCATTGTGGTAGGACTGCTGCCCCTTGATAAACCCAGTCTGGTCTGGATGGACCACCTCCAGCAGGATGTTCTCCAATCAAGTGGCAAGGACTTTGGCTAAGATTTTTATATCAACATTAAGAAGGGAGATCGGTCGATAAGCTGAACACTCAAGTTCATCCTGTCCCCCCTTATGTATTAAGCAAATATTAGCCTCGTAGCATGAGTCAGGTAGTACCGGGATCTGCCCCTCCTCCCCTCTCTCAAATACCTTCCTCACCACGTCAGCCATTTGCCCCCCCCCCAGGATCCTATAATACTCGACGGAAACCTGTCTGGCCCATGGGCCCTTCCCTCCTGTAACTTCTGTATGGCACTTAGAATTTCCGTTCTTGAGATGGACTGACTCAGCACCTCCCTTTGCTCATCTGTGATCCTCTGCAAAGGCACCCCAATCAAAAACTCCTGGATACACTCCTCCTTCCCTACGTGCTCTGCCCTATATAGCTTTTCATAAAAACTCCTGAAGTGCTCTGCTATGGCCTTTGAACTTGTAATAGCTTTCCCCTCCACCCCCTTAATCCTCAGTATCTGAGTTGGGCATCTGCCCCCCTTTATCAGCCTCACCAACATGGGTCCGGGCTTGTTCCCCCACTCAAAGACCCTCCTTTGGCAGAAGAACCATGCCTTCTCTGCTTCTTCTCTTAACAGAGAATTGAGGGCTTCCCTCGCCTTTGCCAACAACTTGGAAGCTTCTCCCCTTTCTCCTCCTCCTACCCACTTCTCCAGCTCTTTCACTTGCCTTTCTAGTTCTTCCCTTTTACCCCTTCTCTGTTTTTTAATCTTAGCCACATAGGCTATTATAGCCCCCCTCATATAGGCCTTACCCGCCTCCCAGAAAGTGGCACTAGAAACCTCACCCGTGTCGTTCGTCTCTTCATAGAGCTTCCATTGTTCTGCCAAGTATTCCCTGAATGTTCGATCCTTAGCTAAATACGTAGGAAATCTCCAGACTGAGGGCCTACTCTCAACCCCTCCCTCCGTAATTCTCAGCACCACCATAGCATGATCTGAAATGAAAATGGGGCTGTGACTTATCTCCTTTATCCTTCCCACCCAGCTTCTAAGCAGAAAAATATAATCTAACCGGGACCCAGTCTTATGGGGATTAGAATAAAATGTGTACTCCCGCCCGATGGGGTTAACCGCCCTCCAGCTATCTACCATGTCCAAATCGCAATTCTGATTTGCCACTGGCCCATAGCCTCCGTCACCCGCCCCTTACCTGCAGAGTGGTCCACTTTCGCATCCATTGTCCAATTAAAATCCCCTCCCATAATAAGCCCAGGAAATTGCTTTCTGACAAGCAGGCCCAGCAAAGAGGAATAAAAAAGCGGGTCATACACTGCCGGTGCATAGACACAACCAAATGTAACTGTCTCCCCTTGCCATACCCCAGTAACAAAAATATTTCTGCCCTCCTTAGGGTCTCTCACTACTCTTTTCACCCAAAGAGCAGGTTCTTATGCAGGAGTATTGCTACCCCCCTTTTATGAGAGGAATAAGAGGCCTCTAGACACTTCCCAACCCAATTCCGCACCAGTTTGGCATGCTCCAGATCTGTCAGATGCGTCTCTTGCAGCAATGCCACCTGTATCCCCTGTCGTCTAAGCGCAGTTAGAAGTGCGGTCCTCTTCACTGGGCTCGCTATACCTTTTACATTCCAAGATATGACATTTAGATTTACCGGGTCACCCATCCCACCCTATAAAGCTTTCCATTTTCAGAGCCATTTTCACTTGATATTGCACTGCACACATCCAAGTTGTCATAATACTTTCAGGAACACTCGTACACTTTCTTTGATTTCTACACACTCGACTGCATCTATAGATATACAACCAGGTAACTACAGTAATAATAAGAACAATAAGAAATCTATCTATCCTAACATTTATAACTACACAACCTCACACCCCCCCTCCGCCCCCACTACTCACCTCCTCCCCCTCCCCCTCTCCTTACATATTCTACTCTTCCATCCTCCCTCCACTACACTAATTGCTAACATAGCACAAGTGTATGTTTTAAGACAAGAAAAAACAAACGTTCAACAATTCTCCTCCATAACCGAGATGCGCATCGCGCCGCCCCTTCCAGCAGCCAGATTTCCCCCTTCTGGAAATATCCCACAACCGGAGTCCCCAACAAAATCCAACCCAAGTCCGAGCAGTACCATACTATCTCAACTCTTGCCTCTAGGGTCTCCCCCGGTCCGCCCTCTCCCTCCACCTACATCTGCATCTCATCCAGCTGTCCCTCCCCCCCATTCGCCCTAGCATTTCCTCTTTGCGTCTCCTCAAACCTTCCAGCTCTCTTTTCTAAGGACTTAATCATAAGAACCCTCCATCTATCATAACACCCTCTCATCTAAGTTATCCATTTGTTTGCCAAACACTCTACCGCCACCTGAGGGTTCCACTCCCCTGGGCAGAATCGACAGCTCATCATTGCCATCTTCATCCCCATCTCAGCACTGATCAGCTCCCATCCTACTCCCCCTTCCCCAACTGCTGACTCCCCCCAAAGGGAGTAGTACCTGGGCACTTCTCCCCCACCTCTCCAACTCATTCCAACCCATTAGACCCAGGGGGGCCACCCCAGCCCAAAGCAGAAGAACCGATAATGCAGCCTGCTATCTCTGTGCCCCAATCCCATCCTACTACCCCCCCACCTTGAGTCCATGAGCAGGGATATATCGCAGTGCCCAACGCTTATGCACGCAAAGCCCAGAGGGGGACCAATCTGCAGTGTGCACTTGAATATGCTCAGTTGACTCTCCCCCCTCCTATGGTGAACCCATCCTCCACTCCTCCCCCCAGGCTCCACGGCCTTCCTCCCCCAAAATGCCCCGAGGATGCACCCAGCAGCACAACCCAGGGTGGATCTTGGCAATATCCCCGAGCCCCACCATTTTGAGCTGGCCTAATGAACCTTCTCTCCCCAGGCTGGCCTACCTCACCCACCCTCTAACATACCTACCTGAACCCCCCGTATCTCCCTTCATTGCCCCAATCCAAATGGGTGGTTCGATCTCCCCCAGCCCGCTCCCTCTTTTAACATAACCCCCACCCCCTCTCCCCCTAGCCCTAATTGATGGCAGCAGATGTAGTTGTTAGAAACCAGACAGTATCAAAGGAGGCATGGGGGGCTAGGCTGCGCCATCAAAAAGCATGCGCTAGGCCCTCCCCCGCTCCTACCTTACAGGCATTAAGAGTGCAGTCCTGTGTCCACTCCCTTCAGATTCACGGCCTTCAGCTGCACTCCCAAAGTCCACAAGTCCAAAGAGAAAGCCCCTCATGAAGGCAGAGGGGAACACACATCAGGGCCCAATCTCCAAACTGCTCGGACCCTATTAATCCAACGTACTTCAGCCTCGACTAGGCCAACATCCACCTCCTCCATGAGACACCCTCCTCGCATGAATGGGGTGCAATGGCACCAACAGGGACACTTCAAACATTGTTCAGTTTATAATCTGTGTAAATAGGAATGGTACACCTCAAGAGCAAAGAAACAGAGACTCCTTTCAGCCATCCTTCTAACTCTTCGCAACTCCCCCACAGCCATTCAGCTCACTCTTCTCTTTAGGCCCTTTACAAACTCCTCCGCTTTCTCGAGCTCCCAGAAGGAGTAGATCGCTCCTTCATGCTTGATTCTGAGTGTAGAGGGGTAAACCAGGAAATTTTCCACTTTGAGGCTCCTCAGCTGAGCCATCAGCCCGTTGAAAGCCTTCCGCTTTTTCAGCAAACGAGCCAAATAGTCCTGCGAGAGGAACAATCTGTGGCCTTCAAAGCTCAGGGGGCCCTGGGATCTGTATGCCTTCAGTAGCACTTCCCGGTCCTGGAAGTTATGAAAACACATAATTATCTGACGGGGCGGCTGATCCGCCAGCGGTCGTGGCATTACCGACCGATGTGCACGCTCCAACTTAACCTTGCCATTTTTCATGTTAAGGCCCAGCAACTCAGGTAACACTCTGCTGCAGAAATCTAGAGCATCATTCCCCTCTTGCCCCTCTGGGAGCCCCCTGAGACGTAGGTTTAACCGCCGGTGATAGTTTTCTTGATAATCGTATGCCTCCTTAAACTCCTCCAGCTCCCTCTGCAGAGCTCGAACTTGCCCTGGCACCATTAGCACCTTGTCCTCTAGTCTGGAGATCCTTTCTTCAGCTTCAGTCAATCGAGTGCTCTGTTGTACCTGCTGCTCCAAAACCTCCTGCAATCTACCATCCAGCTTATCCTCTAGCTTTACCAGACGCGGCTCCAGGGCTGCGATTACCTGACCCATCAACTCCTTCCCCAGGGCCGCCACCTCAGCAGCCGAGAGCGAGACCAGGCCTGCATTCTCCCCTCCAGGGCCCGCCATTACCTTCTTGCTAGTTTTCCCAGTCGCCCGCTGGCTTTTGGAGGGCATAGGGATCAGATATTCATCCATTGCTCCCTCCACCACCCGATACCACCGTTTTGCTTGCTCCGGGGTAGGAAATTCCATATTTTAATACTTATTTACTGGCTAATTTGGCGGAGCTAGCGGGAAACGCAACCTCTCAGTTAGCTGCTTATTAGCGCCCCCTTATTTATTTTTTAATGGAAACAAGATGGTGGTCATTTAAAAATAATTTTTCCTCACGAAATAAGATTACTCCCCATACAAAACAGAATCTTTTATCATGTGGGCCAAATTATTTTTTGTACCAAACAGCTATCCAAAAGACCATACTGAGCATGTTCAAAATGAAAATTTAAATCCTTAGAACTTTGTAACGGAGTAATATTTTTTCACAAAACCAGCAAAAGACACCAATCTGGCCCAAGCCTTTTCTATTCTGAAAATTGCAAAGCAAATTCCAAACCGTCTAAGCACTAGGTGATGACAAAAAAAAAAAACAGCAAAAAACACCACATTTATTTTCACTTTTTCACTATCAGGATCTCAGAATTCATACAGCTGACCAGAACAAAACTTGGCACATCAGGACATCTTGCCCCCAAGACCAAGCATGCAAAATTTCATGCAAATCTGAATGGTCACAAAGCTATTAAAGTACAAAGTTAGGAGTTTAACATTAAACAGCCTTCGCAACCCCAACTTTAGTGGCACTACCATGATATTATAATACTATTGAGGGGCCTGGTAAAGTTGCTGAAAGGATCCATTGCCTGCTGGCTATGATGTAGAAAATGTGTGAGGATCAAATTATACATGAGGTACAATTTTCAGTTATTTACAAGGTAAAAAAGTGAGTGTCTTATGCACAAGGTCAACATGTATGGGAGCATGTACTTCTTTGGGATAAACAGGGTTAACAGTTGGGAGTTGTTCACATTGACTGGAAACTCAGGTACGAGGATAAACTACATAAAGCTGGTGAGGGAGCCAGAAAGGACAATAGGTAGTACTTATGCATGGAAAGGGTAGTAGAAAAATGGAACAAGCACTCTGAGGTGTTCATATGGGCTGAGACAGTAGGAGGGTTCAAAAGAGGCTGGAACAGGCACATGGGAACAATGTGAGTGGGGCAGCAGGGGGGGTGGAGGGGGATGTCTGCAAGGGACACGTCCTAATACTGAGCAGATTTTTGGGCAGACTAGATGGGCTGCAGGACCTTTATCTGCCAACAGTATCTATGGTTCTATGTTTCAGAGTTTCTATGATGCTGCTAATTTGTTTTGCCAAACTCTGGAATTGACTTCATCACTTTTAGTTCCAATTTCCTCTGCTCTAATAAACATAGAGAAACCAAGGTTTTGCCATGTTTGACCATAGCTTGTCCATGGTGATACTGTAAGAATAAGGTCCTTCCTAGGTGGCTCAGTTTTTTTCCCATTATAGTAACAAGTATACAATAATATAAACATATGAACAAGCCCTCAACTACCTTGGTTGATAATCTTTATACCTTTTTAATCCTGTCTAAATTTTTCAGACAGCACACAGAAAGTAGAAAAAAATAATGTATCTGTCACAGTATATTTAGATGTGTAATAACCACGCTTATCTATTCTGATACTGATCCATTCTGGTTATTACTCATGCATATCTGCACTTGTCTGTTTATATTCATTTCAGCAGTTGATGCTTTATCATTTTCGCTTTGCATCGGAATCACTGTAACATATATTGAAAGAAAGCTGCCCTAAATTATAGTGCCAGAACGGTACTAGGGAATATTCTCTTCAGGATGTCCTCTTTATACAAGTACTGATCCGCAGAAAAGAAATTAGCAGTACCAAAATGTGGTACAGTAGCTTCTCAAGCCTTACTTCCATAAGGTGGTGGTGGGAGGGAGGGAGGGTAATAATTCCTTCTTTGGTTGCAGTAGTGTGGATGGGGGGTAATAATTGCTTCTTTGGCAAATACATGGAAAGGAAATTTTACCATACTGTATGCAGTATTAAGAAGAATTGGGTCCTTTTTATCATACATTTACTATTGTATTATCAAAAATGAAACTTAGTTTGGACCCTTCTTTTGTCCCTTGAAAATTAAAGTTATTATGTGCCAGATGGAAAACAAGAAAAATGTTATTGCTATATGGATTCAACATTTAATATATATGGTGAGCTTTTTCTTTTGTAGGAACTACGGACATTCTATAAGATTTTTAATTTTACCTAATGCTCTGTATGCGATACTGGTCATTACCTATATGCATTACCATTCGAATTGTTACAGTCCTTATCCTGGGAAACTGTTTAGAGAAGATGACTTATTTATGTCCTGGATATATTACATGCATCAACTGTTGTACCTCAGCACTATTTTTTTTATCTGAAAAGTACTATAAATAAACAATTGGAAAAAAAAATGAGGCCGGCCCAGTGGCGCTGAGGGTTGAGGCGCTGGACGTCACACCTCGCTCCACGCCAATGACCCGGGTTTGGGAAAGGACTTGGGTCGGAGGGGCAGAGAGGGATTGAGCATCCATGGGACTGCTGTCCCTCTCTGGGGAGGGGGATACCAGTTGTCAGCTCACTTGCAACCTCTGGTGGAGGCTGGGGGTGGTGAGCTGGCACTGCACTGCAAGGGGTGATGTTGGGGCATGACACCGGAGGGAGCGCGTGTGGATGTGTGCATGCTCCCCCCTTGGTGTCCTTGCATGCCCCTGTCATGCTGGCCAGAAAACAGGAAAAAACATGGCGCTTGGTTGCAGCGGCTTGATGGCCATCTTGGGGACACCTGGCCTCGGGGAACACCACTGCCAAGTACTGGATCCTGGTTCGGTGGGGAGTGAGGGGGATTCTCTGCTGCCCCGCTGCAGGGGGCATGCCATGGGGGTAATTGGGCAGCGGGGGCTTCATTGGGGGCTGAGGCAGAACCGGATGGTGGCTGGGGGACAGATGCCAGGATGTGAAAAATGCAGACCAGAGGTGCCAACAGGTAAAAAGGACTGACAAAAAAAAAAAAATGAAACTTAGATGTTGACGTTGTGGATGCTGTGGAGGAGCTAAGCAGTGACAAATCTTAATGCCTGATTGTATTTTTAGTTGGTATGCTACTGCTGTCTATCATTTATTTATTTATTTATATCTCAGATTACAAATACCTTTGTACCTCAGGCTCTTTTACAAAGGTTCCATGTCAGAGAACAATGGCATACAATGGCACATAAGAACAAAAATGTGGACATTCAGGTCAATGACAACAAATAAAGTACATTCAAGGCAGATTAGAAACAGTCATGTCGTACATTCAAAGAATAGCATAAGTGCAAGAAGAATTGAGGTAAAGATAAGTTGGGGGTGAGTAGGGTAGTTGGGAGACCAATACAAACATACTGGGGATAACATTAGAATATAAAAAGCAAGGCAAAAATAAGCTGGACAATGGGGGTATTACATGACAGAAGAAAAATGATGCAGCCAGTGGTAGGCATTGTTAGATGATGGGGTTGAGTGTAAAGTAAGATGGGAGAGGGAGGTAAGTTGAAGGGGAAAAAGACAAACCTAATATGGGTGGGTAGGAGGGGAGGCAGTTGGAAGTGAGCATTTAACGATGCTGAAAGGGATGTCAAGGAGGGGAGAGAGGGAGAGGAGGGTGTCATGTAGGGAGAGGAGGCAACTTAAAGGTGGCAGTCATAGCTGCTAAGTGCAGAAAGAAGTTGCCTAAGTTTACACTTAAAAGGGCCAATCCTAGGCTCGTCCCAAATACCTGAGGGGAGGCTATTTAGACAGGAGGGTGCCCTGTATGAAAAGCTTCACTGTGCCTGGGAGGTATGGCAAGGAGGAACTTCATACGCCAGTTTTGACATGCCCCATGTTTGGTGAGGGTTTGATACAGGGATTAGGTATTTCTGGGCGACAAAGGTAGACTGAACAAGACTAACTTTTTTTGCCAGAAGACAGGTCTAATGGGTGATTCTGCCCTTCAGGATTATTCAGCTAGACTGTGCACTCAGATTACAAGTATGTGTTAGTCTGGGTACCCCAGTAGTCAATCTGCAAGCCTTGTTGAGTGCTGTGCAGATCCTTTTGCGCATGGTGTCTGTAGCTGCACCATAGACAACTAAACCGTAGTCAATAATAGAAAGAATTGAACTGGTTACAGCAGCCTGGAGTGCATCTGGGGTCATGCAGTGCCTGTGTACAGTGGCGTGAAAAAGTATTTGCCCCCTTCCTGATTTTCTCTATTATTGCATATTTGTCACACTGGATGTTTTCAGGTCTTTAGACAAAATATAATATTAGATAAAGGGAACCTGAGTGAACAAATAACACTTTTTTTTTTTACTTATTTCATTTATTTAATGAAAAAGTTAACCAACACCAACTGGCACTGTGTGAAAAAGTAATTGCCCCTAGTTAAATCAACCCAATTAAAGGGATAATTAGAGTCAGCTGATTGAACACAGTCAGGCTTGATTACAGCTAGCCCTGCTCAATATAAACCTCACTTATTTTGCCTTACCATTAGAGTCACGTTGCCAGCACAAAAAGATTCAACAAGCACATTATGCCATGATCAAAGGAAGTTCCTGAAAAAATCAGAAAAAATGTGTTGCCCTCTATCAGTCTGGAAAGGGTTACAAAGCTATTTCTAAGGCTCTGGGACTCCATCGAACCACAGTGAGAGCCATAATTCCAAATGGGAACACTTGGAACAGTAGTGAATCTTCCCAGGAGTGGGCGGCCTGCCAAAATTACCTCCAAGGGCAGCGTAAAATCACCCAGGAAGTCTCAAAGGATCCTAAAACAACATCCAAGAACTGCAGGCTTCTCTTGACTCAGCTAAGGTCAGTGTTCATGACTTCACAATCAGAAAGAGACTGGGCAAAATGGGCTTCATGTGAGAGTAGCAAGGCGAAACCACTACTAACCAAGAAGAACATAAACGCTCGTCTCTCATTTGCCAAGAAGCACCTGGATGATCCACAAGCCTTTTGGGAAAATGTTCTATGGACAGATGAGTCCAAGTGGAACTTTTGGACGACATGGATCCCATAATGTCTCGCTGTAAGCAAACACAGCATTCCACAGTAAGAACACCATACCAACAGTCAAACATGGTGGTGGTAGTGTGATGGTGTGGGGATGCTTACTGCCTCAGGACCTGGATGACTTGCCATAATTAAAGGAACCATGAATTCTGCTCTGTACCAGAAAATTCTTAAGGAGAATGTCCGGTCATCCTTCCGCCAGCTGAAGCTGAAGCGTAGTTGGGTCATGCAGCAAGACAATGATCCAAAACACAAAAGCAAGTCCACATCAGAATGGCTAAAAAGTAAAATTAATGTTTTGAGTGGCTAGTCAAAGTCCAGACTTAAACCCAATAGAGATGCTGTGGCAGGATCTCGAAACGAGCAGTTCATGCTCGAAACCTACCAAATGTTACTGAATTAAAGCAGTTCTACGAGGAAGAGGTTAAAATTCCTCCACAGCAATGTGAAAGACTGATATTGAATTATAGGAAGTGTTTGGTTGCAGTCATTGCAGCTAAATGTGTCGTAACCAGTTATTAAGTGTAAGGGGCATTACTTTTCACACAGTGCCAGTTGGTGTTGGTTAACTTTTTTTCATTAAATAAGTGAAATTAAAAAAAAAAAGAAGTGTTATTTGTTCACTCAGGTTCCCTTTATCTAATATTACATTTTCTCTAAAGACCTGAAAACATCCAGTGTGACAAATATGCAATAATAGAGAAAATCAGGAAGGGGGCAAATACTTTTTCACACCACTGTATATATAACAGCCCTATCCTGGTACTAACTGCCCTAGCAACAAGGTCAGCTTGTGTACCATAGGAGAGTGAGGTGTCCAGCGTGATCCCATGATACTTGAAATTTTGGACTTGCTCAAGTTGTAAGCCTACATTGTTCAGTATGGTTAGTTGGTAAGGCTTGTATTTGTGTATGGGCTAGAGAAAAGCATGACTTTAGTCTTCTTGTAATTCATTAGTAGCTAATGATTGTTGAACAAGGCCTCGATATCGGAGAAACTAACCTGGAGTAGTGATTCAAGGGAAAGGGGGTTGGGTTGACTGGCAAAAATGATGGCATCATCCACATATAGCAGTATATTATGGTGCATGCCTGGGGGAGATTACTAAGAAAGAGGCTAAAGATTAGGGGGCCCAAAATTGAGCCTTGTGGGACACCAGACAGCACTTGCTAGCTATCAGATAGGATGCCATTTATTTTGGCTCATTGGGACCTATATCCAAGGTAAGTTCTAAACTACCCAACTGCATCATAAGATAGTCCAGTCTCATGGAGGGAGTGGTTGACCATGTTGAATGCTTTAGTGAGGTCAATATATATTGCCCCCACTAGCTGACCTTGGTCAAGTGCATTATGTAGGAGGTGTACACAAGCAAGGCGGTGGTGGTGCTATGCACCTTGTAGAAACCATGCTGTTGTGTGCATTGAATTTGACACTTCTCTAGATACTCAGTCAGTTGATCTGCCACAATACGTTCAAGTGCCTTTGTTGGGGGGGGGATTGAGATCGGACTGTAATTTGGATGCTGTGCTCGGTCACCACTTTTGTGGGCAGGCATTATCTTGGCTGCTTTCCACCGCTGAGGGAACTGGCTGAGACATAGAGAAAAATTTAATAGCTTTGTGAGAGGTGATAGGACCTTGTCAAGGGTTTGACTTACGAGTTTAAGGTCAAGTGAGTCACCACTGAACCTAGATTTTTCAAGCACCTTTTGCAGGCACTTTTTGCTTCCATCAGGGTGACTGTCTTAAAGTAGAAAGGGGGATAACCCTGGGGGATGCCACAATTATTGGGATTAGCTGTGTTGTCTGGTATGTTGAAAAAGACAGGGGGAACTATACCACTCAGGTCTGAGAAGGCCATGTTGAAGGTATCCGCAATATGCTTGGGGTCCTAGGTGATTACCCCATTTACCTCCAACATGGAGGGGGATGATTTACTGGTTTTGCCTATGAAGTCTTTAATGTTACTCCAGAATTGCCTATTATCCCCCCAGGAGTTTGTGAGCTTCTCCTTGAAATGGTTAATTTTCTCATGGCAGATCTCATGGGTGCAGGTGTTCCTAGTGGCTCTGTATTGCTGCAGGTCAGCTTGCTTGCCAGTGGCCCAAGCATGATGCCAGAGGTTATCTCTAGAGGCCATGTGATTTAGGAGGGTCAGGCTAATCCATGATTGACTGTGCCCTTCATCTTACGCTTTTTAATAGGAGCATAGATATCACAGGTCGCATTGAATTTAGTGATGAAGTATATCAGGGCTTGGTCTACATTATGAGCAGTATCAATAGGGGTTCAGTCAGTTTGTAAAAGTGAAGCCTTGAAGTGTTTGAGTTGTCCAAACTTTAGGACATGATGTGTTGCCATTTTGCTGGGTAGTTTAGGGGCTTTGTTCGACCAGTGACAGAGAACCGGGAAATAGTTGCTAATCGAGTCAGGGAGGACTGTGGTACCCATGATTCTTTCCGGGCGAATGGTAATTATCAGAAATCTATCAGCGTCCTGGAGCCAGTCTGGTAGTTAATCCTAGTAGGGGAGTCAACCAGTTGCGCAGCACTGATGGAAGAAATAGCATCCTTGTAAGTGTTGGCTTCAGGGGCCAGCCAAATTACATTAAAGTACCCTAGAAAGTACCACTTTGGCATTTTGTTGTAGTTTATTCAGGTATGCAGTAAGAAAAACTTACTCACCTGTAGTAATCTTGTTTCTTCCATAGGGATCCACTAATATTATTACTCTTGCAGTGCTCCTTTAAATCAGCACTGCCACAGAGAGAATAGAATGCTATGCTAATCATGGAATGTTTAGCTCATGCATCTATTTTTCAAATAGCCCAGTGTCAACTGCTTACATTCTACCTCAGATTTCTTAGAAGCCTGCAAAGAGGCCATAACAACATGTGCATCACTATTTAAATAATTATAGAAAAATAATGCCCAACTGTGCAAATAATATTAACCAAAGGACTAGTATAAACAAATGTCCCTTTTTTTTTTGAAGTCAGATATGCCTTTAGAAAATAACCTACAAGTTAAGACATTACTAGAAGGTGCCAGCAGGTGGCATGCCACTCCAACTATACATCTTATCAGCTGTGGAGAGGATTTTTCTTGTTACTGATTCTGAAAGGGGAGGCAAGGGTAGGGAGTAATACTATTAGTGGATCTCTTTGGAAGAAACAAGATTACTACAGGTGAGTAATTTTTTCTTCTAACCCCAGGAATCCACTAATATTATTACTCTTGCAGACTATGCAGCAGTACCTCAAGGAGGTGGGCCAGAATCTATTTAGGAAAAAGACTCTGCAAGACTGCTGTGCCAAATCTGGCATCACTTCTGGACTGGGTGTCCAGGCTATAATGCTTAGTGAAGGTGTGGACTGACCTCCAGGTAGCTGCTTTACATATCTCCATTAGAGGTACCTCTCGGGCAGCTGCAATAGTGGCAGCTGTGCCCCTTGTGAAGTGGGCCCTAAGACCAGAGGGAGGAACCATGCCTGCCTTTGAGTAGCAAAACTGAATACACTGAACTGTCCATCGAGAGATAGTTGAAGCAGGAGTACCTTTACCTACTTCCCCATAGGTGAGGAACAGTTGTTGTCTGTCCTGCCTATGATCCTTGGTATGAGTCATGTAATAACTCAGTGTTCTTTTTACATCCAAGCTGTGCAATCTACGCTCACCTGAGCTAGAGTGTTCAGAAAAGAAAACTGGCAATGTTATAGACTCATTCAAAGGGAAGTCAGAAACCACCTTGGGGAGGAACTTCCTATTAGTTCTCAACACTACCTTGTTCCTGTGGAAAGAAACATAGTCCTTTTCCACACAGAGGGCCTGTAGCGTGCTCATCCTTCTGGCAGAAATGATTGCTACCAGAAAAACTACCTTCCAGGTAAGAAATGTAAGCTCTGCAGATGCCATAGGCTCAAAGGGTGGAAGCATAAGCTGAGCAATGCAAATATTAAGGTCTCATGCTGGCACTGGTTCCCTGTGAGGGGGAAACAAATGAGAGAGCCCTTTAAAGAATCTTTTGACTATAAGGTTTGATGCCAGGGAGGTATCTTTTCTAGCTGAAAGGTATGCTGAAATTAAAGCCAGGTGCACCTTCAGAGTTGAGTGCTGCAACCCCAGGGAGTGCAGGTGAGACAAATAATCAAGAAGGGCTGGGATCCCAGCCTGGGCTGGGACTATGCCCTTGTCACTGCATCAAATGGAAAATCTTTTCCATTTTGAGGCATAGGTTTTCTTGGTGGAAGGCTTTCTGTAACCCTTAAGGACTTCTAAAACTGCTTCAGAGAATTGGCAATCTGCATATTCCAAGTCCTCAAGAGCCAGGCCTTGAGCTTGAGAGGCCTGAAAGGAAGTCAGTAGATTGTTCCTCTGAGGGAGGTGAATTGGTTTGCTCACAGACATTGAGAGCAGCAGGGAGTACCAAGGCTGTCTTGCCCAATCTGGGGCTACCAGAATCATTGAAGCTGGTTGTGACCTGAGCTTGATGAGCACCCTGAGTATCGGAGGAAAAGGAGAAAAGGCGTAGTGGTACCTGCCTGTCCAATCCAGAATCAGGGCATCCATTGGAACTGTTCCCTTCACTGGGGCCCTGCAGCAATAGAGAGGTAAGTGGTGATTTTGGTGGGAAGCAAAAAGGTCTATTTCTGGGGTCCCCCACCTCCTGAATACAGCATTCACCACTTGCTTGTTTAATGCTCATTCATGGTGGGCCTGGTTTATCCTGCTCAAGGCATCTGCCAAGGTGTTGTCCTTGCCTGGCAGATGAATTGACTGCAGAGAGGCATTTAGAGAGTAAGCAAGGCTCCATATCTTCATTGCCTCTGTACACAGAAGTGTGGATCTTGTCCCTCCTTGTTTGTTGATGTAATACATTGTTGTGGTATTGTTTGTTCTGACTTGTACCACCTTTCCCTGTATGAGATGAGAGAAAACCTGAAGAGTCAGATAAACAGCTTTTAACTACAGCAGGTTTATGTGCAGGAGAAGTGTCTGCACTCTCCCAGGTACCGTGGATGGCATGATCCCCCAAGTGAGCACCCCAACCAAGCAGGGAAGCATCAGTTGTGAGAACTAGGGAGGGAGGCTCCTGCAGAAATGGAACCCCTCTCCTTAAATTTTCCAGTTCCCTCCACCATTGGAGGGCCTATAGTAACGTTTGTGTGACTGGTACTGGCTTTGAGAGGGGGTCCCACATTTGGCACCAGTGTGCTCTGAGGTGGAACTGAATATCTCTCATCTGAAACCTGGCACCTATGACTGTGCTTGTTGCTGCAGCCATGTGCCCTAACAGTTGAAGAAACTGTTTTGCTGGCTTTGGCCTACCCAGGTCAAATGAGCCTGCCAAAAGCTGAATGCTTTCTGCCCTCTCCTGAGAGAGAAAAGCTCTTCCCACTACTGTATTCAGATCTGCACCTATGAACTGCAGAACCTGCACAGGGGTCAGGACTAACTTTTTGTTATTGAGAAGGAACCCCAGGGACAACAGCATATCCTTGGTTACCAGAAGATGGTCTGACACCTGTTGGTGGGATTTCCCTATGATTAGCCAATCGTCCAGAGAAGGAAAAATTGTGACACCCAGCCTTCTGAGGTGTGCCACTACTACTGCTATGCACTTGGTAAAGACCCTTGATGCAGAGGTAAGGCCGAAGGGAAGTGTTAAGAACTGGTAGTGGCCTGAGGGGAGTCTGAATCTGAGATACTTTCTGTCTGACTCCCTTATGAGAATATGGAAATATGCGTCCTTTAGATCCAAGGAGGCTAGCCAGTCCACTTTTTGCAGAGTTGGCAAAATCATGGCCATTGTGACCATTTTGAACCCCTGTTTAGCAGTCTGAAGTCTAGCATAGGTCGCCACTCTCCATTCTTTTTTGTTGTTAGGAAATATCTGGAGTATAACCCTTGCCCTCTTTGGTTGTGGGGGACAGGCTCCACTGCTTTTGCAAGCAGTAGGGCCTGTACCTCCTGCTCCAGTAGTTTTCTTTCTGAGAAGGGAGCTGGTGCAAAATGTTTTAACCTTGGAGGAGGAAGGGACTTGAAGCAAAGGGAGAAACCCTGACTCACTATTTCCAGGACCCACTTGTCTGTGGTTATTTTTAACCATTCCTGGAACTAGTGGGTGAGTCTGCCCTCTACAGGATGTGGAGAGGCAGCCTGAAGGTAAAAGTCAGGGGTTCTGTTTTGCTTGCTGCTGAGGTTGAGCAGATTCGGATCCTCTCTGAGAACCCCTTCTTCCTCTAGTTCTGTAAAATCCAGTCTGCTGTGGTTGGTACTGCTGCTGGGAAACAGCCTGTACCTGAAAGAAAGGCCTCCTAAAAGAGGACCGGCCCCTGCCTCCCCTAGAATAAGATGAAGCTGAAGTAGAGAGCCTGTCTCTGGTCGAGTTGCTCCTAAAAGTAGCTTTATATTTGTCTACTTTTCTCATATATGCCTCAGTCTGGGCACCAAAAAGAGAGTGACTTTTAACAGGAAAGTCCATTGCCTTAGTTTGGGTGTCCTGGGTGAGGCTGGTAGGCCTTAGCCAAGCAAATCTTCTTAGAGCAATGGTACCAGCCATCCACCTTGCAGCTGTATCATTGGTGTCAGCTGCCATCTGAAATTGGTATTTGGAAGCCTCCAATCCCAATTTTGCTATGTCTAGCAGCTCTGACACTGTTAAAGAGGGGTTAGCCTCAGCATTGTCTACTACTGACTGCCAGAGAGCTTTTTGATAAAGGCTTGCATAGGCCTGGTAGCTGGCTTGATTAATTGCCAGGGATGCTGAAAGGTATCCCTTTTTTGCCATGCTGTCTGCCTTTCTCAAATCCTTCTCAGGAGGGTGCGAGGATAAGGGAGTTTTGGCTTTCTCACAAGCAGCCTGCTGTACAATACCCTGGTGGTCTGGGTGGCTAAAAAGAAACTCAGCACCAGATCTTTCTAACTGATACTGCTTGTCACACTTTTTGTCAGTGGGTGTGACTGTATTGGGAGCCTTTAGGATTTCTAAAACATCCTTCTTAAAGAATTTGTAAATAGGCAAAAGGAGCCTCTTTGAGGGTGTCAGCCCCATCAGCTCCATGCATTGTGCCTCCTCTTCATCCTGGATCTCTTCAGCTGTCTGGAGATCCAGAGTTTCTACCATTTTCTTGACAAAAGAAAAACGGGAAGAGAAATCCTCTGAGGGTCTGGGAGAGAAGCCGAAATCCTGTTCTGGTGATGCCTCAGGTTCAATTCCCTCTTCTTCCAGGCCATCCTCCTCATATGCTACTGTAGCAGTAGGCAAAAGAGGGGCAGCAGCAGCAGTTGCTTTTTCAGCAGTAGTAATCACAGGCTGCTGAGGGGGTAATAAACCCTGCAGCACCTGGAGTAAGGTGAAAGTCTGTGTCAACTCAGCAGGAGAAGGTGCATTAATAGGCAACTGAGGGACCCCTTGAGGCATTTCAGCTGGGGTGTCAGTGTATTTGGTTTCCTTTAATTTCTTGGCAGGCACCGTGGAGTCAGCCAGTTGATTGTCTCTCTTGCCAGAGACCTCATCCATATCAGGGGTGGATTTAGAGGCTCTGGAAGGAACTGCCACAGTCTTAGAGGGGGTGGACTGGTTAGAGCCCATGAACCCCTCCTCTAGTTTTCTTTTAAACCTCGCCCTGCATTTCTCTGCTGTCTCAACAGGGAAAGACTTACTAATATCACATTCTTCACTGAAGTGCTGTTGCCCAAGGCAAATCAAGCAAAGATCATGCTTGTCTGCCTTGGCAAACACCTTTGCACACTTCAAGCAATTCTTGAACCCAGGGGGTCCTGTTTTCTTTTTAGGCTTGTCTGACATCATAGAAAACAGGAACCAGTAACTGACCAAAAAATAGTCTAAATTTAAATATTAGTGGTCGATTTCAATAGAGAAATGGTTGGTTCAGGAACCGATAAAGTGAAAAAACTATCGGTTCTGATCAGATCCGGAACCGAGAAACCACTAAGAAACACCAATGAACCTCAGTTCAAAAGCGGGTAAAATTAAATAACATTAAAGAATAAAGTAACCGGAACCCTCAAAAAAGGATCCAATTAAATAAAAAGAAAAGTCGGTAGTTCCTCGGTTCAAATGAACCACGAGGAACCGATAAACAAGTTTAAATTCAAAACTTAGGAGGTATAAAACACTAAAGAACAATGACACTAGGCAGTAATGAAAAATAAAACATAAATGCTTATGTTTTATTGCTCTGTGCACTACAAAAATCTGTCTTGATTGAGAGAGATCTCCAGGGAGTCTGAACTTTGCAGCAGAGAGAAGAAATATGAGGTAGAATGTAGGCAGTTGACACTGGACAGTTTGAAAATAGATGCACGAGCTAAACATTCCATGATTAGCATAGCATTCTATTCTCTCTGGGGCAGTGCTGATTTAAAGGAGCACTGCAAGAGTAATAATATTAGTGGATTCCTGGGGTTAGAACCACATCAATACCACTGGCCTGATTTCGAGGGGGGACGTAGACAGAGACTACAGAGTGAGATTTACTGTTGGAACCTAGGAGTAGTCTTATTGCCAGGATCTGGATGGTTTTCCCGGTGTCCAGATGGGGGTGGTCATGTCCCCATAGGGTATCCCTGAGGTAGATGGCACACACCCCACCCCTTTTGCCCATCCTGTCATGCCTAAAAAGGGTGCATCCATCCAGGGATATTGCAGAATCAGGAGTCTTAGGGGTAAGCCAGGCCTCCACCACCGATAGTACATCTGGTCTGTGCTGGGTGACCCAGACTTGGTAAGCATCATATTTGGACAAAAGGCTACAGATATTGATTGATGCTAGCTTTAGCATCCCAGAGTTAGAATCATGTTGGTGCAATTTCTGCACAGGGCCAGGGTTTAGGTGGATGCTACCTGATAAGAGAAGGAGCAGCATGGCCATCCTGAGTAGGAAGCATCTGAGTATTTTAAGATTGTTTATTGGTTTACATCTACTATTCTGCCCATGCATTTTGTAACATAGTGACGAGGAGAGGCAGGTTAGCAGCAAGAGGGTAGGTGTGTACTGCAGGCTGGTATGGTAACTGGGCTGTCTGGTAAGGTTGGGGTAGTAACCGGTTGAATTGCTCATAGTAATAGTGTCATGGGGAGGCATGTGGTCATGGGAGTGGAGCAATGCCAATTTGGTTGGTGCTTATATCAACTTGTTGGGATTATTGCCATTATGATCAGGACTAGGTTTATTAAGCCTTTAAGGACCTTCATGATAGCCCTATCGCAGGAGAGCAAGGGGAGGTGCCAGGTGGTGCAGTGCACCTACAAATAGTGGGTCTTGGAGAAGTAGTGGGCAGAGGGCAGTGGTGTGCTGATAATCTCTCTGAGGAACTCAGGAACAGTAACGGATTGAGGGTGCGGTGTCACTCCAAAAGGGAGTAGGACAGGTGAAGACTAATGAAGTTGAAGGGGTAGAAAAAACTTAGATAAAGTGTAGCCATTGGGGTGGCCTAATGGTTAGGGTCACCAATTATAGTGCGAGAGGTTGGGGTTCAAATCCCAGGTGCAGGGACCCTGGGGGGATAAGGTAGAGAGACACACTTAGAATGAGGTTGCTAGGAGTGGGCTTGCACAGGATTAGACCTGTGAACAAGTATAGGAAGGGTTAATTATGAAAGGGATGTAAGGTAACTTAATATGCACAACACTGACTCCTAGTGGTCAAGCAGTAAAATGAGTAATAGGGAAACTAGGAAGATAGTCCCAGGAGTGATGGGTCATGTGACTGATCATGTAACCTAGACTACCTGTAAGGGTAGAGCCTGCCCAGCATGGGAGGGTGGGGTAGTCGCCGCGTACAGGCTAACACAGCACCTGTGAGGTCCTTGCTGCCATCTGTGAGCTCCGTGGGGTAGGGGAAGGAGAAACTGCAATCTGGCAGCCTGTGAGGTCCTTGCTACCATCCGTGAGCTCAGTGGCAAATGATAACTATTTAAGGATTTTTATATGAGCCCTTTCTGCTCCACAAAAGCTTCACTGTTTTTTACCTGTCTGGGAGTTCATGTCCTGTGACACCTTAGGTGAAGTTTGAGTCTGGAGTTTGGAGACTGGTGGCAGGGAGGGTCGAGAAGGAGCTCAGAGCTGACACACTCTGTGTCGGAGCAGTGCAGGCAGGCATAGAGAAGGCAAGAAGACAGGATCAGAGAGAAGGAAAGGCTTGAGTGAAGAGACTGGTGGACTGGGCTAATGAGTCTTTTTCAGAATGAAGAGGAGAGTAGTTGGGAGACTGTTCGAGCTCCAGGGAGAAGTTTCCCAGTGGCTCTCTAAACAACTTGGTTTTGAAGTATGGAAGAAAACTGACAGCCTAAATGAGACACTGAGTGAAATACAGAGCTTTTTGTAGCAAGAAAATGTTGTTGATGGACTCCATTCTTTCTTGAAAAACCTTCCTGGTAAATGAGGTTGAGAGCTGGGAGAACGGGAGAAGGAACTGTATTCTAGATACTGTTTATTATATAGTTTTTACATTGTGACTTGTGATTACGTTGTGAATTTTGCTCTTTCATGATACTTAAGTCTTCATTTTATATAATATTTATTTTAATGAGATAACTTAAACACTGTTTAAACCCTGCTTTTTCAAATTCTGACAATACCCAATCAAATTGCACTCTTAGGGGCCAAAGGTTGACTGACTGGCTGATTCACTCTTATGTCGCACGCCCTAGGGTAAAAAGCTGACTGCATGAATTTGATCAGCAACAGTTTGCATCTAATGGTCATGAGAACAACACACCCCTATAGTTTGCTCCAGTGTTCCCTACAATTGGCAACTGAAACCTTTTAAGGTATCTAGACTGTTTTATAACAATACTGGTATTGCATATTGTATTGTGAAAACCTTTTAAATACAGTAATGCAGTATCTTATTAAGATAATTATTAGGAAGTAAAGTTTTAAAGCTTCCTTGTACCCTTTTTTCTAGTTGGCCTGTACCCCATAGTCAAGTTTCTGTGTCTGCAACCATATTTTAATGTCTGAAACAAATAAGTTTGAACAGCTTAAATGTGGCGTAAGTAAAACAACTGCATTCTAGTTTCTTTTTTTTGGCAGTTAAATATGTTTCCTTCTCTTTCCCTCCCTCTGCCCCCGAGATCAGACCCCATATACAGCAACATGAGCCTAAGCTCAATAATGAGGTTAATCTCTAGGATGGTGACTTTCCTCAGTACTTCAAGTTCTTTGTACAAAGACAAACTTCTTTTTCCTTTTCCATTTCCGCTATTGGTTCATCTCTTCTCTTCTTCGCTGGTTGAATTATTGATGCCACATATCTTGTTGCTTCCCTCGCATTCAGTCGGGTATTATGCCTGCCGACCTGGTATGTCACCCTTTGCCAGTCCGGATAAAAATGCTTCCCTAGCAGTTTTCGATCCTGTTGCAGTTCGGGTACTCTCATGCCTCTCTTCACCAAATCTTGTCTCGCTTCCTGCGCAGTTTCATACAGCACAACTCCAGTATCCCAGGCCACTCGCAGACATGCAGGAAATGGGGTCTGAAATTTGATATTCTGCTCTCGAAGAACTTTCTTTTTTTTTTAAATTGTAATTTTTATTATTATTCCTTTTTCCACCAATGACAAGACAGAAAGGAGAAAAATTAGAGAAAAACATATACATACACAAATTCTTGACAGTCTGTATGGGTCACATATACAATTAAAATGTACCAGCAGCGAAAAATTAAGTACAGCTGTTTTCCTGAGTAATTAAATATCCTGAGTAGAATTGTGTGTCACACCCATAGATTGCCACACTTAATCTAAAACTATGGCCCCATACTTACTAACTGTTAATGAAAAGGAAAAAAAAAAAGGGGAGAGAAAAAAGAAACCCCCAATAAAACGACTTTACACTTACACAGTAGCATAAACTAAACATTACAACAGTACCCCCTTCCCCCCACCCCTCCCTGCAGCATGGTCTATATGTGAATAGGTAGCAAATATCCTTCTGAAAGCCAGTCCACTGTGAGTGTAGCCCTGGGCCCTAAGGATGTTTTCTCCCAAGGGGACCCTACACAAATCAAGTTTCCACTCCTTAAGACATCTTAAAAATGTGAACGGTACTGACTAACTTACTCCACATGGAAGTTGGAATTCATAATCTACCTTGCTATTAATCTAAGACCTATCTGGCCAGAATCTCCAGAGTTGTAACGCCTTCTTTGGTGCCAAGAAACTCAAAAAATGGAAACCAGCGAGTCCTATATGATTCAAGTCTTAAATTCAGGTTGGCCGTGAGCCTTTCCATTATTTTGATTTGGTTACAGCATGACAGCCAATGTTCCTCTCCCGGGGGTGTCTCTGATAACCACAACCTGGTGATGGCTTTCTGAGCAGCAGCCAACAGGATTGGAAATAAGTAATTAGCTTTAGAGCCTTTCAGTCCCAGAGGGGGTTCCCCCAACAAGAGGTAACGTGGCTGTTCGGGAACTTGTGCCTGTAAAATCTGGCTCATTCGGTCACTTATGAGGCTCCAGTAACCATTGAACTTAGGGCAACTCCAAAAAATATGTTCATAAGTCCCAACCAGCCCACAACCCCTCCAGCATTTATCTGAGCGGGTTTGCCCAAAATGTTTAGTTATCGCTGGTGTTCTGAAAAATCTTGTGAGTACTTGCCAACGAAATTCCTTCCATGTGGGCGAAGCTGTAGTTCTGTGTGCCAGCCTCCAAATCACCTCCCATCCCAGTACTCCCTTCCCGAAACCTAAATCCTTTTCCCAGAGGGTCTGGATTCGAGATCTAGAATCTGAGCAATCCAATTCCCCAGCCGAGTATAATTTGGATATCAAGTGGGTCTCTTGCGAAGATCCACTGATCAGTTTGGTAAAGAGATCCAGGAGTGGGTTAGTATCACAAGGTGACTGCTGTACACCGCCCCCCTCCTCTGCCTGAAGGTAATGCCTGATTTGTAAATAACCATAAAAATCTGATGATGGGACATTAAACTCCTGCTGAATCTGAGACAAACTTTTAATGGTATCTCTTAAAAAAAGCTGCGAAAAGTGTTTATGGCCCAGGCTCTGCCAACGTGTAAACATCAGGTTCTCCCTCCCTCCATGGCAGAAAATCTGCCCTATCAATAATCTTGCCATAGCGTAGCACCTCAGATTGTAGTTTCTTTTTTTACAATTTGTGTCCACACCATAACCAATGTCTTAAACCACGGACTTGGTAATCCCTGTATCACCCTGGGATTGCTTTTATTGAATAAGATTGATAGGAGGGTATGTGGTTTCAAAATCTGGAGGTCCATTTTGATCCAACTTTGCACTACTACTGAGGATGCGTAAGCTGCTAAATACTGTCGTTGAGCCGCTCTATGATACTTCTTAAAATCAGGAACTCCCAGACCACCCTTCCCTTTAGGCAACTTCTGCAGGGCCCAACTCAGCCTAGGTCTCTTCCCTGCCCAAATAAACTGACTTATCAACTTTTGTATATCTGACCAGAACTTCCTTGGGGGACACAAGGGGATTGTATCAAACAGGAAGAGCATCCTCGGGAGGATATTCATTCTCACCGATTCTACCCTGCCAGTAATTGTAAGAGGCAGAGTAGCCCATCTGGCACAATCTTTTCTCAAACTATCTAACAGTTTCAAATAATTAGCTTGATATAGCTTACCGAGATCCCTCGGGATATGGATCCCCAAATATCTGAAACTGGTAGTATTCCATCTTAGGTTGGTCAGAGTTTTCACCACTGGGGGGACAGGGGCTCCTATAGAAATTATTTCTGATTTAGATTTGTTAATTTTAAAGCCTGAAATAAGGCCAGATTCTCTGAGGAGAGTCATAGCAGCAGGTAGAGATGTATTGGGGTTTTCTAAATAAAGTAGGGTGTCATCAGCGTATAAAGAGATGCGATTTTCCACCTCACCCACTGTAATTCCTGTGATACCCTCTTGTGACCGAAACACCTCCACCAGGGGATCCATACTTAGGGCAAATACCAGGGGTGAGAGGGAGCAACCCTGTCTAGTCCCTCATTTAATGGGGAATGGGTGGGAAAGCACTCCATTTAATCTTACCCAGGCAGAGGGGTTGGTGTATAAGGTATCCACCCACGCTTGAAATCTGGGACCAAACACGAACTTCTTAAGCACTTCATCCAGGTACCCCCACTCGAGGCAATCGAAAAGGCCTTTTCGGCATCGAGCGTAATCAGTACTGCTGAGATCCCCTTCCCTCTATATTTAAAATGTGCCATCGCTGTAAGCAGTCTTCTGACATTATCATGGAGATGTCTCCTCGGCATGAATCCTGCCTGGTCCGGGTGTATCAGCTGGGTCACCACCCTCTGGAGCCTATTTGCTATCATCCTGGCCACAATTTTAACATCTAAATTTAAAAGTGAAATGGGGCGATAACTACCACATAAAGTGATATCTTTGTCTTGTTTTGGAATAATGGTTGTTAGGGCTTGTGCCCAGGTGTCTGGGGCCTCTGAGGGTATGTGGGCCACATTACATACTTGTAACAACACTGGGGCAAGTTTATCTTGGAACTTCTGATAGTACTCCGCTATATAACTATCAGGGCCTGGGGCTTTATTATATTTAAGATTCTTAATAACCTCCAGCAACTCTAACTGGGAGAAAGGCTGATCAAGTTTTTTTTCAAGATCACCAGAGAGCTTGGGCAGCTTTAATCCACTCAGGAATTTTTTAATCATGTCCAGTTGACTGGCACAGGACTCCGACATATATAAGTCATCGTAAAACATTTGAAGCAGTCCGCTATTTGAGGCGCGACCATGACCAGCCCGCCTGACATTCTTGGGTCTTTCACCCCTGAAATAAATCTGTTGGCCTCTTGTTTCCTTAACCTGAACGCCAATAACATGCCCGCTCTATTGCCCCCTGTATAATATTTTTGTGCTATGAATCTAAGGGTATTTTCTGTTTTTATGGAGAGAAGGTGCTGCAATTGCTCCCTCGCTAACTTCAGGACCCCTAATATACTACAGGAGCCCCTTTTTTTGTGCAAACCCTCCAGTTCCCTAATTTTTTTCTCTAGGTTATCTTGTTTCTGCCGCCTGTCCTTCTTTTGCTGTGCTGCATAGGAAATTGCTTCACCCCTTACAACCGCCTTTAGGCCGTTCCAAAGGAATTTCACCCTTGAGACAGACCCTGTGTTTTCTCTGATATAATTATCTATCACCTCTGTTATTTTGGAAACAAAGGCTTCTTCTTTAAGTACCCCTGCATTGAGGCACCACAGAGATTGTTTGTGTAGCGGCCCCAGTGTAATGGTCAAACTGACTTTTGCATGGTCTGACAGACATATGGGGTAAATCTGCTGATCTATTATAGTCCCCACCCAGGCTTTATGCATATAAAACCTGTCCAACCTTGAATATGAGTCTTGTGGATGGGAATAAAAGGAGAAATCTTTACTAGATGGATATTTATCCCTCCATGTATCCACCAAACCCGCCTCCGTACGTAACTGGGCAAGGGTCTTAGCACCAACATCTTTTTCCAGACTCCTCTTCCTCCCAGACCTATCTGCTGATGCATCCTCTACGCAATTCCAATCGCCTCCTATAATAACTTGGCCCTCAGGAAGCAAAGCTACCACTCCAAAAACATACCTATAAAATTCTGGATTAATAGGTGTTGGGGCGTAAATATTCACAATATGTATTACCCTATCCACAATTTTGCCCATAAGAGTCACTAGTCTACCCTTCTCATCTGAAAAGAGTCCAGCCGGGTGAAGCCCAGGTCTTTCTACACCAAAATAGCCACCCCGCCTTTTTTGTGTTCTTGTGGGATGAGGCATGGACCTCCCCAACCCACATACGGTGTAATTGGTTGTGCTCCACTGCCGAAAGGTGGGTCTCCTGCAAGAGGCTGATATCACAACAAGCCCTGGCTAGATCTTTTAATATATTATGCCTCTTTACAGGAGAACCCAACCCTTTAACATTGAGCGAAATCAGTTTCAGGGTCCCCATGGAGTAACTATCCTGTAATTCTCAGCCCTTGTTCTAGTTCATACCTTTTAGTTGTTCTCCAGCCTCCCAGGTCCCAACTACATTGAAAGGTGGCACACAGAGCCCATCTCAAACTACCTACAACAGCACGCTGCCCCCCCTTTCCCCAAAAATCCCACAACCCTTCCCCCTTCCCCATTATACTGCCCACTACACACAAACTCCCATAAAGAGAAAAACACACTCTTGATGGTAAACTATGTACAAAAAGGCCATTTAAGGCCTTCAATGGAAGGAAGCTCCCTCCACCCAGGAACATGGACTACTGAATAGCCTTCCGTCCTCCGCACTTCCGAATTGGAAGTAATCGGTAAGGGTGGTCTCCTAGGGTGAGTCTTCAGCAGGAAGGTAAAATTCCCTAGCAGGGGACAGCACTGTAAAAGAAGCTGGCTGCCCTCCGATGGGTGACCTATCCCCTGAACTGGCTTCCGGCACGTGTGACTACGCCGTGATCACGGTGGGTGAAAAAACATCCACCTCGTTATAGTCCCAACCTTGCCTAGTGCTTACAGCAAAAAAAATATTTACGAATCCAGAAATTAGTTGAGTTCCATACAATTATTTCAAACCCAGGTTTACAATGAATAGGGCCCTCCAATCTAAATGGTTGAACCCAAATCCCTGGTCTTGGGAGAGCAGGCCTGCACTCTGGCCTATTTCAGCGCATAACTCCCCCCAGTAAAGAGAGGAAGGACCCAAAATAAAAAGGAAATGGTATTCAGAAAATGGGGAATGAAAACCCAACCTCCCCCTATGAGCCAGCCAAGCCCTATAGAGGGTACCGAATACTAATTTCAGCTTTAAGTGATAGTATTCTCACCATCCGATCTTGCATAAGCTCCTACTTTGGAGCGCAACAATCAAATAATACACTCATATTCACCCACCCCCGACGTAAACTAGAAACTATAGTTTACAGTCACTCATGTAACTGCCCTCACACAATGCATGGGTGGCATACCCCTAACCGTTCTTCCTTACATGGTCGTAATAACTGCAACTTTAGGAAAGTCCCCAAGATGAGAAAAATCAAGCCAGATCATCTTCCCTGAAGGGTCTCAGGTCTGTTGTCCTGTCTGCAGTCCCTTTCCCAGTTTAATCAAATCTTTATAGAGCTGATCCTCGGGGCCTGAACCTTTGGAATTAACGCCTCTTGGGGACCCTTTACCTGCCATTTCCCATCGAAGCTGCAGCAGGGTTTGCTCCGATAGCTCAGATTGGAGGTCTGGGAGGGTGATACCTGCCTTTTGCAGAGGTTTGCAAGCATGCAGCAGAAAGTCATAGAGTTTGCTGCCTGTGGACCAGTGTACCAGCAATTTTGCAGGATAACGGAGATGAGCCTTTATCTGCTGCTCCTTAAGTTGTTTGATCACAGCCAGAACCCGTTTTCTTTTTTGCATGGTCACGGGCAGGAAATCATGATCCACGTAGATTCGCTTCCTATCTAAATTTAAGTCCCACTTGCCCCAGGCTTTGCATAATATCATGTCTTTTACAGGGTAGCGATTAAATTTAACTAATATAGAGCGTGGGGGGGGGGGGCTCATTCTTCAGTTTTGGACCCAAGGCGCGGTGTACCCTCTCAAGCTCAAGCTGTTCAGTATTGGGAATGTCTAATTCTAGACAGAGCCATGTTTTAATAAACTCTGATGGATCATCCTGCTTCGCTCCCTCTGGAAATCTGAAAATCTGAATTGTTTTCCTTCGCCATCTAGACTCTGCATCTTCAGCCCTTGCTGTAAGTTCCCATTCCCTTCTTGCCAGATATAGCACCGCTCTGCTAAGCCGCATGGAGTCCTCTCGCAACCCGTCAAGGCCCATTTCAAGGTCATCGGTCCTCCACTCAAGGTGTTTTAACTCTTGTTTTATATCTTTTACGTTGGAATCTATTCTTTGTAGCATTTTTACTATGTGCGCTGTTGAACGACCATCGAGGGACCTGCCTCGAGAGGCGGTCTCTTCTTCTTCTCCACCAGAGCCTGCAGCAGACTCCGAGGCCCTGGATAGTGGGACACTCAGGTTGCAGTCTAGTTTAGATCTACATCTTGTGGATGGCTTGATAGAGCTTCTGCCTCTTAATTTCACCGACTGGCTCATTCTCTGCCTTGTAACTTCGGCTAAAAGAACGTTTTGTCATGAAATGCATAGGTTTTCTTTAGTTTTTTTTCCCCACTACCGAGGAGCTCAAAATTAAGCTTCCATTCAGCTCAGTGACATCACCGGAAGTCTCTCGAAGAACTTTTAAGACAGGCAGGTACTTTTGTCTTGCATTCTGTCTGTTAACACATTTAATTACTATCGATCTGGGACGTGCCTCTGGATCAGTTGTTTTTTTCACTAAAGATCTATGAGCTCTTTCTATGTGTAAGATATAACCCACTGGAAGATTCAGGACATCAGTAAGTATATTCTCCATGAATTCTGCCATCAGATATGTTTCTGCTCCTTCTTTCAACCCATATATTCTTAAATTGTCTCTTCGTGATCTGCTTTCTAGGTCTAGAGTTTTGACATGCAACTCTGCTGTTTGGTGAAGGAGCAATTCCAGTACATTGCCTAATTTTTGTGTATGGTCCTCCGTAGTCGCGATTCGCTCTTCTGTCATCTATTCGGGTCTCCACTTTAGTAAAGTTTTTCAGACATGTTTTTAAATTATTTTCAATTTTCCACCTGAGACGCCTGTATCATAGTGAGGAGAGTTTCGAATCTACTGCAGGACAACTGTTCTAGTTCTCCATCCGTATCTTGCTCCGAGCCTCTATTGCTGGATGGGGATCTACTTCTGCCCCTAGGCTCGCAGCCTTGATTTAATTGATCAGCATCTTCGTGTCTCAAATTTTTCTTTGGAGTCATTTTCAGTCCTCTCCTACCCTTTGGTCCTCCGTTTAACATTTTCTGCAGTTATATTACTTTTCAGCTCTTCTGTGGGGTTTTTGTTTAGATTATAAAGTCAGGTGGTGCGGAGCCACTTTCTCTTGGTCTCTACAGGTCCGTGGCGGAACCGGAAGTCTTCAATGTATTTCAATGGGGTTTTCAGTTTCAATATATTTCAATGGGGTTTTCAACTTAGTGCCATAACTTGGCCATTTTTTATATTTTTGCCCAAATTTTCCACATACCTTTTTTTGGGACCCCGCCTCATGAACAATTAAGTGACATTACAAAATTCTGTCCCGAAAGGTAATTTCGCGGTCACTGTGCAAAATCATCTTTTGGGCAGGAGTTGAAAATTAATTCCACCTTTGTTCATGAGGTGGGGTCATAAGAAGGCAATGTTGAAATTTGGTATAAAAATATTTAAAAACAATGAAGATATGATCCTGTGTTGAAATTTACGAACCCAGGCTCATATGTTTGGCAATTGTCAATATTTTTACCCCAAATTTTCAGCACAGCCATTTCTTTACAGTACATCATGAATGGGACAGCTGTCATTTTTTAGATTGTGGCCAAAATATTTTTTTGCATCATGAAAGGTGATTTTACAGTCACTGAACGAAATACCGTTTTGGGCAGGAGCTGAAATTTTTTTCTGCACTTGTTCATGAGGTGAAGTCATAAGAAGCTATGTTGAAAATTTGGGGCAAAAATATTAACAAACAACAAAGTTATGAGCCTGCGTTGAAATTTATGAACGTAAGCTTTTAACTTTGGTACTTTTCAATATTTTGACTCCAAATTTTCAACATAGCCATTTCTTCACACCACCTCATGATTGTAACAGCTGACATTTTTCAGATCCTAGACAAAATGTGATTTTGCATCTCGAAAGATGATTCTGCAGTCGCTGTGTAAAATCATCTTTTGGCTAGGAGTTGAAAATTTTCTCTGCACTTGTTCATGTGGTGGGGTCATAAGAAAGGTGTGTTGAAAATTTGGCACACAGATATTAACAAACAAGAAAGTTACATTGCTCAACATCATCACTTCTACTTTGCATTCTTAAATGTTAATAAAATGATTCCTTCACTGAAGCAATCTTCAAACACACACACCCTATGACACCAGTGCACACGGTGAACATTTGGCATTGACAAATGCTTGTTTAAATATAATGAAGGATGAGCTTTGTTAATCTGCTGTAGTAAAAATGTTGATATTACCTACAGGTCTATCCACCTGAAAGCAAAGAGATATTTATTACTGACAGTACAGAGTGGAGTGAGACTAAGAAACCTGGCAAGAATTCAAGTCAGAAAGCAATTAAAGATAAAACCAAAGAGGAAATCTGAAGTCACTTCTGCTTATAACTCCACCTCTATAACATTGAGTAACTTGCATCTCTCTGATAGCCTCATTGTGGAGGCTATGACTCCAGCTGGGTACTCGGTGATACACCACCCAAGATTGGATCGCGGAGGGGGGGTTGCGGTCTGTTTCAAGACCAAACTGGACCTCACGGGGGTATTGGTTGAGGAGGTTGAATCCTTTGAGTGTACAGTAGTAGCAGGTGTAGGCTATCGAATCGCTCTCATCTACCGTCCACCCAGTGATGAGAAGTGATTCCTTCAGGAAGTGGAGGACTTTGTCGTCGACATGGCGTTTGAGTCACCCAGAGTGATGGTTCTGGGTGACTTCAATGCTTGGGTCGATGATGAACTCTCGCAATTTGGTCAACACATCCTCCAGTTAATGACATCTCTGGGCCTCACACAGGTGGTTTCTGCTGCTACTCATAAACATGGACACTCTTTGGATTTAATCTTCCTCCTAGGGATCGAAACATCTGACGTGGGGGTGCAACCTGTTAGGTGGTCCGATCACTGCACCATTGGCTTTAGTTTTAGCACCCCCCCAGAAGGCCTACCCCTGCTGAGATGGTTAGGTACCGCCCTTTATGGGATATAAATTCCCAAGGCCTTGCGGCGGTATTTGACCTCTCATCCCCCGTGTTGGCACGCGATGATCCAGAGACCCTCGTGTCAGCTTGTAATACAGCTGTTATGGTGGTTCTGGATTCTATTGCTCCAGTCCGTGTTCACCCTCTCTCCCTTCGCCCCAAGTCCCTTTGGTTTGACAGTACTTTGAGGGAGATGCGGAGACAAGGGCGAAGGTTAGAGCGTTGTTGGAGAAAGTCCACCCTTGATGCCGACTGCCTTAAATTGATGGATCATTATTCAGTCTATCAATCTGCAATCACCCGTAAGAAGGCAAAATTCCTGTCCAGGGAGATTGCGGCTGCTCAGAATCAACCAGCTCAGCTATTTCGAACTGTTGACAGACTGTGCAACCCAGCGTACCTTCAAGTTCGGAAAGCCTTTTCGCAATTAGAGTGCGACAAGCTTGCTCGATTCTTTGCAAATAAGGTGGCTGACATCAGGGCTGTACTGCAGCCAGCACACTCTAAGGGGGCTGTTGTTGATCAGGACGGGGCCATCAGTCAACTGGAGTTCATGGATGTCATGAGGATTATCCAGAGTGTGTGCCCTACATACTGTAGTTTGGACCCTGGATCGACCTCCCTAATTTTGGGTTGTAGTGACATCATCGGGCCAGTCCTTGTGTGGATAGTCTGGTGCTCCTTGGAATCAGGAGAGTTTCCTAGCTCCCTGAAAGAGGCAGTGGTGACACCACTCTTGAAGAAAGCTACCTTGGACCCAGACTGTTTCGCAGACATCAGACCTATCTCTAATCTTCCCTTTGTTGGGAACGTGATTGAGAAAGTAGTGGCAGCACAACTGGAAGATCACTTGACTATCCATGACATCTATGAACCCCTCCAGTCCAGTTTTTGTAAGACACATAGTACTGAGACGGTGTTGGTTCGGGTGCTCAATGATCTCCTGATGGCGAGAGATCAGAAGAGCCGTTCCATCTTGGTCCTTCTGGATCTTTCTTCAGCCTTTGACACCATGGACCACATGGTGTTGCTAGGACACCTGAGGCATATCTATGGAATGTTGGGGGCAGTCGTCAGGTGGTTTACATCATTTCTTACAGGGAGAACACAAACAGTTGTGTCTGGGTTTTTTCCCTCAGGCCCAACTGCTTTGTTCTATGGGGTGCCTCAGGGTTCTGTGCTGTCACCCATGTTGTTCGCAGTGTATATGCTACCCCTCAGAGACATTGTAAGAAGGTATGGGCTGAGGTTTCACTGTTATGCAGATGATACCCAGCTCTACCTCTCTTTTGCACCTAACCAGGATGGAGCTCTCTCGGTCTTTAACAACTGTCTAAAAGAAATCCAGGAGTGGATGGATTCTAACTGGCTGAGGTTGAACTTGGTAAAGACTGAAGTATTGGTTGTGGATCCGGGTCATCAGATAGGGGGTTGAGTGTGGGTGTGCCCTCCGGAATTATTCTTGGCGGCATTTCTCTCCTGACCTCCAAACAGGTGCGTAACCTGGGGGTAGTTTTTGATGACGGACTGACCCTGCATTCACAGGTGTCGGCTGTCATCAAAACTTCCTTTTACCATCTTAGGAATATCGCCTGGGTTAGGCACCTGGTTCTGTCTGATGACCTTCCAACCCTGGTCCATGCCTTTGTGTCCTCGCACTTGGATTACTGCAACTCCTTCTATCTAGGGCTTTCAGGGGGGTTGAAATCAGTTGCCTGCAGCTGGTACAGAATGCTGCAGCCTGGCTTTTGACAAGTTCTAGGTGATCCTGCCATATTACCCCGGTGCTGCGCGAACTGCACTGGCTGCCAATACGGTGGCGGATCACCTTTAAAGTCAGTTTACTGACTTTCAAAGCCCTATATAGACTGGGACCGGACTATCTGAAAGAGCTTCTGGTTCCTTACTGCCCCAGTCGATCACTCCACTTGGCCGACGAGGGGTTGCTAGAGATTCCAAGGGTGAATTTGAAATCATCAGGTTCCAGAGCTTTTGCTTTTGCAGCTCCAACCCTTTGGAATTCTCTACCCCATCAGTTATGGGAGTGCACATCTGTGAAGGAATTTAAGAATGGCTTAAAAACCTTTCTGTGGAATAAAGCATTTTTAGTTAATTGAAGTATTTATCTGATTGTTTATGATTTTTAGGTGTATTGTTCTGTTATTGAATATTATATTAATTGCTCTTAAATTGTTAGGCGCCTTGGAATTGGAAAGGTGCCTTATAAATAAAATTATTATTATTTATTATTATTTTATTTGTGTATACTTTGCTACTTGTGTTTTTAAGAATTTAGAATGGAAAAATGACATAGAACATGTTACTATGAAATGATAAAGTGGTCAAATCCAAACCGTTAAATATTAAAACACAGAAAATAACACGTCACGAAACCTACCATACAGTTATTCAAATTGAGGAAACTTTAAACAAAATCCCCCTTACTTCTTGCCACAAAAAACAGCAAGGGGTGGTAATAAAGAGGAAGAATTTAGTAATCCATTAGAGCTAATCAAACAAATGGTCAATCAAAGAAGGATTTGGATGCACTGAGTCCCAAATGAATAAGTAAGCACCCCAGTTAGGTGAGGCAAAGGAGATAAATGAACCACTAGTATAAACATGGTTTGATGAACTGAAGCAGAATAAAGCAGAACAAAGCAGAATGATGAAGAACTGGCAGGTGTAACAACAAAAGATGTGGTTATGATACAGTGGATAAGATAACCACCGCGGAAAATCCAGAAATGAACTACAGTATATTTCTGAATTTTATGATTTCATCACACCCTATATTAATAAAGTCAAACTTGACCCCTCCCCCCCTCAAAAGGGCAACAACATATTCCTTTCATTTGGTCTATTAGCTCAAAAGAATAGCCACCTGTAGAGATACATACCCACTCAACTGCCTGTGGCAGGAAGGTAAATCCTAGCCTGGAGTACTATGCAGTATGATCAAATGTAATAATTGAAAAAGAACTGCACAGCATGGACATTGCAGTTTTATAAAATCATTTTCTGCTCAAAGAAATATTGTCTGCAATAAAAACGCACAATAAACAGAAGTTAGAGTTAAAAATGTCAGGAAGCAATCATCGTAGTATTATGGTAAACAGACCATTAGAAAAAGAGAGTGTTATCAGTGAATGAGATGGGAAGGAAACACTAAAGGATATATTATCAGAAAGGAACAAGAAGAAATTCTTAACGAAATTCAAGAAAATAAAAAGCTGAGAGAATAACAAGAAACAACAATATCACGAGGATCAAAAAAGTGGAACAAAGAAGGAGTGGTGGGGAAAACAAAAGTAAAGCTAATTAAACAAAGCCAGTTCAAAAGGATAAAACTTCACAAAAAAAGAAAAGAAACCTTTCTGGCAGTGAGTTAGAAGGAGACAATGAATCAGACAGCGATCCACACAAAGAAAAGAAGAAGAAAAAGTAGTTTAAAAAGAAAACAAAAGACTCATTAACTACTAGCAGCAATTTATTTGACTTGGGTTCCAAAACCCCAAAATGAAACTTCATCTCTTGGTGGTACAGTGGTCCCCCCCAGCCCCAATCCTCATCCATGTGAAATAAAAATATATTCGTTGGTGGTACAGCGGTCTCTCCCCAGCACCAATCCACACTCATGTGAAATTTAATAATTTGGTGATGGTACAGTGGTCCCTTCCCAGCCCCAATCCCCATTTATGTGAAATATAATAATTTGCTGGTAGTACAGTGGTCCCTCCCCAGCCCCGATCCCCATTCATGTGAAATATAATAATTTGGTGGTGGTACAGTGGTCCCTCCTATGTTCTGATCCCCCTTCAAGAACATTAGACGAACTTGTTGGTGGTCCAGTGGTCCCTCTCCAGCCCCAGTCCTCTGGTACAGTACAAATAATGGAAAACCTGGTGATCTAATGGTCCCTCCCCCACCCCATTCTCCAATTGCCGTTCCGACTAAAACATCCATGTCCCTGGTATTATACTAGCCTCCCACCCAGGCAGGTAGCAACCCATCATCCCGCTCCCCACAACCTGAGCCAAGCCAGTGACTGGCACAACCCACCTCACACCACCATGGCCAGCCACCAACTGAACTGTTACCAAGTGTGTACAATAAACAGTACGCGCTCATTGGCTGACTGGACCAACAAGTGCATGCTGTCTACTGTACGCACTTGGTGACAGTTCAGTCAGTGGCTGGCCATGGTGGTGTGGTAGTGTGAGGTGGGTTGTGTCAGTCGCTGGCTTGGGTCGGGTGGATGGGGAGCAGGGTGGTGGTTCGCTACCTTCTGGGGTTGGGGACCACTAGACTACCAGGAACATGGATGTTTTAGTCAGAACAGTGATTGGAGAATGGAGGGGGGAGGGACCACTAGACCACCAGGTCTTCTGTTATTTGTATTGTATCAGGGGATCAGGGCTGGGGAGGGGCCACTGGACCACCAATGAGTTCGTCTAATGTTCTTGGAGGGGGATCGGGACATGGGAGGGACTGCTGTACCACCACTGAATTATTATATTTCACATGAATGGGGATTGGGGATGGGGAGGGACCACTGTACCACCAATGAATATTTTTATTTCACATGACTCTGGATCAGGGCTGGGGAAGGACCACTGTACCACCAATGAATGTTTTTATTTCACATGAATGTGAATCAGGGCTGGAGAAGGACTGCTGTACCACTGGCAATTTGTTTTATTTCACATGAATGTGGATCCTTGCTGGGGAGGGACCACTGTACCACCAACAAATATTTTTATTTCACATAAATGGGGATCCGGGTTGGGGAGTGGCTGCTGTAACACTGGCAATTTTTTTTATTTCACATGAATGTGGATCAGTGCTGGGGAGAGACCACTGTACCACCAACAAATATTTTAATTTCACATGAATGTGGATCGGTGCTGGGGAGGGACCACTGTACCACCAACGAATATTTTTATTTCACATGAATGGGGATCGGGGCTGGGGAGTGACCACTGTACCACCAATGAATATTTTTATTTCACATGACTGAGGATCAGGGCTGGGGAGGGACCACGGTACCACCAACAAATATTTTAATTTCACATGAATGTGGATCAGTGCTGGGGAGGCACCGCTGTACCACTAACACATATTTTAATTTCACATGAATGTGGATCAGTGCTGGGGAGGCACCGCTGTACCACTAACACATATTTTTATTTCACATGAATGGGGATTGGAGCTGGGGAGTACTGCTGTAACACTGGCAATTTGTTTTATTTCACATGAATGTGGATCAGTGTTGGGGAGGCACCGCTGTACCACCAACACATATTTTTATTTCACATGAATGGGGATTGGGGCTGGGGAGTGACTGCTGTAACACTGGCAATTTGTTTTATTTCACATGAATGTGGATCAGTGCTGGGGAGGGACCGCTGTACCACCAACGAATATTTTTATTTCACATGACTGAGGAATGGGGCTGGGAAGGGACCACTGTGCCACCAACAAATATTTTTATTTCACATGAATGGGGATCGGGGCTGGGGAGTGACCACTGTACCACCAATGAATATTTTTATTTCACATGACTGAGGATCGGGGTTGGGAAGGGACCGCTGTACCACCAGGGTTCTCAGCCCTTAACAGGGGGCGGATGGGGTGAGGTGCACCCACTCCCTCTGTGCACTGTTAAAGGAGATAGCAAATTATCTTTTGTTAGTTTTACAAGTTAAATAAATCTGTAATATCACAAAATGACCTTTGTGTGTCTTTTTTATTTAATAAATGATAGAAAGTATACTTGTGTACTGCTTTCAGCTGTTGCCCTGTCTACCGACCTGACACTGTCTGTTTTTTTGTATTAGGAGTCAGCGCATGTCGAGCCTTGACTTGCTTACATCACAGACTACCAATACAGTAAGCAGTCTTCTACAACTGTTACAGTACAGCAGTTCACATAAATTGATTTATACTCCCTCTAACTAAAAACGTAGCCCCACTGCAAAACATCACACCAGTCAGTGAGCAAACCCCCATCAGATAGTCGCATTGCCAAGTAAGTACTAACAGATACATAGCTTTAGCATTTTTCAATTATGACTTTATTTTGTCTATTCTCTGGTGTCCATTGGGTCCCTCCCCACCTTACCCTCTTGCCATAATCTGACCAAGTTAAATTCAGTAACTTAATTTACCTGTTTTTTTTTTCAGTTCTGTTCAGATTATTCAGTGACTGACAGCCCTTGTGTCTCCTCCTCACCAGCCACCGACAGACAAACAGAAACCGGTAAACAGAAAGCACAGCTTGCATTGTTTGGTGGCCGACTATGAGGAGGGTTATGCCAGTGACAGTCGCCGAATACTTGGTGTGACGAGAATAGAAGTAGAAGTTATTTATGGAATCATCCCCTCCCCCACAGGTTGGGTGCTCACCTATAGTTCCATAGCACCATCAATCCCCCCGAACTCCTCTGGTTTGTGGCTGGCTTCCGTTGGTGATCTCCACTCACCCTGACATCACCTAACTGAATCAAGTTGTTTTATTTCATTTAAACCATTTTGGGCCAGTTGGCAGAATGGGGGGGGGGGGACGAGAACAGACCCCTTGAGTGGCTTGTTGGCTGGAGACAGATTTCTTTCAGGTGCTGCCAAGCCTTTCCCACAGTCCATGGCCCTGATTCAAGTTATGTGATGTCAGGATGAGCGAAGCCAGCTGCAAACCAGAGTAGTTCAGAAGGACTGATGGTGCCATGGAGCTGTAGGCGAGCACCCAACCTGGGGATGGGTGAGTGATTCCACAAATAACTTCTACTTCTCATCCCCCTCTCTTCCTAAGGAAGCTGTGTACCTTACCCTTCAAGCCACTGAAGTGCTGAAATCATTTCTGTTGTGGGTGGAAGCTGGAGAAATCTGCAGTTATTCAGTAGAGCCCGGAGTAAGTTTGTTTGATGCCCTACTTTTTTGTGCTTCCCATACTCCCTGTGCTGTCCAAGCTAAACTTAATGAGTTTGGGGGTGGGGTGGGGTACCCAGAGAATGGACTCTTTGAGCTCACTCACCATAGACTAAACTGAAGCGATTTTTCCTGTGCTCCCCAGCCCAGATATGAGTTTGTGATAGGACGAGAAGAGTAAAGACGCAATTGGCTTCCACCCAACAGAAAGGATTTCAGCACTTCAGTGGCTTCTGGTGCTGCTGTACCCCACAGAGCTTGAAGGGTAAGGTAAGAAGCTTCATTAGGACGAGAGGGGGTGGCAAGGTTACATTAACAGCCAAGAGGATATGCTGGGAGTCATGACCAAACGCAACATCAGAGAGAGAATAAATCATTTTTTCCCCTGAACAAGAAGTAAACTGTAATGCTTTTTTCCCCATGCAGAAATAAACTGTTTAAATAATTAGGGGCCTTTTTTAATATCTATATTGCGATCAGCCGGTGGGGCAAGGTGGTTGGCTATGAGAGCCACCAAATAATAAGCCACATTTCAATAAGATGTAATTTTTAGAAGTGCAACAGGGCATCAGCTTTTACTGTTGAAACAGCTGATGAGTCCAGTGGGAATGCTGCAGCTAACTGAATGTAGTATCGGGAGTCTGTGAAGTGAGCATTTCAAATCTTGCCACGCGATGACTCCCAATACTAAAACACACAGTGGCAAGCCCATGGTCATTTTGCATTATGAACAAATAAATAAATGTGCATTCTAAACAAGTGAAATACAAAAAAAACACATACAAAGGCCACTGTTTTATATATATATATATATATATATATATATACTATTTATTTAACAGTTATTCTCAACAGAAACTAGTTTCCTATCTCCTTTAAGGGCTGAGTTTCAGAAGCGTTAAACTGCACCTCTGCTGACAGCCGTTTAGCACTTCTGAACACTTTCAATATTGTGCTGCATTGCATATGCATGGAGGAACCTCATCTGCATAGGCACAGCACAATACTGTGCGCGATGGCGCTGTTGGGGGTGCACCACACATACAGTATGTGCCCTTTGAATATATGCATGCCCCCCCCCCCCCCGACAGCTACTGCTATTTCTGGTTAGTATGGCACAAATCCAGTTTGGGCCACTCTAACCTTTTGAAAATGGGGCCCTATTGCTTTTCATTTAATGTCTGTGATTGCTATGTCTAATCCCTCTCTTGTATCTTTTCCACATCCGTATTTATTTGCACTATCTATATAATAACTAGCACTGCCTGTACCCATTACCACACCATATATGCACTGTATGTATATATGTACTTGTTACTGTAACTTGTACTCTCTGTACTTGAACACTACATTTTTAATCTATTCTGTCTATGCAATTGCACCTGGGTCATGCCTGAAAAAGGTACCTGCTGCCAGTGCACTTTCCTGGTTACCAAAATTGAAATAAATAACTAAAATAAATAAATGTTAGTACAGAATTTGGATAAAATATTACTGATTCTGTGTCCTAGACAAGGACTCAGACTGACTCTGTAAAGGGCAACCAATCCACTGATAAGAAACTCATCTTCATTGTAACCTGGAATATAAATGGTTTAAGATCTAAAATAAATCACAAATCTTGGCTAAAATGTATTCAAAAGTTTGACATTTGTTTTCTTAAAGAAACCTGGGAATCTTGTACAAATCATTCTACTGTACTTTGACTGGGTGACCAGGGAAGTGGATCGGGGCAGAGCAGTGGATGTGGCCTACCTGGATTTTAGTAAGGCCTTCAACACTGTGCCACACAGAAGGCTGGTGAGAAAGCTGAGCAGCCTAGGAGTGGGTACAAAAGTAGTAAAATGGGTAAGACGTTGGCTAAGCAACAGGACTCAGAGGGTGGTGGTAAATGGTACTCTCTCTGAAGAAGGCAAGGTGACCAGTGGGGTGCCACAGGGGTCAGTACTAGACCCGGTCCTCTTCAATGTCTTTATTGGTGACATTACAGAAGGGCTGGATGGGAAAGCATGACTGTTCGTGGATGACACAAAAATCTGCAACAGAGTGAACACACTGGGGGGGTGGAAAAAATGACGGATGATCTGAAAAAGCTGTAAGATTGGTCAAAGGTTTGGCAACTGCCTTTCAATGCAAAAAAGTGCAAAATCGTGCACATGGGGCACAGAAACCCGGGGGCAATGTATCAATTGGGTGGGGACGTATTGGCAAGGCCCTGATTTTTTGGCAGCAATTTGAGTCTAAATTCTGCGGCAAGTCCTCCTGTTGCCACAGAACTTCTGTGGCACTAGTTTCCTATTTCTGCAGAAATTCTGCGGCGACAGTTGTGGGCTTTGGTAGCAGTCAGCAATCCCTCCCTCAGCACCCAGGTAGGGGGAAAATGTTAGTTTCTGGGCTAAGAACTACAAACCCGAGCAGGTTGTCAATTAACTCCTGAATTCTTAGTATTAAAAAGTAAAAAAATCCACCCCATCCATCTCAGCCCCATTACCCTCCCCACCCCAGCCTGAGAGTCCTCAGGGCCACCAAATTTCAGTGAGTAATATTTTTAGTTGTTACCACGTTGCACAGCAATCCTCATTCTTCTAGTTTTATCACTAGGTCAGAATGCCGGTTTCTCATTCCAGTAGTGCTTTGTGCGGCTCGGCAGTGAAATTAAAAGCCTGAGAACCACCACACAATATGGAACCTGATAAAAATATTTCTACTTCAAATAAAGGGACTCAAGGAGGTTCTCAGGGTGGGCTAGAGAAGGTGGTGGGGTTCAGTTGGTGGGAGGGGTATTTACATGTTTTGATTTGTAAGGTAAAGCCCTAGCAGACAAACTAATGGGCAAGGGCTGTTCCAAAATGCTCTTCAGATTTTTGACTTTAAATTCCATAGAATTCCAAAACACATTCTGCAGAATTTAATATAAACCACAGAATAGTTTTCCGGGGTTTATATGATCCATGGGATAATTTTCCTTGGTCAGAGTCGATGTAAACTGTAGATTTGTTTTACTCACAGTTTATATGGACTCTCCATTATTTTCTATTTATTATGCTTTATCTCCTCATCTGCCGGCCCCCATTGGTCCAATCTACACACGCTCAGCCCTGTCACACATGGCGGGCCTTCCCTCACATCCTCGAACAACCCTGGCTTACCGCCCAGGGACAAGGCCACCAGAGGGCCTCTTCCCCCTGACATAAACTGAATGGGAGTGAGAGCCCAGTCAGTGGCACAGGGTCTGCAACGTGGGGGCAGACATTATTGTGTGCTGGAGGAATCTCCATTTTCCCACTTTATCCCTGGGAGGCATCTCATGCAATGACATTGGGGTAGTATGCTGAACGTCTGACATGCCTCCCAAATGTAGTCAGCCTTGGCTGTCGTACCCCAGGCTACCACCAATGACTTCCCCACCCTTCCCCCAGAGAAGAGCAGTCCACAGGATGCTCAATCCTCCTCCCCCGGCCATCCCTTTAACTTTCCAGGCTCATTTCTGAACCCGGGGCATCATGAGCGGTAGCACTACCACTGCGCTGGTAGGCCAGCTAAATACTGGCTCTTCAGTATAAACTGTGGAATAATATTCCACATTTCATATAAACTACGGAATACTATTCTGCATTTCATGTAAACTGAGGAATAATATTCCGTGTTTTTTCCGTGGTTTATATTAAATTCCATGGAAATCTTCATGGCCACAGGATCGTGGAAAAATCAGGGTCTTGGGTATTGGCAACTGAAAAATAGGAAAAGGACCTGGGGGTAATCATTTCTGATGACCTGAAGGTAGCAAAGCAGCATGATAAGGCAGTGGGAAAAGCTAGCAGGATACTGGGGTGCATAGGGAGGGGTATCACCAGCAGAACAAGGGAGGTAGTGTTAACCCTGTATAGATCGATGATGAGGCTCACCTCGAGTACCGTGTCCAAATCTGAAGGCCCCGTCTCCAAAAGGACATAGATAGGGTGGAGGCAGTACAGAAGAGGGCTACCAAAATAGTTCAGGGCCTGCATCAAAAGCCCTACGAGGAAAAGACTCAAGGAATTAAATATGTACTCTCTAGAGGAGAGATGGGAAAGGGGGGACATGATAGAAATGTTCAGATACCTCACAGGTATTAATAAGGTACATGAGGGTAGCATTTTACAATGAAAAAGATGCTCGAGTACAAGGGGTCACACTATGAAGCTGGGGGGGGAGACAGAGGAGATGTGAGGAAGTACTTCTTCACAAAAAGGGTGGTGGACACCTGGAACAACCTTCCAGCATAGATGTTGGAAGATGAAATGGTAACAGGATTCAAGCATGCATGGGATAGACACAAGGGGACCTTAGAAACAAGAAAAGGGGGGGGGGAGGAGACCTGAGATCAAGTAGGGTCTGCGGTGGCACTGTAGGTAGGGAAAATAGGGCAGACTAGGTGGGCCAAGAGGTCCTTATCTGCTGACAACTTCTATGTTTCTATGTTTCTGTGCTCTAGTTTTTTTTTTTTTAATTTAAGTTTATTGATAAACAACGGGTACAGTTGATACAAATTTATCAGGCATTTTTATAGATTTACATCATTACTTCTTCACTAAATCAATTAGTGCCCCCCTCCAGGCAGCAAGACCACCAGCAACATTGATTCGGTTAGTGTTTAGAAAAAGATACAATGCAGGACCCTCCGCCTCTTCCCGAGACCATGGAATGGACCATTATGATTAGGTTCCGAGCAAGGTGGGGAGATTTGATGCCAGAGTATCCATCTAGTCCATTTCTGAACATATAATGCTGTTCTGTGGTTTATTTTATATGTTAATTCTTCCATTTCTGCAATTCCCTGGACTATTTGTATCCAGGAGCCCAGAGTGGGAGTATCCCTTTTTAACCACGATTTAGTAATCGCTTTGTGGGCTGCCGCCAGGAGGAGGGTCCATAAGTATATTGAGTCTGCTCCAGTCAAGTTCTGTGGTGGCTCGCCCAGCACAAGACAGGGCCAATCCAGAGGGGGTTCCAGGCCGAAGATTTTAGTAAGCACCTGAGAGATGTCTCCCCAGAACTGACCCAGCCGCGAGCACAACCACATGATATGTAAAAAGTTTGCCCCCATTTCCCATACATTTCTCCAGCAGGAGGGGTCTCTTTCGGAATTCCTCTGACTGAGTGAGAGGGGAGTCAGGAAGTACCTTATCTTTACTTTCCAGCTAAATTCCTGCCAGAAGGGGGAACTGGTAGTCCTGGGAGCCAATCTGAACACCACATCCCAGTCAATTCCCCTGATGTCAGCAGCTCCTTCCTCCCTCCATCTGTGTTTAACCCTCTCCAAGTAATCCACCTTTAGACCTGCGAGGGCTTTATATAGTATAGAAATTAGGCCTGTGGTTTTCTGTGAGGATAGGATTGCAGAGAGACTTTCCACCAGAGGGATCGCCCCTGCTCATCTGAGGGTCCGATCTATGACATTTACATATGTAATCTCTGACTTGCAGGTATTGATAAAAGTCGGAGGTACGTAGTCTATAATTATCTCTAAGGGTCTTAAAGTCTGACACCTCCCCATCTGACATATATTGTTTAACATAGATCAGTCCCATTCTCTCCCAGGTTCTAAAGGTGTGGTCTAGTCGAGCTGGGGCAAAAGTAGGGTCCCACCCATGGCCTGAAGAACGGCCAGAGGGAAAATTTTATTTTGTATTTCTGCCACGCTCTGTGTGTGGCCCTTATAGTGTCCCTCACCGTGGTCAGAAGTGGAGGTGGGCAAACCATGGAGTTCCCCACATGAACGATGCGGACAACCAGTGGGGGTCCCCGCTCCTCCTCCTCTGTTTTCTCCATGTCCTTCCAGTTAGCCTCGTAGGTAGGGACAGACCACTGAAGCGCCCTTTTAATCTGTGCGGCAAGATAGTAATCCTCCAAGTCCGGAAGGGCCCTTCCCCCCCCCCCCCCCTCGCCCTTCCAAGCTGGAGGATTTGGATGCTCACTCTTGGTTTCTTATTGTTCCAAATAAACTTTAAAATCATTCTTTCCCAGACATTAAATTGTGATTTAGTTATATATGTTGGGAGACATTGGAAGAGGTATAAATATCTAGGAAGGATGTCCATGGTTACCGCCTGTATTCTTAGGTATAACGGAAGGTTCAAAAGCGACCACCTGTCCAAGTCTCTCTGTACCTGACCTGAGAGCAGAACATAGTTAGCCTTAAAGAGGCGCGAGTTATGTTTAGTTAGGCAGACACCCAGCTATGACATTTTAAGCGCCGACCAATTCAACGGTAAAGATTCCACAACTCTATGTGAGGGGGAATAATAAAAAGATAAGACCTCAGTTTTAGTCTTATTCAATGTATATCCCGAGTGCCTACCAAACTCCATTAGGATGGACCAGATGTTGGGGATCGAGGTCTCCGGGTTGGACAAACAGAGCAGAACGTCATCCGCATAAAGTGATATTTTTCTCTGCTGTCCCCCTACTTCAATACCATGAACCGCTGGAGAGGCACGAACTACCTCTGCCAATGGCTCTATATATAGGGCAAATAAGAGAGGGGACAGGGGACAACCCTGACTTGTGCCCCTGCCTAAGTTGAATCGCCTAGAGAGACCTCCGTTAACCCTGATGTATGCTTGAGGATCAGCATATAAAGACTTAATACAATCAATGAAAGCCTGCGGAAAGCCCATGTGTCCTAGGACCAGGAACAAGAATGGCCAGGAGACTTTATCAAAAGCTTTCTCCGCATCCAAACTCATAAGGCATGCAGGCCAACGGGCACGGTGTATGGCATCTATTATGTTAATGGCAGCGCGGACACCATCTGGAGCCTGCCTGCCCGGTATAAATCCCGATTGGTCAGGGTTAATTAAGTCTGGGAGGATGGTATTTAGTCGAGATGCTATTACCGCTGTAAAGATTTTATAGTCCGAGTTTAGGAGGGAGATTGGGCCATAGGATTCGCATTTGACAGGGTCTTTATTCTCTTTCGGGATAAGCGTAATCGTAGCATATTGCCAGGAGGGAGGGATCGGGTTCGCTTCTTGCCAGACCTCAGAAAAAACATTCTGCAATAATGGGGCTATATCTGAAGTGAACGTTTTGTAGAATTCCGCTCCAAAGCCATCTGGGCCAGGGCATTTCCCTACTTTCAGAGCTTTTATGGTTTTTATGATTTCTGTTTGGGTAATAGGCTTAATTAAGGTTTGTGCCTTATCTGGCTGAAGAGCTGGAAGGAGTATGGATCCAAGGTAACCCCTGGTTTCATAGGCTGATGCTGATGTCTGGGGTGTATAAAGTTTACGGTAATACGAAACAAAAGCCTCTGCTATTTGCTCAGGCTTCTGAGTAACAGAGCTAGTGGTCGGAGAGATAACTTTAGTTATTGTTGCTCTGGCTCTAAGTTGTCTTAATCTGGTTGCCTACATTCTGGTACCTCTGGGGCCACCCTCGTAGTATTTCTGTTTAAGAAAGAAAAGATTCCTCTCAACCTCTTCCCTCTGTAGCTTTTGTATTTCTGCTTTCCGGGGATTTAAGCTCAAGGTCCCTCTGCCTATCCCAAGTCAACTTTTGTTGGGATTCCAACTCTGATAGTCTTTTATTCAGATCATGCTGTTTTAACAGGCGGTCTTTTTTTTTTTCTTGAGGCTATACTTATTAGCTGACCCCTAATTGTTGTCTTTAATGTGTCCCATATGATCTGAGGCGTAACTCCAGGTGTGGAGTTTTCAGTAATGGTGTTTGCTATGTGGTGTTTAATTTTATCAACTACTTCCCTATCCTGGAGAAGGGACGTGTTCAGTCTCCAGTGTGTTGTTCTTTTTGGGAGGACAATAGCAACCTCCAGGAATATCGGACTATGATCCGACAGAGTAGACACTCCAACCCACATAGAGGGTAGGGCGGGGACACTATCCTTAAATGTAAAAAAGGTGTCCAACCTGGAGTATACCCTAAACCTGGGCGAATAACAAGTGTAGTCCTCAGCTCTGGGGTATTTCTCCCTCCACACATCTACCAGCCCCATCTGGCTTAAAGCTTGTTTGACTGCCCGAGCCTTACGGTATTCGGGGTTCTGAATGTCAGACGTGGTATCCAAATTTCTGTCCCAGATCAAATTCCAACCCCCCCATAATCAAGAGGCCTCTAGACCTCTCTGTTACCAGGCGGGCAAGAGAGGAATAAAATGCAGTAGGGGACCCCGGGGGGGGCATAAACATTAACTAACGTAACCGGGGTGTCCTGCACTTTCCCTACCAACATAATGTATCTGGCAGCATTGTCTGCCACAATGTCCTCCACCTCAAATGGGAAGGATTCCACAAGGAAGATGGCAACTCCCCTTCTACGCCCCGACTCCAGCGAGGCAAAGTGAACCTGTGGATAGTCCTTGGTTCTAAGTTTTAGGACCTCGGCAGGGGACAAGTGAGTCTCCTGTAAGAAGTTCACCTCACAATTCTGCCTAGCAATATATTTCTGTACTTGTTTTCTCTTCACTGGACTGGAGCAGCCATTAATGTTATATGAGAGAACTTTCACATTATGATGTGCCATTGATTTAATTCAAACAGACTCTGTCTACTAATCTGCAGAATGGTGAAACATCTAGATATGCCTGAAATATTAAAAGTTTCAAGAAAAAACAATAAGTACCCATATAACTGAAGCAAACCTATTAACAAGAGAATTTTCAACAAGAATAAAAAGATCTGAACAACTGTCAGAAACATGTGCCTAAGGCCAAGCTGATATGAGGGCCTGGGAAAATAGAGGATTGGGGCGGGCAGGCTCTTAAGAAGCCGTCCCGTCCCTCCTGAAATACCTAACCTTCGACTTCCTAGGGGAGGGTGGGAAAAAAATCCCAACCAAAGGGCAAGCGAAAAGCGCCATTTAGGAGGGAAGCTCCATCTTGGTGGAAATGCACCTTCTTCCCAGGGGGAAATCCCCTGTAGGGGGTGCCACATAGCCAGTGAGAGGCATTTAGCAGCCATTATCCGACTTCCTCTGAGGTCCTTATGGGCTCGTTTTAAACCTAAAAAATCACCTTATCTTTATAGTTAACAGACAGGGAAGGAATCAATGGGGGATACTAACTCCAGAAACAAGCATATTTAGGTGAGTGTAGCCCCAACTATATACATATGTACTGCTTTAATTCACTTCAGAGATCTGTATTCAGTCAGGCTAGTTATGCCAGAGTGATTAACAGACAATCTGGCTCCTCAATGGGGCTCAGGATCCATTGACCATATCCGATCTAGATTAAGGTGATCACTTAACCATAAAGCGCGTCCTGAAAGCCCTCCTAACCTGGAATTCAGCAGCACAGAGTCATTAGAATAAATGGTCTTCTTTTTTTTCCCCCCCTTTTTTTTAGGTTTTATCAGGTTCCCAATCTGTTCAATCCACAGGGCAGCTGACTTATCCATCCGGCGACCCCCCCCCCCAACATCACCCCGCCAGTGACAGTCGCGATGCAGCCTCTATGTTATATCAAGTCACACTGAAGGGATGGTGAGGAGACATCCCCCTGTAGAAATCCATATAGCGTGATTAGTCTGTGTGCGTGTGTTCTACTTGACAACTGAGGAAATCGGGATTTTGTACTCACTGCACACCGCCCAGGGGTTGTCATCAAGGCGTGAGTGACTGCACATAGGAAGGGGACAGCAGGGAGGAAGAGAGACCGGACAGACGTCCCTGCACACAGCCAGGCGGGGAACCCACGGCATTTTCAAAGAACTCCGCCGAACGGCGTGGGGAGATGTGTTGATTCCTTCAGGCTTCTGCGCCCTCGCTTCATGTCGTGTCGTCTGGTTCGGCCGTTCCGGTTGGCACACACTCTCCTTGTTCCTCCAGCAGATGGGGAGCCTTTTTGTTGAGATTTGCAGGATCTCCCAGCTGGGTTATCATGGCAGAGACGTCTACTTTCAGATTCTGCTTGTGGGTTCCATGAGAGTTTCCTCGGCTGGGCGGCCCCTTCTGCGAGACGGTCCAAGCCGAGGCAAGTAAGTCTCTTTCCAGTCTTTCCTTCATGAGAGGGGGAACCGTTAGCCCAAGCGATTCCAGGTAGGGAGTGGCCGACAGCAGGTCCTGAAATGTTTTTAAACCTTTGTCTGTGTGAATTCTCAGCCTCGCTGGGTATAAGATTTGCGCTTTCATATCGCGGGCTCTGAGCTGTTTCAGAATCAGCCAAAGCATTCTCCTAGCCTCTTGAACCTTCGTGGTGTGGTCATTGTCTAGGAACACTCGATGACCCTCATAGCTCAGTGCTCCTTGCTTCTAGGCCAGCTTTAAGAACTCCTCCTTGGTTTGGTAGTTAGTAAATCTGGTAACTATGGAGCGAGGCCTCGCATCGGGATTTTTGGGGCGGGGGACTAGAGACCTATGTGCCCGATCCATTGCGAGGTCAGCATCTAAGGGTAGTGGGAGAATTTGCTTAAGCATCTTTTGTAAGAAAGTGGCCACACTTTGAAACTTATCTTCAGAGCCCTCCGGGATCCCAAACAGTCTTATGTTTTGTCTTCTGTTTCGGCCCTCCAGGTCATCTAATTTACAAGTAAGTTCTTGATCTCTGGCAAGTAAATAGAGCAAGAGTCTATCTTGGCAATCTGATTGTTCAACCAGTTGATTGGCACAAAGCTCAAGCTTGTCTGTTTTGTGGTCCACTTTGGCTAAATCCGATTTGAGCTCACAGAGAGTCTGATCGATCTTTGCAACCGTCTGGGCTGTTTGGAGTATGGTTTCTCTGAGGCTCGGTGAAATCTCTTCGGCCCCGGCTTCGGTGTGTTGCAGGCCTTCCCTTGCGTCTCCCTCCTGAATGTCAGTTCTCCCCTCTCCCTGCATCATTTCTTTCAATTTTTGCATCGGTGTCGATGGTAGCCTCCCTGTTCTGTTTCTTTTACTTTTTGCTGGCGAAGACATCACATTTAACGGGTGATTTGAATAGATTGTAACTGGGAGGGAGACGGAGCTGAAAAATCTATGCTGCCATTAGCCCCCTGACGTCACCGGAAGTCCTGTGCTCTAGTTGTGATGGCATTAAGTAATCTGTAATAAAAGATGGGAAACAGCATAAGACGGAAGATATAAAAGGTGGATTGGTCACTCTGGTCTGTTCCAACCTAAATGTTTCTACTTAACATGTAAAACTTTCTTGTGAGCACTGTCGCTTACTCATTCTGCGGGGCAGTAACAATAATAAATTAGTCTTGTTAAACCTCTATTTGCCAACTGTTACTTCCAATACCAACTCAGAAGAAAGAATTGGGTCATTTCAAAATATATTATAAGACAGAGTAGAGGCAATGAGGGTGAACTCTATTTAATAGGGAGAGACTCAAATGCTAGGGCTGGAGAAAGGGTAGCGACTTCTAAAGGTACAGAATTAAGGGAGCTAGACATGCATCTAACAATTCCAGTAAGATCATCTGAAGATAAGAGAGTACATAGCAGGGGGTACCCTGTTAATGACCTTTTTACCAGACAATAATTTGAGGGTTTTAAATGGTAGGTGTATGGGCGATGTTAAAGAAACACTTACTTTTGTAACCAAATCAGGTGATTTAGTTATTAACCTGTTTATATTGGAAGCTTTTTTCAATGAGATGGATTATTTTTCAAGTTATTACTTACTTATTATTGCTTAAAAACAACTGTAAGTTTTGTGAAAACACTGTGTTTCTTATCAGAGTGAAATTCCCTGTTGGCACAAGACCATTTTTTTGTAAACTGTTTTAAATTATGTTTTATATAAAAGCCCAAAAAACAGTGCACCCACCACAGACTAGTTTTGCATTGCACAATGTGCGATACCAGATTACTAATAGGTACTTAAAATAAGTAGTACTTACAATGTGTTTCTGGACATTTCTTACTCATAGGTGGCATACAAAAACAGTGCAGTATGTAAAAGACAAATACAAGACATATCAAAAATGTACAGTAAAAGGAGGGTGACAGTCCCACTACCAGCACCAGTTACACCAGTATGACTGGCAACGGAACCTAAGTGCTCGAGCAAATTTTATATCATTAAAACAAATAAAATTAGTAGCCCATGGAACTCCATAACTAAATCCATCAAGAAAATACTGATGATCCCTATACCCTAATTCTACTGCTTGCCTACAGCACTAACATTTATGTTATACAGTGATGATTCCCTGTATTTACTATAACATTAAGTAAGAGACAAGGTATTTTAATAATTATTGGTATTAATTGTATAACGTAAATGTTAGTGCTGTAGGCAAGCTGTAGAATGTTCTGTCCCATTTTTATAAAATGGCAGGGTAAAGTCCAGTAATCTGATTGGCTCTTATTTATGTGTAAAATATGGTTTACACATGGTTAAAAAAAGGGACTGTTCAGCAGTGAAGAGTCTGCAAGTAAGCAATAAGACATGACGGGGTGTGCATTATGGTGCGATAACCGCACTCCTAGGGGTGTATTTAGGTACAAGGCTGAAGGCTGAGTGACGGTTGTCCCTAGGAGTGTGGTTACGCCATAATGCACAACCCTGGAGTATCTTATTGTGCTTATAAAATGGCCCTTTATTTTTAGAAGTAGTTTTTTTTTATTTTGAAACACATTTTTAAATAAGTAAAAATGTAAGTGAATCTGTGCTTTTAACATAAAATAGTCCATTTGCCTATTGGTGCTATATTAAAATAATGTTATATAGTGTGTGCCACCCTGACCACTTAAGCTTCATATTCCCCCTGCCAGCCATAACAATTTACAAATGCTGTTTTCCTCAATCTAAGTATGCACATATCCCCCTTACTTTATTTCATTCTCCTCACTCTGTAGACAAAACTAAAAGGAAGCCATAACAGAGGCTTCTCAGTTCCCTGATGGTGCAAGCATGAGTGTGGTTCAAAACTGCCACACTCACTGACAGCATCATGAACTGCTCGCTCTGTCCTAAAAGATAAACAGCAGGGTGAGTTATTTACCACCTTTTCCCTTTGTTTATATAGTATCATTGCTTACTTTCTTCATTCTGTGTTTTTTTCTGTTTCCCCCACATTCAAGAAATTGAATGTTTATCATGGAATGTTTACCATGGAATACATGGATTCAAAATTCTGCTTAGTTCCGCTAGCAGAATGTTACTCTTCTCATATACTGTATACACACACACACGAAGGCCCTGTCTAAAGCCACAGACTCAATTATCTTACTGTCAGGGAAAGCAGAAGAGATTTCCCTCATGAGCATGGTAAAAATAGAAGGGGGAATTTTCACTGTCAGCAAAGAAACAGTTGTAATGAAAACTATAAATAATGCTTATTGTTTCTAATGTGTTTATGTGTGTAAAGAGAGTGTGATGATCAAGGGAAAACATTTAATTAATTTGTTTTCTTTTTTATTTAAGGTAGTTTCACTTTTAGGGCCCAGTTGAAGGTTTTTACAGTGTAAAGATAACAGCCATATTTGTGACGGAAAATCAGTTCTGGATCTAGGGAGACTGATAGAAGATAAGTCTGGTTGTAGGAGGACTGATTTGCTTGTTGTGTGATGTGGTTTAGGACCAGGATGACTGTGCGTATATAGAGACTTAATGTACGGTCAGCCGCTGTCTCTTGGCCAATGAGATTTCTAGATTTTCTCACGACATTTTATAACACAGATCAATGGCCATTTGGAACACAGGCATTTCAGTTAGCCCCCCCACTGCCAGAACTAATCTTCCACCACAAATATGGCTACTACCTTTACACTGTGAAAAAACTTCAACTGGGCTCTAAAATACCTTAAATAAAAAATAAAACATAGAGGATTGTGTATGCTTGCGCATACACAACAAGGCAGTTGAGATCGAGAGGTTTCCGTGGTAACCTGAGACCTCGAGAGCGTAGCTCGAGAGGTCCATTACCACGGAAACCTCAAGATCGCACAACTGCCTTGTTTGTGTATGGTTGCTCATACACAATATTTTATAGTGTATGGACAACCATAAATAGCACTCGTGAACACTCGGGGAAAAAAAAAGCTTCTTCTGTCTGCGCCAAGGCTTCCTTCCATGTTGCCGTGCGCATCTCGCTCTATGCGATGCTTGCGAATGTATTGTCTGTTGGCACCGGTGACACACTGGGTGCAGCACAACAAGATCATGACACACCGAGTGAAGGACAACAACGCTGTTCCACGCATGGATTTCCATGTGGAACAGCGTTCCACCATACACTATAATGAACTAAATGCTGTTTCCCTGGTTATCACACTCTCCTTACATACATAAACAAATTAGAAACAATAAGTATTGTTTATAGTTTTCACTGCAACTGTTTCTTTGCTGACAGTGAAAATCCACCTTCTGTCTTTACCTGCTTATCAGGGAACTCTCTTTGTCTTGCCCTGACAGTGAGATAACTGAGTCTCTGGCCCTTGTTGTCTGTGTGTACAGTGTGTTGGGACAGAAAACATTCTGCCAGTGGAACTAAGCAGAATTTTGAATCCATGTATTCCATGGTAAACATTCCATGATAAACATTCCATATCTTGAATGTGGAGAATAACAGAGAAAAAAAAACAGGAAGAAGAAAGTAGGCAATAATACAATGACACCATCAATGACATCACTTGCAGTGGGCGGAATGACTATTTTATCACAAATAAATCTATTTTTTCTACACATAAACACGCTTTTCCCAATAGTCAAAATTTTAAAAAAAAGCAAATTTTATAAGCGCAATAAGGCACTCGGGGTGTGTGTAAACCATATTTTACAGCACGGACAGCAATTGAAGTCACTCGGCCTTCGGTCTCATGCCTTACTATGCCCCTGGCCATGCTGTAAAATATGGTTTACATGCACCCCTTAATGCCTTATTGCTTACTCAATACTTTATTCAGTGTCTGTATTTATATACATGGGATCGTACTTTGGCCTCAACAAGGTGGCCAGCCGATTCTTTCACTTCCCGATTCCTCTGGTACACCCCTGTGGTCAGGTACGTAATGACGTGCAGCAAGGGAGAGCGCAGGGGTGCACCCTATTGAAATCAATGGGGGCCAATTTTGACTACTATTTATTAAATAATGATAGCCAGTTGGAGATTAAGGAAGGACACAGCTCGATATAAAAGCAGGTATTTTAGTTTAAAAAAAATATTATAATAAAGTAAAAAAAGTATAATTTATTAATTATAATGATTTTCCACATTGCTATGGAAGCAATAAGGTACACTCGGAGCTGTATTAATCATCAGTTAATCCCATGCTAGGGGTATGTGGCACTCAACTTCACCTTGTGCCCAATCACACCTCTGGGTGTGATTAACAGATGATTAATGTAACCCCTGGTCATATCTTACTGCTTAATTAGTCAATCGTTCACATCTGGATTAATCTACTTTACCACCGTTCTCTAGAAACACAGCTTCCTCTCCCCCACCTCCGCTCCAGTTCCCAGACCCACTCTGCAGCTTAAAGACTGCTATCGTAACCAATTTAAAAAGAATGACCAACTGAAAGGGTGCACTCAACACACTTTCCTCACACTCTGCCGTCTGAGCTTGCACAGCACCATTCCTCCACCAGCTCACCATCTGCTGATTGTAATGATGCAAAGATCACAAAATACCCCCCCAAAGAAAAAAATTACCTAAATGCAGGATCAAGGAAATTTAACTTAGCTCTTTGAAGTGTCTTCACTGCTCGTCTGTCACACGGTCCTGAATGGCTCTCACAGGGGAAGAAGCGATCACGCTTTTCTGCACTATTAAAATAACAGAGCAAGCTATTTAAGCAGTGCTGATCTGTGGTACAACAATATGGGGGGGGGGCACATCAAAACACAGAGTGCCTCTGGAATAAAGCACCAACATAAACCTGGCTCAAAAGTGGGATTATAAAAAAAAAAGTGTCACAAACTGCAGCACCTTTAACTGGCAAGTGTACCAGTATAGGGTTTACTCTGCAACTGGTGTTTTGTCCGACAAATAGTGGAGTATACAGAGATGTGGTAACTGTGATTTTTTTTTTTTTCATTCAGAATTAAGAAGTTTCTGGATCCAGAGAACACCATTCCTGATGAGGTACCAGTGGCACCCAAAACAATTGCACATGACATGGAGGAGTGTGCAGCCACTCGAACTATGGTTACAAATAGTGTTTTCAGTGTTTAAAAGACTGAATGAGGTGTACCAGAATGGTATGAATGTATAGATACAGCAGCATCATTTTTTTCATATCTTTTTTTGGCTAACCTCCAGTATTACTCTCTCATGCTGTTAATCAACTAATGAGGCACAGTTCAGTTGTAAAATGAAGATCTCCTGGCCAATCTTGGTAGAAATAAAACTTGCATGTTCTTTTATTTATCTTAACAATATTTACAGTCAAAAAAGAGAATAAAAAAGGGCAATAACCGAGTCTGCCATGCTTGATGACAACAGTCACTCTTTCATGTGGAGCTGCTGGTATGTCAGTGGGAAGAAGGAGGGTTTCTTCATCTCCTTTTAGATAACTCCTGTAACCATCAATGCAAGTATGTGAGTGTGAGGAGGGATGGCTTCTCCTTTTAGAAAACTACTGTAACCAAAAATGACAGTACGTGAGCGTGAGGAGGGATGGCTTCTACTTTTAGATAACTCCTGTAACCAAAAATGACAGTATGTGAGCGTGAGGAGGGATGGCTTCTCCTTTTAGATAACTACTGTAACCATCAATGCCAGTATGTGATGTAACCCCTTTGTTACCCGGGGTTACTAGAATCCCAGTAAGACCTAGTGGCAGGCAGGGAAGACAGCTTGTGAAACTCCAGTTAAATGGGTTTCACACTGTCTCACTCTGTCCTCAGTCACAGCTGAAACTTGAGAGATGACATCACCATAGAACTGTCGCAGCTGCATGAGCCACATTGGAATCTACAGCTCAGGGAGTGAGTTTAGAACTTTGGGAAATTTCAAAGTCATTCTTCTTCAGTTTGTCCTAAAGCAAACAGGAAGGAAGTCGGTTAGTCTTCAGTTTGTTTCAAAGAAGAAGGAAGTGTTCCTGTGTTAACCTTTTTTTTAAAGTGGTGGAGACCGCTCCCCCGGTCTCAGTGCCCCCCTCCCTCCGGGGGGGGGGGGAGAAAAGTTCTCTGTGGGTTCCAGGGGCAATCCCCTTCTCCCACCATGGAAGGAAGCTGCCTGGTTTTATTTAGTCTGTTCTTGTATAACATTAAAGAAAGTGTTACTTCGTCTGTGGGGCACCTGCAACAAAAGGGTGAGTGTTTGGCTCCATTTGAAGGGGCAAACAAATTGTTTTCTTCAGTTGGGAAATGAATGTGGACTGCTATTTGGTATGACTATGTTTACTAGGACAAACAAATACAGCAGTCAAACAGTCTAAAGTTTTAAATGGATTTCAAGTAATGGGGATTGCTATTTGAGAGGACTATGTTACTAGGACGAACAAAATGGAGCAGTCAAACAGTCTAAAGTTTTATTGGATTTCAAGTAATGCTGTAGAGGGGGTGCTTCAGGTCATCCACCGTTCAATCTACATTATAAAGTTCTAAAGTTTTCTGTGTGTATCCAGAGAAATGGCCGGGTATGGGCTGTGGAAGCTGGAGGTGGGAAAACCCCCCATCTTTAGTAACCAGGTCCACCTCTACGGATTTCTTCTGTGTTTTGCTACTTGCCTCATGCACTTGGCCAGTGATGGGGTGGGTACCCAGACGTGGGTCGCAACTTGAAAATCTCTCTAGGAGTCGCAGACTCTAAGTGGTGCAGGGAGCCACAGGATGGGAAAATTACTCCTTGTTTGATGGGAGTTCGATTGGAAGTAAGAAAACAAATCTCTCTCTAGGAGTCACAGACTCTAAGTGGTGTGGGGAGCCACAGTTTTGGAGTCTCCTTATTTGATGGGATGTCTTTCCAAGTAAAGTTTGGGTTCATTCTTCAAGTGGACCATCAGTCAAGTGGCTGGCAGGGGAGCCAGGCCAGTCGGGCTATGTATCCAAAGCGCATGCAAAGTCCGGGCTGAGTGCCTGGTGGGTCCAAAGCCAGACAACAGTAGTAATGTGTTCATTCTTCAAATGGACCACTTGGTTAACCTCTAATCTGCACATACAGTGAACGTAGCCTTTTGGGGGACCATGCAATGCTTTGTTTATGGTCAGTTAGTTAATAAATAAAGCCACACTGAAAAATCCCAGTTCTGGTTCTGGACATTACAGTTATTGCTTCCTGTAGTTGGATTTACTTGGGTGCCCCTGTGCAGAGTAGCCAAACCTAGGTCCCTTGTGCCAGGTAACCTCATCCTCCCCGAACCCAGGTCCCCCACCAGGTATTGCTGCCAACGCCAACAGCATGCCACCTGTCATTTTAGTAAAAAGGCAGGGGTGGGGTCCTTACAGTGAGCATGAGGAGGGATGGCTTCTCCTTTTAGATAACTACTGTAACCATCAGTGCAAGTATGTGAACGTGAGGAAGGATGGCTTCTCCTTTTAGATAACTACTGTAACCATCAGTGCAAGTATGTGAGCATGAGGAGGGATGGCTTCTCCTTTTAGATAACTCCTGTAACCATCAGTGCCAGTATGTGAGCGTGAAGAGGAATGGCTTCTCCTTTTAGAGAACTACTGTAACCATCAGTGCCAGTATGTGAGCGTGAAGAGGGATGGCTTCTCCTTTTAGAGAACTACTGTAACCATCAGTGCCAGTATGTGAGCGTGAGGAGGGATGGCTTCTCCTTTTAGATAACTCCTGTAACCATCAATGCAAGTATGTGAGTGTGAGGAGGGACGGCTTTTACTTTTAGATACCTACTGTAACCAAAAATGACAGTATGAGAGCGTGAGGAGGGATGGCTTCTCCTTTTAGATAACTATTGTAACCAACAATGACAGTCTGACAGCGTGAGGAAGGATGGCTTCTCCTTTTAGATAACCATTGTAACCAACAACGACAGTATGTGAGCTTGAGGAGGGATGGCTCCTACTTTTGCCTGCAGATACCGGTGCTAACAGTAGTCATCTGAGCAGTATCACTACCACTGCCGTTAGTATAAACAGTGAGGGGATGGGGGGGTCTTCATGAAACAGCTGCACTGCAGCTTGATGCTACCTGCCTCAATGAAATAATGATGAATTGTAGTGTGTTCCCCTTAAAATATCACTGTTGACCTTTCACTGATGAACTATTGCACATCAGTTAGAATGTCTGCAATAAATACTGTACAACACTGCGAAACTGTAAAAAAAACTGTAACTCGTGTTCTCTCCAATTTCAAGCCCAGTTACTGTCATTTCACTACACCCAGACATTGGCTACCTGAAATTCCTGCAAAGCTGGAAATTCACCCACCATTACCCTGGTTCCCAATGATCTGAAATTGACGAGTCTGTAAACTAAACTATCTCTCATGTTAAAAACGTGGAACAAGCATTCACTTAGTCTGTCTTTGCTGCCAACCCTCTAATACACACTCATTCCAGACCTTTACCCAGTTTGTACTTGAGAGAGACATTGTCATAAAAACTTGGAAACCCAACAGATAGTTTCACACAACAACACCTACAGACTAGCTTACTGTGGCCTTCCCAGCCCCGTCACCCCACTGCCCTCCATAACTTACCTTATCCACTGATTAAACATTGTGGTAGGATGGATGAATAACTTTGATAACACACAACTTACATGATCCAGATATCATGGAGTTATGAAATGGTATCTTTTTAAATCTTGTTCCTCTTCCATATAACAGTGTCAACTGGAAGTAAAATCCAATGTACCTACAAAAAAACATTAACACAATAAAACCCCATTTATCCAAACGTCTTGAGGGACATCATAATCTTTCAGATAAAGAGGGTTTCAGTTAAGTGAGGGAGCTATACTGAACACTGCCTCTTACATTGTGTTTTTTTTTCAGTCAGGGCTGTGTGGCTCTCCACTGCCCAAAGACAGTGTCATATAAGCACCACTATGGCCAGCAGGTATATATTTTATTTAAAAATAAAAAAGGATCTGAATATACTGCTCACCTCTGCAGCCTGGCAGCCAGCAACCGTTCTTCCCTCCACACCGGGACCCATTCCCTGCTGCCCCAGCCAGACAGATAATCTGAATACAGTGGTTCCAACTATGCCTCCCTCTGCCCCCAGTCTGCTCACCTCGCTGGGTCCCAGTGTCTTCGGTACTCTGACTGCACTGCAGCTCCACTCTTCCTGAGACCACTCAACAATCCTCCAGACCTCTCCAGGCTTATCTCCTCTCTCTGTAGTGCAGTCCCTTTGAATGCTTAACAGCTGTGAGCCAGCTATGCAAAAACCCAAACTAAATGTCTTTTACGGTGGTTCATTCTCCCTCAGATACTTCCTTTGGTGGTTCTGGGTCATTATCCTTTCTGGCCGCAAATTCCACCCTTACATTTCTTCAGCCAACTGCCAACATCTCTCAGATCTGTGTACTGCCATGATTTACAACCATATATGATCCAGAGATGGGTGGGCAACAGGAATGAGTGTACAGCATCTAGGGTCCAGAGGTGCTGCCAAACTGGATCAACCTTTTTCCTCTGGGTACGTCTTGATGTCAGTACCATCAATGTCTATGGAGTACAATGATCGGGCCGCTGTCAGAAGTTCTCAGCAGGAAAGTGCAATGTTGGTTGATGGCCCAACTAGCCACATATTAAGTAAGCTTAATGTTGTTGTAGTTCTTAAGAAAAGTTTGCTGAAGTTATGGTGAGTGAGAGTGAGACAAATGAATGGCCCCTTCCTCTCTCAGTTAAGGCTAATGTACTAACGCATTCCTGCTGGCCAGATGATAATTACTGCTCGGGGGAGTGAAAATGAATGATCCCACCCCAACCCCTGTAACCTGCTGATGGTTGCATGGTTCTTGCTAAATAGCTGGCAGATTGAAAACTGTTGATGACTGGATTGTTCTTGCTAGATAGCTGGCTAGGTGATACAGCATAATTACAGTACTGCTAGCTTGGGGGGACATGTCCAAATTTCGGATAACTGAGGTTTTTGGTTATCCAGGGTTCAGATAAATGGAGTTTTACTGTATATATCTAGTGATTACTATTTTAATGTACATTAATGGCCTTCATTATAATGTAATGTAATTATAATTATAATAAAACAAATGGTGATGACAACAGAATTAAAAGGGGCAGAGCGGAATCAGATAATGATGAAAACAACAGATGGCATTCATTCAATAATAAAAAAGGAATTAGGAAGGGTAGAAGGGCAGAAACTGGGTGACAGCTGTCTCTGACCAATAGATATTTACCTGTACAAAATGAGGACAATAGCTCAATGGAAGTACTGTAAATGCAGAGCAGGATTCACCAAGGCAAATGCTAGTGCTGGGGGACTCCATTATTCAACACTGTGACTCAATTATATGCGAACAGGATAAAATGAACAGATTAGTATTACAGTATGTCTGTCCTGGGGCAAAGACTGGAGATTTAAGTGCATGAGTATCAGATTTATTAAACTGCTATGGTAAAAACCCAATTGTAGTGGTCCACGTAGATACTAATAATATTGGTTTTGACCCTGAAAGAGACGTTTGCTATGACATCATAGAAATGGGCAAAACTATACAGGAGCAGATGTATTAATCTCAGGTATCCTGCCAATCCAAAGGGCAGCTTGAGCCAAAAATGATACTATAATATGTGCAAACATGAGATTGGAGAATTGGTGCAAGAGGGAAGGGTTTAGATTTATTAATACTTGGGCCTATTTCCACAACAGAGACAACCTATAGGGAAAGAAAAGGGGAAATAGTTTAACCAGGAAAGATACACTACGCCAAAGCTTGTTTCCAGGTGTGACCTGGGAGCACAAGGAAGTTAAGTGACTCGCTCAGGGTCACACAATATGCAAGTGGGGGCTGATGGGATTCAGACCCAGGTCTCCAAGTTTGCAGCTCAGTGTCCTTAACCACTACACTATACTGCCTCCTTGGTATACCTATATGGTAGAGATGGACTCCACCTTAACAAACAAGGGGCATTTATACTGGAGTGACTCATTAAAGCAAACCTAGAGTGGTCTCTTTAAACTGATCTTGAAGCGGGGAGCAGCCAAGAACTCTTAGGGACATTACTCACTCTGCCAGCAACAACAGAATAGCTAACCTCAAAAAAGCCAGATATGTGAAAAACAGCAAATGCTTATTGAATAATGCCAGGAGTTTAACTAACACAAAATGGGGCAACTTCAATCCATTCTAAATATGGGTCAGGACATAGATATTACTTTAATCATAGAAACATGGTGGGCAAATGAGGATATGTGGAATAAGAACATCCCGGTATATTATTTAAAGGAGGCTGGACAGGGATATTATAAAAGGTGGAGGGGTCGCTATTTATATTTCAAACAGTATTGCAGCTACCAATATTTCACATAAAATTAAATGTCACCAAATCAATACTGAAACCATCTGGATGAAAGTTAATTTAAATATTACAGATACCATAATCATGGGCCTATGCTATAGGCTGCCTGCATGTAATGACATCACTAACAAGGCCATAGTAAAAGAACTTAACATGGCAAGTAACATGCGGAGAACTGTATTGGTGGGAGACTTTAACTATAGCACCCTGGATTGGATAAATCTAAAAACCCATACCAATCAGCTTTATTCCTTAATGCATGTGAGGAATGTAACTTGACACAACAGGTATCTGAACTTACCAGAGGTAGCAATATTTTGGATTTGGTTATAAGCTGTGAATCAACTCCTATTACAGACTGTGTTGTAGACCCCCCACTGAGTAATAGTGATCGCCTAGCCATTTCATTTGTTATCCACTGTGGTTGCAGGAGGCAAACTGAATGTCAGAAATTGGTTTACCTATGCCGAATTGAACCCCTCCATGTGGGGGGTCTGCACCCCCCATGTCCCCTCTTCTAAAGATTATCAACTCCGAGTCAGAGTTGATTTAAGGGGGGGGGGAGACACAAGGGTCAAATTTCGCCCTTAGGTCCCTAACAGCGACAATTTCGAAACCTGTTGAAATTGTCACTGTGAAGGATTTCACCCTAAAAGATTCGATGTTCAGTCAGCACACCACAGAAATATATTTGTACAAAGCAGCTGACAAGGTAGGTATACCTGAAGACATTTCTAGTATAGATTGGCATACTCTTTTTTAAGATAGATCCATTGAAGAATGATGGAATACACTAAAACATAATATCATGGAAGATTGTAACAAACACATCAAATGTGTCAAGAAGTATAATGCCAGGGGATTAAACCAAAATGACTTACCAGAAAGATTATGAAGTTAATCAAAGCAAAAAAGAAACACTATGCGAGCATAAGCAATCTCTGCCTTAACTTGGTCTAAATTTAAAAGTGCCAAAAAAAACATAAAAGAATGCTATTATTAAAGCAAAAAGAAAGCTAGAGAAAAAAATTAGCATCTACTGCCTCAAAGCAAAACCGTAAAATGTTTTATGGGTGCATAAATTTACTAAGGCATAATGATTCAAAACTAGCTGCAATCCAGCAAAACAGCTCTATCATCTCAGATCCCGTTGTGATTGTTAAAACGTTCAATGACAACTTCTGTTCAGTATATTCTACGGACAGTCCAACATATTTTCGTACTTCCCAAATAAACCACACATCCTATAAAACAGAGCTTAAGGACATTCGGGAGAAAATAGTTGATTTGAAACCTTATGGTGCCCCAGAACATGACGATATAACACCTTAGCTGCTAAAAATAATGACAGATAGTATCTGTGTACCCCTGCAGATATTATTTAAAAGTCACTTAAAGAAGGGGAGGTCCCATATGAGTGAAAATAGTGAAGATCACACATATACATAAGAAGGATAATAGACTGGATGTACAAAATTATAGACCAGTGTGACATTAGCTCCCAATAAGGTTATGGAGACTCTTATTAAAGACAGGATTCAAATGCAGTTAAAGTTAAAGGATTGTATCAGCAGGTGGCAGCATGGTTTTACTATAGGTTGATTCTGCATAACAAACCTCCTTTGTTCCTACTAAACAATTAGTGGCATTCTTGACAAAGGTGGATCAGCAGATACAATTCTACTAGATTTTCATAAGGCATTTGACACTGTCCAGCACTGGGCAGTAATTGAAAGGCTAGTAAGATACAGGATTGAAGCCAGCCCGGTGGTGCTGAGGGTTGAGGCACTGGACCCCACACCTCATGCCACACCGGCGACCTGGGTTTGGAAATGAGCCCAGACTGCCAGGGGTCGGCAGGAGAGTGAGAGGATTGAGCATCCGGAGGACAGCTCTCCTCTCCCTGGAGCAGGTTCGGGGGCTCCTTGGCACAGTAGTGATGCCTGGTGGAGACCGGGTGTACTACCTGTGCCTGGAACGTAAGGGGAGGAGCACAGCAGACACTTATGGCTCCTCTGTGCAGGTGTTACTGCACATCCAGCTCCTGAGGGTAACCAACAGTAAGGAAAAAAACCCCGGCCGAGGATAGGCGAAGGCACCTCCAGTCTCGGCCATACTCCCAACTATTGGGCTCGGTTTCCAGGGGGGGGCCTTCCAACACCTGCATGGTACATTGGATTGTAGATAGAGCACCAGGGTGGGCGATCCCACCTCGGGGGCTCAGAGCTGGGGGTTCTGCCGGGCAGGGTCAGCCTGGAATACCGAGCTTCAGACCGGGAGGTAGAGCCAGGTTGGTAAGGTAGCTGGAGAGAGTTCCTCGGTCCCAGAAAAAAATAAAGTCTAACAGAAAAAAAAAAGATACAGGATTGACAAGTGTATTGTAAAATGAATTACATACTGGTTAACCTTACACACACAAAGAGTTTCCATAAATGATTTCCTGTCATGGGAGGGGAGTGTGACAAGTGGTGTCCACCAAGGATCCGTTTTGGGACCAATTTTGTTTCAGCTATTTACAGCTGATTTAGATAACAACATTGATAACTTTATTGTCAGATATGCTGATGACACAAAGATTGGAGGCCCAACATCCACCCCAGAACAAATTGTTAGCATCCAAAAGGACCTGGATGCTATAACCACTTGGGATTTTAAGAGAAGCGTGTCCTTTAATTTAGATAAGTGTAAAATTCTCCATCTAGGTAGACATAATGTACAAAATCAATATGTGTTAAGCAATAATATCTTAAATACAACCTCATAAGAAAAAGACTTGGCTGTAGTTATTGATAACATACTAAATTTCAAGGAACATTGTATTAGTGCAGTATCCAAGGCAAACAGGGTGATGGGCGCAATGAAAAGTAATATTAAGAGTCAAAACGCTGAAGTGATTATGCCACTGTACAAATCTTATGTCATCCCACATTTGGATTACTGTAGCCAGTTATGGTGTCCCTTTAGAAAGTCTGAAGTGGAGATGCTGGAAAAGGTGCAGCACCGAACACCCAAAATAATAATAGAAAGCAAAAATTATTCATCTACCAAGAGATTAAACAATTTACAACTCTTCTCCCTAGAAGATCATAGAAAGAGGGGCGACCTATTGATGTTTTATGATGTTATGCATGCTATCTATATTATGGAACAGTTGAATATAAATCTAAAGTATAATAACCACAACACTCGTGATCATCCATTGCAAGTGCAGACTGCAAGATTTAGGTTGGACAAAAGAAAGAATTTTTTTTTCATGCTAAGGGTGATAAACCTTTGTAACTACCTGCCTGAAACTAGTGCGGGGGGAGGGGTCTCTAAAAACAGACAAGACAGATATATGGCAAATGGTGGTAAATTATTATACTACTCTTAATCAAGAGGCGCTAATCTTGGGCTATTGCCTTATCAGCTCCTGAATTTCATTAGTGAATTTCATTAGTGTCATTAGTGTTTGGTTAAGAAAAATCTCTGTACGTTCACACAAAAGTCATCATTTTTTCTTTATTTCACAGGGAGTTGACATCAACAATGAAATCTGAACAGATCTGATTACACAGCATCAATCACACTAACCATTATATTTTTTTTCTAAACGCTTGATTAAATAAGCTTGCTTCTGTGTTGCTTTTATAAAAATTCTGATTTCAAAGATGTACTGATGTTTATTCTGTTTTTTTTAAGTGTGAAATGTGCTGTTATTTAACTTTTTTTGGTTCTATATTGTATTATTTCATTAAATCCATTCATTTACATTGGTATGTTTCATTTTGAGATATATTAGCGTAGGTTTAGTTTTCCACACTAATTTGCTGACCCTGGGCATACTGTAGTACCAACTGCCTGGTGCCAGTCAGACTCAAGCTTGACCATCCCATTTAGGGCAGTGTAAAATAAAACCTCCTCCCCCCACCCTTCTTAGGCCCGCCACCCTCATCACCCATATCAGCTCAGATAGAAAACCTACTGAAACTTGACATGACTCTTCAACAACATGACAAATATATAAAAAAAGCACACCACTGATCCCTCCATAAGATTCTCACTGCCACATCCGAATGCCAGGAATCTCTCCATCACATTATGTTGTAAACCACCACTGGGAAAGACTGCTGACATTCATATTCAGTTGCGTGACTGTGAAGTTATAATGAGTAGCACGCTGCTTCATGACGTTGGACCTATGGACCCATGAGAGAAAAAAAAGCATGACCCCTGTTAACATCATGCATACTTATGTGTATAAGGCGATACTGTGATGTCTGTACCTTGACCATAAAATCATTGTTTACTGCAAAACAAAAACTGAATATGTTTCAACAAAGTAACTAAAACGCTATGCGGTATGTGATTAAGTAATACGGAATCCGTACTAAAAACAATACTTATCTGATATGCCCATTATTTTTTTTTCTGCTCACTCCTCATTGCCTACAGGAAACAAACTCTGGAATAAACCAAATTAATAAAATATATCAGTAACTTAATCACTAAAATGTAACAGATCATGCTAAGTACAGATGTGCAGCAACACACAGTACCATGTCTGCCTTTATCCTGCTTTCTACGATAAGTAATGTTAAGTAAAACTTAGTCACTGTCTATTCTAGTTAAAACCCTGCACATGTAGTGCCATGTCTAAATGCCTTATTCAGTATTTACTTGGTCATCACATGACACATCAAGATGATTTACATTTATTTTGAGAATACATAAATGTTGCCATAATTTCTTAACTTGTAATATCAACTGCTCTATGTAAAGTAAAGCACACAATAATTTGCTATCAATATTCTATTTAATTTACATTCATACATGAAATGTATTTTTTTCCTTTTTCTTCCTTCTAATTACTCTGACTAGGTTATAAACCCAGCAACTTATCTGGAATGGATATCATTAACTGCAGGTACTGTGGAAAAATTTTCAGAAGGACAGTCTTACAGGATTTAGGACACTGTCCTACATGCTGGGCCTTTGGAGATCTTAGGGCTCAGCTCCGGGCAGCATGGGCAGAGATTGCACGCCTCAAATTTCATATTCAAGAGGAAATACATTATAAGAACCACCCGCCATTTCCCAGCATCCAACAGAAAACCTCGACCGAGAGGGTAGTTGGTCCAGGAGGTTGGCAGGTGGTTAGGAGGGGCCAATCGGGTGCCCCATCACTCTCTGCTCTCCAACATATTACCTCCAAAAACCATATAAACACTACAAACAGGTATCTGCCTCTATCTCTGAAATCAAACAAAGAGGCAGAAGACACTGCAGAGCAGGACACTGCAGCACAGGAGCTAGCACAACAAAACTCACCCAAATCAGGAACCAAAACAAAAAAAGCAAAAAGGAAATCCCAAAAACTTCTGATCATAGGAGACTCCATGATTCGGGGAGTTGATACCCATCTCCAGCCAGGGGTAATGGTCAGATGTCTCCCAGGTACATCAGCATGGAGAGACACTGACCGCATTGCAAAAATTGTTCACAAAGCAGGAGAAAACATTGATGTCCTAGTACACATAGGGACTAATGATCTTGCCAGCCGGTCAGTTGTGGAGACCAAGGAACACCTGACCAGGCTGGGTGACAAACTATCATCTATTTCGTCCGGCATCTCCTTCTCTGAGATCCTGCCAGTCTGGGAGAGGGGAGCAGATGGATGGAAGGTAACAGAGAAGGGGAGATAGAGGAGCTAAACACGTGGCTCAAGGGCTGGTGCCAGGAAAAAGGACACAGATTTGTAGGGAACTGGCAACAGTTCTGGGAGCGAAAGTTCTTTAAATTTGATGGACTGCATCTGACTAAGGAGGAGTCAGTGCATTGGGGCAGAAGTTTGATGTCTTTGCAGAATATTTAAACTAGCAAATGGGGAGAGGGTGCAGCACCCCATCGTCGAATGGGAAGAACACCCCTCCCCTCAGCTAGTGGTCAAACAGGGATTCAGCATGTTTGCAGTTCATTTGCATCACCAGGTAAGAAAAAGTTTCGTCTCCCCATACTGCCTGAGGGCAATGCCAAACCTCGCCCAACAACTAACACACCAAAATCTGGCCAATGGAAAATCATGTACACAAATGCTCACAGCCTGGGAAATAAGATCCCAGACCTGCAGGCAATAATGTCAGAGGCTAAACTGGACATAGTAGCAATTAGTGAGGACGTGGTTTACCAGTAACCACACTTGGGAGACTTCAGTACCTGGCTATGTATTGTTCAGAAGAGACCGAGGTGCAAAAAGGGGGAGGTGGCCCTGTATGTCAATGAAAACATCAAAGCTACAGAAATTCAGAATACACATAAGAAGCCAGAAGAACTGTGGGTCACCCTGGAAACAGGAAATGGGACAGCCATAAGAACTGGGGTTGTCTACAGGCCCCCAGACCAGGGGGAGGACATAGACACATTACTGTTAGAAGATATACAAAACATGACAGCTAAAGGGGAGGTTCTGATAATGGGAGACTTCAACATGCCGGATACAGATTCGTCAATATCAACAGGAACATCTGCCAGAACTAGACACATAGTGGATTCCCTGCAGGGGGAGGGACTCAAACAACTGGTACAGCAACCCACAAGAGACAGGGCTATCCTAGATCTAGTACTGACTAACAAGGAAGGGATCACAGATCTCCAGGTAGAAGGTCACCTGGGGGCCAGTGACCATCACATGGTATGGTTCAATTTGGCTACTACATCTAAATCATCCCATTCCAAGGCAAAAATATGGGACTTCAGAGGAGCTGACTTTGATAAGATGGCCAACAGAGTCAAGCTAGCCCTGGCAAAAGAAACACAGGTGAGGGGTACAGGCAAAGTGGGCAAGCATTAGGATGCAATACTTGAAGCAACATCCCATTGTGTTAGACAGAAAGGAAGTGCAAAGAAGAAGGAAACCACTTTGGTTCTCAAATACAGTAGCAGAAAAGGTCAGAGCCAAAAGGTTGGCCTTCAGGAAATATAAGGGAACACAGCGGGATGAAGATAGGGAGGCATACCAAACTGCCCTAAGGGAAGCAGGGAAGGCAGTAAGGCAGGCAAAGTCCCAAACTGAGGAAACACTAGCACGAACAGTAAAAGAAGGTGAGAAGACTTTCTATAGATACATTAGTGAAAGGAGAAAGTCCAGAGGGGTATTGCTAAGCTTAATGGAGAAAGGGGCATGTGGAGGAGGAGGACCTTGTAAAGGCATCTATCCTAAATAGATACTTTTGCTCAGTATTTACTGAAGAGAAGGTAGGGCAGGGCCCACAGCTCAGCATCATGGACACAGCGGGAGGAGGTGAGCACTACTCCTTCACAAAAGAAAGGGTCCCACAAGAGCTTGCTAAGCTCAGGGTGGATAAGGCAATGGGACCTGATAGCATACATCCCAGGGTACTTAAGGAGCTAAAGGTGGAACTAGCAGAGCCATTAGCAGAACTGTTTAGTGAGTCTCTGAGCATAGGAGAGGTCCCAGAAGACTGGAGAAAGTCTCATGTGATCCCGCTCCACAAGAGTGGTAGCAGGGAGGAGGCGGGGAACTACAGACCAGTCAGTCTTACCTCAGTAGTGGGCAAGATTATGGAGGCACTCCTTAAGGAAAGGATAGTGCAACACCTGGAATCCATAGGGGCACAGGATCCAAGACAGCATGGGTTTACAAAAGGAAGGTCCTGTCAAACTAATCTCATAGATTTCTTTGACTGGGTAACCAGAGTGGTGGACCAAGGGGGAGCAGTTGATGTCGCCTACCTTGACTTCAGCAAAGCTTTTGACACTGTTCCACACAGAAGATTGATAAATAAGCTGGGTAGGCTCGGGGTGGGTCAGAAGTTGGTCAACTGGGTGGCAAACTGGTTGACAGGCAGAAAACAGAGAGTGGTGGTAAATGGTATACAGTCAGAAGAGATGCAAGTCACAAGTGGGGTACCTAAGGGATCAGTCCTGGGGCCAGTCCTCTTCAACATCTTCATTAGTGACCTTGCAGATGGACTAGAGGGTAAGGCTTGTCTGTTTGCAGATGACACCAAGATCTGCAACAGAGTAGATGATGCAGATGGGGTGGGCAGAATGAGAAGAGAGCTGGATAAACTAGAAAAATGGTCAGAAGAGTGGCAACTGGGATTTAATGCAAAGAAATGCAAAATCACGCACATAGGGAAGAGAAACCCTGAAGCCACCTATAGGCTGGGAGGGGAGTTGCTAGCAGTCACAAAGGAAGAAAGAGACTTGGGCATCATCATCACTGATGACCTGAAATCATCCAAGCAGACCTCTAAAGCAGTAGGTAAGGTTAGGGGGGTGTTAGGGTGTATTAGCAGGGGTATCACAAGTCGTAAGAGGGAGGTAATAAACCCTCTTTACAAGACACTGGTTAGGCCCCATCTGGAGTACTGCGTGCAGTATTGAAGGCCACACCTTCACAAGGACATTAACCAAATTGAGGCAGTCCAGAGAAGGGCAACCAAAATGGTGCAGGGACTGCATCAGAAGACATATGAGGACAGATTAACAGAGCTCAATATGTATACCCTTGAGCAAAGGAGGGAGAGAGGTGATATGATCGAGGCATTCAAACACCTTAAGGGCATTAACAAGGTGAAAGAGTCTAACATGTTTAAATATAAGAAAAATAGCAGGACAAGAGGACACAGCATGAGATTAGAGGGGGCCAATTAAGGGGAATGTGAGGAAATTATTTTCACAGAAAGGGTGATGGATGCATGGAATGGCTTACCACAAGAAGTGGTGGCTATGAATACAGTGCAGGGCTTCAAACAGGCATGGGATAGGCATAAGGGAGCAATACAAATGACTATGAATAGATAGGCCATTGACAGAGCAAAGGCTGATGGCACATTTATAAGATAGAAAAAGAAATGGGCAGACTGGATGGGCCTTGCGGTCCTTATCTGCCGTCAACTTCTATGTTTCTATGTTTTCTACGTAAAAACCTTGTTTACACTGCAAACAAAGATATAAATAAATATCATAAGATAGCTTTAATTATTAGACCGATAGCATGAGCCATGCTCTCTCTGATAACTTAAGTAATAGAAATGTGTCTAGATTTAAGTTTACAATATTAGGATGTTTGTAGAAAGTTGGCCTAGTGGGAGTAAGAACACTACCATATACAGTGTATGGTTCCAATACTCTGGTGATTAATTTGAGGTATGGGTTTCAGAATTTACAAAATAAAATACGTATATATTAAGAAATCTAAACACGTAAAGATTAGGAATATTGTATCATGAGGTACGTGTACATTGGTATCTCCATGGCTTCTTGGGCTATAAAAGCATGGCATGCTGTGAGTGATGCAGTGCAGTGACTGTGGGTTTGAAGTTCTCAGAGAAATGTTACAGGGACTGCAGTGTTACATCCCATCCATCTGTGCTGGGCAACTTGCATGCACCTATCCTGGGTTTAGAGAGGATGGCTTTAGACTCAAAACTCATTAGACAGGGTTTGCGATACCTCCTTACCCACATGGCGGTATAAAGTATGAGTCATGTCCTCCAGATGAATTGAATTGGGATTGTGTATGGGGAGTTTATGTAGTTTACACAGTTTCTCATACAGCTACTTTCCATATATATGCTGAGTATGAACACCATTACCTCCAAAAATTCAACACTACCAACCTGGAATAAGCATTCATTTCTACATTATGTACTTATTACCTAATTTGCTAAACAAGATTGAACTTTTTCATCAATTTGATAAGGAGTAATATGAAGCAAATAAATATATAGTTCCATTCCTTTCAAAAGAAATAAGATGGGGTGCTGTGGAGCCCGAGCAGCGAGGTCATGGTGAACACCAGCTCCTCAGGTGCAAATCTTGCAAACTATTTAATTAACTTTGTGAGAGCAATACTAGATATTTCATGGGTAGTTATTGTTAAAGGAGTATCTGCTGAGTAAGATGGGCAACTCAAATCAATATCAACAGCAGACAGAAGGGAGAAAAGATGGAGGGAAAAGGACGACAGCAGGCCCAAGCACACGATCAGTGCCACAGGATTTGGCTAAAGGGGATGGCACAGAAGAAATGCTCCAAACATTGGGCCAAAAAATGCAGCAGTTATTGGCCTCCTCAAAGTCAGTAAACCAAAAATTAGACCTAGTAACAGGACATCTGGCAACGGTGGAGAAAACTGTCGATGTTCTTCAGGGGGATATGGAGGATGTCCACTGACATTCCAAAATGTGCAAAAAAGGTTATGGCTCAAAGAACTAAAGAGGCTCAACATACAAACAACTGACTGGAGATCTTGGAGAACCAAGTTCAGAGCCAGAGTGTTAGGTTGGTGGGATTACCTGAAGGCTCCAAGGGTGATCATGCAACCCTGTTTTTAACAGACTGGTTAAAAGATCAATTTAAGGAGCAGATACCTGATCTGGCAGTAATAATCATAAAGGCTTACCGGATCCAGCAATGAGCGGCTACCCCAACAGACCTACCCAGGATTATGATGGTGGTGGTGCTGGACAGTAGGGACCATCAGGATAGGCTCTTAAACCTAGTTAAAAGATATGGGCCTTTGAGTGTGGAACTTGGAAGGACCAACTGTCCATCTATTTCCAGACATCGCTTATGGAACGCGACTCAGGAGGAAAATGTTTGATGGGGTCAGAGACACTTTACGGGAGCTGAATGTACCTCGCAGCATCCAATTATCCAATTTCTGGCAAAGTTCCGTGTTGTCCGTGAAAGTAAAATTTACATTTTTTCTGATCCCATAGATGCAGGGAAATGGGTGGCGAGGATGGCAGCGGCATCCAGTTCCCAAGAATGGATCAAAGAGGAAGACACTTGAAGGACTGCAAAATATCTTTCAGCTGGAGAATCCGCTAACCTTTCTGCTCATCAGCAGATGTACTTCTTTATTCCCACTGTTTAAATGCCGCAGTGCTTATTTATTATTTAGTAGATGGCATATGGGAGTTACTAAAGTTTGCAAGAATAGTTTGTTACCCATACCAGAAAGGTAAGAGCATCACGTTATCTTAAAAGATCTGTTACATTTTACATCTTGATGTAGACAGCTCTAATACAAGGTGGCATTGTTTCCCTTAAGAACTTGCTGTATGTTTGTTTAATTTTTTAATTAAGGCGCTGCCCGAATTCTGTTAATTTTTTCCTTTACTGGCGGTGTTTCTATGTATTTTAGAGCATGGTCAATTATATTCCAAGAACATTTTAGACATTTAGGGTGTGACTGTCCCCTTAAGTTAAACTGATCACCAGGTATCCACCTGGGAAAAGGAAAGGGTTTAACAAATGATCGTTAATTTAACCACTGTTTAAAGTAACATCTAGGGTATGCATGACAACTGTAGCCCTCAAGGGCATAGGAAGACAGAAAGCATCCGGGGGTTATTAAGTAAGGGATTTGTCATGCATTCATGGGATAAAGTTCTACGGTTTATAGAAACATTTTATAGAACATAATTTTTTCTGGTTGGCCTCCCCTATACAGTAAGCAGTAAGAGATACTCTATCCTGTATAAACAAGAGAACTTAGTTCCCTTATTGATGTCATTATGACTGTTTCTTACATGGAATTACATGTTTTTGTAACATTTCATTTTATAAAATGAATAAAATATAAATTAAAAAAAAGAAATAAAATTAATATAGCACCTGAGGTATGTTAATAAATACAGTTTTACACAAATTTTAACTATTTAATGTGTACGACTACTAAATTTGGAGATACACAACCTACTGGGATAATTTGCTAATTTCTAGTTTGAATTTTTCAGTTTTGAGATTTAATGTTTTAAGTTTATTTTTCAGCTGCTCATTCTGTGGAAGATGTTCAGGCTGTAGCTTTAAAATGTCCTTGTATAAATCTAGCAGATGTTGCCTTTTCTGACTCCTGCTTACACTAGCTGATGTAAATTGTTCTTCATCACTTTCTTCCCATCATTTATTTTTACATACTTCTCATTCACAACTATATATTAGCACCACTGGATACAGATAACGTGCATGAGATCCAGGAATAGATGGCAAGTACATACAATGCATATATACAGTGATAAATGTGTCCGCTACACAGCACTATATAAATATTTAAATTTGGAAAGGTATGATGATCTGGTGAAATCCAACACACCAATACATGGAATATACATTATGCATGTGACATTATGATATTTAGAAGGACATTCATGTACATAAAAGCAACCTGATGAATTTAGATAAAAATGATCAAGACAGTTCTACTTTAATGCAGGGACTGCACTCCTCAGCTCCTAGGTACCATTTCAACATTTTGAGATTCCAAAAGACAAACTCTCACGGGCCGCCTTCTGTGTGTGGGTTTGGGGGGGGAATGGGGTCCCACGTTACATGCAGCTGCTGCCTCAACAATGGCTTATCTGATCACCCACACAATGAAAAATGAATGGACATGGCCAGCAGAGCAAGTGAGCTCCCCTTTTCAAAAGCCACAGTTAAGGGGGAGGAGCAGCTAGTAAGCTCTATTAAGTATGCAGGTGGGGGGAATTGCCTTACACCCCTCTGAAGTGCATTAAAATCCTATGATGCACAACATAGGGGGCATATTACAGGTGCGGATTTTCCCGGGGGGGGTTAAGGGGTCTATAGGCCCCCATTAGCACCCTCTCAGTCTTTAAAATGAATGGTTTCTAGTGGGCAAGTTAGTAATGGGGGTTGGAGTGAAGTTGTGTCATGATCTGTGCATATGGGGTACGCACGACCATTCTGAACTCAGCTGTTTTGGTGCGTGCCTGGTCCATGCTATCGGGAGAGATGAGGTTGTTGAAGGTGAAAGCAAAAATTTATTTCCCTGCTGCAAGTGCATCATTTAAAAGGTATGTGCATTTTTGAATGGAATAGTAGGGTAAGCTGATGACAGGGGGAGTCAAAGGTTTCAGTCTGCTCAAATCTTGAATCGTGTAGCAGGTCAGAATCCAGCCTTTTTCCCACTTTGTTAACATGAGGTTTTGTCTGACTTATGCAGTTAAAAAGTATCCATTCTATTAGGTTTGGGTATGTTATGATGCAGGTTAAAGTTCAGAATTTTACTATTTCTGTTTTGTTACACAAGGAGAGGGTGCATAGAAACATAAACATAGAAACATAGAAGTTGACGGCAGATAAGGACCGCAAGGCCCATCCAGTCTGCCCATTTTTTCTACCTTATGGATGTGCCATAGGCCTGTACTCTGTCAATGGCCTATCTAGTCATACTCATCTGTATTGCTCCCTTATGTCTATCCCATGCCTGTTTGAAGCCCTGCACTGTATTCATATCCACCACTTCCTGAGGTAGGCCATTCCATGCATCCATCACCCTTTCTGTGAAAAAGGACTTCCTCACATTACCACTTAATTGGCCTCCCTCTAATCTCATGCTGTGTCCTCTTGTCCTGCTATCTTTTTTATATTGAAACATGTTAGACTCTTTCACCTTGTTTATGCCCTTAAAATGTTTGAATGTTTCGCTCATATCACCTCTCTCCCTCCTTTGCTCTAGGGTATACATATTGAGCTCCATTAATCTGTCCTCATATGTTTTCTGATGCAGTCCCTCCACCATTTTGGTTGCCCTTCTCTGGACTGCTTCCATTTTGTTAATGTCCTTGTGCAGGTGCGGCCTCCAGTACTGCATGCAGTACTCCAGATGGGGCCTAACCTGTGTCTTGCAAAGAGGGATTATTACCTCCCTCTTACGACTTGCAATACCCCTACTAATGCATCCCAACATCCTTCTAGCCTTACCTACTGCTTTAGTGGTCTGCTTGGATGATTTCAGGTCACATTTGCACAGTATTGACATGAAGCTCGGGGATATACCACATGTGTTCCGACACATTCATGCTCTCACCGGTCTCCCTAGTTTACTTAATTCAGAATCCCCACCTCCACCACCACCACTACCAGCTGCTTGTCTTAAAATACAGACACCCATGACAACCAGCCTGCATATGATCCGTCTGTGAGTTAACTATTGTCAAGTGCCCTCTGTCATTCTGTGCAATGTTCTAGATTTCTTCCACAGTGTCTCGGCTGCATGTACTGTAGCACCAGTAGTGCAGTGCTTGCCAACTGTGACAATGTGACTCGAAGTGATGAGATTCATTGTATATAGTCATTTCCATTTGCACTGCTGTCTCTGAAACAACCTGTATGAGACTTGAAGATGAAAGGAACAAACAGAAGAACGTGACACTGACACTGTACAATAAAAAGTGAACGGGTGTTCCACATTTTGCTCATTTGCTCAACACTGTGTTCCATGTACAGTAGTAAGCTATTTAGGAAGGCATGAGGCTATGGCACAGTACAACCTGTGAGTTTGACTCACTCCATTATGTAAAATAGCTGATCCCACCATCTTAATACAGAGAGCAGGCTGGCATATGATAAAATACTGCAAAGTAATTTGCATCAATTTGCGATATGGTTGGTACATTCCATTGCTACCGCAGGTCATTTTTATATTTCCATCAGGGAAAAAAAGTAGGAGGATCAGATGGGAACATATCAGTAGCGTGTTTCTTCTGTATGAGGAATTTAATGACTGCCATCTTTTCCAGTCTCCCCACTAACAATGTGAAAAGCAGCAGGTCAGTACAGCAGCAAGAAAGATGGTCATGTAATGCTTAATATACCACATGCTCTAAATTCACGGACATGCTCGTAGCTGCATAACCTTCAGTATGGATATAAATATCTGTTGCGCATTTTAGCCATTGTCTGTCATCAATGATTATATCATTAAATGACATTATTTTGCATTGCACCTAGGGAAACACTTCCTCGGACTGTTGAAATTGTAAATTTTTTTGTTTCTTTTTTTATATTTCAAAGAAGTGTCAGAGCGTCTTTTTAATATAAAAAAGTGTAAATTTAGAGTATATCCTCTGAGGATAGTTGTTGTAAATGTACAGAGATTACCAAAAACATAACCTAGTCTACACTACTGAAGCTGTTTGTGTTACAGAGTTCATGTACTGTATTATACTGGCGCGGTAGCACCAATATAGCTAGGGTTGAGGGATCCCTTCTATGTTAAAGTCCAATGTTTGTACTTAACTTCACAACAGTTCAACAGATTTGCATAACAGTTTGCATGCATAATCTCACGGGTAGGTCTCTTGATGTGGCAAATTTCATTTGAATCAGTCATGTGGTTTCTGAGATACAGAGTCTGAATAATCGTTAAATGTATGTGTTTTTTGCAGTTTCTTTGTCCATCTGTATTTTAGAAATGGTTTTAAACTGTGGTCTGAAATTTTCAGGGTAGAAAGCCTTTGCCTCACAGTTGTGCCTTTTGCTGGTTTGGTGAAAAAATACTAATCTGTTCTAAGTTTATTAAATTTTGAAGTTCCCATTATTTTCAATAGGAAATTACAGATGTTCAGCACAAAGAAGGATCCTGCATCACAGGAGCTAATTCCTTCTCACAGATGGGTCACCCTGTGGTGCAAGAGTCTACCTGAGAAATTGGGTGCCAGTATCAAAACTCTGTTGCCTGCTAAACTGTAACTGCTATCGTTTCCTGCTCAGCAGACATGCGTGGACCTAACATTTAAATAAACTTTTCCCGAATATAGTCAGGAAGAGCTAGCATGGTATCAGGCGCCAGTTTAATACTATGTCCGTCCCTTAACAGCACTCACTACAGATCTGCAGGGCTTTGCTCTCTGAATTGCTGAGCGCCCTTACTGAGCACCGAGACCAGACTTCGCCAGCGGGCGGGTGGCACCTCCAGCCGGCGCCTAGCTCCATAGAGCCGGAGAGACCCTCTAGGAAAGGTACGGCAAAGCCGCAACCAATCGGAAAGCGAGTGCCTTCCACGGCTTTGCCTCCGATTGGCCCCCGTTGCTCCTGGCTTCTTCTCTGTTAGACCTTCTGTTTTACCACTTGAAAAAGTTTGTTTGGGGCAGTGATTGTATAATTTTACACAAAAAGAGCTGAACACTGTATTTGTGGGGTAGGGAAAACTGTGTTAGGTGTTGCTTTGTGAAGAAGTAATTACAGCCTTCCTGTGTTAAAGTTTTGCATAGCCAGACGCTTCAGCGCCTTAGCCCCCACCCTGGGCCTTTCATTTGCTAATGTCTGGCCCCCCTGCTGCTCTGCTTATGCCAGAGCTGAAAAACACTTAAATTCAAGCTGCTCTCTCTTGTCTCCCCAGAGGAAGACCCTTGCTGAGCGCCCTTACTGAGTGCCGAGGCCAGACTCCGTCAGCGGGCGGGCAGCACCTCCAGCCGGCGCCTAGCTCCATAGAGCCGGAGAGACCCTCCAGGAAAGGTACAGCAAAGCCGCAACCAATCGGAGAGCGAGCACCTTCCACGGCTTTGCCTCCGATTGGTCCCCGTTGCTCCTGACTTCTTCTCTGTTAGACCTTCTGTTTTACCACTTGAAAAAGTTTGTTTGGGGCAGTGATTGTATAATTTTACACAAAAAGAGCTGAACACTGTATTTGTGGGGTGGGGAAAACTGTGTTAGGTGTTGCTTTGTGAAGAAGTAATTACAGTCTTCCTGTGTTAAAGTTTTGCATAGCCCAGACGCTTCGGCGCCTTAGCCCCCACTCTGGGCCTTTCGTTTGCTAATTTCTGGCCCCCTGCTGCTCTGCTTATGCCAGAGCTGAAAAACAAATTCAAGTTGCTCTCTTGTCTCCCCAGAAGACCTTGCTGGCGCCCTTACTGGCGCCGAGGCCAGACTCCAGCCAGGCGGGCGGCACCTCCAGCCGCACCTAGCTCCATAGAGCCAGACAGACCCTCCAGGAAAGGTGCGGCAAAGCACAGCACTTTGCCCACCCGCCCTTCCCCTCTTGTAGTCTTTGTTAAGTAGTCACTTTCCCGCCAACACTATAAAACCACACCCGCCACATCTCGCCGACCTATAGCCTGCCACACATCCCTTGTTGATCACAGACAGTGGATTATCATATTACTCCCCACGCTGTCTATATTGCTGACACAACTAGACTGTGTAACCACCTAGCATCACCGCCAACGGAATAAGCAATTATTGCGAGCAACTCGTAAGATATTCTTATAGAACCTCTGGTCACCTTCATAATGGGGAACTTTCTTTTGAGCCTCCTTGTATTACTTATAGTACATGAACTCAGTAAAAGATGCAGACATCCACAGGATACCATGCAATGTGATATGAAGTCGTTCTCCTCCTGCTGCAATTCCACAGCAGTCCCAAAAGACTGGATATGTATTTATGACATCCTACTGACATGACCTTACACACTTAACATTTACTATGGAGGGACACAGTCGGCTGTATACTTGTTTGGTGACTGTCTCCAACTGTATACAGAAAAATACTCCACGCTTATTTCTGTTAAAGTAATAATCTTCTCTCTCACAAGAGGCCGAAGGACTGAACCTGGATGGCACATAAGATTTCAACAGAATAAAAATAAAAAAAAAAATAAAAAAGGCATCTATAAGAACCTATACCTTATCTCTGGCGGCAACTATGAAATTACTACTGCTATTACTAATATGCTCAGGGAATGTGGAACTTAACCCTGGGCCACCTGGGACTATCTCTGCACCATCAGAACTAGTAAAGATTAAAGGGCTAAGCCTTCTACATATTAATGTATGTAGTCTACTAAAAAAAAATCACAATGCTCCAAGCCTGGGTTAACCATACACTACCTGACATCTTGGTAGTGTCTGAGTCATGGCTTAGGCCTGACACAGCTGACAGAGACATAAACTTACTTGACTATCAAACGTTCAGAGCTGATAGACATACAAGAGGAGGTGGGGTAGTAATCTATGTAAAGGCCAACCTACCTGCAATTTGTCTTGACTCTTCTTCTATGGCAAAAGAATTCGAGTGCCTATCCCTCAGAATAGCTCTCTCCAACAATACCTCACTGCAGTTGATCGGCTGTTACAGACCTCCCTCAGCTGGCCTTAAGATACTATCCCACTTGGGTGACTTGATCACACAAGGGAATGAAGAAATCATAATTTTAGGTGACTTAAACCTAAACTGGCTTTCTAAGGCAGCTGCACCACTAACATAATTCTGTGACATGCATGGGCTTACACAGCTCATAAATGAACCTACTAGAGTAAACAAAAAAGAACCCTAAAAACAGCACACTATTGGACGTATTATTAGTGAGTAAACCTCACCTCTTCTCACACATTGGAGTACTGTTCAACGACATCAGTGATCATTGTACTATTGCAGCAATTAGGTCAGCATGTAAGCCTTCATCCCCTACAAAATTCATGTTGAGGAGATCGAAAAAAGAAATTCAACATCAATGCATATCTGGATGATATCAAACACTCCACAAGATGGCAAGAGTTCTATCTAGCGAACACAACGGAGATTGCATATGGTATTCTAAATGACATTATCACAGGTGCTCTAAACACCCATGCACCAGTTTCTAAACTACGTATCAAAAATAAAACCTGTCGCTGGTTCAATTCAGACCTTAAATCCACCCTCCTTGACAGGGACAAGCTTTGGAAGAAGGCTCGAAAAACTAAGTTAGCCACTGACTGGGAGCAGTTCATAAAGCTAGGAATCTCTGCACCAAGAAAGTGCGAGACCCAAAAGCTGCATATTACATGGCTGAACTAGACTTCTCATACCACAACCCTGCCAAATTTTGGAACACTATAAAAGATATAACTGGCCATGTCCCAAGTAACTTACTCCCAGCAAAATTACATAGTGGAAACAGAACCATCAATGACAGAATAGAAGTCTTGGAAGCCTTCAATAATCACTTTACAACTGCTGGGCTAGCATTCGACTCCTCTCCAGCCAACCAATTGAGATTATAACTAGGGATTAAGAACACTGACGCAAGAGTGACTGACTCCACTTTCTCCTTCACACCAGCCACGCTGAAGCAAGTCGAAGAGCTAATCTCACAACTGGATACAAAAAAAAGTGCAGGTTCTGACTCCCTCGACCCCTACTTCTTAAAAATTGCCATACATGTATTAGCAGTACCAGTGACACATCTGTTCAACCTTTCACTACAGTGAGGAGATATCCCGTCAATCTGGAAAACCGCTCAAGTTATTCCACTACTGAAAGCCGGGGATCCCACAGACCTCAATAACTACAGACCAATTTCCATTCTTCCTGTGTTGTCTAAATTACTTGAAAAAAATTGTGAGCACCCAATTAAGAGAATATCTAGAAGCTAACAATCTACTAAACCCAGCGCAATCTGGTTTCAGAGCAAAACACAGTACCATTACAGCTCTTGCAAAAGTCACCAATGACTGGCAACTTGAATTGGATAAAAAAAATTGTGTATGTGCTGTTTTCTTAGACCTAAGTAAGGCCTTTGATACGGTTGTCCACGACCTGCTCCTCTCATCACTGAGGTCATTTGGACTTGACACCAAATCCATTAGATGGTTTAATAATTATCTTTCAGGAAGAACCCAGCAGGTAAAGGCCGAAGGAGATATATCCCCACTCAGACCACTTCAAAGAGGAGTACCACAAGGATCTATCCTTGGCCCTATCCTATTTGCTATATATATCAACAACATTGACATAAATCTTACCAAAGCCACTGTACACCTGTTTGCTGATGATACAGTACTGTACGTCAGTCACCCTTCTCCTGTAACAGCCTGCAAAGAATTACAAGCAGAATTCGACCTGCTGCAATACCAGCTGCTGGGAAAGAAACTACTATTGAATGCAAAAAAAAACTAAGGCAATGTTTTTCTCCCCACAGGTGCAGGCAGGATATTCTATCCCTATCGACCTCCCTAAACTATCCACTGCCCTTGGTGAAAACCTAGATTATGTCACAAAATTCAAATATCTGGGGGTATGGCTAGATAATAGGTTAGACTACCTAGAGCACTTGGATGAACTGCTAAAAAAACTCAGACAAAGACTTGGACTTTACTATAGAATAAAGCACTTCCTTACAAGTGATTCAAAAAAAGAAGTTGGTGCAGGCCACTTTCCTCTCAGTACTAGATTACGCTGACTTCTTATATAGTCGATGCCCTACTGTATGTTTGAACAAATTAGATGCACTATACCACAGAGCTTTGAGGTTCATCACAGACCTACCATACAGCACTCACCACTGCCTGCTATACTCTGCAGTGGGATGGACTTCGCTTCAATTTGGAAGAGATAGAAATGCAATACTATGGACCTACAGAGCAATATCACAGCAGCTTCCAAAATATATCTCTGACTGTTTTTTACAAGCCACATCAAGTAGTTATGCATTAAGAAGTCTGAACCTCATTACCCTCAAGGTGCCTAAATTCCACTCCCGACATGGCAGATATGCAGTTAGCTATGTGTTATCCACTCTATGGAACACAATGCAGAAGACATTGAAAGAGAACAAGTTTATATCTATTACAGCCTTCAAATATCTATACAATAGGATATTCAAAGAAAAATGTAACTGCTTCCACCAACACTAGATTAACCTTCCATCTATCTCCTCTGCGGGTTGACAGATAGGATAGCTTACCAGCACCCTATGTGAAGTTACCCCACAGTTCACAAACCAGTACCTCAATCCATTCTTTATATTCATTAATGTTCTTAGTCTCCTTTACACTCTCAGCTCTTTACCCTCTCCAGTCTGGCCCTGTCCTCTTCCCCCCAGACCCACTCTAGATCCCCTTATTGCACCAGCTCTTCCGATTCCTCCCCCCCACCCTGTTCCCTACCCCTGACCATTACTTCAGGTATGCATCCTACCCATCCCCTTGTCACTGCTCCTGCCGGTACTGCCAGCTACGAACCCTCCTTGTAGATATATCTTCCAGCTATCCATACATCCTGTCACCTTAGTTTAAAAATTATCTAAGTAATTCTCTGATACTTTTAACCCTTCATCAAAATGTGCTAGTATTAAAGTGTCTCCCATTACCTATTTAGCATTCTGGCTGCCTCATGAATCTTGTATATATGTATTATATCCTTGTTTTTCTAGCATATCAATTTACCGTGTTCTGTATTTGATATATTGCTTTCATTTTCTGTCTTCTCAAAGTTGTGTATACTCTGATTGTTATATTTCTTGGATTTGACGTATTACTTTCACTTTCTGTCTTCTCAAAGTTGTGTATACTCTGAATGCTATATTTCATGTAACTTGAACCTTGACCTTACCAGGTCCATCTTGCAAATGAGCTTTGCTCAACAATGTTCGCCTGGATAAATAAAGATTTGATTGATTGATTGATTGATTGAATTAAGTACCCTACCTGCAGAGTATAGTGCGTTGTCCTGGATTCAGGGCAGTTTCTGTCACTCGGAGTCCCCAGGCAGCCACTAAAACTGCAGCTCCACTGAGATCTTTCGGCCGTAATTTTATTACCCCTTGCTGCCAAGCGCTCTGTCCCGCAGCCACTACATGGCTGCTCCCCACCACCCTTTCCCGACATTTGTTATATAGCGGTCATTTGCCCCACCTACAGTCATGCCCAGTACGTGAGGATTTTTAACTATCTCCTCACTTTCTCATTTGCAGCCTATACTACTTCGCCGCTAGAGGGCTCTCAGAAACCTGTTCAATCATATATGAATCTCACTTCTTGGTCTGCAATCTGATGTGCAGTCAGTGTTTTTTCTGCCCAGATTCCTCTGATACGTGCAGTATTTTTTCCTCTTCAAATAGCTACTTCGCTGCCACATACCCTATCCTTACAATGGCATATACTTCTTCTAACAGTAGAGCCCCAAATCCCTGTGCAATCTCTCTATTAGTCTCTGTTATTGCTCCTCTCTTAGTGATGCCCTTGTTAAGTTGCCCACTCTCCTGGGACAGCATCTCCTCATACCATAATGTTTCTTCCAACATGCTTACACTATCCCACCTGCCCCTTGCCACCTTTCCTCTTTTTGTCTCAAACAGGATCACTTACCACATTGCTTATACACTCCATAACTCCCCTCCTCCAAACACCTCCCTGCCCACCCCGTTCTTTCATGGTAAACTGTGGTACCTGCTCCTTCTGTCATTAATGTTAGCAGGAGATGTTGAACTCAGTCCTTGACCTGCCGATAACATCCCCCATTATGATACAGCTTGGAAGGACTTAAAGGGGCTGCGTATTGTTCACCTGAATATCAGGAGTCTTCCGAATAAATTAACTGAAAAAAAGGCCTGGACTACTCAATATAACCCTGACATTTTGTGTCTCTCCAAAACCTGGCTAAAACCCTCTACCCCGATCACCTGTGCAGGTTACCTAACTACAAAATACTCCAGCAAGATAGGTCCATATCCAAACGTGGTGGTGGTGTTGTAATCCTCTTTAAAACTCACCTATCTCTACACCATAATGTCTCTGTCACCCTCTCTCACTGTGAAGCTATTCGTGCAACCCTACAACTAGGCTCTAAGAAACTGCACATAGTGTGTGCCTATAACCCCCTTATTGGCAGCATCACTGGACTTAAGGAACTATTATCCCAGGTGGATACAGACGTTGGTCGTAATGAGGTCCTCATTATGAGAGATCTAAATCTTAACTGGATTAGCAAAGCAAATCAGTCCTTCCACACCATGGTACATGGCCATAACCTCCACCAACTAATCACCCACTCTACAAGGGTCATGGCCCCCCCCCCTCATTCTAGTACACTAATTGATTGGGCCCTTACAAACTGTCTCGACAGTATAGTTTCTGCCAGCACCCTGGCAGATGCTATAAGTGATCACTCCCCAATCTTCTGCATCTGGCGTTCCACTAGACAACCATCTCCTCCTCTCAAACTCATCATCTTCTGTAATCTGGCCAATCTTAATCAGGCACTTTTTTTGTTTGACCTCTCAATGGTTCACTGGTCTCCCATCTTTGCCTCTTCTAATGCTCAATCAGCCCTTGACTACTTCCTGGCAAGGTTTGGATGCCTACAGGACGTCCATGCTCCCCGAGTTACATGCCGCATACAGGGAGCACAAACAAAGTGGCTCACCAAAGATCTTCTTACTCAACTCAGGGCAAGGGATAAAAGCTGGTGGCGTTTCAAGGCCTCAGGGCTACAAGCAGATTTTAATGACTATAGAGTCCAGAGGAATTCCTGTAAAAGGAATATTTGCCTAGTTAAAAGCTGTTTCTGTAAGGACTTATTAAAGAAATCTGCTGGTGACCCCAAGAAATTCTGACCCATCATAAAAACTCTCCTTGGAGCCAATAAAATATCCACTACTAATGACATGTTGATAAACAACATACATTGTAATAATCTGGTGACCATAGCCAATGCACTAAACTGCCATTTCTCATACCTATCGAGCTGCTCAGCCTCCTTCCCCCCTGGTCCCCCCACTTCCAGCTCTATGGATACTGAACCGGCACTCTCTCACCTACCGTTCCAGTTTTGGACCATCACCAGAACAGAAGTTCTAAAGCTGTTACGCTCCATCTCTGATAGCACTAGTTCTGGTGCTGATGGATTGGAACCCAGGCTACTGAAAATCGCTGCCCCTCTTATTGCCTCCCCTTTAACGAAAATCTTTAACTTATCGATATGTCACGGCACGGTTCACAACATCTGGAAGATCACCAGAATCACTCCCATCCTTAAGAAAGGTGATCCCAAAGACATGTCTAACTAGCAACCTATTGCCATTCTCTCCGTGCTCAGTAAAATCCTAGAAAAATTAATGGCGACCCAAGCCATAGCATACCTACAGGAGCATAACCTCCTCACAGGTTCCCAGCATGGCTTCCGCAAAGGTCACAGTACTACCACTGCCATCTTAAAACTTACAAATGACATCTATGGTGCAATGGAATCCAGCTTTTTGACAGGTGCTATCTTCATTGACTTACCTAAGGCATTTGACCTGGTTAACCATACCCTTCTCCTTACTAAACTCTGCTCGTTCGGTTTCTCTGCCGAAACAGTTGCCTGGTTCAATAGCTACCTATCCAACCGGATGCAGGCTGTAGTTTTTAACTCAGCTATGTCCAATCTTTCTCCCATACTTATGGGAGTTCCCCAAGGCTCCATACTTGGCCCGCTACTTTTCTCTATTTTTATAAATCTCTTCCCATTGTTTGCACCAGACTGCTCTTCCTTGCTGTATGCGGATGACCTGGTCATTTACCGTAGTTGAAGTAATATCGTGGACATTAACCACTCCCTACCTTGTGCCTTCTTAAGTATTCAGTCCTGCCTAATAGAAAACAACCTTGTTCTTAATGCAAGCAAAACACACTCCATGCTTTTCGGCTCTCCAGCTAGACTCAAATCAAATCGCAAATCCTTCAAATATTGTTTGCCGATGGTTCCCCGGTAGTTAGCACTAGCTCCCTCAAATACCTGAGTATCCTCCTAGATGAATCCCTGGATTTTGACCTCCATATCACCGCCACCTGTAAATCGGTCAACGCAAAAATCTGAGGTGCCTACCGTACTAGCTATGCCCTTACGCCATCTGCCAGGCTTGCTGTGGCTCAAGGCCTACTGCTCCCAGCCCTGGCTTATGGCTCAGTCATGTACCTAGGGGCATCAAAGACCTCCCTCCATAAATGGGACACCACCTATAATAACATCTGCCGCTATGCCTCCAGATCGCCACGTTTCAAACATCACTGTCAGCATTATGCTGACCTTAAATGGCCCTGCCCTTCTGCCCACCGGCTACTAGCCCTTGGCTCCCTACTTGATGGTATAACTAAATCAGGTCTCCCCAGATCCCTCACCTCCTTGCTACACTCCCAACCCCCCTCCTATGGTCTCCGATCAAATAACTATGCCCCTCTCTTCATCTCTAGATGCAAAACCACTATGGGTACACATGCTTTCTCTTACTCAGCCCCCAAGTACTGGAATTCTATCACTCAAACTATTCGCCTAGCTTCTACCCATGCTGGTTTCAAGAAACTCCACCGTGAACATCTACTGGCCTCAAATCCTTGCACATGCTTCTATCTACCTTAGCCCATTCAATCCTTCCACTCTCAACCTTGTTCTTTCCTGCACTCTCCTTCTTCCCTCTCACCCCTTTCACCCTGTTTCCCATCACCCCCTCCTCCCCCTCCCTCTTTTTGTCTCTATATTGAGCCTCACGATGGCACTTACTGTTTTTTCTGCACTTTCCTGCCAGCTCCAGTACAGACTTGTTGGCACTTGTTTGTTTATATATTTACTTTTTCCTAACTGTACTGTTTATATTGTTCGACATTATCTAACTCTGTATGTCATCCAGTTGCCAGTTTGTTTGTATCGCAGACAATCCCATTGTCTACCTCTTCCTTGTGCTGCATCACATTGTACTGCTCATGTATTTTTTTTCACTTGTATGCTCCCGGGTAATACCTGAAAATAGGCATCTCTATGTCTAGTGCACACACCCGGTTACCACAACCAAATAAATTAATGAATAAATAATGCCTTTGCAAAGATAGGTCATTCTGTGTTGCAGGTGGGAAATGCTTTTTCATGGGTCTGCCATTTTGTTTTTTCAGAGAAAGAAAACAAAGAAAACAGTGGCGGAGCTAGAGAGGGCACTGGGGGGGTGGTCGCCCCTCCTGACTGACCCAGTGTGAGTAGTGGCATCCCGCCACCAGCTTTATTCACTGTTTAGTGCCCAATTGTGGAGCCCATGATTGACTAAATGGTCCCTCCTGGCCCCCAAATGCTCCCAAACCTGGCTCCACCACTGAAAGAAAACACATAAAAATCAATGAATTTCAAAAACACAAACATCAGAACCTAGCTAAACAGGGCCCGTTTAGCTAAATTCAGATGTTTGTTTTTTAAATTATGGCAAGAAACACCTTTTCTGGGCACCCAAATCCCAGGTGCCCAGTTTAGCGAGAGAAGCACCTCCCCCACATTCTCTATATGAGAACAGGGGATTTTCTGACTTCTGCAGTCATAGCTGAATTCATGCTGCCAGCTACACTGTGAGCCACCCTTGCCCTGGTGTCTAGTGGCAACCCCCCCCCACCCACATGTAAAGTCACACACCTGCTAGTAAGTTGCAGGACCACATTATTTAGTTTTTTCTGGGGGAAGGGAGGGGGTTAGATAGATAGATAAGACTAGACAAAAATGTGTTGTTTACATACTAAAGCCATTAAAATAACCTTACATTCTGTCCATGGCTGCAAAATTGATAGCTTATTCAAATGGAGAAGAGCAATGTAATAAATTAAACGTGCAAATACATTCACTACAAAGAATTGCTTTGTCGGGTAGAAAAACCGGCTCTCTTTTCTAATTCTTTTTTTTTTCAGAAACCAAGTTGTTTTCTTGTACAATTCAAATAGGATAATGGATGAATGAAAAGACAGGCGAGAGAGTGCCCTGTATGATAGAACTATAGAGATAGATAGATAGATAGATAGATAGATAGATAGATAGATAGATAGAGGTTGGGGAAGGGAATAACATTTAAACCATAATGCAAATTAAAAAAAGATTACTACTGGGGCTGGCAGTACAGCCTTGAGGTTTGAGCAAGGTACTGTGAATTAGCTTGTTACATCCAGCAGACCTGGGTTTGATTCCCATGACCTTCACTTGCATACTGTGTGACTCTGAGCTAGTTAACCTCCCTAGTGCTCCCGGGTCATCCCTGAAAACAGGCACATGTGCCTAAGTGGGCCTTACCCTGCTACCAAAGGGGAAAAACATTTGAAGAGGTGAACCATTTTATCTCAGGTATTACTGGGTGATTTTTCGTTACTCATTTTCATATGGATGGGCTAAATCATGTTTTATTGTTCCACTGATGTTGTCCTTAGTTGCTTCTATTACATTTTGAATGTATACACCATCATGGATTTGTATTCTCAACTGTTTGTAACATTTATCGGTTTCTCCTCTGTTCCCCTTCCCCAGGTCGCGCCTGGAAACAGGCTTCGATTCAGTCCATGTTTCCCAGTTACCAATTTTCAAATAAATACATGAAATATAATGAAAAAACTATGTTTACAAATGGATATACAAAAGGTCAGTCCACTTGAAAGAAAACACGATTACAACTATTCTTCAAAGAAAGCATCTTAATGGTCTCTAGTTATATCTGCAGTCATCCTAAAGCATCCTTATTAGATTATGGAAAGAGACATTCATTTCCATTTGGAAAACTAAAGTGCAACTGCTATTTAGAATATTTAAACCTACAGTAACAGGACTATCTTTCATTAGTCTATGCTTCTCTGTCTGTACCAGAAAAAAAGGAATTTGTTTTAATGAAATTTATTGAACCTATTGCAGAGGGAGGGGGATTTGACCATGGACCTGGATTCCATTAAAAAGGTGACATATTGGAGAAAGAAAAGTCTTTCCCATCAGTGCCAGATCTGTAACATTGTCCCACCTGGGCTGTATCATTTAAGAAGAATAAAATGACCAGTTAAGTCGATGTAATTAAATGTCAATTACTTTAACAGTATCATTTATATAGTTTCTATGGGCATCAACACCGCATATTATTTCTCCTAATTCTTTTTTTTTTAACTTGTATTTTATTGATTTTTAATTTTATAGTACAACATAATATCAATAATAATCATCCATACGACATAAGTATATTTTACATTGTATGGCATATCTAGACAAAAAAAAACATATTGGGAAGGGGGGAGTATTTTTACAAAACACTTGTTCTGAAGTTCCCAGCAGCAAACTATAGGTTATGCAGTATTTAAGTCCTTTATATACTTGGTTAATCTTTAAACTGCATTTCTGCACCACTTACAATATCCATTAATATAAGAAAACAGTTCTCTCAAATAGAAAAATGACAACACATTTACACCCCCTAAAGCTCCTTTAACCACAGCAAAATCACTAGTAGTCTATAAGTAAATTCATAAATCCATGTTCAACAATTCTTCTTCAGATGTTGGGGAATCCATCTGAGTTGTTTCATTTTGATCAGTGTGTGCCCTAATGAAGGCATTCATCAGATCCAAATCATAAAAAATGTGTGTAGTCCCCTTAAATTTTACCTGAAGCTTAGTAGGAGCAAGAAGCTGGAATTCAGCACCTATTTCGAGTAAATCTTGTCTGAGTCCCAAAAAACAACGACGACGTCTCTGCTGGGTGGAAAATGAGTAATCAGGAAAGATTGAAAATTTGCTAAACTTATAAATGACTGGTGCCTTAAGTCTTGACAAACGCATAATTAAATCCCAATTGGTTTCAAATGCCAGAGTGAGCATTATGGTTGATTTCCTCTGTGTAGTCGAATCTATTTCCTTAAAATGAGGACTTTGTTGGAATTTTGTATGCTTGGGTTATGAATGGAAGATTATCCTCAGGGAGCTCAAACACTTGTACAAATACATCTTTTATCAGGTCCCTTGTAGTTTGAAAGTCCTGATCCAACATATGTGGCAAGCTCACTACTCGAAAATTTCTATATCGCTGCTGATTCTTCAATATTCTATTTTACGCGACATGGCATAGTTAGGTGTACCCCACCCTCCCCTCATCAGAGACACCAATACAGTGACCTCACCTCGCTGCCAACAAAATCAACAGTTCATCGACAGGTCACTGTATTGGTGCACCTGAGACAGGGGCACACTGTCTCCTGGTCTTGCACCCCCTCCCTGAATCAACTCCGACTTGGGGCAAAGCCCTCCAATAGAAAAATGGACTGGGATTGAATCAGGATTTATGTCATTAGGGGTGTGCCTTGGGGTCATCAGTCCTAACACTCACCCCATTCTTCTATACTGTATCCATCTCAGCTTATTTACTTTGGAATGGAGTGAGCACTGGGGCTGACGACCCCAAAGCACACCCATGATGCCTGTCGGTGAGTGCAGGGTGGGGGTTGGGCATTAGGGTTGGAAACACTAACACCACATTTCCCCACTTTTATTGCTTTAGTAACAACCCTAACTAATGCATTAACAAAGTTTTTTGCAATGAATATAATATAAACACATTATAGATTAATGTAAGCCCATGGCATCAGAATCCATTACCTTAAAACATTTCCATCTTAAAATGATAATGTGGGCTAAAAGAAAAAAGCACAGCTGCATATTAATCCAAACCTGCTACGACAGTCTTTGATGACTCCCAGTTCAGTCTTCCATGACAGAGGCCAAATCTTGTTGAATTGGATTATCTCTGTGCCTCTCAAACTCCTGCTCTGTCTTTTCTGCCCAACAGCCCGCATCTTGGGGGCTGATGAATTGCCACATCTTTCTGTCATACACCACTCTGAGGTGGGCCAGTGGAAGAAACGAGTGGACAATCCCCCATGCCCACAGCCTCTTCTGTACTAGGTCAAACCCCTTTCTCCTTGCTCTGGTCTGAAAAGATAAATTGGGATACAGTTTTACATTGTAGCCATTAATATTTAGTAGGTCTGCTGCCCATACTGCAAGGATGAGAGCATCTCTGATTTCTGATCCACTGGACCTCCCTAAAATGGTGCATGGCTGAGAAGCCGAGGTTGGACAAATTCATGGGTTGACTCTATAGGCCTTTGTCAATGAGGACCATCCAAGTTCTTTTGACAATGTAAGTGTATTCAGGAGCCATTCCATCAAATATTTCAGCAAAGATGTCCCATCTAACCGTTCAGGGATTCTGACTATTCTGATGCTCCCAGAGCATATTTCATTTTCTATAGCTTCCATGCAGCTCCACACAGTGTATTTTCTTTAGTTAATGTGGCAACAATCGTCAAGGTAGAAGCGATTCTTTTCTCCAACTCTGCCACCGTCCCTGTTAATTGCTGTATTGCCACATCATGTTTCCCCAGTTTTTGAATGGTTGCTCTGTTTTAGAGTCCATTGCTTTCATGGATTCTATCATCAACTTCAACAGTAGTTCCATATCTTCTGGGTGCCATATCCACTACCATTAGTGGCTCCCATGACCTTGCTGGTGCTTGGCTGATGATCTTTTACGGGGCCCTGGGGTTGTGCTTTCGGCAATCCCATTTTGAAAAGTAAGATATCTATGGATTCCAGAAATTGAGAAGAGTTAGGTTCTGGTCAAAAAAGTTAGACATTTTGCCAGTCTGTTTTTTAAATAAAATAAACACCATAAGGTGGAGAGCTTCAAAGAAGTGCTTCCAACCTGAAACATGGCTCTCTAGCGCCCCTCAACTAGGTTGTTTTTTAATACTTTTACACCAAAGTTTCAACATAGCCTACTTATGACCCCCATCTCATGAACAAGCACAGAGAAAATTTTCAACTCCTGCCTGAAAGGTAATTTCACACAGGGACCACAAAATCATCTTTCGGGATCTAGAAAAAAACATTTTGGCCAGGATTTGAAAAATGACAGCTGTCGCACTCATGAGGTGCTGTAAAGATATGGTTTGTTGTGAATTTGGAGGAAAACTATTGAAAACTACCATAGTTACAAGCCCACCTTTGCAAAATTCAATGTAGGCTCATATCTTTGTTGTTTTTTTAATCTATTCACACCAAATTTTCAACATAGCCTTCTTATGACCCCACCTCATGAACAAGGGCAGAGAAAATGTTCGGTTCCTTGCTGAAAGGTGATTTCAAGTAGGAACTATGAAATCACCTTTTGGGAAAGATCTGCCTAATGACAGTGCAATTGTTTATGAGATGGGGTCCCAAAGAAGGTATGTTGAAAATTTTGGGGAAAAAATATGAAACAATGGTCAAGATCAAAACTCCATTAAAATACATTGAACCACATACCTGTTTCTTCAGTTCATCGTCCGGCTTTGAAGAGTGAAGACATGTCTGAGGTCCACAGAAGATTACGGTGCTGGAACCTCCAGTGGGTAAGTAAGGGCTTTTGGGGGGGTGCTTAGTGGGAGGGTTAGGTGGAGGTCACTAACAGCCACAAAATACATCAATGGACAGTTTTCTTTTTTCAGGTTTTGGACAGTTTTCTTTTTTCATGTTTAAGAAAAAAAAATGGACTGAGGATTCCCGATCATGACATTGAGGGAGTGGTGAGAGGGAGGGTAGGTTGGGGGAGAAAAATATATATATATATATATATATTTAAAAAAGGCCACTCATGTAGGAACACAATCATGACACTGGAGGATTGGGTACCCCAGTGTCATTGTTATGTTTCTGGGGGGCACTGAGAGGGAGGGTTGGGTGGGGAGGTATCCATAATTTTTTTTTTAAAAAATAAAATCAGAGGTCACAGTGGAACAGGGCACACTCCACCATGTTCAAAATGACTGATGCTCTACTGCAGATGCGCTAGTAGTAGCACATGTGCAGTGCAGTTTGGCTGCCATCTTGGACACAGTGGAGTGTGCTGTGTTCTGCTGTGACCACCAACAATAAAAAATAGTGCAGTGTGTCTTCTACCACAGACAATGAGCGGAGTGCTTCACGGATGTGGAGGTGACTGTGTTGCAACTCCAACATGTTGTTCTGTCTGAAGGAATGCACTGAGTCCTTTTCTGATAGCAAGAGGTCTGCAGAGCTATGCCCACTGCAGCACTAAAAAGGAGCAAGAACTTGAAAGTGCTTACATCAATAGCAAGCACCATAATTCTCTGTGGAAAGCATAATATATCCTTCAGAGGACACACAGATGACTCCAAATACCCAAGTGATAAGACAATGAATTGTGAAAACTTTCAGGGTCTGCTTGACTTTCAAATTGAAAGTGGGGCTGAGATCCTGAAACAGCACTTTGAATCAGCAAACATAAATGTTACATACCGTTCCAAGACAATCCAGAATGAAATTATTTCAGTGATTGGAGATCTTGTCCAGAGGGATGTAGTCTGTGATATCAAGAAAGTAGTGGATGGTTCAGCATGTCGGTAGACAAGGTGTGAAATGTCAGCAACAAGGAGCTGCTGATTCCCACCCTTTGTTATGTGGATGAAAGGTGTGAGATCCATGAAGACTTTGTGAGAAACAATGATGTAAGCAGTGATACCTGTGGATCACAGATTTTCTGAAGAGATCCTCACCCAACTTGATAGGTTTAGTCTTGATGCAACAAAATGAGGAGCCAGTGCTCTGAAGGAGCTGGCAACATGGATGGAAAACACAAAGGAGCAGGACTTAGAATTGAAAGCCAGTGTCCTAAGACCTTGTGGTTTTGGTGTGGGTCCCATCAGCTCAACTGGTGTATTGTCAGAGCTTCAGAAAATCAGATCACCCACAACATGATGGGAGCGGCGGACGAGGCTGTGAAGTTGTTTGGACATTCACCCATGAGAGAGACTATTCTTCAGGAGGAGACTGCAAAGCTGGATGGAAAGAAAGTCAAGCTGATGTGCATCTGCTATACAAGATGCACTGAATGGCATGATGCCTTTGAAGTGTTCATCTCCTTGTACCCCAGCCATGGTCAATACCTTAGAAAAGATATGCAAGATGTGAAGATGTTGCACAGGCATCTGGTCTCATGAAGTGTGTGACCTGATTTGAGTTTGTGGTGGCCCTTATCATGACAGCAAAATGCCTCCAGTACTTACGTGCACCAAATGTTGCTCTTCATGGCTCAGCTCTAAATGCGGTGAAAGCCATGAGGTATATGAATCCTGCTCAGGCAGCTCTGAGAGATGTTAGGGACTACATAGATGAAAATCACTCCAGATGGTACCAAGAAGCTGTAACACTTGCTTGAGTATGTTGGAGTTGAGCCAAGTAAACCACGAACAACTGCAAGACAAAGGCACAGAGAAAATGTGGATGCAGAGAACGCTGAAATTAATTTCCACAGAACAGTGAGTATTCCCTTCCTAGACCACCTCCTTGCAGAGAAGAAGAGCAGATTTTCCCAGCTGCATCAGAGAGCTTCCCTCACCCTACAACTTATCCCTAGCATCATGGTAGAAGAGCAGGGTAACTGCAGTGTGCAGTCACTAGACCTAAGCTACTTCATGAGTGATCTGTCACAGCCTGATACTCTGCATGCAGAACTGCACACAGTTTGTTAGGTTGAAGGACTGTGACAGACTTCCAAACAACCTTGTTGATGCATTGAAGACTTGTAATCCACTGCTTTTCCCAAATGTTCGCACAGTGTTAAGAATCTGTGCAACATTCCCCATCACCAGCTGTGAATGTGGAAGAGCAGTCAGCAGATTGTGCCTTATCAAGACCTACATGAGATCAGCTATGACAGAAGAGACTAACAGATTTAGCTTTAATATATGCACACACACAGAAAATTCACCCACCTTCCAAGGTTGTAGAAGAATTTGCCAGAAGGCATCTAAAAAGGCTTGAACTGCCTGACATTTTGAATACTGACGATGACTGAATGTTAAGGCTGCAGATGATGATTGATGATTAGATGGACTGCATAGTCAGACTGTAGTAATGTAATGTGGTATTACCAGTTTCAAATTTGTACTTTTTATGTTTCCAAACCAAGAAGTTACTGGAAGCAATGTGCACTAATCAATGACCATAGAAAAAAGCTGAAGCAGTAGGGTTACCTTAGAATGGCACTGGCAATAAAAAGGAGGGCAGACCCTGAGGCTACAGATGATGTGGTGCGGGAGGGCTGGGGATCCTAGGGAGGGGAGCTATGGTGCAGCTTGCTTAGCTCAAGAAGGGCTGGAGGCATGCACTGGACCAGGTTGCTAGGCAATGTGGAGGGTGGTTCAGACAACATACTGGACTGTGGGGACTCTAGGAAGTGGGCTAGAATGCAACTTACGGGCATGGGGAGGGAGTAACAGGGTACCAAATTCTGTTTGAAATTATCTCCAAAATGTCCCAGAATGCACTAAATTTAAAAAGATTTTGTGGGGGCCTAGGCATCCCCAGACCACAGGCCTATAGTTTATATTTTCGATCCAGCTATAGCCCCCATCTACTGTACATCACTACTGGATCCGCCCCGTATTACACTTATAAACTGACTCTAAGTACATTTTCAGTGAAGTAAAATGAGATTTAGCATCAGACCGTGCATTTTCAGAGATTTAATACAAAGTCAGGTGACGTCTCTTGGCCAATGAAATGTCTATATTTTTTCATGCCATTTTATAAAATCAATTCCACCACCCACCACCCAGTTCACCACACACCATGAGAATGATCAGGTTTCAGCTCCTGCGCTCACATCTTTTATTCTGCCTGCCCACTCGTACTTCACAGAAACTAGACTAAGCTCAATAAATATACAGTACATTTAGAAATTTATAAGAGAAATGTAACTCTGAAAATCTATCAGTTTGCATGTGTAGGGTGGATCATTGTAACCATAACATCCCTGAAACAGATCGCGTCTCTATTCCTGCATAGCAAGCACTCACCCTTCACTGAAATATACTGCCAACCAGAGGAACATAAACTGAAGATCAGCGTGTCAGGATTTTTTTTTTCACTAGATCACCAGCACGATGCTCTCCTTGTGTCTCTTCCCCCCCCACCCAGCAGTCCGCTCACTTGCTCAGCCATCCACTTGTTCAGCTATCCACACGGTCAGTCCTGACTCTCAGCTGCCCACCTGCTCTCTTGTACCTCACAGAAAATCTTGCTGGTATCATAATAATCAGTAAAACACTATAATTATAAAATATGAACATTTAAAAAAACTAAAACTACGGGGTGTGCGTTACACAGTTTTAATACACGACTAGAGGGCCGGACCCACTCAACCTGTGACCTCATGTCTCACTATGCCCTTAGATGTGCGTTAGAACTGTTTATAAAATGGGCAAAAAAATCCACCAATTTCATGGGCTAAAACCAGTCACATGACCGTGCATTAACACAGTGCAATGCACAGTCATCATGGTATTTAGCATTCTCACATATCAGTACGCCATGTGGAATGTTCAAGTACATGAATAGCAGCCATGTTTTTTTCTCTCATTGTAATTCATCCTGACAGCTGACCCAACTGTCTGCTATATGAACTCACTACCTCACCAGCACCCTAACCACTGTCATGCTTGTCTTACAGAATGCGACAAAAAAAGAAGTATTTTTTGTTTTTTTAATATTTTTCATGTTGGCTTTCAGCCTCAACCATCTGTTCTTAAAGCACATTTTCAAAGCCAAATGTCTCACTCAAATCAACAAGGCCCATACCTGCCATTGCCAAGACCCTCATACCCGAAACCATTGCAGGAAGTCACCATGTTATTCAACCTGATCCTCTAGTTAAAGGGACTGAAGAGCGCTTTCACCACAAAAGCACAAAAACAAATGCTACTTATCGTCAGCAGAGTGGGAGCGATGCTGAAGAACAGATAAGTGACATTAAAAAAAAAAACATTTCTGGAACTAACTCTTGCCCTCTCTTTTATAATTATGAGAGTGTGAGGGAAGAACAGTAACTACAGCTGGCAAGCGAGCAAGAGTGTGTGGAAAACAGAATCAGTGGGCAGGCGAGTGGAATAGTGACAGTCAATTGATAGGTGGTAGAGTGAAAGTGAGCCACTGGTCGAGAGTGTGCCAGTGGGCTGGCATTGAGGAATGGACCGCTACCACAAACTACTTAATATTACTGAAATTTAACTCCCCTTTGTTTTTTAAAGCTAAAAATTTGCATTCCAGAGAGCAAACGGCTGAGCGTTCATGGGAACCAGCATCCAGGTGGGGGAAGCAGACACTACAAAAAATGGCACCAGTGTCATTGGCTGGAAACAAAGTATTTTCTCTCCCATGAATGGCTTTCTTGTATAGTAAGATGGGCTCTCTCCTGTGGTTTAAAAAAAAATGAAAACAACAACAGACTAAATTTTTTAATAAATGAAATCATGAGAGGTGCAGGGCTTCTGGTTTAGCACTGAAAAACTACAGATATGGGCTCTACATTGGGTCAATAGACCTAGAGCAAAGCACAAAGTTAAATATAGTCTCAGTAAGTGGAAGGACTACTTTATATAAAAAAACCTTTTTAATTTTAACATGTTCTAAAATGCATATTTTGATAACGAAACATAAAAATAAAAACCCATTTTATAAGTAAGCAATAAGACATGATGGGGTGTGCATTAGGTAAGCAATAAGACAGGACAGGATGTGCATTGAGCTGAGATAACCACATGCCCAGAGGCATAGTGATGCATGAGACCGCAGGCCAAATGCCTTCAACCCTTACAAGTATAGTTATCTCAGCACAATGCACACCCCTGGAGTGTCTAATTGTGCTTATAAAATGGGTTTTTATTTTTATAATGTTTCGTTATCAAAATATGCATTTTAGAACATGTTAAAATTAAAAAAAATGCACAACCTGTCTTAGCTTATTACTTACATGTCTATGTAATGACTCAATTCACTGACTGAGATGTTATGTCAATAGCAATAGTTTGTTAATATCAGCTTATTACATTGAGTTTGACATTCTTTAAAAAACATTTACTACAACAAATAAAGGTATGTTCTCACTGTACAGAATACCAGACTGATCATCAACAATCAGAGAGGCTGATGAATCTACAGTAGTTGAATTTCAGGATGGTCTAAATGAAAGAAAAATAGAAATGTAATAGACTGTCATTGTAATATATAATATTATAATATCAATTTAGAAATGACACAATGAATACAATATTTTGATTGGATGCATCTGTTATACTACATCTATAGCAGTGTATGGGTAACCATACAGAACAAGGCTATGTTTCCATCAAGGGGTTGATAGTCATCGCAACCCCGAGATGGGAACACGCCTTGTCTGTGAATGGTTGTCCATGTACTGTTTCATATAGTATATAGTTCACTGTGATGGACTAGCTGCTAGCTCATTCCCCCCCAACTTCCCCTCAGCCGACCATCCTGCTTGCTCAAATGTCTCTTTCCCGCTCATTCATTTGTCTCTAGCCCACTCACTCGTTCATCTCCCCCCTCTGCCTGCTTGGTAATCTGCTCCCTGCCAACTCATTTAGTCTATCCACACATTTTGTTAAATTATTTTTTACCACCAAATGACTGGGATTTTTTTTTCCACAGGGAACTCCAGTGAAGATTTCCTTGGCAGCTCCATACCACACACCAACTGCTGCCAGTCCACTCCACCGAGATGCACTTGCACTACTTAAAATAAATAAATAAATATCTGGGCATTAACAGAGATCAGTAGGTGGTGGGAGGTGACATCATTGTAACTTTTTGCACCTCAGAAGGATCTCCTTAAGCCCAATGCAGAATGTGGGAGGTTCATAGATTTCATAGATTATCAGAGCATTAAAAGACATTAGTCCATGAGCTCGCCTGTCCATAATTATGTATACCCTCTAATATCCTTACTTATCAGAAATCTATCAAGCTTTGTTTTGAATTCTAACATTGTTTTACTCTCCACCACCTCACTAGGCAGTAAATTCCAAATCTCGGTCACTCTGTTGTTTAGCCAAAATCTCCTTTTATTGGTTTTATTTCTTTTTTTCTTTTACCAGTTGATAACAATGAGCTCTGGTATCATATGTTTGGTCTCTCTGTGTTAATCCCAAAAGATCCCACATACTAGTGTCTGACAGGGCCCTATAGATCAAACACATGTCCCCTCTCATTCTACGGTACTCCAATGAGTACAGATCCAAAAAGTGCAACCGCTGCTCATAACTCTTGCCTTCGGTCCCCTTAATCCCTTTGGTAGCCCTTCTCTGCACCTTCTCTGTCAATCCAACGTCCCCCCTTTTGTAAGGTGTCCAAAACTGCGCACAATACTCCACGTGTGGGCAAACCAGTGCAGTGTACAGGGGCAACACCATCTCCTTATCCCTACACTTAATGTGTTTCCGTATACAGTATGTCATATTGCTAGCCTTTTTTATAACTTTATTACACTGCATGCTAAAACTAAGGTCTCCACTGATAGTAATCCCCAGATCTCTTTCTTCTATTACAGTTTTTAATTCAGTACCTCCCAGGGTATATTGAAACTGCTTGTTAGTTTTCCCAAAATGTATGACTGTGCACTTATCGATATTAAAAACAGATTGTTTTTGGGTGGCACATAATTCAAAGTTATATAAAGTAGTTTGTAGAATGCACTGATCTTCTTTATTATTTATTGGACAACCTATTCTGGTGTCATCTGCAAACTTTAAGAGCCACACCCCTGTATCAGCCTGCATTGATGAGATATATAAATTAAATAGGCATGGTCCCAATACAGAGTCTTGTGGGTTACCACTGGTCATTCTAACCTGGCCTGAGGATTCTCCCTGTATACAGACTCTCTGGGTTCTATTATTCAACCAAGTCTTGACCCACTGAGGAACCCAACTAGGGAGACCCAACTCCCTTAGGGCCTTCACTAGTTCTTCATGGGAAACTCTGTCGAATGCCTTGGCGAAGTTGAGGACGATAACATCAACAGAATTATCCATATCTATGGATTTACTAACCTTATTATAAAATTCTAAAAGGTTAGTTTGACATGACCTCCCACTAGTGAACCCATGCTGTGTTTTATCCATTTTTCCTGAGACTATTAGGAACTCTGTGATGTAATCTTTTATTAACCCCTCCAAGATCTTCCCCAACACAGAGGTCAGGCTAATGGGTCTATAGTTTGAGACCTTCATTCTTGACCCTTTTTTGTGAATTGGGACAACCACTGCTTGTTTCCATACCTAGGGGATTTCCCCATTTTGTATGGATTTTTGAAATTTCCAGGTTTCTGGATTGACCAATACTTCTGCCATTTCTTTAATCACCCTGGGGTGAATTTCGTCTGGTCCCTGTGCCTTGTTCTGGTTTATCTTTTTAAGCCTTTTTAGAACATCTGCTGGATGTATCTTAATACTGGGTCCTACATGTATTTTTTTCTCCGAAGTCCTGAACAATTTGTGGGCCTATATTGAATACTGGGGAAAAATATGTATTAAATTCCTCAGCAACTGCCGTGTTCTCTGATACAGAAACCCCATTCTGTGCTTTAAGGGGTCCAACTGTATTGTTTTTACCTTTTTTTCCATTGATGTATGAATAAAAAGACTTATAGTTATCCTTAACTTTAGAGGCCAGGGTGAACTCATAATTTCTTTTGGCCGTATTGATACCCCTTTTAGCAAGTTTAAGATGTTTTTTATAATTCTCCCAACCAGCTTCTGTGTTGTTATGTTTTGCCTGATGGTATGCTTTATTTTTATTTTTAATCAACCCCTTAACAGTTGAAGTCATCCATGGAAGGAGAGTATTTTCAGTCCCATCATAGTTATTATTAGTTGATACATACAGTTGGACAAGATAGTTTAGAATTCTTACTAACTTGTCCCACATTTCTGTGGTCGATTGGTTTTTACAATCCAATTCCCAGTCCCATGTAGAGAATGCATCTCTCATTAATTTGAAGTTTGCTTGATTGTACCTATAGAGTACTGTTTTGCCTTTTTTAACCCCCAAGCTACCATTATACTGAAACTCAATCATACAGTAGTCACTAGAACCTAGAGGGGGATGTAGGCTGCAATTAGTGATATTTTCACCACGGTTACTTAGTACTAGATCTAAAATATGATTACCCCTAGTATTAGATGTTACATATTGGTCTAACCCAGTCAGGCTAAAAGTTTCAAGGTATTTAGATTCTAAAACTGTATTTACTTTTAATGTATCCCATCCTATATCGGGGAGATTAAAGTCCCCAACCAGTACTACATTCCCTGCTAGTGCCAGATGGTTAATGAAGTCCAATATAACCTTGTCTTCTGGTCCCTTAGTGGAAGGGGGTCTGTATATCAGGCCCAGATTTATTTTAGCAGCTCGAGGGGGACTAATCTTAACCCATAGTGCTTCTAAATCTGCCCATCTGCATAAATCTATGCTTTCTGAAGTAATACCCTCTGCAACATATAATGCCACTCCCCGCATCTTGAGAGGGATCTATCCTTATTGTACAGTGTGAACCCTCGGATCTGTTTATCCCAAGTATCCTTGGGTTGCCACCATGTCTCTACTATCGCACAAACATGGATATTATGGATATGCACTAGTGTAGCTTGGAGTTCATCAAATTAATTTGTGAGACTCCTGACGTTAATTAACATAAATTTCCACTATATATGTGATGCCCTGGATTTTGTATCCCCACTTCCCCCCTTTGATGGAGTTTAAATGGCCATGTACAGTATTCTTTAGTTTTTGAGCAAGTAGTCGTTTGCCCATTTTGTTAAGGTGCATCTCATCCCCCGCATACAAATATTCATTGTGGAATTCTTGCCAGTGATCAATAAAATGGTATCCTTCTCTTATGGTCCATCTCTTGAGCCAGTCATTTAACCTGAATACTTCCTGATTTATTATATTTTTTGCCCTAGGAACAGGTAAAATCCCTGAAATCCAAACCTCATATCCTCTGTGTCTTAATTCAGTGCCCACAGCTTCAAAATCCCTCTGTATATCTGGGATATCTCTTTTCCCCACATCATTAACCCCAACATGCAAAACTGTGACTGGAGTAATAGTATTCTGCAATAGACCTGGTAGAAGCTGTTTGATATCACCTTTTTTTTTTTTATTTTAGTTTTTGTTATTTGGGTAAGTGCACTGGACAAATTCTGCCTATTTTCAGGCACGACCCAGGGGAAGGGGATATAGATGAATGCCAACTGACCTTGAACCAGATTAAGCTGTTGGTGGTATTTTTTAATGAATGGGGGAAATTTGGCCAGGGCACCGGGAAAATTCCCATACTCTTTTCGAGAAGTGTAATGGGATCTTTAACATCTACCTGAACTGCCACGAGAACAGGCAGATGGGACCTCGGTTTAATGCCTCATCTCAACCTTATCACATAAGGAATAATGTACGGGCATTCATAAACAACAAGGCTGTGTTTCCATCGAGGGATTGAGATACTAGCATATGGACCTTGAGAGAGAAGCTCGAGAGATCCATACTGGTATCTCAACCCCAAGATGGAAACACAAGGCAAGTTGTGTATGGGCAACCATGTTTTATTTGTTATAATGTATGGTTAAAAAATAAACATTGCAGACGTTTTTTTTTTATTTCAGTTACCATAACACTGAAGTGCAGTGAACAGAGAAGTGAAACCAGGCAACAGGAGTCAGCATGAGAGAATCACAGCTGCAGTTAATGATAGAACATGTACAATAAGGTTTTTAGAACATGCACAACAACTTCAGAATGTGCACAACAAGGTTTTTGAGCTGCTTGAATTTAGTGCACAATAAGCCCTACCAATATGCTATAACAATAATACAACAACTTTCCATGACCTTTGAACTGTCCTACAACAGCTTTTAGAAAGCCACTAAATTCCATACATAATAAGCCCTAAAAATATGCTATACAGAGAATAATGTACGGTTCTCTATCCACAATAAGCGTATGTACAGTAGCCAGAGAGGTTGCCACGGCAACCATTAAACCTCAAGAGTGAAACTTGAGAGGTTTCAGTCGCCACGGCAACTTCGAGATGGCTACAAATGCTTGTTGTGGCTAGAGAACCATACATTATCTTGTACAGCATATTGTTAGGTCCGCTTTATTGGATGAGGCAGTGCTGAACATTTAAAACAGACTAAACCGTTGTGAGAGAACTCTAGTAAATTGTCAAAGTCAAACAGAACTGAACTCAGAAAAAAAACAGATAACCAAAAAAATGGATAGTCTTTCAAATCCATTTCCCTCGGCAGATGCATGATGTCATCACGTTGTATGCAAATGACTTGCGCTTGCCCTGTGCAAACAAAATAGAGAAGGAAAAAAAAGTTGTTTAACAGGCTGGGGTGAGAGAGTAAAGTGGTAATGGAAGTGCTTCTTGATTAAACATGCTGGCACTCTCCTCACTGCTTGTATCTCTAACAAGCATTTGTCAGTGCTGAATGTTTGCTTGCTGGTATTGGCATTGGTAGTACTGGAGTTAGAGAGATGCATAATAGGAATGGCAGTGAAATACTGAACTAACGCCAACCTCCACCTCCACCCTGCAGAGACTGACAGGCATTGGGGGTGTGCCTTTGGGTCATCAGGCATAATGCTCATGCCATTCCACCTCACCCCACCCTGCAGACACCGATAGGTGTCGTGGCATGCCTTGAGGTCTTTGGCAATTATGCTCACCCCATTCCATAAGGAAATAGGCTGAGATGGGTACAGTATAGAAGAATGGGCTGAATGTTAGGGCCGAAGACCCCAAGGCACACCTCAATGCCTGTCTCTGGCTGCAGGGTGGTGGTGGGGGTGGGAGTGGAATGGCGTGAGCATTATGGCCAACGAACACAAGTCACACCCTGATGCCTGTCAGTCTCTAGAGGGTGGGGCATTACACTTGAAAACCCTAATGCCCAGGGCGTTTGTTGGTATTTTCACTCCAAATTTTCAACATGGGATTTTTAGAACCCCACCTCATGAACAGAGGCACTATCATTTTGTTATTCACTCCCGAAAGGTGATTTCGCACAGCAACTGCGCCATTCGGTGCCACAGGTGTGAAAACACATTTCAGGCAGGATGTGAAAAATGACAGCTTTACTGTTCTTGAGGAGGTGTGAGAAAATGGCAATATTGAAAATCTGGAGTGAAAATATGAAAAATTGTTGAAGTTACAAGCGTGCATAGAAACTCTGCAATGCACACCCATAATGCAATCAGTTTGTGGAATTTTTTTCACCAAGTTTTCAACATGGGCTTTTTGGGACCCTACCTCGTGAATAGTTACACTATCATTTCAGTACTCCATCCTGAAAGTTGATTTCGCACAGTGACTGCGCCATTCTGTGCCACAGGTGCGAAAACATGTTTCGGGCAGGATATGAAAAATTACACCTATACTTTTCATAAGGAAGAAGAAGAAGAAGAAGAATCAGCATTTATATAGCGCTTTTCATACATCCAAAGCGCTTTACAAGCAATGCTAGACTGGTAGTGAAGTGACTGAATGTGTGGTGGCAGCCATATCGCACATCATCACCCACACACAGCCTGGATAATTGCATGAACCGGTTTATGGGAAGGGGAATGTTGGCCAGGACACTGGGAATGTTCCCTACTCTTTGCGAAGAGTGCCCTGGGTTCTTTTACATCCACCTGGACACCCACCAGGACAACACCAGGATGGGCAGAAGGGACCTCGGTTTAACATCTCATCCGAAGGACGGCACACCCCAGCAGTACAGCACCCCCCAATACTGCACTCGGATGCCAGCGATTTTTAGATGCAAGTCCAATCCCAGTGTGGGACAAGAACCCACAACCTTCTGGTCCAGAGGCAGATGTGCTACCAACTGAGCCACGCTGACACACAAGAGGTTTGAAAAAAAATGGCAATGTTGAAAATCTGGAGTGAAAATATTAAAAATTGGCAAAGTTACGAGCGTGTGTAGAAACAGTGCAATGCACGCTTGTAATGCAGTCATTTTTTGGAATTTTTCCACCAAACTTGCAAGATGGGCTTTTTGGGACCCCACCTCATGAACAGTGGCACTGTCATTTCATTAATCAGTGCCAAAAGGTGATTCTGTGCAGTGACCACAAAATCACCTTTTGGGACTGAGAAATGAAATAACAGTGTTAGTGTTCATAAGGTGGGGTCCTAAGAACCCCATGTTGAAAATTTAGGACCAAAACTCCAAAAATTGGCTGAGATATCAATCTAAATTGAACTCCCCCCCCCATTCACTACCATTATAGGGCTTACAGTTATTTTTTCAGTTCTCAGTTGGTCTTTGAAGAGTGAAGACATGTTCCGGTCCACAGAAGATCCACTGCTCCTGACCTCTGGAGGTAAGTATGGGTGGGGGGGTGTGGGGAGAATTAGAATGCACTTAGCGGGGAGGGTGCGGGTTGAGAGGGGCCAGAACAACAAGGGACCGTTTCCTTTTTTCAGGTTAAAAAAAATAACTTTGTGGGACTGTTTTCTTCTTTACAGGTAAAATATTACAAAGTGTATTTCGACACACTGGGGTAGGCTCCCAGTGTGCCAGATTATGGAGAGGGGGATCAATGCTGTCCTGGGGAATGGGCACCCAGAGGTCAGCTGAAAAAAAGGGGGCATGGGGGCGCATGTGACACTGGGAGTAGGCATCAAAATAAAGAATGACTTTGGCACACTGGGGTGGGCTCCAAGTGTGCCACAATAGTAAGGGTGGAGGGGCATGCCGACACGGGGATTGGGTACCCCGTTGTTGGAAAAAGATATGTTCAGGCTTGGGGGGCCATGCCTACACTGGGATTGGGCACTCCGTTGTTGGCAAATGATATGTTCGGGCTTGGGGGGGAGTCATCAGACACCGAGAGTGGGCATCCCGGTGTCAGAAAGTAAAAAAAAAAAAAAACATTTATCTGGGCACACTGGGGTGGGCTCCCAGTGTGCCACAATAGTGGGGAGAGTGGGGAGCATGCCAACATGGGGATTGGCCATCCCAGTGTTGTCTCTCGGAGGACTGTGTAGTGGGTGGCAGGAACCACCAATCTGCAAAGCCACGGCTTATTTATTATGTTTAATTAACTTTATTTATTGATATGCTTCACCGTGAAAGGCACACTGAGCAAACAGGTTGCTCGTAACTCCAGCCTTGCACATTATTGTGCACTGTAATGTGCATGGCTGGAGGCTTCTCTGCCACTGTGTGCCTGGTTGTGGGGGGGGGGCTGCTGTTACAATCAGGGATGACAAAAATGTCCCTGATTGGAGAGGCAGATTTCTTTCAAGTCCTGCACTCACTACGAAACTGCCATAATCAGCAGCTTCCCTGTTGATTGGTGGCCCAGGGACAGGCCCTTGAAAGCGTTCACTGGATTGGCCAAACACTGCCACACCTCTGCAATGCTCTACTAACCTCAATATGTTTCTTGTGTGCTGCACATGCAAGCAAACATAATAATGGTTGCTCTTCTCTTCTGGTGGCTGAGGTAATTCATGATCTTCACATTTATTCCCTGTTGGAAAATACAGTTGGTCTCCAAGCAAGCTGAAATTTGTCAGGTCACTACGATGTGTTTTTGGCCACTTTGAAGCTTATGTTTCAGTGCTAGAGGTGACTCAGACAGAAGCAGCGGATGTAGATGGGGGCTCATTTTCACCACCAGGGATGGCACTGTTTCTTTTTTGCTTTTCATTAGAAATTACACTGTAGTTGTTTATTGATTGGAGCACCCATTGCCAAGAGACCTGCTGCACCTCCCTATGTGGCACATCAATGTCAATTTACCTCTGTATGGTTGTTTTACAGGTGGAGTGGTTGGTGATCCTCTTTTCTTCAAGCAAGCCAGCTTGTTTTTTAATTAGCTTCATCATGCCTCTTATTTTGTTCTCACCAACAGCCATTGCTCTGTACCACTTAGACATGCCATCCTTGTGGACTAAGTCGGGTGCCAGATAAAAGGGCGAATCGGGGTGCTGCATTTTAGGCGGTCTCTTATTTGCATATTTACAGAAGGTGGCTACTGGGCATCTCTCATGGCTGATCTTGTTCTGAAACATCCTGGGCTTTATGCCATGGATATTCATAGGGTTTTCACCCGTTCTTGGTTTTGTCTGGTGTTCATTATATTGGATAAACTGTGTACCGTCAGTGTCTCTTAAGCACTGTAGATTCCCCCCTTCTTAGTCCATATTGCTCAGCTGTGCAGAGGGCAAAGTACAGGCCATTACAGAAAAAGGCCATGTCCAATAAAACTGTGGCACTGCGGAGACCAAGTGTGCCAGTACAGTACAACCTGTCAATATCTAGCTGCAACAGTGCCTCTGAACGGTGCGGTTTGTTTCCTTTCCCCATTTTTTTTAGAAACTTATGTTTTGCAGCTAAATTGGCTAAGGTTTCACGAAACTCAGTTGTAGTAACATGGAAGATGGAGTGGCCATACTTTTATTTTACTAAGTAGCAATCAATGCTGCCAATTATTCCACAAATTGTACTGGGTTTGTATGGGAGCCATCTATTCGCTCCACTTTATAGATAAACTCAGCAACTAGGTTAAGTTCCTGGACTGGTATGCCCATTATTGATCAAACTTCCTCAGCCTCTGCCAGAAAACTTTTAAACAGTTTGATGTCTTGCTCTATGTATTTTAATGTATGAGTGTTTTCCTGTTCCTGAATAAATTTCTGTCTTGCTGTTTTCTCCTTTGAAAAAAACTCTGCTGCTGCCATTCTTTCTAGACATAGCACTGTGTGAACTGGCAAACTGTCATTTGACTCGCACAGTTTTGCTGCTCTCGAGGCATCATTCCAAACATTTCATTCTGTTGTGCTGCAGTAGCTACGTAGCTAATGCAGCACAACAAGGAGGATGACATAGCTACTGCAGCACAACAAACGTAATTGAGGGAAGGATTTCCATCAGTACTAACGTTCCACCATACACTATATTAATTTTTTTAATTGTACAATCCAATGACTATACCCACACTGTATACCCTTTCAAGTCACCAATTTAACAATATCTGGCCAGAGCCGATGGGGCTGCTTCTGAGGAATTTGGTGTTAAAACATCGTAAAAGACCAAAGTTGCGAGCCTGCGTTAGCAAAATGTAACGTAGGCTCATAAATTTGTTGTTTTGTAATATTTTTGCATCATAATTTCAGCATAGCCTTTTTATGACTCTGCTTCATGAAGAAGAGTACAGAAAATGTTCAACTCCTGACCTAAAGGTGATTTCATGCAGGGACCGCAAAATCACCTTTCAGGATGTGAAAAAAAACATTTTGGCCAGGATTTGAAAAATGACAGCTGTCACATTCATGAGGTTCAGTAAAGATATGGCTATGCCATAAATTTGGGGTAAAAATATTGAAACTTACCAAAATTACAAGCCTGTGTTCCCAAACTTCAATGTAGGCTCATAACTTTGATGTTTTTTTAATATTTTTATACCAAATTTTTAACATAGCCTTCATATGACCTCACCTCATGAACAAGGGCAGAGAAAATTTTCAACTCCTGCCTGAAAGGTGATTTCACACAGGAACCGCAAAATCACCTTTCAGGATGTGAAAAAAAAAACATTTTGGCCAGGATTTGAAAAATAACAGCTATCCCATTCATGAGGTGCTGTAAAGATATGGCTATGTTGTAAATTCAGGATAAAAATATTGAAACTTACCAAAGTTATGAACCTGCGTTCCCAAATTCAATGTAGGCTAATAGCATTGTTGTTTTTTTAATATTTTTACACCAAATTTTCAACATAGCCTTCCTATGACCCCACCTCATGAACAAGGGCAAAGAAAATGTTCAACTCCTGCCTGAAAGGTGATTTCATGCAGGGACCACAAAATCATCTTTCAGGATCTAAAATAAACATTTGACCAGGATTTGAAAAATGAGAGCTATCACATTCATGAGTTGCTGTAATGATATGGCTATGTTGTAAGTTTGGGGTAAAAATATTGAAACGTACCAAAGTTACATGCCTGCATTCCCAAAATTCAACGTAGGCTAATAAAATTGTTAAATATTCAGCACAGCCTTCATATGACCCCACCTCATGAACAAGGGCAGAGAAAATGTTCATCTCCTGCCAGAATGGTGATTTTGCACAGGGACCACAAAATCACCTTTTGGGATGTAAAAAAAAAACATTTGGGCCAGAATTTAAAAAATGACAGCTGTCACATTCATGAGGTGCTATAATTATATGGCTATGTTGTAAATTTGGGGTAAAAATATTGAAAATTACCAAAGTTATGAGCCTGCGTTCACAAAATTCAATGTAGACTCATAACTTTGTTGTTTTTTAATATTTTTATTCCAAATTTTCAACATAGCCTTTTTATGACCTCATGAACAAGGGCAGATACATTTTTCAAATACTGCCTGAAAGGTGATTTCGTACAGGGACCGTGATATCACCTTTTGAGACAGATTTGCCTAATGTCAGTGCAATTGTTCATGAAGTGGGGTCCCAAAAAAGGCACGTTGAAAATTTGGGCCAAAAATATGCAAAAATGCCCAAGTTATGCCACTAAGTTCAAAACACCATTGAAATACATTGAACCACATACCTGTTTCTTCAGTTCACGGTCCAGCTTTGAAGAGTGAAGATCTGTCTGCAGTCCAGAGAGGATTACAGCATTGGACCCCTGATGGGTAAGTAAGGGTTTGGGGAGGTGTGGGATGGTGGGTGCTGAGTGGAAGAGTCAGGTGGGGGGACAGGAACAGCCACAAAATACATTGATGGATGGCTTTCTCTTTACAGTGTTAAAAAAAGGAAAAAAACATGAGGAACCACGACACTTGGAGACTGGGCACCCCCAGTGTCACTCTTTGTGTTTCTGGGGGGGGGTAGTTGGGTGCTGAGAGGGAGGGTTGGGTGAGGGGAGGAAATAAAAAAATTAAAAAATAAACACCATGGAGTCATGATCGTGACACTGGGGGACTGGGTGTCCCCAGTGTCACTCTTATGTTTCTTGGGAGAGGGTTCTGAGAGGGAGGGTCAGGTGGTGGGGGGGAGATTTTTAATTTAAAAAAATTAAAAATCTTGCATTCTGTAATAATTACTGACCAGTCTGAACAGGTATCAGGTCCATTCAAAAGAATACTTGCTCCAGTTATGAATACAGTTCCAAAATAGTCTGTAATTCAGACTCAATGCCCACAACGTCCATAGGAATGCCCAAATTTCTGTAGTCTAAAAGCAAACTTGTGAAAGTCCCTAAAGGCTAAGACCACGCACTCTCAGTGCAGGGCTGATGCAGGAAAATGGTGTCTAACCTGACTGAAAATGACAAGTCCGAAATATCCTACACTCATGAGGAAAAACACCACACAACATCAAATCCAATTTAAATGCTTTAATGCAAGATTATAATGAATTTTTCCTGTGCAGGCGGTCATGGCAGAACACAGCACACACTGCTGTGTCCAAGATGACTGCTGCACTGCACTACACATGCGCTAGTAGTCGGACATGCGCAATTCAGTTTGGCAACCATCTTGGACACGGTAGAGTGTGCCATGACCGCCAACACAGGAAAAATAGGGAAGTGCTACTTCCAATGCAGACAATGAGCAGAGTGCTTCACGGACATGGAGGCAACTGTGGAGCAACTCCAACATGTTGTTTTGGTCGGAAGGAATGCGCTGAGTCCTTTTCTCATACCAAGAGGTCTGCAGGGCTATGCCCACTGCAGCCCTAAAAATGAATACATTATTTCAGATACTACTACCCTCTTTCAGTTTGCCTCATCCCTTTACACTAAGTAGCAGATTAAAAATTTAAAAACAGTACTTTGCTCAGACTTGTTTGAGCTTCCCCATGAATAGGTTGCTGCCTTCCCAGGGAGGCTGACCTCACCATTTGAGAAACCCTGCTTTAAACTCTGTAATAAAGTGCGATAGTTTTTTTTGTTTGTTTGTTTGTTTTTAGCTATTTCTTTCTCCCCCCCGGCCCTGGTCAGCCCCTCGTCTGGCTGCTGACCCCTGCCTCTGCTCCATCAGGCCCTCACCCTTGTAACTCCCACAGCTTACCCCTTCCCCCATGGTAGGGCAGCGGGGAGCCCCCTACTCACCCGCCTATCCAGGATCCAGTTCAGGGTGTTACCTCTGGAGATGGAATGCAGGGGTACAGCCATCAAGCCGCAACGACCAGCCTCCAGGGTCTTTTTCCATTTTCTCCCTTATGGGAGCTCAGTGTGCAATGACACCAGTGGCAGGCACAAGCATGCAGCTGTGCACATCCTCACCAAGTGTCTGCCATGCTTCTGCCCCAAGTTCTTGTGGCAGTGTAGCACCGAGCCCAAACCTCTGCCAGGGGTCAGATGAGCACCGACTGCAGATCTCCCCACCTCCCTGGCAATGGAGAGCAGTCCATCAGATGCTCAATCCATCTCCTCCCCTGCTGACCCCCAGCAGCCCGCAGTCATTCCCGAACACGTGTCACCAGTGTGGCATGAGGTGTGGCATCCAGTGCCTCAGCCCTCAGCGGCACCGGGCTGGCTTAAAGTGAGATAGTTTAATTGAAGAAGGTGAACTGTGCCCTACATTAGTGTAATAACACCTTCTATTTTCCCTGCAGCTTACCATAATTGCTTTCAGTTATACTGTCATAGATATGACTTGGCTGGTGCACATCTGTTGAATCAATCTGTGAAACACATCCTGCAAAATATTAAAAATTAAAAATAACATGTAAATCAAAATCAGTAGTAACTGTACTGGGCAAACTGAATTGTTAGCAGTTTCCGTAAAATGGTAATTGAAATCTGCAAATAGTAGTTATCTGGCACCAGTCACCTGACCAGGTACGAGTGCAGTAAAACCTACAGTTACCTTGGTATTTAGATCCATAATAAAACAACACACGGTAATAAAAGTCTATTTTGCAAGTGCAATAAGACATGGATGGATGTTAGTACTACTGATGAATATGACATCATGCCTCAGTATACCTCTCTAAGTGTGTATATCACAGTCCTACAAATACCCAACATGTCTTATTGCTTTTAGAACACTCTCACATTTATGAGGTACACAAGCAAGCAGGTTCAATGAATAGATATTTATTGGCCTCTGTTGCTAGACACCCTCACATACTGTGGGTAATTGCTGATAGAGAGCAGAGTATCTAAATTCATATGCCCCTTTCTTGCCAGGTTTTGCATTGTGCATACCACTCACTGCCAGACTGCTGGATATGGAACATACCACAGTTCTTGTTCAAGCCTGCCACAGCCCTTACACTGTGGTAGGTGGTACTCTCAGGTGTAGTACACAGCCGTACACACACCAAGAGCCAGATTTACAAGTGGGAGCAACCAACATGTTGCATCCTTCTGTTGCACTTGCCCTCATTACACATGCCATGGCATAACTTGCATCACACCCAAGGGTAGTCATGCCCCATGACCCTCATGTAGCTTGCGGCAATCCCCTCCAATGCACCTTGTTTCTCTCCTGTTAAATGTTTAAATAAACGATTAACAAGAAAATATACAGTAATACATGAAGTGCGAATCTGAAACACTTACTATTCACATTACTTGTATAAATTTTCCGAAAGGTTGCTTGGACCACTGGAAATTGTCTCAGGTAAGTTTTCCCTATCTATTAAACAAACTCTGGTCATAGCCAATATGGCTGTGGGGAGCTTTTAGGAGTGGCAAGAGCATGGAAAAAAATATGTGGTACTTTTGCTGCAGCTGTAAGTAATACTGCAGCTATCCAACTATATCACCAAATTAGTACTAGTGTCATTGCCACCCCCACGCAGTAAAGCAATATTACAGTAACTCTTTCCAGGCATTTTACCAAAATTGCCCTGTGCTTCGGCTAATTTCACAGCTGGCACACCACTGCTGGCTCAGTTTTACCTGCAGCTACCTACTACATAACAATGGGCACCATCGCTCTTCTACTAGGCCTGCTCACATTTAACCTTCTGGCTCAGACCACCCCCCATCCTGTGCCCCCGCCCTCCACCCCAAGCATTTCACCCCTAAGCCACCCCCAAACAGCTCAGCCACTTCCCACCTTGGACACCCCCCCCAACTCCTCTGCGTCCACTACCTACCAACACCCCTGCTACCTCTGCTCTCCTGGGCCCATCCTGGATCCACCACTTCCTTGCCATACCTACCCTCTGTGCCTTACCCATCCCCTGCACCTTTATTATCAGGACCTCCCATCGGCACCACACTAAGGGTCCTTGTCACCACCGTCCCCTAATTAGATTAATCACTCTGCTCTTACTGCTCTCTGGGAATATGCACCCAAACCCTGGACCTATGCCAACTAGCCCTCCTATATTCCACTCTGGAGCCAGTCTCCGCATTGCATCACTGAACATACTGTATGCAGCCTTCTAAAGAAATCCACCACACTTCTGTGCTGGGTTGTACAACACCAACCCGATATTATTGCATTAGTAGAGACCTGGCTCTCCAAAACAACCCCTGACTCCGTTATTTCCCTTCCTGAATATACCCTTTTCAGGGAAGACCAAGTTAGTAAATGCGGTGGAGGGTGTGCAATCTACATGCAGGACACCCTTATAAGCCATGCGCTCCCTGTCCCCAAGCTTGACTATGGCACCCAAGCCCTCACTCTAAAAATTACCCCTGACCCAGCCAGAGGCCACTCTTCCTCACGGTCTCCTATATACCCCCAAGGAACCAGAACCCAGCAGTCCAGTCTCTCATCGACTACCTCACCTCCCTACCATACAAAGCCAAGCAACTCATCCTAGGTGACCTTAACATCAATTGGCTTGGTACCACTGCCTCCCATACCAGGGACTCCTTCGCTACCATGGACATGTCCCAGTTAGTCACCCAACCCATTAGATTCAACCAGACAAGTGGCTCCAGCACCCTCCTAGACGTAATACTATCGAACCGCCCTCATAAAATCTAGGATATCAACATCCTCCCTGACTCACTTAGTGATCACTCACCTGTCCTCTGTCTCTGATCATCCTCCATACTGAAACCTGTGTCCCAGGCCACCTTGCACCGGCGCCTATGCCCTGGTGGTCTCAGAAAGCTAAAATTGCATCTAGCACAGCTGGACTGGTCCCCTATCCATCATGCCCCTGATATTGACTCTGACCTAGACCTCTTCACCAATGCCTTCAGCAAGGCCTGTGACCTTTTCGCCCCCCACACCAGAATCCATACTAAAAAACAAAATGCCGCATGGATCTCCCCATCCCTTATCAAAAACTTAAGCATAGGGATAATCTCTGGCACATTGCTATTGAATCAGGCAAGTTGGCTGATAGACAAGCCTACAACGAGGTGCATAATCAGTGCACCTGGGCCATTAGACAGGCCAAGGCAGAGCACTATCAGACCACCCTTGCATCCACCTGGGGTTCTGCCTGGACTTTCTGGGACAGCATGAAAGAGCTTAATGGGAAGACCCACTCCCCCCCACTGTCCCAGCTCTCCATCAATGGCAATGTCACTACAGACCCAACTATCATAGCTGATTGCCTCAATACTACCTTCTTTGACCTAAGCTCTGTCCTCCCAACCAACCTTTTTGACCCAATCCCTGCCTCTATTGCCCCTGCCTTGGATCCCCTCCTTTCTACCTGCACACTATACCCCCCCACGTAGCCAGGCCACACCTGCTAAATGCCCTTGGTAGCAACAACCCCAGCAGTGACCCCCTAGACTCCAGGATCCTTCGCCTGGTCTTGGATGTCATCCTAGTCCCCCTTACAGACCTACTAAACTGGTCTCTATGTCTCAGTCAGTTTTCCGGTGCTTGGAAAAATCAGCCAAAATCACCCTTATACATAAGAGTGGAGATTGGCCCGCACCTAACAACTACCAGCCAATCTCTATCCTCCCCCCCCCGCTCTCTAAAGCCCTAGAAAAAATAGTGTCTATTCAACTCTCTGAGTACCTGGCCAAATATGACATAATGTGCCCAGAATGACATGGTTTCCGCCCAGGACACAGTACCACTACTGCTCTCCTAGAGTTCTCTCAATACCTGCACACTGCTCTTGACTCCGGCAACCTTGCTGGTGCAGTGTTCATAGACCTCTCCAAGCCTTTTGACATGGTTGGTCACCCCCTCCTGCTCGACTCCCTCCACCAACTCAGCTTTTCCATTGGTCCCCTTGCCTGGTTCTCCAGCTACCTCTCTGCTAGATCCCAGCGTGTGAAGATTAATGGCTCCCTGTCCAATACCCAGCCCATTCATTCTGGGGTACCCCAGGCCTCCATTCTGGGCCCTGCACTTTTCAGTCTCCACTTCAACACTCTCCCCAGCTCCTGCACAGGAAAAATGCTCCTCTATGCTGATGATGTAGTTCTCTTTGTCTCCCACCCCGATCCCTCTTCTCTCCAGGTATCCCTCCAGCACACCTACAACCAAGCTGAAAAGTGGTTCCTTGACCACTGACTTGTCATTAACCTAAAGAAGACTAAGTCAATGCTCTTTTCCCATCACCAAAAATAGGCCAAGAATCCCCCCTCTTCATTCTTCCCAGCACGCTGCACCCGCTAGAGCAAGTGACCTCTTACAAATATCTATGCATCACTTTTGACTCGGCTCTCACCTTCCACACACACATCAATGCCCTATCCTCTGCCATAAATTCTCAGATAGGCCTACTATACTGTCATAGAGATTGCCTCCCCCAAGTTGCCCTCCGGCTGACCATCACCACTTCCGTCCTGTCACTAGTGGACTATGGCTTTCCCATTTATGCCACAGCGGACAAATACTGCCTTGGCTAAAATCCAGCTCTCAGTCAACAAGGCCTGCAGGCTCCTAACTGGAGCCCCTATCCACACTCACACTTGCTTGCTCTACTCCACCACCAACCTGCTCACTTTTGAGGAGTGTCTGCACTACCAGACCTACCTACTCACCAAAAAATCTCTTCTAGGGTTCTCCCCCCCCAGGGGTCTCTGCTTCCCTACGGCATGCATCCTCGTCTATTGCCACCCATAGCTCTGTCAACGCCACCTTTCTGGTACCCAGAACCAGGACCTCGCTTGGACAGAGGTCCTTCCATTACCGAGCCCCTGCCTGGTTCAACTCCATCCCACCCTGCATCATAGACGTTGCCAAAATTGGTCCCTTCAAAATCGCCCTCCGGAACCATCTCTTTGATGCTCATTGCTATAGATGCACCTAATTAATCTCACTGTGAGATCCTCCTGCCAGGCCTCCTTGACTTGACAACATCCTCTGGACGGCCTATCCTCTCCCCTCCCTCCCACCCCACTCCCCATCCCTACCTCCACCCTCTCCAGGTATTATCTAGGTATGTCCAGGGCTGTACCCCCAATGTAACCCTTGGGTACCTTGTATTTGACTGTAACCTATTATAAGTAACACTATTATGTAACCTATGTGTACTCTATGTTTAATGTTCTGCACCTGTACTGTTCTCACTGTTGTAACCACACTATGTAACTCTGTCTACCCCCCGTGATGAGGTGCCTTTGTAAATGAGTCCATGACTCAAAGGTTGTAAATCTGACTTTTCTAATAAATAAAATAAATAAATTACAATACTGCGCATGCGTGAAACTTGCACATGTGCAGTTTGCCCTGTAGTCAACCCTTCTCAACATGGCAGCACTGACATAACTATGCATGCACGATGCATGTGCAGTTTAAGTCAGCGTCTCCATGTTACACACGGTGGCCATCACTGCTGCAGTTGTAGAATGGAAACATAGTGCTCCGGGAAGTGGGTATGTTTATGCAGCCTGTGGAGGGGAAGGGCTGCATAAACAGAATCACTGGAAACTATGTCAGAGCACTGTGGCAGTACATCAGACAGTGACCTGGTTATATGCTTCCACAGTGCTCTTATACAAATCTGATGATGGCATAACATCTGTGGAGTCTGGCCCATGCAGCCGTACAAGTCAGACTCGGGAGGAGTCTATTAACAAACTAAAGATCTGGTCTGGGACTTGCTCGCCATCACAGTCACTTTCTCATTCTTTTCTAAGTAGTAACTTCTGGGAAATGTGCCTTAACCATATTGATCTCAGTGCTGGTAGACTACTTCTGGTTTTCCCCTGATTGCATTAGGTGGGTTTAGTAGCAGTCTTGAAGTGGTAGCTGCCAGTGGTGGCATGTTTAGGAAAAAAAGTGTTCCCCATGCTCATCTGCACATTTTTGAAATTATCCCTTTCCTTGTTTTTGTTGTAAAGAAACTGACCCCTTTAACACAAAACAAAAGGAGTCGGTTATGGCCTCAACCCCCCACCCCTTTTCGCTTCAAGTGAGGAACGTGATTATGGATTTGCATCAGATGTACAGTGGCAGCCATAGATGCATAATATTGTTAAACAGTAATCAACTGTATGTAAAAGCTCTTTTTATTTAATGTGTGCTTTCTTAATGTTGTCAATACCACTCCACTCGTTTGCACTCCGCCCCTGGATTTATGTGATCCGAGTGCATTATTTTACATTTTTGTGTTTAGGACAAAAAGGCCTTTCAAATGAGGGTAGTCACTAATCTAAATTCTTTATACTGTAGTTTTGTATATTTCCTTGCTAGTGCGCAAGAAACATCTTGTGATAGAACGACATTTCAGAGGTGTGTCAGGGACGAGTCCAATGCACAGCAATCTACAATGGGCTTGTCCCTGACAGACCAATGAGCATGCAACCAGACTGTGACATTAGTCACAGTTTCACAGATGGAAGCCATTCTCTAGTTGAAAGAAATGAAGCACTCCAATGAGAGCGCTTCATTCCTTTCATTCATCTCCTTACTGATCTTACTGTTTGTGTCCCCACCCACCCTGCAGATATCCAGGTACCCAGCCATACACTGCATCCCCCTCTCTCTGTGTCATAAGCAGTAAACAGTCCTAGCAATAAAGAACAAATAAATATAATTTATCCTTCCCCCGACAGACATCCGTGTTGAACTTGTTTGTGTCTCTGTGTGAATGAGAGTGCATGTTATTGTCCCTGAGCTCCTCTCTCTCCGGTGTTTCATCTGTGCCACAATGCCCAGCCTGAGCATTGCTCTCTGTGATGGTACCCACTGACCCACCCCATGGATCAGAGCAAGAGTGCTGAGAAGTGAGGCAGCATTGCCTGCAGAGTTGTAGCTTAACCCTGTACTGTGGGGAGAGAGAGAGAGAGAGAGAGACACAAGCTGCAGGGACAAACACTAAGAAGTAGAGGCAGCAGCACCCCCCTCCAAAAGAGAGCACAGGATCGAACGAGGTGGGGAGTGGCACCAGTGTCAGGGACAGAGCGGAGAGAGAGTCCCCAGACAGTGACAGTAACATGCTGAGATGTGGTGAGTAAGTGGAATGAGAGTGATCACCAGGTGGCAGGCTGTCACTATTGCAGCACCACCTTGGCAGTGTGAAATTGGGGGCAGTGCAATGTAGTGACCATAACCATGATGACCAGTGGCTCCCAGACCTGCAACTGAACAAACGTTCATTTTAATAGGTGGCCCTTCCCCTAGCAGTGTCTACTCCCTCCCTCCCCCCCCCAGAGACAGACACAGCAACAGCAAGAGCTGCTTCCAGTGGGGCATATATGTGCAGGTCCAATCGTTCCAGTCAGAGATGGTGTCAACTCCTCCCACTTTAAAACAGAGAAGTGGAGTACAGTGTGTGCCTGAGCTCTGTTGCCATCCATTCTATTGCCACGCACTCTTCCGGCACCTTCCTGTTGGTCTGACTCTCTGTTTGTCTTTCTGAAGCCCAGTGGAAGTGGACAGCACATACAGAGAGGCAGAGGGGGTGGCAGCAAGAGTGCCATGACCAGGACAGAGAGTAGTGCTGCAAAGTTTTCCTTTCGCCATGGGGGAGCGAAGGTCAGAGAGAGAGAGAAAGAGGCCAGGAGAGACACAGTGGAAAACAAACTTGGTGCATTTATTCCACCACCGCACAAGAGGAGCACCCAAACAGAGACAGAAACAAATATGGGGGTCACATATCTGCCCCTTCACATTGACTAGCACAGTATAGGGTGGGCACTAGATTGGCACCCCTGGGCAGTTGCTGCCTCTACATGTTCAGCTTCCATCAGCACATATGGAACAATCTGCAGTAGCCAGAGACTGATGTAGATTACTCATCTTCTCCTCCACACCCAACCCACTCAACACAGGTTGGCACAGTGACAAGGTGACCTCCAGGTGGGTAGCCCAAGGCAAATAGTGGACTGTGGCCTGGCAGAAGTTGGTGATTTGTGCCCCCTCCACAACCGTCCCACCACTGCACATTGGCTGCCCCAGCCAGAGGCAGAAATGTGAGTTACACATTTTTTTTTTTTTTTTATTTAAACAGCAGTTTGGAAAACCTTTGAGCCATGGGCTCATTTACAAAGGTACCTTGTCACAGTAAGACAAACCAAAATACACAGTATAGCAGTACAACACATAAGTATAACAGTAAGTTAAGACATAGATACAAACAAGCTGGTACAGGTAGGATGGATGCAAACAATACCAGAGTTATGTTGTCCTTAGCAGCTTAGTAATAAGCTTTGTCATAAGTATTGAGTACGGCTTTGACTAGCGGCAGTTACAGCATCAGGTGTTAATAAGGTGGTTACGTATGGATGCTTCAGCTACCCATATAGTTGGAGCTCGGAGATGGAGGGGGGTGTGTTGAACCAGGAGGGCCCTAAAGCTGAAGGCTCTTGTCGTGAGAGGTTATAGCTCTAGGGATAACAAGAGAGGTTTTCCAGAGGTCTGAGTATGAACTAGTGGGACAGAGCGGTGATGGTGGTGGTCAATCCTGTGGGGAAAGCTCAATGAGGGTCTTTTTGTAAGGGTACAGGTAAGATATTTGAGGCGTAGTCGAGACTGGTACCAGTGCTTTAGCTACAGTAGACAGGTGTGTGTCATCCTAGGTGCTCCAGTAATTAACCTGCAGGCCTTATTCAGAGTAGATGAATTTTATGGAGTGCGGTCTGATCAGCAGCACCATACACCGGCAGTCCATAGTCCACTAGGGACAGGATAGAGGAGGTGACTGAGTCAAGAGCCTCGGGAGGCAGTGTTTATACCGTACGTAAGATGCCCAATCAGATATTAGTGGCAGTGGCTAGGGCAGCGATGTGTCCATGAAAGGAGAGGAGGGGTCAAATGGATCCCTAGGTATTTATAGGAGCAAACTTGTTCGAGTGGGAATGAGGACCCAGAGTGAATGAGGAGTTTGAAGTTGCAGGACTTGTTTTGGGGATGAGAGAAGAACATGGTTTTTGTTTTTTTAAGATTTATCACCAATCTATGTTCCTTGAACTAGCCCTCGGCTTCAGTGAAGGACTTCTGCAGCGAGTCCTGGAGGGCAATAGGGTTACCACTTGAGGCAAAGATGACTGCATCATCAGCGTACAATAGAATGTTCCCTGAGCAAGAGCGTGGAAGGGTGTTAAGGTAAAGGGAGAATAGTAAGGGGCCCAGAATGGAGCCCTGGGGAACCCCAGAAAAGATGGGACAGATGTCTGAGTAGGTCCCATTAATTTTTACATGCTGTGAGCGGTCAGACAGATAACTGGTGCACCAGGAGATAGGCCCAACAGCAAAACCAGAGAGACTAAGGGCATCAAGAAGAAGGGGTGGAGACAGTGTTGAAAGCTTTCGAGAGGTCAATGAAGACAGCACCAGCCAGAGAACCAGTGTCTAAGGAGGAGTGGAGAAAGTTGGAGAACTCTAGGAGGGCTGTGTTGGTACTGTGGCCCGCCGAGGCCATTCTGCTCAGGACAAAGGACATTGTAGGTGGAGAGGTAGTCAGAGATTTGAGAGGCCACCACTTTTTCCAAGGCCTTGAGAGAGGAGAGAGAATGGAGATCGTCGATAGTTTCAGTCTACAGTCCTATCACCACCTTTAAAGATAGGGGTGACAGTGGCGACTTTCCAGGCAGTTGGAACCTTCCCCAGGCAAAGAGAGTGGTTGATGAGGCATGTGATCGGGGTAAGGACTGTGTCTAAGACCAGCCGAGGATACACGGATCCAGGTGTCACTGCCTGTACTATTACTCTGAGGGCAGTGACAAGCAGTGGCCTAAGTTCTTGGGCAGAAACACAGTGGAGGAGAAAATAAGGGCGAGAAAGATTTACTGCAGGTGCTGGGGAGGAGGGTCCAAAATGTAGTGGGAGGATAGGGCTAAGGTCAGTGAATGAGGTGTTGAGGTGGTTGGCTATGAGGGCTGGTCTGAGGAGAACACCCATTAATGTTGATCTGGTGGTGGGGGGAGGTGCAATTCCCATTTAACTGTTTAATGTTATCCCAGAAGGTTCTGGGATTCCCTATGAGGCAGTGAGTGAGGACCGATAGTGCTCAGACTTGGCCTTTCTGATGGCCCGAGTGCACTTGTTTCGGCGGCAGTATATAACCGCCTGTCATTGGGCCAGCCAGTCTCAATGAGCACGGTGTGTGAGGGTTGTCCTATGTTTGAGCTGGTGGATCAAAGTTGGGTAACCCAGGGGTATTCTTCCTTTAGAACGGCGGGTCAAACTGGTGCAAAGATATCACAGGCATTATTAAAAGTTTGGGTAAAGAAGGAGAGAGCTGTGTTGATGTCAGGAGTTGCCAGTATAGGAGACCAGTCAATTTGGGACAGAAGTTCCTCAAGTTTTATCAGTCCACCAGGTATAAGATGCCGCCGGCATGTGGACTGTGCTATGGGTTTGGGGACTGAGGTTGACCAGTGGAATAGAATGGGGGAGTGATCGCTGAGAGAGTCTGGGAGGACTTGTACATTGGGGATCCAATTAGGGCGGTTGGTGAGTACCACATCAAGCAGGGTACTGGAGCCTCTTGGGGTTGATCCTGGTAGGTGGGTAACTAGTTGCGTTAGGTCTATTGCAGAAAAAGAGTCTCGGGAGAGGAGGAGGAGGGGCTGAGCCAGTTGACATTTAAGTCACCCACCAGAATTTGATCACGGAAGGAGGTAGAGAGGTAAGGTATTCTGTAAGAGAGGCAATGGCTCGCGCTTGATCCCTGGGGGCCGTGATGCAGTAGTCAGATAAAGGGGTCCTTTAAAGGGTCAGGGGTTAGTTTCAGTGTAAGCACCTGGGCCCTGGAGTCAAGGATGGGAGCGGCAGGGCTAGTACGGGAGAGATTCTTGACATAATAGAGCAGCCGCCTGCCTCCCAACACGGTCGGACCGGAAAAGGTGAAACCAGGAAGGGAGACTAGGAGTCAGGGAGATTTCGACAGCCAAGTCTCAACCAGGGTGATGACATCAGGGTTAATTGATGTGACCAGGCATTGTAGTGAGTCAAACTTTTTAGGAGGCTACAGATATTCATGGAGACCATGCAGAGGCCTGTGGTGTGTTGGGGAGCTCCTGGGAACCGGCCAGGGTTTGATGAATGTTCTCTGACAGAGTAGTAGCATGACTAACACCCTGGCTGGGAGATGGTGAGAGGTTTTCTCACGATTGACATAAGAGGGGGAGGGGAGGCTATGGAGCAGGGGTGGACAGGGAGGTACAGGAGGGAAAGCAAGAATAAGAAGACACCCAGATGTGCCTGAGGTGAAGAGAAAGCTATGGGAGGGCAGGGAGGATGGGACACACAGAGGTCCCAAGGGGCAGGAGGGAGGTTCAGGAGCAAGGGGGGAGGGTGCCAGGACACAGTGTGGACTAGCAGATGGGTAAGTGGGTAAGTGCACTGCTAGTGAGGGATAGGCACAGGAAGAGTGTGAGGCAGGCCAATACATTGTGGTGAGCAAGATCCCAGGGAAGTAGTGCTGTACAGGTAGGAGTAGGAAGTAGTGAGGGAGCATAGGTCCCTCTAGTGGCCAGGCAGGTATAACCTGCAAATGGGAAAGTGGGAGATAGGTTCTGGGCAACAGGACGCGGATGTCACCGATGTGATGTCACGGGTGGATCTCTTAAATTGACAGCTGCCGGGCTAGCACCCCTCTGCAGGCGTCCAGACGAAGAGAAGAGGCTCTCTTTACCTTGAAAGTTATCAGGCTGGAGATTTGGCTTCCTCAGCTACTCAGGTGAGCTGCTTGTTGCTTCAGTTGCTTGATTGTCCTGAGTGCCTAGCTTGGGGGGGGGGAGCTGCCTATGCAGTGGAGAAAACAAAGCCTCTCATTACTATGCAGCGGGAGAATATGTTTGCCACACTACACCTATTTCTATCTAGCCTGGTGGGCTCCAGGTGGGTGGAAATGGGGCTGCAGTAAAGATCCACTGGGTGGCCTGAGGCCATTAGCACCTAACACACCATCCCGCACCTCGGCACATGTGAAGCATTTTCTCCTTCTATTCCAGCTCCTGCACGTGAGGAGCACTCTGCAGGAGCTAAAGACAGATGTGGTTCACACATCTCTCCATCTTCACCCATCCAAGTTCCATGAAAGCTGGCACTGGCATTGGGTGGGCTCCAGGCTGGTGGCTCTGGGAGAATGATGCGCCATTCCCCCATCTCACCTCCACACAAGGGTAGCACCCTGCAGCAGCCATGGATAGAGGTGCAAGTTTCACATCTGCCCCTTCATATCTGTCCCTGCTCCACCAGGGCTAGCACGAAGGTTGAAGAGGGTTTTGAGTGACTGGCACTTCCTCACCCTATGCCACACCTCTACACTTGCAGAACACTCTGCTTCAGCCAGAGGCTCTCCCACCTAACATTCTCTACCCATGGAGAGCACTCTGAGGTACTGAGATATAAAAATGTGAATCCTGTATCTGCCCCTCCACAACTGTTCCAGCTCTGCTGGGTGGGTGGTGGGGCAGGATACAGCTGGTGCTCCTGAGTGACTGGTGCCCCCTCTTGCACCCCCATCTATCAACCCAATACTTTACAGCAGCCAGAGAAGAGATGTGGGTTGCACATCTGCACCATCATAAACTGTCCCCATTTCAAACAGTTTCACACACACAGGCTGGAGTGGGGTCAATGATGGTGGCTCCTAGGTGACTGTCCCCCGCCTCCATCCCACCTCCACACATGGGGAGCACTCCTCCCCCTCCATTAGACATTTGCTCATAGAGAGCACTCCTCCTCCATGCCTTCTTTGCATATGGGGAGCAATTCTCCTTCTCCAGCCCTCTTCCACATGGTGGACATAGTGTCTTATGTAACCGTATTAGGTCTCAGTCCTTGTTGAATTCAACAGTGTACATATTCTGCTGTGGGAGTCCTCCTTGGAGTTCCTAGGGTTAGGTTGCGGCATTCCTGGGACAGAGCGGTCTCGGTGGCCACGCCTACCTTGTGGAACTCCTTTCCTGTCTATTTAAGGAGGCTCCCTCAGTAGAAGCCTGTAAGAAGGGCCTAAACATGTACCTGTTCCAGCAAGCTTTTATTGAGTAAGTGTTTGATGTTAGTGGGATAGATAGATGCATTTTAAATCTGCTCCTAGTTGAATTTTACATAAATTTTTGGCATATGATTTTATATTGTTGTTTGCTGTTTTTATTGTACAGTGCCCAGACTCCCAGGAAATGGGCACTTCTGTAAATCAATGTCTATCTATCATATATACTAATGTAAAAAAAATTGTTTTATTTTAATTTATATTATGTGTCCTTACTTTTTATATCTCACACCATATATTGTCTTTATCATTGCTTGTATAAGGGACCTCCTTGCAAATGAGCTTGCTCAATGGCTGTTACCCCTTCACAATAAACTTGAACATGGAGAGCACTCTTCCCTCCATTCCATCTCCACACATAGGTATGATTGCTCCACCTCCATAAATTGTGAGCACTGATCCCCTGACCCCCAGTGCTTACATAGATACATAGATACATAGACAGTGTCGGCAGATAAGGGCCTACGGCCCACCTAGTCTGCCCATTTGAGCTTGTAAGTTCAGTTTGTTTTCCTAGAAGTCTGTTTCCCCTTACCCCTGCCCTCTAGAATTCCTTTATGTCTATCCCATGCATTCTTAAATCCCGTGATTGTTTCAGCCCCCACCACTTCCTCTGGCAGGGTGTTCCACTTGTCCACCACCGTTCTGTGAAGAAATTCTTTCTCATGTTTCCTCTGAATCATCCTCCCTCCAACTTCATCCCATGCCCTCTAGTCCTGAAACATCTTTTTCGCTTAAAAATAGTGTTTTCCTGCACCCTGTTCCTCCCTGTAAGATACTTGTATGTCTCTATCATATCCCCTCTCTCCCTCCTCTCCTCCAGGGAGTACATGTTCAGTTCCTTCAACCTGTCTTCATAGGACTTGTGATGCAACCCATGCACCATCTTTGTTGCCCTCCTCTGAACCTTCTCTACCCTGTCTATGTCCTTACGTAGGTATGGTCTCCAGAACTGTACACTGTACTCCAGGTGGGGCCTCACTAGTGTCTTGTATAGCGGAATTATGACCTCCTTTTCCTGCTGGTGATGCCCTGCCTATACATCCCAGCATCCTATTTGCTTTACCTGATGCCTTGTCACACTGTTTCCCTACCTTGAGGTCATCAGAGATGACAACCCCAAGATCCCTTTCCTGCTTGGTGCATGCTATATCCTCACCCCCAACTGATATATTGTGCCAGGGTTTTGTGCCCCATATGCATTATCTTGCACTTCTTTGCATTGAATTTCAACTGCCAAACCCTTGACCATTCTTCAAGTTTCTGCAGGTCCTTCTCATTCTGTCCACACCCTCTGGTGTGTCTACTCTGTTACAGAGCTTTGTGTCATCAGCGAACAGTGAAATTCTGCCTTCTAGATCCTGTGCAATGTCACTGATGAAGATGTTGAATAGGACCGGTCCCAGCACTGATCCCTGTGGTACCCCACTGGTTACTCTTCCCTCTGTGGAGTGACAGCCATGTACCACCACCCTCTGTGTCCTGCCACCCAGCCAGTTACCTACCCACCACACTACTGTCCTGCCCACACCCATATTCCCCAGTTTGTGTAATATATGTTTCTCCCACTATCTTTCGCCTCCCCCACATGGAAAGCACTTTTCCCAGTACATCCCACCTCCGGCACATAGGGAGCACTCCTCCTCCTCCATTCACCCTCAACACACGGTGAGCTTTCCTCCCACTTCATATCAGCACTGTACATGGGGAGTAATCCACCCCTTCATCCCATTGCCCCTACATGGGGAGCAATGCTCCCCATCCATCCCATTCCTACACATGGGGACACCTCTATACATTTGCATCACTCCTCCTCTACCACCATCCCACCTCTGCATATAGAGAGTACTCCTAACCCCATTCCACCTTTGCACATGAGAGCACTCTGCAACAGCCAGAGACAAAGATGTCAGTCAGGCATCTGTCTTTCCACACCTACTCCCACTCCACATAAGCTCCAAGTTGGGCAGAACATTGGTGGGGTTGAGATGTAATGAGTGGGTTGTCCTGGGAGATGGTGCCAATATCCTAACCACCTCTCTGAATGAGAGAAGTCCCCTTCCCCAAATCAATCGTTATTCTTTTCTCCACTTACCACTTTTCTGCTGATTAACCTCCTGTTGGCTTGCAGTCACTCCCCTCCCAAGACAGGACTACAGGCCACTGGGTCAGGGCAGATTTTTCCTCGACCTTTCCTGTCTTCTTTTCGGACCACACCACCAGTCCAGCCAGCATCCAGCACAGTCAAGAAGACGCACCGCGTGTTACTCATAGCTCAGCCCAAGACAGGTCTGTTCTTTCTGTGGTAGACCATACTTCAAGTTCTCCCACAGCTCAACTGAGGCTAGAGAAGAGCAGCACACAGTCCTACTCTACCACCATGACAGTCAACGGGACACCACAACTTGCTCAGCGCTGTACAGATGATGACGCACAGCAGCATGCTCACTAGTCTGGCTCACCAGGCTTCTCCCGCTCTCTGTTGATGATGTCTCTATCTCCCCTAACCATCAATGGTCCTGTGCATGCACATTGTGTTGCAGCTAGCTCCAGCCGCTATGGAGACTGCTGAGACACTGAGTGCTTTAGCAGGTGAGCCTGAGCCAACCTAAAAACAACATACTGGAATTTGAAAATTTCTGAGATAATTTCGGGGGGGGAGAGTTGAACACCCTGAGCACCCCCCTGCCTACACCCATGCAATCCACAACAGTTCCTGCACATGCAATCCTTACACTTAAAGGCACTCCTCCCAGCCCAGCTAGCCCCCCTGCCTGCCTCAGCACACAAATGAACACCTACTGCTACCCCTCTCACTTCCTTTGCAAGCAGCTAGGATCCCTCGCTCTCAAGCAGTCAGTCCTGTACAAGTAGCAGAGCTGGGGGTCTGGGGCTGCAGTCGGACCTGTTGCTGTAATGGAGCTTGAGCCTGCCTGAATACAACAGGACAGCTGAACTGAGTCTCCTTAATCCCTACAGATGGAGGGCTGCTGCACAGATGATTGCTACAGCCACTCAGGCACCACCAGGGATTTAAAATAAGAGCTGGACTATGGCTGGCAGCCTGCCATCTGCCTCCTCCTTCTATGCTGACTGCGTGCAGCACTTGCCCAGCTCCTCCTCTGCTACCAGTGCCCACCAGCAGTCATTAGTGTAGGTGGGTGGCCCCTGTCTGAGTGGTCAAACGGGCTCCTCGACTTGTATAAAATGGTGGCCCCAGCAACCGATACTCTCTTTTGACTTCCTTCCATGTCTGGTTGCATTTGCCTGTTTCCAAACACCCAATAAACTTTTTTTCTAGTGTCTACTTAGATACAGAATATTAAATATATCAAAATAAAATATAATTGCTTTGAAGAAGATAGAAGCCTTTATTATGGCTTGGTTTCAATGTATTTTTGGAGAACGCTGAAATCTCATATTGATTGTTTTACTTCCTTATTGCTATTTTGTAATTTCAGGTTAAATCAAATATAATAAAATATAATTGTTTTGTTTTTTGAGAAGATAGAAGCTTTTATTATGGCTCTTTTTGGTTTGATCCATGCACATTGAAGCGTTGAAGGAGAGAGATCACCACGATTTTGGCAGCCTTGCACCATTCCTCTGATCATAAAAATATGTATCACAATGGTTGTATAATTGTAAGTCTATATTCAAATGTCTTTAATTCATTATAATTACACACTAAGAAGAATGGTCTTAATGAGCCAATTGTAGAAATGAAAGGAAAAGTGTGACTCCTTCCGAGACTTGAACCCCGGTAGGAGTCACACTTCGTATCATTTCTACAAATGGATTTTCAAAATTGCCTCACAGTGGCTAATTAAAGGAAAACTACACCCTCATATCTTCTAAATGCTATTTGTTTCCATGTCAATAGACAACTCTTTTCATGTAGCTGTTAAGGATGTATGCAAAGGCTTTAGTCTGTTTTCACAGTTCATACCAGGCCCTGTTACTGTTCTGGGAGGCTCCATTTTGTGGTTGTTGAAATCTCATTGTCCCTGAGAGCTGCATGAGAACATGATGCGTAATCACCCTTTAAACTCCCCAGTATGTCTGTCTGCTTAATTAGTCTTAAAAGAAACAAGATGCAAAAAGGTGTGAAATACCACATTTAACTTCAGTGAGCTTTACAAACTATCTGAGTTATAATGCAATTTTTTCCCTTTAAACTTCATTCAGTCTATGAGTTTCCAGAGAGTTTTTACAGGGTATTTGTTCCTTCAGCATACCAATATGGCATAAATAGGTGATTTGACATCATGTTCTTATATGCTAATGCAGTTCTCATGGACAATGAGATTTCAACAGCCATGAAATGGAGACTCCCAGGGCAGTCACAGGGGGCTACCATGAGCAGTGAAAACAAACTAAACCTAACACATATAGCACTAACAGCTACAGGAAAGGAGATGTCTATTGACATGGAAACGAATACAATTTAAATGATATGAGGGTTTAGTTTTCCTTTAACTGCATGGAGAGAATGAAATAGGAAGTAATTTGGTCTTAATGAGTGCATTTGAGGTTTCATAATTTGATCTTTTGCAATTTTAATGACCTCCCAATCCTGGAGTCATCAATTTGTTTTATCTAAACATTTCTTTGCTCAGTTCATCAATAGTCCAATAAGATTTAGGATAAAATTACTTTAGAACAAAAACTGCACAAACTTTGGGTTTGATTTTGTGCAAATATTAACTTTTCTCTGAGTTGAAAATGCATAGGAGACTAGTTGTACATACTTTTGTATTTCTCCACACTTTTACTTCAGAAGTTTATAAAAAAAAAATGAAAAAAAAACACTCAACAGTCCAGTAAAATTTAGAATAAAATAACTTTAGAGCAAAACTGTATAAACTTCGGGTTTGATTTTGCACAAATATTAATTTATCTATGAGCTGAAAATTCATAGGAGATTATTTATAGATACTTTTCTATTTCTCCAAACTTTTGTAAATTTTTAAAAAAAATATGAGAAAAAAATGTGGCCTTTTGCACAGGTCTTGACCTCCCATAAAAGGAATGACTTAAAACTTTTTTAGGAGTCATTCAAGGGTTATCCCAAGGTTGAGATTTAGTAAACTATATGTTTAATGTGTTTTAATAGCAGAAGCTGCCAAAGATGACATAAAAAAAGAAAAAATCAGTAGTGCAGCATAGATGCCTAAAAGGTATGAAACCATTTGCTTCTAAAAGTTTCACAGTCAACCAAGTCTTCTTTATGTGTGTGAGCATTGTTTTCTTCTGTGTCTTCCTTCTTCCCCCATCTGGTCAGTGTCAGCTTCACATATAGATGTTGCTGGCTAATAATTACTAAAATTAACCTGAAGCTTTTGTTCTGAAGAAATTTAACATGATCCCATCCTGAAAAGATCTAATGTGACCCCAATAAGCAGATCATTTTGTTTCAAGCTGGTAAGCACTAAGGAATTCCATTGAAGTACTAGTAAGTCATAATGATCTACTGTTCAATTAGGGATAACAAGATGGTCTGGCCTCATTTCACTTAAAGTGGAGTAGTGCTTTAGGAAATGCGGCTGTTATAAGTTCAATAGGAGTTATGGCAAACAAATGTAAATATCTCTAAAAGTATACAAATTACGCATAAACTATCAGTATGAAAGTTGTTCAGGACAAAACAACCTTTCAAATGAGCTTATTCATTAAGCTGCACTAATTATATTTTTTAAACTATGGCTATCTGATTACCTGCATTCTCATTTTTCTTCACAATTTACACCTTTCGGATAGCTATATTTAAAAAAATGTAATGAATTCAGATTAGTGACTACCCTCATTTGAAAGGTTATTTTGTCCTGAACAACTTTCATGTTGGTTGTATATTGGTAACTTGTATACATTCTGAGATATTTACATTTGTTTGGCATGACTCCTACTGTTTTCACTCAGAGAGAAAAAAAATTAGATTGTTTGGAAGACCATATTTTACAAAATATAAAGAAGTCAGATTAGTGACTACCTTCTTGTGAAAGGTCTTTTTACCCTGAATAACTTTCACGCTGGTTGTTTTTGCACACCTTGAATAGATTTAAAGATATTTATATTTGTTTGGAAGGTTTGCACATTTGCTCTCAGAGAAAAGCAGCTTTGAGCTCTGTGTCCATCATTCTAAATAGAAAGAAGAGAATATTTTTTTAACTACCATAGGGATTTGCAGTGTTATGGAAGGATACACTGAAAACTACAAAAAAAAAGTGTTCCACGGAAACCCCTTTTCAAGCTAAAGCAAAATGGCTGTAGACTCCGCCCACAGCCATAAAAAGACACTACAAAATACAGCCAACTCCCACATTGTAGCATCACGATCAACTATCAACTCCACAATCACTGCTCCCCCCCAGCAATGTCAGATCAGAGACTGCTGGATATGTCATCTGGACAACACATTTACAGCCAACTTCCACCATTGAAACACAGCCAGCTTCCATCTCCTGACTCGGCACAGCCATCTCCACCCACCCTTATATATCCAGTTTACTAGTTTTCATGTCAGAGCCCCACTTAAGAAATAATTAAGAAATAAGGCATGACGGGGTGCGTTATGGTTGGATAATGGCCCACCTCTGGTGTGTTGAAGCACAAGGCAAAGTTGAGTGCTTCCACCACCCAAGAAGGGCCGTTAGCACACCATAATGCACTCCTGGGAGTGCTTTATTGTAATTATGAAATATGTCATTATTACTACATTGGATGTATCTTTTTAAAGTTTATATTTATTAAGCTACTTTCAGATTGGCCATTGTGCTGGCATATACAATTTAGAACACTGACAAACTTTATTTCATCACTCAGGTCACACACAAAGCTTTTTTTTTGTAATGTGTAATAACTCCCAGTGCCAGCAGAAATGCATTTCCCCTCACCTCCTTGGTTTTCCATTCTCCTTCCCGGCTGTCTGTTGTCACGTGTGGTAACTGCAGACTGCAAATCAGTTTCTCCTTTATACACAATATTAAGTGACTCTGAACATAGCAGCTCTGTCATCTTCAACCTGTTGAGCAGCTGAAATGGTCCAGTGGAGATATTCAGAAATTAAGCTGTCAATTCATACATTTCTACACCCCCCCACCCCTGCATCAGATTCCCTGCTCATGGCACCGATACCCGCAGTCAATAAAGAAGTAAAACTGAAAAAAAATGGAATTCAAACCCTACTGATGGTGGTGCATGGGGGTGCAAATAAGTGAGCATACAGTGCTAAAAATTAACCTTCAACTATCGAAACCTGAGGAGGGGGCGCATCTTGTCATTACCGTAGTTGTTCACACTGCCACTCTGCCATCATCCCGTTTGCTGGAATCACAACATGACAGGTAGATTTAAAAAAAACTGTCAAAACACACTGCATGGACATGACTACACACACTGCAGGGTGGGGGGTGAAGTTAAACATCAACTAGTGGCTCTCTTCCCTGTCTCGAGTCCCGAGTTAACTGATGATTGCTCTCATGGTCTGCTGTCCATCATGCCATGAGGTGGGAAGGGGTCAGCTCTGGACAGTGAATCTGAAAAAAAAGGAACCCATCCTCCACACACACATGCACACATTCGGCCATCTACACCCCCCAAAACACACAAACACCCCCCAACCCACAATCTGCACCCAGTTTTGGAGCACTCCAGAAATTAAGCTGTCATTTCATACATTTCCACCCCTCCCCCCAGCATCGGCTTCCCCTGCTCACGGCACCAGTACCTGCAGTCAAAAAAGTAAGTAAAACTGAAGCAAAACAGAATTTAAACCAGACTCGTGGTGCTGCTGGGGGGGGGAAATGAGGGCACATATAGTATTAAAAATTAACCTTCAGCTATCGAAACATGTTGGGGGGCACGTCTTGTCATCACCGCAGCCGTTCACGCTACCATCATCCCAATAACTGAAACCACAGCATGACAGCAAAATAAACACACAAAAAAAAGTCAAAACTTACACTGCATGGACACAACTGCACACACTGCAGGGTGGGGGGATGAAGCTGAACACTGACTAGTGGCTCTCTTCCCTGTCCTGAGTCCCTACCGGCAATTACACATATCCTCTGCTGTCCATCATGCCATGGGGGGGAGGGGGTCAGCTCTGGACTGTGAATCTGAAAGAAAAAAAAGGAACTCCCCACTCCACACATACACACTAGGCCATCTATACCCCCCCCAAAACACATACACATCTCCCCTCCACTCACAATCTGCACTCAGTGCAATGTGGCACTGTATGCAGACAGGTCATCTGACATCACACCTTTTTCAACGCATACAGCAGCCATACTGCAACTTCTCAACCCGTTGCACACATGACCAGCTGATCCCACCCCTCCCACTGCCAAGACACAACCAACTGCTCTCCCCCGCCCAGACACATCCAGCTGCTCCACCACCCCCCGCCCACCACTCAGGGGCATAATGAGGCCCGACGCTGAAAAGACAGAGAGCCTTATAGCTCCTGAAAGGTCTGGTATAGCCCAATACCACCCTCACTGTTAGGCATTATTATTTACATAACATGCCCCCTTTCATGCCTTATTGCTTATTTAAGCCACAGTCTGCCCCCTGAGTCCTTGCTCCTGTGTGCCCGTGTCCTGTATTTTTTTTGCACCCTGTATCCCCATCCTGTCTCGTTGGATGCCCCAGTCTCCAGTGTGGACCGTCTGTCTTGCATGGCTTGTGTGCTGCTGCATCATGCCCATCACATCTGGCATCATACAGGGGCAGGCAGGTAGTAGTATCAACTTGACCCCCCCAAAAAAACCACCACCAACAAAATGAACACAGGCAGCTCCCATCCAACAAGGCCAGATCATCAATCTCATGCACCTTATCCCACACAGCACATGCAGACCCTGCACTGACATGGACTGCTCTCACCATACTTGACCGTCTCACCCAAAATAAACACAAAAGGCTACACATGCAGCAGCATGGCCAGTGCCCCACACCAAACATGGCCACCTCACCCAGAAGGGAACACAAGCAAATCCACATGCACCAAAGCTGCTGCCCCCGCATATGGCCAGCTCAGCGTGTTGGCCCCCAACAAAGACAGTAAGCTCTCCCACCCCACCAACATACATGGTCAGCCATTATACACACACACACACACACACACACACACCACTGAGTACAGCAACACCAATAAAATGTTACCCTTCCACCTCCTCTAAACACATGTCTGACATCCTGTTCATCAGGTCCTCCCTTCTACTTGCTTCAGCTCAGCAGTCATGCAAATGTCCAACTCCACCACCAAGTCCCCCCCCATTCACATTGGGAGCTTCCCTTTCACATGACTAGCTACACACAGCCATAGCCTTCCCTTCACACACATGGCCATCAACACCCCCCAAAACATACACACATCCCCACCCCCTTCCAGCCACAATCTGCACCCAGTGCAATATGTTACTGTCTGCAAACCGGTGGTCTGACAGCATACCTTGCACAGTACATACACCAGCCACACTACAGCCTCAACCCATTGCACACATGGCCATCTGCTCCCACCACCATCACCCAGACACAACCAGCTGCTCTTCCTCACCCAGACACATCCAGCTGCTCCCACACCTACCCAGACACAGCCAGCTGCCTCCCCCCATGCACCCAAACACAGCCAGTTGCTCCCACCCCCCCAAGCACTGCCAGCTGCTCCCCCCGGACACAGTCAACTGCTTCCCTCACACAGACATGGCTAGTTCCAACATGGCCAATGAGTCACCCCATCCAAGCATCCGTCTCCCACACTGAATGGTCAAACCCCCTGAAATGAACCAGATGGCTTCCACCCACCCCGCCAGCATGATTGTCCAGTCCCAACACAGAGCTGGTCAGCATCCCCACCTCACCCGAGCAGCTACATTTGACTCATATCATCATGATAAGCATTTTAGGCACATTTACGCAATACATTGGCAGACATACAACCTGACACCTAGTCCAGAACTTACTACATAGTGGCCAGAATTATTATTTCCCTACAGCTTCTTACCCCCCCTCCCCCACAGAGAAGATGGAGGCACATTCAAAAGCAATAAATAACTCATTTGTGTCGGTTTCACACATATGTATAAAAGTAATTAGCAACACACTAAACCTTTCACTCTCTCACCCCATAACATTCAATCAGTAGCCCGAAGAACGACCTCCATGTAAAAACCATATTGAAGCTGCCTGCCTCACCCCCAGCTCGGTCACACACTTACTTACCAGTATCACTTACCTGCTCCCTTTAAGTCCCTGGAACAGCTCTAAATTGCAAACATCTTAGGCCCCCAGCCCCCCAAAAAAGTTTCTTTTGACTCTTTTTGTTTGTTTGCTTCACTGGCAATGCAAGCTGCTCGTTTCCTCCCCCCATCCACATGTCGGCTTCAACTCTCTAATACAACAAAATACTGCTATCGTCCATTTCAAATTCATCCCCAAAAACAATAACTCAATCTATAGAGCTACAAATGTTTTATTTTCACAGTGTTACCTTCACACGCTTGTCTCCCTCTATTCAGCATCATAGAAACATAGAAGTTGACAGCAGATAAGGACCACAAGGCCCATCCAGTCTGCCCATTTCTTTTTCTGCCTTATAAATGTGCCATCAGCCTTTGCTCTGTCAATGGCCTATCTATACATACTCATCTGTATTGCTCCCTTATGCCTATCCCATGCCTGTTTGAAGCCCTGCCTGTATTCATATCCACCACTTCCTGTGGAAGGTTGTTCCATGCATCCACCACCCTTTCTGTGAAAAAGAACTTCCTCACATTACCCCTTAATCAGCCTCCCTCTAATCTCATGCTGTGTCCTCTTGTCCTGCTATTTTTCTTATATTGAAATATGTTCAACTCTTTCAACTTGTTAATGCCCTTAAGGTGTTTGAATGTTTCAATCATATCACCTTTCTCCCTCCTTTGCTCTAGGGTATACATATTGAGCTCCATTAATCTGTCCTTATATGTCTTCTGATGCAGTCCCTGCACCATTTTGGTTGCTCTTCTCTGGACTGCCTCAGTTTGGTTAATGTCCTTGTGAAGGTGTGGCCTCCAGTACTGCACGCAGTACTCCAGATTGGGCCTAACCAGTGTCTCGCTCACTCCGGACCCTCTTGGAGTGCTGTTCTTTACTCTGTGATAGTCCCGCTTGCTCCAGCCACAATCGGTAAGAGCAATTTAGTTTTTTTTTTATTTATTTCTATCATAACTCAGAAAAATGATCTTCAAGAGCAACTGCCTTCCAGCAAACACCATCACTCACTAAAATGACCTGCCATTTTATAACCATCAGCCAGATCTAACCATTCCTGTTTAGTGTTTCTATATATGCGGAAAAACTTGTCCCTGACAATAACAACTGAAGAAGTGGCACAAAAGATGATATTGTTACTGGCTGCTGCTGCTGGACCCTGCAAATAAGGTGGAGCTTGGTGCCAAAAAGCAGCAGCAGCCACATATACCAGGGGAACGGCACTTGCATAGTACCGTGAAAGGATGGCCCATCTTACATGCTAACGTTAGGACTGGTGCATGGCAGAACAGTCAATAACACAACTGAAATGTACATAATTAATGTAAATAATTAAAGCTCCTCCATCTGCATTACTACTGCATATAAAATCTGCCTCTGCTCCCCCACGCAGATCTCGTATAAACTGCCTTGGGTAAAAAAAAAATCCATATAGACTAGAACTCAGTCAAAAATATTGGAAATAAAGAAAACTTCTAATACTTGCTCTGTGTATCTGTTGCAGTTTGACTCATACCATCATTTTCCACAAGGGTCAGCGCTGCCTCTTTAACAGTCCCTATGGATGACTCTATCCCACCCTCTATACCACTAAAAATTGCAGACTGGCTGTCATAAATGTCCATCACTACATTAGTGACATTTGATAATAGCTCGTGTGGTCCACCTCCAGTTCAAGGTTTTTTAACAGACACCTCTTTTTTGGCTTCTGCCAGCAAGTTTCTCTATTTTTTTTTACTTCATCCACTGTCCTTTCAACACTGGGATTATTAGCATTAACCTTATTTGTAATCTCAACCCAGCATGTTTTCTTATCGATGTTTTTTACATTTGGACCAAGTTTTCTAATTACAATATTTTTCCTTAAATAAATCTCCTCGATTAAACATAATTTCTTATCCTCTAAAATATTACATTTTTTACTTTTTGGCAGCCATCTTGTTTTTTCCTGAGAGCAGGATAAGTCCTGTTTCCTGACTATTCTCTATTACTAGGTAACAATGAGCAAAGACTAGTCTTAGGTAAGTCAAGCCATTTTTTGCTTTCTGGAAGGGTCCTAAAATGAGGTCTTAGACTAGACCATTTTTAAGATCCAAGACTGCCTGTTTAGACCTATAAATAAGTCTGTTTTATGCAACCGGCTGCAGAATCCTGAGATGACAGGCCTAGTTACTGTTTCTGTTTATAATTATACTCACCCTACAGGTAAACTTGTATTCTGATGAGCCAGAAATGATTAAAGCATTATATACCTAATTTTAGTATTGCCTGATAACTTGTTGGCACCAAAATTTATATTGCCATTTTTATTTGTAATATTACTTATTTTTATTATGTTGATGCACTTGCGCAGCCAACATCTTGTGGTAGTGCAGATTTGGAGGCGCGGTCACTATTGGGTGAATGCAGGGCACACATCAGTAGGTGCATCCCTCATTCCCCAATCAGCCTGTATGCTGGTGCCACACCACCTGGGCGAGCACATCTAAGGAAAGGTCCTCTGTAATAATAGCAAAGCACGTCTCATGCAGCAGACCTCCTGATGTGCTTACCTGGAAACACAAACATGGCGGCACACTGCCCACCACACTGCCGACTTCGGGGGTGCCCAATCCACCTGTCGGCTTACCCTGCCCCCAATGTATGTGCTGATGGGGGAGCCCCCTCCCTGTCGGCATAAAGAACCCCCCTATTTGTTATATGCCGAGGGGGATGCTCAATCCCTCTCGGCTCTTGCCCCCACCCCCACCCCCACTGTCCTTGTGTGCAGACGGGGGTGCCCAATCCACGTTGGCATAAAGTAGCCACCCCTTTTGTTGTGTGCCGACGGGGGTGTCCAATCCCCCGTCAGCTACAGCTGCCCCCCCAAAAAAAACAAAGGCTCCATTGGCATGCTGGGAGCCCACCCCAGCATGCCACATGCTCCTGTAAACAGAAAAATGGTCCCACAATGTTTTTTTTTTTTTGTAACTCTGGAAAAAGGAAACGGTCCCTCGGCGGTCTCCCTGCCCCCCTCCCACAACCAGCACCCACCCACTGCGCACCCTGCCTCCCCACACCCCCCTCACCCCATACTTACCTGCAAAGTCCGGCACAATGATCTTCGGTGGACCGGGAACACGTCTGCACTCTTCAAAGCTGACCACAAACTGAGGAAATGCCGGTAAGCTGTACAATGGAATAAATAGGGATTTTTTCAACTTTGATGCATATCTCAGGCATTTTTTGGAATTCTGGCACCAAATTTTCAACATTGGGTTTTTGGAACCCCTCCTCATGAATTCTCACACTGTCATGGCATTATTCAGTCCCGAAAGGTGATTTTGCGGTTACTGAGCAGAATCACCTTTCGGGACCGAGTAACGAAACAACAGTGCCACTGTGCGTGAGGGAGGGCTCTCAAAAAGTCTATGTTGCAAATTTGGTGACAAAACTCCCCAAAATGTTTGTTTTACAAGCGTGCGTTGCACTGTTTCTACACACGCTCATAACGTCATGAATTTGTAATATTTTCACTCCAGATTTTCAAAATTGCCATCTTTCCACACCTCCTGATGAACAGTACAGCTGTCATTTTACATATCCTGCCCGAAATGTGTTTTCACACGTCTGGTGCAGAATAGCATGGTCACTGTGCAAAATCACTTTTTGGGACAGTTTGAGGAAATGACAGTGATGCTGTTCATGAGCAGAGGTCCTAAAATGCCTATGTTGAAAATTTGGTTCCAAAAGTCCATAAAATGACTGTGTTGCAAGCGTGCATTTTGCAGTTTCCATGCACCCTTGTAACTTAGCAAATTTGCAATATTTCCATGCCAGATTTTCAACACTGGCATTTTTTCACACCTCCTTATGAACAGTATAGCTGTCATTTTTCACATCCTGCCCAAAATGTGTTTCCGCACCTGTGGCACACAATGGCGTGATCGCTGTGGGAAATCAACTTTTGGGACAGATTAATAAAATCACAGCACCACTGTTCATAAGGGGAGGTCCCAAAATGCCTATGTGACAAATGTGGCTGCCAAACTCCCAAAAATAATTGGGTTACGGACGTGTGTTGCACAGTTTGTATGCATGCTCATTGCTTCACCAATATTTCATATTGTCACTCCAGATTTTCAACATTGCCATTTTTTTATGCCTTCTCATGAACAATACAGTTGTCATTCTCCACATCCTACCTAAAAATGTGTTTTCGTCACCTCTGTCAACAAATGGCACAGCCACTGTGCAAAACCACCTTTCAGCTAACAAAGTGATTGTGCCGCTTTTCATGAGGTGGCCTGACAAGCAGCCCATGTTCAAAATGTGGAATGAAACTACCACCACACACCTACGGTGTTAGGGTTTCCAACTGTAGCACCCCAACCGGTACAGACTGACAGGCGTCAGGGGTGTGACTTGGGATCATCGGATGTAATGCTCATGCCATTCTACCTCCCACTCCCACCCTGCAGCCACTGACAGGCATTGTGGTGTACCTTGCACTGTTCAGCCACAAAGTTCACCCCACGCTCCTATACTGTACCCGCATCAGCGTATTTCCTTATGGAATGGGGTAAGTATAATGCCCAAAGACCCCAAAGCACACCACCACACTTGTCAGTGTCTACAGGGTAGGGTGAGGTAGAATGGCATGAGCATTATAGCTGACAACCCAAAGGCACACCCCAATGCCTGTCGCTCTCTACAGGGCGGGGCAGGGTTGGCGTCACTGCAATACTTCACTGCCATTCCTATTATGCGTCTCTAGCTCCGGCACTGCCAATGCCAGTGCCAGGCGACAACATTCGGCATTGACAAATGCTTGTTTATATTTGTGCTTTCACTTGCGCAAAACCAACATATTGATATAATAGTGGATTTGAGAGGTGTGTCACTGTCGGTTCAATGTAGGGCAGCTGTTGTGGATTCTATAGTGTCAGACCAATGATCAAACAGACTGATAATGACACGCTTCTGCACTTGCTGGGTGGAGACTTTGTGAAGTACGAAGAAAAGAACCACCTGTATCACAGGGCAGCTCTTTGCTTTGATCTACATGATGCCACCAAGCAAGCAGCTGATGAGCGTCACATTCAGCCTGCACCTCATCCTCTCCCTGCAATGCAAAATAACTACACATAACCCCTGCTCAGCCTCCATTTGCCTAACTGATCTTCCACTTGCCCAACTCACTGCACTTTTCACTGTCTTAACCACCCCCTCCCAACTTGATGTGAACCATTAACCTGTCCCCACCCCAGTTTTGTAACTCATGTTTGAAGTTTCTTTCTTAACGGCTAAGAGGTATACACTTAAACACACTACACTAACAAAGTTCCCCAGATCTTTTACACAACACGTGCAACATGCAATGTAACTGTTGTTCAAAGAACTCTTGCACCACCCTCAAACCTTTTGGTTACTATTTGAAGGCATCTGATCTGTTACAAGACAAAAAGTCTGTTAAAGTTATGCTGACCAATAGAGGAGCACCCTATCAACTATTCCTCTCTGCTTGAACTCAGGGTGTGAGCAAAGCCAAAGCAGAAGTCCATTTTCACTTGATTCAACTTACCTGTTAGCTCACAAAGATGAATCTCAGAAGAAAGAATGAATTTGCTTTCTTTGCACCCCTTGGACCTCGAACCCAGATTTGGCAGATCTTTTATCAAAAGATGCCTCAAATGTATTTCACCTGAGTAGAAAGGAACTTCACTGGGTGGTGAAAACTACAAGCTATTATAAACTCTATTTCCTGTAACCTGAGTTTATCTTAAAGGTTGGTGCAGGATAGTCTTAATCCTTCGACTTTAATACTTCTGCTACCAAACAACATAGTGTTTATTGCAAAGCTGTTTGTCTTATAAAGACTTACACATTGCTAGAAGGGACTGACAAGAAGTGCTGGTGGAAAGAAGAAAACCAAATGGATTTTTGGTTTGAGAGGCCAATGGGAAGCTGGCCCTATCTCAATGCAAGTATATCAAACTGATAACATATGCCATATCAAAAATCAAAGTTTACCATTCAAATTACAGTTTCTTGCTAAAATTTGTGTGTTTGTGTTTTTCTTACATTTAGTCTTGTATAAAACCTTGTAAAAAGATCCCACCCTCTGCCGTATCCCTCCCATCTCCCCATCACTTCCTATGCCCCATAAATTTGAACCTAACACTGGGGTGCCCAGTCCCCAGTGTCGGTACCTGAAATAAAGAAAAACATCCCCTCAATGCCTTTTTAAATTTATTTATATACCCTGTAAAAAGGAAACAGTCCATCGATGTCTGTTGCCATCACCGCACCCTACCACCATTTCCCTCACCCATCCCACCACCACACTCAGCACCCACCACCTGACACCCCCTACCCTTTATTTAGTTACTGGGGGTCCAACATTCCAAATCCTCTCTGGACCAGAGACATGTCTTCACTCTTCAATGCTGGACTGGGAACTGGGGAAATCAGATAACAGCGGTCAAAGTATTTCAATGCATTTTGAACTTGTACTCATATGAACTTGTACTCATAACTTGGTAATTTTTTAATGCTTCCCCCAAATTTTCATCATGGCCTTTTTCAGACTCCACTTCATGATAACGTGGGTGAAATTTTTCAAATCTGATCCAAAAGGTGATTTTGCAGTCACTCTGCAAAATCACCTTTGGGGCAGGATTTGAACATTGTCACCTACTCGGTTCATGAGGCGAGGTCATAAGGAGACTATGTTGAACATTTGGGTGCAAAATGTGAAAAAACAACAAAGTTATGAAAGTATATTGAAAATTTTCAACACTCGCTCATAACTTTGGTAATTTTCAATATTTTGGTACCACATTTTCAGCATAGCCATTTTTATACACCATCTCATGAATGTAACAGGTGTTATTTTTTCAAACCCCAGCCAAAATGTGTTTTCGCACTTGTGGCACAAAATTGTGTTTTGGCCCTGTTTTATACATGACATCTATCATGTTCGGAAGGAGGGGTCGTAAAAAGACTATATTGAAAGTCTGCGATCAAAAATGTCACAAAACAACAAAGTTATGAAGAAACATTGATTTTTTTTCAAGGAATACTCATAATATTGCAATGTGTACAGACTTTGGCCCCCAGTTTTCAACATAGCCCTCTTGTTACCCCACCTCATGAACATGACAAGTGTCATTTTTCAAATCTCCTCCAAAACATGTTTTCCCATTTGCTCCACGATGTCACCTTTCAAACAGGACTTAAAAATTTCCATCTGCTGTGATCATAAGGTGGGGTTATAACAGACAGTGTTGAAAATTTGGGGTGAAAAAACAACAAAGTTACGAGGAAGCATTGAATTTTGTCAATGTTTACTCATAACTTTGTGATTTTTGCAGATTTTGGCCCCAAATGTGCACATAGCCCTTTTGTTTCCCCACCTGATGAACTTCACACATGTCATTTTTCAAACCCCCTTTGAAACATGTTTTCATAGTCCCTCTGTGAAACCACCTCTTGGACAGGATTAAAAAAAAAACACCTGTCTTGATCGTAACATGGGGTAATAAAAAGACCATGTTGAAAATGTGGGGTAAAAATGTGAAAAAAAACAACCAAGTTTTGAGTAAATTTTGAACTGTTGCAACGTTTACCCACCATAACTTTATTTTTTGCAAATTTAGTCCCCTAATGTTCAACATATCCCTTGTGTTACCCCACCTCATGAACATGACAAGTGTAGTTTTTCAGATCCACTACAAAACTTGCTTTCATAGTTGCACTGTAAAATCACCTTCGGATGGGATTTAAAAAAGTCTGCCTGTCTTCACCATAAAAAGCTGGACCCCACTGAAAATGTAACATGCCTTTCAGCTGGTCTAGTATGGGTAAATACATTATAGAAATGGTAAAAGCAGGGCCCCATTGAAAACAAGATATTGCCTCTTGGCTGTGCTATCCTGAGTAAATGCAGTATAAAAATTGGGAAAAGCAGGATCCCACTGAAAACAAAATAGCACCTGACTGTACTGTCCTCGGTAAATACAATACAATGTGTCAAAGCAGGAGCCCATTGAAAATGAGATATTGCATCTCAGCTGGGTTATCCTGGGTAATTATTTTACAAAATTGGGTAAAAACATGACCCTACAGCAGAATCCCACTAAAAAGGAGATGTTATGTCTAAGATGACCTCTTCTAGAAAAATACATTATAAAAGTAGGACCAAACTAAAAACAAAATATTGCATCTCACCTCTGCTATCCTGGGTAAATGCAGTATAAAATTGTTTAAACTCAGAATCCCATTGCAAATGACATATTACATCTCATCTGGTCTATCTTGGGTAAATATATAGTAAAAATGTGTGCAGGCAGCATGCAAGCAAACATTTGGAATTGACAAATGCTTGTTTTACCAGACGTGTGTCTTTTGCTTCTAATGTGATGACCTGTCCCCAAAAAGGAAGATGCGATTTTCTATGGTATCATGTGAGGAGACAAGCAGAGCGACTAAATTTACATCTTTCCTCTTTATAACACCCTTCCCATGGTGAGCAGCTACCAAGAAGTTTGGGCATGTAGATAGGCTAAAGGTTATTGGTTTGTTCTGGTTCTTACTTTGGTTTATTCTGGGAATTACTGGAACCTGCAGAGTGGGTTTACAATGGATAGTGGGTGGCACTGAAGAAACAGGATGTTGTGGAACAGGCTGGATTGAGTTGCCAGGAGCAGGCATAGGATTTACTAGAGGAGGACAAGGTTCAGCATCGGATGCTCAGCTAGAAGTTTGTTTTGCGCCTGACACCCTCTCTTCTAACAGACATATTAGAGTTTATTTACAAAATGAGATCTCTCAGCAATTCAAGGGGAGTGGAAGCAGGCTGTAAATCATCGGCAATGAGATAGCTGCTAGAGCCACCAAATACATGTCAAACAACTGTTTCTTCTTGGCTGAAGCAGAAAATAGAATCTTCATTTGTTTAAGGGCAGATACCATCTTATCAGTGGTCCAGTCCTTATCTTTAATGGTGCATTTGGAAGTGGCTGTCTTCAGTGCATCATGAGATGACTCAGACACAAAAGATTCCATATATTCAGATTCTGACACTTACCTGTCAGGCTCACTTTGAAAAGTTGATATGGTGAGGGTTAAGCTAGAATAAAGGCAATGAAAGTTATACTAAACAATGGTCCACTAGACAGGATCAAGTCCTGCCATGCAGAGATAAAAGGAACAGAGGCAGATACCATCTATACAAAATACAGTTGCAGATAGGCAAGGCCCTAATGTCTCTGAGGCAATTTGGGTCTAGATTCTGTGGTGGGGGTTCAGTTTGCCGCAGAACTTCTGTGACAGTGGTTTCCAATTTCTGCAGAACTTATGTGGCGCCCACTGAGGGGCTTCTTCAGCAGATGCACTTCTGCGATTCTGTGCTATAGATTTCCTGTATGTGACTCCCTTCATCAATTACCAATAATTGATAGACGCACATACCTATCATTCCACAAATGAAAGTTGTTTGTTTCTCTTTAAGGCAATACTACTATTTGTGCTAAAATACATTTGCTCTAATTAACACTATTATCACTTTTTCTGTTGTAGTGAATGTGGCACTAATGACTTAGCACTAAATTAAATTGGGGCAGTTATGGTTATTTAGACAAATCAGGGTCAGTGGCTCAGCAGGTAACACACTCAACTCTGAGGCCGGGAGATTAGAAGGCTATGGGTTCTATCCCCACACCAGGCACTTGAGTTAAATCCCAATACTGACACTGTAGTGCAGCATGAGGGGGGGTGCTGCACTCCTGAGGTGCCGTCTTTCGGATGAGACATTAAACTGAGGTCCCATCTGCCTGTTCTGGTGGTAGTTCAGGTGGATGTTAAAGATCCCATGGCACTTTTCGATAAGAGTAGGGGAATTTCCCTGGTGCCCTGGTCAAATTTCCTCCCACTCACTAAAAATACCACCAACAGCTTAATCTGATTCAAGGTCAGTTGGCATTCATCTGTATCCCCCTCCCCAGGGTTGTGCCTGAAAATAGGCAGAATTTGTCTAGTGCACTTACCCAGTCAACAAAAACTAACTAAATAAATGGTTGCATTTGGGTTTGCATTAAAATAACTTTGCATGAAAGTAAATAGTTCTACAGTATCAGCCCATAATAACATGTAATTAATAAACCTGGCAGAAAATAGGTACAGCAGAATTATTCATTCAACAAGTCTGTTCTTTCAACAGATTTAAACATTATATTTGTGAAGTACACAGTTAAGCAAGGGGTTTAATGTTTAGCTGCTGCCCATTTAAGAACACTCAGAACACCGACTGTAGTTAGAAAATGTTGCACTGCCTGGCAGTGCCATATTATTTCAGGGCAGTCTGGGAAACCCCTCAATCTGAGGCATAGCCTCTTGGGGTGCTGAAACTCCTGTGATGAATAAAGACCTTTTTTCTACTTTAATTTATCCATCCAACTCAGTTACTCGCAAGTGTCCAGCAAGACAATGTCCGCCAGTGCAGCATGAGGTAGGCATGGTAGAGCTCAAGAGAAGGTACGGGTCAGCCTAGTAGCAGACCAACACCAAAATGCCAAACATAGGGGAAAATGCAGCCCTTCTCCTGCCCTGGCTCTATCTAGAATACCTGCGTCAGTCAACAATCGCTAAGCGCGTCACTTGGTCCCCATCTTACCTCCTTAGTCCAGCGCCTAAAGGATCTGGACCTTCATGAAACCTGCAGTGCAGCCCTGGCTGCAGAGAAAAATAAAATAATTGTTTCTGCCTTTTGCAGCAGCTTTTCTGTAATGCTATAGACTGCATTGAACAACCACATTGCCAAGTCTGCTACTGCATAACCAAACTGCCAATCTGACATTTCCTTAACCCTGGAAAGCACCAGAGTCCCGAGAGAAACCTGCACCCACTCCCTCTTCTGCAGAACTCACCTCATGGCTCAGGCATGCACGGAATTCCCTGTTAGTTTCAATCTGCTCCATTTTGCATGTGTTTCTCTGCCTCCCAGATGCAGCCTGCTGTCTTGCTCTCTCCAAAATACTGCCTCCCACTTTGGCCCAAGACACTGCCTCTCAGCCCCTGCAGGCCCTGCGAAGCTCCAGTGCCTCCCAACTACCACAGCCCTGCTTCTTAACAATGCAGCTGCCATACATACCCTGGAAGGCACTGAGGTTACCAGCTCACTGCTTAAGAAGGACTCTGCCATACACATCTGACTACTAGTACAGTGCAACAGAGGCTCCACTCAGCCTCTTGGGCTTTCTGACATCCACCCAGCTGCCCCAGTGCACAAAAGTACTCCTGGATCTGCCATTCACAGCTGCAACAGACACTCCCTCTCACACAAAACAGCGTGCAGCTACCACGAGCACAGCTGCTGCTGAAAAAGGTAGGGAGCCATAAAAAAGAACTGCAGCTCCAGTCCAATCAGTGCCCTCATACTGTCCCTCTGCAATGGCTGCACAGCCACACAGAAACAGACTCCCACTCTGCCTCCCAGTCACTATGTACAACCATGGCTCAGCGCTCAGCCTACTACTACACGGCTCAGCTCATCCCGAACCACCACTACTGCCAAATGAAGCAAACTGCTCCCCACTCGGCCACGCTACAAAGGCCTTGCAAAACAAATGTATAAAGCACTGCAGGAGCCCAAACAATATTAAATGAACTGGATAAATCAATCAGGGAAGGAGCCCTGCAAACCCAAATGGGGCACATTAAACAAATACAGGGGGCATACTAATTCAGTGGGCAGACAGCCACATCAGTATAAAACAGGGCACAGCAATAAATAAATATATAACCAGGGGCAGTAAATAAAATAAACTGACAACAACTGGGGAGTCCAAAAAGACAGGATAAAGAAATAAATAATTACAAAGGACAGCCTGGGACCCTGAGCAAAGGCCACAGAAAAAACAAACTTGAAGCAATCAAATAAATTCCACCAACAGTGCCACTCACCAAAACCAGAGTGTACCATTTTTCCCTTCTAACTCAGGGAGTAGGACATTCAGGGTGGGAATTGTCATTTTCTGCAAGGGAGAGCACCTCAGCCTGCCTCATGGTAAACAGTAACCAACTTAGTTTGGGAACAAACAACAGGGAGGAAATTGTTATCTAAGCCTTTCTGGCAGTCATCTCGGATAGAGCATTGAAACAGAAAACTCCTAGCTGTATGTAATTGTCTGGTGGCCATCTTTGTTAAGGATATCAACTTGTTCAAAATGCCTTCCCCACATAGAAAGTAATGGTAGCCATCTTTAAAAACCACAAACCCTATTGGAATCAATGGACTTTGACACAAAAAAGCTGATTTTGCAAAGAAATCTTTATTTAAATAACAGAACAACAAGGATTGAGGTTGTCATTGTTTATTTCAGGCATCACCCAATGGACTTTGGTTACAAATAATTGTACTTTGTCTATGACAACTGTTCCTCAGTGGCAGTTCAACTGATTCATGACATCCCATGCTCTGCATGAATACAACTCCTTCTCATCCATACAACCTCCATTCTGTCAAGTGAAAATCTCCCATGATGACCACACCTGACGAAGAAAGAAATATGGGTGCAGGAGCATCTGGAGGCCTACCTTTACCCACCTTGAGGAAGTGTGGCTACAAAATAGAAACCCTCCTTCAGGACATCAAATACTCCATCTCGTCATAGAGAATAGCAACTGTTCAATCCATTCAGAATGACCTTGCCTAGGTCACACCTATTTCACCATATTCCACGGTGCATACCAGTCTACAACTGCCAACCTTCTCAGCATTTCCTCATGAAGACACTGTCGACAGGCTCGAACAATTCCATGCCTGGATTGACTTCAATGGTTGGACCAGTCCCCAGTGCATCTCCAATGCCTTGCGCTTGCTTCTGAGAGAGAGACTGCCATTTTCTGGTTCAACACACTTCCAGAACAAGTTAAAGGAAATACTGCCACCCTGTATGCAACTTTTAAAGATCACTTCATCCAAGCACATGCACCCTAGTGACTGGAACAACATCTGTGGGAACACACCATGCAGCCCTCTAAAGCATAATTTAAGAGGACATGAATATCAGCTGGTTGAACCACAATGCAGAACTGAGTTGTGGCGGAATAGCTTTACACCAAGAACAGTTAGATTATGGAACAAACTGCCAGCTGAAGTTGTAGGAGCAAATAGCTTTGATACCTTCAAGGTCCAATTGGATAAGTATATTTTGGTTAGTAATCTTGGTTATCTCCACTGAATAGTGGGGACAGCTTAAATGGACCTAGGCCTTCTGTTGTCTTATAACTTCCAGTATGACTTCCAGTAAGCCTTCATAGTGGACAGTGAGTCATGCTGCTAACATCTGCAGAAAACAGGGAAGGATCAAATCATAGCCTTCATCTGAGGACTGCTCCCACACCTTCATCTTTATGTGGTCAAACAGAAGCCCACAACCTGGATGGACACAATCCAAGATGCATGACTTGCGCATGAATCAATATCAATGTTCCACACCACCAGTGTGCAAGGATCTCAAGCGTCGCAAATGGTTGCAGTCACTACATGCATCCAGCAGTATCAAGCAATGATATAGAAGCTCTGTCAATAATTTACAGCTGAGCTCAACTTCTTCCTCTGCTACATCTGTCAAAGTTCTGCAACCACCTCAAGCCACCAGCTCAACCACAGCCTTCTTGAGAGTCCATTATCTACCAATGGTGTGGACTCAGAGGACACGCTACAGTTTGCAGAAAGCTAAAGTATGACAATAGAAATAACAGAAACCAAGGACATCTGCTGCAGCACCATCAGCAAGATAAATGCAAGTACTCATAGCATCAGGGAAATGAGTGTTGCCCAACAAACTATGGGTCTTTTTTGTGCAGGAGAACATCTCAAGTGACCACCCCTCTGACTCTCTCAAATCAAACAAGCAATGTCCTTCGACTCCAAGAACTAACTCCGACACCATCTCACTTCCAGGAGCAGCTGTACCTGTCATCAGATCACTACTTCTAGCAAGCTACATCTCAGTGAGGACTGAAGATTAGTCTATACATGCCTTGACTGACACCAGAGCAGACAACTCAGTCATCAATGCTAGCATTCTGAACAACCAAGTTCTTCATCGGTCTCCTCATGTTTCTCCAGCTGACTTGGAGTACATCATTCAGACCAAATGCCACTACAGTACCTATCACAGGCGTTGTCCATGTGAAGCTACACTTCAGCTCACAATGAGCTACTGTCAAATTCTACCTAGTGCCTGATCTATAACCATCAGTGATTCTTGGCATAGACTTTCTCAAATATCACAGAGCCATCCTGGACTTTGATTCAAACAAACTGTCACTGAACTCCTCGAGGCAACTTGCAGTTGTGGACTCAGTCACTGTGCCTCCTAAGACAGAGATGGTTTTGAATGCCAAGATTCGAGGTTGACTCCCACAAGGTGTTGTTGGCATTGCCATGGGATCCGCCACTCTGCATTCTTCAGGTCTTATCCCAGGAAACACCTTTTCTACTGTGCATGACTATACAGTATTCCAGAAATACTGCACTTTGCAGATGAGCCAAATGTCATCTCCAAGGATGCCAATGTTGGAAAGTTTGTCTTCTTGTTTTCTGGGGGTCAGCTCCACCTCATGCAATACCCTCAGCCTGGTTCTACCATCTCTACACCTGTTAGTGCAATCACCACCACTCCAGCTTCACCCGTGTTATCCCTCAGTAAGCAATTATATTCTTTCTAGCTTTCAGCACTTCCAACAGAGAAACAACAGTTTTTGTATTTCCTGAATCACTACCCAGAAGGTTTTGTTGGTACAGACAAAGAGCTTGTATGTGATGATATCCTGCAACATACCATTAAGGTGCAGCCCAGTCGGAAACCCATCCATCAGCAAACCTACAAAGTGGGACACAAACAGAAACAAGTCCTAGAGGACATGATCAAATACATGCTTGGACAAGACATTACTGAAGAATCTACAAGCCCTTGGGGCGCATCATGTCTTCTGGTGGTAAAGAAAGATGGGGTATCGCTTTATGGTGGGCTACAGGAAGCTCAATGCCTGCTCTGTGTTGGATGCTCATCCTTTACCCACAACAGAGGATGCCTTAGAGAGTCTTGGTCTGGTCAGCCCAGCCTACTTCAGTACACTGGATCTTCAAAGTGGGTTCTACTGGGTCTCCATTGATCTAGCTTGTCATCCATACACTACTTGACACTGTCACTTGGGACTTTTCCAATTCAGACAAGTGCCTATGAGACTTCAGAGTAGTCCAGCCATATTCCAGCGCATTATGGAAGACATACTATGTGGGTTGTCTTGGAAATCTTGCCTATTCTACCTGGACGATATGACTGTCTTCAGCAGAACTTTTTTGGAACACCTCCAACACCTCAAAGAAGTGTTTGAATGCCTCCAACAAGCCAGTCTCAAGCTTCAGCAAGAGAAGTGTTGTTATGCACAGCATTAAATTCATTACCTGGGACATGTTTTTAGTTCTCAAGGCATCTCTCCAGATAAGCAACTCATAATACCATTACAACGAACTGTTGTGAAACGGGTACCAAGTGTTTCTTAGGACTACTTGTTCTGTTGCCCATGGCATTCCTCACTGTCTATGATAAATCATTCTTCTGCAGAAAGTGTCCTAATGTACATGTTTCTCTGCATACAGTATATTTGTTTGTGTTAACTGGTACTGCATACTACATAAACTGCATTAATGGTTTTCTCTACAGAAAAGTCTTCTTCAGGCTGACAGATACCTGTTCTGTTTTCATGTTCTGAAGCAATTTATTGAAATTTTGTATATCACAGTTCTGGGAAATCTTCAGCTGCTAGCCCTTCCCTCTCTTCCCTTCTCCCTTTCCTGCACTGTGGCACTTGTCACTCTGACCAAGCTTCAGGTTGCTATGTTGTTCCCCCTTCCCTGGTAATACTGTGACTGGTCACAGTTGCAGTCCAGATCCTTTCTGCCCCCTCCCCCCAGCAGTGGAGTACTCCTATGGTCAGGTTGTGCTGCATCATGCTTGAAATTTATGAAATGTTTTTGTGTTTCATACAGTTATATTATTGTTTCTTCATGTGGTACTCACTTTTACGACCCCAGGGATAATGTGAAGTATGCAATTAAGCATGGGGCTTAATGTTTATCTGCTGCCCCTTTAAGAGCACTCAGAGCACTGGTTGTTGTTACAAAATGTTGTACTGCTTGGCAGTGCCATGTTATTCCAGGGACAGTCTGGGAAACCTCTCCATCCGAGGCATAGCCTCATGGTGCGCTGAAGCTCCTGTGATGAATAAAGACCATTTTTTCCACTTTTACTTTATGCGTTTGACTCAGTTACTAGCAAGGCTCCAGCAAGATGACATTTGCCAATTCAGCACGAGATGGACATGGCAGACCTGAAGAGAAGATAAGGGTCTTAGTGGCAGAAAAACACCAAAACTCTACATATACTACCTTTCTGGGCATAGTTATTTTTTATTATTATTAAAAACAAGCTAATACCTTTTACCAGATATTCATTTCAGGGGGATTTCCTAATACCCAAAAGTCACAAATGAAATAGTGCACAGTAAAGTATTCATCTAACAAGGTTATGTTATTGTCAATTATTTGTTTTAGTTGACTCCAGTGTAATAATTTAAGAACCAGTTTGAAGTAGAAATGTTTTGGTGGGTGAACTCTTATACTATTTCTAGATTTCTAGCTGGTGGAACTGTTATTTCTAGGTGGTGGAACTCTCCTATAGTAGTGAATGGAAAATGATGACAGAGGTGGTGGAAGTGTCATACAGTTTTTTAAAAGGGGGGGGTGGAACTGAGTTCCTGTGGGCTCCTGCCTAATTTAACCTGTTAAGAGCTGAACATTTTATTAGGCAGTAGAACATGTTGACTGAATATTACAGTACCTGCTGTGCTTTGCCACTTCCTCAGGGAGGGGGAGCAGTGGTAGAGAATTGATTGTTATTTAAAGTCCCCAACTGTAGGGACTTCCGGTGCAGCGTTCAACCGCATGGCAGTACTCTAGCCGAGCTCCGTACCTCCTGTGCCCAAAAGTCTTCATTTTAGCCATTTTTCATTGGGAATTGAGTGAACTAAGAAGACTATTATATGGATAAACATCAACTAAAAGGGGGTTCTAACCATTTTGCCAGTTTACCGATCGACCCAGAGATTTCTGATCACGAGGCCTCCAACTCCAGTACATCCACGTGCTCACACCCTGCTGGGACCACTACCTCCACTAGGAAATCAGGGAAACCTAAACATAAAGCTAAACTAGATATGGATGGCAAGCTAGATAAAATACTGGGTGAATTGAAAGAGATTAAATCCGACTTCAGAGAATTTAAGAAAGAACAAGGACAAGCGAGGGCAGACATCACGGAATTACAGCAGAAAGTGGGGATATTAGATGACACACAAATGGGACAAATGGAGGCAATAGATGGTTGTCAGACCACAATTTCACAGCTGGTGGATATTTACTATGCCTTAGGAGAGACAAGATGATGCAGAAAATAGGCACAGGAGAAGAAACATCAGAATATATGGGCTGGCTGAGGGAAGCGAAGGAGACAATATGGAACAATTCTTAGTAGCAATGTTACGGGAGTCTCTGAATTTAGACTCAACTCTTGATCTAGAAATAGAATGCGACCATACAGCCTTAGATCTACGGCCAACCCATCAAGGAGAGCGCCTTCACTCAATAATCGTCAGATTCTTGCATTTCACCACTAAAGAAATTATTCTAAAAAAAGCCTGGGTTATGGGGAAATATTTTATGCTAATGTGAGACTGTTTTTGGACAATGACTATGCACCTGCCACGATGCAAAGACACAGAGAGTATATCCCCTTATTCCCGGTTCTGAGAGGTTTAAAACTGAAATTCAGGACACCTTTCCTGGCAAAATTGGTCATTCAGTTCCCAAATGGTCGGCAGAGTTATGATACAGCAGCTGAGGCCTGGTCAAATTTAAAACACAGGAATTATGAACTGCCCACGAGGATGCCTTTGCCACAGAGATTTAATCCGGTTGGAGTGCCATCACGTAGATCCTATCCAAAGGATGTTGAATCACAACAGGCTACTGTGAACTCCATTAAGCAACTTCTCAGGCAACTTATGCGGGGTAACTCCTGAACAGACAATCTGGAAGGTCATTCGTAAGAAATAATGCAGTGGGGTAGGACTCGGGGGTTCTGGCTGGGGGCTGTGTCTGTGGGCTCTGAGGGCTTTTGGGGGGGCTGGGCTTTGGACCTTACCAGAGTGCAGGTTGGGCGCCCTGGTCCTGTGGGGCTCTTATGTTATATCTTAGGCTCTGGGCCTGAGCTGAGTCACTTGGATTGGGAGATTACCTGACAGATATATCTTAAAGGATGGATGTGGGGCTTACATAGGCTGTAGGGCATAAAGTACAATGGCAGGCCTCCTATGAGATGCTGATTTATGATCTGGTATTGCATGGGGATGGTAGCCCTTATGAATGGGGTACGAGAAGCCATAGATTGAGGAGGGGGTAGTCCCCTTTAGCTGGGGCCCTCATGACCCCAAACTTTTACAACGTTCTAGCCCAGGCCTAGGCTCAAGGAGGCACATAGATGTATCACGTGGTTTAAATAAATTCTAGAAGTTGTCCTGGAATGGCTGATTTTCTGATTTAAGTGGAGGGCTACCCGGTTAAATCTGGGTGCTCGCTCCTCTCTGGTATATATTGGCCCTGGGCATGGACAACAGGCTTTCATCTCCTGATGGGTGACCTGCTCAGAACCCAGGTAGCTTTGGAGAATTATGACCCTTTCAGGGTTGGAATGGAGCTCCAGGATGGGCTATGGGCACGTGGACCTGTGCTCTGGGTGGAGTCTGAGATAGGCCCCCACTCCTGGGAGCGGGGGAGTCGCTGGTGCAGTGCCACTCCCCCGGTGCGGACTCCCTTGGAGGTCCCAGCTGGGAGGATGTTTGGCCCTACTTTTTGTCTATCTGTTCTTAACATATTGGAGACTATACAAAGCTCTTTTTTAGGGACGTGGGTCCTGTTCAGAGACATTTTTAGATTTTTTATGATGGCAGCAAAGGAGGATTGGCATATCGAACTTATAATCTGTGACTTATTAGTTACTACAACGGTATCTCCTGTTATAACTCGCTACAGAGGTCCAGAACCCCAAGATTTTGTCAGCAGGCAGATCAGGAGGTTGTCAAAGACATTTATGAACCGGACTCAAAGTGCACCATTCAGTTTATGTTTTGATAGCTATTGCTCCTTTATTATTCTTTTAGCTTTAACTGGTTGTTTTCTGCAAACTTTTTTTTTTCAGTATTTTGGGGAGCTTTATACCTCGGGTAGCAACTTGACTTTTAAGCTGCATTTCCCACGACAGCCCCTAAGGCAGGGGCGGATATCTGGGGAGTTCACTCGGATTCTGGAAGTCAGTTTTGTATTGTAAACAGTTTGTGATATCTTAGACCTTCTTCCTCATGAAGATTTCCCGAGGAAACCTGTAGATAGTTATATACTCTTAGAAAATAAGGTCCGCATGGAAATATATGAGAGAGAGATGCATATAGTGAGTTGAGGCAGGGAATATGGGGTGGAGGACACTTGGAAGGGAGTGTTCCACCTGAGAGGAGAGCAATCTAGCAATGGTGCCTACATTTTCTGGTTATGGCCCATTACCAAGACATAAGGATAATCTCCCTTGACTTGAGCGGCCCAATTAAGACAGGGAAAATAATGTCATATCTAAGGAAGTTCCGTCCTCAAATGATTCTATTACAGAACACCCACATGAATCCTACCGAGCACCAAAAACTATCTAAATTTGGCATGACGACAGTAGTAGCTAGCTCCCATAGATCCAGTAGAAGGAGGGATACTGCCATTTTAATACCAAAGTATTCAGCGTTTCAGTTACAGGATTATTTTTCTAATACGGAAGGTACTTTAGCGATGGTAACAGGAACATGGTGGGGGACACCATATACAGTAGCTAGCCTTTACATCCCACCAGGAGCTGAGCTTGCACAGGTACAAAGTTTATTTAAGAAACTGATACAATTCAAAGAAGGGACCTTGTTGGTGGGAGGGGATCTGAATCTATTAATGGATCCAGGCAGGGATAGTTCTAACCTAGACCCCCCCCCCCCAAGATCCACAAAAGGCCAGAAACATGGCAGGAAGTTAATACGAGATCTGGGTCTCATCAACATCTGGAGGCACCAGCATAGCAGGGATAGATATTATACCCATTACTCAACAGCACACGGCTCATACTCAAGGACTGACTATTTTTTTATATTGGTAGAACACAGAGATCAGGTAAAAGAGATACAGATGCTGCCAATTATCCTGTTGGACCACATTCCTATACTATTAGACATTCGGACGGAAGTAGACAGGGGTCCAGGCCAGTGGCATTTTAATACCTCCCTCCTTAGACACAAGGGTTACATTAAATTAATAAAGCAATGGATCCCAGACATAATTAACCAGAACAGGGGACCTGAGGTATCACCAGGTATGCTATGGCATACTCTGAAAGAGGTGATAATGGGGGACAGCATTAAGTTTGCCTCTCAGATTAAGAAAAAGTGGGAACAACAACAGGTGGAGTTGGAGGCGGAACTTCAATTCTGGCAAGCCGAACACATGCAGGGAGATAAGGCAGCTCACCTTCAGGTGAATTCCATTAAAGCCAAACTCCAGGAGCTTCTACAATATAAAACAGAACAAGCATTACTTTATCTAAAACAGAGACATTATGAAGGGGGAGCTAAAGCCTCTAAAGTACTACCCTTTCGGTTTCAGGCCCAGAGGAATATGGAAACTATTAAATAGTTAAGACACCCACAAAGTAGACAGATCTTATCCAAGACAAAAGATATTTTGGAAGGTTTTAGGAGTTTTTATGAGACCCTACACTCCCAGGAGACTTAGCCAGAAGAAGAGATATATAGAAATTTCTTTCAAGCTATTATCCTCCCCCATCTTACTACAGAGCAGAGAGATAGGCTATTACAACCAGTTATCCCCCAAGAAATAAAGGCAGTTATTAAGAAGGCTAAAACGGGTAAGAGTTCGGGTATAGATGGGTTGCCTTCTGAATTTTATGAAGCATTTACGAAGGAGCTTATGACTCCATTGTGCTCGGTATTTCGAGGGCTACAGACAGATGACACCCCCCTCCCCCCTGGCAATATGCAAATATTTCCACCATCTTAAAACCCAACAAAGACCCTCTTAACTGCGAGTCTTATTGACCCATCTCAGTACTCAATCAAGACTACAAATTCTTTGCAAGTATATTGGCCCATCGACTAGAATCTATACTGCCAACACTGATTAATAAGGACCAGACAGGGTTTATCTCTAACCGTAGAACTACAGATAACATTAAGAGGACCCTATATCTATCAGAACAAGCATCCAACTCCCCTTTACCCTTCATTCTGTTAAGCATGGACGCTCAAAAAGCTTTTGATCGAGTTTCCTGGAAATTTTCACATCATGTTATAAGGAAATTCGGTTTTCCCCCAGAATTTAATAGATTAGTTGAAATCTTATATACTTCCCCCCAGGCAGTAGTGAAGGCCAACGTCTCTTTCTCTGACTGCTTTTGTTTAGCTAGAGGTACAAGGCAGGGGTGCCCGCTTCCCCCCTTTTATTTGCCCTGTATGTGGAACCCATAGCTCAATTAATCAGGGAGGATGAGACTATAACAGGTTTAGAACAGGGCGAAGAAGTTCACAAGACAGCTTTCTATGCTGATGACCTGCTAGTCTATCTAACAAACCCTGCTACCTCTGTACCCAGACCTTTTGACAGGCTGGCTGAAATAGAAGCCTTATCAGGCTACAAGCTGAATACATCCAAGACAGAAGTTCTCAGATGGCAATTTGAACCCTCTGAAGGTCTGAGAGATAGGCTTCCCCTGTGATGGAACACTATCAAATTTAGGTATTTGGGTATCCAGATCCCTAGGGACTTAAGAGATCTCTATGAGGTAAACTTTCACCCTATTACTAAGCAACTGAAGACTGAATTACAGAGGTGGCAAAGCCTTCCCATTCCTCTATCTCAAAGGGTAGATTCTATAAAAATGACAATCCTCCCACGTTTTCTATACTTATTTCTGAATCTTCCAATTTCCATCCCTGCTATAGACTTTAAAAAATGGGATAACATGATTTCTGCATATTTATGGCAGGGAAAAAGGACCGGAAAGGCACTAGGATTATTACAGTTATCAAAAACTAAAGGGGGCCTAGCCCTGTCACATTTAAAATTGTATTATCAGAGCCCACCACATTTCTTATTTTATGCATGTTCTGATGGTGGGATTAGAACACAGACACACACTGGAAGATGATGGAGCTTCTGCAGAATGCACAGGGAATTGAATTCATAATTGGGTCTCCCCCACCTAGAAGGAGTAGGATAAGAGAAAAAGTACACTCCCGATTTACAACTCAAATTTTACAGATCTGTAGTTTAAAGTTAGAGGACTCTCAAATAAGAGATTCTGTAGTAGCTCTGATAATCCCGGCTCTGGATTGTCTCTTCTCCCCAGCCCAGCAAGATTCCACATTTGAAAACTGGAGGAGGAAAGGCCTGAAACATATCTTTCAATGGTTCAGTACAGGAACGTTTGTTCCCTTTCTTCAGATCCAGCAATCATATTCTCTGGGAAGAATCAATTTTTTTCGGTTCCTTCAGATTCGACACTACATACAGCAGAAATGTGGTCTGAACTGACAGGTGACTGAAGTGCATCCTTTGATCCAAATAATGATAGAAATTAAAACTAGGCAAATGCCTGAACATATTGTTTCAGCTCTGTATAAAGCCATACAGCCTACTCAAAATATATCATTAACAAAATTTCAAGAATCCTGGGAGGCGGACTTGGGAGAAGAAGTTTCAGAGTCTGAGTGGGTTGGAATATTCACTAATCTCCATAGATTCACTACTTCTTATACCTGGAAAGAATATGACTGGACATGTATAGAGAAATTTTTTAGAACCCCATACATCACAGCAAAGTATGATAGGCTGAGAAGGGAAGAATGTTGGAGGACCTGTGGAGAGAGTTCAGCTGCACATAGCCATGTATTCTGGACATGTCCAGTGCTCAGAGATTTTTGGGGTTTGGTGGAAAACTCGGTGCAGGAGTTGTTCCCCAAGGTGGCTCAGTTTCAGATGGGATTGGCACTCTTGCACCGGTTCCCCCCAGAGGTAAAGAGCTCACGTTCAAAAAGGTTATTGACTATACTCCTTCTGGCTGCTAAAAAAACTATATCCAGAAAGTGGCTTACCCCAGACCCCCCTCGGATACGGAAGTGGGAGGACCCAATATATCAAATTTATGAGATGGAAAAAAATCACTGCCAAGGTTAGCTCCAGGGAAGAAAGAACCAGATAATTCTGGAATAAATGGCTGCTGTGGGTAATGCAATATAGACAGGATCTTGTACCCTAAGAACCTGATGATCACTGTACTGTTATTCACCTTGTGGGGTGGGAAAGGAGGTTAGTATTGATTCTCTATGTTTAGCCATACTGTATAATACTGCAGAGTGACCTTCGCCTGTATTTCCTCCGTTTCCATGCTGAGTGGACTTTTATGATTGAGACAATGTATTCTCTGTATTACTGATAGAATATGTATCATGGACCTCTGAATAAACATAACATTACAAAAAAAGAAAAAAGTCCCCAACTGCCTATGACTTAAAACTGCCAGTTCCCCAGGAGTAAAGCGGCAGAATCTTTAGGGCCCAACTAGTAAAAATTCACGATGCTTGAATTTTGTCAACAAATTACATGGCTGGCAGTATAGCGTAATGGTTAGAGTAACAAGCTATGAATTGTCTTGGTATATCCTGCAGACTTGGGTTTAATTTCCACAACCCCCACTTGCATACTGAGTTGCTCTCACCAAGTCACTTATCCAACCAAGTGCTCCTGGGTCACCCCTGAAAACAGGCACATGTGCCTAATGGGCCTTACCTAGTTACCAAAGAATTAACAACAAAAAAAAAAGCTTTTTCCTCAGTTGATTGGTACTGGCATGAGAAGTGCAAACCCATGCTGTACATGTGTTAATCTTTCCTTTGACATATATTGGCACATAGGAGTCCCCTCAACCTTAGCCCATCAGTCACATTCTTAGAGGGCTGGCCACAGGGGACTCTGGGAAAATAATGTCTGGCAGTAGGGGTATCGCAGTATCAACCAGATAAAAATACAGATTCCAGCCATGTAAGATGTTTAAAAAATTCAAACATTGTGCATTTTTGCTAATCAGGACCTATAGATCTCGCTTCTTAGCTCCTGGGGAGCTGACAGTTCCACTTTAAAGTGACCTGAGACAGACTTCAGGTTCTTCCTCTGCCTAATGAGGATGTGAAGCCTACAGCTCTGACCCCCAGGAGTATAAATCAATAATTATCGTCCTAGTCAATACCTCTGATAGCCAAAAAATTGCAGATATTGTGTAGAAAAACGATGCCAGCAAAATCTTAACAAAAAGATTTGCTCCTCGACTATCTAAAACCTCCAACGAGGGCAGAGCCTTGTGACACTAGGGCCAACAGTAAGGGCCATCCTGTCACAGCTGCCTCGGGCCCCAGCAGTTAAGGCAGTGATGAGGATAATGAAGGGACTTTTACCATCACTTTGAAGAGGTTACTTTACGAGCTCCGTAAAATCAATGCTACAATAGCAAAAATGGAAAAGCTGTAGCAGTCACCGCTCATGGACTCACCAGAGTCTCTCAATGTCTCGCAGATCTGGAGACTGGACTTATGGACACATCCACAGTGGTAGAGCAGCATGACACAGTCATCAGATACCTGCTGAAAAGGGAACGGGAGCTCACGGATAAACTGGATGACCTGCAGCCCCACTCTAGAAGGGACAATCTGATGATACATGGTCTCCCTGAAGACACCGAGACCAGACACATGAAGGATTTCCTAGTGACCTGTTTAAAAGAACTACTCGGTTTCCCAGTGGATGAGACCCTCAACATAGTATGGGCTCATAGAGCCCTCACCAAGAAACTAACTGATCCTAAAGCAACCCCCATACTCGGTAGCCATGAAGTTCATAGACTACCGCACTAAAAATACAGACCTCCACACAGCACAGTCTGAAAAAGAAATCATCTTTGGGGATAAGCGGCTATGCTTTGACCATGACTACATGCCACTCACCCAAAAGAAGAGACAGGCCTTGCTTGAAATTAAAAATCTCCTTGCCTCTCTGAATATTAAAATGTATTTATGGGCATGTGCCCAGCTTAAAATCTTTCTCCCAGGGGGAACCTGTATTTTTTCAAACCCTTGTGGAGGCAAAACCCACCTTGCAGAAATTGGGAGTACAGTACCAGCAGCCTTGTATACCTGCCCCAACACTGCAGTCCCAGATCATCTGACTTCCTCAGAGCCGTGGTTCAAAGTTTCCAAGCCATGCAAGAAAAGCTGCACTTCTCTCCTCCAGTAACTTAACAGAAGCCGCAGACTGCAAAAGATCCCCTGCCAAATTCCTCTGCGCTATGACAGCCCAGTAAAAATGTAGATAAATAAAAAATGACTCACCCATCTACTGTGTTCAAGCTGAACTGATGCGATGATTTGAGGTGGCAGACCTCATGGCAATCCATGACCAAAAGTGCCATCTCAGCCACAGAGTGTCTCTCTGAGCAGGAACTTCTCCTTTATATAAGGGATCTATGTACTGCATAATTAATTTCTATTATGATCACACTGTAGAAAGGCTGATGGGTTAATTGGATTGGGGCCCTGTCCAAATGTGCAAAGTTGGGGGGGACTTGCCTGTGGTCATGGGGCTCATTCTGGAGGCTGGTTGGCAATCCAGGGTCATCTATTCTTAATTTCCCAACCTGATCTCTCCAGGGTTTAGGGGTACAACAGCTACCCTCCCTACCATGGCCCCTCCCTTCTTAGCAAGCAGACTGATGGATGGGCCATCACAAAACCTCTTTTCAGCCTGGTCACAGACCAGGGAAGCAGAAAAACTTTATGGGGGGGCCTCGGGATCAGGGGCCTGATCTGTGGATTGGACCAGATCCCAATCCAGACTACTTCTCGGTGGGGGTGGGGATATACAGAGTTACTGATAAAGCTCTGAGTCAAACATTTCCTTCGTTAAGAGTGCAAAAAAAGAAAAAAAGGGAAAATTTTCAAATTGCCAGGGTGGCTGCGATGCAGAGGGCAACTCCAAAGTACATGTTCTGCGCAAGGCCCTTGCAAAGAGAGCCTCACCCTACTGACCACATGATATCGGGCAAGCAGTCAAGGATGCTTTACATACCTTGGAAGCACAAACTGTTTGTATATTGTTTGTAGCTTATGTTTGCTGGTTGAAATGTTAGGGGTCTTTATTGCCCCATCAAGAAGACAAGGGTTTTGAACAAGCTGACACAGCAGACAGCAAAAGTGGCATTACTACAGGAAACCCACCTGACTTCCGAAGAAAGTAAAAAACTAAAAAGGGCCTAGATAGGACAGGTATACTATGCATAGTACCAAGATCATCTGCAAAGGAAGGGGGTTAGCAACCTTGACTCACAACAATTGCCTGTTCAAGGTGCAAGACTGTCACCACGACCCACCAGAAAGATACTGCCTACTCAAGGACAAATACAGGTTATCCCCATGTACCCTCATGAATATCTCTGTTCCCCAAATCGGGACAAAGAAAATGCCCAATTTTTGAAGAACACCATCCTGAGGGCAGCTCTGCCCCCGGGTGACCTATTCTTAACTTGGGGAGAGTTTAACATAGTCTTGAATCCCTGCCTAGACAGCTCTGGAGTTCAGTCAGAACCACAGACTCAGGCATCTAAGTGCATGGGGAGCGTGGCACAAGAGCTGGGCCTGGTGGCGGCATGGTGATTCGTTATCCCTAGGACTAGAGACTATACATGTTGGTCCATGTCCCACCAGGCCAACTCCAGATTAAACATACTGTTTATCTCTACAGATTGGCTACACACAGTGGATGCCTCCAGAATCATCTGCAGAACAATATCAGAACGCAGTATGGTGGTGATGAATCTCTCCCTGACCTCGGTGGTCAAAGCTCCTCTTGGAGACTCAGTGTATCTCTCCTGAACCATGAGGAGTATAAAGATTTAGTCAAAGATTGTCTCAGGGAATGCACAGTCTCTAATCCACCTCAGGACACTTCAAAAGTAATGTGGTGGAACAGTTTTAAAGCAGTAGTAACTGGCAAAAACCATTAGCTATGCCTCCAACTTTAAAAAAGCCCAGCAAAGAGAGCTGGGGGAGCTTGAAGCACAACTCTCTGACCTTGAGGCAGAACATAAGATTTTGCTGATTGAGGAGGAGCAGAAACAACTAGATGAGTGTAAAAACAAATTAAATAAGTATCAGGGGAGACCAGAAGCCTAACCAGTACACATCAGAACCCCACAAGATAGCACAGGAATTTACAGTGTTACAAGAAGCTCTACTTATAAGTGCATGTTGAAAATAATCAAGAAAAACTTGACACTTTCTTTAATAGAATACGGGTCAATAAACTCACACAGGAGGCTATGGAGGCACTGGATGCCCCCATATCTCAGGAGGAAATTGGCTATGCCATGGCAGGGATTAAGGCAGGGAAAGCACCTGGCCTGGGTGGGCTAGTTGCTGAGTTCTTCAAAACCTTCAGGGAGGAGCTCGTGCCCCTCTTGGGCCAGGTGTTTGGTGTGGTGCAGGAGCAAGAGGAGACACCCCCAACCTAGCAGTACGTCCAAATTTCTAAACCGGGAAAGACCCCATGCTGTGCAGTTCATACCAGCCTATTTCCTTATTAAAGGTAGATCAGAAGATTTTCATGTCAATCCTGGCATGCAGGCTCCAGGACTGTGCGGGAACGCTGATCCACCCAGATCAAACTGGATTCATCAATGGTAGGCTAATTCATGATAATATATGATGCCTTCTCAATCTCATCTCGTGGCAATGACAATCATACGATCCAGGACTAGCTATGCAGTAGATGCAGAGAAGGCATTCAATGGGGTGAATTGGAAGATCCTGCACAGAACACTGGAAGAGATGGGCATGGGGCCTAAATTACAGGACAGTATTAAAACACTATGTGCCTCATCTCAGGCTACAATCAGGGTTAATGGAGTCCTGGTGAACCAGTTCCACCTGACCAGAGGTACTAGACAGGGCTGCCTCCTCTCCCCCCTGCTATTTGCACTATGCATTGAACCCTTGGCTAACGCAGTTAGGAGCAATGACAATATTAAGGGCATATCAGCTGGTGACAGATCACACAAGATATCCCTCAGTCTATGCTGATGACTCCCTCTTTTTACTCACATCCCCTCAAACATCAGTGCTGGCACTGCTGCACGAACTAGAGGTGTATGGGCAAATCTCTGGTTACAAGACAAATCTAGAAAAATCAGAGGCAATCAAACTGGGAGGTCCCCTTCCTAGAGAAGCCTTGGCAAACTTCCCCTTCAAATGGGTGCCCAATAACACTGTAAAATATCTGAGTGTGAGGGTAACTCCATTCTTACCTCTCTTTTCAAGTTTAATTATGACAAACTCTGGTCTGAGATTACAGCGTACTTGTCCCACTTGGAGTTGCTCCCCCTTTCCTTGGGTGATATATAGCCACTCTTAAAATGAACATGTTACCTCACTTCCTGTTCTTGCTCAAGGCCCTTCCAGTCTTTCTGGAAATGGACAAACAAAATTCTCATGGCCCTCATCTGGAAGAAGGGTAGACACAGAACCTTCAATAAATTGCTGACCCAGCCTCCAGAAAGGGGAGACCTGGCTTGCCTGACCTCAGGTTGTATTATTTCTCAGCGCAATTGGCACTGGTGGTCTCCTGGTTCAAACAGAGGGGCGAACAGGTTGCAGGGAAATCAAAGCACATCGATCATGTTCTATCCCCCTATTTTCTCTCCCACACATTCCCCTCACCCTAGGGGTGTAGAGGGAGGTAGCAAACCCATGGACTTGACATAGTTTAAACTGTTGGTCAACGTAAGACAGCTCACAAAGACCCCAAATGACGTGGGCCCCTTCACATCCATCGGTGGGGATCCCAACTTCCACCCCCCACATTTTGACCGAGGCTTTTCCAGGTGGAACAGGCTTTCCCTTGCTATGTGTCAATCACAGATAGGAATAAAAGTGTCTTGCCCTGCATGGAATTGCAGGAAAAATATGTTCTGCCCCAACCAGACTTTCATACATACCTCAGGACACTATGTCCTAACTAACATTCTCAACTCTAAGACTGGTAGGGACCTGACACCTTTGTAAAAATGTCTATACTGGGCAGCCATGCTGGGCGGCAGAAGCAGATCAGTGTCCAGCATCTATAAAACCTTACTAGGAGAGGGTTGCTCAGACCTTGACAACCTTAGGGCGAAATGAGAAACAGAAGCAGGATCTCCCATTCCAGAAGAAGACTGGAATAGAACCTGGGAGAAGGTCTGGAGAATTACAGCCTCACCAGGCTGGAGAGAATTTAAATGGAAGTGTATGACCCAGTTTTTCCAAACCCCTATGATACTAAGCACTTAGGCAACTCTGACTTGTGTTGGCAGGGGTGTGGACAAACAGGGTGACATTTCCACATTTTTTAGGCATGCCCAGTGATTCTGAGCTTTTGGTCCAGGATTCAGGCGGTAACTCAACCACTTTGACTTCAATACCTTGATTCTGGGGTTCAGGGTTATAGATATTGGGAGCCACAGGCACCGAGAATTATGACAGACCCTGTACCTAGCAGTGCAGAAAGACATTTAAGCCAACTGACTGCAGGCTACCCCATCCTTCTTCGAGTCCTGGGTCACTAGGGTGGAGAACATCAAAAGAATGAAGGGGTTGATGGCTAGGTTGAGACTTATCATACAAAAACATGTGGAATTGTGGGCTAGGTGGGATTCATGAAACACACCTATCTCTGAAGATGAAGGGGGCGAAGGATAGGGTGCCCAGATCCATGCAGTTCAACCAGAGGGTTGTGGGAGAGCAGACAGAGAACTATGGTTCACCCTATGTCCCTGCAGCCAGATTCAGATCCAGCGCCTATGTGAATCAGTATAGTAGTATAACAGTTCTCATTGAGTTTGTCATCACATTTGGCTCAAAAAGGGTTGGTCTATTGTGGAAAATGGTGATAGGATTGTTTGATAGGCTATAGGTAAGAGAAGAACTATATTTCACATATCATTACAAATTGTTATGACACTCTTAGGGATGATCTCCTGTTGAATGTGACTTTGCATGTTTTCTTACTCGTTCAGTCCCTAAGGGGGCACACTGCTCTGAGAAATGTAAAGTCTGATATTTTTATCGATGATCTTCCTTACAATAAAGCTGAGCTTTAAAAAAAGTGACCTGACACAGGTTGGCCTACTGGCACAGCTGTAGAGCAGTGGCACTCCAAGTTTCAGGCAATGATGGCAGAAGGGGAGGTGGACATAGCAATCATCACTGAAACATGGGCAACTCAATACCATGACAGGGACCTAGCTATCCCAGGATTTAAATTATACCATAGGGACAGAGAAAAACGAAAAGGAGGCCTGGCCATCTATGTTAGGGAAAGGATAATGTGTAACAGGGAGGAGGGGGAGGAAGGCAGGGCGGAAGCCTTCTGGGTGGAACTACACAACTTAAGGGGTAGAAAGGTTAGATTGGGGGTTGTAGGCAGCGTGGCTTGGTTCTTACCGTGATGGCAGCCTGATCTATGCGTCCTGCAAATCCGGGTTAAATAATTACATTAATCGCACCGAACAAACCGCTTGTATGGTTTGAGGAAGAGAGTTGCTACTGGCACTAAGTACTTGGAACGATCCGGTTGGTTGTATAGTGGTGTTTTTGTCTATCTGGATTTTTTACATGTGGACTTACCTGTCGGGAGAATGGCACACGATGCAGGAGTGCATACCTCATTAGGCCTGGATGCCCAGCAATTTAACAATATGTTCGAGGCGCTTATGACCCAAATGTCCGAGGTCACTATAGCCTCCAACAATATGACTGCAGCCATCCACTAGGTGGATAGTAGGCTGACAATTACAGAAATGAAAGTACAAGCTAATGCTTCAGCTCTGGATGCACTTATTGCTACAGTTCGGGAACAGGAGCAAGTGATCCAGCACTGCAGTCCAAGATGGACGATATCGAGAATCGGAGCACGCGCAACAATCTTAGGATTCTGGGCTTCCCTGAGCATGCAGAGTGAGGGAATGCCTTGGAATTCTTATATGATGTCCTGCCTGAGGTATTGAAACATGAGCTTCCCCCTGGTTTTATTATCGAGAGGGCACACAGAACGCTGAACCCTGTGCCCAAACAGGGAGAAAGACCGAGGCCTATAATGGCCAGGATACTTAATTTCACCAATAAAGACTGGATTACCAACCGGGCACGGGATCTTGGATCTCTAGTGTGGCATGATCAGAAAATATTGATCTTCCAAGACCATTATCAAGAATTGGCGGTGTGTCGGAAGGCGTATACAGAAGCCAGGCGGATAATGCATTCCCTGGGTATCCGCTTCTCCCTGCGCTACCCAGAAGTGATGTGCTTAGAAGTGAATGGTATGATGGTCTCCTTTTCCATGCCTGAGGCCCTCATGGAATACCTTCATTGAACCTGGCCTAATACTAGGCAGAAAAATCCTCCTGTGCTTGTCACTGGGCAGTCTGAGGTGACCCCTGAGCAAGGGTCAGTGAATGTAATGCCCCCTTTCTATAAGGAGCATGGTCCCAGTGTTAGTTTTACGGGTGGCGCTTCTGGCCTGCCTGCCCAACCCAGGAAATGTCAGCAAATCTGCCAGACATGCCAAATGGAACCACCCGCAAGAGTGCCTGGCTGCAGACCACCAACTGCAACAGCACAGCGCCGAAGAACTTGACCCCAGGATCAGCACATTTGCCTCTCCCAACCGGTTTGCCCCTCTTGACAAGGAACAATCAGAGGAAGAAGACTTTCCCACGTACCCGGAGCAGGAGATGGTGCTTGCAGTTTCTACTTTGGAGGAAGAGATACAGACTGGGACTGAAGCCTTTACTTTAAGCACAGCCTCCACTCCGGTCCATCTCCCCGACGAGCAGGAAGAAGACCGAACGCAGACCCATATGCTGAAGAATGATCTTCAATCAACACCAACACAAGACCCAGATTAGATAAGTACCTTAAACTCTACTCTGATTATTCAGTCTGGACAGGGTCTAATCTGGTAGTTTTTTCCTAGCCAGTAAGTTGCTTATGGAGCTATTGCTCAGTTATGAAAACCCTCCACAGGTAAAGCTTGATGGATGGCCCTTACCCTGGCTTTGTAATTAAAGAGTTTAGTTTTATGGAACAGACATGATGTATAATGCCATATGTGATGTACTGACCCCCCCCCCACAGTTTTTCATGTGGAGGATATTTTCTTCCCTCATATCATACTTGAAGTAACATCCATTGGGAGATAGTCTGATATAGAAAGATTTAACTGCTTCCAGGGTAGGGGTTGGTGTGTGTTTTGTTTTTTTATATACCCATCAGCCGAAACCCGGGTTGTTCAGGCAAGCCAGCCTACTCAGGCTACAGTTATACCATGACTCAGATGTTTTCCCAAGTGCAGTTGCCTAAGGGTAACACTGAGATATCCCCCCCCCAATCCCGGACGAATAGGTCGGATCACAGAGGACAAATTGGCCTAGATCGCACTGTAGTTGTATATAGTTATTTAAGTTTACTTTTCAATTGTTGTGCTAACACACTGTCTCGAGAGTATGATCAGCATTCAGTTATGTCAGCTATGTTAACTGTCCAGTGGCATGTCTGTGATATGTCTCCCCAGCATACAGAAGGTTCCTCTCATTGGTGGATAATTGGATGGCCCCCCCTCTTAGATATTTACGTTGCTTTCTGCTTTTTCTCATCCCATCCCCTTGGATATGGCTGATTTATTCTTTGTGACGTGGAACGTTCGGGGGCTCAATTCCGCTGCTAAGCGCAAAAAGGTACTTATGCAGCTAAAGAGGGGAAAAACCCAGATAGCCTTTCTACAGGAGACTAAATTAAAGAAAAAAGACCAAAAACTTCTTGTTTAAGATTGGGTAGGGAAAGCAGTTCAAGCCAGTGCACCTACAAAAAAGAGAGGGGTGGCCATCCTACTTCACAAATCTTTCACATGGTCGATCCTAAAAGCAAAGCAGATCCACAGGGTAGATGGGTGATGGCCCTGATGGACACCCCTACTGGTCCCACCTTATTAGTTAATGTCTATGCCCCTAATGAGGCTGATCCTGCATTCTTTCTGAACATTCCATGCAGAATTCAGGGAATGCTGGGGGAGCATGCTGCTATTATACTGGGGGGAGATCTTAATCTCACCCTGGTCCCGATATTAGATAGGAGTGCACAGGGTAAAGAAACTCATACTAAAAGTGTCCAGGAGGTACATAGACTTAGTGAGGAACTTAATTTGGTGGACATTTGGCGTATTATCCACCCTAAAGACCGAGATTATACATTGCATTCTGGAGTATATGGAACTTTTAGCAGACTGGACCTCTGGCTCATCTCTCATTCCCTTACTCAGTTTGTGCTTGACTCCACTATTCCCCCCACTGTTATCTCAGACCATGCCCCTGTGAAATTAAGCCTGGGATCGCCAGCTTCTCGCTCCCCTGCATGGAGATTAGATCCACTTCTTATGCAGGATCCCAATTTTGTAGAGTGGGCTAAAAAAGAAACCGTTCAATTTCTGCAAGAAAATCCCATTCATGATACATCTGCAGGAACTACTTGGGAAGCGTATAAAGCAACCATGAGGGGAAAAATAATAGGCTATGCTGCCCATAGAAGGAAACATAGGGAAAAGGAGATGACACAGTTGGAGTGTGCCCTGGTGGCTGCAGAACACAACCTTAAGCAACTGACATCCCCCTCCCTTCATTCAGTTCAATACCGTCAAGTGTTAGAACTTCGGTTACAACTTAACAAACTGATTTCAAGGAAGGCGGATCTAGCACTTTTAAGGATGAGACATACCTATTGGGAAGGGGGTGACAAAGGTGGTAAGGTTCTGGCATACCAGTTACGTAAACAACAAGCTGGTAGACATATAGCTGGATTAAAGGATGCCCAGACTGGGGGTGTTAAAATGAACCCTTTAGAGGTAAATAAATGAATGAGGAACTTTTACTCGAGCTTCTATGACACTTCTAGAAATGGTCCACCTCCAGATATATCACAGTTCCTTGATTCCATTCAGGTTTCTAAACTGTCCCTGGAGCAGAGAGAGTTCCTAGAGAATCCACTGACAGAGATGGAAATAACAGCTGCCTTGAAATTGCTCAAAATAGGGAAAGCCCCAGGGAGAGATGGTTTCCCCATAGAATTTCTGCAGCTCATGGCCCCACTGATTACCCCTCTTTTATCCCAAGTGTATACTGAAGCGAATAGTCTCGGTATTTTACCCTGTTCCTTACGAGAGGCCGTAATAACAATACTCCCAAAAAAGGGAAAAGATGCCACTGAGGTGTCCAACTACCAACCTATCTCGCTAATAAACTCTGATAGCAAGGTGTTTGCCAAGGCTCTTGTAACCAGACTAAACCCAGTGCTCCCCTTCTTGATTCTTTATTCACCCCTCACAGACAGGGTTTATAAAGGGCAGATATAGTACTGATCATCTCTGCACTATGCTTAGCCTTATTCATCAGGCCAGGGCAACACAGACACCAGCTGCTGCCCTTGCCATAGACTTCGAAAAAGCTTTCGACTCTGTCGAATGGGACTATCTGCTTGCGGTTCTTGAGCACTTTGGATTTGGCCCTCATTTCCAAACAGTAATAAGGACACTTTATACCTCACCCCAAGCACGAGTCCTGACAAATTCTACCCTTTCTGCCCCCTTTCACTTACACAGAGGTACTAAACAGGGATGTCCTCTTTCCCCTCTTTTATTTGTGCTGGCTTTGGAACCACTTGTGGCTGCAATTTGACAGCACCCCCTCATACTCAGATTCAGAATAAGTCAATCCCAATATTCCACCCTTCTATACGCTGATGATCTCCTGATCACCCTAAATAATATACAACAAGCGACTCCCCCACTACGTTCATTATTAAAACATTTCTCCACTGTCTCTGGCCTCAAAATTAATGCCTCTAAAACAGAAATCCTCCCTCTTAATGAATATTGCTGTCAACAGGACTTACCAAATTTGGGTTTTAAATAGATGCAAAATACCATAACTTATCTAGGTATTCAAATTAGTACCCATATTGAAAAGTGGTGGGACTATAATCTGGCTCCTTTACTCTCTGAATGTAAAGGAACCTTGGAAAGATGGCAAAAGTTAAATCTGTCTATGGCAGGGAGGATTGCTGCTTTCAAAATGTCTATTGCCCCCAAATTTTTTTATTTATTTTCACACATTCTGCTTATACTTCCCCGCCACTGTCTGCAGAAAATCGATAAAATGATAGGATTCTATCTTTGGGGATTAAACAGACCTTGATACAGTCAGAATACTCTCAGAGCTCACTGGTCTCAAGGTGGCTGGGGATTGCCATGGATGGAGGGATATAAAATCGCTTACCAATGCTCTCAGACCTTGCGGTAGTTTAAATCTGCTTCACAGTCATCCCCGTTGTGAGTAGAAATAGAGCAGAATCTTGCTAATACCCCTATACTGTCGCCTCTTCTGGGCTCAGGACCGGACGCTTATCCTAAATCTCACCCGGTATTACACTCTTCATGCACATACTGGAAGGCTCTTCAGCAGAAGTTAGGCATATCTAGTATTCCCCTCTCACTAACCTCCATTTGGCAAAACCCAGACATCATTATTGATAATCGACTAGTGCTCTGGCAGACCTGGAAGAATGCAGGCATATTCTATGTGGGGGACCTATTGAACTCTGATACCCAAACTATTGAATCCTTTGCAAATGTCTGTAAAAGATGGTCCCTACATACATCAGATCTGTGGAGATACTTTCAGATCAGAGCGGCACTCAAACTTACCCTTAGCAAATCCCATGCTAGAGGCCCCCCAACCCGCTTCTCGGTAAATGGCGTGGTGCCTGTCATGGTATGGCAGGATTGTTGTATGCTGCACCCAAAGACACCCTTCCGCATGTATCTCCTTACTCCAAAACTAAATGGGAGAAAATATTGCAAATTCAGATCCCGGATAACCATTGGGGACAGTGCTGGCACATGGGTCACCTAGTATATAAGGATGCTCGTAGTCATCTAATCCATAACAAAATACTTCATTCATGGTATAGAACCCCAGAGTTCCTTAAAAAGGCCAATGTACTACAACATGATAAATGCTGGAGATGCCACAGCCCCGGTGGTACTTTATATCCTATTCTCTGGCATTGTCCGTTGATAACTCCACTATGGATAGCCATTACTTCAGCAGCTACTAAGATTCTTCACACTGTCATCCCTTTAAATGCCCCCTTGCTACTGCTGGGTATGCGGTCAGAAGCCCCCTCTCTTTCCTATCTGCAATTCTGCTGGCTAATGCTACTCAGTATGCAAGTTAAACATAATAACCTGAGGAATTGGAGAACGCCAAACATACCTACCCTGGTGGACATTTTCTCCTGTCTTACTCAGTTACATGAGCTGGATAGAAGGTCCCACAACACTTTAGGCCAGAAGGATAGATTTCAGAAATCCTGGGCACCACATATGGCCTACTTGGCAGCCAGAGCCGGTGTTGGCTGATTGGTCCATTGGGTAACTATGATTCTATCTTTTCCTTCTTCTGTTAAATGACGTACTGCTGGTTTAATGTTATGTCTCCTTATGCTGATCTTAAACGATACTCTTGTCACTCAGGTCAACTTAATAGTTCGGACTGTCTGATGCTAGCGATAGATTAGTGTAGGTGTAATAGGGTTAGATAATAATATCCCCATCTCCCCTGTTTTAAGTTTCTTTTTATGGCAATAAGTACTGGTAAACCTGTTGACTCTTTTTGTGATTTTAGGCCTGTATGTTAAGTGCATCTGTATCAAGGTGTCTGTAATCCACTTGGGACAATGACAGTGTAAGTTGGATGTACTGGGTTCACTTTGTGCTTCTTTTCCAAACTTAGGCACTTGCTATTGAGGAGACCACTGGAAGGTATGACTCTCTGTACAATGAAGCCTTGACACACATCAGCAGCAGTACCTCCTATTTGGTCCCTAATTGTCTTTATGGGATATTGGTCTGTACCAAGCTATTTTTTTTATTGTTTCATATCCTGTGTAACGTGATAGGTAGGTACAACTTATGCTCAATGATATTAATGATTTATGAGAAATAATGTTTGACACTGTAAGCTCTAGTTAGTCTTTGAAATGTTTGTTCTGCCTTTTAGGATTCTGTTCGGTGTCTATGATATATTACCTCTTCTCTTAGTGTGATCATTTTAGCTACAAGTGACACCAGAACACATGGCATATGTGGCACCCTCACAACGCATATGCAGATGCTTCTGCCTGTAAATCCATACAAATATATGTATTTTACACTGTTTTTTCCCCGTTTTCCTTTTGAAATAATCTAATAAAACGTTTAACTAAAAAAAAAAAAGATTGGGGGTTGTATATAGGCGTCCAACTCAGAAGGAGGAGATTTATTTATTTAGTTTTTGTTTACCAGGTAAGTACACTAGACAGAAGCTGTCTATTTTCAGGTACAACCCAGGAGAGTACAATGAATAGGAATACAATACAAAACTTAATACAGCGTATGAACAGATACAACATATACAAGAGCATTTGGCGAAGGGAAACAGAAACACTTCCATCATACAAGGTTCTATTTACAGATATATGTTCATAATACAACATAACAGGATGAGATGAAGTTCAGTGCAAGAATAATAGACACGGTGCTGGAAAAACAGATAAGGAGGCTTAGTGGCAAAGGTAGCAATGTGGTGGTTGGGGACATTAACATGCCAGGGATAGATTGGTACATCCCAGCTACCTCATGTGCCAGGGAGCAGATCCTCCTGGAAGCCTTCCAGGATGGCTTCCTGAAAACAGAAGGTAACGGAGCCAACTAGGGAGGGGGACATTCTAGACCTTGTGCTGATAGATGGTGAACAGGTCAAAGATGTTGGGGTGGAGGACCCCATGGCAGGAAGTGACCACTGCACAGTGTGGTTCTCACTCAACCTGGGAAAGGAGGTTGCCACAACAAAGACTAAGGTGCTGGATTTTAAAAGGGCAGGCATTGGCAGGATGGGTAGTATACTGGAAGGGCATATAGCTATGATCCGCCCACACATGGATGCCGAGCAAACATGGGCAATCATCAAGCAGGGCCTGGCTGAGGCTACTAGTGCATATGTAAAGAGCCAGAGCAAGAAAACCTCGAGTCGCTCGGGGGTCGGCAGGGGGAGGAAGGATTGAGTGTCCGTAGACAGTTCTCCTTCCTCGGGGGGGGCAGTTCGGCGTGCTGTAAAATGATAAAAGTGGTGGCTGGGTGTCAGCACAGGGGTGTCATCCAGACCAGAGGAGGGCACCCGTTCAGGGTGTATGGCTGCTTCTGCAGAGGCAGGGGCAGCTGCCTCACCCATTGCATGGTTTGGGTGCCCAGGGAGAAAAGCTGGAAAATGGCCAGGAGCCAACGGGATCCATGATGACCCGAGACATTCAGGTTGGAGTATGAGTCCCTCCAAGGGAGGAGCAGAGCAACCCATCATCTCCACAGAGGAGCCATAAAGCTTAGATTAAATACATTATAGGGGCGCGGTCGCACCCCTATATTTAGGGTTGAGTAGGCACTTCTATGTTAAATTTGAAATTTTGCATGTTAATAACTTTGGACCCGTTCAACAGATTTGCATGAAATTTGGTATGTACTGTGTGCCATGGTAGGTCTCTTGATTTGCCAAATTTTGTTTTAGTCGGACTTATGGTTTTAGCTCACCAAAACACTGAAAAATGCACTTTTCACCAGTTATGTGGGCAGTTTATCGGATTTTGTCTGTGGTACTGTGCAGCCATTGTGTAGTGTGCCACTCTGCAACTTGGCTCCTCTGAAAGAGCTTGGGTCAAGGAACGTGCTGCTTTTTGTTTGGTGAAAAAATATTAATCCATTCAAAAGTTATTAAACTTTTAAGTTCCCATTATAAGTCAATGGGAAAATTTATATGGTTATTTTGCGAAAAAAAAATGGGGTTTTGGCCATCTAGTCCCTCCTCACGATCACAGAATTTGCAGGCTTGTGATCAAAGAATCTTTGATCGCAACGGCCGCCACCTTGTTTTCATTTTGTCATCGGAAAAATTAAAATATCGCGGCTCAGGGGTCACTCCTGAAGTAAAACTTGGATGGGTTTTACTCAGAGGGCTTCGCTCTATCAAGCCATGGCCTTGGTTAGCTTTGAAATGGTCAAAAAATAGAGTTTTAACCATTTTTATTCTTTGATCACGGCCCGCTAACGATCTTTGATCGCGAGCCTGCAAATTCTTTGATCGCGAGATTCTTTGACCACGATCTTTGATCGCGAGGGTGCGACTAGATGGCAATTTGAAAAATTCAATTTTCTCAGCTCAGGGGTGGGTTATTAAGCCAAATGAGGGTGGGTTTTGCTCAGGGGGCTTCGTTCTATTGAGGCATGGCTGTGATTTCATTTACTTTTGTGTAAAACTTGAGTTTCACCATTTTTTATTCTTTGATCGTAAGCCTGCAAATCCTTTGATCACAAGCCTGCAAATTCTTTGATTGTGAGATTATTTGATTGTGAGCTCTGATCGAGAGGGAGGGACTAGATGGCCAGATTTGGAGGGACCAGATAGCCCAATTTTAACAATTTTTAAAATTTAAATATCTCAGAAATCGTTAGGTCTTTTTAATTGAAATTTGGAGGGTGTTGACGGGATGTCCTGTAGATGTCAATTATGGTGTTTATGTGTCAGGCAGTGTATTGTTTGTGGAGATATTGCATGGCGCAGTTTACATTTTGTGGACAGCGTTTTCCATTGTGGCACTGGCTTCAAATTTATATGGTAGCTATCCTTACTGACATGGATGTACTTTTCAGTTGTTAGGTGCATAAAATGTAAACAGGTGTGGAATTCTGTAGAAATGTGCAAGTTGGTGGGCTCCCACCAACTTGCGTGATTTTTTACTTTTAATGAATTTGGAAGTTGGTGGGAGTGCAGGGCCTAAAGGGCCCATGCTCCCACCAACTTGCGTGACTTTTTACTTTTATATTCTTTCTCAAAAAGTAAGGAAATTATATGCAAAAAAGCTTCATTAATGCATCATTTAGGGTTACAACACAAAAGTAGAAATTAAACGTTTAGGAGTTGCCCCTCCAGCCCCCGTGAACCTGCCCATCATCCTGAGATTGACAGCTGATGGGGCATGTCATTGGGGTTGTGAGGCCTAAATCTCACCCCATTCTTCTTTACTGTGGCTTGCGAATAAGATTACATGGAATGTGGTGATTTTAGGCCTCACAACTCAATGATACACCCCGTCCAGCTATCAATCTCAGGATGATGGGCAGGTCCACGGAGGGTGGGGAGGGCAACCCTAAATGTTTCATTTCCTACTTTTGTGTTGTAACACTACATGATGCATTAATGAAGTTTTTGCATAGAATATATATATAGATATAGATATGCATATATATATAGATATGCATATATTGATGGCTATAGATAGATAGATAGATAGATAGAGTGCCAGGTTTCCAGAAAGCATATAATAGCAGAAACTGAAAGGAAGTCAGCCCATCCCTGATCTCCCCATTTGGACTTCAGTCCATCAATATTCCATGATATTATATAATCAGAAAAGTCATCTGTTAGATTTTTAGGAGGCACTACTGGATCAGCAACCTATTTATAGTTGGAACTGGGTAAGAAACTAACTCAGCTGCAGGAAGGGTAACCGTGCACATGGGAATACAGGCTTTACAGCAATTATTAGGAACCACATAAATTCTTAAACTGTCCAAAACACTGCTTTAGGCTAGCACTTTCTCTGCAATGTCCAGAGATCTAAATAAGACATCCACTTGGGCGCCATCAAAATCTTTCTGTCTCATAGCACAAATTACCCCTTTATTTCCCAGTGATATCTGGAGATAATTTGAGAGAAAAGAACAAACTGACCTAGTTAAATTTATGTTAGTTTCACCAGGGGGTCTCTTAAGCCCAAAAATGCTTAGAGTAATTGGAGATTTATCACAAAAATGAGAATTATTAGTGTAGCTAGCCTTTTGCTTCTTTAAATATGTCAAGATAAGATTACATTTCTCTAACAGGTGACTATTACTCCAAAAATAATTGGTTGTCCTATGATCTGCACATGTAATTTGGACACAGTCAAGGACATATTCATCCTTGGTAGTACATACTTCAAGCATATCACCCTCATTAACTTTAACGGCCATTTTTAATTGAAACAGAGAAGTTATAGAGTCCAGAAGGGCATTCCCTGCAGTCAAGATATCCTGATTGTAAACATATAGTCTAAGAATGCCAAGACTATCCTCCTGGAGAATGGAACCAACTTTCAAGTTATTGCTCACATCTACAATAACTGGTCTTTGTAAAACCTGGCCGGGGAACCAGTACTAATTTGCACAGTTAGCAATTCGCTCAGGGTTAGAAACAAGAATTGCTTTAGGGGTAGCAGCAACCTGGTCAACAATTTTAATAAGCCCAGAACTGTGTGCGTTAACCCCAGAATATATCTTGGGGTCACACTTTTTGCCTAACTTTTTCAGAATCAAATTCCAGTCCTCCTTAATGGTGACCAGATCTGCACATGTCGTCTGCAGCTTTAAGACTAGAGGCCCCATAAATCTGTATCTGTCATTAACCTTACAGAAGGATTCCCAGAGTCCAGGGCCATATAACTGCTCCAGACAATTTGTTTGAGAAAACAGGGACTCTAGAGGGGCAATACTGTTGTCCACTGGGATCACCTTATGATCCATAATTTGATCCTGTCCTTTTTAGAGGTCCCTTTTTTCAGTTTTTAGTCTGTTTGATACACTTTTGTATTTTTGTTTTTATTTGTAGTCCCTTTTTGAAGACTCAGCTTACAAGATCTTATGGAACAAAAATCAGATCTTACCCAAGGTACTGGGAGAACAGGCTCCACAAACTCCACAGAAGAAGATTCCTTCAGCGGGTGAACTTGCTGAAATGTCCTTGGAATATCATCCATCTTGGCACCATATATCGTTATATCTTCTCTAATAGTCTCCAAGTCATTTCTAATGATAACCAACTGTTACATCAACATAACATTAGCAGCTTATGGCTTATTCATAATGTTAATATAGTCACTCAGATATGAGGGAAAGTATGTGATTGGTTCTAATTTCTCATACTGAGCCTTGAATACCTTAGGTGAGCCTACTCGTTTGATGAAATACTAATATTAGAAGGAGCCAAATCTAACTGAGACAGTTTAACATTCACTGTCTCCATTTTTGAAAAGTTTGATTTATCAAGATTTTTCAAACCAATAATAATGTTATGTAAACCTGAAAGAACTCTAGCCATAACAGAGTCTGAGATCTCACCTTTACCCACCTTAGTAATTCTGTCTTGACCCAAATGAATGGGGACAGCACAGGCAGTTGCAAAAAACTATTAGATAGTGCAATTTCCTCAGTGTTATCATTACCATGACAGCTACTCAAAATGGTCTCTTCTCTCCCAACTATGTCAACCTCCTGTAGATTTAACACTGGCGATTTCAAAAGGGAATGCAGTAGTTCACTAAGGACTGCATTATGGGACTGTGCCAGACTATTATGGGCTAGAAAGGAAAACCTAGGGATAGAAGTTAGGTGGCCATGTTCCAACAAACATTTTCTCATTCTGGGAGAACCAGTATCAGCCAGATTTATCTTAGTTCTGTTAATTAAACGTTCCATTATTTTAGGCTGGTTATTAATATCAATTAAAGAGGTCTTTTTGTTTACTTTTTTGAAATTGCTTAATTTAGCTATTATTTTATGACTGCCCAATAAAGCACTAGAAATAATATCATTACTTCTTTTTTATTTATTTTTTTGGCCTTTTTGCTAGCAGTGTAAGTTCATATATAGAATCCATTGGGGACCAGTATTACTTTTATTGGTTTTCTTGTTTAAACCATTTTAAAATGGGAACAAGTACACACAGTGAAAAAGGCAAAAAGAAATAAATGAATTAAATACTGCATACACAGAATCAAATACTGTATCTGGAATCCAGTGGGCAGCAAGACCCAAAACAGCATGAGTTCATGACAGGTAGGTCTTGCCAAACTAACCTGGTCGATTTTTCGACTGAGTTACAAGGATAGTAGATCAGGGAGCTGTGGCAGCTGTCATCTATCTTGTCTTTAGCAAAGCCTTCAACTCTGTTCCACACAGAAGGCTGGTAAGGAAGCTGGACCACATGGGAGTGGGCAGGGAGGTAGTTGAGTGGGTGTGTAGCTGACTGAGGGGGAAGAACACAGAGGGTTCAGGTAAATGGGGCATTTTTAGCTGAGAGGGAGGTGACCAGTGGGGTACCACAGGGTTCGGTACTGAGCCCCCTACTCTTCAATGTGTTCATAGCAGACATTGCAATTGGGCTGGAAGGTAAAGTGTGTCTATTTGCTGACGACACCAAGATTTGCAACACAGTGGACTCCCCTGAGGGTGTGAGGAGTATGACTTCAGACTTGCAGAAACTGGAGGAGTGGTCAGAAACATGGCAGCTGAAATTCAATGCCAAAAAAGTGCAAAGTCATGCATTTAGGCAGAAACAGTCCCAAAGAGGATTACTACCTGGGAGGAGAGAAGCTAGACTCCACCAGCCAGGAGAGGGACCTAGGGGTCATTATATCAGAAGACTTAAAAGTAGGTAAACAGTGTGAAAAGGTGGTACTAAAGGCAAGTGGCATGCTGGGCTGCATCGGATGGGGAATCACAAGATGCAGGAGGGAGGTGGTGTTACCACTCTACAGGGTGCTGGTGTTCCCCCACCTGAAGTACTGCATACAGTACTGGAAACTGCACCTCACAGAAACATAGACAGAATCAAGATGGTGCAGAGATGGGGCCACAAAAATGATTCAGGGATTACACCAGATAGCATACCAGGACAAGCTGAGGGAACTCAACGTGTACTCCCTGGAACTGAGGAGGGAGAGGGGCAGCATGATTGAGACTTTTAAATATATGAGGGGTATAAATAAGGTTAATGTCAGGAGCTTTTCTGATTGAGAGAGAGAGAACAGGAGAATGAGAGGGCATGAAATGAGGCTGAAGGGAGGGAGGTTCTGGAGTAATACAAGCAACTTCTTCTTTACAGAGAGGGTGGTGGACCAATGGAATAGCCTACCCAAAGAGGCAGTGGGGGCCAAAACAGTAAGCAAGTTCAAGAACAAATGGGATAGACATAAAGGCAGCATACGGAAAGGTAAAAGAGGGGAAGGGAAATAGCACCAGGTAGGTTCTTGGGCAGACTAGATGGACCTTGCAGTCTCCTTCTGCCGTCACTTTCTATGTTTCTATACACATAAGTACCGCCAATAAAAGTTTGTGACCACAGATCTAATGATCACAGTCTATACAGGGAGGCAGGAACTTGTTCCCAAGAGTCTAGTAGAAACAAAATTAAAAAATCTGTAGCGAATTCAAAAAAAAAGAGCTAACAAAATTAATATAAAAGTTCATTTCTGGAGGTGTCCCTGGTTTAGTGCTGGGAGGTGTTTCCTTGACCCCCTCTGCTCTGATCAAGGATCTGGTCATGTTCCTTGATGACAGTCTGACACTTGAGGCACAGGTGTTGTCCGTCATCAAAAGTGTTTTTTACCATCTGAGGAACATTGCTCGGTTCCGGGCTCTGACACCAACTGAGGACCTGGCCATCCTGGTGAATGTTTTCATCAGAATCAGGTTGGACTACTGGACCCTGTAACCCTGTACCTGGGGCTATCTGGAAGCAACCTCCATCATCTGCAGCTGGTGCAGAATGCGGTGGCAAGGTTGTTGACTGGTGCATTAAGATCTGACCATATTATGCCTGTCCTCCACGAACTGCACTGGCTGCCAGTAAGGTAGAGGATTGCCTTCAAGGTCAGACTACTGACTTATAAAGCCCTGTATGGAGGAGGACCAGACTACCTATAAGACCTCCTGGTTCCGCACTGTCCATCTCGCGCTCTCCGTTCATCTGAGGGTTGCCTCCTTGTGGTTCCCAGGGCTAGGTTGCGGCAGTCTGGGAACCGTACTTTCTCAGTTGCCACACTGATCCCATGGAACTCCCTGCCAAGGCATTCTAAGGGAGGCACCCTCGGTGGAAACCTTTAAAAAAAGGACTGAAAACATTTTTATTCAATCAAGCGTATGACCTGCATAATACATTTTATGTAGACAGTCATGTAGTGAACTGACTGTTGTTTTAAATTTAAATTAAGATAGAGAGAGAAATTATTTTATATTTAATTCTGCATGTGTATTGGAATTTTGCATGGATTGTTGTTTTCAAATGTTTGTTAAGCGCTCCGAGCCTCTGGGAAGGGGCACTATATAAACAAAATATCTCTCTCTATATATATATATATTTTTACGTGTTTCGTCCTACCAGGACTCATCAGTATGCCTCGTCTGTTTGACACCCCAGTGGAATGGACCAGCTACCCCTAAGGCAGTGTGCCTGGGATATATTGTGGTGAACCCATTAAAATAAAAAACTATTTAAAAGACAAAGAATCTCTGTGCATAAACACTGAGGCAAGGGTTACCCCAAAGGGCATTTGGCTGGGAAGCCAAGTTTCAAGAAAATACAAAATCACACATGCCCCCACAATGCAAAGCATCATGGGCTGCATATGCAAATCACCACAGAATGTTATGCTGGTCCAACTTTAAGCAGAATTGCATGGTGCCGAAGGCCTCTCACACAGTTGCAAAGGGTGCTAACAGAAGACATAGACATGTGTTTAAGTCCTACCAGGACTCATCAGTATGCTCGTCTGTTTGACACCCCAGTGGAATGGACCAGCTACCCCTAAGGCAGTGTGCCTGGGATATATTATGGTGAACCCATTAAAATAAAAACTATTTAAAGACAATATATCCAGGCACACTGCCTTAGGGGTAGCTGGTCCATTCCACTGGGGTGTCAAACAGGCAGGCATACTGATGAGTCCTGGTAGAATGAAACATGTGTCTATGTCTTCTGTTAGCACCTTTGCAAACTGTGTGAGAGGTTCGGCACCATGCAATTCTGCTTAAAGTTGGACCAGCATAACATTCTGTAGTGATTTGCATATGCAGCCCATGATGCTTTGCATTGTGGAATATGTGATTTTGTATTTTCTTGAAACTTGGCTTCCCAGCCAAATGCCTTTGGGTAACCCTTGCCTCAGTGTTTATGCACAGAGGTTCTTTGTCTTTAAACAGTTTTTATTTTAATGGGTTCACCACAATATATCCCAGGCACACTGCCTTAGGGGTAGCTGGTCCATTCCACTGGGGTGTCAAACAGGCGAGGCATACTGATGAGTCCTGGTAGGACGAAACACGTGTCTATGTCTTCCGCTAGCACCCTTTGCAAACTGTGTGAGAGGCCTTTCGGCACCATGCAATTCTGCTTAAAGTTGGACCAGCATAACATTCTGTGGTGATTTGCATATGCAGCCCATGATGCTTTGCATTGTGGGGGCATGTGTGATTTTGTATTATATATATTTATACAATGTGATGACAGCAATATGAGTAGGATAACTTCAATTATTTCCACTGCAGTGAAACACCTTACAATGACATCACCGGAGTTAAAATAACTTACAAATATACCTACTCTGCTGATGTCACCACTCACTCACTCACTCAAGCCAGCATTCTAAATGAAAGTGCTTCAGAAATCAGTTTCTGTGTCTTACTGAAGCCTGCAAATTATTGAGTTAGCATTGCAAAACACACTTGCCTGTGTCCCACAGTTGGTAACACTCCTAGCCCATTTCTGTACTAATCTCAGCTTCAGAACAACTTGAATTCAAATGAAACTCATTTACAAAGCAATTTCTCACTGCAAGCTGCAACTAACATAAATAGCATAGCAAAACACACTTACCTGTGTCCCAAAGTTTCCAACACTCATATCCCATTTATGTGCTAATCTCAGCTTCAAAACAACCTGAATTCAAATGAAACTCATTTACAAAGCAGTTTCTTTCTCACTGCAAGCTACAACTAACACAAATAGCATAGCAAAACACACTTACTTGTGTCCCAAAGTTTCCAGCACCCCTAGTCCACTGCTGTGCTAATCTCAGCTTCAAAATAACTTGAATTCAAATGAAACTCATTTACAAAGCAGTTTCTCTCTCTCACTGCAAGCTGCAACTAACACAACTGTGTTTTGCTGTGCTAATCAATCACCTGTGTCCCACAGTGCTTCTAACAATCCCAGCCCATTCAGAAACACTCCCACACTCTCAGACCACACACAAACAGTGCTTTCAGTACAGCCTAGAGGTTAGCGTAATGAGTTCTGAACAAAATTGGTACAGCCAGCACACCAGACCTAGGTTTGATTCTCATAACCTCCACTTGCACACTGTGTAACTCTGAACAAGTTACTTAACTGCCCAGTACTCCTAAAAACTCTCCTGGTTAACTAAAAAAGTACAAAGAAATGGGGGAAAAAAAAACATGACACTTTATAAGCTCTTACCCCATTGTATAAATAGCACACATGGTGTGTAGATCATGGGATATGGGAAATATTCTCCCTCCTGCAGAGTAAGCTATGCATTCTCCCTTTGGGACATTCATGAAAATGCAGAGCTCACTCTGCAGGAGTGAGAATATTTCCCATATCCTACTCCTGCCCATCATATAAATATATAACATTCCAGTTCCCTACTATAATTATGGAAACTTACTGAGTTTCTTCAATTACAACGAAGATAGTTCTATATAACTTTTCTGATTCCTTCTTAATTGAAGTAAGAGGTATAGGTTTCAAAATTCAAAAGATCAGGGACAAGGGAAGATAGATTATTTCTACATTTTACATGACTTTTATAAAATATCAATAATAAAAAATGGTCATAAATAAATTCCAATTAAGTAAAAACTAAAAAGAGTAAACAAAGGGCAACTAGTGGATTAAATTTTCAGCCTCAACAAAATTGAAAATAAATATTCTCTTGCAGTAAATAAATGCACTTCCTTTGCCCAGATAAGTATGTGAGCATAAACCATGCTGACCAATCCTGGCTTGAAATAGCTTTGTCAAGCCAATACTAATTGGAACTTGCCTTAACTTCATACTCCAGACACTACTGACCGGGAAATAGCACTGCACCTTGTAATGAAGCAAAAAGATAGCTACACACTTGTTCTGCTCAGGCCAAGCTGCTCACCCGAGTGGCTCAATGGAATATACTGCTACAGAGGGTCATTATTATAAAACACAACAGACCAGGTCAGCTGACCAAAATACCCATGAATTTTAAACCTAGCATCCTGGTTAGTGGAAATCAGAGGTTATGTGAGCTCCAGCAGAGAACTCCTTAAATAAATATACCCAAATTTAAAACCAACTACAGTCAATAAGTATATAAATTAAATTAGTATAGATGACATTGGCATGTGCTCAGTGTACTCAGTTTACGACCCCAGTTGCAGTGAAAACATAAATCACGCTCAAAGTCCCTACTGAACACAACCATGAGTAATGTGCATAAAATTACTATACCCCAACCTCAGCTTAATTCAAAGACTCCTCTGAATCAATGGTTAAAAAAACAGAAAATACATATATACAGTATATATATATATATATATATATATATATGTATTCTAATTCAGCAGTCATTCCCAGGAGGTATTGGCAAACGGGATCAGCTTCTGCTAGGATTCGGTTCACTACGTGGTCAAGTAGGGGAGCCTCACGAGAACCTGGATCAGCAGTTGTCATGTAGCTGGAAGCAGTCTCACATGAGATGAAGAGACAGGTTTGTCAAGCACCTGGGAACACAACACAGGCAAAAAATGGCAGAAGTTGTGACTGAAAAGTAAGAATAATCAGATAAAACTGGAGCACAAAACAAATACAAGCTAAAACCGCACCAGAAAACATGACCAAACCACATACGATGGACAACCAAAATGCCACTAGAGCACAAAGAGGCTGAGCAGCTTGTCCTAAATAGTACAGAAGGTAGATGGAGCATTATCAGCTGTCTACCGAACCTCAGGCAAACCTTCTGATTATAAGGGGTCCTCATGAGCAGGTAAATCCTCAGTGCTCATTGGGTGAATCAATGCCATGATGTATAGTTTTCTGATGATCTACATGGGTTGTACATCCCTTGCAGATGACATCAACTGATTCCCCAACCCATCGCTTTCAGGATCCACTTATAAATTGTCGTTCTTACCATTAAAATTCTCCATGATTCCACTCCTGACTAGCACTCTGAGTTTGTCTCCTGCTACTCCCCTGCTTGCTCCCTTCACACTGTCTCTCTGTCTCTTCTCTCTGTTCTCTTCTATAGCCTATCCACTTGTAACCCCTTCCCCAGAGGATGGCACAGCCTGATGGATGCTAGGGTATGGCTGGAGTCTTTACACATTTAGCCAGATAGCCCTGGGATTCTGGCAGGATTCCGGGATCTCATATGTCATATCCAAACAGCGCAGTACCTTCATCCAACGAGATCCTTCTGGCATGCATCGTACCAGGGTGTTGTCCACCAGGAAGATAACAATAGTACAACCCACCCCCAACCCTGGCAGAGACACAGTAACTGTAGGCAATAATCCTCAAACAATATACATTAAAAATACAATAATGCAATATGGCACAAATAAACAGAACAACATATGAGGTTTATTGGGAGGGAACAGGAGCACTTGAACATGGATCTGAAAGGGGACTAGAATAAGGCAGGTGTGCAAATAATATGTAGCAAACTCAAGTTAGAATCCAACCACTGAGGGATGATCATACAATATGTAGCCAGGGTTAAAAAACAGAAGCAACAACAGAGAAAGGAACTGGAAACTAGAGTGAGAGACTTGGAGAGGAGGGCTGTAAATGGGGAGGAGGATGTGGTCCGGGAGGAATTGAGAACTACTAGGGAAGTGTTGGATACATTGCTTAGTGGAGAGGCTAGAAATGCATGGACACTTGGTAAAAGGAAATTGTATGAATGGGGAAATAGATCAGGACCGATGATGGTTAGATTGATTAAGGGAGGGAAAACGGCAACCCATCTTGCAGCTATTAAAAATAGAGAGGGAGTGTTGTGTAAATCCCCTCAGCAGATAAGGGACTGCTTCAAGGTCTTTTATGAAACCCTATACAAAAAGGAGGGAGGAGGTGGAAACGGGGAAGTATTTCTACAGAAGTTGAATTTACCCAAACTGACGAGGGAGCAAAGAGATTTACTAAATGCCCCTATAGTCAGGTCGGAGGTTCTTGGGGCAATGCAGAAACTTAAAAATGGGAAAGCTAGTGGACCAGATGGATATCCAGTAGAATATTATAAATGTTTAGCGGGGCAGCTGGTTGGACCACTGTGTGATGTCTTTCAGCAGAAGGAGGGGGAGCTTTTGAGGCTGCAGGACATGTTTTCCGAGGCAGCGATCTGTTTGATCCCCAATATAGGGAAGGATCTACAAGAATGTGCATCTTTCCGCCCCATCTCACTTTTAAATTGCGATGCTAAAATATTTGCGAAGGTGTTGGTGGGATATTTAGAGATGGTCCTCCCTGATGTGGTTCACCCAGACCAGACCGGGTTTATTAAGGGGCGTCTCTCCTGTCATAATATGTGGAGACTTCTGAATGTGGTATGGGGGGCAGAAAGTCGGAAGAAGGATACCTGTATTATTTCAATGGATGCTGAAAAAGCATTTGATAGGGTGGAGTGTGATTACTTATTCGAGGTGTTGGCCTGGTTTAGTCTGGGTGATACTTTTGTGGGATGGGTACGGGCGTGATATAGATCCCCACGTGCAAAAGTATTGGTGAATGTGGTCCTCTCAGGGGGCTTTCAGCTAAGTAGAGGTACACGGCATGGATGCCCTCTATCCTCATTATTGTTCACATTAGTGGTAGAGCCCTTGGCAATTGGCATTCGGGAAAATGGAGAGATTCAGGGAGTAAGGGGCTCTTCGGGAGAGCAACATAAGCTTGTAATGTATGCAGATGATATGCTCTGTTTATCACAGAACCTGAGAGATCTATGCCTCCCCTTTTGCGACTGGTAGGGACCTTTGCACTTTTCTCTGGCTACAAATTAAATGTAGATAAGTCTGAGATTATGAGGATCCCCAAATTGGTAGGATCAAATCAGGATTGGGGTTTTAAAAAGGTGGCGGGGTCTTTCACATATTTGGGGATCGGGGTAGGAAGGTCCCTGGGGTCTTTATACAGTCTAAACTATGGTAAAGTTCTGAAGACGATAGAAATGGACCTGAGAAGATGGTCCGCATTACCAATCTTGTGGTTGGGAAGAATAAACTTAATTAAGATGAATATACTCCCCAGGCTGGTGTATTTATTACAGATGCTACATGTGGGAATGACTAGGAAGGATATTAAAAGACTGGAAGGAATGTTTTCTACTTTTATTTGGAGGGGGAGGCGCCCTAGAGTTGGTCTGCAACAGCTTAAAATGGCCACGGAGAAAGGTGGTCTAAGTTTCCCAGATATTGAGTTGTATTTCCTGGCTGCTCAGTTGAAGTATATAAGTGACTGGGTACATGAGCACCCAGCAGCGTGGTGGGTGGATCTAGAACAGAGGGAGTGTGAGGCTAGATTATCAGCCTATCTAGAAAGTAGGGGGAGGGCAGCTTATGGAAGGAGGGAAGTTCGAAATCCATTGGTGGAATCTACTTTGAATAGCTGGAGTAGAATTAAGAAACGTAGGGGTGTGAAGGGAGTAGACACATACTTGGTCCCGGTAGCTAGGAACCCATATTTTCTTCCTGGATGGGAGGACCCTGGTTTTAGGAGGTGGGAAGTAGGAGGAATAAGAAGTCTGGAGGATCTTAACAGTGGGAGGGGGCTTTGTACCTTCTCAGATTTACAGAACAGGCTAAACTTGGGAAATGACATAGATTTAGATATTTCCAGGTAAGAGCATATGTAACAAAACTAAAGAGAGAGGGACCGGGGATAGGGGAGTTGAGAAGGATGGAGATAATGATTCAATCTGCTAGGCTGGACTCTAAGGGCTTTATTGGGAGAATGGTGTGGGATACTAGACAGGGGCTGCCAGACCTGACTATTAAAACTCGGAGACTCTGGGAACAGGATATGAACGTGCAGCTAGGGATCAGAATTGGAGCCAACTATTGACTACACATAGGGGTATCCTCATCTGTAATAGATTCTAGGAAGCATTCTTTAAATTTTTGCATAGAATATATAGACCTCCGGCTGTGGTTCATAAATTTCACCTGACTATTTCACCCTATTGTGGGAGATGTGGGAGGGAGATTGGCACCTACTTACACTGTTTTTGGGCATGTAATATATTACAGAAATTCTGGATATCAGTGGTGCTGGAAATAGGTAGGATGTGGGTTAGGACAGTCACAGTCACACATGTGGTATGTTTGTTTGGGGTGGAGATTGATGAGGAGGGTGACTGGCATCCTCTCCCGAGATGGGTCAGAGTGCTATTGATTTTAGCCAAGCACTGTATACAGAATACCTGGGTCTCTTGTCTGGTCCCCACAGTAAGAGGATGGTGAATGCTTGCACTGCACACGCTGGGGTTGGAGCGACTCTCTCTTCTGGTGAAAAACAGGTTGGACCTGTTTGTCAGGGAATGGACCCCCTTTCTGGTGGTACTGTCCCAGCAGGAGAATATGGCTCTGTGGGGTGGTATAGATATATAGATATCTAGATATATAAAATATGTGGACTGGCTTGAGGGACCTTGGACTAGCACCCCTTCTTTACTGGGTAAGGGATTGATTTAGGAGGTTTTGGGATCTGCTTGCTATATAGTATGGGGGTACGTGCTAATATGTATGTGGGTACGGATATAGAATTCAAGACTGTAACTGATTTTGGAAGAATTGTGGAATATGGTTGCTGTACCTGATTATAAATGAACCTCTGCATAAAACTGACTATGTGTGCATAAAAGTTGAATAAAATTATTTTTTTTTGCAAAAAAAGAATCCAGTCACCTTCCAAGCAGCAATGACCAAGTACATCCCCTAATTCAGTTCCTGACAACCTCCCTCATATGGAGCACAAGATAACCCAATGTTGCTTTCTGGGATCTTCCACAATCTATATGTACACACAATAAGGTAATGGGTTGCAGACTTGGTAGTCAAGAGTAGTGCGTTATCAATAGAAAGTGATCCCAGTAGCAGTTCCCACTTAAACAAGTGAGAGTTCAAAGTAAAATCTCTTAATTTGAAGAAGTATTCTATCACTGGACACTTTTCAGATCATCCAGGTCTTGCCCAATCACCGGAGCCCAGTGTTTGTGTTTCCTGTGGTCGTTGCCACTATTCTGGTCCCCACAGTCATTGGGACTGCAACCAATGGACTGTTCATGCAGCAGAGACTCCCCAACAAAGAGCACTGGGTGCTCTCCAGGGAGGAAAGAGCCAAGCCAATCCAGCCCTTCCAGGAGTGCTGGCAACCATTTGGGATGCACCAGAGGTAAAACACTGGGATTTAAAACACAGTGGTCCCCCTCTGTGTTTCCAGTGGCTATTGCTACTCATCTGGTCCCCACAGCCACCAGGACTGCCACCTAAAAACCCCTTCACGTAGCTGAGACTGAGCAACATATGTCTTGGAGGCTCATCTCCAGGCAGGAAAGAGCCCCACCAATTCAGCCTATCCAGAAGCATCGGCAAACAATCAGGTCACAGCAGAGGTGGATCTCTAATTTAAAGCCATTCCAATCTCGCTCTGCCCACCAGAGTTCAGTGTTTGTGTGCCTAGCATCTGTTGACGTTTGTCTGGTTCATACAGCCACCAGGCGGGCTCTACAGGTAGAAAAAAGCCTAGTAAGTCAGGCCATCCAGGAGCACTGGCGACCACTCGAATCACAACAGAGGCAGGACATCAGGGTTTAAAACCAGCCACCCCTACCCAGTGGTTTCAGCATGAAGTGCACCCAGCAGGAGTGGCGGGAAGCCTCAGCAGCAATCACCAGCTGGGACACTGAGAAGGCAGTTATCTGTAAGCTGAACTTTGCTCTAAATTACATGCGTGGAGCCTGTCATAATTGTATTTGTTATGCTTAAGTGCTGTTATAAAGCTTTATTTGCACCTTAAAGCCTGTCATAGTATTGCTTTGTCAGCTGTAACCATTCTAATTTAGTCTGCCAGTAATTTTGCAGTAGAAACATACTTAATTCATATAGTCATTTTTGTTGCATCTGTTCTGTTTTGGACATCTTAGAGTACACCGCTCATTGTCACTAAATTATATCCATTTTGGAGTTCTGGTTACCAACTCCTTAGGCAAGGATTCAACAGTACATGAATTTATCTTCTCTAATAGTTTAATACTGTAACTCGGCTGATAATTGGTTCAAGTTCTTTGGTTTTGTTGCACTCATTAAGGAACAGCATGTACACTCCCTGGGTCTTTCTTCAGTGTCCTTTCCTGTATTATATTACTTTTTTTTTATCCTGCCCCAGAAGAATCGATCTCCTTCTGTTACTCTTGTTCATTACTGGACATATTAAACTGAATCCTAGCTCTGAAAAGTTTTTTGTCTCACATAATGATGCAACGTGGAATGCTAAACGTGGCCTGAAGATGTTCATTTAAATGTTAACAGTCTGCTTTTTTTCCAAGATGTCAAACTGAGACTTAGTTAATCTTATATGACCCAGACACTGTTGGACCCACCAAATCCTAGAGTATCCTCCACCCCACACCCCAATTTGGGGACCTACCTGATGGGCTCCACAGAGTCAGCAGTAGGACCCTCTATGCTGCCTGTGTCCCAGACCTGCAGTGCAGGGACCAGAGAAGCAACGGAAGCCGCAACTTTGGGACAATCAGCCCTTTCCATCTTCACAGCTGTTGAGCCTGTGATCCCTGGCACAAGACTACTTTGGGGGGCTGGGACCAGGAGAGGAAAGAGCCATCAGGTGCAAGTAAAGTGATCCCTTGCCCCAAAGCCAGTAGCTGAGCCAGGAGTGCACAGGAATCATGGTGCCGGAAAGCCTGACAAGTGAGCACATGCGAGGTAATGCTTAGCTGCATGTAAATATCAAGGGGATTGACTCCACTGCTAACTCCTGCCTACAACAAAGGATACTGTCCTGGACCCAGGGAAAGCAGCAGGATCATGACACGGTATTTCTGTCTTTTCACATAGGCAACAGCAGCTGGATCTGCATAAAATAGCAAGAACTGGATGTATAAGTTTATGGGTCTGTTTGGAAGGCCTCTTAAGGGTATAAGAGTGTCACCTCACCTGTTCGTAGGACCAGAGGACTGTGAACCAAAGGTGCACAGTTCTGTGGTTCTAAGGACACGAGAGGCGACACTCATATACATAACAGGCCCCAACACTCTTATATCCATAAGAAGCCCTCCAAACAGACCCATAAACGTTTTATAGCTCTCTAACTGTCTTGAATAAAAAAGTCCTTTTTTTAATTTAATGTAGCTAGGAATGCTAGAGGCCTGGGATCAAGTCCCAGTGGGAGGCACACTTTTCCTTTCATATTTCCATCTTGATTTCATTTAATATAGTTAATGGAACGAGCGGTCAGTGAGAAGCCTGTTACAGTGCCTCAGTGCATGAGGTACTCTTACAATAATAAAGACTACCTCATGCACAACTGAAGGGAGGGCTGTAATTGATCAGGGAAGCTTCCGCAGTCTATAATTTTTTTTTTCATAGTTTTTATTGTTCATCCAGTATAAAATATGGGACATTACAACAGTTATACATAAATAAGTAAAAAAGGGAAGGGAAAAGAAATAAGAACAAAAAAGTTGTGTATTTACATAAAGTGCACTGTAGCCAAGATGATCATATCCTGTATCATAAAAATGGATCAGGTATAATTACATAATAAAACATCATAGTCACGTAAGAGCCATAATATAATTCTGGTCCAAAGTCACCTGATAGCATGCATATTCTATAGCTGAGGCAAATGCTTCCTTTTGGTCTTTACTACTGAATCAAAGAATTTCACAATTAGGAGAGCTTCTGGAATCATTTTGGGGTGCAATAAAATAAACAGGGCATCATAGTCCAAGTTTGCATAATTCGTTAAAAACTATTTTAATAATTGATCTCGTACAGTATTATAAAGGGGACACTGTATTACCATATGGTAAACAGTTTCCTGAAAACCTCTATTACACCTACATAAATCTGGGGATAGACCTGTCATAGGTGATTTATTGAAAAAAGAGTTTCTGAAGGCAAGCATTCCCACTCTTGCCCAGGTAACTAATTTCCCAAGGCATGGGTCAAGATAATAAAATAATGGTAATAAAATATATTCTTCTATAAAATAATCGATTTTATTCATCCCAAACCAAATGGCTTGTTTCTGTGACCTGATTAATGTAATCTGATGATTCCATGCTTCAAGGTAACGCCTTTGTTTTAAAGAGGTTTAGAAAAGAGGGGATATGTGTATCCCTTTCAATGAATCCTCCCATAAGTGGGTTAAAGATGCTTTTAGCAGTACTGCTTTAAGTTGTTTCAACCAGGGTGACAAAAAGCCCTTCTCGACCCAACTTCTCTTCTCTTTGAGGCATAAATCTGGTAAAGTATTAAACTTGATTACTGATTATTTTCAGCCAATAGGAGGATACTCTTATATCTACTGTGGTTGCTATGGGAAGCCTACCTAGTTCTACCCTTACAACTGTATTAGCATTGGAAAGTGGGATTTGTAAGAGGGCTTTATAATAAAATGATAAAGGAAGCTCAATATTTTCAGGAGGATTTGTGCCCCATACCTCAGAGCCATAAAGTATGATTGAGTTTAACTTGGTTTCACCAGCAACCAATACCGGAGAAACTGTGTGTCCCCCATATTTATAACTGAACCTTAGTAAAGCCTTGGAGGCAAGTCTGGTTTAGAGATCTGTTCTTTCAAGTATAATGTCCATTGTTAATTTGATGTAAATTTAATACCAAGATAGGCATGAGACGGGGTCACCTCAATTAATTTGTTTTCAAGGTATATTTTGGGTAAAGGGACTCGTGAATTTGAAGGCCCAAATACTACAATTTTGGTGTTATGTAAATTCATCTTCAAGGCCAGTGAGTCACTTTTAGCTTTTAGATTATTCAGTTTGTGGTGGAGACCGGCTACCGAAAGGGAATGGAGAAGAAGTTTGTCTGCATAGGCTAATGTGTGGATATTCTGATTCCCAATTTTGGGAGAACTAAAGACGAGTCAAAATACAATAACGAGTCAATATGTAAACTAGATAATAAAGGAGCAAGTAGGCAACCTTGTTTCACACCTTGGAAAGTACTGAAAAATTCTGATAGATTCCCTTGGATATCACATCTCACTGCCATAACTGTATTTGAATAAAGTAAATAAATGGGGATTAATAGGTTAATAGGGAGTCCTCTTGTAAAAAGGATTTCCCATAAAGTTCCTCTGGACACAGAATCAAAAGCTGCTGAGGAATCTATAAAAAGGACATATAATTTCATCTGGCAATGTAACCTGTATTTTTCAAGTAAGTGGACTAAAGTGAAAATATTAATTTTAGTTGAAAAGCCCTGATGGAATCCTGCCTGAAAAACTGATAGTGGTAAGAAAACATCAACCCAGTTTTGAAGCTTGTCCAGTAAGATTTTAGCAAAGAGTTTTCCACTAATATCCAAAAGGCTAATCAGCCTGTAATTTGAGGGAAGTCGAAAAGAACCTTTCTTATGAATAGGAATTATAATACTTTTGAGCCAAGATGTAGGGACATATGAGTCTTTCAGACATGCATTAAAACATTTACTAAAAAAGGGAACCCAGTAGTTCATATGGGCCTTGTAAATCTCACTCGGAATAGTATCTGTTCAAGGGGCCTTATTATTAGCCAATTGAGATATGGCGGGTTCTACTTCACCAAATTAAATGGCCAGTGGAGTAAAATATCCGGTCCTCAGTACTGAAAATAGATTATCGTTAGTATGGGCAGGGATTTCACTATTAAAAAGAGATCTAAAGTGTAACACTCAGGTCTCCTTGGGAATATAGAAAGGGCAAGAGGACGTATAAATGTTCAAGCCTTTCGCCACCAATTGCCAAAAAAATTTGGAGTCCTTCGTCTCAATAGCCTGATACATTAATTTCCACCATTTCTGTGTAAATACTTTTTTTTCAGTCAGATACTTTCTATAAGATTTCCAAGCTCTATTTAGAATTAGAAAGTTATCCCTAGAAGGAAATCTCCTCACATGTCTAATAAGTTTCCCCAGCTTTGATTTTTCTATAGTACAGTGATTATCGAACCAGTAATTGAGAGAGGATCTTCTATTGTTAGCTGAATAAATTATTTGGTTAATTTGCTGATAGCACAAATCCAGCTGTTCACTCATATATTTGGCCTCAACCTTAGCCTCTGTAAAAGAAAATAATGAAAAGAAGGGAGGAGAATATATCAGTTTAACCACTTTATCCCATGTTCGTACATCGAGAGCAGCTTTGGCTTTACCAGATAATATAATCACAGCAGGCTGAATAGGACTAGGGGTATTAGAGATCTTGTCAGGGAATGTTAATAAAAAAGTAATAGCCACATGGTCTCTCTCCAGTCTCAAATTTATTGTGAAGTTATGGTACTGATTATAACAATGTGGGGAGCATAAAACAAAGTCTATTATATTGTGCCCCGGGATGCAAAAAATGTACAAGCCCCAGTTTGATCATTTTCCCCCCTGCCATTTAAGATTAAAAAATTATTATTCGTAATAAAGTCCTGGAAGCATTTTCCTGATTCATTCACAACACAGTCCATGGAGTTCCTAGACCCCAGATTCCCCATATAAAATAAATCCTGTAGTAAGGGTATATTATCAAATTTAGCAAGTCTGGAATTAAAATCTCCTGCCAATATCACTATGTCAATATGCGAGCGTAAGTAAATAGCTTCCATATCTGTTGCAAGCTTCTTCCAAATATTATAGCTTGAAGTGACATGAAAAAGAGGAGGAACATGAACATTCACAAACAATACATCTGAGTCATTCCACTTTATAAGAGTAAACAGAAGTTCAGGGGATCCAACTACACTTCCAATGACTTTTGGGCCTTCCCTAATTTTCACCAGTGTTAGGAGGCCTCCTTTGGGCCTACCATAATAATGTTCCTTGGTAGCTGGAACAAAAAATGATTCATACCCATTTATAAAGGGTTTGGACCTTGCCCATGTTTCTTGAAATGTAACAACCTCAAACTTGCTAATAAAGTCAGACCATTGTGGGTCTGCTAACTTTGAGGCAAGACCCAAAATATTCCAACTAAGAATATTTGAGGTGTTCTCTGAAGATTCAAAGGCAGACAGCTCTGAAGTAGAATCTATTGAAACATTAGGATCCCTGTGTAGTCATATGGGATCTTCTATATTCTGTGTTATAATAAACAAACATTGCTACTGCCATGTTGCAGGAAGCCCTCCAACTTTATGGGACTGCTGGGAAGGGGTCAGAAGCCCATGGTGTTGTTGCCAGTGGATTTCAGCCAAACATGAGCTCAGATTTGCAGGAGGATGGATGCAGATCTGACTCAAATATCAAGATACATGATTTTCCCCACTTCCCACTAATTTCAGCAAATCAAAGCACAGCTAAGGAACTCCATAAAAGAGCCATGGAGACAGCTTTCAGTGCTCGGACTACAAAATCCGCTCAGCCAGAGACAGCGCACCACCGAGAGAGATTTTGCCTGCCAGGGCTCTGAGGAGTCTGGTGGGTCTGAGAAGTACATTTTTGTGTTCATATAGACGGAAGGAGGAGAGTGTTTCTGTCAGGCACTGAAAGGAAAAAGGCAAGTTGCCCGACAAGAGTGATATGCTCTATAACTATTCTCCGTCAGGAATGCAGTCCAACCAACAGGTCCTAGTCTGCATGGACTGTCACCTACTCATGGTTCCAGACAGAGCCCCAAAGACAGAAATGCAGAGGTAATCAGAACCTGTGTGTTTGCCACTGCTAGGAGGAGTTTGACAGAATATGTACCAGCTGCCACCCACAACCCACATGGTAGTGTCTAATTAGAGGCTGTTGCCTTGTCACTTAAGTGGGTCTGGGGCCAGTGCCTCTCTGGTTCACCCAGATCTCTGCAGAGGGACGAAAGACCCTAGGGGCAAAGTCTGATGAAAGGCCCTAGGGGTGAAGTGTGTCCACTCTATCAGAGCATTGAAAGTCCCTTGGGACAAGGCAAAATGAAAGGCCCTTTTTGGGTGAAAGCCCACCTAAATTCCACCACTGCTGAAGCTGTAGAGCCAGCAGAAAGGACTGTTTTCAAAGCCTGACTGCAGAACCATGAGTACCCATAGGGGTTCTGGCCAGCTCAACTTGTAGTTAGATATGTAGTCAGAAAAGGTGGTTTAAAATATTGGTTAGGACTGCACCCTATAACTGATAGGCGCAAGCAGAAGTCCTGTAGATACCAACAGGCACTATTTGGATTGCAAATAGTGGCCACTTTTTTATTTTTAATTTTGCAAAAGCACTTACAAACTATGCACAAGAGAATAAATTAATGGCAGTTTCCAAATACAGGTAATGCTTGCGAAGGAGTATTGTGAGGCATCCCCCCAGCTACAACATTGGGGGAAGTGATGTAATTATCTGATAACAGATAAACTTAAGTAATGTATACAGCTATGGAAATTAAAAAAAAGGGACTGGCACTGAAAGGATATAACTTTTTTCTTAACACAGAAGCATTCTACACCATATGCCTTGTGATTATGTGCCCACAAACCCATTTATTGAGTTGTACTACAAAACGAGGGGCAAAGCTGACAGTGCCCCTTTAGTATGGTGCACCTGAAATGGATTCATAGCTCACAAGTGAAATGCAAATACCCAGTGGAAATAAGTAGTTTGTCAGTTGCAGATTTAAGTGATAACGGGCGTAGATCTTTCCATTACTGCCTCTGTTGCCAAGAAGCTGGCAGCTGCTCCTCCACCTTGTAAGAAAAGCCATCCTTCCTCGTACATCAATTACAGTGCCGAGACCTGTTACCAGCTAGGCAAGTATGCTGTCGAGCAAGGCGTGATGGCAGCAGTGAGATTTCACCTGTCTAGCAGAGGTAACAAAATTTATGAAAGCACTGTGAGGAAGTTTAAATCGGACTACCTTACTGAATTTAAGAAACATCCTGACCCTACTGCCATGTCACAAAGTCTTCCCAGAAAACAGAGAGGGCGACCCACACACCTGGAGTCTAATCTTGAGGATCAACCCCATAAAATTGTTAAAACACTAAGATCTGAGGGAGCTGTGGTAAGTGCGGGGGTAATCCAAGCTATCGCAGTCAGTATTGTCAAAGCAAACTGTCTGCATACACTCCTTGAGAATGGTGGCCACCTAAATCTATCTAGCAAGTGGGCATGGGGCTTTTTGAACAGAATGGGGTTTAGTCGACTAAAGGGCACTAAGGTAGCCAGAAAAACTCCTATTGACGTTCCACAGTTAAAAGCGACTTTCTTAAAAAGCATTTCAAATGCCAGCGCTCAGGAACTGATACCACTAGAGTTAATTATAAATCTAGATGAGACTGGGATAAATATGGCCCCTGTCTCCGAGTGGACTATGGCTGAAACAGGGTCAAAGCAAGTTTCACTTACTGGCCTTGGGGACAAGAGACAGATTTCTGTGGTACCTGCATGTACACTAAATGGTGAAATGCTACCACCACAGCTAATCTATAAGGGTCGCAGTATTGCCTGCCATCCAAACCATAAGTTCCCCTGTGAATGGCATGTGACTCATAGTGAGAATCATTGGGCAAATGCTGTAACCACCCTGCAGTTTATCGATATGGTTCTCACCTCCCATGTTGCCAGTATCAAATCCAACCTCAATCTACCAGATGAACAAAAAGCTCTGATCATACTGGATCTATACTGGGCACACACAGCAGAGGATGTCATAAAACATTTCGAGGACAGTGGACTAATCCCAGTGTATGTGCCTGCCTCCTGTACGGAAGCTCCAGAATGGGAACCCATAATCTAAATATGGTCTTATGTACTGTATGTTCAATACAGGGGTATGATACAATGTTCGCTCCTACATATAAACAATCATTGTACTGATTTTAATAACCTATTTGTAGTTTGAGTGATTTTTCTGCAGTGGTCTGATGAAGATAATTTAATGTGAACAATTACTCCAAGATCCCGTTCTTTATCCACCGCCCGAATCTGCATGTTGTTTAAAGTATAGGGGTATTCTGGATTGTTTCTGCCAAAATGGAGCACCATACATTTGTTATGATTGAATTTCATTCTGTTCTTGGAGGCCCAAGTTTCTATATTTTTTAAACCCTGAACCATGGATGGGTACTTGGAGAGAGTATTGACTTTACCATCAGTTTCGTGTCATCAGCAAATTTAAAAATAGAGTTATTGATATTGCTGTGCATATTAGTTACAGACAGTCCAAATAAAGTAGGGCCCAACACCAAGCCCTGAGTGACCCCACTGATCACTTTACACTCCTCAGACAAGTGTCCATTCACTCTAATACACTGTGATCTGTGAGCTAACCAGCTGTCAACCTACCTAACTAAACTTGGATTAAAGCCCATGTTCCTAAGCTTCTCAACCAGTTCGTAATGGGGGACCATGTAAAATGCTTTTCCAATGTCTAACAGCACCACATCCACAGGGGTTCCATTATCAATACTCATGCTAATATTATTGGAAAAAGACACAAGATTTGTAGGGCAAGATAGGCCGCTTTTAAAGCCATGTTGGTACCTATCAACCAGACCCATGGAGAGTACTTCTGAGTCCAGATGCTGTTTTATTAGTCTTTCTATGGTCTTGCTACATAGAAATGTCAAGCTGATTGGCCTGTAATTCTCAACATTACCCCTGCTCCCCTTTTTGTGACTAGATACCATGATCATTCTTCTCCAGTCCACAGGCACAACCCCGGAGTCAATTGACCTATTGAACAATATCATCAGGGGATACAACAAGACAGTGGACATTTCTCTTAGAAACCTGAGGTGGATGTGATCAGGGATGGGTGATGTGTTCCCTTTAAATTCTGAAAAAGCAGAGAAAACCTCCTCAGCCCTAAAACGAGTGTCAGATATGATGATGTTAGTAATCTCCACACTCTTACCCTTTTCGTCTTCACCTCAGCACTTACCATCCTCAGATTGGGACAAATTGCACTTGTATTATTTCAACAAAATGTAAATATTGTTTGCTTGTTCTTACCTGTGATGTATATGCTTATCTGTTCATCCTGTACCCATTTATTTGTATCACCCTGCTCATTTCTTGTATTTCACATTGTTGTAATTCCCTTGCACTGTTCTGTAAACCATGCTATTGTAATCTCCCGGGTCGTACCTGAAAATATGCATTCCTTGTCTAGTGTGCTTATCCAGTAAACAAAAGCTGATAAATAAATAAATAGAGCAAAAATAACTGTTAAATGAGTTGGCTACATCTAAATCATTATTAATAACAGCACCCTTTTCCAGGAGTGGCCCAATTATCCTTGGGCAGTTTTTATTTTTCTTTACATAGGCAAAGAATGATTTGTTATTGTCTTTTGTATGTGCAATTCTAAACTCAGTTTTCTGTTTTTCCTCTTTATCACAGTTTTAAGCAGCTTGTGTTTGGTCCTATATCTTCATTTAGTTAGCTCTGAAGGGTCCTTTTTAAATTTGGTATATGCCTTTTCTTTGGTTTTAATCTAGGTCTTAACTGTAGGAGGAAGCCAAACTGGGGTTTTACCCTTATTATTGTATTTCTTTTTTGCATGGACATATTTATGTTCAAGATTCAAAATGCTGTCTTTTAATAGTGCCCAAGAGGTTTCTACTGAAAGGCCTAACATCTCATTGTCCCAATCAATGGCTGCTAGACTGTTCCTTATGTTGTTAAATTGGGCCCTGTTATAGTCCCTGAAGATAGTATTACCAATGTATTTTGATCTAGTAGACATCAAACAGCAAGTGACTATGCTATGGTTGTTATTATCGAGGGGACTTAGTAACACAGTGTTAGATATGTCAGGCTCTATGTTGGTGATAATGAAGTCCAAGATGTTATTCTTTCTAGTTGGTTCTCCTAACAGCTGTTCCAGACCCTGCCCCAATAAGGAATCAACAAATCCGCTCTCAGATTCATTTGTACCTGTCAATGAATCCCAATTAATGTCAGGAAAATTAAAGTCCCCTAATATAATTGTGTCTCCCAGGTCCGTAGCTGTTTTGATTTCACTGATCAGCCTATCATTATATTCCTTGTTTGAGGAAGGGGGCCTATAACAGCTACCTAAGGCAATCTATGGCCTATTTTTAAACTGTTGTATTCAAATAGTCTCTAAAGGAGATATGGTGTCTTCGGTTAGGTGACATCGGTGGCAATCAATAGTACCTATGACATAGGTATGAACCCCACCACCTTTTCTGCCAGTTCTATTATTAATCAAGAGCTGGTAGCCAGGTATCTCCCTCATCCAGTCACTTGAGTTATCCCACCAGGTCTCTGTAAGTACTGCAATATCCACATTGTCCCTTAAAAGATCAACTTCCAATTCACATTTCTTCAGTAGATTTAGACTTCTACCATTAGTCATTAAGACTTTACATTGATTTGTGACCTTGGACACAGTGGATTCATAGCCAGTAGTGGTGACATAGATTCCCATGTCCCCAAGTCAGTTTAAACACTTGGTGATGTAACTTTCAAGTTACTTGCCTAGCATGGTGCTCCCTCTCCTACACAAGTGCAACCCATCTCAACTAAATAAGCTAAAATTATTTTCAAAGGTTTTCCAGTGTGCAATGCATGAAAAGTTGTTCTTCAGGTCCACTTTTGAAGCCATTCATTAACAGATTTGATTTTTTTCTGTCTGGTAATATTCACCCTAGGGACTGGTAAAATTTCCAAGAAACACATTTGACATTCTCTTTCCTTGAGGTTTGAGCTAAGTTCGATGAAGTCACTTTTAACAGCCTCATGTCCTGATCTATTATGTAATTTGTTCCCAGGTGAACAATGAACAATGGGTTGTCTCCCACATCTTTTAGGATATTGTTAACCATTTTAGGAATATCTGAAATCCTAGCCCCTCAGAAGCTGTTACAAGTATAGGTTACACACTACCTTGTCCACATATTTAATTACTGAATCACCTAGGACAAAATATAGGGAAGGGGCTTCATGTTCATGGTTACTACTTTCCCATACAGACATACTCCGGGGCTAGATAGAGATTCGTTAATATGTAAATTAGGATTGAGGTGAGTGGTGCCCTGAGTTTCCATCTTGGATGGTACTAGGGGTACTAAGGGGGTGGGATTAATTGACTGTACATCAGTCTCTTGTTGGACTACTAGTGAGGCTTCGTTGTTAGGTGACCTGGGTTGTGGGATAGATACAGACTCAGCATTATTTGTTTTTTGAGATTCAGTGAGAGAGGGGCCATCTGGTTGAGCCAGGGGGAAAAATCTGTTACATAATGGCAGCTCAATCCCCATGGCTTTTCAACCCTTTTTGAATCTGCATTTGTTTTCAAACACAGCCCAGTCTGAGCCTTCATTAACTTCCATATCCTCATCTTCATCTTTGTATTTTTTATTTTGCCTGCGCAATCTGGATTACATACAATATGCTCCATTGGGCCTTGAGCGTAAACATATGCAGGGGTGTTAGGTACATTGTCACTATGGAAGATATCATCAACTAATGGAGTAATGTGCGCAGTGTTCTGGATCTTGTCATTGCCCTCAGGCGATGTGCTTACAGTGGGAAGGACATTGGATGTTAGATTAGTGGGGTTGTGGTGAGCATGATTGTTGATTGCCTTAATCTTGCTGGCCATTACATCCTGGACTTTTTCCAACAGTTCCAGCTAGTTATAAAAACTACTGATCTCCCCAAAGAAACTCAATATTATTCCTACATTTGTCACATATGAATTCCCCCTTAATGACTTGATTGTCAATCAACTTGTGCATAAAACAGCTGGAGCATTTGAAGCCTATTTCACCTGCAAGCATAATAATTGTATCAGTCATAGAAACATAGAAACATAGAAACTGACGTCAGATAAGGACCGCAAGGCCCATCCAGTCTGCCCATTTCTTTTTCTACCTTATAAATGTGCCATTGGCCTTTGCTCTGTCAATGGCCTATCTATTCATACTCATCTGTATTGCTCCCTTATGCCTATCCCATGCCTGTTTGAAGCCCTGCACTGTATTCATAGCCACCACTTCCTGAGGTAGGCCATTCCATGCATCCACCACCCTTTTTGTGAAAAAGAATTTCCTCACATTCCCCCTTAATCGGCCCCCCTCTAATTTCATGCTGTGTCCTCTTGTCCTGCTATTTTTCTTATATTGAAACATATTAGAATCTTTCACCTTGTTAATGCCCTTAAAGTGTCTGAATGTTTCGATCATATCACCTCTCTCCCTCCTTTGCTCTAGGGTATACATATTGAGCTCCGCTAATCTGTCCTCATATGTTTTCTGATGCAGTCCCTGCACCATTTTGGTTTCCCTTCTCTGGAATGCCTCAATTTGGTTAATGTCCTTGTGAAGGTGTGGCCTCAGTACTGCATGCAGTACTCCAGATGGAGCTAACCAGTGTCTTGTAAAGAGAGATTATTACCTCCTTCCCGACTTGTGATACCCCTACTAATACACCCTAACATCCCCTAGCCTTACCTACTGCTTTAGTGGTCTGCTTGGATGATTTCAGGTCATCGGTGATAATGATGCCCAAGTCTCTTTCTTCCCTTATGACTGCCAGTAACTCCTCCCAGCCTATAGGTGGCTTCATGGTTTCTCTTCCCTATGTGCATGATCTTGCACTTTTTTGCACTGAACCCCAGTTGCCACTCCTCCGACCATTTTGCTAGTTTATCCAGATCTCTTCTCATTCTGCCCACCCCATCTAGATCATTTACTCTGTTGCATATCTTGGTGTCATCTGCAAACAGACAAACCTTACCCTCCAGTCCATCTGCAATGTCACTGATGAAGATATTGAAGAGGACCGGCCCCAGGACTGATCCCTGAGGTACCCCACTTGTGACTTGCATCACTTCTGACTGTATACCATTTACCACCACTCTCTGTTTTCTGCCTGTCAACCAGTTTGCCACCCAGTTGACCAACGTCTGACCCACCCCGAGTCTACCCAGCTTATTAATCAATCTTCTATGTGGAACAGTATCGAAAGCTTTGCTGAAGTCAAGGTAGACGACATCAACTGCTGCCCCTTGGTCCACCACTCTGGTTACCCAGTGAAAGAAATCTAAGAGATTAGTTTGACAGGACCTTCCTTTTGTAAATCCATGCTGTCTAGGATCCTGTGCTCCTATGGATTCCAGGTGTTGCACTATCCTTTCCTTAAGGAGTGCCTCCATAATCTTGCCCACTACTGAGGTAAGACTGACTGGTCTGTAGTTTCCTGCCTCCTCCCTGCTACCACTGTTGTGGAGCAGGATCACATCAGCCCTTCTCCAGTCTTCTGGGACCTCTCCTGTGCTCAGCGACTCACTAAACAGTGCTGATAATGGCTCTACTAGTTCCCTTAGCTCCTTTAGTACCCTGGGATGTATGTCATCAGGTCCCATTGCCTTGTCCATCCTGAGCTTATCGAGCTCTTGTAGGACCCTTTCTTTTGTGAAGGGACTAGTGCTCACCTCCCTCCCTCCCCCCGTGTCCATGGTGCTGAGCTGTGGGCCCTGCCCTACTTTCTCTTCAGTAAATACTGAGCAGAAGTATCTATTTAGGATAGATGCTTTTACATAGTCCTCCTCCTCACACGCCCCCTTATCTCCTTTGATCTTAGCAATACACCCTCTGGACTTTCTCCTTTCACTAATGTATCTATACAAAGTCTTGTCACCTTCCTTTACTGTCTGTGCTAGTGTTTCCTCGGTTTGGGCCTTTGCCTGTCTTACTGTCTTCCCTGCTTCCCTTAGGGAAGTTTGGTATGTCTCCCTATCTTCATCCTGCTGCATTCCCTTATATTTCCTGAATGCCAGCCTTTTGGCTCTGACTTTTTCTGCTACTGTTTTTGAGAACCAAAGTGGCTGACTTCTTCTTTTGCATTTCTTTTTCTCTCTAACGCAGTGGGATGTTGCTTCAAGTATTACATCCTTAATGCTTGCCCACTTTGCCTGTACCCCCTCACCTGTATTTCTTTTTGCTAGGGCTAGCTTAACTCTGTTGGCCATCTTATCAAAGTCAGCTCCTCTGAAGTCCCAAATTTTTGCCTTGGAATGGGATGATTTAGTTGTAGTGGCCAAACTGAACCATACCATGTGATGGTCACTGGCCCACAGATGACCTTCTACCTGGAGATCTGCGATCCTTTCCCTGTTAGTCAGTACTAGAACTAGGATAGCCCTGTCTCTTGTGGGTTGTTGTACCAGTTGTTTGAGGCCCTTCCCCTGCAGGGAATCTACCATGTGTCTAGTTCTGACAGATGTTCCTGCTGGTATTGATCAATCTGTATATGGCATGTTGAAGTCCCCCGTTATAAGAACCTCCCCTTTAGCTGTCATGTTTTGTATATCTTCTAACAGCAATGTGTCTATGTCCTCCCCCTGGTCTGGGGTCTGTAGACAACCTCAGTTCTTATGGTTATCCCATTTCCTGTTTCCAGGGTGACCCACAGTTCCTCTGGCTCCTTATGTGTATTCTGAATTATTTCCGTAGCTTTGACATTTTCATTGACAAACAGGGCCACTCCACCCCCTCTTTTTGTACCTCAGTCTCTTCTGAACAGTACATAGCCAGGTACTGAAGTCTCCCAAGTGTGGTTACTGGTAAACCACATCTCACTAATTGCTACTATGTCCAGTTTAGCCTCTGTCATTATTGCCTGCAGGTCTGGGATCTTGTTTCCCAGGATGCGAGCATTTGTGTACATGATTTTCCATTGACCAGATTTCGGTGTGTTAGTTGTTGGGTGAGGTCTGGCATTTCCCCTGTGCATCATATGGGGAGCTGGACCTTTTTCCTTACCTGGTAATGCAAATGAACTGCAAACATGCTGAACTCCCATTTGACCACTAGCTGAGGGGGGAAGGGTGTTCTTCCCATTCGACGTATGGGGTGCTGCACCCCCTTCCCATTTGCTAGTTTAGATATTCTGCCCCAATGCACTAACTCCCTTCTTAGTCAGATGCGGTCCATCGAATTTAAAGAACTTTTGCTCCCAAAACTGTTGCCAGTTCCCTACAAATTTGTGTCCTTTTTCCTGGCTCCAGCCCTTGAGCGACATGTTTAGCTCCCCATCTCCCCTTCTCTGACCTTCCGTCCATCTGCCCCCCTCTCCCAGACTGGCAGGATCCCAGAGAAGGAGATGCCGGTCAAAAATGATGATGGTTTGTCACCCAGCCTGGTCAGGTGTTCCTTGGTCTCCACAACTGACCGGCTGGCGAGATCATTAGTCCCTATGTGTACCAGGACATCAATGTTTTCAACTGCTTCCTGAACAATTTTAGCAATGCTGTCAGTGTCTCTCCATGCTGATGTACCGAGGAGACATCTGATTATTACCCCTGGCTGGAGATAGGTATCAACTCCCCAAATAATAGAGTCTCCTATGATCTGAAGTTTTTTGGATTTCCTTTTTGCTTTTTTTGTTTGGTTCCTGTTTTGGGTGAGTTTTGTTGTGCTAGCTCCAGTGCTGCAGTGTCCTGCTCTGCAGTTTCCTCTGCCCTTTTGTTTGATTTTGGAGATAGAGGCAGATATCTGTTTGTAGTTTTTATATGGTTTGTGGAGGTGATATGCTGGAGAGCACCAAATGATGGGACACCCGATTTGCCCCTTCTAACCACCTGCCAACCTCCCAGACCAACTACCCTCTGCGGTTGAGGTGCTTCTGTTGGATGTTGGTGAAATGGTGGGTGGTTCTTATAATAAATTTCCTCTTGAATATGAAATTTGAGGCACGCAGTCTCTGCCCATGCTGTCTGGAGCTGGGTCCTAAGATCTCCAACAGCCCAGCATGTACGGCAGTGTCCTAAAGCCTGTAAAACTGCCCTTCTGAAAAGTGTTCCGCAGTACCTGCAGTTAATGATATCCATTCCAGAGAATTTGCTGGATTTATAACCTGGTCAGAGTAATTAGAAGGAAGAAAATGCAAGCAAAAGTTTGATTTTGTGTTTTGCTTGTTTCTTTTTGTATAACTTGTTATGACAAGTTAAATTACTAGTGCCCCTGTAAATGAGGTTACCGTGTGGATACCCTACTGATCTGTCCCTTCCTGCTTTGCCACAGGAAATGTCACGACTGTGCTACCCTATAAAAGGAGTGCAGTGTGGGGTGGTTGGGGATGGGGGTGGGTGGCTGGGCCCTTCCCCTGATGAAAAAGAAGAACCACGGATGAAAGAAACAAGAAGGTAAGAGCAGACACAATCAGTCAGCAACAAATGCAGTAACCCTGAAAGCTTATCCTAATGATAAATAAAACTGTAAAACCTGTAAAGCACCACCCGTAATAATTTCACAGAAGATATACCCTGTAAGAAACACTTTGCTACAGAGAAAAATAAAGCAGTAACAGAAGATATACCTTGCAAAAGACAATTTGAATCAGAAGATTACAGCAGTAATCTGTTAGCACACACCTGTAGGCACATCTTGTAATAATGCAGCAGAAGGTATACCCAGTAACAACAATCTGAATCGGAGAAAAATAAAGCAATAAAATGTTAGCAACAAACAGTAACAATCCCTGTGTGTACAAAATAAAAACAACAACACACAGTAAATCTGCCTAGCCAAAAGAAGTCTTAATCCTTTCCCTTGCTCTGGTAAGGTTATTTGCTCTGTCCTTTCAATCAAACTAGAAGGAAAGAGTTCAGGTGAAGCTAGGTGCCTTGGCCAGCAAACCTAGTCTTCATGATGGGCTGTTTTGTCTTGTACTCCACTAAAACAGAAGAATGTACGTAACTTATTGAGTTTGTGTATAAATCCCCAAACAATGTTCAGACAAGTGAAATGTGGATGAAGCGGTAATGTGAAACCAGTTTGGCACAGTTATGACACCACAATCGATGCTGCACACCAAGAAATAAGTGTTACACAATACAACAAATTATTCTACTAATTGAAATTAAGCATAATTTAATGTATGGCTACTATAATAGGATCCAGTTTCTCTTATACATCTCAAGAAGCTGTTTTTTATTCAAGCAATATGCTCAAAGCATTCGACCCCCCACTATCTACTGGATGACTAGAAATTATGTAGAAGAGTTCCAGAAACGGATCCCCTAAATGTAATAAATTAGCCTAACAAAGTAGCCTAAGTTTCTTAAGGTAGCAGTAGGAACACACTTAAATGTAGACAGCAATCAAGTTGGGCACTGAATTACATAGTCACCAAGTAAATTGAGAAAATTACCTGGCCCTGTTGTCCTGTGGTCCTGCTGGACACACTAGACACACGCCTAGTGACCATGCACGTGCGCTCACCCATGCTTGCCCTGCTTGCTCTGGGCAGTGCTTTTATAGGTTTGGACCCAGAAGTGTGGTCTAGGTCATGTGATCACAGCCATGGTTGTAGGAACAACAATATATCTAAAATTACTTAAAAAAAAAAAAAGTGATGTCAAACACCTTGGGCCAGACAATGAGGCTATCTGTCACTGGACCTAACCCCCAGTAAAAAGGAGTCACACTGAACACTGCTGTTGGTGTTCCGTGGTTCGGAGTTCACAGTCTAGGTTTTCACCTCCCCTCAAGAGGTTGCCAGGCAACTGACACTACACTTAGCCCGAGTCCCTAGAGCAAATAGCTATTGCTCTGTAATAGTAAATGGTGAAATAACACAGCAAAGCTCTGAAGGTGCAGTTATTCACATACAGTAATAGCTCCAAAGCTCGCCCCGCTCGTTCTGGGCAGTGCTTTTATAGGTTCGTATCTGGAAGTGTGGTCTAGGTCACGTGACCACACCTGCAGTCTTAGGAACAGAATATCTCTAAAATTACTTTAAAAAAGCAATGTCAAACACATCAATTCATCCGAAGATCGATCTCGTTCAGAACTCTATTCCAAAGCTTGTCAGAGTCCTTGGATCTCTTCTTGGAGCCTTTGCAGAAGGGGGTTAAATACCCTTTTACACTTGATGTCAACTAGTCGTGTTTGACTCAATGTCATGGAGAACTCCTTATCAGAATCCAAAGGTCCTCAAAGACTGACCAGGCCCTGTTTCTCAGGGCTGGGGACCATCTCTGGCTCTGGGTGACCTTGACAGTTCACCAGGCAAGCCAATTTCTGGTCCAGACTCATGCATACATAGACGCTGACAGCAGGAAAAGGCTCTTGGCCCATCCAGTCTTCCCACACTACCTGACTATTCTGCCTTGCCTTAGTGGCAATCCCACCCCTTTTTGTTACTGTCCCTCTTTTTCAAACTAAACCCACATGCCTATCCCATCCCTGCATGAAGCAGCTGATTGATTTGGCATATACTACTTCCCTGGTAGCTTATTCCTCTTGTCCACCACCCTTCCTGTGAAAAAGTGCTTAAGGGTGTCCTTTTCTTTTTTTCCCACCTTCCCCTGCACAGCCTGACCTCCCACTCCTTCCAGCTGCTCAACATCCCTGACTGCCCACCAGTCTCACCATTCACTGCCACTTTCTGCCACCTGTCTCTGCAGGCTGTCCCCGCATCCTCAGAGGGTCTGGCTTATCCCTGCCAGGGGGCACCATATCTGGGGATGAGGAGGTGAGTAGCATTCCTGGTGGGTCCTCAGAAGTACATAGGGCTGGAAGGCAGGAGCGATGCACTAGAGGGACTGTAGTGTGGGGGGGACTATGCAACCATCATCCGTCTGGCCGAGACAGGTGCTAGTTTCCATTTTCTGGGCCCTTCCCCACACCCAGCAGCATTCACTGCAGTGATTCCCTGCAGACAGAGCCAGCTGATGTATGGTCACCCATGCCAGCAAGGCTCTGAACACCACCAGGTGTTGCTCTCTAAGCAGTGCTCCACAACACCCTCCCCTAGGAGGAGAGTACCCGCAAGGATGCTCTAGCACCCTCCCTCCCAGCTTCCGCTCCTGACATTCCAGGCTTGGGCCTTGAGCCCAGATCACCAGCGTACCAAGCAGGTGCCCCACTACTTGGCACCATGGAGCCAACTCAGGCATCCTTTTTTTATCTCCTCACTCTCAGCTTTAGTAAATTCCCTCTCATCTCTGTGTTTGAACTCAAGGAGAAGAGTTTCTTGGCATCCACTCTGTTATCCCATGCAGATACTCATATGTCTCAATTACACCACCCATTTCTCTCCTCTTCTCAAGGGCGTACGTGTTTAAGTCCTGCAGCCTCTCCTCATGCACCATTTCCGCTAGGCCATGGACCATCTTAGTTGCCCTGTACTGCCCTGTTTCCACATTGTTGCAGTCTCTCCCCAGGTGTGGGGTTCCAGTACCTTGCACAGTATTCCAGCTGTGGCCTCACCAATGACCTGTACAGTGGATCACGTCCAGTTTTCTACTGCTTATCTCACTCTCTATGCATCACAGCATTCGGTTTCCTTTTCTCACTGCCCTGATGCAGTGTGTAGACATTTTTAGGGTCTTGGATATCATCACTCCTAAATCCTTTACTTCTGCAGTGTTATCCAGTAACACCCCACTCATTTCGTATTGAACCCTTTGGTTCCTTTTCCAAATGTGTATTACTTTACATTAGAAACAGAATTCATTGGCAGAAAAGAACTGTTTGGACCACCCAGTCTGCCCAGATGGTCCTTGCCTAACCTAACTCCGCAGACCCTAACTGGTCTCCAGCAACCCTCCCTGCCTCCTTCCTGCCTATCTACTAATAATCACCTATGTCTACTCTACACATGCTTGAAACCCCCTTCCGTTTTCACCTTCACTACTTCAACTGGCAGTCTGTTCTAGGTTTTTACAACTCTTTCAGCAAAGTAGTGCTTTCTCATATCCCTCTTAAACTTTCCTCCCTACAGCTTTATCCCACGCCCTCTGGTCCTGGTGGTCTTTCTCATTTGAAAAAGATTTCTCTCCTGCACCCAGTTTATGCATGTGAGGTACATGTAAGACTCTATCAAATCCCTTCATATCCCTTCCTGCTCGTCTCTCTTCTAGGGTGTACATGTTGAGATCCCGCAGGCTTTCCTTGTAGGGCTTTTGCTACAACCCCGGAGCCATTTTAGTTGCTCTCCTCTCGACTGCCTCCACCCTGTCTATGTCCTTTCTAAGGTGTGACTTCCAGAACTGGACACAATACTCCACATGGGGTCTCACCAGCAAGTGATATAGTGGCAACACCACCTTGCTCCTCATGCTGGAGATACTGTACCTCTCCCTACACATCCCATTAGCCCTATCCACTGCTTTGTCACACTACCCTACCACTTTGAGGTCATCATATATGATAACCCTAAAGTCCCCTTGCTGCTTGGTGACTACCAGCACCTCTCCCCATCCTATACTCAGCTCCTGGGTTCCTATGCCCTAGATGCACGATTGTGCACATTTTGTCACTGAATGGCAACTGCCATGCTCTTGACCACTCCTCGAGTTTTTCAAGATCCCTGTGCATTTTCTCCACCCCATCCTAAGTGTCTACCCTATTGTAGATTTTGGCATCATCTGTAAAAAGGCATACCTTCCCTTTCAGTTCTTCTGCAATGTCACTTATTTTTGTTTTTTTTATCTCAACTTTCTTTTTCGCACCTGCTGCGGCGCCTACCAGTGGGGGCATCCAGCCACTGGCCCTGCCCGCAGGGAGAGCAGCAGGCTCACTTGCATGATGGGGGGGGTCCAGCATGGCTGTGGTCGATCTGCTGGAGGGCTCCCCCGTCCCTGCCAGCCAGACCATCGCCGCACCACCCCAGCGTGATTCCACAACAGTCCTCCCCACATGGCAGGGTGCAGCCACCAAGCTGCTCAGTCGTGCCCAGCCTTTTCCATGATGTCCAAGCACTAACGTGCAGACATCCGCTGTGCTCCCCCCTTCAGACACCCGTGCATCTGCAATACCACCGGGCGTCCCCAGGGACCACTAGAGCACGGTGTGAATCCCACCCTTTCCCCAGGACTGGGAGAGCAGTCATCGGACGCTCAATCCCAGTCCTCCCCTGGTGACCCCCGATGATCCAGGCTTGTTCCCGAACCCGGGTCGCTGGCATGGAGCGAGGTGTGGCGTCCAGCACCTCAACCCTCAGCGCCACTGGGCTGGCTGCAATGTCACTTATAAATACACATTTGTTGCCATAAATGCTATATGGTATTGGAACCATCCTTTGCTAGATCTGACCCAAAATGGCCACCGGGTGCAAATGAGTTAAAGAGGACTGGTCCCAGTACTGAGCCCTGCAGCACCCTACTGGTCACTCCCCCATCATTAGAGTGAGTGCCATTAATGACCCCTCTCTGTCGCCTATTAACCAGTTCCTAACCCCGTTCACCACTTTGGGATCCCACACCTAGGCTACTCAATTAGTCTCCTGTGCAAAACAGTGTTGAAGGCCTTACTAAAGTCCAGATATACCATGTCCGTTGCCTTTCCCTGATCTATTTCCCTGGTCACCCAGTTGAAGAAGTCAATCAGATTACTCTGGCATGATCTCTGCCTGAGAATCAATGTTTCCTGTTGTCTTGCAGCCTACTGAATTCAAGATACTCTACCAACTTTTCATTTTAGCAGGTAGCAAGAGCATTGCAAAATGTCGCAATTCTCACTAAGACAGTAGACACACATCATGGGTGTCTGTGAGCGACATCTGGCTGCAACACACGTAGTATTTAAATCCAGATTTCTGCTGCTTATGAAAACTTTAATAGGGTTTCCATTAATTTCCTACCACTGAGGTGACACTGACCAATCTATAGTTGCTACCCTTCTCCCTGCTGCCACTCTTATATAGAGGGACCATATCTGCTCTCCTCCAGTCCTCCAGAACCACACATTTCCAGAGAGCTGTTGAATAAGGCTACCAGTGGGGCAGCTAGCATCTACCCCAAGTTCCTTTAGTACCATTGGGCGTATCCCATCAAGTCCTGGCACGGGGTCATAATGCCGCAAGACATTATGCCGCAGCAATATACTGCACTGCCAATGCAGTGCAATATATTGCCAACAGCATAAGTCTTTGTTTCACTGGGGGCTCTACCCCCCACACTCCCTGAACTACCCCCCAACTAAAATAACTAACTCCGGGGTGGTTAAGAGTTAATATCACACAAACTGTGAAAAATATGAAAATACCATGTGTCTGAGACCAGGAATCAAAACCCAGTCCCAAACGCACTGCCTGCTTCCCTTGCTGCCAGTGGCTCATCCCATTGAGCCGCGGCAGCTGCTCGTTGGACTCTTGTCCCAGCAGGATTCTTATTCTGTACTGGGAAGAGTGAGAGGGTACACTACCGCATATACATCCTTTTCGCGGTTTTGCACCCTCTCGCTCTTCCCTACCGTGCTGTTCCTGCTACATGGTCATGTTGTGTGCTGTACAGCATACAACATACTAACCCAGTAGGTCTGGTCCCATAGTTTTGTCCTCTTCCAGAGCTGCAAGTCCCTTCATGACTTTTTCACTGAAAATTGATGTGTCCACTTCCCCTTTCATTCCTGCTGCTCTTTGGTGGTCTGTCTCTACCTCCCTCCCTCCACTGTAAAGACTGAGCAAAAGTACCTGTTCAGGGTGAGAGTTTTTTCTGTCTTCTCCTGCACAATCCCCCCCTCCGCCACCCTCCTTATCCTCACTATCCTGACCCTTGCCTTCCTCTTCTCACTTAGGTACCTGATGAAAGTCCAATCCACTTTAGCTACCCCTTTGGCTATCATTTCCTCTGTCTGTGCTTTTGCTCTTCTCACTGCCTTTCCTGCTTCCCTCTGTTTTACTTGTTATGCCTCCCTGTCTTCCTCTCTTTGCATTTCCTTATACCTCTGAATTCCACCCTTTCTTTCTTCACTACCTTGGTCACTTCCCTAGGGAACCACAATAGTCTATTTTCCTTCTACTTTTAATTATTTCCTTTGCACAGAGGCTGGTAGTCTTAATTATGCCCTCTGTGACAGCCTAGTCACTCCCAGATTCAGTCTGTACACTGTTACCAGCTTTCTCAACCCTTCAGATGCCTGCAAGGGTACTTCAGTAGCTGCCACCACTCAACATAGACACTCTCTCTCAGGATATCTCTAGGTCTGAATCCCACCAGAGCCATTGTCCACGCAGTACAGCGCTCCTTGCCAAAGGGCAAATTACCCACTCCCCTCAGTCACAGTTGAGAACATTTCACTTTAGAAACAGAATATGGTAACCATAGCCTTCTCTTCAGAGATGGAAACAGTTTTTGTCAGTTACAGTATAACCCAGTTACCTGCACCTCAAAGGACTCAGTCACAGAAGCGTGATGTAAATAAAAAATAATATTTTAATACTTCAGGATATTTACACATATAATACAGGATACTACACAAAGTCTATGGGGAACAGTACTTCTACAGAAATAAAAAGAAATGTTTTAAACAGTAGAGAGAAAAAAAACTCAGCAAAAAATCTTATTACACTTCCTAAATTTCCCAAAGTATAGACAGCTTATCACACAGGGCACCTTGGTGAATCAGGGCAGACTCAAACCTTAGATGTTAACTACTTGAGGTCCTGAAACCTGACTGACATGTTTCTCACAAAACTCAGGTTAACAAGGTTCTCAAAAAACAGTCTCCACCCACCCTCCCTCAGCACACATGTTCTATGATATCATTTCCAGGCCAGTGCTTTGTGTCTTGAGAGCTGAGTCCTCTTGGGAAACAGGTCTGATCTGGACTTCCAGGGTCTGCATATTCTAGAGGACATTTCCTCTGTCATACCTCGTGTCTTGCAGAGCAGGAGTGGCTGCTTCAGTTATTAGCCAGGGCCCTTCATGTAACATAAAAGAGCTTTTTTTTTATCTCTGAAGCATGAAAGGGCTGTTTTGGCTTTCTGATCTCCCATTAACTGGCATGGGGATCCTGTAGTACAAGTCAAAGAGATTATAATCATTCTCCATAGTCATCCGGCATGCCTCTGGCAACTAACTTTACCTAATTTCCCCTCACTGATCCATTCAAACTTATTAATACAGCTAGAAGAAGAAAAAAAAAACATAACAGTACAAAATTATATGGTACGTTGTTACACCTCCCCCTGGGTAAATGGAAAAAAAAATCTTTTAGCCATCTAAATGATGCTTGCTTTTTTTTTTCATGTTAGCCAGCTGGCTCCTGCTGTAATGCCCTCAGTTCTTTTTCTGTGTGAACTTCACATTAGTTTCTCAAGTGCCTCTCCTACTTAAAAAGAAGGTACTAACTATTGTCTGGACAGCTCATCCATGTTGCCATGCTGTGATCCACTGCAGTGCCTAATGTCCATATTATAGGGCTGCAGCACCAAGCTCCACCTTAACAGGTCTGGGTTCTATTCACTGGTCCTCTAGAACCATGTAAGGCAGTTGTTGTCAATGACCAGGGTGAACTCCCTCCGATACAAATAAGGTTACTGCTTCTGCAAAGCCCAGAAAATACTTAAACACTTCTCCTCTATTGTGGTGTAGGCCTCCTCTCTGGGCAGAAGCTTCCTGCTCAAATACACGACTGGGTGTTCCTCTCCTGCATGCATAACCTGGCTCAGAATCACCCCTAGTCCATGATCAGATGCATCTACATGCACAATAAACCAAAAGAATACTCCAGACTTATGAGCACAAATGCCCACCACAATGTCTCCTTCAGCTGACGGAACATAGTATCGCAGGCTTTCATCCACTAAACCTTCTTCAGCATTTTTTTCCTGTTGAGATCAGACAGGGATTTGGCCATGCTGCTGAAATTTAGCACAAACTTATAGTAGTACCCTGCCATCCCTAGGAAGGCCCATATTTTTTTTCTTGGTCATGGGCATGGTCCATCCCTGTATGACCTTAATTTTCACTGCCACAGGCTATATGTACCCAGTCCCCACCTTGTGCCATAGGTATGACACTTCTGCTATTTCTATTTGGCACTTCAGCATGTTGAGTGTCATCACAGCAGCCTGCAGTTGGCAGAACACCTCAGTCATGTTTCTGATGTGATCATTCCAAGTCTACTATAAATGGCGATGTCATCCATGTATGCCAGAGCAAAGTCTCCTGCCCCATTCAGAATGTGGTCCACGAGCCAGTTGAAAGGTGGTTGGCACATTCTTTATCCCAAATAAATTACCTTGAACTCAAATAATCCAAATGAGGTGATGAAGGCAGACCTCTCTCTGGCTTCAGAGGCCAGGAGTACCAGCCAATAGCCCTTTGTCAGGTCTATGGTGGACAGGTAAAGGACTCCCCTAACCTCTCTAGGACCTCATCTGTTCTGGACATGGGGTATGCATCTGACACTGTGCAGCTGTTGAGCTTGTGGTAGTCAACATAGAACATCATGATCCTATCATTTTTGGGGATCAGTACCACTGGGGAGGCTGAGGGACTACTGGACTCCTGGATCACCCAGAGAGCCAGCATCTCCTTGATGTTCCTTCTATGGCATTTCTTTCTCCTTCTGGGACTCTGTAGTGTGGCTGTCTCAGCTGGACTTGGGACCCTGTAACTACTTGGTGTTCTGCCAGTGTGGTATACCCTGGCTTCCCTGTAAACATTTCACTAAATGTATGCAGCACCCTACACATTTTGGCAGCTTTGGTTGGTGTCAGCCACTCCGAGATGGTGACAACATGCACTGAGGATTCTCTCTTAACCTCTCCCAGGAGATCCACCAGCGGGTCCGTCTCTGTCTCTTCTTCCGGATAGCTGCACACAGCCAGGACCATCTCATCCCAATCATGATAGAGTTTCATCATGTTTACATGGAAGATTTACTGTTTGCACCTCCTGTCTGGTAGCTCACCATATAATTAGCATCATTTACCCTCCTGACCACTGAATAAGGCCCCTTCTAAGCTGCCTGTAATTTGTTCTGCTAAACAGGGATGAGTGCCATCAGCTGTTGCCCAGCTTCGTACTCCCAGGCTCTGGCCCCACGGTGTGACAGGGTTGAATAAGACCCTGTCCCATTTGTTATGCAGAAGGAGTTAAACACAAGGATCTGCTCTAGCCTTTCCTTTTCTGTCTCTTGTCTGTCTGATTGCACAATCAAAATTTTTTGTGAGACCTAGGAACTGATCATTCTGATGGTCTCATGATCCCCCGCCCCCCACTATCTCTTGGCCTTTACTTGCTTTTTCTTGCTCTTTCTATCTTTTCTTTCCCCTTGCTCATCTGTGGTTATAAAAATATATGTGAATATTTGTGTGAAACTGGGATCCCTTGGTTAGAAAATGTATATGGTTATATTGTTGAAATGATTGCAAAAAGCTGTTGGAACTCAGGGGGTTAACATTGAGATGCAGTCTGACCTCCACAAACTCTTTTACAGAGTTGTCAACAGGAGATTAGTTCTGAGACACAATGTTCTGTTTTTGTTGCACCTGCAAGGAAAGAAATTGACAAAGTTCTGATACATGTTGTGAGAAAAAGGATGTCTGTTAGTGACCTTAGGATGCAGACATTAATTGCCAAGCAAAGACTTCTTTGTTGGGAGAGAGAGAGAGGTTGAAATTTAGAATTAGAGATACACTCAGATGAATGACTTTATTTTCTTTGTTTGTACTGCCTTTGTAAATAGCTACCCTGAATAATTTTATTTTTTTTAATTTATTGTTATTGAAAATAAATTAAGCTACCTGTGAAGTGTATAACCACTCCTGGTATGCCTATGCTTCCAGACTTTTGTCTCGATAACACACGGTCATACCATGTCTTCTGCCTCTGTTGTTCAGTGGCTAGGTGCTCCTGGGCAAACCCCATGAGCTCCTTGAGCTGTGACCTAAAATCTGGGATACAATCCACAACAGATTCCCCTGGGAAGCAAGTTCACTCTCTCATTTATCCCTTGCCAAATCAAGGGGGGCCCCTTACCCTATGGTCAAACAGGAGCTCGAAGGTTGTGAACAATGTGGACTCTTGAGGGACTTCCCTATGTGCAAATAAGAGATGGATAGGTACTTGTCCCACCCTCTTGCATGCTGGTCAGCCAATACCCTTAATGTGGTCTTAAGAGACCCACTGAATCACTCAACCAGAGCGTTAGTCTGGGGGTGGTACTGTGAGACACTGAGCTGCCTTACCCCACACTTCTTTCAAAGACTAACTATTATATCAGACATGAAGCTGGTGCCCTGGACCGACAGAATTTCCTGGGGAAAACCCACCCAGCTAAACACTCCCAGCAGTTTGTTGTCCACATGCTCAGTCTCTATAAGTGACAATGGCACTGCCTCAGGGTACTTTGTAGTGTAATCAATGACCATCAAAATGTACCACTTGCCAGTGTGACTTGGGTGCCAATTGGTCCCACAGGTCCATGACAACTCGCTGAAATGGCTTTTCAATAATAGGCAGGGGAAGCAATGCCACTTTAGCCATGTCCCCAACCATTTGCACCTTCTGGAACTGTGGACAAATCTGGCAGTAGTTTGCCATGTCTTTTAAAATACTGGGCTAGCAAAAATTGTTAGTCAGCTGCCTTTTTGTGCGGTTGACCACTAGGTGTCCAGAAAAGGGTATATCATGGGCTATGGCCAGAAGTTGCTTCCTATACTTCCTAGGAACACTATATACCAGAGTACCCCTTCCTCTGGTCCTCCCTTAGGAACTCATGCATGGTACAGAAGCCCATTCTCTCAGTACACCTCCCTTTTCCCAGAACTCGGACAGTCACCTTCCACACTGGTGGCCAACTCCCTTAATTTTTGCAGGGATGGGTCAGCTTGCAGAGCTCTCCTCAGTGTACAACAACAAACAAAATTCTGCAATAGGTTGGGGTGCTCAGGATAAACACAGCCAGCACAAATGCAAAACAAATCCAGCATTCACCACCTCTATGTAGATAAAAGTTGCTGTTCCTTTCATAAAGTGAAAAAAGAGGCATTTTTATTCAGTGCCAACAGAACAAATGAAAAACGCCTTGTCATGTTTTGGAATACTTGTCTTTATCAGAAGGTGCATAGTGCAGATGACAACCCCCTTTTCTACAAGTGATATAACATGACATCATAAAGATTGCATAGTGCAGATGACAACTCCCTTTTCTACAAGTGATATAACATGACATCATAAAGATGATATGATGTTGGAATCCCCCAGATGGATGGTGCTGGAGGATTTCAATGCCTGGGTTGACGATGAACTCTCGCAATTTGGTCAGAACTTCCTCCAACTGATGAATTTGTTGGTCTTCACACAGGTTATTACCTCTGCAACCCATATTCATGGTCACTCATTGGATCTGGTCTTCCTTCTGGGGATGGAGACCTCCGACCTGGTGGTGGAGCCAGTCAGTTGGTCTGACCATCACTCTATAAGGTTCAATTTCCAGGCTCCCCCCAGTAGGTCTGCCCCTGTGGAGATGGTTTGGTACCACCCTTAGAGGGGTTTGACCCCAGATGGCCTTGGCTAGTGGATCCCCCACCCTGTGCAGATGTGAAACACGACCCCGCTCCCCCCAACCATCCCCCATCCAGTGACCAGCAAAGCACTCTGCTCACCACCATGGCTGGCCACCGACTGAACTCTCAATGAGTGAGTACTGTATACAGTATGCACTCGCTGACAGCTTAGTCAGTGGCCAGCTGTGGTGGTCAGTGGATGGCTCTGCTAGTCACTGGCTGGGGAATGGTTTGAGGGGATAAGGAATAGTGGTTACATTGCACAGTGTGAAAGCCCGATGAGACCACCAGGACATTTTCCTAGGTGTGATACAGGGTCAGGGTTTGGGGGAGAACAATTGACTACCTTGCATTTCTCGGGTGGGTGAGCGGGTGGAAGGGGGGGTCCACTAGCCTGCCAGTGATTGTCTTTATTTCATGCGGGACAGCAATCGGTGTATGGGGGAAGGGGAACACTAGACATCTAGAGTTTCATTTTATTTCATACAGGATGACAATCAGAGCAATGGGAGTGTGAAGACCACATTAGACTGCCAGGTTTGCACTTTATTTCTTATGGGACAGCAATCGAAGCACTTAGAGGGGCGTGCTATATTTGCTGCAGCCCGTGCAGATCAGCCCATAATGGGCATGCAAATGGCCCACTAGCACCATGCATGCCCAGTGGGCACATTTGCATGGCTGCTTTTGTGAATACTGAGTTAATGCCCCGGCACTATTACTTACTTATTCCCATGGCTGGGAGTCGGGGCTGCACTGGTAGGGTTAGAGGTGGGGGTAGTGGGGTTACTGCTGCCTCTACCTAGCCTTATTCACAGTCAGGTAGTGTCCTCTGCTATCTATCTGTGAATAGCACTTTTTACTGCCTGGGCAATCACAAAGTGCAATGCAAAATTTTGCACTGCACTTTACACTTTTCTGTAAATCCTGCCCCTGGTTTTTAACCAAGATTATTTTCATATTTTGTGATAAAATCTTGTTATATTTTTAATGTGGGGTACACTTTATGTTTAATATTTATACCTTTTCTTTAAGTAAGCCTGTTAAAAGACAGGTTGCTCTATGCGTTATGCTATCTCTAATAAAACCTCGTAGCCAATGGGGCAAAACGTCAGTTCTGCACCTATATATGGAAATCGTGTTTTGAGCAATATCATTTTTGTTATTGACTATGCACTTAAAATAAGGGGAAAGGGAAAATGATTTAACCAGCAAAGGCACACTAAGCTGGAGTTTGTTTCCAGGTGCAACCTGGGAGCACTAGGAAGTTAAGTGACTTGCTCAGGGTCACAGAGTATGCAAGTGGAGGCTATGTTATACTGCTTCCATATATATATATATATATATATAATATGCATTTGGGGATAGCTAAATAGCAGTCCTTCCATACTGAATCTCCTTGTATCAGGTGTGTTTTCTCTATTTTGCTCCTTCTAACTTTCCCAAAGTACAGAGAGCTTACAACACAGGGCACCTTGGTGAATTAGGGCAGACTCGAACTTTAGATATTAACTGCTAGAGGTCTCAGAGCTTGACAGACTTGTCTCTCACAAAACTCAGGTTAACAAGGTTCCAAAAAATCAATTTCCACCCATCCTTGGTGTACATGTCCTGTGACATCACTTCCAGGCCAGTTGCTTGTGTCTTGAGAGCTAGGTCCTCTTGGAAAACTGGTCTGAACTGGACTTCCAGGGTTTGCATATTTCAGGGGACATTGCCTTTGTCCTACCTCCTGTCTTGCACAGCAGGAGTGACTGCTTCAGACATTAGCCAGGGCCCTTCATTTAAGATAAAAGGGCTTTTTTTTCTTTGAAGCATACCTGGGCTGTTCTGGCTTTCAGCTCTCCCATTAACTAGCAAGGAGGTCCTGTAGTATAGGACAAAGAGTTTGTAATCACTCTCCAGAGTCATCTGGCATGCCTTTGGCAACTAACTTTACCTCATTTTCCCTCACAGATCCATTCAAACTTATACAACTAGAAGAGGAAAAAAAACTACAGTACAAAATTATATGGCAAGTTGTTACACCTGCCCTTATTTTTCCCCCCACTGTACCTCCACCCCCCCATGAGGCAGTTTCTGAGACAGACTCCCATTTCTTTAAAATCCGCCTAGTAAAGTCCAGGACCCTCATCCTCATATGGTTTGCCTGTCTTCCTATCTAAATGTTAAACCACACTGTATGATCACTGGTACCTAGGGGACTGCCCACTGTGACATCTTCAATACCATCCCTGTTTGTAAGCACCAGGTCCAGTACTGGCCCCTTGCTAGTAGGATCACTAACTGCCTGAAGAAAGCCCCTTGCAGGAAGTCAAGGATGGCCCTAGTCCTTACCGAAGCTGCAGTCGGAAGGCTTTAATCTACATCTGGCAGAATGAAGTCACCAATTAACAGCATCTCCCTCTTCTCAGTCATCTTGATGATGGCTTCCCCAACATTGTTTAGTGTTGAAATTCAGCTACCAAATCTTTGACCAGCTCACCAACCTCCTTGATCATCCTTTAGTTCCCTTCTCCCTTTGTTCATATCTACCTTTGTGCAGATATATGTGTCATCTGTGAAGAGGCAGATCTCATCCTTGATACCTTCACCTATGTCACAGATAAATATAGTGAAGAGGACAGTTCCTAGCACCAACCTTGCTTGTCACCTCCCTCACCTGTAAAAACTCCCCACTGACTACTTCAGTGTTCTACCCCACAGCCTGCTCTCTACCCAGTTTGCTATTTTTATCCCCTACCTCAAGGTCCCTAATCCTTTTGACATTACTCCTGTGGGGACTGAGTCAAATGCCTTGCTGAAGTCTAGGTATACTATATCAACTTGCTGTCTCTTGTCTGCTGCTGTGGCTACCAGTTGAACTGAACCAGATTCATTTGCAAGGCCCTACCCTTAGGAAACCATGCTGTCTGAGGTCCTGCAACCCATTACAGTGTCAGTGGCTCAGTAGGTAGCACACTCGCCTCTGAGGCCGGGAGATCAGAGGGCTGTGGGTTCAGTTCCCACATCTGGCACTTGGGTTAATATCCCAGTACTGACACTGTAGTGCAGCATGAGAGGGGTGCTGCACTTCTGAGGTGCCGTCCTTCGGATGAGATGTTAAACCGAGGTCCCATCTGCCTGGATTGGTGGTAGTTCAGGTGGATGTTAAAGATCCCATGGCACTTATCGAAAAGAGTAGGGGAATTTCCCCGGTGTCCTGGCCAAATTTCCCTCATTCACTAAAAATACCACCAACAGCTTAATCTGGTTCAAGGTCAGTTGGCATTCATCTGTATCACCCTCCCCCGGGTCGTGCCTGAAAATAGGCAGGATTTGTCTAGTGCACTTACCCGGTCAACAAAAGCTAAATAAATAAAAAAAATTAAAATTCTTTTCTAGGAAGTCCACCAGATCCTCCTCGAGTAGAAATTCCCTAATTTTCCTCACTACAGGCATCAAGCTGACTGGCCTATAGTTTCCTGGCTCATTCCTCTTCCCACTCTTGCAGAGCGGGACCATATCCACAGCCCTCCTGTCCCTAGGGCCACCCATGGCTAGGGAACACTTGAAAATGTAATGTCTACTACAGCCATGCTATAACCTTTGCTACCTCTTGTAGCATCCTCAGCTGTAAGCTGTCAGGTCCCAAAGATTTATCTTTTACCCATGCTAGCTTTTATTTATTTATTTATTTATTTATTTAAAAGTTGGTAGCTGGAAAAGACACACTGAGCTGTGGCTTGTTTCCAGGTGTGACCCAGGGGAAGGGAAATAAAGAGGAACAATTTACATAGCAAAACATGGATACTAATTACTCATCAAAAATATTGATATAGGCATACAAAATGTAATTGTAGCATCAAATAGAGTGGAAACATAAAATAGAATAAATACAGCCATTATATGGTGGCTAGATATAAGTGAAGCAAAGTGTATAATGCATGTTGGGGTGGGCACTATGCTAAAGAGCCTCAAACAAAGGGGGGGGGGTTGACAGGAGATGGCCAAGGATGAGGATATGAGATTAAGAAGGGAATTTACAGTAACAGGAGGATGCAAGGAGTTGTCTTAGTTGATATCTAAAGGCAGAGGGAGAGACGAAGAGGCAGAGGGAAGCAGATTCCAGAAGAAGGGGAGGTGGTAGAAGAAAGCAGCTTCGCCAGCAGATGAGTGAAGATGGGGAACGGAGGAGGTGCAGGAATCCCTGGAGTTTAGGGAGTAGGAAGAGGAGGGAACAGGGGAGATGGGGGAGGATAGGCAGGGCCCCTACACCCTTTCCTCCATTATCTAGACCATTCCCTCTCATGATCTCTCCTTTCCTACCACCAAATTCTGACAGTGGCACATCTTTTTCCTTAATGAATACCAAATAAAAATAATTGATCATTATCTCTGCCTTCCCCTTGTCCCCCATTGTCCCCAATTGCTCTTCAGTCTCATTATACCCCATTTGACCTTGCGCTTCTCCTGGTTGTAATGGAAGAGCACTTTATGCCCTTTCTTCACACTGTATGTGCTCCATCTCAGCTTCAGCTTCCCGCCCTTTCTTGGTGGTTCCTTCTATTAATTTCAGATACTTTACCTTGCCTTTCTCTCTTTGACTACCTTTGTACTTAGTGAACTCCTTTTGGCTCATCCCATCTTTACATGGGCCAATGGCCCCTTATACTTTTTCCTTTAGATACCTTTGGAACTGAGCTATCTGCTGCTTCTATCAGTGCCTTTTGAAATGCTACCCACTTGTCTTCTGTGCTCCCTACTATCAGTATGTCCTTCATGCTTTTCTCCAAATTTTTCCCTCGTTTTGCCTAAATCTGCTTTTTTTGAAGTACAATTCTTTTTGTCTGTCCCCACCTGGACCTCCAGTTTTCTTGCTCTGTGGTCACTGGAACAGAGTAGTTCCAGGACTGCTGTGTTCTTAATCCTCTCACTGTCTATGAGCACCAGATCCAGCAGGGTCTCCTGGGCCCTGAACCAACTGCTCTAGGAATGCTTCCTGGCAGGCATCCACCAAAATCTGATTCTTAGTACAAGCCATGACTGGAACTTCCCAGACATTCTAGTCACCACCCGGCATATAGAAATCCCCAGCTACCGCTGCCTCCCATGGGTGCAGGCAGGCATACTCCAAGTACTCCATGGTGTGCAAGTTTATTTAAAGGGGGTAGCAAATAGGCTCTGAACTGCTTCCTTTTTCCATGAAAACTACCAAAGAAAATGCTGAACCTTTCTGTAATTTTATTCATATGAGTCAAAACTAGAAGGACTGGTCACTAATACGGTCTTTGCATCCCAAGGACAATACAACTTTTCCAGGCTCTGGGCTGATATGTGGGTGTCTTAGGGAACAATGCATGCCATTTGTATTTACCCCTGCATGGCAGCAACCATTGTCATGAGATACAAAAGTTATATTTATTGTACCAAATGAGGCAACAGACATGGTCCTGGTGTACATTTGTATATTGTTTGGCTACACCCAAGGGGTGGTGGTAGCACACCCTAACAAGGGGGGGAGGGGTAGCAGTGAGTCCACTTGGTGTGCAGATCTGAAATCCCTGGCTACACCCCTGCTGCCTCCCCTAGACTGGCCACCCTCTTAAGTGTCTCTCCCTATTCTCTTTCTCTTTATTTTGGCCCAGTGTCCTGTAGACAACCCAATCCGGATTTGCGTCACCATCCCTGTTACTGCTAGTACCCACAGGGTTTCCAATTCACCCCAACCCCTAGACGATTTCTGTCACTTCAATACCCTCCTTAACATTCAGCACTACCCCTTCTCCCCTGCCTTTTCTGAATAGTGTGTAGTCTGCTATGGTCAGGTCCCAGTCATGGCTTGAGGTTGCCATCTCTGTTACTGCCACCAGGTCATGTCCCCCCTCCATAACAAGTGCCTGAAGCTCCAGCATTTTGTTGCCCTGACTCCTTGTGTTGGCACATATCATTTTCCAATATTTCCTCCCCAATCCCCACTTTTCCCCTTGAGTTTGCAAGATCTCGCTTAATTTATCAGTGGGGGAGGCCATCAAGGCTCCCCTTGTCTGTGACATTTTGTATGTGCCTTGCCAATCAGACTCCCACCTTACTAGCTTAAACTAGACATGTGTTGTGCCCACCTTTCTCCTAGCACCATCCTGCTCTCTTCATTGGGGACAATGCTGACCCTTTTGAACAACATCCAAGTTGGGCCCAGTCCCCAAGAAACTGAAATCCCTCATCCCTGCACCACTCCTTTAGCCATGATTTGAGCTGGAATATGTGGAACTGTTCCTTTTGGTCCAAGTATGGCAGCAGTAGCACCTATGAGTAGGGATGTAAGTTTGTCATGGCAGTCATGCACGTCATTGATTCCATGACATTTGATCTTTATTCAGGACTTCTGCGACTTTCACTAGTGTCATCAAAATATAACAATGATGACAGTGCCACATTTACTACTGTTTACTAATGATTTCATGAACAAACAATGAGTCATTAAAACCTCATCCATGACAAACTTATATCCCTACCTATGAGAAGGTTACCGCTCCTGCTCTCCCTCGCTATTTTCCCCAGAGCATAGCAATCTGCTTTCACCTGTTCCATGTTCTACTTGTTCAGATCATTCATGTCCAGATGCACAAACACATCTGGCCTTTCCACCTCCTCTCCTGTGAGTTCCACCACTCTGGTAAGAAGCTGTCCACTGTCACTGGAGGATAGCAGCAGATAGAACAGTTACTCACTGTAACTCTTCTGTCTGCTCTTATCCTGCAGTGACAGTGGACAGCTTCTTGCCTATTACCCTGCAGAGCTTCGAGAGAATCTTCTCCATTGGGTCACACCTTTGAAACTGTAAGCCGTAAACTGTGTCAGGACCACTCAGAAACGTTTGCTAGCTGAGGATTTCCCACAATGACATGCAACATCAGCACCTCTATAATTGTGGGTAGCCCCCTTGCTCCTCAGTTCCCTGCCAGAGATAAGCTCAGAAGGCCATTTCTGTGAGGAACCAGGAGATCAAATCAATGCCAGGGGCATGGGACTGGAAGACATATAAGGCACTTATGAAAGCCTCCAACAAGGCAGTGAATATTTGCCAGCTTATACCTCAGTAAAGGGAAAGGAGGGTGGATGTGCTGTGGCCTAATAGAGGAGAGTCTCTCAAAGATCTACTACTACTGTGAGTGACTGTTCTATCTTCACTGAGGATGTCTCCTCCATTGGGCCACACCTTCGGAACAATTCCCAAGCAGTACAAAGTACCCAGGGAGGATGGTAAAATCTGATATGAAATCAAGACAGAATGCCCTACAGATCAGCAAGACCAACGCCAGCACGTCTGTGAGGCGGCGTCTAGATTGCAGTGCTTTGTGAATGTACAGTGCTCTATGAGGCAGCAGCACAAATGCTGGTTGCAAAAACAATCTGAAAATAGGCAACAGAAGTGGCCGTGCCACATGTAGAATGGTCATGCATAGTACCAGCAGATTCCTTACCATGCTTCCTATAACAAAATTCAATGCAGTGACACAACCATTTGGACAGACGTTGTTTAGTGACAGGTACACCATCTATCCCAGAGGTGAATGAGATAAAAATCTGAGAGGACTTTCTAGGTAGAAATAATAGTGTTCTGTGCACATCAGGGGTGTGGAGCAATGCATCTCCTTTGTTAGCATGCTCAGGATAATACTCTGGTATGTTTATGGTCTGATTCTGCATGAAGTCAAAAACTACTTTGGGTAAAAAATGTGGATTTGTATGGAAGGCCACCCTGTCCTTGTAAAATAATCAGGTAAGGGGGCTCATGCATGAGTGCCTAAAGTTCAAAATCCTTTGGGCAGAAGTTACAGTAACCAGAAAAGAGCCTTCCAAGAAAGGAAGCATACCTTACACATTGCAGCAGGCTCAAAAGGAGCCAAAGTCAAATTTTCAAGAATGAAATTAAGGTTCCAAGGCAGAACTGTTTTATGAATCAGGGGATGCATGTGCGAGATACCTTTAAGGAATATATGGGACACTTCCAGTTGTGCCACTGTACATCCATCAATATGGGCATAGAAAGTCAAAATGGTAGCCAAGTGCACCTTAACGGATGAGTACTGTAGATTGGAGTCTGAAAAAGACAGGAGATAGGCCATTACTGATTGATAGGACATGTAAATGGCCCTCTCAATGGGAAGCACAACATATGGAGAAACGTTTCCATTTCAGCAGATAGATGTGTCTTCTGGAAGGCTTCTAAACTACCATCAAAACATTGACTACATGGGGGAAACCCCAAACTGTACAGTGACTATGCCCTCAGGAGCCATGAGTGCAGATGCAAAGACTGCAAGTCTGTATGCACTAGGGTCCCCCTGCCTTGTGACAGGAGACCTCAGCACAGGGGCAGTTGAACAACAGGTTCCACTGCTAGATGCTACAGCAGGGAAAATCCTATCTAGCAAGGTGAGAAGGGAGTCAGTTGTATTAGGGAGGACAGTTCTGCTCGTGGTTTGAGTAGAACCCTCTCAATGAGAGGGACTGGAGGGAATGTATATAAGGAACCTCCCTTTCCAGGAGAGGGACACGTTTTGCCAAAATAACTTCTAACCCTGGAGTGAGCGAGCAGAAATGCAGCAGTTTTGCATTGTGTGGGGATGCAAAAAGGTCCAACTCTGGACAACGTCACCTTGCAAAGAGATTGATCACCAAGGAGATCAGCAGTTCCTACTTGTGTACCTGTGACTGGGACCAACATAGCCTATCTGGTAAACCTTTTGAACAAATGGGAGAAACACAGCTGTCAACTGAAGGCCATGAGGTAGTGCCCAGTACCAGACATTATTTGCTTCCCTGCATAGAAGGTAAGAGTGAGTGTCCCCTTGCTTGTTAATACAGTGCCTCACATTGGCATTGTCTGTCCTTATCAGGGAGCCTGGACTGATGTGGTCTGCGAAGGTGTGGAGACCAAGAAGAACATTCTTCATCTCCAGAACATTAATGTGGAGATCCAAATCTAGGTTAGTCCACAATCCCTGGGTCTGGAACTGGCCAAGGTGGACACCCCATCTCAAATTGGAGGCATCCATTGTGAGGATCTGTACTGGAGCTGGAGAGAAAAATGAGATGCCCTGCAACAAGCACAGGGGTTCCATCTAACACAACAGTGACTTGTGAAGAGCAGACATGATGAAAATCATCTGTTACAACCTGTCCATCAGTGTATCCAAAATATCGATTGGAGGATTCGCATTTGAAGGCAGGTCAATGAACTGTCACAGTGATAGCTGCCTTATGCCCCAGGAGGTGAAGCATCATCCTAGTGGACATATAATGGCTCCTGTGTACCAGATTGGCCCCATCTGTGGGCAGAAATGCACTGCCCACTATCATGTCCAGTACTGCACCAATGTACTGGATGCACTGGCAAGGAGGGAGAATGGAGTTTGATACACTGATCACAAAGAATAGTTACATCAAAACTTACCATAACAGTAGATCTTTGAGAGACTCTACTCCACCAGGCCACACCTTAAGCTGGTAGCATCAGGACCAGACAGAAACTTTTTGCCAGCCAAGAGCCACCCACAATGAAGTGCAGTGTTGATGCATATACAGTCCCACTTAAGTGCAAATCGGATAAGTGCACACTTTTCTCTTATTCTGATTTTTCCCCCTATATTGCTCATGTTAAATTTTCTGATTAAATGCACTACATATACATGCACATTTCATTTTAATGCACACTCTTCCCCCAATCTATCCATAGTAAAACTTAGTTCTCAGCCCTGATAAGTGGACAATTCGGGGAGAATTTTGTTATTTTTTTTTTATTTTCCACCTTTCCTCTTTAAGAGAAGTATAAAAGTTTAATTTCAGTTAATCGATTACAGTGCGTTAGCTACAGTCTATTACAGTTAATTGCCGTAGTGTGGTTTGCTTATTTAATTAATTTTGTCCTGTATAAAAACCAGTCCGTACCTGAACAGAAGGAATGCTGTCTGAGAACAGAGTTGCTAGTGTAACCCCCACCCAGGTATGCCATTTGTTTCTTGACAGCTCTACCTGGTGGGCTGGGTTAGGGGAGGAATGTGTCACTTGGCACATTGGCTAGGTTTGGCTACTCTGCAACAGGGGCACCCAAGTAACTCCAGAGAAAGGAAGCAATAACTGTAATGTCCAATACCAGAAGTGGGATTCTAAAGTGTGGCTTTTATTCACATCCAACAGAATAAACAAAGCATAGATGGACCCCCACAGGGCTACACTCCTGGTAATACAGATTTAAGGAGACCAGAACACAACCTCATCGCTTTAGCCCTCAGGCTCTGAAACACACTGGGCACACAGCCTGAACTTGTACGCTGCTCTGGGTTTTCCCTGTCTCGGCTCCCTTGCCAGCCACTTGGACACTTTCCGTATAGCATGGAAATGTTTACTGGTGGCTCCCTAAACCACCTATGAGCACTTCTGCTCCATCAGGGAATCTTCCTCATAAATCCCACATCTGGGTACTTTTCCCAGGCACTGGCCAAGTACCTAAGAGAAAGCAACAGGTGTCCCAGAGCAAATCCGTAGAGGTGAATTTGGTTACTACTGATGGGGGGTCTCCCACCTCTCGCTCTCATAGTTCATACCCGACCATTTCTCTGGACTGTAACACCTTATCCTTTAAAACATTTTGCTGTGTAGAGTCTTTTTAAATGTATTTCACATTCAGTCTACTGTCTTTACATCCCATTTGTGCTGGGCTTGAACATACTTAATAAGTGACTTTGTCCATTACTCTAGACCCCCCACAGAGTTAAGTAGTCCAATCCCACATCTTCCAAACTGTACATTGGCTGCCTTTTCCTGACCCCACAGTAACAGTCCCTTTAGTTTCATCTTGATGCAGGTGAAAACACATGGCCCTTTAGTAGAGTGAACTCACCCTTTGGTTGCAGGTGCCCCACAGGTGTTTCCTCCTCAAGGAACTCTCTTCCAGAGCTTCTGGTGCCTCAGCACAAACTTAAACAAGGCAGCTTCTTTTCCCTAGCCGGACCAAGGGGGGTTGTCCCTGGAAGCAGACTGATTCCTTCCCCCCATCCCCGCAGGGATGGGGCCCTGAACTGTAGAAAGCGGTCTCCACCACTTCAATATGCTCTTCTTGTGTTCCTCCTCAGGTGAGAACACACACCTATACCAAAATAATAGCTGTTCATCAAAGCTTAGAGCTCTGAAGGCCTGCTTACAGCAGAGCACCTCTTTCAGACTGCACACACACTCTACTGAACTCTACAGACTGACTTCAAATTCCCCAACATTCTACTCTAACCTCCAACTGCAACATTCCAGTGTGGCTTATACAGCTGCGACAGTTCTAAATGATGTCATCCTTCAGTCTCAGCTGAGACTGAGAACAGAGTGAGACAGTGTGAAATCCATTTAACTGGAGTTTCACAAGCTGCCTTCCCTGCCTACCACTAGGCCTTACTGGGATTCTAGTAACCCCGGGTAACAGGGGCGTTACACAAGCAATGGATAAGAGCCAAGAGAACACTCACCCTTGAACAGAAAGTTGCGATGGTTCAAGAGTTGAGTGAACCTAATGTCAGCGATGTTGCCAGAGATACAGCAATGATGTGTCAACTGTCTCTCATATTTATGCTTCAAGGGAGTAGCTTACTGCAGAGTGGGAGGCCAGAGAAAATGCTGTTCACAAATAACAGAGGAGGAAAAAGTGAGCCAGTTGAGACTGCACTGTTAAGATAGTTTACTGCAAGCTGTACCGTTGATGCCCTCATTAGCGGTCCCATCCTCCTTCAGAAAAAACAGCAGCTGGCAGACATGCTAGGGGTACCTTTTGCTGCCATCAACAGTGGATTATGCTGCTGGCAAGACCACCATGGGATCATGTACAAAAAGTGCCAGGGGGGAAAAATGGGGCAAACGCTGATTCTGCCAAATACTGGCTAACAAGCATGGTCCCCTAGATTCTCACCGATTTCCAGGTTGAGGACATTTGTAACTGTGATGAGACTGGTCTTTATTTTAGGGCAACTCCTGAGGGCACCTTGACATTTGAAAGTGACAGCAGTGCTGGTGGGGAAAAAAGCCAGGAAAGAATATCTGTACTGCTGTGTTCAAATATGACCATGGTATAGGACACTTCTAGTTGGGCAACCATATGGCCATCATTAGGGGTTATGGAACACAAATATAGCAGCCAAATGCACCTTAATAGAGGAATACTGTAAGCCTGAATCAGATAAGGAAAGCAAATATTCCAGAACATAATTCACAAGACACTTGAAAGGGTCCATATCCCTGGAAGCAGAACACAAAGTGAAAAGCTTCTATTTCAAGGAAAGAGAAATTCCTTCATACTTACTGTTAATTTCCTTTTCTGTTAGCTTCAACGTTGTCAATGGGGAGTTAACACATACGGGTAATGAACACCCTTACATAGGTAGTGGCACAGCCCAAAGTAGTTAATCAGCATAGAATTCTGGGCACATGAACATTCTGAGAGCTGAGATTCTCCAGACACCTCTGTCCACACAGTACCTGTACACTCCTATTGTATGTAACCAATAATTTCCCTAATGCCCAGGGCAAAAACTCTCTCCTTAACCTAACACCAACAAATGTACATGTAAAAGGATCTAACATTATAAGAAGGATAACTTGATGTCGTGCCTTACTCTGGAGAGCTGGTTGGCGGAGTCCTGCTGACCAAATCTGCTGTTGTTCCCCTAAGGCATCTGTCCACTGGTCTCTTGATAGGGTTGGCATGCTGCTGCTAACACTTGTAACATAAAGATGTATCAACAGTAACAACAGTAGGCATGACTGCAGAAAACAATAAAAGCACTAACCTGTAACAGGGAAGCACCACACAATGTTCAAAAATCTCAACCTGAAGAGGGAGTCTGGCCAAAAGTGTTACATTGCCAAATTAGAATTAGCATACTCCTAATAAATCTCATACCAAACATTAGGTCTGTACGTTAATTCATTTTAAAGTTAAGAGCTATTTTGTAATCCTGATTTCACTACCTGTTCAAAAAAAAGCCAGTTTCAGTGAAGAGCCAGTGATGATGTCATAACTTGAACTCACAGTCTAGTCCTCCCTGTCAGCATGCTTATAGGACCTGTTTCTCCAAAGGTTAAAAATCATGTACAGTGGTTTTCACAAGTAAAGTAAAACAGGCCGCACCATTCAATAAACATTGCTATACAAAATGTGTGTTTCAGTGGCTGGGCACTATTTAGACGCAGGGGCTCCCTCTTTCCCAGAGTGAACAAGGACTTTCTGCAGTCCTTGGTGCAAATAGTATCTCGGCATTCTATGAACATTCAAAGTATGGAGCAATGGCTCACCCTGATAGCAAACAGGAAGATAGAATGTTTGATTAAACGTAAACTCAGATACCACCTTCAGTAAAAACTTGGGATTAGTATGCAAAGAAACTGTCTTTGTGGAAAATAAGGAGGCTCACACATAAGAGTCTGCAGCTCTGAAATCCTTTGAATAGAAGTGGTTGCAACCAAAAATAATGCTTTCCATGACAAGAAGCATAAACCACAACTCGTGGCTCACTCTAAAGGAGCCAACATCAGTTTCTCTAGGACATAATTCAGGTCCCTAAGCAGGACCAGATTACAGATACGAGGTTTTATATGCAAAGTACCTCTCAGAAAAGTAAGGGAGACCTCCAATTCAGTATCAGTACGCCCATCAGTAGGGGCATGGAAAGCTGATATAGCAGCCAAATGCACCTTTAGTGAGGAATACTGTAGACCAGAGTTTGACAGTGACAGCAAGTATTCCAACATCGCATTTACTGGGCAGGTGAATGGGTCCAAATTCCTGGAAGCAGCCCACAAAGTGAATCGCTTCCATTTCAGTGAATAGGTATGTCTGGTAGAAGGCATTCTGGAACAATCTTAGGTGATACACCAAAACATGATATGGCTATGTCTTCAGGAGCCATGCATGCAGATACAGGAATTTCAGGTCTATATGAACCAGTGATTCCTTGTTCTGTGACAACAGACCCCTGCACAGAGGTAGAACAACTGGGGCTCCACTGCCTGCTATTGCAGATGTGAAAACCATATCTGACGAGGCTTGAGAAGAAATGAGGATGAGGGTGGCACCCTCTATCTTCACTTTGAGCAATACCCTTAGTATTAGTGAAACTGGAGGGAATGCATCCAGAAATTTGCCTTTCCAAGACAGGGACAATGCATCTTGCCAGAAAACTCCAGGCCCCAGAGCGAGCAGAAACGTGTCAGTTTTGCACTGTATGGGGATGAAAAAGACCCTACTCTGGAAGATCCCATCTTGCAAAGAGGTCATCTACCATGAAGGTCAGCAGTTTGCATTCATGCATCTTGGACTGTGACCTGCTTAGCTTGTCTGCCAAGACATTTTGGGTGCCTGGGAGATGCATGGCTCACAGGTCTAGACCATGTTCCAGTGCCCAGTATCACACTTGCATTGTTTCCCTCCATAGTGGAAAGGAATGAGTGCCCCCTGTTTGTTGATAAATGCATCACACTGACATTGTCCATCTGTATCAACAGAGGACCTGAAGTCAGATGCTCCTGAAATGCCTGGAGGCTGTACAAGACTGCCATCATCTCCAGTACATTTATATGCTATTTGGTTTCCACGGTGGTCCAAGGACCTTGTGTCTGATAGAGACCCAGATGCACCCCCCACCAGGAGCCTGAGGCTTCCATGGTGAGAATCTGCTTTGGAGCTGAAATAAGGAATGGGATATTGTAGTCCATCCACCACATCAGTGCTCTATGCAGTGGAGTCACGACGAGTATCATTTGGTCCAGCTCATCCATCAGTTGATCCCATTGGACCCTTAATGTCCACCGAGGGATCCTCCCTGTGTAAGCGGGCCAGTGGCATAGTGACAATGGCTACTGCCGTGAGTCCCAGAAGATGTAGAAAAGTTTTGACTGGGACTCGTTAACTGTTACATATCAAACTTGCTTGAGCAATCAGGTTTTCCACCCTGTCCAAGGGCAGGAAAACACAGCCCTTTTCTGTGTCCAGGACTGCTGCTTTGTACTGCTGTGTCTGGCAAGGAATTAAGACAAACTTTGGCACATTCACTGTGACTCCTAAGTTGTCAAACAACTGCCATGTCCGAGACAGGGTATATAGCAAATGTTCACTGGAGCTGGCTTTCAACAGTCAGCCATCCAGATATGGGAAGACATACAGGCTTGCCCTACAAAGGGCTGCTGCCACAAATACCAAGCAATTGGTAAAGACCCATGGTGCAGAAGACAAGCCAAAGGGCAGTACTCTGAGCTGGTAATGCTCCCCTTCCAGCATAAAGTGGAGGTACTATCTGTGAGCTTTTCTGATCTTGATATGAAGGTATTCATCCTTCATATCTAGGGAGTAAAGTCAGTCTCCTGTTAGCAACAAAGGAAACAAAGCCTGCAGGGAGACCATGCAAAACTTCTTGTATTCTGTGTAGAAGCAGAGGTCTCTCAGATCCAAAACAGACCATCGATCTCCTGTCCATTTGGGAACCAAAAAGTATCGGAAGAGAGAACTCTTTGTTCTTCTGACAAGGATGAACTGGTTCTATAGTATATCTGTGTACTAAAGCCTGAACTTCTTTCAGAAGGGACAAATGTACTGGAGGATAACTGGAAGGAGGTGGAGGATGGTCTGGAGGGGCCTCTAAATGCTCCAGAGCATGCCCCCTTGCAATTATCTCCAGGTTCTTTTAATCTGTTGTGACCTCCCTCTATTGACTGAGATGTAGGGAGAATCGACCCCCTACAACCACCCCAGAGGCAACAATGGCATAGAGATAATTGAATCAAGTCATATTGAACTGGTGGGGGAGCTCGACCAGCTCCAATGGCTTTGGGTGCTTTAGAATGGGCATCTGGTTGGAGGGGAGCCTGGCAAGAGCTTACTACCCTTACCTTGGCCTTGCACATGGTAGGTTTGGTAGCCATCTCTGGCAGCAGGTTGGTGAAAGGATCCCATTCCACGACCCCTAGCAGGAGAGGGATAAAGGGAATTGACAGACCTTAGTGTAATTTTAGAAGTCTAAAGGCCTCTCAGCACCTCTTCAACATCATAACCCAACAGTTTTCTCAGTCTAAAATAGGCATTTAAAACTGCTTGCTGTACATCATTTGCAAATCTGGCTATTCTTAGCCAAGAATAATGCTTCATGAAATTTCCAGAGGCAGCTGCTCTGGCAGAAGCATCAGACACATCATATGCTGAATGAAGCAAGTGTTTGACAATCCCAGCACCATGTGGCAGGGTGTAGATGAAGAATAATGCAGATAACAGCAGATTGGTGCAACACACCGCAGAGTGGCTTTATTTTCTTTAAAAGTCAGGATAAAATAATAAACTTCAAAATAAATAAGACAAAATCCTTTCCAGAATTGCAGGTGGTTCACTTTCCTCAGTGACCACAGGGGATAACCATAAGCAAAGATATATCCCTTCATTACATCAGTTTGCAGCAACAGACTATGCATGTCCTTCCTCTACACTTGGTCAGCACTTACTAACCCACTGATCTCTCTCTCCTGTGGAGATGAACCATACCCCTGTGTTGATTTTGCATGTTTGCGGAGCTCAAATAAAAAAAAAAAACAGAAACAAGCTAAAGACAAAGAACCTCAATGCAAAGGCATTGAAGCAAGGGTTACCCCAAAGGGCATTGGCAATAAAGCCGAGTGCCAAAGAAATACAAAATCACACCCACATAATGTAAAGCATCATGGGATGTATATGCAAATCACCATGACATTTTAGGCTGGTTCAGCTTCAAGCAGGAATGCGTGGTGCCAATTATGTCTTTTAGGCAAGCTGCACTTTATTTCTGACTGCGCTTAATAACAATAGTTTAAACAACAGCAGTTTATTTTTATCTAGCACTCGGTAACTATACCAAACCCCTTCCCTTGCAGGATTTGTAGAGCACTAAGTTGCATGTCATAAAGCGCCTTGCACTTCATTAATGCACTGCCAGTACTTTACGTCTGAAAGTACTTTAAGCACGTTATCGTTCTTCATATAAAGCACATGTAGTTCTTTATTAAACAGCCAGGAAGCAAGCTTGGCATTTTATGAAGGTATACATATTTATTCAGGTTCCACCCTTCTTCCTATATACAGTCAGATACTATATTTGCTCATAGCCATATCTGTCATTTTCTTAGAAAAGCATATGGCTTCTGCTGAGGGATGGAATGGTGAATAAGAAACAAAGAAAGGAAGAAAATAAATTTAAGGAGGATACAAAAAGACTGCCGTAGGTGGCCAACCTACTGCAATGTTAAAAAAAGAACAGGATAGTTTAATAGACATACTTTTGCAACAGATTGTACAGAAGGAAGGGGAGAAGACAAAAATATGTCCCTAACTGCTACACCAATTTCCTGGGTAAAGCACAATTCTACCACACACCAGAAGTAAGGGTTTTAACTAATTTATTCTTGGCAGAGCCTTATGGCAGAGGCTGGGCTGCAGCTTTAGCAGCCTGCTACAGGCTATTACAATATTTAATCATATGGGCCTCGTAATATGCAATTCTTAGGCATAATGAGGCAGAGGCATATGCATGCATACCCATCACATCCAACCTTCTGGATTCTTTGTCAGGAGGCAGAGTACTCATGTTTAGGTGCCCTGGATCTATCATGGGCAGCCATAATAACCACTGAGTCTATTTCTGGTTGACTGGCATAATAAGCCTTGGCAGAAGGAGAAGGGTACTACATGTCAGCCTTTCTAGGTAGAGTTGGTAATGAGTTAGGTCTGTACCATGAAGCAAAGGTGACATCCTCCAATGCAGGGTAAACTGGAAGAATAATAATGAAGAGTACATAGTACCTCCAAAAACTCCATTGGATTTTTCGTTGTTGAGTCCTCCTCCTCCACAGCAAAGCCATAGCAATTTGCATTTGTTGCAGCATAGCCTGAAATGTAGGATCCTCTGGAGGAAATCTGGGGCTATATACCACAGAATCCCCACTACAGGAAGACAAGGTAGACCTGGAATGTGGTGCATATTGTTCTCCCTCATAACCTTCTTCATGAGGAGGTCAGGATTATATTCCACCCTGTCATCTACTTTCCTGTCGACAACGGGAATCAAGGACTGTGCCAGTGACAACGGTGACAGTTAAGGATGAGGTATTTGCAGTGAACTGGAAGATGGCATTGATAAGGGTTGAGAGCCAGTAACAACCGTTGATAACGTAGGCTGCACAGATAGGCCTAATAAGACACATCATATCATGTAATCCCTGAAAATGACACTAGTATTGCTTGAGTGTTGACAGCTCCCTGGCCAGGGGCCATGACAACTGAAGTCGATGACAGGTACCATCCATAGTAAGTATGGCAGTGTCTGGTCTGAGCCCCAACCTTAGTGTCTCAAAAGTTGGGGGGGGTTGGCGTCACCACCACCGGCATAGTCAATGATGAAGTTTGAGAACCTGAAGGCCACAGCCGAAACCAGGACCTTATCAGGGAGGAAAATCTTTGTCCCTGTGCTTGGGCTTATGGCCAGATGAAGGGGGTCAGGATGGCGACCGATTCCTCTGCCATCCCTTGGGCTTCATTGGCCATGATTCAGTCGACAGAGAAGGCAACATTGATTTCTGACTTTGTGCCTTCTCCATGGCTGCTAAAGCTTTCTCTAGAAGAAATTTTTCCAGCACTTTCCTTTGGCGTCACTTAGTAACTTGATTAAAACTCTGGCAGATGTCACAGGTTCTAACGTTGTGAGAGAGGTCTAGACAGGAGACACACATCTCATGTGCGTTGTCTTTAAAAACTTTCTCTCTGCACTCACTGTATGGAAATAAGGTGGTGACTTTTGGCAGCATGCAGAGACAGTGTTCATAACACTAATTTAAAGAAAATAAAGGAAAATTCAGAAAACGGCTAGTTGGTCAATATTTTCACAGCAGGTCCAATGAGGATGACTGATGGCGGGACAAGAACTGAGGAAATATGAGGCTGCCCACGTTTATATAGGCGCTGATGCATGATGTCATCGTAGGCAGCCCCAGGCTAGCAAAAGTTTTCATGTGGTCCAAGTGCTGACGTGGGTATAGTTCCAAAGGTGTGGCCAAATGGAAGACATATCATGAAAGAAGATTGGGAGGTGCCACCTTTGGGATGGAAGAATGGAGATCCAAAAGAAAGTGCCCTGGAGGTCAAGGAAACTGAACTATGCCCCTAGCTCTGGAGATGGTATCATCTGGTTGAGCATGACCATACAAAACTTTTGCTAGTAAATTAATTTTAGATCATGCAGGTCCAGGGTGGGGCACCAGCCAAGTCTGTTTTGGTACCAAGAAGTAACAAGACATCTTGGAGAGGCCAGGGTGTCTGGGACAGGCTGGATAGCACTGTGCTCTAGGAGCTGAGTGGTATCGCTCTGCAGTGCTGCTAGTGTGTCTCCAGGCACCATGGACCCCCTCGGTGCTCAGAGTTGGTATGGAGGAAACAGTCCTGAATTCTAGAGACAGACCATAACCAGCCATCTGCAGCACCCCTTGTCTGACGTGATGGTGACCACTGAAGAAGAAGCGGAAGAGTTGACCTCCAACCAGGAATTGCATCAACCACTGTGCAGTAGCCCTTGACAGGGGATCCAGAGGACCGACTCCATACACACCACCACCACCCTTTTCTGACCCTGACTGACAGATTTTGGTTTCGCTGGACAGTAGTGTTGAAACTGCTGCCTCTGCTGCTAACAGCCTGAGCCAGGAAGAGAATTTGTTTTAGGCTTAGGTGGCTGCTTAGCCTGCTGGGACAATGCCACTAAATCTAGGGTAACATTGGACTTCTCAGTTTGGTTGAAATGATCCTCCATCCCAAGGCCAGAGAGGTTGGTGTCCAAAACAGGCACATATACCAACTTATGCTGGTTCTCCAGGGTTAAAGTCAATGAGGTAAATCCAGGCCCTCCTGCGCATGGGCACCCAGGCAGCCACTGTGCAGGAGCATGACTTGCCAGGGGCCAGATCTTTCTGCAGCTGGTGTTTGGACAGCAATCACCCAATGTCCTGGCCTCTGGCTTTCCACTAGGAGCACAGGAAGCAGGTCAGTAAGCTTCTCAAAAAGCACATGACCAAAATTGGCCATCAGAGCCACATTGCTGGTCTGCCATAAGCCCAGAGTAGCTGCCAGGAAGCCCCACTTCTTGGACTCCTTGTCAGGCCATTTGTACAAATCCCTGTGGACCTTCAGCTTGCAGAAGGCCAAGTGTGAGCTGAGCCCCTCTGCTGAGGGATGCTCCAAAAATCCTGAGATCCCCGTAGTGACTGCATACTTGCGGTCCATATGGTGAGAGGGCATGTGTTAGTATAAAGGGTGCTGCCAGATCCCACGCAGGATCCAAGACAACCTTGAATACTGAGAACACCACCTCAGGGAGTTATCCCATGCCAGGATGTTCATCGGGGAAGATCTCTTCCTTCTGGACCTCCTCTAAGGAGAAGTTCAGGATATCGGACAAGTGCTGCAGATGAGCAGCAAAGAAACAGAATTTTTCAGCAGAAAAGGACTGCTTGGCCCACCCAGTCTGCCCAGATGATCCCTGCCTAGTCTGTCTCCACAAGTCCAAGCTGCTCTCCAGCGGCCCTCCTTCCTTCCTGCCCTTTTCTCAATATTCCCCTATGTCTATCCCACGTGTGCTTGAAGGGCCCTACTCTTTTTGGCTCCAACACATCTGCTGCCAATCTATTCCAGGTGTCCACTATTCTTTCAGTGAAGTAATACTTCCTCACATCCCTCCTAAACTCCCACCCTCCATCTTCGTTCGATGCCATCTGGTTCTGGTTCTCTTACTCATTTGAAAAAGACTCCCCCTCTTCTGCACCCCATTCACCCTCGTGAGGTACTTGTAGGTCTCTATCATGTCTCATCTCACTATCCTGTCTTCCAGGGTGTACTTGTTGGGATCCCTCATATTCTCCTCATGGGGCTTTTGATAAACATAGAAACATAGACTTTGATGGCAGATAAGGACCGCTTGGCCCACCTAGTCTGCCCATGGTACAACCCCTGCACTAATTTAACTGCCCTCCTCTAGACTGCCTCCACTCTATGTCCTTCCTGAGGTGCAGCCTCCAGAATTGGACACAATACTCCAGGTGGGATATCACCAGCAAGCAATATATTGGCGACACCTCCTCTTATTGGATATAACTTTCTCTATGCATCCTAGCACCCCACTGGCCCTACCACTGCTTAATGGTCTCTTTTTCCTTTTACTTTTAATTAATGGACATCAACTAACCAGTGGTGGATCTACCATCTGAAAAGTTGTTATCCACTCAACCTTGAGAGGAAGAGACCATGGAGGACTCCTCCAAGTTGGAGTTCCCAAAAAGGGTTGGGGCCATCATTAAGGGGTGTGGACCACCATACTATCTGGTGTGACCACCACTGATAGGATGCCAGGCAAGCTGGTCCCTGATCAAGAAGTCTTGGTGGGAGTCACCTCCTGTGGCTATGAAGGATTCATCATGATCAGTTGAGGAGGAGGAGGAATCACTGAAGGTGGAATCTCTAGACATGGCCTGATGGTTGCAAGGGTGTAGAAACCCAGGAGGAGGTTGAGGGGAATGGCAGTATAAGCTTAGCTTGCCCCCAGACAGACATGGTCCTTAGGTGCCAGAGGAGGTCCTCATACCTCCTTCTCCATCAGTGACATCGACAGTCATCCAATGAAGAGGATGAATTTGATGAATGCATGGCAGTGGCATTGACCCAAGTGGGACCAAGATCTTGACTTGTATCTGGACACCTCCTCAAAGTTGACGAAGGTCTTGTGGCAGTACCATACAGACCACATGCTGGGGTAGCATAACCAGATGAGGGGCACTGTGGTAGGTACCTGACAAGTGACCACCAGTGAAGGCTACTCTGGGGTAGGGCCAGTTTGACAGGAGTGACAAGCTAAGCCCCCTCACTAGCTAGGGAGGGTCCAGGTGTGATGAAGCTTCATCCACCTCCAACTCTAGGTCGATCAGTTCGAGAACAATCTCGATATAATCATGACCAGAGTCTATATTAACTGCTCCTTTGGTGTACAGCTGAATAGTTAATCATCATTTTGACCGGTTGAAAGATTAGGAGAATGTTCCCCCTCCCACAGTTGGCAGCACTGGTGTTTCTTATGCTTTTCTCAATAAGGTGGGCTCCTATGGAAGGTCTGCATGACCAGGTACATTTCTGTGAGCTCAGGGCAATCTGGGAACAGATTGCCCATGGTCTGGCCCACCAAAACCAAGGCCCAGTCTGATAAAGGCCCTGTTGCTCCCCACAGCAGTTGGGGCCCATTTCCATTCTTGAGGCCTACCAAGAAGGGATCTCAACCTGTGGTCATACAGTGATGCATGATGCATGACCTGACATTTTAGACACCGCCCAATATCCTGGTCAGCCTCCAGATAGTAAAATCATTTGTAACATGGCACTGTAAAGGACTTCTAAACTGTGAGCTCTGATTCATTCTATCACATCTCCTGTCCATGGATTCATTTCCCTTATTAATCCATGGTTGTCATCAGAAGCGCACTTAGTGAGAGTTGGATGGGGAGAGAGGGACACACAGACACACTCATGGAAGACTCACTCCCTCTCCTGCACATGGCATCAACAGAAAGTCGGCAGAAGCGTTGTCTGTGTTCTTTGCCATCCTCTCTGTATTCTTTGCTCTCCATTGGGTTCCTTCCCTCCCACCCACGCCGCGGACCACTGGGGCTGGAGCGGTCACTGTGCCTATCACCTGCAAGTGTACATAGCTTCCCCCATCCCCATCCCAGCCATTGTCTGTGTTCTTCCCCATAGGTGCACCCGTTACAGTCAGCTGCACAGTGCAGTGTGATCGAGTGAGAGAGACAAAGAGGGGAGAGAGAGAGACAGACACACACTCACACATATGCACACAGACATACAAGGCAGCACTGATCGGTGTTTGTGTCTCTCTCTCCATGTCACTCTGTCAGTCTCTGTAGCTGTGTGCCACAAATGCAGGAGTGCAGAGCAGTGGGAAGCAAACCCACATCTGTAGCTCATGTCACGGCGGCCCGGGGTATCAATCAATCAATCAACCAACCAACCAACCAACCAATCAATCAACTTTATTTTTTTTTTTTTACTAAGTAATCACTTCTATCTCAGCAGGAGTTAGTACCTGTTTGGATTAAGCAAACATATACTTTATTAGAAGAAGGAGGTCTCATTTAAGTAAAAAAATTAAAAAGGAAGAAAGTCACTGTGTGCTTCTCTGAGGAAGAGGGCTGTATCAGCTTAATTTACTGAGTCAGAGCAGAGGGTGAATCTAATTGGGGGTGTAGCTTAGCAGCTTTCGTGTACAAAAGCAGCTGTCTCCAATTACAGCTTCCTGCTGTTTCTGACAGAAGAGAACTTTGGTTTCAGAACAAGAAACAGAAGTCTAGAACTACAGATTTTTTACTAATTAATCACTTCTATCTCAGCAGGTGTTAGTACCTGTTTGGATTTAGCAAACAGATACTTTATTAGAATAAGGGGGTCTCATTTAAGTAAAAAAAAGAAGAAAGTCACTGTGAATTACTCCGAGGAAGGGGGCTGTATCAACTTAATTTACTGAGTCAGAGCAGAGGGTGAATCTAATTGGGGGGGTGGCTTAGCAGCTTAGGTGTACAAAAGCAGCTATCTCCAATTACAGCTTCCTGCTGTTTCTGACAGAAGAGAACTTTGGTTTCAGAACAAGAAACAGAAGTCTAGAACTACAGATTTTTTACTAATTGCCCTCCTTCCCACCCAAAGCCAGTTCTACTTTTATAACCACTGGATTTGACTGACAACAGAAACTTCCTGTTTGGCAGTAGGAAGGATCACTGAGACACATTAGTTTCATCAACTTTGAAGGAACCTAAAAATAACTCTTCCCCGGCTGCTGGAGGTCTGAATCCAAGCACGGAAGAAGGAGACTACTGAAGACTACAGGAAGTTCCTGTCCCAGAACAGGAAGGGTGAGAGTTGTAAGGGCACATAGGCAGTAGGAAAGTAAGTGTAAAAATACATAGAGGGAGGAGACAGTAAGCATACAAAGCAACAGGAGAAGGGACACAAAATAAGTCAAGATGGGAGTGGTGCAGTGCAGTGGCTGTGGGGCAGCAGTGTTCCAGGGGACATTCTGGAGGCTGCGATGCTGCCCTGTTTGCAAGCACCTCTCTGGTCTGAGGGAGGAGGTTGCCCGTCTCCAGGCTGACCTGACTAGGATTCATGAAACCTCTTCCCCCACTCAGGGACCACCAGGGCCACCACCATTACCTCAGAGCTTGCCAAGAAAGAGGAGCGTTTGGACCAAGGTGGGCTCAGGGAGGGAGAGGGTGGTGAAACAGAGGTGCATCCCTCCAGTTGTACCTCTCCACAATTCTTATGCTGTTCTGGCAAAGAGTGGTTCCTTTATGGAGGCACCTGCAGTGGAGACCAAGGAGGATGCTGAGAACCTCCACAAAGGAGACCCACAGGAGGGTGGCACGAGACCCCACAGGGGACGGAAACAATTCCTGGTGGGGGATTCTATCATTAGGGGGGTAGAAGTGGGGGAGCAAGGGGATAGGGAGGCAAGGTGCCTGCCTGGCGCCATGGCTTGGAGGGACAGGAAGTGAATCCTCAGGATCACAGGAGCAGCTGCACAAGGGAGGGAGCTGGATGTCATTGTTCACCTAGGGACAAATGACCTGGCTGTGAATGGGATCAGAGCAGTGCTAGAGGAATTTGTGGAGTTGGGGAGGGGCCTTAGACAAGTAGCATGTACAGTAACCTTCTCGGAGGGCTGCCTGTCTATGGTAAGGATGATGCTAGGGTATTCTGCACCATGGGATTCAATGAATGATTGAAAAACTGGTGTGGAGCTCAGGGATTTGGCTTCATTGAGGACTAGGGAGCCACCTGGAGGGATGCAGGCTTATATTGGCGCGATGGTCTGCATCTGTCCAGGGGGGGAACCAGGATCCTAGGTGACAGGTTTAAATGCTTCATTGGCAAGCATTTAAACTAGCCAAGGGGGGAGGCACTGAAAGGGCAGGAAAATCCCAGCCTCCCCCCCACAAAACACAGTAGTTAGAGAGGTAAACACCAAGGTAGAGAAGTCAGTAGAGAGCAGGACAGGGATAAATGCAGAAAAAGGCGGTAAGGACAAGGATGGGGCTAAAAGGAGTAAGGCCATAAAAAATAAATGGAAGGTGATGAGTACCAGTGCCCACAGTCTGTGCAACAAGCTCCCTGAACTATTGGCCTTGATGGAAGAGGGATGCCTGGATATTGTGGCAGTCGCTGAAACATGGTACACAGAGAACCATGACTGGGATGTCAACATACCAGGATACACGGTCTACAGGAGGGACAGGGTGGGTAAAGAGGAGGAGGAGTAGCTCTCTATGTAAGGGAAGGGATTAAAGCAGCAGAACTAAAGAGTAAACATGAAGTTGATGAGTCACTATGGGTCACCCTGGAGACAGAAAATGGCACCACAATCTGCATGGGGGTTGTGTACAGACCCCCATCTCAGGGGGAGGAAATGGACAATCAAATGATAGAAGGCATCCTTAAAATGTCAGAAAAAGGGGAGATATTTTTAATGGGGGACCTGAATATGCCAGATGTTAACTGGAGTACCTTTGCTGCAGGCACATCCAAGAGCAGGGTCATTCTTGATGCCCTACAGGGGGCATGCCTCAGACAGCTAGTGTTGGAACCCACTCAGGAGGGAGCAATCTTAGACCTGGTACTCTCAAATGGGGAAGGAGAAAGGATCTCAGATTTAGAAGTGGGTAGCCATCTGGGAACAAGTGACCACCACACAGTATGGTTCACAATAAACACAGCCATAGAGTCAAGCCATACAAAAATAAGAGTATTGGACTTTAGGAAGGCTGACTTTGTGAAAGTGAGAGAGTGCCTCAGAAAAAGCACTAGCAAATGGGCAAGAAGGAGGGGTGGAAGAACAATGAGGAATAATAAAAACTGCCATCGCAGAGGCAACAAACCTTTGTGTGAAGCAAATCAACAAAACAAAACGAAGGAAAAAAACACTATGGTTCTCAAAAGAGGTGGCAGGGATGGTTAAGGAGAAAAGGATAGCATTCAGGAAATATAAGGAAACACAGAAGGAGCAGGACAGAGAACTTTATCAGTTAAAGCAGAAGGAGGCAGGGAAGGCAGTCAGAATAGCAAAGGCACAAACTGAGGAAAAGATAGCCAATTCTGTTACAAAGAGGGATAAAACCTTTTATAGGTACATTAGGGAGTGAAGAAAGACCAAGGGAGGGATACAGAGACTTAATAAAGGGGAGGGAATGTGGGCAGAGGGTGACAGTGAAAAAGCATGGATACTGAATGAATATTTCTGCTCCAGTATTCACAATGGAAGAGGAGGGAGGTAACTAAACCAAACAAGGAGGAACTCTGAATAGGGGTCGATACCAGTCCATTCACAAAAGAAAGGGTTTTGAAAGAACTCTTGAAACAGAGGGTGGACAAAGCAATGGGGCCTGATAGGATTCACCCAAGAATTCTAAAAGAACTAAGGGTAGAACTAGTAACACCACTGACTGCTCTCTTTAACAAATCATGGGAGGATGGGGTGGTACCTGAGGACTGGAGGAGGGCAAATGTGATTCCACTTCACAAAACTGGGAGCAGGGCAGAGGCAGAAAACTACAGACCAGTTAGTTTGACTTCAGTGGTAGGGAAATTGATGTAATCACTTCTGAAGGAAAGAATTGTTGAGTACCTAGAGGCCAGTGGGGCACAGGGCCAAGCAGCATGGTTTCACAGCAACAAGGTCATGTCAGACGAACCTAATAGATTTCTTTGACTGGGTGACCAAAGTAGTAGACCAGGGAGGGGCTGTGGATATGGCCTACCTAGATTTTAGCAAGGCATTTGACACAGTCTCACACAAAGATTAATATACAAGTTAGCCAGCTTTGGAGTGGGTCCCAAGGTGGTAGCCTGCATAAAAACTGGTTGGACAACATGGCGCAGAGGTAATAGTAAATGGAGTCCACAGTGAAAGAAAGGAGTAACTAGTTGGGTACACTGAGGGCTCAGTGCTGGGACCGGTCCTCTTTAATGTCTTTATAAGTGACATTGAAGAGCACCTGGAAGGAAAGGTATGTCTCTTTGCAGATAACACAAAGATCTGCAACAGGGTTGATACACAAGGTAGGGTGGAAAGAATGAAAAGGGACTTGGCAAGGTTGGAGGAATGGTCAAATATTTGGCAGCTCAGATTCAATGCAAAGAAGTGCAAGGTAATGCAGCTGGGAAACAAAAACCCAGGGGAAGAGTACACAATGGGGAGGTGAGTTAATAACAACAACAAAACTTGAAAGAGACCTAGGAGTAATTATATCAGATGACCTAAAGTTGGGCAAGCAATGTGAGAAGGCAATAAGGAGGGCTGGGGGGATACTGGGATGCATAGGGAGAGGCATCAACAGTAGAAAACAGGAAGTTGTTATCCCTCTGTACAGACAGTTAGTGAGACCCCCATCTGGAGTACTGCATGCAATTCTGGAGACCCCATCTCCGCAAAGACATAGACAGAGTGGAGGCTGTTCAGAGGAGGGCAACCAAAATGGTGCAGGGTCTGCACCAGAAGACATATGAGGAGAGACTAAAGCAGCTTAATATGTAAACCCTTGAGGAAAGGAGGGAGAAGGGGGACACAATAGAAACTTTCAAGTATCTCAAGGGAATTAACAAAGTACAAGAGGGTAGTATATTTCAGAAGAAGAGATGTTCAAGAACAAGGGGGCACAATTTAAAGATAGAGGGGGACAGCTCAGAAGTAATGTTAGAAAGTATTTTTTAACAGATAGGGTTGTGGATGCATGGAACAGCCTTCCTGAGGAGGTTGTGGAGTCAGGAACAGTGGGAGAATTCAAGAATTCATGGGACAGCCATAAGGCAATTCTAGTGGGGGGGTAGGAGGAAGTAAGCTGTTGATTAACTAGAATCTGCAGCTTATCCATCAGGTAGGGAAATGGGCAGACTAGATGGGCCAGGCGGTCCTTATCTGCCGTCAAATTCTGTGTTTTCTATGTTTCTATTTAATTAAGCACATTTCTCAAATTGTGACTCTCTCCACTTTACAAAGTGACATATTTTAAAAAATATAATCCCAATCAAACAACATAAACTTACATATACTGTACATAACTAATAATTCATATCAAAACATACTAACTACGGTATGAAAGCTTGGTTAAATAAAAATGTCTTTAGCTCTCTCTTGAAAATGTCTATAGTCTGACTCTCTTGTATATGATAAGGGAGGGAGTTCCACAGGATGAGGCAGCTGACACAAAAGCACGAGCCCCAAGTGTCTTTAAGTAAGTCCTAGGAACTCCCAAATGACCCTCATCAGCAGAGTGCAGGGAGCGGGTGGGCCAGTAGGGACACAGGAGATCTTGCAGGTAACATGTCCCCTGTCTGTGTAGGGCCTTGTCCATCAGCAAGCTGACCTTGAAGGAGATCCGCCACCTGACCGGCAGCCAGTGCAGAGAGTGCAACACAGGTGTGATATGACATGATCTAGGTAGACCAGTCAACAACCTGTCCTCCGCATTCTGCACTAGCTGCAGACGGCGCAGGTCTACCCCCACTAGCCCCAGGTAGAGGGTATTGCAGTAATCCATGCACAATGTCACAAAGGCGTCCACTAGTGTCAGCAGATCAGCTGGGGGTATCAGGTGTTTCCCCCGGCAATGTTTCTCAGATGGTAAAATGAGGTCTTGACCATGGCCGACACCTGTGGTTTCAGGGTCAAGCCGCAGTCAAAAACAACACCTAGGCTCCGCACCCGATCAGAAGTAAGCAGCTGGGAATCCCCCAAGCCAAAGCCCTGAGACTTGCCCAGACTGCACTCTCATGCCCTGGTGACCAGGTTCCAGCACCAGTACCTCCATCTTATCTGGATTCAACCTCAGCCAGCTCACCCTCATTCAGTCTTGGATCTCGTCCAGGCCGATGTTCATTACTGAGACCGTCTCCTGTAGCTCAGGTGCAAAGGATACGTACAGCTGAGTATCATCTGCATAGCCCATACTACCTTATAATGTCCCCCAATGGTAGCATGTACACCGCAAACTACATGGGGGACAAAACAGAACCCTGTGGGACTCCAAGTGGCCGAGGAATAAACCCCCGACACCACCCGCTGTGACTTGCTGGTGAGGTAAGATCTAAACCATTTCTAGACTGTACCCATCAGTCAACAGCGTACCCGCAGATAGTCCATGGTGTCAAACACTGTCAAGAGTTCAAGGAGGACAATAATGAACCATTTCCCCGATCCCTCGCCATCAGGAGGTCATCCAGCACCCAAACAAGGGCAGCCTCAGTCCTATACCTTTTCCTAAATCCCGACTGAAGAGGTTCATAGATGTTGTAGACCATTAAATAGGTATCCAGTTGCACAACCACCACCTTCTCAATAACCTTCCCCACAAAGGGAAGGTCAGAGACCAGTCTGTATTTTGCCAGACAATCCGGATCTAGTGAAGGCTTTTTAAGAAGGGGTCTTACGACTGCCTCCTTCAGGGGCTCTAGAAGCCCCCGCCCCCCCATCACCAGAGAATATCAGACTATCTTGGCAAGGGCCGGGCCGATGGTATCAACACATCCAACCAAGAGACATGTTGGCCCCAGGTCCAAATTACAGTAGGTTGGCCATAGCTCCGGGATGACCCTCACGACATCTACTACCACAACCTGGTCAAAGTCGGACCAGACAGGCTGAGTGCCTCTAACCTCACGCCCTTCACTACAATGCCCATTTGAGGGTGCTGACTGGATCTCTGATCTGATGGTGGCAACCTTATTGGCAAAAAGCAGAGTGAACTCATTGCATCTTGGCTGTGAAAAAGCCAAGCAAATTGGATTGCCTACAAGCCTAGACCTCACAGCATAACCCTGATATTCTGTTGGTGGTCAAAACCTGGTTATCACCTAAGATCCCAGATAGTGCAGTTGCTCTTCCAGGCTTCACCATTTTCAAGCAAGACAGGGCCACCAAGAGAGGTGGCGGATGCGCAGTCTAACTTAAGGACTCCACCAAAAGACACGTCCTCTCCCAACTGACCTAAGACCTAACGCTCAGGCACTAGTTATCAAAGTCCTACTCGGGGTGCACAACAAAGCTCTGACTATTATCTCTGCCTACGTTCCTCCCCAAAGAACATAAGAAGAGCTTCAAGGGTATCATGGACTACATCTGTGGCTTGCCTTCCAACTCTGAGACCATAGTCCTAGGTGACCTCAACGTCAACTGTCTTTTCTCTGATGCAGGCCCTTACCGGGACGATATCTCCGCAGTCCACCTCACACAGCTTGTGTCCACCCCCACGAGGGTTAACTACAAAACTGGCACAAGCACCCTTCTTGACTGGATACTTTCCAGCAACTCTGAATGACTCACAAATGTGACAGTGCATCCACACTCAATTAGTGACCACTCCCCAGTCTCCTGTAGCTGGACAAATAAATTCAACAAGCCCCCACCCCACTTCACCTACAGTAGGGTACTAAAGCGTGGGCATCTGGAGTCCTTGAAACAAGATCTAGCTAACACCAACTGGTCACAACTTGATGATACTCCTGGGGGGCGTGGCCAAGCTGGCATCCAGAATGGCTGCTTAGTTCTGGAGCTCTGAGCCTAAACCATCAGGAATCTTCCTTTCCTCCATTACCCCGGGACTTACTGTGATAAAAAAAAGTGGGATTTTTTAGGGTAAACAGTTATGCCACCGAAGATGTCGAAAAAACAGGGGCAACTTCCATTTAAAAATGCCAACAATGGGCTTAAGGATCTGGGCCTGGAGGCTCTGCCACCACGAGGAGAAAATGCTGGTAACGGGGCTGCAACAACTTCAACAGGGACTGTGGAAGACAAAGTGTATAGCCCTCAGTTCTTGGTACTGGAAAAGTTATTTAATGATTTAAAATACGACCTGATGAGCAAAATGAACGCTGGGTTTGAAAATGTATCTGCTCAACTGGTCCTCTTGCAGACAACGGTAAACAATTTGGGGGAGACAGTGGGACAACATTCGGCTCGATTAACGGAGGTGAAAGAAAGGGTTAGTATGCAAGAAGACCGATATAATCAGTGGAGCCCCCAACTGCAAGCAGCAATGACTGAAATACAATATTAGACCACCATGAAAACAGGGAGAGGCGAACAAATGTAAGAATAGTGGGCATGGCTGAAGGAGTGCAAGGCAGAGACTGTGTAACTTTTTGCCAGACATGGTTAAGGGCAAAGCTAGATCTGCCAGAGGAGTGCTACTTGGAGATACAGCGGGCACATAGAATTCCCGGTCGTTGACCACCCCGAAATGAAAGGCCTCGTCATATAATTGTAAAATTTTTGAGATACCAGGACAGAATGATGGTGTTGAATGCAGCACGAAAGGCAGGCGCCATTAGAGAAGACTCTCAAATGGTCAGTATATTCCAAGACTTTTCACGGTCGGTACAAACAGATCGGAATGTGTTTATGCCTGTGAAGAGGAGGTTACATCAACTAGAGTGGCCTTTTGCACTTGTCTACCCTGCTCGACTGATTATAAGGAGAAAAGGCGCTACACCAAAGGTGTTTACAAACCCTGACGCGGCAATGCAGTATATCGAACACGAATCAAAGCAGCAAGAAAACGCAGATGAGTGAACTTTATTTTGGACTTGGACTGTATAAATAAATACTTTTATTTATTTATTTAAGAGATTTACCAGATTAGCATACTGAGCGGGAACCATTCGTTTCCAGATGCGGCCTGGGAGTTACAACATACATACATCAAACAACTGAAGCAATAGGCAAGAGATGCAATACAGTAGGTACAGAAGTGAGACCAATAAGGGATACATACAAGCAATACAAGTGAAGCATAGGCAAGGGATGCAATACAGTAGGTACAGAAGTGGGTGCAATAAGGGTGAGCAATCAGGTCCAGGAATTGTACAGGCTGGACTATGCATTGGGAATTTACGTGACATCTTGATTGCATTATAAAGGATGAGGATAGGGGGAGTGGGGTTGGGGGGGGAAGTGGAGCTTGTCTCAGTCTGCTCCGAAACTCTTAGGAGGCCTATTAAGGCTGGGGCAGGTGGCCTTCCCCGTTTTCCCCCTTGCTCTAGCTCCGGGCAGGACTGTTTGATCTTCCTTTTTGGAGGTGATTCCAGAGTGACATTACAGAGATCTAGCTGATACCTATTGACTTTATATTATATGCTGTGACCAATCCTTAGTTTATTTATTTGTATAGCACTGTGTTACATCAGCGGTATGATCAGCAAAAAGTGATCAACTGGGAGCTGGAAAACTGTTTTGTTTTTTCTGTACATAAATTGTGCAGTGGGTGGGCCTATGTACTGGCCGGACAGCTTTAACGTGGGACGAGGGTGCAGGGGGGTGTTGGGGGGGGGAGAGGAGCGTTGCTCGGTCTGTTCCAAAACTCTTATGAGGCCTATAATGGCTGGAGCGGGCGGCCTTCCCCACTTCCCCTGGCACTAGCCCCTGGGCCTAGAGTGGCTATACAGTGCTCCACCTGCAACTACTGAATTATGATCTGTTTTTTATATTTGGGTTCCAGAGGCTGTTTTACTTTTCTTTACAATATAATGCAAAATCAAAGACATGTTTAATCAAACTAATAGGGAGATGTAGATTTACCCTCTTGTTTCTCCGTTGTTTGCAGGGGGAGGATGAGGGGAGGAATTGTGTGCTTGATTTTAACTAGTGAAATGTTTCCCTTGAATATATGAATACAACTTATGTCCCGGGGGGGAAGGGATTCAGTTGTTTTTATTTTTTTATTCCAGGTGAGGTGGGTGCGGGCCAGCACAGGAGACCAGTAGTATGCTGGTCACTCCCTCCTATTGAGCCAGGGTGTCATTTTCGCATGACCCAGGGATGAAAAGGAGAGGGGAACACTTGGAGAATGAAAGGACGTATGAGCAATAAAACGACTGTATGTTAAATTATGAGTAGGGGCCTGCCCACCCCTGTTGGGCTCCTCATTCCGGAGGTTCCCAGGGGGGGAATGGACCCCTAAGTGTTCTCAAATAGCCCAGCTTTATACTTACTCACTCTATTTGGACAGTTGGGTTGTGGGAAATTACTTTTTATGTTTGGCAGTTTGGGGGGTCCCGCGGGGTCCTCTTGTACCGCCACACCTAGCTTTATGGAGAAATAATGACAGTTTGGCTAGCAGGCTATTCCACGATAGTAAAGGGGGTTCTAACTAGAGGTATACTTGGGGGGAAGGGGGAAGCTAGGTGGTGAGAAAAAGTCGGATACCACCTTGCTAGATTTCTGACACAAGGGGCTTAGTTTTCTAGCAGATTGGATAAGCACCGTTGAGCAGTTCTTTTCCTTTCTCTTTTTCTTTTCTCTTTTTCTCTTTTCTGGGTCTTTTTTGTTTGGGATCTTTTTGAAATGTTACAGACAAGAGGGGGAAGGAGAAGGGGTTGTCTGTTAATTGGGAGAACAAATAAAAAAGGTCAAGAGTCAGGTGATGCGAGGGGGCTTGAGGTAGATGTAATGCAATGTGCTTGGGAGATCCTAGATCTAGGAATACATATGATGTCACCGGATGGCTAGATTAAAAATTTTATTCTGGAATGTAAATGGCTTAAAAACTACAGTGAAACAAAAACATGTATGGGCATATATTAAGAAAAAGAAGGCAGATGTTGTGATGTTACAAGAGTTACATTTAACATGTGAAGAGATTAAGTGAGTAGAAAAAAAATGTGGGGGCTACGATGGTAGCATCTCACTTCACGTCCAAGGCCAGAGGAACAAGTATGTGGTTTAGACCGGGGATCAGGGTACAAATCCATACAACCCAAAGAGACAGTCAGGGGAGATATGTTATAGTGAAGGCTACGGTGGAGGAAGAATTGCTAGTCCTGGGGTCCTTGTATGGGCCTACATTTGATTGCCCAGAATTTTTTGAGCATCTAGCTATTATGCTAGCAGTGCTCCCAGACAAAATGATTATAGGGGGCGATTATAATACCTATCGGAACCCCCTTCTTGACCATTCTAAACTCAGATTCAGACATTCCCCCAGAAGTGTGGGGGCCCTCCGGAGACTGGCAGAGGAAAGGACCTTGCAGGAACTGTGGAGATTTAAACACCCAGATACAGAGGAATTTTCTTTTTACTCTTGTGCCCATAAGGTCTATACAAGATTAGACTATTTTCTGGCTTCTCCTGCTTTTCTGGGGCGAATAAGGGAGATAGAATATGGCCCTATTATAGTATCTGATCATGCTCCACTACATTTAGAGATGGAGAAAGAGACAGACGAGGGGGTGCGGCAGTGGAGAATGGATCCTACATTATTGTTAGATCCCCAATACGTACAACAAATGTCCGAGAAACTACAGGAATTCCTTGAAAATAATAAAGTGGAAGACACCTCAGCAAGAACTACGTGGTGAGGCTCTGAAAGCTTTTGTAAGGGGAGACTATCTCATGCAAGCCTTTAAAGGCAAAAAGAAAAACGTAGAGAATGAACTAGAAGCTAATATATTGAGGCTAGAAAAGCAGATTATGGGCAGTCAGTCACCTGGGGATCTGGTGAAATTGAAGAGTATGAAGGGAGAATACAACCAACTGTGCTGTAAGCGCATTGAGAGGGATACCCTAATGTCAAAAGCGGGACAGTATTTCGAGGGGGACAAGTCGGGGAGATGGATGGCCTGGCTAATTAAGAAACAAAGAGCAGAGAGAACAATCCTAACAATAGAAAATAAGAATGGGGAGTGTACCTCCTCTGCCCAAGAGATAAATATAATTTTCAAATCCTTCTATAAAAAGCTATATACATCAGAATTCCCACAAAGAACAAACCTGGATAGTTTCCTAGAAAATATCCCCCTTCCTGTGATACCTGCTCAGATAAATGTGATTCTGGGACAGAAACTCACTGTGCAGGAAATTAAGGAGGTAATCTGGGCATCTAAGTCGGGGAGCACTCCGGGGCCAGATGGCCTGCCCATGGAATTTTACAAAAAGTTCTGGGGTGATTTGGGCCAGTTTTTCCAGTATATGGTGAGGAAGGTACTGGGGAAGGGGGCTGACACCATCTCAACAGTTAGCTATTATAACAATTTTACCAAACCAGACAAGGACCCCCAAAAATGTGGCTGTTATCGTCAATCTCTTTGCTAAGCGCTGACTGTAAGACAATAGTGAAAATATTGGCAAGGAGGCTGGAGGGGTCCTACCACAGGTCATTCATCATGATCAAGGGGGCTTTGTTAAGGGGAGGCAAGCAAGGCATAATCTAAGATGGGTAATGAATATTATCTGGCAAGGTCAAGAGGAAAAAAAGCTTATGGGGGTCTTCTCGCATTAGATGCAGAAAAGGCCTTTGACAGGGTCAAATGGCCATTTATGTTTGCAGTATTAAAAAAGTTTGGTCTGCACCCGGTCTTTAGGCAGTGGGTGGAGTGGTTATATCAATCCCCGTGGGCCCAAATTCTTAAAAACAATACATTGTCACCTCCCTTTCGGTTCCATAGAGGGACGAGACAGGGGTGCCCCCTTTCACCATTGATATATGTGCTGACCATTGAGGCTTTGGCTACAGCCATTAGACATCATCGGGAAATAGAAGGCTATAGGGTGAATGGAGAGGAGCACATTATCTCTCATTTTTTGTGGATGATGTGCTTCTATTCCTGGCTGATCCAGTAAGAGCAATGCCTGCCCTGACCTCCCTTTTCAAGGAATATGGTCCTATCTCAGGGCATAAGATCAACTGGAACAAGAGCGAGTGGCTCCTTCTGCAGATGGTAGAGAGTCCATACATATAAGTGGCATAGATATTCCTCCTAGAACAGTAATCAAATACCTGGGAATACTACTCCCACGTAGAATAGCGTGTGTGGGGCATATAAATTACAGTCCATTAGCAACGAAAATTAAAGAGCAATGTAGTAGACGGAAGTCGCTCCCCTTGTCTTTGCTTGGAAGAGTAAACTTAGTAAAAATGCAAATCCTACCTCAGTGCCTATACCTTTTCCAGACCCTTCCTGTCATGCCTCCACCGGGTTGCCTTAAGTCCCTTCAGGGCTCTATTACTGCTCTAATTTGGGCCAACCGGAGACCTAGGATCAGGAAGGAAGTGTTGTGGCAACCACTTCATAGAGGGGGCTTGACACTCCCCAATTTGAAGTTATATGCTTTAACGGCCCAACTAACATATATCATGGATTGCCAGGAAATAGGAGGAAGAACGAGAGCCTGGGTCACTATGGAGTCACAGTCTAGGGTGTGTTCCCCCTACGCTTTATGTCTCGTCCCATCAAGTTTGAGGGAGGGAGATGGTGAGAAACCTAAGAATCCGTTCACCAAATGTATGCTTAAAGCCTGGGAGAGGGCTTGACTATTGATGGGGTATAAGGGGGGGTCTGTCACCAGAGGGGTCCATTTTGTTTAGCTTGTGGAGGGATGGAAGGGCTCCCCCCTCGGTCAAACATGCTCTGGGACAGTGGGAGGGGAAAGGGGTCTTTCTCTTGTCTCACTTATTAACAATGGACCTTTTCTAGCTTTTCCAAGCTGAGACAACTATTTGACATTCACCCCTCACACTACCTTACCTATGTGGTAATAAGATCCAGGATACTTAAATTAACTGGGATAAGGGGGGGAGACCTTCCTTGAGCAGAACATCTTTGGAGGAGATTTTTCAACACTGTAAAAACATGTGGGTGTGAAACCACTGTCCGTACTATACAAAGCCTTATTGGGAGCACAGCCAGATAAGCTGCAAAAGTTAAAAGACAGCTGGGAAAAGGACCTAGGTGTAAATATGTTAACAGGAGGGGATTGGAACTTGGCCCTGTGGAGTAGCAAGGCTGTCTCAGTAAATAACAGATTACGAATAATTAACTATAACATTGTGCATAGAATTTATCATACCCCTGTTTTGGCACACAAGATTAATCCTCAAATTTCAGACCAATGTCCTAAATGCTATGTTCAGGGAGGTACGTTTTACCACATGGTTTGGGCGTGTCCAAAAGTGGGAACATACTAGAATGAGATAAACCAAATTTTAAATAAAGTTTTGGAAAGTGAGATTCAGTTAGACCCTGTGGTTATTTTACTCGGAGTACCAAGAAATGGAGGGGGCCAGTCAGTAGCTTCACATCCTTTGAGAAGACTGGCACTAGTAGTGGGTAAGCAGATTTTAGCTCAAAATTGGATGGCCCAGGCCATGCCTACCATGGCCCAGTGGGCAAAAGCCCTCCTAAATAATATGAAGCTAGAACAATATCCAATATAAAGTCCTGGAATGACTAGATAAATATGATAAGATCTGGTCCCCCCTGGAGAGGGCATTGGGGAAAGAATGGTTTCTGCTCTCTTAGGTAACCACAATCACTGAGGGCACTGATTTCTGTATTGAGAAAATAGTTCCTCTGGTGCTGGATTGGGCAGGGGTTTATAATAAAGTGAAGGGATGCATTAGTACCCAAATGAAAAGATGGGGGAACTCCAGGTATAGAATGTACTGGTAAGACCACAGTGAGGTACAGTTGATAAGTTTCACTGTATAAAATGGTGTTATTAGATGGATCATGGATTGTACCCAAGCTGATGTGTACATGTACTATGATGTAACTGAACAAGATGTCATTGATTATCTGACTATGTAGAGCTCTTCTTGACCCGATGACTCTTCTATAAATAAAGTTTAAAAAAATTAAAAAACAACTTGATGACACTCCTAACGTCAATGCTGCCTTGGAATATTTTATAGAGCAGATCTCAAAGGTCTGTAACATACCTGCCCCTCTCAAAAAGCTTAAAGTTTGGGGTACGGTGAACCCTTGGTTAACATTTGCTCTCATAAACAGACTGAAGAACCGGGACCACCTCTGGCACCTAGCTGGAGAATCGGGTAAACACTCAGCTGTACAAGCATATAAGAAAGCCAGAAACGCCTGCACTTGGGAAATAAACCTTGCTAAATCCAACCACCAGAAGGAGATGCTTACTGCCTCCTGGGGCAATGGGAAGAATTTCTGGAATAATGTAAAGGAAGTCACAGGGAAAGATGTAAAGGCGTCACCGAACTTGATCAACATTCAAGGAACCCCTACCCATGACCCTCGAATTTTAGCCAATGCTTTCAACAAAGCTTTCTCTAATCTGTCTGGAATACTGTCCCCAGACTTTTTTAAAGACTCACCACACACCAATACTACTACTACTGACTCTCACTAGCAGTCTGCCCCTCCTTTTCACTTCAAAAGGTAACTCCCTCACTAGTCAGAAAATACCTTAGCAAAGTGCTTGGAAATCTTGACAAAGTGCCGACACACTGGACCTCAAACTTGTTGCACTCACTATTGAGGAAGTTCTTCTTCCCATAACAAAGATCCTCAACCTGTCACTCCGTCTTCTTGAATTCCACAGGTGTGGAAATTGGCCATCGTGACTCAATTCACAAGAATGGGAATATAGTATCGCTGTCAAATTACAGGCCCATCTCATATTCTCCCCTGCTCTCCAAAGCACTTTAGCAAATAGTGTCCGATCAATTGGTCAAATGCCTTGAAAAATACTCCATTCAAAGCCCTGAGCAGCATGGCTTCCACAAAGACCATAGTACTTCCATGGCATTACTGGAACTCACTGGTTTCATACATCAGTCCTTGGATCAAGGAACACTAGCTGGGGCAGTCTTCATCGACCTCTCAAAGGCCTTCAATACGGTCCACCACTCACTCCTCCTAAAGCAATTAACCTCCATTGGCCTCTCTGCAGAGTCAACTCGCCAGTTCAAAAGCTATCTGGAGGAATGCTCACAAAGGGTGAAAATTAACAATGTCCTCTCTGACCATCTGCCTGTAAGATCAGGTGTCCCTCAGAGCTCCACATTAGGTCTGCTTCTTTTCAGTATCTTTCTCAACAATCTACCACTCTACTGCCAGCAACAGATACTCCTCTATGAAGATGATGCAGTTATCTTCTCCAACAGCCCTGACCCAGTGGAACTTGAGGGCAAACTGCAAAGCTGACTGCGATAGTTGAGGAATCGTTCCACAACCATAAACTAATTCTGAACAGCAATAAAACCAGTCATTATGTTCTGCAGCTCTCGGAACAAGCATAAATCCCATGCACTTAACATCAGTACCAGCTCAGGAGCTCAGCTCGAACAAACCCAGCACTTCAAACATCTTGGGGTCACCCTCGATAGTTGTCTAACCTTTGACCAACATATCAACAATGTTTCTAGGGCTGTCAACACCAAGATCTCCTCCACAGGCACAAGCATTGCCTTTCCTCGGACACCCTCAGACTTGCCATCAACAGCTCCATCCTTTCTGTTGTGGACTACAGCTTGGTAATCTAAGGCGCAGCTTGCCACTCTGCACTCCGCAGGATATCAGTTGCCCTGAACAAGGCATGCAGACTGCTCATTGGGGCCATACATCTCACCCATACTTGTGACCTTTATGCCCAAATGGGCTGGCTTCAGCTCAATGGGAGGATCCACTACCAAACTTGTCTGCTTGCCAAAAAAGCACTTCTCAGTCTCCTTCCCCTGGCACAGAAAATCTACTTCTACCGCACAGCAGCTCTCAACAAATGCGAAGCTCTGGCACCCATTTCTTCCACGTTCCTCATCTTCGAACAATACAGGGCCAACGCTCCTTTGCCTACAGAGCACCCCTCTGGTTTAATAAACTCAGCTGGGATGTATCCAACCTACCTACTCTGGGCCCTTTAAAAGCCTGCTACGTCAGCAACTATCATCAACCAGCACCTGTGACTGCAACAGCTAGTCCCCTCCTGAAGTCTGTTCTCTGTCCCGCCTCATAGCAGCTCTCTGCACTGACAAGGCCACTGGCTGCCTCATTCCCCCACTGCCTCCATCTCCCCGCACTCTGACAATGTCACTGACTGCTTCCCTTTGCTCCACCACACTCACGTCCTCACCATGACCCACTTAACTCTCTTTGCCCCTTACTAACTCTTATCTGCCTGTTTTCCTCCTATTATGTGTTGCCTGCATCCAGCTCTCCTCCTCCTCCATGCTACCATGCTCATGTTTGCTCTCCTAGATTCGCTTGCTGTGTACTCAAACCCAATGTTTTGGGAAATATACTTGCCAGTTTTTTTTAATTGTCTTGTTACTTGTACAACCTTTGTAAGTATTGTCTACCCTCCCACTGACGTGGAACCTTTGTAAACGTGCTTCTAGCTCAAAGGTGTTTAATCCTAGATTTCAATAAATAAAAAATAAAATAAAAAGCGCCCTCCCTGAATCAAAGACAGGCAGGATTACAAAGCTTGTCCAAGGTGTGGAAGAGCTGAGCCAGTCTGTTTGCTGCCACAGCAATCTCCTTGAACAGGAACTCTGCCTTCTTACAGGAGATTGTTGATTGATAGTCCCTGTAATGGGACATCAATATAAATTTGTACGCAGCCGAACTGGACTTCCGCCTGCACTGCTCTAACCTTCAAGCCCTCCCCCTCATCTCCCTGAGAGTCCCATCAAACCAAGGGAACCTCTGGTGTGAGGTGAGGGGTCAAACACGGACAGGTGTGATAGAGTCTAGGGTCTCGGTAATCACCCTATTAAAGGTCAGAACCAATTCCCCCAGCTCCTCTCATGCACTCATTGGACCTGATAGGTCCAGCACCACCATCAGACCTTGTGGGTATGGGAAACAACAGGGGAAAGTCAGGGGACTGGAGGGTGTACCTGCCTGTAACATACCTGAATGAGCAAGTGTTAAATTGGTGCAAAACAGCCCTCAGTACCCCTACAACTGATGCTGTGTGTTTTGGAGGCAGCGATAATATATGAGTCAGACATCACCCACAATGCATAGTGAGCCATGTGTTTGTTGAAACGCATAGGGGAAAGGAGCTGAACACAGTAATTCTAACAGTATGGGACTGAAAAAGTAAAATGGTAGTGGATGTGAACCAAAGATAAATCAAATAAGTACTTGATATATTGTCATACGAACTCATGATATTACAGTTCAGAGAATATGTAAACATGTGTTGTCAGCTGCTCAGTTCAGCGCGCTCCCGATGGCAACCATTCCAATACACAACTTGAAATGAAACGTATCCCTCTGTGTTTTATTTGCAAATTAACATAGCATGTTGAACAAAAATATACCTTGTACTGCGCTTGCCATGTTACAAATACATTAAGCCACTGCACAGCATGGTTCTACTGTAGAATTAATCCAAGCCTGGGTGGTTGGAGGCACTCAGCCTGCAGCCTCGTACCCCACCCCCACCCCTAGGCATGGATAAATTCTCCAGTAGAATCATGCTGTGTTGTGGCTTAATGCCTACGTGTCTTTGCCATCCGTTGCAGGCATTTCCTGCTGACACTGAATGTACTGCTTAAAATGAGGGTTATTCACCTGTAAAGTACAGTTATGTAAGAACTTACCATAACAGTAGCTCTTCGAGAGGAGCTCTTGCAGCAGGTAATACCATTAGGACTGAAGCCGGCAGGCATCAGGACCCCACAGAAAACCTGTAGCTAGAAGTCTGAGGCAGGGGACCGCCCTCGACTTCGGATCCACCCGACGTCCAACGTGGTATAAAGGGGGCGGTCCCCTAGGGCCACCCCAGTTCTCCCGCCGGAGACCCAGCTAGATAGAACTTGGAGGACCAGGTAGAAAATTTTCCGCATCCTGGTTGGAAGAAAACCAAGAAAAATAATAAATATATTTCCCTAAGCTATCCTGGGGGAAGGAGGGTGGGAAAGCCACCTGCTGCAAGAGCTCCTCTTGAAGATCTACTGTTACGGTAAGTTCTTACATAACTGTACTATCCGTCTTCGAGGGTGGAGCTCTTGCAGCAGGTAATACCATTAGGACTGAGTCCCAAGTAGTACCCAAGGATAGGCCCAGGTCTGATGGGCAGATGGAAATATATAGGAAGATGGGCGGACATCTCGAGAAGGCCTTGCAGGACTGCTAGTCTGAAACCTGCTCTCCTTCTGGAAGCGATGTCCAGGCTGTATTGCCTGATGAGTGTGTGGACAGAGGACCACGTGGCAGCAGCACAAATATCAGCTGAAGAAACGTTCTTCAGTGCTGCAAATGAAGATGCCACCGCTCTGGTGGAATGACCCTAACAGCACCGGGAGAGGTCTGTCTTGGTGCTGATAACAAAGCGTAATGCAATGCTTGGCAGACTGGTGTCTTGGAGACAGGAGTGCCTAACATTACACCCTTGAAAAGAAACAAACAACTGGTCTGATTTCCTAGAGGAGCGAGTCCTGTGGAGATAATATCGCAAAATGCGATGAACATCAAGGGTGTGCAACAGTGCTTCACCCTGGTTGGAGGAATAAGGGTAGTATACCGGAAGGCTGATATCCTGGTTCAGGGTCAGTACTGATACCACCTTTTGCATGAACTTGGGGTTTGTGCGCAGATTCATCCTGTCCCTGTGAAAGACTATGTACAGTTCTTTACACATCAGAGCCTGGAGTTCCGAAACCCTTCAAGCGGAGGTGATGGCCACCAAGACTATCGTCTTCCAAGAGAAGAAGCGCAGCTCGAAGAGGCTACCAGTTCGAAGGGAGGAAGGGTGAGTATCTTCAGAATGAAGAGGAGGTCCCAAGGATGAATGATGTCCCTCTTGGGAGGTCTGACGTGTAATACCCCTCGAAGAAAAGTCTGGCAGGCATTCAATTGAGCCAGAGTTTTTTCTCCGATTGGGTTATGATATGCGGAGACCGCACACGTATGCACCTTGATTGAGGAGTAACTCAACCCTAAATCCAAAAGGTGTTGAAGATACTCTAGCACATGCCTGACCGGGTAACCCAAGGGATCTAGGGAATGGGCAGATGCCCACAAGCAGAAGTGTTTCCATTTTAGAGCGTACGTGGTTCTGGTAGAAGACTTCCTGGCTGCCACCAGAATTTCAGCCACTCTGCTTGACACTCCTAATCTCTCTTCCGCTAGGACTGCAGGAGCCAAGCATGCAAATGAAGAGAGGAAGAACAGAATGGACGAGAGTCCCTGTTCCTGAGAGAGGAAGTGAGGGAGAGTGGCAACTGAACTGGAGGTTCCAGAGACAGTTCCTGGAGCAGCAGATACCAAATTTGACGAGGCATAGAGGAGCCACCAGAATCATTCTGGCTGCCTCTGACTGCAAGTTGAGCAGTACTCTCTGAATGAGGGGAAAAGGAGGGAAGGCATACAGGAACTTCCCTGTCCAGGAGAGGGACAATGCATCTCGCCAGAAAACACCAGGCCCTGGAGCGAGCGAGCAGAAATTGTGCAGTTTGGCGTTGCACGGGGACGCAAAGAGGTTCAACTCTGGCCAGCCCCATCTGTCGAAGAAGTCATCTGTGACATCTTGGAGCAATTCCCACTCATGAATTTGAGAGGAAGTGCAACTGAGATCGTCAGCAAGAACGTTCTGGACCCCTGGCAGGTGAACTGCGGTGAAGTCAAGACTGTGTTCTACTGCTCAATCCCACACTCTCATGGCTTCTCTGCAAAGGGGGTACGAGTGAGTTCCCCCTTGTTTGTTGATGTAGAAGACTACGAGTGTGTTGTCTGTCTGCACCAGAACAGGACCTGGCAGAAGCTGGTCTCTGAATGCGAAGAGTGCATTCAGCACCGCTCTCATTTCCAGGACATTGATATGAAGACAGCTCAGTGATAGACCATGACCACCCGGTCCTGTGATCCCTTAGATGAGTCCCCCATCCTGACAGTGAGACATCTGTGGTCAGGGTCTGAAGCGGTCGAGGTCTGCAGAAAGGAATGCCACAGCTCAGATTGTCCATGCAGAGCCAGCATTCCAGAGAACGATGAATTGCTCGAGAGATCCGGATTTGGAGATCCAGATCGTACACCGACTGATTCCACTGTAACCTGAGATGCCACTGCAGTGCCCTCATGTGAAGCCTGGCTAAGAGAACTGTGGCGATGGCAGCCGCCATATGACACAGCAGCTGTAGAATCACCCGCGCAGGGGAGGATGGGTTTCGTTGAAGGCTTCTGGCTAACTTCTGAAGGTGTTCTGATCTGTCCAGGGGCAGAAAAGCCCTCCCCTGTTTGGTATCCAGGATGGCTCCTATGAACTGCAGCTGCTGCATCGGCCAGGGGTGCAACTTTGGCCAGTTGACTGTGATGCTCAGAGATGAAAACAGGGCCCACATTTCTGTTAGGGAGATTAGAAGCTCCTCCTCTGACTGAGCGGAGAGGAGCCAATCATCCAGGTAGGGGTAGACAAAGAGGCCTCTCCTGTGAAGGGCCACTGCTACCACTGCTAGGCACTTGGTGAATACCCTGGGTGCTGACAAGAGGCGAAGGGCAGAACTCTGAATGGTAATGCTCGTCTCGAAGCAGAACTGCAGAAATTGTCTGTGGGTCTTCAGGACCTTGATGTGCAGGTAGGCATCCTGCATATCCAGAGAGCATAGCCAGTCTCCTTACTGGAGCAGGGGGAAGAGGGACCCCAGGGTGACCATGCGGAACCTCTGCTATTTCACTGAGAGGTTAAGCTGGCTGAGGTCCAGAATGGGACAAAGGTCTCCTGTCTTCTTCGGGACGAGGAAGAAGTGGGAGTAGAAACTTTTCTCTCTCTGGGCCGGAGGGACCCTTAGAATCGCTCTTTTGTCTAGGAGCTGTTGGATCTCTCCTTCCAAGAGGAGATTGTGCTGCGGTGGACAATGGGATGTGGGGGGGGCTTGTCCAGTGGGATAGAGGTGAATTCTATTGAATACCTTATCCGAATGGTATCCAGTACCCATTGGTTGGTTGTGATACTGAACCATTCGAGCAGGTAAAGCACAAACCGCCCTCCTATCTGCTCGTTCTGCCTGTCCCCGAGAGGAGGAGGGCAGCCCTGGGAGTCAAGTAGAGGGGGTGGAAGGGACCTGGGCCCTGGGAGCTTTAGGCTGTTTAGGGCCCTAGGAATCTTGAGGGGCAGGGTGACCCTGTCTCTTAATCCCTTTCCTGGGACTGTCTGCAGTTTGTCCTGGTTCTGACGCTGACTGAAAAGGATGTCAGCGAGTTGTCTGGGGTTGGGACTTGTACAACCTGTGTACATCCGCCACTGCTCTCCCAATTCCTGCAGTTGTTTCACCATCTGCTCCACCTCAGGGCCGAACAAGACCAGGTCCTGAAGGGGAATCCAGGATGGAGTCCTGAAGATCTTGCTGGAAACCAGTAAGTCTGAGCCAGGACTGCCATCTCATGCATACGCCTGATGCCGTGGCCCTGGAGGCCATATCAACAGTGTCATAAGAACACCGGAGGCATGCTTGTCCACATCCAGGCCTGACTGAGCACAGGCCAAAATCTCCTGTTTGGATTCAGAGTCAGGAGAGTCTCTACCAAATCCATGGTCTTTCTCCACAGGGATTGTTGGTAGGAGATCATGTGGGCCATGAAATTCAAGGACCTGATGGACCCTGTAGCCGAGGAAAAACCTTCGACCCCAGCTGTCCAGTTTCTTGAGACAGAATCTGAAGGCTGGGAGCTTAAATGTCGAGTTGGGCCCCCGACCGTGAGCAGCCCCCGACCATGAGCAGCTGTAAGGACTAATGAATTAACCTTAGGTTGTTCCAACTGGAATGGTTCCAATTTGGGAGGCTTGTAAAGTTTGTCAGCCTTCCTCAGAACTGCCGGGATAGATGATGGTGTACGCCAGGTAAGGCGAGTACCCTCTCTTACACTCGGCATATTGACACTGTTGCCAAGACTGCCAATATACGGATTGGACTACTACACAAACGCAAGTACTGTATGCCTGCGGATGCCCTTAAACTAGCCATCTACAGCTCTGTCACCTCTATCATTGACTACGGCCTTGCCATCTATGGCTCTGCCTCAACAAGTGCCCTCCACAGGATCTCAGTTTCTCTCAACAAAGCCTGTAGACTACTAACAGGTGCAGCCCGACAAACTCACATCTGTGACCTCTATGCACAGGCCAGCTGGCTATCCCTACTCAGCAGAATACAATACCAGACCTGCTTACTTACCAAAAAGATTCTCCTCGGTTTCATGCCACCTGGTGTTAGCTCACTCCTTACTACCTACAGTGGCATTCAACAAACACATGGTGCCCAATCTCTAACCTTTCAGGTTCCTAGATGTCGTACCTCCATGGGTCAGCGGTCCTTTATCTATAGAGCCGCTCAATGGTTGAATTCCCTCAATAAAGAAGCACTTTCCTCTACTACACTTGGATCCTTCAAAAGGAATCTCAAACTTTACCTCACCTCTACCATTCAATGTGACTGCTTCTCTGAACAGAGATCTCTCTAAACACCTTCCAGCTCACTCATGTCTCACAGCCCGCCCTTTCCCAGTCTCATTCCCTCTGGCACTGGGCCTTCCTTGTGACTCCTTTCCTGCTTCGCATCTCCACTGGTACAAGACATTTTCCACCACCATCGGACAGTGACCCATTAGCCTGCCAACTTCCTCTCCCGGTTGCACACCTGCAATACTAACTGCCTATGGTACCCTCTGTCTCATTGTTACCACAGTCAGCTGCCTGCTCAAGCTGCTCGTTATATGAATATTATCTCAAAGTATGTTATAACTGAGTATCTTTATTTTTTCTTTTAGTTGTTTTGGTTGTTTATTGTGCATTCTTTTACTACCTCTGTATGTATGTTGACCCTCATCCTTTGACGTGGAACCTTTGTAAACGAGCAGTTTCTGCTCAAAGGTATTCGTAATCCGAGAATTTAATAAATAAATAAAATAAATAAATAAATAAAAAACATCCTGGAAGGGCTCTACAAATAGTGGGATGACCAGGTGCTTTGGTTCCTTTTCTCCCAGGAACTTAGCTAGACGTTTCCATTCTGGGTCTAGACCTCGTATCCCATTCATAAATAGTCTGGATGTGCCTCATGATGTCAAGGAATGAGGGATCATCCAGAGGAGCTATAGAAAGTCCCTGGGTTCTGGCAAAGGGGTAAGCCTGTCCTCTGAAGAGTCCAAGTCAGCATGCCTCGTCCGAGGAGGACATATGGGGGATGAAGGAGATGGGGATGGAGACTGTGTCTTTGCTTCCCTTCGGACGGAGAGTTGGGTGCTCATTGGTTGGCCCTTGTCTGGGGTAGGAGGAGGACCCATAGGAGGTGGAGTAGGGAACTTGTCCGTGGCCATATAGAAGGTCTCCCTTAATGGTATTCCACTAGGTGGTAAATAAATGACCTATGTCCACCACTGGGATGACCACTGGAGCTGGCGTTGGGTCAGATGGACCAGGCGCTGGGTCCTTGGGAACAGGTGTCTGGGGATCTGGCACCTCTATTGGTGTGGCAGGCATCGGGTCTGGTAGGCCGGCATCCGAAGGCCGGTGTTTGGTGTCAGATGGCGTTGGGCCTGTAGGTGGAGGGGCTGACAGCTAATCCTCACCCGGCGACTGCCCCGTGTCTGGCATCAGGGACTGGGTCGTTGGGGTAGGCAAGCGGCTAGGTGGGCGGACGTCTGGCGGAGGGCACACCTTAGCCTGGGGGGGGAGGCGTCCAAGCCCAGACATCCCCTTGCCTACCAGAATGTTCCTCAGAACGTTTCCTCTTCTCTGAGGAGCAAGGCCTGTCCAGAGCCCTGGGCAGGCTTTCCTGGGTCGACCCTGTGGGTTTATGAGGTCGATGAGCCAGGGAGGAAGAGCGATGTCCCGCTGATACTGACTCCCAGTGGCGGCCCTGGGGGGGGGGGGCAGTGGACTTAGAAGAGTGGGAAGAGTCGGTTGCTGGGACAGAACCCGACCTTTTGGAGGAAGAAGATGATGACGCCTGTTTTGCTGGCGACGGATGGCAGGATTCAGACCTGGCCCGATCCTTCTCCTTGTGATGCTTCCCCCCTGAGGCCTTTTCTTTGGAAGGGGATTCTCTAGCGGGAGAGGATGAACTGGCCCCTGAACCTCACTGCATGGCCGAAAGCTTCTTTTCTAAGAGGAAGGTCTTCAAGGCGTGGGCTCTCCTGGCGCATGTCTTCTGATTGAACTTCTGGCAGTGGCCGCAGGGGTCAGGCTGGTGGTCCGGGCCTAGGCAGATGAGCCAGGCCGCATGGCCGTCTTTCACTGGGAACTGCTTCCTGAAGGCACACTTAGATATTTGCCGCGGTGGTGAGGGCGACAACATAAATGAGGCGTTATGGTAAGATTTATACTATTTAGAAAGAAAAACAACTTATCTGGTGTCCAAAGCTGTCGACTGCAGATAGAGACATCCGTGGAACCAAACTACGTGGGTCGATGGCGGGAAAAGAGGTGGGGTGGCGCCAGGGGACCACCCCCTTTATACCATGTAGGACATTGGGTGGAGTTGACGTTGGGGGCGGTTCCCTGCCTCAGACTGCTAGCTACAAGTTTTCCGTGGGGTCCTGACACCTGCCGGTTTCAGTCCTAATGGTATTACCTGCTGCAAGAGCTCCACCCTCGAAGACAGATCCTTAGTTCTAGGAGTGATATATGGTGCACATCCACACTGTGGCAGTCTTCCTTTTCCCTTTAAATCTAGCTGAATATCTTCAAGTGAAGATCCTCCCACCCACCCCAGTGTTATCCTCCTGGGCTCCACTTTGTGATGTCAGATCTTGCATGCTTGAAGCAGGATCCATGTGCCACTTGCCAGGGGAGGTCAGGTGGGTTGCGTGGATTTGCACCATATACCACTCCTTAAACTATAGTTACAGGTGAGTATCCCTCATTTCTGGGGGCGTGGCTATGGTGCACTTATCCACACTGTTGCAGACTCCTAGCAGTTCTCCGGGAGGAAGGGGTAAAGCACACGCCCGTACTTTGGAAACAGGGATTGGAGAACTGAAGCCCCAAAACCAGCATCACTCAAGGTCAATGTGGTAGTGGGAAATGAGGGTGTGTACTGACTTCCCTGCAGATTTTCTGGATGGGGATGTCCATGGAAGCAGCCACCGAGGCAGCAGTATGTCTAGTGGAATGTGCCCTAAGCACTACAGGAGGCTCCCTACTAGCCAACCTATAGCACAGGTCGATGCAGGATACAATCCATCTGCCAATCAACTGTTTAGCTGCCAGTCTGACAGGTGTGGCTTCAGTGTAGATGACAAACAGCCGAGAAACCTCTCCCTGAACTCCAGCTGTGTGCTCCATATAATAAGTGAGCGCCCACCCCAGGTCCAATGTATGGAGTTTGTGCTTGGCCTCCAAGGTTGGATTAGTGAAGTACAATGGGAGGTTAATCACCTGGTTAAGGTGAAACTCCAAAACACCTTCGGAAGGAAATTTGGGTTGGGGTGGAGGACAACCTTGTCCCTGTGGAACACCAAATATGGAGACTCCACTGAGAGTGCCTGGAGCTCACTGATACTTCTGGTGAAGATGATCACCAACAAGAAGGCGGTCTTCCATGACAGGCAAGAAATATCATACCTATGCACTGGTTTGAATGGCTTTCCCATGAGCACTGCAAGTACCAGCAACAAGTCCCAAAGTGGTGGTGGTTCATGCACTAGTGGGGACAGGTGGTCAAGGCATTTAAAAGTGCCGACCACCTTCTCCTGCACTGTTTGAATACCGGTCTGCACCTGGTATGCAGAGATGGCTGCCAGCTGCACACTGAGGGTCATCAACCCCAGGCCTGACTGGGAGAGGAGCCACAGATAGTCTAGAATGCTTGCCAAGGGCAGGACAGGGTTCTAACTCCCTGCTCTGGCACCAAATGGAAAAGCGCTTCAATTTGAAGGCATAGCACTGGCAGGTTGACTATTTCCAGGAGGCTTCCACAACATGGAGAACCTCTCTGGAGGGACACAAAGCCTGGAACTCTGGCCATTCAGGAACCAGAATGTCATGTCCAGGTACAAGACCTTCCTCTTGTGCAGTAGAGCAGATCTGGGTGTAGAGGCAAGTGCCATGGAGGCCTGCTGCCGAGGCTGAGGAAAGCTGGGTACCAGAACAACTGGTGCAGCTAGTCTGGGACTACCAGGATCATCCATGCCTTGTCCCTTCGCACCTGACCCCAGCACTCTATGGATCAGGAAAAAAGAGGAAGGTGTAAGGATGCCTGGGGCCAGGGCCTCATGACCCCAGGCCGTGAGAAGGCATCCCCCAACAGTATCCCACACTGTGGCGGGTGGACACAGAACAGTCTCAGCTTTGCATTCTCCCAGAATGCAAACAGGTCAACCAGAAGAGTGCCCACTGGGATAAAGAACAGTTATGCACTTCCCACAACAGCAGATCTTCAAGAGAATCTCTTTCATCAAGCCACACCAATGGAACTTATAGCTGCCAGGCTCTAGGACCACAAAGGAACTTTTGCATGCAGTCCACTTGGGGCTGTCCACAGAGACGTCATACGTTGCCTCTCCCTCTATAAATGTGGGTGGCCCCTTCTTTTCTCAGTTTCCCACTGGAGATATGTTCAGAGGACCTCTGCTTACAAAACCAAAGATAATGCATGGATCTGCCAAACAAGGGAGGCAGACGACCCAGGAGGAGGAAGACATCTGATGAAGCTTCACAGAGAAGGAGACAGCATATACAATGCTGTAGATCCATAGGACCTGTCTTTAGGGAACCAGACAAGAGTGCATGGCTCTGCTGAACAAGAGAGGAAGAAAAACCAGTGTGAAGCTGGCCCACCAGCACAGCGGCAAGGCATTCACTTGCAGGACAACATCCCGGGTTTGGTGACGGACTCAGGGTCAGAAGGCCAGTCGGGGAGGTTGAGCATCCTGGGACCGCTCTCCTTTTCCGGGGAGAGGGTCAGAGTGTTCGACGCTTTATGGACCTCTTGCTGAGGCTGGGAGTACCGTCACCAGCAGCACCATCATCTGACAGGGGGGGGGCAGATGCTGGACTTCATTGCACGTCCCAACCCCGGGGATCCACATTGCACTAAAAATATGGCCACTGCCTCCCTCTATGATGCTCCGCTCCATGTCTGATCATTCCCTGACCCTGCCAGTGACAGATACATGTGCTTCCACCACCTGTCCCAGTCCTGTGGCCCCACCCTGGGGGTTTCTCCAGTGGGGGATTCCTGTCAGAGTCCCAACTTCATGTCCATGGGTTCCGGGCTGGGCGGTGGCCCCACCCAGTGGGGGGCAAGCCTGGGATCAGGTCACCATGGCAGGTAAGTCCGGGGACAGTCGGAGAGCGGGGTTGTGGGCTGAGCTCTGGGAGGAATGGTACAACAAAAGCATGGTAAATTGCAAAACAAAAAAGAAGAAAAAACCAACAGGAAGACAACTGATAAATCTTAATAAAGAAGGAGACAGCATCTACAAACCTGAGATCCTAGGGAATGGAAGGTGGGCGGCATGGCCTGATGAAAGAGATTCTTTCAGAGATCTACTGTTACAATATCTCTTTCAACAGGCCACACCTATGGAATGAGTGCTAGGTAATACTGACCAGTAGCAGTCTGGGTGGTTGGAGGTTATGGGCCTGTGAAAGAAGGCCTTGAAGAACTTCCAGGTCAAACGCCTCCCATATTTGGAATGCAATGTCCAGACTGTAGTGTTCAGTGAAAGTGTGGACAGTACTTTAATTGGTATCTGTTGCATGTTTCCCACATGTATTTGTGCAGGGACATGTGCAGAGGTGGCCATACATCTAGGGGAATGATCATGAACAACCACAAGAACTTGTTCCCCGTGCCTCTTGTGAGTGTAAAATAAGACAGTGGACCAACCATCTGGGCAGGCACTGTTCAGAGACAGAAGTACAGTACTCAGTTTTCCAAGGGTTGATGAAACAAAAATCAGCAATGACACTTCAGAGTCAGTCATGCAGTGTAAAAAATACCTAAGTATATATTATACCAGTAAAAGACTCAGGAGACTGCTGAAAGACTAGTCTTTGTGCAAAATATGAATAAGCAAACAGGTTTTTCTAGAAGCACATAGTCACTTGTAGTCACTATTTATTTATACAAATGAAATGTAACTATAGGTGATCTTATCAAGGTACTTTCCCTTTAAGGGACACATAAATGGATGTAGAGAATTACCTGGTGAACTCCCTGATGATGCCTTAGGGTGAAACCGGTAAGAGGTTTGGTGCTGAGGGCGTCTGTCTGCATCCCCAATGTAAGGTGTGGTGAGTTTACTGACTAATTTTGGTCTTTTACAATAAATTTGGCTTTTTCAGACACCTTGTCTGCTCATTTCAGCAAGGTGGTGGATGGTGCAGAAATGTTTGTTTTTGTTGTATTTTTTCTGGCACATCCGCACCAGTGGGGTGGGGCTTTTTTGCTGTTCTGCTTTGGTTTTGTTGTAGCCAGCCCACGGTAACCACCGAACAGCTGAGGCAGTGGTAGCAGTTATAGTAAAGTAATAGCCCTGAGATACAAATCCTCAAGTCAGTGGAACACCGCAAGACCTTAGTCCAGGGTATGGCTGAGCCTACAGGGCTGGGATGTCATTTAGATTTAGTGACATCCATTTGGGGGATGCCGGTGGAGCCCTAACAGCCATTATTTTTAAAGAAGCGGGTGATTCAAACCTGTTTGGGGCTGAAGCCCCACCCTGAGAGGCAGCTGCAACACAATTAGTGAATGATAAGGCGCCTGCACCCGATACCGTGACTGCCTTTCAACAACTGGAACATGCAGCTTTAAAAGCTCGTCAAAATTAGACACCGTACAACCCTCGAGGCGTATGTAAAAGTAGATTGAGGTCATCTCAAGGTCCTCTGAAAGTAATTCAATGGCCTGGGTATGGAAAAGATCGACCCCTACTTATGTTCGACTGGAAGACTCAAATGCAGCAAGCTTCTACGTTGTTTGTAACTTGCCTTATTCAGGATTACACAGCACAGAGAGGTAATCTTGGGGAAGAATAAAAAAAAAAATGCAAGGACAGTCACATAGTTTAAAGGCCATAAAGACTTTAAAGCGGAATTATTACAAGAAATTCAAAAAGAAGAAATAAAACTGAAGCAAACAAAAATGACTAAATGAGAACAAGATAGGCAGAATTACCTGCTTGATAGAGTCTTCACATGGAACCAGAAAACCAATAAGAATCGTAATTGGGAATAAACAGAAATTTACCATGGGACAACAGCAAGACTCTAATCAGCAGGCTGAAATGGGGGCCACTCAAAATAATGCCACACATTCCCATCCTTAAACAAACTGTTTCCCCAAATACCAACAAGAGATCACTTTACCTCTGAATCATCAAATGAGGATTTTTTGGTAACCGGGTAAGCCCGCTGAGACCAAAGGTCCATTTTTCAGGGGCGACCCGGAATTAGTTACATACAGTACTTACAGGGTCATCATAACAAGACAGTACATAGTAGATTACATGAGGTACAAACAGGTACATAGGAGCAATTAGTTACTATCAACAGGTTACACAGTAATTAACAACAGAAATGAGCAGAGCACACACATCTCAAATAAGCAAGGGCACCGGTCTCCCATATCAATCAAGTCCTTTATTTAAATAGGCATATTTTGAAGCCAAACCTGATACGTTTCGAATGGTTGCTTATCCTTTTTCAAAGGTTAAACTACGTCCTTGGTGTCAGTTTAAATACTTAATTCAAAAAACATCATACTAGTATCATATCTAAATACTCATCTCATTGGTTAAAGCATGCATATCTTAAATTAGCCTCTGTCAAATGATATCATTAGACACATAAAGGCAGATTACTACTAATCAAACAATCACAATTCCTGTACAACATAAATATCTAGAAATTAGATCTATATTTGTAAACAATACTAAAAGATATGTAACCTCCCCACTGGCCCCTTTGTTCAACTAGTAGGGCTGCTCCTCTCACATGGCACCAGAGAGGGTGGGGTTGTACCACGAAACAGTTCTATGATCCATACTCCTACTTCATAGCCTGCCATCCTCAGACAGGCAAACCAAGTGTGGCAACTACCTGGCTCACACCTGGGGACCATTTACATGGCCATCAACTGGGTCCCTGGAGAAAAACATTTGCTCAGCTTTCATGCTAGGGTTTGCACTTCCTGGTCAGGGGCACCTAAGTAACTCCAGACACAATGGAAACAATGACAGTACTGTCCAAACCAGGTTGGGATTCTAGAGTGTGGCTTTTATTCACATACAGAGAATACAAAGCAAAGATGGACCCCACTGGGCTACTCCCACTGGTAATGCAGATCACTGAGGTACAGAGCACACACACACAGCAAACCCTCAGGTTCTGAATGGAACTTGGCACAGATGGCCCAAACTGGTACACTTCCCTTGACTTGGCATCCTCAGCCAGTACTAGGAGACTTTCCCATATTTCATGAGGAATTCTTGGTGGCTCCCTCAATCACCTCTGAGCACACTCAGGCTCACAGAAAAATCCAAAATCATCGCCTGGTATTTTCTTCAGGCACTGGCCAAGTGCACTGAGAGAAAATAAAGATGCCCAATCTGAACCTGGAGAGGTAAACATGGTTACTCCAAATGGAGGTCTCCACCTTTTGCTTCCAAATTTATACTCAGCTATTCATCTGGCTAATAACACCTTTCTCAAAAAAACTCTTGTAGATACTATCTTGAAATGTCTTTCACATTTAGCATTCTACTTCTCACACCTCTGAGGTATGGAAATTAAAAGTTCTGTAATTGGCAATGTCTTTACACTAGACTCCACTTTAGCAGATGCTTTTAAATCAGACACGAACTAAAAGTTCTGTACTTGGCAAGTCTCTCTCCAGACCCCATAGTAGCAGACACTTTAAACAGAAACAATCTTGGTGGCAGGGCCCCTTTGTCAGAGGAAAAAAAACTCCACAGGAAATGCAGGTGCCACAGGGCTTTTTCCACACCAAAAGTCTCGGTACTCACAGAACAAACGAATCTCAGGCAGCTTCACCACACTCCAGGCTGGACCAGGGGATTGCCCCTGAATCCTGGAATCCCCCCCCCCATCCCTCTGGGGATAGGGCACTGGAAAACCCTCTAGGAACGGCCTCTACCACTTCACTCACTGGTCTTCTGTGTTGTTCTTCTTCTAGGGTGAGAACACACTACCCAATCTCCAGAGGTAGCTCTCTGACAGAGCTAAAACAGAGGAGCTGCCTTCTGCAGCACTCCTCATTCTCCACTCTACAGACTCTCTTTGAACTACTCACTCTAACCCAACATTCTACTGCTAACCCTGCAGCTAGCATTCCATTGTGGCTTATGCTGCTGCAAAAATTCTAAGGTGAAATCATCACTCCAGTTCAGCTGAGACTGAAAACAGAGTGTGACATTGTGAAATCCATTTAACTGGCATCTCGACAGCTGCCTCTCCCTCCTGCCACTGATTCTAAGTGGGATTCTAGTAACCCTGGGAACAAGGGGTTACCGTATCATAAATAAAGGTGAAGAAGAAATATAAGAGATGGAAAAAGAACGAGGGAGGGAAAGTTTGTTATTGTGGGGGAGAAAGGGAATTCCAAAACAAGAACTGCAGCTAAAGTTCCCAAAGGAATCTATTCTGATATTCACTTAAAGAGAGACACAAAACGGTAATGTTATAAAAGGGCACAACAATACTTGAGAGGCATAATGACAGAAACTTCTCTCAAAGTAAATTCACATCTCTATTTCTTTTTCTTTCTCAGAAATGGCTTAATTTCAAAGCCTGAGTTTAATCCTTTATTTTTAGTAGCATTCATGTTTACTATCCAAAAAACTTCTCTAGTGAGAAGTAAATCATTATAATTTCCACCTCATGGTTTCTGTTGTACTTTGTCATTGCCCAAAACAGAGACCACAAGGCGGAAATTATAATGATTTACTTCTCACTAGAGAAGCTTTTTGGATAGTAAACATGAATGCTACTAAAAATAAGGGATTAAACTCAGGCTTTGAAATTAAGCCATTTCTGAGAAAGAAAAAGAAATAGAGATGTGAATTTATTTTGAGAAAGTCTCCGTCATTATACCTCTCAAGTGCTGTTGTGCCTTTTTATAACATTGCAGCACATCTCTCTTTATCCATAGATATCAGAATAGATTCCTTGAGGAACCTTTAACTGCAGTTCTAGTTTCCAAATTCCCATTCTTTCCCTTCCCCCTCCCTCACAATAACAAGCTCCCCCTCCCTCGTTCTTTCCGGCTCTTCTATTTCTTCTTCACCTTAATTATGATTATGTTTTAGTATTGTTTACAAATATAGATCTAATTTCTAGATATTTATGTTGTATAGGAATTGTGGTTGTTTGATTCATTGTAATCTGCCTTTACATGGAGCTGGAAGCTAGACCTTTAGCTGGAAGGTGGGGGGTACAGGGGGAGTGCAGGAGACACTTCTTCACAGACAGGTGGTGGAACCATGGAATGCACTGCCCAGAGTCTGGTGGAAGAGACCACAGTGGAAGGATTCAAGAAGAGTTGGGACAGAGTACGGGAAGCTGAGGCCAGGAGGCACCTCTGGGGCTGGGGGTGGAGGAGCGAAGCCCCAGTAGGCCTAGCTCCGAGCAGACACGATAGACTATGGGGCCTATTCTGCTGGCTTTTACTATGATACTATGATATGTATAATGAGATCATTTGACAGAGGCTAATTTAAGATATGCATGCTTTAACCAATGAGATTTGAGTATTTAGATGTGATACTAGTATGACTTTTTTAATTAAGTATTTAAATTGCCACTCTAAGGATGTATTTTAACCTTTGATAAAGGATGAGCTACCATCCGAAATCGTCAGGTTTGGCTCCAAAATATGCCTATTTAAACAAAGGATTTTATTGATATGGGAGACCGGTGCCCTTGCTTATTTGAGGTGTGTGTGCTCTGCTCTTTTCTGTTGTTATTTAGTGTATTTGCAGAGTATTGTAGCACCACATCCTTGTGCCCACTCCAGTCTGTTGCCTTTCTAGGTTATACAGTAACCAGTTACACGTGATTAATAATTCAAAAAATTGAAATTCACAAATTAGACAAAAACCTAGGTACCACGGATAGTCAAGCTTATACATGTGCATAGCAGTACTTAGTCACTAACCATTGGTTGTACAACAGATTCCAGGTACAATAGGTAACGTCAGAGATTAGAAAAATGCATAGGTTCATAGATTTAGTGCAGGTTATTGGCCATTAGGTAGTATGGGGGATTGAGTATCATGCGCATGAGTCAGTGGTTACAGCTGCATTGGCAGTGTTCTAGCATATATACTTTTAGACCACCCTTGAAACATTCTAAGAAGTTGAATTGATTAGTTTTTCTGGGAGAGAGCACCATTAATAAGGGGCACAGTATGTGAAGCCTCTTTTTCCAAGGTTGGTTCGTATTTGGGGGATCTCAACTAAATTGACGTTCATTGAATGAATGGTTCTCCTCAGCGGCTTCAGGGTCAATATCCCAGTTAGGTTAGGGGGGTATGGACTTTGGTAATCTTAAAGGTGGGGCAAAAGAAGAGGGTAAGTAAGTCTGAGCCTAACAGGCCAGTTTAACTCCAAAGAACCTCACAGTGGTGCCTCCTTGGAGGTGCGTTAGTGGCAAAGTGACTAATTTTGTTGTACAACACATTTAGTTTGCGAGTTTCACCTTCCCTTAGGACAGGTAATGCTGGGGAACTATAGGCCAATGTGGAAGAAGGATACCCTTGCTATGCGAATCCTTGAGTCCAGTGTCTGACAGTTGCCCAGTCTACACAGGAGGTCAAGTTTCTGGTGAATTGTCTCAGTTATGAAATCCACATGTGGTTTGAAGGTCAGGTCTTGATCTAGGTAAACTCCAAGGTACTTCACTCTGTTGACCATCTGGAGACCAGCCACTGTAGACAGTTGGATCAGGTGTTGCCTAGTTGCACCTAGTCATTTGGGTCCAAATAGTATTGCCTTTGTTTTCTTGTCATTCATTACCAGCACGGGAGGCAAACCATCTTTCTAGAGCTTTTAAACAGGTGGAAAGGCCAGCAGCAATTACGCTGGGGTTAGGATCGCTCCAGTAAACCACCGTGCCATCCACATATAACAATAGGTTCCCCCTTGTCACAGTTATGGCCAATGTCATTACAGTTACCACTGATATCTACAACAGCAGAAACCAGATATGCAGATGACCAGAACCACAAATCGAGGCAGGGGATCCAACAAGGGGAGGAAGCAGACAACTGACAACCAATTTGTCATCTTTGGAGTTACTGCACAAATAACACGTACTACAAAAGGGCCTCAACTTCATTCTAACTTGCAAAGCTGACAACTTCGACTTGTTTGTGGCCATCAAGAAGTTCACCAAAAACTCAATTTAAAGGTACATTTCTTTAAAAATAACGTGACTGATGTTGTAGAAGAAACACAAATTCAAAGCCAGGAAAATACCCAGGAGAATCATATCACAGTGGAAGTGTCAACAGATATGGGGGGTCTGAACAGACAGTTCACCTTTGTCCCACACTATGCCCCTACAGCATTAACATTTGAGAGGATGTTAATAAAGGAGATAGAGAAACATGATCATGATCTGCAAGAAAAAATTACTCACCGTAGGAATTTTCTTTCTTCAAGGTGGCTTGTAGCATCAGTAACTGTTGAGTAAACTAGCTAGGTAGCACTGCCCGAAAGGTGGAATGATGTATGGTAATGAGTTTATGAATTAGCAAATCAGATTGAAGCTATGGGTTGTGCTGAGCAGAGAGGGAAGGAGGCTTCAGAATTATTTTGATGTTAGAAAGTTGCAAATGCCCCACTGGAAAGAACCAACAGGATTAAAAAAATACATATAACAACCAGAACCTGAATCATAACCATAAAACTTTGCTCAAAATGTAATCCAAAGTTTAGCATACTGAAATATTCAAGGCAAAAGTCAAAGCACTCTTCGGAAGGTTATCTGGGAAGGAAGGGTGTGAGCTTACTGATGCTAAAGGACACCTTGAAGAAAGAAGATTACTACGGTGAGTCATTTTTTTCTTCTCACCCCAGGGGTCCTTTAGCATCAGTAACTTTTGCAGACTATAAAGCAGTACAGTTGGGAGGTGGGTAGAGAACCTACTTAGGAAAGAGGCTCTGCAGCACCACCTTGCCAAACTTGGCATCAGATCAAGACTGCATATCTAAGCAATAATGTTTAGTGAAAGTGTGCACAGTCTTCCAAGTTTCTGCTCTACAGACATCCAGAAGGGGTATGTCCCTAACAGCTGCCACAGAGGCAGCAGTGCCCCTGGTAGAGTGGGCCCTGAAGCCCTCAGGGGGCTGCTTACCAGTCTTGTCATAGCAGAACTGAATGCAGGAGACTATCCAACAAGAGATAGTTCTCTTAGTGGCTGGCCTTCCTCTACCCACCTCCCTACAGGTGAGGAACAGCCGTGTGGATGAGCTCCTGAACTGCTTGGGGTGTTCCAAGTAGTAGAGCAGGGCCCTTTTGACATCCAGACTGTGGAGCTTCCGCTATCCTGGAGTGGATTTCTCAGTTAAAAAACACAGGTAGGGTGATAGGCTGATTGAGGTGGAACTCTGAAGCAACCTTTGGCAGGAATTTCCTGTTTGTCCTGAGCTCAATTTTGTCCCTGTGGGGGAGAATGTAGTTGGACTCAGTGCAGAGCTTCTGTAACTCTGAAATCCTTCTTGCAGAGGTAATGGCCACTAGAAATACAGTTTTCCAAGTGACATGCTTAAGGTGAACCGCAGCCATGGGTTCAAAGGATGGCTCCATAAGTTTGGCAATACAAAGATTCAAGCTCCAAGGAGGGACCGGTTCCCTAACTGGAGGTTGGACATGGAGGAGACCTCTGAAAAACTGCTTGAAGACTGGTTGTGAAAACACTGATTTAGTTTTTCCAACAGAAAGATAAGCTGAAACAGCAGCCAGTTGAAGCTTCAAGGAGGAAGGCTTTAAGTCTGAATCTTGTAGGTGCACCAAATAATCCAAAATGTTAGGAATCGAAGCCTTAAGAGGAGTAATGTGCTTTTCCTACACCAAAGAGAAACCTTTTCCACTTGGCTACATATGTCTTTTTTGTACTAGGCTCTTGGACATCCTCAGGATCTTAAGAACTTGCTCAGAGTACTGAGTGTCAGGAGTAACTCCTCAACAGCCAGGCTTTGAGGTGAAGAGGTTTCAGATCTGGTTAGGTCACCCCAGTCTGGGGAGAGACAGGAGGGAGTGACTGAGAGGGAAAAAATAGGTTTGCTGCAGGACGGGGACATCAGTAGAGGATACCATGCCTGCCTCGGCCAATCTAGCCACCAGGATCATTGTTGCAGGCTGAATTTTAAGCTTTAACAATGTTCTGAAAATCAGAGGAAAGGCAGAAAGGAACTTTCCTGTCCAATCCAGAGCTAAGGCATCTTTTGGAAGAGTTCCTAGTGCTGGAGGCCTGCAGCGGAACAGGGAAGTTGGTGGTTCAGGTGAGAGGCAAACAGATCTATTTCTGGTGTGCCCCACCTTCTGAACACTGTGGCCAACACCTGTTTGTTCAGACACCATTCACTGTGCTCCTGGTTGATGCAACTGAGGGCATCTGCCAGAGTGTTGTCCTTACTTGAAAGATGTATGGCTGACAGACTGACTCCTAGGGAATAGGCTAGGCCCCAAATCCTCATGGCCTCCAGGCATAGGATTCTGGACCATGTGCCGCCCTGTTTGTTAATGTAACACATAGCAGTGGTGTTGTCTGTTCTGATTTGGACCGCAAGTCCCTTTATCTGTCAAGCAAATGCTTTGAGAGCCAGATAAATGGCCCTGAGTCCCAGAAAATTGTTGTGAGCCTGTGACTACTGTGAGTCCAAGAGCCACTGACAGAAGAGCCATCCATGTGAGCTCCCCATCCAAGCAGAAGCATCTGTGGTAATGATTCTTGAAGAGGAGGGTACCTGGAAGGAAATTCCTACTAAGAGGTTAGCAGCGTCCTTCCACCAGTCCAGAGACTGAAGGAACTTTTTTGTGACTGGGACTAGTTTGGACAGAGGACTTTTGCTTTGGGACCAGTGAGACCTTAGGTACTGCTGAATGTCCCTCATTCTGAACCTGACTTCTGGGACCACAGCTGTCACAGATGCTTTGTGACCCAGGAGCTGTAGAAAGTGTCTTGCTGGCCTAGGGTGGCCCAGGAAAAAAGAATTTGCCACTGACAGAAAGTTTTTGAATCCTTTCCACAGGAAGAAAGGCTCTGCTGTGCAGTGTGTTCAACTGTGCTCCTATGAAGGTAACGAGCTGAGCTGGTTCCAAGTGGGATTTCTTTTGGTTTATAATGAATCCCAAGGAGTGCAGTGTCTCTTGTTAGGGAGAGGGCCTCTTCCAGTTGAGAAGGGTTTTCGCCACTATCAGCCAGTCGTCCAGGTAAGGGTAGACTGATATCCCTTCTTTCTTAAGTGTGCTACCACCACCACCCAGGCATTTTGTGAACACGCTTGGTGTAGATGCAGTGGCGGAGCCAGGTTTGGGAGTGTTTGGGGCAGGAGGCCATTCAGTCAAGCACGGACTCCACAATGGGCACTAAACAGTGAATAAAGATGGTGGCAGGGTGCCACTACTCACACTAGAGGCAGCCAGGAGGGTGACCACCCACCCCAGCCCCCGCTAGCTCCACCACTGTGCAGATGTTAGACCACAGGGCATGGCTACAAACTGGTACTGTCCTGAAGGAAGCTTGAACCTTAAAACATCCTGTGGGACAGCCTGATGGGGATATATGAAAATATGAGTCTTTGAGGTCTAGAAGGGCTAGCCAGTCTCCCTGCTGCAGAGACTGAATCACTATTTTTAGGAGACCATCTTGAATTTGGGTTTCAGAAGGTGCCTGTTTAGGTATCTGAGGTCTAAAATAGGCCGCCACTCCCAGTTTTTCGTGTGAGTCAGGAAGTATCTGGAGTAGAGACCTCTGCCCCTTTGATGGGTAGCACTCTCTATTACTCTGTCTTGATTCCAAAGATGCTTTATCTCCATCTCCAACAGAATCCTCTGTTGGAGTTAGAGGTTTGGAAAGCTGGGTTTCCTTGAGGGCTGGCATCTTTTTGAACTGAAGGGACAGGCCCTTTTCCACTACCTCCAGGATCCAACTGTCTGTTGTAATAAGGGTCCAGGACTGAAGGTAGTGAGAGAGCCTGCCCCCTACAGGCAGAGGGAAGGTGACCTGGACTGAGGAGTCAGGCCTTTTGCTGGGTGGAAGGAGCAGGGGTAGAGGTAGGTCTTCTCTGACCCCTCCTGCCTCTTCCTCTGAAGTAACCTCTGAACCATAAGAGGTCAAACTGAGGAGGAAGGGAGTAATATGATCTAGGGAAGTATCCCCTGCCTCTATTACCCCTGTGTTGAGACTTTTGAGCAGCAGAGGGTTTCACCTTACAAGTGTTGATCTGATAGGTTGCTTTATACTCAACCTTTTTCATATACTCCTCAGTCCTGCAATCAAATAGTACATTTCTGTCACAGGTAAAGTCCATGACTTTGGACTGAGTGTCCTGTGACAGATTTGTTGTTCTGAACCAAGCAAAGCACCTCAGGGAAATGGCCTGGGCCATAACCCTTGAGGCTGCATCATTACTATCATCCGCCATGTGGAACTGGTACTTTGTAGCCTCCAAGGCAGTCTTAGCCGTTTCCACCAAATCCTAGCCATAGAATCAATTTAACTGTGGCCAAAACTGAGTTCCATAGAGCCTTCTGATATTTGGCTGTGTACGCCATGTATGAGGCAAAGCAGAGAAGAAGAGAGGCTGAAGTATATGTCTTTCTGGCCATAAAATCCAGCCCTTTAGAATCTTTATCAGGAGGCTGGGAAGAAAGAGGAAGAGGAACCCTAGCTTTGTCATATGCTGCTTGTTGCACCACTCCCTCGTAGCTGGGGTGAACAAACAGAAACTCTGTGTCAGATCTAGATAACTGATATTTATTATCAGCTCTCTTCTCAACCCCTGGTGCAGATGTGGGTGTCCGAAGAATCTTCATTGTGTTCTTCCAGAAAGGTTTATAGATTGGGAGAACTAATTTTTTTTAGGATGGGGAAGACCTTTCATGTCTCTGTAGTCCTGGTCTTTCTCCTCTTCCTGGTTGGACTCTTGAGAAGGGAGGTCAAGAGTGTCTTCAAAAAAGAGAACAGGGAGGTGTTATCCTCCTGGTCAGGGAATGCCCCAAAATTGGGGTCAGGTGACACATTGGGTTCTGGGGCTTTACCCTCTGAAATGTACTTTGGAACATCATAGAAGTCATCATTATCCTCCTCCTCATCAGCCCTTGCAGCAGAGGGTGCCATGGAGAGGATTTGCCTGGGAAAGTCAGAGGCACCAAAAAGGGACCCCATGCCCTGGATTGTTTGATAAAGGTGCCAGGCTTTTGCATAACCTCCATAGAGGAACGGTCCCCTTGAAATCTTGAAGGACACCCTCTTGGGATTCAATATTTTTAGACTTATCTTTGTGTTTCTTTCTCACCAACCTCACCCTTAGCACCACCTGGAGGTGCAGTAGCATTTTCTCTTTACAAATGTTTTAGCAGCCACTTCAACAGTTGCTTGTTCTGGCTTCCTCTTAGAACCAGGCACTTCATCGCACCTTTAAATTTTTGATTTAGAACTTCATCAGCCCTTTAGAAGCCTTACTATTAAGAGGCACTTCATCAGTACCGGCTTTGTGTTCTTTCTTTTCAAGACGCGCCATCAGCACCTGTACCAGGCTTAGATTTTAAAGATGCTTCATCAGCACTTTGGGTATTTTTATTCTTTAAAGGCCCTCATCGGTAACCTTGGGTCTGTGTTTGGGACCAGATGAAGACCCTTCTTCTGCCATTTCTCTAAGCCTTTTAGCTCTGTTTCTTAATGTTTTGAACATAATTTAGAGCAAAGAACACAGTAATGGTCTGGACCTAAGCACTTCAAGCACAGGTCATGAGTATCAGCTTTAGCTAAAATTCTTTGACAGCTTAAACAATTTTTAAAAACTGTGGGTCCAGTCCTTATCTTAGGGGGTTCTGACATGCCCAATTTACAGAAAATCCTTAAATAGAATGTCGACCCATTTAAATGTAAAGGCTAATGGTCGGTTCCCTCGAAGAAAAGAACCGCGACTTTTCTGAGGTAAAATATACGGTAAACCATCAGTTCCCACTGGAAAAGGGGAACCGTGATAAAAATAAATAAAATAAGTAAAAGGAGCCACAGAAACAGCAGACACGTTAACTAAAACTTATAGAAATAAAGAAAAAAGGGAACCACGGGAAACCGCGGAAAAACTAACAGAAAAAAATTCAGCACACTAAAAATGTAAAGAAACAAGAAAAAAAGCTACCACTTTCAAGAAAAGAATTTTTCTTGTGAGGAGAACAGCACCTCAGAGGCAGTGTTGCTCAGTCCAGCAGAGAAACAATACTGAAGCCTCCTTCCCGCTCTCTGCTCAGCACAATCCCTAGCTTCAATCTGATTGGCTAATTCATGAAACTCATTACAGTACATTCCACCTCTGCGGCAATGCTACATAGCCAGCTTACCTCAATAGTTAGTGATGCTAAAGGACCCCTGGGGTGAGAAACATTGAACTATTCTAATATAACATGAGCAGAGCGTAAAGCATTGAGGGAACTTGGAGAGAATCCACATATTGTTTTAAAACCTGCGGACAAAGAGGGGTCTATAGTCATACAAAATATAGATGACTATAAAAAATAAATTTTTTGCCAGTTAGCAGATACTAATTTTTATGTGGGATTAAAAAATAACTTAGCATCTAGTTTTAAAACAGAAATAGACACATATTTGTTAAATGCTTTGGAAAAGGGTATTACAGAAAAAAACTTTTGGTTTCCTGACAGTGTCCAATCCAATAAGACAAACTATCTATACAGTGCCAACAGTTCATAAAACTTTGGTGGACCCTCCAGGGCATCCAGTTGTATCTGGTATTGGTTCATTAACAGAACCACTATCCAAATGTATAAATAGACACATCAGTCATATAGTATCACAACTGAGGTCTTTTATTAAAGACACCACACACATATTGGGCATCCTGGGTAGCTATAAATGGAGGCAGGATGGATACTAGTGACACTAGATATCCAATCCCTATATACATATATTCCTCATGATGGAGGCCTAGAGGCACTGCCCATTGTCCCCTCTGCCTGGAAAATGGCCAGAACTATCCCAATTCTCAAAAAGGGAGATGTCAAACTTATGTCCAACTATCGTCCCATCTCTCTTCTCCCCACTCTCAGCAAGCTTCTTGAGAAAGTAGTCCATCGCCAGCTCTCCGAACACCTCTCCAAGTTCAATCTTCAAACCCCTGCCAACATGGCTTTAGGACTGGGCACAGTACCACCACAGCTGTGACCCAACTCACCAGCGATATCCAAAAAGCAATATGGATAGCGGCCTACTCGCGGGTGCTGTTTTCATAGACCTGTCCAAAGCATTTGACATGGTTCATCACCCACTCATGTTGTGAAGCTCCAATCCGTTGGTGCCTCTGACTCCACTCTATCATGGTTCCGTAGCTACCTGGACAACCGCACTCAGGCTGTAGCTTTCCACAAGGCTCTATCCTCCCCCAAAAAGATCACCCATGGCATCCCACAGGGGTCCACTCTTGGTCCTCTCCTTTTCTCCCTTTTCCTAAACGATATTCCCAACCCTTCCTGCCACAGCTGCACTCTCATGTACACCAACAACCTGGTTCTTTACTCGGCATCTAAATCAATGGAGGACATCAACTTCACTCTCTCAAGCAATTTTCAAGCCCTTCAACTATGGCTCTCGAACAGCCATCAATATCTAAACCTGGACAAAACACGAGCCATGTTATTTGGTTCCTCAAAAAAACTGCCCTCCACGGCTCCTAAGCTCTTGGTTCACTGCACAGACGGTTCCTCTATCACCAACTCCTCCTTCAAATACCTGGGGTCAGCATTGATCCTTCCTCGATTTTTCAATACATGTCAACGCGGTTTGTCGTGCTGTTAACGCGTAAAATTGGCGGTGTGCCTACTGAGTGCGCCACTCCTCACATCATCTGCCAAACTATCTGTAGCAATAGGAGTGCTTCTCCTCCGCTCCAATATGCTCTACCACTTATTTACTCTGCAATTCCAGTGTGCTCAGCAAATGAGACACTTCCTATAACAATATCTGCAGATTCACCTTAACTGCCCCTCGTCTTGCTCATCACTGCCTCCTCTACTCCGGTTTAAACTGGCTGTCACCCAAGGATCTCCGGGCCTACTCCCTTGGGTGCTTTATTGACTCCCTAACTAGACCTCCTTGCCCGGACTCCCTGGCCAATTTGCTGGCTCCCGCTTCCCAATTCCGTACCCTCAGGTCCTCCTCTGTCCCTTTGCTCTCAATTAGACCTTGCACTACAAAAATGGGTGAACAGGTATTCTCCTACTTTGCCCCTAAGTTCTGGAACTCGCTCCCCCTCCAGGTTAAAAATTCTGCCTCCCGCCAGGTCTTTAAAAACTCGCTGTTCTCTCACCTTCACACCCTTGGTCACTGCAAATGCTCATAAACATAACTCCACTTGACTGCCGGCCTGAGGCCCAGACCTACTCCTATTTTGCTACAATACTGCTTTTAATGTGTTCTGGAATCCTGAATTACTAGTTTTGTTGTTCTTTCCCAGCATGTATTCTGTTAAATTATTGCTTGTAACCTTATGTTTTTCTTTTCAACTAAGTTGTACTACTGTGATTATGTGTACCTTTGTCCTGTGCTCTCCCAGGTCGTGCCTGAAAATAGGCAGGATTGTTGCCTAGCGCACTTACCCGGTTACCAAAAGCTAATAAATAAATATTGGATGGAGACAAAAACTGAATATTCAGAACCTTTATTGAGTTTCTGTGTACATTCTCAGATTACACTAACCAGAATACTTTTTCCAGGATCTGGCGTCCTGCAGAGTCAAGAGAACGTGAGGGGGCTACATTAACCCCTACATGTCAATTTGTACCTTGGCCTGTGGGAGACAAATGCTATTTATAATCAGAATTTAACCCCTTCTATGAGAAAACAGACCTGTAGAAGCGCTTTATTGATGACACGATGATGGTATGACGGGTAGTACCAGTAGAGTTGTTAGCATTTGTTGATTATCTAGAAACATCTAATCAGAATTTAAAATTTGCAGTATATTATAGTGAAAAAAGGGTGCAATTTCTTGATCTGGACATTTTTGAATGCCAGATGGGACAATAGAAACTGATTTATATAGGAAAAGCATCAATCGTAATAATCTTTTACTGGCAAGCTGCCATCCCATACGCCATCAGCAACATCTCAAAATCACAATTCATGTGCATCAAAAGAAATTGTATAAAACCACAGGTCTATGTGAAGAGGACGCTGAACTTAGGGAACATTTCATGGAAAGGGATATAGTCAGGAATTGATAGGACAGGCTCAGGAAGCTGTGGATAGAATAGATAGATCCAATCTATTAAGTTACAGGACAAATAAGAAAAGGAACTCAGAGGTGATGTTTATAACACAACACTTTTTCAAAAGTAGCATCTTGAGGGAATGTCTTAATAAACAGTGGCCAATTCTTGAGACAGAACCAGCATTAGAGAAATTGCTAGACTACCCCCCAGGGTGACACTCAGGCATGTCACTAATTTAAGAGACCTCCTATAGACAACTTCCCACCTGTAGAAAGGCCACATACCAACTTGGTTACCTACAAAACCACAAGGTTGTTACACATGTGGCAGGTGTGTATACTGCTAACATATAAATAAATCAAAAACTTTCAGTAGAGTTAACACTAACAAAAGTACCAGATATAGAGAATAATGCATATGTAGGAGTTGATTAGTTTTTACACACCTAGTTGTGTGATAATATGTAAACCTTTAGATAAAGCTCAGAGGTTTTACTATTATCATACAACGAGGTGTAAAAACCCAATTTCTACCCCTACATATGTTTTATTTTATATAATAACTGGTACTATAAAAATTTCTTAGAATTTCCAGTACAAAGGAGACCGGGGCAAAAGCAGCTCACTTCCTTACTAGTAGGCCTTGCGCTGACATCACACAGCGTGCTAAGCGTGAGGGCATGCCTACCAACAAGGAAAGTAGAAGCGGTGATTTCTGAGTGCTCTAAAATCTCTTAAATAAATGCTGCACAAATACAAATCTAACTGGAGGATAAGCTACAGAATCGAGGCAGGGATGCGTTTAACTGCAAACCTGCTGTGATCATTAAAATTTATTACGCTCTCATTTGGATTTGCAAATTCATATTCTTTTGAATCTGTTTACTTTGGAATCGAAGTGCTGCAGGCTTCTTGGCGCAGGCTGTAAAGTCATATCAACCCGCGGTTGATACGACTTTTTTCGACAACTCAAGGGTTGATACGACTTTTTAAAGTACTTGAAAACGGGTTGATAACAAGGATCACCAGTTATTATAAACCAGTTCATCAATTGTAGTACCCAGGGAAGGGTATACCTGGCAACATGTAGTTGTACAACCTACTATGTTGGAAAGACAAAAATACTTTTTAAAAACAGGATTGGAGAACACCTATGCTTGATTCAGGGAAGGGATACACACAATGCATTAGCACAACACATTCAGGTAAATGAGAACAAGAGAAATCATAGGTTTATGTTCCAAGGAATAGAAAAGGTGATTCTTGGAACAAGGGGGAAGGAATCAGGACCTCCTACTGTGTAGGAAGGAAGCTTTTGGATCTATATGCTAGGGGCCCTGAGATTCCTAAGCCTTAATGATGGAAAAGATTTATCTTTATTTTTGAGGAAAAGATGAATAAATAATAATATTGAAGATCAAATATAAATAAAAGATCTTCAGATATTGAAGCCCCCACCATATCGTATCCCATTTCCCTTGGATTTATCTCTCACAGCCTCTTATTTAGAGATATGTTTATTTGCTTGTAAATATATACATTGAAAGTAAAAATGGGAGGGACTTGATTTGTTAAAGGTTTCTACATATTGATTATACAGCAAAATAGATAGTGAATGTATGTAAGGTTTTTATGAAATTGACTAGAAGATTAAGAAATACATGCATTATATTATATATAATAAGTAATGTATAAAATTGATAAGTACATAGGTCCAGCACTATCTGAAAAATAACAGTCATAAATATTGTGGGCAGCAGCAGACATTCAAATATACTCTTTGTGAGTTAATAACTATTAATGCATTAACGATCCCACAACAAATTTGGGACAGTAGACTGAACAGGGGTTGGCAAGTGACAAGCTCCCCTTCCTGGCGAGAATTTCATTGGAAGGTCCTTCTTAGATACTTTCTTACACCCTCTAAGACAAAACATTTTAAAGTGGGAAGTTCAGATGTCTGCTGGAGATGTGATAAAGCCAAGGGGTCCCAAACACATATATTTTGGGAATGTTCCAGAATTACCCCGTTTTGGAAAGAGGTCCACTCGTACATACAGAGAGTAACTGGCCTACAGATCCCATTTAGAGGGGAGGAGATGGTGCTGGGGCTTCCCTACTTGATCACAAGACCTAGATAAGAAAGGCTACTACCACAGATTATGAGAGTGGCAGCATTGAAGTCCATCACATCCAGATGGCTTTCCCCCCCAACCCCCAACGATAGAAGAATGGAAGGTTAGAATGAGACAATTGGAATCCATTAATGCATTAACATACAGAAATGAAGTGATGTGTATGCTGGGAATTAACAGGTGATCTTTTAGCAAACAGTTTTTTCTAGAAGCACATAGTCACTTGTAGTCACTATTTTAATGGATTGAATATGTCACTATTTATTTATTTGTTTATACAAATGATATGTAACCATAGGTGATCTTATCAAGGTACTTTCCTTTAGGGGACACATATGAATGGGTGTGCAGAATTACCTGGGGCACTCCTGATGATGCCTTAGGTGAAACCGGTGGAGGTTTGGTGCTGAGGCGTCGGCCGGTGTCCCTGATGTAAGGTGTGGTGAGTTCACTGACTAACTTTGGACTTTCACAATAAATTTTGTATGAGTAAACTAACCTAAATGGTGTGAGGCAACCCACAAGGGAAATCGCTTCGACGTCACAGAAAAAGGTGATTCTAGGGGAGGCTTTCTGGTTGCCTCCCAGACATGAATCATCTGTTAAGGAACTCCAACTCTATCCATGGCTATGTTCTCCAGAACCATGCAGAACTGTGATGCAAGCTGGGGCCTGATGGGACAACAGAATGCGCTTCATGATAATAAGCCATGGCATGAGAGCAGGAAAGGAATAGTTTAACAGGCAATTTCTGCAATATGAGGAAGTGAATGTGTGTATATCAATGGGGAGCAGCTGAACACCAGAGCTGCCCCTTCCACTGAGTATAAGTAGAATTTTTCTGCCTGAAAGACAAGGAAGGAAGGAGAGGCATACAAGAGCTTCCATTTCCAATAAAGGGATAACATGCCTTACCAAAAAGAACTTCAGGTCCTGGGTGAGTAAATAAACCCCAATGCATTTTGTCTGTTTTTCTTTTTTTTTTGCTGTATGGGAGATGCTAAAAATGGTTCAGCCCTGAATAGTACCATCTGCTGCACAGGTTTTCCACTATGAGTATCAGTGGGTCCAGCCATGCATACAGGCCCAGGACCTGTATAGCCTGTCTGGTGAGGCATGTTAGATCTACTGGAATTATGACTGCTTATAGTTCTAGATCATAAATTAGAACCCAACTTGAGTCTCACTGATTTCCCTTATAGGGGAAGGAATGAACACCCCCTTATTATTGATATAGCCCATCTATGTCCACAGAGGTCCTGAGGACAACTGTAGTTAGAAACTGGAAGGGGGGGACTGAAAAGGACCCTGCCCCATTTACCAGTGTGCTAGTCCCTTTGCCCCTGGAGCCCTTGTGGGCAGAAAAGGGACATGTGAATGCTCTGTTCTACAGCATCAATAAGCAGTCATTAAGGCTCTTAAGGATCCCTGAAGAATCCTCAAGGATAGATAGCTAAGCCAGACTATAAGGATAGTGGCCACAATTAGAAGGTCTAAAGACCTTAGAAATACTCTAGCTATGATACACCGGTTGGTATGGACCATCTAGGCCATGCTATCAGATAGTCAACCCCCTTCTGGTGTAGAAAGGCTAGGTCTTGAGGAATGTCCCAGACTGCCCCTATATACTACAGATCCCGGAAGGGGTTGAATAGGCCTGGGACATATGGGCTGCAAGGCCTAGAACCAGAAACACACATTTAGACAATGTTAGAATCGTAAAAGCTGCAACCTGAAGTGAGCATGTAGGAATAGCCATCCAGATAAAGGAAGACCTAAAGGTTAGCCCTGCAAAGGACTGTCATTAGCACTGTCAAGGTCAGCCCAGTGAAGGACTGTTACTCGCACTGCTAAGCAGTGAGTGAGAACCCATGGTGGAATTAATAAGCCAACGGGAATACCATGGACTGACAGTGTTTTCCTGGAGAACAAGAATTATGATATGGAGGCCTACCTCTACATATCCAGCGAAGGGGACCAGTCCCTTATCCGCAATCATGGGAGCAGGATTCACAGGGGAAATAATCTGGACTGTGTTCGATAAGAAAGGTCCATGCCATGGATCTGGGGTAGGCTTCAGATCTTTTGTCTAGTTTAGGATTAGGAGGTCTTGCATTTTCAACAAGGTGTAAAATGCCCCCCAGAAACAGTGCAAAGTGTTCTGGAGGAATGAGAAAAAATGTATTGGATGGTCTGGAGAGAATGCAAAATATCCACAGCATGCCAGACATCTGTTGTCACTACCCTATCCTGTATAAGGGGAAAAGTGACCTTCAGTAATCACCCTTGTCAACAACAGTGCTGGAGTCAGCAACAGTGAATCAAGTAAAAGTAGTTACTTCTGCTGCTGTGCCCTCTTCCATATCTAGGGGCTTAGGAGGTGGAACAGTAGTGAGCACCAGCCGGACAAACCAACACCTTCTGTCTACTCCTCCATTGGAGATGGCATAGAGAGAAGGTGAGTGCCAGTCTCTGCCTGAGGCCCACAGGCTAAGAAGGAAGCTCTCTAGATTCATCCCCTCCTACTTTATTTCCTTTGGAAGAGGAGGGCATGGAGAATGGACTTTGGCATATCATCAACAAAGCCAGCCACCTGAATCAGGCATGTCTCCTGAGACATGGGCCACGAGCAATTGCCTTGGCAACCTCTGAAGTGTCATAGACCTAATGTAGGAATGTTTGCCTATGGCAGCTGTAGCTGTGGACATAGCTACTAAGGGAGCTTACCCAACTGCATCAGCTGTCCAGACAGCATGTTGACCTGTGGTTTACAACCCCAGGCCTAGATATGTCTGAGACCAATTTTTTGCCCTGGACCTCCAGCTCTGATGACCACATGAATGGCTGCTCAAGACCTTGCACTTGCACTTCTAAACAGGGCAGGAATAATGTTTGGCCTATGGCAAACAATAAGGATGGCATCCTCCCAGATAGGCAGGGTGGGAGGGATAATGATGGAAGGGGGGCCAAACCTTGGAAATGGCCTGTCTCTGTAAGTCATGTCCCCGAACAGCCCATCAATGGCTGCATTAGGAATATGAAAGATGGAACCTCAGAGGGGCCTGGGTATAATATACTTTCACCCTGTGGGCACATTGGTCCACTGGAGCTTTGCCACAGTCTTCCTCCTGGCCTGCATCCTGTATGATATGAACAGGATGGTACACTTGGGCATTGTTGACGTGGTCGACTGAGTGCAAGGAGTGAGTCCGTAGAGCCGTTAACCCTCGGGAAGAGAGCTGGTGTGAGAGCCTGGGAGGCACCGCCATGAGGTTGTGTTTTAAATGCCTCGTCGATGGGATCCTGTTCACAGGAAGAGGAGGAGATACCAGGCATCCTTGCATGCCTGTATGGGGCTAGAGTACTGCCTTGACATTCGCGCTCATGCAGTCAACAATAACAACAGTGTACGTTGACGGGGAGGCAGAAGTGCCACCATTGATATGAAAGACTTGGTATGAAATCATGTCAACAGGGGAGGCAGAGATGTCACTGCTGGTGTAAAATACAGTCTTAATTTGTCAACAATGTTGTCAACAGGAGCACTAGAGTACATAGACAGGGAAGGCAGGGGTGACCCTGGACTCTGACATCGGTGTTCTGCTTGGTGGTTGGAGGAGAAAAATGGCAGCAAAAACAGCAATGTTTCCACAGTAGTCCGAAGAGCATTGATCAGCGGTGCGAAAAGAACTAAGGAGGGAAGGGGCCACCCGCATTTATATAGGGAGAGATGATGTAGGACATCGCCGTGGGCGGCCCAAAGTGGACTGCTTGCAAAAGTGTGTGTGTGGTCCTAGAGTTTGGCGGCTATAAGCTCCATAAGTATGGCCTGATGAAAGATAACCTTGAAAAAGATCAGGTGGTCCACCATCTCCTGATGCAGAGACCACTCGTGAGACACCTTGCCCACCCAGCTCAGCGTATCTGCATGCTGGTTGAAGGCTCCAGCTACATGAATCGCCAGGAGAGACTGGCACCCAAGCAGCACATGAGGATCCAGGTGTGGAGGGCCTCATGACACAGCTGGGGGGAATGCGTTCCATGCTGCCTGTTGAGGTAGTACATGGTCGTGGTACTGTTCGTCTGGACCTGCACAACCTTACCCCAGGCAAATGGAGTGAGTGTGAGCAGAGCAAGGTGCATTGCATGGAGCTCCTGCAGGTTGATGTGATAACGGGACTCCCTGGGGGTCCAGAGCCCATGGACCCTGTGGTCTCCAAGTGCGCAACCCATCCCACCAGAGATGCATTGGTCACCAGCGTGATAATCGGCTCTGGGTGGATGAATGGGACTCTTTCCTATAGATGTTCTGGGATGAGTCATCACTGGATGGCATCATCAGCTGCATCACCAAGACCAGTTGGTCCCGGTGACCTGAACATGGAGACCACTGGAGGCCAGCTCCCACAGTAGGTGGTGCATCTGCCAGTGGGCCCATTGGACCTCGCTGGTGCCAGACTCCAGGTATCCCAGCAGCTGCAGGAAGTTCTAAGCAGGTGCAAGCACCCAAACTGAAATATTCGGCAAAAGGGTAGATCCAGTGCCTAGTTCACTAGAGTCAGACTTGGCCCGAGGGACTTGAGCTCTGCCCCAATAAAGAGGATGACCTACAAGGGGTTGAGTTCTGACTTGGCCAGGTTTATCAGAAGACCCAAGGCCAAGCAAGTCTAGAGGCCAGGTCCATGACTGTTCCGCTGCCTCCCAAGATGATCCAGTAATCAGCCAGTTGTCCAGGTATGGACAGACCCAAACACCTCAGCACTGCAGAAAGGCTGCCACCACTGCGATACACTTGGTGAAGACCCTGGGGCCAAAGAGGCTGAAAGCCATGACTCAGAACTCATGAAGCCTTCTGCACAGAACTGAAGGTACCACTAGTGAGATGGACGGAATGTGAAAGAAGGTGTCCTGGAGATCTCTGGATAAATGAACTCACGATGAAATTACAAACAAACAACTGTCTGTCTCAATTCAAAGCAGGCCTCAAACAGCACCTAATGTCTAGCTCAAAATGCACCTGCTTCTCAGGCCCCACTTGATAGACAGGCCCACCCCAAGGTAGCACCCAGCAGATCTACCCAGAGAATTCTGCCTCCATTCCAGCCTAGCCAAGGGCTTAAGTAAGCTATCAGTCCCCTTTAAGCGCTCTTGATACCGCCTCCCTACCCCCCCACACACACCCTACTCGACAAAGCCCTCCGGAGCTGCTCCCCCATCACAGCCCCGTTTCACTATCCCCCACCTCTCGCTCTCTGTGGTAGGTTCAAACTCAAGTCTCCCTTGTTTCACTGTCACCCAGTCTCGCCATCTGGGATAGACTTAAACCCTATGCAGTTACTCTGCCTTAGTCTATCTATGGATTTGGAGGTTTCCAGGGGGTGTGCTACCTAGGGCAACCAATTAGAAATAGCTTAGTATTCTATTACAACTGCTCTGTTTTTCTCCTATTTGTCTAATTCTCATGTAATCACTCTTTAATGCCTAATGATCAGGCCTCTGTAACCACTGAATATGTGTATTGTCTTATTGTCCAGCCTGACATGGAACACCTTGTAAAAGAGCTCACGCTCAAAGGTCTTTCTGAAATACTAATAACAAAAAATAGAGAACAGAACCACATGACCCTGCTGCAGAGATGGTATTATGTGGTTCAGTGACCATCCTGAACGTGCGACTCCTCAGGAACTGATTCAGATCGTGAAGATCCTGTATAGGGTGCCAAACCCTCCTCCCATTTGGGGACCAGGAAATACCTGGGCACAAAACCCTGGCTGGCTGTGGCATCCAGGACATGGGCTGCAGCTCCTTTCTCTAGGAGCTGGTGATGTCCTCCTAAGGGCATGGGCTCAGTAGGGCAGGACAGCCTCAAAGTTGAGAGGCAATCCTCTGCCCACCACTTCTAGCACCCATTTGTCCAAAGTGATGGTGGACCAGGCGATCCAGAAATGCCAAGCTGACCTCTCTGGGAAGCTGAAGCAGGGACCTGACGGGTGGAAGGCAGACACCCCCTGACCCATCACTGAGCAGCCTTGGAGGAGGCTCTGGCACTGGCCACTGGAGGAACACAGCTGCCCCAGCCTCTGGGTTTCTTGGAGCCTTGGCTGGTGAACCTGGGCTTAGGTCACCAGACCTGGGATTGCCCTGCTTGAGGCTACTGCGGTTTGGGCTGTGGGAACAGAAAGGACCAAACTGAAAGGGTTTCTTCTTTGGCTTCTTTCCCTTGGGGTCCTTTTGTAAGAGTGTCACCGAATCCAGTGTGGCATTGGACATCTTGATCTTAGTGAGGTGTTCATCCACCCCAGACCAAACAGATTGGTGCCCAAGAAGGGGACATTGGCCAGTTTGTTCTGGGTATCCACCATAATCTACAATCCAGCAGCCTTGGTAACCCCAATCACTTCTGGTCAACAATCTGCTCCCTACTTAACCCCGGGGGAAAAATGCCCCTTCAGCTCTCCACTACTACTGGACATTTGACTAATCCAGAAGTTGCTGCTGATGCACTTAATCACAAGTCTACCAACCTAGAAGAATATCTCCACAAATGACCCTCTTAAAACAGCAGCCTCTCCCCCCCACACCAGTTGATCCCTTGCTCTCAATGCCCCCCATTCCTTTTTAGGGCCATCTCCTCCAGATATACATAGATACATAGATGTTGTCAGCAGATAAGGGCCTTGTGGCCCATCCAGTCTACCCTATCCTCTTTCTAATGCTTATGGTACCCTAGATGCACTTAAATTACTTTGAAGCCTCCCCAACAAAGGTAATGCCAGTAGTGATGGCCTCTCCCATGATTCCTCAAAATAGCGGCTCCAGAAATTGCCAAACCCCTCACAGAGATCTTCAATCTTTCACTCGCTATGGCCATAATTCCCCAAATATGGAAACAGGCTAGGGTTGTCCCTGTTTTCAAATCTGGAGACCCTACTAATAGGGACAACTATCGCCCCATATCCATGCTCTCCTCTCATTAGCAAATTACTTGAAAAGACTGTGCACCACCAGATTACTGAATATGTTACAAAATATAACATTCTCTGTCTTCAGCAACAAGGTTTCAGAAAAGGCCACAGTACCACCACAGCTCTGGCCTGTTTCTCTGACCCAGTCCTCCGCAAAATGGATGATAGGATGCTTACTGAAGCTGTCTTCGTGGACCTCTCCAAGGCATCTGACTTGGTTAACCACAACATTCTTCTCTTAAACGCCATTGTCTTGGATTGTCCCTGGCCACCACAGACTGGTTTAAAAACTACCTCTCTGAACACATCCAACTGGTCACTGTGGGTGGAGCTACCTCCACTGTCCTACCTGTTTCCACCATTGTACCCCAGGGATCCATCCTGGGTCCTATTCTTTCTCCCTGTTCATAAACTCTCTCCCCATGACAGTCTCTCCTGCCACTCCTTCTTTATGCAGATGATCTTATCCTCTATATGAGTGATAAATCCCTGTCTCAACCTTTCAACATCTCTTACTCCAACTACCTCCAAGCCCATGAATGGTTCACTACTAACCAACTGCTTGTTAACACTAAAAAGACACAAGCAATACTCTTGGCCTCTAAGCCCAGGTTAGCCAAAATCGCCCAAGCCCCATAGCACTTTTAGCATCCTTTCTCCCGATGGCATACCCCTGGAGACAGTTCACTCCTTTAACTATCTGGGCATTACCCCTGACACTGCCCTTACTTTCACCAGTCATATAGATGTCCTCATATGCCACGTAAACCAGAAACTGGGGGTCAGCTACTGCCTCATCAGGCATCTCACTCCAGAAGCCTGGCTTGCTATTGCCCAATACAACCACCTACCACTACTAGATTACTATGCCCCTATCTTCAACCTTACCTCTTCTACAAACCTAACTTGGCTAAACACCACCTATAATAATATCTGCCGATTTGCCCTCATGGCCCCATGTTCCACTGCCACTGCTCTCTCTCTATCAGGCCCTTGGCTGGCTCCACCCACCAGCTAGATGTAACTATCTCCTGGCCAACACAGTTGAAAAGGCCATCTGAAATTGAGCTCTTCACCACTCTCCTCCCTACTCTGGCCTTAAGTGTTTGCGCCAGGAGCTCCAGCTTCACTGCTGGTCCCATGCTTGACTTTCCCCAAGTCTCCACTTGCACGGGCAAGTGGGCTTTCTCGCCTGCAGCCCCTCTGTGGAATAGTCTGCCCCTAGCTTAGAACTACTGACTCACTGGGGCTTTTCCACTCTTCTCCAGTGGTACCTTCTGTCCTCAACCACATGCTCCTGCTCCCATGGCTGACTTTAATCCTCCTTACTCTCCTCCCTCCATTTACAACTTGCCTGCCACTTCCTGTGTCTCTTATTGCATTTATTTATTGTGCTGCAAATTTTAATGTATAATTGTAAATATCTTATAATTTTACATTGTCTACTGATGTCTTTATATACCTGTACCTGTTGTATTCCTACACTGTTCTCAATGCCCTGGGTCATGCCTGAAAACGGTTCTTGGACCAGCACACCTACATGATTATTGAATAAATCACAGCCAGGCTCTATGGTGCATAGCGACCGCTGCTGCCACTGACTGGGCCTTAAGAGTTGCCAATGTCCAAGGCCATCTAAAGCTGGTGCTTGGCTAGGGCATGACCCTGGTCTTTATCTTGACCACTGAATGCATGTCCGCAGGAAGGCAGAGAAGGACATAGTCCAGGACACTCATGAGGGTGTGTCCAAAGTTGTCCATCATTAAGGTGGAGATCACCTGATAAAGACACAGGAAGGAGGCAGCACAGACCCTTCTTGCTGCATGGTCCAGCTTGTTGGACTCCTTATGGGGGGGGGTTTGTCCACATCCCTGATGTTTCCCATCTTGCAAAGATGGAATCCACCACCAATCCCTGATTGAGGGTGATTGAAAACCAGGAAGAGAACCATATGGAATTGCATACTTGTGGACCATGAGGGCCAATGGTGCTGCAAACGAAGCTGGGTGCTGCCAAAGCTCCAATGCAGGACCCAAAACAGCCTCCGCCACAGGGAAGGCAACCCCCAGGGAATCATCCTGGTCAAGGATTTCTGTAAGGGGGTACTTGGTCTGCTTCTGGACTGGCTCCAAGGTGATCTCCATCGATTCAGAGGTCAGCCAGAACACAGCCTCAAAGGAGACCGGACCATGCTCAGTAGAAAGCTCTTCAGCCAACTCGCGGTCAAAGCCCACAGTCCTGGAAGACTGCATGGAGGACTTTTCAGAGTCAGAAGACTCCTTAAATACTGCCCTCACCGTTTCTCTCCATAAACCAGTTTAGACTCATCTGAGTAGGTGATTTGGACAGACAACTGACTGGGAAGACTGGTAACTGGACGAACAGCTTTGGTCAGGGTCCCCTGCAAGGGTTGCTTGGGCAGGGTCTCCACCAGAATCAGCAGAGAAGCCAGCGTAGGCATGACTGGACTCAGTAGGACTGGAGCAGGCTGGCCCAGGGGAGACCAGGGAAGCACTTGGGTCTGAGGAAAGGGCCTACCATGGCTGAGGACCTACTGCTGCCACATCAGCTCCTTGTAATGCAGATGCAACTTGCGATGGAGCCTCTCTTTATCTGAGAATGCAGAGGAGCATCGACAGCACTTCTTGGTTGAAGGCCAAGTGTGGGAATGCAAAGATTCCTATGACTGCAATCTCGACTGAGACCGGGACCTCAGACGATGACTACAGCATTGGCGGCAAGGTGATGCGGGAGGGGCCATGTACAAGACATGGACGGGCCTTCAGCTGAACCCTTGAAGGGGTATCTCTAAGGGAGGCAGACTTGTCGCTAGCTTCTCCTACCCTTCCTGAGAGAGGCAGAAAGGACCAGAGTCCTAGAAAATCAAGTCATCCTCGATGTCTTCCGACAGCAGTCAACTGGGTCAAGAAAAATCTAGACCAGCTGGTTGGCCTCATCGCATGGCCAACAAGCCTGACAGAGGATACCGTCAAGCTAGTGGCCTGATTCTCAACCAGGGAAGGCTCGGCTGAGGCCAAGAGCTTGACAGCCATCAAGCAGTTGAGGGAATCACAGGAGTGGGAAGAGTGTCTATTCCTGGTCCCATGACCGCCGGTGGGCTCTCTTGGTTTTCTTCAATTTGTCACCCTGGAAAGGACCCTCCCCTAGGGTCTGCAAGAACTGGCACAGATCACAAAAGGTGCCGGTGAAGGAAGTCCCAGTGCTGGTGCCAACTAAGAGCAGCACTGGCGCAGATGAAACTGCTGCAGCCTGTGCCTCTGCCTCTTCTAGGACTGCAAACTCAGAGGACGAACCCACAGTCACTGATACCACTTTGAGGGCATCCTTAGAGTGGACCGGAAGGAGGAGGAGATCCATTCGTCTGACCAACTGAGGAGGAGGCATGTGTACTGATCCTTGAGTGAGGAAGGCAACAAGGTTTTGCAAAGCCCACAAGCCTGGTGGTTGAACTCTGCCTTGAGGCAGTATAGGCACGAGGTGTGCGGGTTCATTCGGGGCATTTTTTGAATGCAGGCTATGTATCACTTGAATATGGGACCAGACCAACCTTCATCATGCTCCATCTTGAGAATAAGACAAGAAAGGCACTCAAAAAAATGCTTGGAAAATGCTTGAAAACGAGTAGAAACATTGGCCTACACTGCATGCATGGAGCTGCAAAGGAAGATACCTGACTCTTCCAGCAGAAAGGAAGATCTCATGTCATGGGGCAGAGCCAAGGAGGATATCACTCAGGTGGGAGAAGCTTAGCTTAGCTGGAAGATGTTCTGGCTAGATTTAAAGGGGAAAGGAAGATGCCACAGTGTGCACCATATCCACATCCCTAGAACCCAGACTTTTTTGTTTTAACAGTCCATCACAAAATCGTCGACTGAGTGGTAACAAAGATGAGTCTCTCAAAGTTTTAGCACTCTGAAAACTGTATTTCCCTCATACTGCAGGAGCTGCTAAGGAGGAAACCTGTTTCTCCTAACGAAAATAAGATCTGCTGTCAGATAGGGCAGAGACAGAGGACAAAACCACAGGTGGTGAGAGAAGCCAAGCTTGAAGAGCAGAGCTGAGAAATTGAAGTGTGGATTGTGAATGGAATCCAGGGTGGTAGAATCTTTTTACCTTTTGCTGCTTAGCCTCTCAGTTTCTACTCCAGAAAAAAGTACTTTATTTTAAATAGTTAAAATATAGGAAACTCAAACCAGGAACTGATGTGAAGAAAATAATATACAAAAATAAATGAAAAACAAAACTAATGCAGAGTATCAAACTAAAAATATATGCTAGCAGATGTTTTATTTAAACGTTATACTAGGACTACACAGATATCTGATCTCTTAAGTGGAGTAATAAATCTGCTGTTGGAACATTTGAGGTGCACAAACCGAGTGCAGTTTGAACTTTAACATTCTGAAGTCTGGGCTCTGGGATAACAACTCAAGGCTAAGGTGTTGAGAGGTACCTTTTGTGGAACCTGCAGCACAGTGCCTCAGGGAGAGGGAATGCAGATCGACCAAGAGGAGCATTAGCATGAAAAGTGCAGCCCATGGTGGCCACAATTTTCAGTGTGTAGGAATCATTGGTGGGAAAAGTGAAAGGCAGGCCAACAATGAACCACCGCTGGATTGAGCAGCTCCAGCAGGGAAGGCGCAAGGCCAACCCTGAAGAGGAGAGAGAGGGCAGCAGCGAAAGTCTCTGTAGGTCTGGTCGATGATCCCGAAACAGTCAGTGCAGGACACGACTGAGCACACTCCAGGGAGGATTGGTCCTTCTCCTGGTGGCGATGCTTCCCTAATTTGTCCGGGCCTTAGAGGACAAGGCCGGAAGCGGAGTATCCTGGCCTGAAGCTCCTTCTGTAGGACAGCAACCCTCTGTTCCATGAGGAAAGACTTCAGATCTTGAAGACATCATCGCCGAGTGGCCTGGTTGAAACCGCTGCAGATATGGTAGGCTTGGATGTTATGGTTCGGCACCGAGACAATGGACACAGGCTTCATGCAAATCCTTGTGGAAGATCTGACCGCAGTTGCAGCGGTGGAAGAGGTCCAGTTTACTCAAATGAAATGATAAAGGGAGAATCACTTTAAGGAGGTGAAGTGATAGAAAAAATAGGGAGAGAAATACTAGAAAATGGTGGTCGACCGAAGTGGTGGTGCTCTGTGGAGTCCATAGTGCGGTGGTTGACAGTGGGAAAAGAACTGAGGAGGGCATAGGGTCTCCCATGAATATACAGGGGGACATCGATGTGGTGACATCGCCATGGGTGACCCCAGATAGACTGCTTGCAAAAATGTGTCCGTGTGGTTCTGGTACCTGGCAGCTATAGTTCCTAAGGTGTGACCTGCTGCAAGAGATATCCTTGAAGAAGATCTGCCCTACATAGGCCCTAGTGACTGTCCACTTCTCTTACCTTTGCCCAGTACCATGTTACTATGGCCATGTGTTTGTCCTACCCTACATTGAAATCTCATTCTATTTTGACCATCACCACCTCCTCTGGCACAGTTTTTGTAATGACTTACATAGATCAAATAAACTTACTGATCATGCACCTGCTCAGACAGTCTGTTCCACGTGTCACCACCACTTCAATGAAAAAGTGCTTGCGGACAATCAATTTTGAATCTTTCCCCTGCCAGTTTCAATAAATTTCCATGTGCTTGTATTCGTACTTCGAACAAATGTCTTTGCAAGCCACCCTGTTTATCCCATGTAGGCATTTGTATGTTTCTATCATTTTTCCCCCTCGCCCTTCTAGTTTCCAGGGTTTACGTGTCGAGGTCCTGCAGTCTCTCCTCATATGTCTTTTCCCCTATGCTCTAGATCATTTTGATCACCTTCCTCTGTATGGTTTCCACCCTCTTGGAGTCCTTACTGAGAACACACTCCAGAACCTTGCAAGAACTCCAGATGCAGGTGCATCAGTGATCTGTGTAATGGAATTATTTCCTGCTTTTTCTGCTTATTTCCCACCCTATGCACCTCAACAGCCTGTTTGCCTTTCCTACTGTTTTGTTGTACTGTGATGTGAATTTCAGATTATCCAATATTACCCCTAGGTCTTATTATTCTGCTGACTTTCAAATACCACTCCTCCAACTTGTATTGCATTATTGGGTTATCTTACCCCAAATGTGTGGTACCTTACACTTCAGCATGTAAAAACTCAGCTGCCAGAGCTTGGATCATTTCTCCAGCTCCTCGAGTCCTCCTTAAAGCCCTAATCCCTTTTGCCAAAGCCTTCAATTCAGTGACCCATTCATTTCTCCTGGACAAGCTGAGCTCTGCCAGTTTCTTAATCCCCCACTGTTCACTGGTTCCAATCCTACCTCTTGGGCCGTCAGCAGTTGGTAGTGGTAGGAGGGACCCTGTCCCTTTCTATCCAGTTCAGGGTCCCTCAGGGCTTCATCCTGGGTCCAATCCTCTTTTCCATCTTCCTAAATGACCTCCCCTCTGCCTGTGCCAACTCGCATATTCACAGGTATGCAGATGACAGTTCTCTACACCTCAGGCCTCTCAAGTGCAGCTGCTGAAGACTCGCTCCAGCATGATTTTCACAATGTCCTGCAATGGTTCCAGTCCAGCCAGCTCCAGGTCAACACTAACAAACCAGTGTTCATGACCTTTGCACCAGCCAAAAGTTGGCCAGGCTCTCCCTCATTACCATGCTAGATGGCACCCATCTTGAAGAAGCCCCTCCTTCAAGTATCTCTGTGTGTGGTTAGCTAACAGGCTAGACTTCTCTGCTCATATTGATGCCATCCATGCTGAACTCCACCCCAAACTCAGTGCCCTGTACTGCAACAATGACTGCCTTTCTTCCCAGGTCTGCCGGGAGCTGGTCACCAAAATGGTTCTCCCAGTTTCTACCATGCAGATGTGGTCTATGGCACCGACCCTCCTCTTCACGCAACAGACTGTATACCCTCTACAACACTTTCTGCCACTTCACTATCAACTCACCCTCTTGTACCCATCTCAGGACAGCTTCTCTTGCTGATGTGCACATGTATGCACATAAATGTATTAATTGATAGCTGAATTTGATTGATGAAAATTACAATGTATTTATAAGATTAGTGTTTGGATTAGATTTCTGTGATTTTGTTTTAATGTACTCACCTGAGGCTTTTAACACACACTCACTTTATCAGCAGAATTTTTAAAGGGATGTAGACATGGTTTTGTAGCTTCCTGATGATGCACCTGTTGCGAAACCGGTAGAGGACTCAGCGCCTGACCTGTACGCAGCTGGCTTATATTCACATAATAAAGCCTTGAACAGGGACTTTTGTGCGGTCTTTAATTGTTGCAACAGTATGTTGACTGCATGTCCTTTGTTGGTCACCCAGTCAAAGAATTCTATTAGGTTTGAGTGACATGATTTTCCTCCATTGAATCCATGCTTTTTGTCTTGCAGCTCATATACCTTGAGAAAGTCCACCAGTCTGTCCCTAGGCATAGCCTCTTCCTCCTCTAGCTGCTAGGCTGACTGATCTACAGTTTCCTAGTTCATCTTTTCATCTGCTTTTAAACAGAACCACCACATCAGCAGTGCTCAAATCCCTAGGGACCACTCTGGTGTCCAGTGAGCGGCAGAAATGTCTGGCAATGGAGCAGCTAGTACTTCCGCTGCTTCCTTGAGTATCCTAGGATGCATCTCAAATGGCCCCATTGATTCATCTACCCACAATCCCCTCATCCCTTCCAGCACTTTCTTCCATTATATGAAGTTAAATGACAGTGCTCTCTCCCTCTTCGATCTTTGTCTTCATCCTGCAGTGTGGTAGTGGCTCTCCAACCTTTGGTAAACAAGAATAGTGGTTCAGCATCTTAGCCCTACTTATGTGCCCCCCCCCATCCTTCCTCTTTCTCAGCCACACTATGCCTTGCCTGATTCTGCGGATGCATCAGAAGAAAAAATTACTTACCATAGTAATGTTGTTTCTTTTCAGGGGATCTCTCACGATGTTTAACCATTGCAGTAAGCCTGGTAGGTTTAGCTGCCCTGGAGCACATGGAATTTATATAAAAAACAGAATGTGGAATGCTCTTCAAACTCTGTCCTTGCAGTGGCACTGCGCTCTGATGCTCAACAGCAGATCTATTAAGGTCTAGCAGGCAATAGCCACTACCCTACTAATCTATACCATATAGTTAAAAGAATAAATATCAATCGACAAAAATTTAGACTGCACATCCAGACAATAGTGTTTTGTAAAGGTGTGAACAGCTTTCCAGATAGCTGCTTCACAAATTTCTAACAAAGGAATATCCTTTGAAAAAGCGTCTGGAGAGACATGAAAGCGTTCAGCTGTGGGAAGGGCTGTCCCTGTATCTTGATGCTGCTATGCTCTTTTTTTAAACAATAAAGACGTTTATCTGAAACACAACTCTAAGTATTTTGGGGTCTGAAGTGGAGACACAGGAGTCAAGTCCTTGAGTGTGCATAAAGGAATATCCTTTGCACCTGCCACTGAGGCAGCAGAATTACATGTAGAATGTGCCCTTAGGTGGCTGCTTGCACACTTTATTGTAGCAAATTGGATGCAGGAGACTATTCAGCGTGGCAATGGCCCTCTCAAAAGCTGGCCTGCCTTTCCCACTTCACCATATGTGAGGAACAGCTGTGAGTGGGAGGATTTGGGGTCCTTAGTGCAGGCTACATATAACCCAGTGCCCTCTTAATGTCCAAGTTGTGGAGCCTCTGCTCGTCGGAGCTAGACTTTGCTGTGAGAAACACTGAAGTGATGAATTCGGACACCACCTTAGGAAGGAATTTCCTGTTAGTCCTGAGGACTACCTTGACCTGTGGAAAGTAATACAGTTAGGGTCTGTGCAGAGAGCCTGTGGCTCGCACACCCTCCTGGCAGAGGTTATGGCCACTAAGAAAAGTGACTTCAAGGTGACATACTTTAAATCTGCAGTAGCCATGGGATCAAGGGGAAGCTCCATGAGCCTGGCTATGCACAGATTCAAGTCCCATGGAGGGACTGGTTCCCTGATAGGAGGATAAAGATGCAGTAGAGACCCTAGAAGAATTTCTTGAAAGTAGGTTGTGAAGTCACTGGTTTGTTTTTTTTCTCAGTACCTGCCACAATATAGATCTAAATAGCTACCAGGAGCACTTTCGGGATGACGAACTGAGACTCAAGGCCTGTAAGTAATATAAGTAGTCAGAAGTATGGGCAGATCTGCCTGTAAGGGATTGAGTTTCTTAGAATCACACCACAGAGAAACATTTTCCATTTGGAAGCATATGTCTTTATTGTAGCAGGCTTCCTGGAAACTCTGAGGAACTCCTCCGAAAATGAAAATCAAGACAGTACTCTGTCTTGAGACATGGCCGGGCTGTGCCTCTGTTACAGAAGAATGGGCTGCTTAGTGGAAAGGACCAGAAGCAGGGAGTACCAGGGATGTCTGTCCCAGTCTGGGGCCACTAATATGGTTGCAGACTGGCTCAATTTCAATAGAACACTTAGTAGAAAAGAGAATGAGAGAAAGGCATACAGGAACTTCCCCAGCCTGTCGAGGGCCAGGGCATCCATGGGGACAGAGCCCACTGCTGGAGGCCTGCAACAAAAGAAAGGGAACTGATCATTCTTTTGGAAATTAACATATCTATTCCCAGGGTTCCCCATCTCCTGAAGACTATGCCCAGCACCCGTTTGTTCAGAGACCATTCGTGATGCCCTGGCTGATACTGCTGAGAGGAATCCACCAGAATATAGTCCTTCCCTGGAAGATGGATTGCTGAAAGTGGCATTTCCAAGGAGTAAGCCAGATTCCAGATCTACATAGCTTCTGTGCACAACTTTGAGGATCTCATGCCTCTCTGCTTGTTGATGTAGTACACGGTGGTGGTGTCTGTCCCGATTTGTACTGACTGACCATTTATCTGAAGAGCGATGGCCTGAAGGGCATGAAAAACTGCCCTCAGCTCCAGTAGGTTTATATGCCCCCTGGATTCTGTGGAGACCACACTCTGCTTACCATTTGGTCACCTAGGTGAGCTCCCCAGCTGAGAAGGGAAGCATTCATTTTCAGGACCACTGTTGGAAAACTGCTGCTGAAAGGGCATTCCCTCCCTGAGGATGTCCCTTTCTTTTCACCAATCCAGAGCTTGTAACAGAGCTTTGTTACAGGCACCGAAACAGGGGACATACTTTGGGACTAACCTTTCTTTCCACCAATCCAGAGCTTGTAAGAGTTTTTGTTACAGGCACTGACTTTGAAACGGCATCACTTTTGGGACTAATGAGCCCTTAAATGATACTGAATGTCTCTCAATTGAAACCTGGCATCTGGCTCCATGGCTGTGGTGGAAGCCATATGTCCCAGGAGCTGAAGGAAATGCCTTGCTGGTCTGGGGCTGGCCCAGGACGAAGGTTCTTGCCAGGATTAGAACATTTTCCATTCTCTCTGGGGCAGAAATGCCTTGCCTTGAGGGCATCCAGCTCTGCCCCTGTGAATTCCAGCACGTGGACTGGTTCTGTTTGGGACTTGGGTATTTATGAGAAAATTCAGCATCCCCAAGGTACTCTGTGTCAGCTGAAGGAATTCTTGACCTGCTTTTGTGACTGCCCTGTGACGAGCTAGTCATCCAGGTAAGGAAAAATCATCACTCCATGTCTTCGGAGATGTGCTCCCACTACGGCTAAGCACTTTGTGAACACCCTGGGAGCAGATGACTTTTTTTTTTTTTAAATGCTTGTACAGAAAAGTACAGTTATGTAAGAACTTACCCTAATAGTAGACCTTCGAGAGAAGCTCTTGCAGCAGGTAACACAATTAGGACTGTAGCCGGCAGGCGACAGGCCCCACAGCAAACTTCTAGGACAGAGTATCAGGCGGGATCACCCCGGTGCCCCAATTCTTGTTCACCGGAGAGACTGGCATCCAGATATGATGAGATCCATCTGGGGAACCTAGGACAATACCTCACAGAACAGGTTACTCATTGGCGAAAGAGGTCGCATGCAGCAGGAAATCTCAAGAGGGGAAGGAGGGAGGGGAAAAATATGACCTATTGCAGGAACCTCTCTCAAAGATCTACTGTTACGGTAAGTTCTTAAGTAACTGTACTATCTTACTTCTAGAGTCAGCTCTTGCAGCAGGTAACACAATTAGGACCGATTCCCAAGCAGTATAAACTAAAGACCACGACTTGGATGGTAGGGAAGTAGAAGGAAGAAATCCCCTACGAGATGAGACCCCACAGGACTGCAAGCCCTAAGCCTGCTCTGCATCTTGAGACAATGTCCAAACTGTAGTGGTGAATGAAGGTGTGGATGGTGTGCCATGTGGTTGCAGCACAGATGTCTGAGGCCGAGATGTTCCTCAGTACAGCAAAAGAGGCTGCTACTCCTCTTGTGGAGTGACCCTGTATAGCTCCAGGTAGGGGTTTGTTGTACTTCTGGTAACAGAAGGAAATGCAGTGCACTGACCATCTGGACAGAGTCTGTTAGGTCACAGGAGCCCCAAGGGCCCTAGGAGCAAAAGAAACAAATAACTGATCAGAGCGGTTATCCTTGGTTCTGGACAGACATGTAAAGCAAGGCATGATGTCGTCCAAGGTATGGAGATGTGCCTCACCCCTGTTCATGTGATTAGGGTAATAAACAGGGAGTTGGAAGTCCTGATTCAAAGTCATTTTGGATACCACCTTGGGTAGAAACTTAGGATTGGTTCTCAAAGCTACCCTGTCTTTGTGGAACACCAAGTAAGGCTCTTTACACAACAGGGCCTGAAGTTCAGAAATCCTTTGAGCAGAAGTAACAGCAACTAAAAATAATGTTTTCCAAGACAGGAAACAGCTTGCAATCCATGGCAGGTTCAAAAGTGGTACGGTAAACTTCTACAAAACAAACAAAAGATCCCAAGGAGGAACAGGGTCCCTAATGGGAGGTTTAATGTGAGCATACCCTACGGAAAGTGCAAGTTACCTCCAACTATGCCACTGTTCTGCCCTGGACAGGGGTGTGGTAAGCAGAAAGGGCAGCCAAATGCTTTTTATTGAGGAATAGCTCAAGTCTGACTCTGAAAGGACAACAGGTACTCTAGTAGGATGTTTACGGGACAGGCCAAAGGGTCCAGGTGATGAGCCATGGCCCATAGACAAAAATGTTTCCATTTCATGGCATAAGTTGCTCTAGTGGAAGGCTTTCTGGCCACCATGAGGACTTCGCAACCTTATCAGAGACTCAAGTGGAGCCTGACTAGGTCCTCAGGAGCCATGCATGTAGATGGAGGGACCGCAGGTTCAGGTGGACCAAGGTCCCGTTGTCCTGGGACAGCAAGAACATGCTCAAAGCAAGGGTGATCGGAGGTTCCGCTGCTAACTGTTGCAACAGTGGAAACTAGATTTGTCGAGGCAATAGTGGTGCCACAAGGATCATTGTTGCACATTCCATTATTGAGGAGGACCCTCTGAAGGGGCGGAAATGTCGGGAAGGCATAGAGGAATCTCCCTTTCCAGGAGAGGGAAAATGCGACTTGCCAGAAAACTCCAGTTGTGTGATTTAGCGAGCAGAAACTGGGCAGTTTTGCATTTGTAGGGGAGGCAAAGAGGTCCAACTCTGGTGTCCCTCATTTGACGAATAGGTTGTCGACTACAGATTGTAGAAGTGACCACTCGGTACTTTTGATCTCGTTCTGTTGAAAGCATCTGCCAAGGTATTCTTGACTCCAGGGACATGGACCGCTGAGACCGTTAGAGGATGGGATATGGCCCAATCCCACACTCTCATCGCCTCTCTGCAAACAGGACAGGAGTGAGTGCCTCCATTTGTTGATGTAAAACACCACTGACATGTCTGCACAAGGAAGTGTCCCGGTTTGAGAACAGTGTTCAAGGCCTGCAGTGCGTAGAGGATGGCCATCATTTCCAGAACATCAATATGGAGATTCCTTGTTCACAGACCAGGATCCCAGAGTCCTGTGAATGCCTAGGTGCTCCCCCAACACATATTTGAGGTGTCTGACGTCAGGACTTGATCTGGTACCTCCTTCTGGAGTGGCACTCCTTCCTGCAAGAGGTGATGTCATCCACCACTGGAGTTTTAGTCGAACCAGTCTTGTGATGGAGACTGGAAGGTCTAGATCGTCCGACCTCTGGTCCCATTGGACTCGAAGGGTCCACTGAATTGTCCTCATCCAAAGTCTTGTGAAAGAGACTGTGATGATGGACGCAGCCATGTGACCAAGCAGCCGCAGCAGGGTTCTGTCTGGCACCATTGAGGCTGAAGAGATTTGTCTGGCTAGGACCTGCAGCCGAGCGGCCCTGTCCGGCGGCAGGAAGACTCTGCCGCTCAGTGTCGAGAAGAGCCCTGATAAAAAGGTAGGTACTGGGACAGTGTCAGAGATGATTTTGGGGCATTGATGGTGATACCTAGACTCTGGAAAAGAGTACAAGTGTCCCGAATGGACCTTTGAAGTTGCTCCTTGGACTGTGCCATAAGGAGCCAGTTGTCCAAGTATGGGAAGACGTAATGCCCCATCCTCCAAAGTGCCGTGGCTACCACTGCAAGGCACTTCGTGAATACCCTTGGTGCTGAAGACAGTCCAAAGGGTAGCACTCTGAATTGGAAATGCCTTCCTTGAAAGGAGAACCTGAAATATTCCCTGTGGTGCTTTGCCACTAGGATGTGGAGATATGCGTCCTGCATGTTCAGTGAAGCTAGCCAGTCTCCCTGGTGAACCATAGGGAGTAGGTTCTGGAGCATGACCATCCTGAATCTCTTGTACTCCACCAAGCGGTCGAGTTCGCTGAGATCCAGAATGGGTCTCAAGTCTCCTGTCTTCTTCGGGACCAGGAATAAGTGAGAGTAGAATCCTGTTCCCTTCTGGTTTGGCCTTTTTGGAAAGCACAGCTTGGATTTCTTCGCGAATCAGACCTGTGTGTTCCGCGGAGTAAGGGGGCTGTTCGGTGGTATGCTGATGAACTCCATAGTTTTTTCGATGTGTTCGTGGATCCATTAGTCGTCGGTCACTTTTCGCCATGCTGCCACATAAAGAGAAAAGCGTCCTCCAACCGCCTCTCCCGACAAGGTGTTGGGGGGGAGGTGGGTCCCTTGGGGAGTCAGGCGGTGGGAAGGGGTGGAAAGGCAGCTTGAGTTGGTTTAGCCTGGCGAGAGGTGGGTCCCGTAGATCCTCTGTGGGTGCCTCTCTGGCTGTAGCCTTCCTGTTGAGACTGTCGCTGCTGAAAACAGGGCTGCTGTTGTTGATGTCCCCTTGGCCATGAAAACAAGACTTCTGAAACTGTCTGTTTTGGGTGATACATGGACTGCATGGTTCTGACAGCTTTGCCAGAGTCCTTTAGTTTATTATCTTCTCCGTATCCTCACCTAAGAGGACATGGCCTCTGTAAAGGGTGCATTGAGGATGTTAGACTGGACATACTGTGCAAAACCCAAAACCAAGAATAATGACGAAGACATATGCCAGTGGCTGTTGCTGTGTCCACCAAATCATAAGTGGATCATAGGACACGTGTGCTTACATCTGATCCAGTTTGCAGCAGCTAGAAAGTTCAGCTTTTTGAAGGCAGTCCGGCATCCCCTGCAGAATGTCCAATCCCTGTTCCCAGAGAGCTTTCTGGAATTGGACCATATTGGTCATGAAATTCAGGCTTCTTATGTTGCAGGTGGCAGAAGAATATACCTTATGACCCATGGAGTCCAATTGCGTCGATTCCCTACCTGGAGGTTGAGTGCCAAAGTGTCTTAGTCTTTGTGAGTGGTCATGTGCCGCCGAAATTACCACTGAGTCGGCAGTGGGGTGTTCAGCTAGGAAAGGTTGCTCCTTTGGGGCCCTGTATAGGCAGTCAGCCTTCTTGGGGACAGCAGCAGAGGAATGAGGGTGTCTCCATGTTGCCTGGGTGATGTCCTTGAAGGTGTCTATCATAGGTGGAATGACCACAGGTTTGGGGTCCTTCTGTTTGAGGGACTTAGCAAGACACATCCTTTCTGGGCCTAAGTCCTCAGTGTCCCAGCCTACATTTACCTGTATGTGCCTCATGACCTCCATGGGTCATCAGGAGGCGAATCTGATGTGTCCTCTGGAACCATAGGGGATAAGTCCTCTACGGAAGACTGAGAGGAATCAGAGGGCTGGTAAGAATCTGAGGAGGAGACGGATGAGTATCTGAACTGCCTCTTCCTGTGTCTATGTCTGCCAGAGGAAATGGACAAACTGGGGCTCCGTGATCTGGACCTGCGGCCTCTCATTTTGGATGCTTTTTGGGGGGGGGGGGGCCCCTCTCCTGCAGAGTAGGCTGTTTTCCTCTGTCCTCATCCGAAGGTGGTAGAGGAACTGCATGCAAGTCCGAAGATTGGGGGGGGGGGATTTGCGTGAGCCCACCCCTATCCGGAGTTTGTGTCAAGTCCAGGGCCACTGGAGTAGTTGGTTGTGGCTTTGGGGGGAGAATGTCTGGTCTAATAGTCTCCCACGAGTGACTAAATAGGTCCTTGACCTGTGACAGTTAAGCTTCGGTGAGTCTGTCGGACCAGTGTTTGTACCATCTCTGGTGCCGGTACCTTCAGTGAGCCTATGGGAGGTGATGACGGGTTGGCATTATGTGTGTCATCGGGCACTGAGGGGTCTGTGTGGACTGGTGTCTGATCTGCCCACTCCAGGGTGTCGTTGTTCTGGTCATCAGTTGGAGGTGGCAATGCCAGAGGTGACAGCGTTCTTGCTGGCTGAGCCGGCGTATGAATGACCTTGGAGGTGTCATCTGAGGTCCGATGTCAGTGCTTATTCAACGAGGACTTAGAAGTTTTGTCAGATCGGCACCTCTCAGACAGTGGTTTGGTAGTTTTTTGCCATTTCTTGGCCTGTTTGGGCGGGAGAGACGTTCTCTCTGAAGAATGGCCGGAGGTCTTTTTGCCTCTCCCAGGAGTCGGCACTACCAATAGAGGCTGACCGGGAAGGCTGATTCCCCTTACCTGAGCCTGAACAGGAGGCCGGATCTTGATGAGCTGAAGAGCAGGGCCGGAGGATCCTGAAGGCTTCTCTTTAGTGCCCAAGACATGGGCTGTAGCTGGGGCCTTGACTCTGGTAGTTGGGAGTCATGGCTGGCTGATTTGGAACTGCCCTTCGAGGCAGAGTGAGAACCAGAGGACCTGGATCACGAATAGGATCTCCCACTTTTTCCCCCTCTCCTTACGCTTGGAGGATTCTTTACATTTAGAAGATTCCTGCATTTTCTCGACTTCTTGTGTGGTGGTGAAGACTCCTCTCCGAGGAGGAATCCTGCTGCATGGCAGCCAATTGCTGTTGGGCGAGGTAGGCCTGTAAGGTTTTTGACATTAGATCTGTGTCCGGCTGTTGAAGCTCTGGCAGTGCGGGCAGGACTGGGTGTCCAAGCAGAGCAGGCAGACCGAATGACTGTCTTTAGCTGGGATCTGCTTCCCACAGGCGCACTTATTAGTGTGCCTAGAAGGCGATGGGGGAAGACGACATACAGGAAAAGAGAATGGTGGGAGTCGGGTACTGACGAAGAAAACAAGAAAGATGTCGAAAACAGAGTAATGGCAGTCAAACTGGCACGAGTCACGCTGTGAAGCCGATGAAGGCACGTCGACGGCGGGAAAAGAACTGGGGCACGCCGGGGACTGCCTCCCTTTATATCATGTGGGACACTGGGGGTGGACAGACGTCGGGAGCGGTCACTGCCTGGTACTGCTGGCTAGACGTTTGCCGTGGGGTTCTGTCATCTGCCGGCTACAGTCCTAATTGTGCTGCAAGAGCTGACTCTCGAAGTAATTTCCTGATATCCAAAATGGGCAACACTCCTCATTTTCTTTTAAGTGGAGAAGTACCTTGGATGGAACTCTTTCCGCTGCATTTGCCTAGAGCAACTTTTTGACCTCCGACTCCACCAGAATCCTTGCTGTTGGGAGTGGGAGGGTTGAAGTTCCTGCAAACCTGCAGTCTGGAAAATCTTCTGAACTGCAGTGTGAGCCCCAGCTTACCACTTCCACTGCTCCCTTGTCTGTGGTGATGTTTTCCATTTCTGGAAGAAATGAGCCAGTCTTCATCCCACTGGCAGTGGACAGGTGACCTTGGCAAACCTGTCAGGGGTTCTGCTTGTGCTGAGGCTTAGGGGCTGGGATTTGATCAGGCCATTTGGAAGCTTGTCTGCCCTACCACTAAAGTAACTTCTCATCTGAGAATATTCATGGGAATGAAAGAATAGAGGAATGCCCTCTACCCTACCTGCCCTTCCATAAGGCCTGCAGGAAGTGGAGGTTTCTCTTCAGCATTGCTTCTGTAGGTGGTCTTGTACTCATCCACCTTTTCCATATAGGCCTCTGTCTAGTTACCAGAGAATTGTTCTTGCATAGGAAATCCATGGCTATTGCCTTGGTGTCCTGGGACAAATTAGTGGTCCGCAGCCAGGCAAATCCCCTTAGGGATATACAGTGGCATGGGCTATAACCCCAGAGGCTCTGTCACTGGCATCCACTGCCATATGGAACTGATACTTGGTAGCATCTAGGGTAGTCTTGGCCACACATATGGAACTGATATTTGGTAGCATCTAGGGTAGTCTTGGCTGTGTGGCCAAATCTTGCACCAGGTCCCCAGGGACCTTCTTGTTGATGGCCAGCACAGACTTCTCAGAGGGTTTTTTGGTACTGGGCAGTGTAAGCCATGTATTGGCCTGCCTCAACAGCAAAGAGGCAGAGGTGTACAGTTTCTTCCTATACTGTCCAGCTTCCTGGAATCTTTATCCAGGTTTGAGTAGATAGGGGAACCATAGCCTTGTCACAGGCTTGGTTGGGATTAACCTCACCATGTTCACAAACTCAGCCTCCTCCTCATCCTCCACAGACTCTTGGGTGGAGAAGCCAAGGGTGCTCACCATTTGCCTCACAAAGGCATAATGAAAGAAGAAATCCTACAGACCCCAGGGAGGGGAACCAAATGCTTGGTCAAGGGAACTGTAGGATTAAATAGGTTCTCCGTACTCTACTTCATCACAGAAGAACTTGGCCCCGATCCCTGGAAACCATGTGGGGGGCAGCAGCTGGAGGAGAACAGGTATGCCCATTTCTTACATTGCCCCAGCCTCCTCTGCTCATGATGCTCTCTTCTCCTGTCTCTGTAAAGGAAGCGGAAGATCTTCTCCTAGATCTAGACACCAAGAAAAGTGCAGGTGCTGACCACATTGATCCTTACTTCCTAAAATTAGGGTACCATGTCTTGCCTGCCTCTATCACACACCTTTTCAATCTCTCACACAGGGTGTTATCCTGTCTGTTTGGAAAACCGCCCATGTCATTCCACTGTTCAAATCTGGTGATCCGTGCAATCTAAACCACTATAGGCCCATATTTCTTCTTCCCATAATGCTAGAAAAACTAGTCAATGTTCAATTTAGAAAGCATTTGGAGTCTTTTAATCTGCTTAATCCTGTACAATCTGGGTTCAGACCACGTCACAGTACAGTATCTGCATTTGATAAGGTATCTAATGATTGGTTAAAGACCTTGGATGCTAAATATTATGTGTGTGCCTTATTCCTTGACCTTAGTAAGGCTTTTGATATGGCAGACCATGACTTGCTACTGCTTACTCTTCAAAACTTTGGCCTTGACTCCACTGCGTTGTTTGTTCCTAGTTATCTAACAGGTCGCCATCAGCAGGTCAAAGCAGACGGGGAACTCTCCTCAGAAGTGTGCCTCAGGGGGTCTATTTTATGTCCACTTATTTGCAGTATACATCAACATCATCAATTCTGGCATTAAATCAGAAAACATTCATCTTTTTGCTGATGACACTGTCCTTTATATACATAGGCCCACCCCGAATCTGGCATGCAAGGACCTGCAATTGGAGTTTGACCTTCTGCAGCCAAAGCTCGTTAACCACCAAGAAACCAAAGGCTATGCTTTTCTCACCTGTAGTCCAAGATTCCAATAACTGCCCAGTACCTCAAATTACCACACTCTCAGAGGAGTCTTATCATAGTTCATGGGTTATACAAGTTCAACAGACATGCCCATTAATGAATTCGCCGTCATTTAATGATGGTAGGAAAATTTCTTATCACCCATGTTTCGATCGAGTTGGTATTTAAATTGATCCAGACTTTGGCTCATTACAACCTCTGCTGGGAGTATATCCCATCTTTGTGGCACTCCTTGTGTGACAAAGTGTTTTTCGTAAGGTTTACATGTTTCAGCATGCAATCTTAGTTGTGTGATCTAGTACACTCAATTGGTGTTTGTTTCAAAAACATATCATCCTTATAAGCCCAGCAGAGATCCCCTAGTATTTCTATATTCTTGAGAGAAGAGCCCTAGATTTTTCAGCCTATCTTCATATCCCAGGTGTGATACTTTTAAATGGATTTAGTCATTTACGTTGCACCAACTCATATAATTTTATATCAGTTACTGTAGTAGGGAGGAGAAAGTGGCACAGTACTATAAATTATTCCTAACCAAACTAGTATATAGAAGAACTAGAACATCAGCGTCCTGACTTTTAATATGTTTTAGAATGCATTTAAGGGTACATGGCATTTTTGCAGTGATGTTAATATGAGAACTGAACTTCATATTATTGGTAATAGTGACCTCAAAGTCTTTCTCAGTTTCAGTTATTTGAAGTTTGGAATTATTTATGTAATAGCTAGCTAGTTTGTTGCTGCTTCAAGGTGCATCACTTTACTAGCTATGTTAAAACTAGTTTATTGTCAATTGCCCAGGTATAAAGGTGGTTTAAATTGTCCTGTAGTTGTTCTATAGCAATATTATTATTGACTATACATCCTAGTTTAGTATCATCCGCATATTTATACAACCAAACTCTGTTTGCCTGCATATTCAAAACCATAATATTAAATAATGCTGGTCCGAGTACAGACCCCTGCAGCACCCCACTACTCACTGTACCCCACTCAGACTCAAAGCCTCTCAACACAACCCTTTGTTTCCTATCTTCCAACCATGAACTTATACATTTTATAATAGATGGATGTATTGCAAGTTTCTGAAGCTGTTCTATTAAGATCTTATGTGACACCATATCAAAGGTTTTCTCAGTCTTAAAAAAAAAAAAACATCCACCAGAAATCCATTATCCAGGGCTTTACTAACTGGCTCAAAAAAGCTAATCAAGTTGCTCATACATGACCTGCCCCATGTAAAACCGTATTGCTTTACATCATAGTTTCCTGTAGTGTGGAGATGGTCAATGATTTTGTGTTGTAGTAACCTTTCCATAATCTTACCAATACAAGATGTTAAGCTTATTGGTCTATAATTACCAACATTATTCTTTGATTCTTTTTTGTAAATGGGAGTAACACTGGCTAATTTCCAGTCATCCAGAGCAGTGCCTTCTTTTACTGATGTATTAAAAAGAAGAGTGAGTATACCAACCAATTCTTTAGAGAGGTTCTTAATAAACCTAGACAAAATAGCATCTATGCCAGCAAATGAACTAGGTTTAGTATTTTTTTTTTTTTACTGCTTTCATATCATCGCCCTCGGTGAAAACTATTATAGGTTAATTTGTTGGCAGATCCTGTAAACTATAGTTCTCTTTTGTTTTAAACGTGCTAACAAAGTAGTTTGTGGCCAAATTCAAATATCTGGGGTTCTGGATTGACTATAAGTCGTCCTTCCTTGCCCATACTGACAAGTTAGCAAAAAATTCAAACAAAGGTTTGGTCTTTTTTTTTTTTTTTTGCATTAAGCATTTACTTATGCAGGAAGTCAAAACTAGATTGATTCAGTCCACATTCCTTCCTCTTCCAGACTACGCTGACTTCCTTTATGGTCAAGGTCCGGTACTGCTCTATTTAAGCTTGATGCACTTTACCACCAAGCCCTACGATTTATAACTGGAGACCTATTCCACTCATCACAGTTCACTGCACTCTAAACTAGGCTGGTTATCTCAAACTCAGATGTCAAAAAAACACTGCCACCTGGATTTACAGAGCAATAATCAACAAGCTGCCCCAGTACATTTCAGATTGCCTGCCTGTACTGTGGGTAGCTACCCCTCTCACGAGTCTCTCCTACATCTCCCTTGTCATCCCTAGAGTTAAAATGAGTGTACAGTAGTAGCAGGTGTAGGCATTCGAATCGCTCTCATCTACCGTCCACCTGGTGATGAGAAGCGATTCCTTCAGGAAGTGGCAGACTTTGTCATAGACATGGCATTTGAATCGCCCAGATTGATGGTTCTGGAGGATTCCAATGTCTGGGTCGACGATGAACTCTCGCAATTTGGTAACGCTTCCTCCAGTTAATGACATTGCTGGGCCTTACACAGGTGGTTTCCACTGCTACACATAAACTTGGACACTCTTTGGACTTAATCTTCCTTCTAGGATCAAAACTTCCGACGTGGGGGTGGAACCAGTCGGGTGGTCAGATCATTACACCATGGGGTTTAGTTTTTGCACCCGCTCTAGAAGGTCTACCCCTGTGGAGATGGTTAGGTACCACCCTTTACAGGATATAAATTCCCAAGGCCTTGCAGCGGCACTTGACCTCTCGTCCCCCGCGTTGGCAAGCAATGATCCAGAGACTCTCATGTCAGCTTGTAATACAGCTGTTACAGTGGCTCTGGATTCTATTGCTCCAGTCCGTGTTTGCCCCCTCTCCCGTCACCCCAAGTCCCCTTGGTCTGATGGGACGTTGAGGGAGATGCAGAGACAGGGACAAAGTTTAGAGCGTTGCTGGCGAAAGTCCGCTCTTGATGCCGACCACCTTAGATTGAGGGACCATTATTCAGTCTATCAATCTGCAATCACCCGTAAGAAGGCAGAATTCCTCTCCAGGAGATTGGGTTGCTTAGAATTGACCAGCTCAGCTATTTCAGACTGTAGACAGACTGTTCAACCAAGCCTGTCTGCAAGTGCGAAAGCTTTCTCAATTAGGCCGCGATGAGCTTGCCTGATTCTTTGCAAGTAAGGTGGCTGACATCAGGGCGGATTGCAGCCAGCACACTCAAGGGGTTGTTGTTGTTGATATGGTGCAAGATCACTGTCCCTCAATTTTCCTGGAGCTCCTTCAGTCAACCGGAGTTCATGGATGTCATGAGGATTATCCGGAGTGTCGCCCTATGTGCTATAGTTTGGACCCTGGATTGACCTCCCTAATTTTGGGTTGTAGGGATATCATCGGTCCAGTCCTTGTGTGGATAGTCTGGTGCTCCCTGGAATCGGGCGTTCCAGCTCCCTGAAAAGGGTGGTGAATCCACTCTTGAAGAAAGCTACTTTGGACCCCGACTGTTTCACAAACTACAGACCTATCTATAACCTTCCCTTTGTTGGGAAGGTGATTGAGAAAGTAATAGCAGCCCAACTGGAGGACCATTTTGCCATTCATGACATCTATGAACCCCTCCACTCCGGTTTTCGTAACAGACATAGTACCGAGATAGCGCTGGTTTGGGTGCTCAGTGATCTCCTGATGGCGAGAGATCAGAAGAGCCATTCCATCTTGGTTCTTCTAGATCTCTCTTCAGCTTTTGACACCATGGATCACATGGTGTTGATCGGTCACCTGAGGCATATATGTGGAATATCGGGAACCATCTTAAGATGGTTCACCTCATTCCTCACAGGGAGATCACAAAGAGTTGTGTCTGGGTTTTCCTCTGACCCAACGGCTTTGTAGTGTTAAGTGCCTCAGGGTTCTGTACTGTCACCACGTTATTCACGGTGTATGCTACCCATCAGAGACATTGTAAGAAGGTATGGGCTGAGGTTTCACTGTTATGCAGATCATACCCAGCTATCGTTTCTTTCACACCTGGCCAGGATGGAGCTCTCTTGGTCTAACAACTGTCTGAAAGAAATCCAGGAGTGGATGGATTCTAGCTGGCTGAAGCTGAACTCATAAAAGACAGAGGTACTGGTTGTGGACCCAGGTCAACAGACTGGTGTGTGTGTGTGTGTGTGTGGAGTCGGGTGTTGGTGCACCTTCGAGATTACTCTTGGCGGCATTTGTCTTCCGACCTCGAGCGGTTGTGTAACCTGGGGTGGTTTTTGATGATAGACTGACACTGCAGGCGCAGGTGTCAGCTGTTGTCAAGACTTCCTTTTTACCATCTTAGAAACATCACCAGGGTTAAGAACCTGGTTCCGTCTGGCGACCTTCAACTTTGGTCCATGCCTTTGTGTCCTCGCGCTGGACTACTGCAGCTCCCTTTATCTAGGGCTTTCTGGGGTTGAAGCCCGTCACCTGCAACTAGTGCAGGCGCGGCAGCTCCAGCTTTGACAGGCTCTAGTAGATCCTGTCATATTCTCTGTGCTGCGCGAACTGCCCTGGCCTATACAGTGGCAGATCACCTTTAAAGTCGGTTTATTGACTTTTGAAGCCGCCGCATACCGTCAGGGTCCAGTCTATCTGAAAGAACTTCTTGTTCCTACTGCCCTGGTCAATCGCTCAGCTCGGCCGATGGCAGGTTGCTAGAGATTTTAAAGGTGAATCTGAAATCATCCGGTTCTAGAGCTTTTTCGTATGCTGCTGCCACCCTTTGGAATTCTCTACCCCGTCGGTTATGGAAGTGCACTTCTGTGGAGGAAATTAGGAATGGTCTAAAAACTTTTCTTGGGCAAAAAGCCTTCTTGGAGAATTGAACTAGTTTATCTATGATTTTTGGTTGTGTTGAATATTATTAGATGTTATATATGGTTGTTTTAAATTGTAAGGCACCTTGGAAGTAGAAAAGCGCCATATAAATAAAATTATTATTAAAACACGATTTGGTAGAACTTCCATTAGCCATGCCCTTCCTGTTCTGTAATAACTCTCAAAAAACCTTAAAAATAGCAATTCCTGTCAAATTGGCCCACCTTTAAAACTCTAGTCGTGTGTACCTTCAGCGAGTCCCATAAATGCTTCCCTTGACAGCCCACTGTCCTATACCCTTGACCTCTTCCCTTCCTCTAGTTGGACTGTTCTTGCTAACTTCCTAGCTATTAGCCTCCCATCATTGTACCTCTTGTATATATTATGTGAATATTATGCACGCTGAGAGCTTTATGTACGGTTGTTCTACCATGCCCTTATATGGATCCTTCCCCCTTGTGGTTTCTATGATGCTCTGTAAAAAAATTATTGTATCATCTGTTATTTTACTGTTGTCCTATGTGACCACCCAGGTCGATCTTGTAAATGAGACTGTCTCTTAATGATGTTTCGCCTGATAAAATAAAGGCCGACTGATTAATAAGGTAACCCATAGCCTGAAAGGCCTGGAAAAAACCTGCCAAGCTTTAGCCATGTTTTCCACAGAGGGCAATTTCACCCTATCCATGGACAGCTCCTTTGCTTCTCCAGCAGGAGGGGCAGCAACATGTTTTTCATGAGGGAACCCACAGCCTGAAAGGCATGGGGGAAAAAAAACTTCCAAGCTTAAGTCATGTCCTCTGGGGTATCCGTCAATGTCATGCAGATTATAGCACGTTACAATCATCATGGCAAAATTGCACATGAAAGAATAGCTATGGGGACAGCATAATGCAAGTAGGTCACCACTATCCCTGTAGCTGTCGTCCCTCAAGAGAAAGAGGAGAATTTGGTAGCTGCATGCCACTTTCCCCAGCTGCTGCCATGGTGCAGAGGTTAGGGCCATGAGCAACTAGGGCAGTGGAATGTCTTGGAAACCAGGGCTCTATTCCCTGTCTCCTGTATTCTATGTTGTTTCTTCTCCTTCCCTTTCAGAGTTCACTTTTTCATGTGGTTTCTCCACACTGCACTTTTACCCCGCTCCGTCTATGCCTCCTAGTCTCTGAGTTACCACCCCGTGGAGATGTTTTTAGTGCAGGGGTTCGCGGGGGTGGGGCACCACTCATTTCAGCTGTCATGAATTTTTTAGCCATGGTAGTGCTCACTGTTTTCCTGAGCACTACCATTGACTCTCTCCATTTTCGTGAGCAGTTTTTGACCACGTACATTTGTGTTAGACTTTATAAGATAGTGCCCTCTGCAGAAGGCATTTTTTACTGTCCACTGACCGCTCCTTTGCTTCTTCAGCAGAAAGGGCAGCAACATTTTTGTTTGTTTTAAGCTGGGACAAATCTGGAACCTGCTCAGATTCTTTTGTGTTTGTGCATATAAGGGTTCCTTTATGAGGAAAGTACAGTTACGCAAGAACTTAACGTAACAGTAGGCTCTTGTACTAGGCAATAACAGAAAGGACTGAGCCACCCGCACGAGGACCATATGGAAAACTTTAGCTAGCAGTGTCTGGCGACCGTCCACCAGTGTCACTGGGCAGGCGTCAGCCTGGCACTATATAGTGGTGGTTCTGTGCCCTCCCTCCAGTTCTCCTGCTGGAGACCTAAGAAAAGTGTGACAGGAGAAAGGTGGGCTCCTGGAGCCAACTGAAGGCTGAGAGGAAGCAGCAGAGGGAAGGAAAAGTTTGGCTACAGCAAGAGCCTCTCGAAAATATTACAGTTGTAAGAACTTACCGTATCAGTAGATCTTGAGAGAAGCTCTTGCAGCAGGGTAACACAATTAGGACAGACACCACCTGTCGGTGGTTCCCAGCAATCTTTCTTCCAGTAGTACCGGCGTCGGCTCCACACCCGTCACCCCTATAAGGGAGGAGTTCCCACACGTGCTCCAGTTCTTGCATGCCCCCATTAGGCAGAGAGATGGTGACAGGCAATAGTCAGAAGGATAAGCCAGAAATTATTCCCTCACAAAGGAGGACAGACCAGCCTGGAAAAGGTCTGATCCCTGGGGAAAGAGAGGAAATACACCTCTGCAAGAGCTTCTCTCGAAGATCTACTGTTATGGTAAGTTCTTATGTAACTGTACTATCTTGCTTGAGAGGAAGCTCTTGCAGCAAGTAACAATTAGACTAATTCCCAAGCAGTATAAACATATAACAACCCATGGGTGAGGAACAGTATGGAAAGGAAATACAGGTTACTCACCTGTAACAGGAGTTCTAGGAATGGTATATGTTGTTCATCCACACTGTCTGGCAGGTATCCTTGCCGCTTTAAATCTTGCCAGGTGGTCTTCAAACTGGCTCCTCCCCACCCGGGTGGTAAAACTCTTGGCTCCGCCCCATGACGCCAGATCTGGCCCGCTGGAAGCTCAGGTAGTGCGTCAAAGCCGGGGAGGTCGGGTGGGTCATGTGGATGAACAACATATACCATTCCTAGAACTCCTGTTACAGGTGAGTAACCTGTATTTCTAGGGACATGGATATGTTGTTCATCCACACTGTCTGGCAGACTCCTAGCAGTTCTCCGGGAGGAGGGAGGCAAGGCGCACACCCCCTACTTAGGGAATAGAGACTGGAGAACCGAGGCCCCAAAACCAGCATCCCGGCGTGACTCAAGGTCGATGTGGTAATGGGTGATGAAGGTGTGTGCTGACTTCCAGGTAGCAGCCCTGCAGATTTCCTGGATAGGGGCGTCCCTGGAAGCAGCCACCGATGCAGCAGTATGGCGGGTAGAATGAGCTCTTATCCCTCTGGGAGGCTCCATGCCCGCCAACTTACAGCAGAGATCTATGCAGGAGGTGACCCACCTGCCTATCGTCCGCTTGGCTGCAGGTCTGCCAGGTGCGGCTTCAGCGTAGGTGACAAACAGCTGGCGAACCTCTCCCCAGAATTTCAGCCGTGCGCTCCTTATAGTAAGCGAGCACCCTTCTAGGGTCCAGAGTATGGAGCCTATATTCGGCCTCCGAAGTGTGATTGGGGTATAACACCGGCAGAGTCAACACCTGGTTAAGGTGAAACTCCGACACCACCTTCGGAAGGAATTTCGAGTAGGGGCGCAGGACAACCTTGTCCCTGTGGAAGACCAGGTAAGGAGACTCAATGCAGAGCGCCTGGAGCTCTCCTATCCTTCTGGCTGACGTGATAGCCACCAAGAAGGTGGTCTTCCACGACAGGTGAGAGAGTTCACACCTGTGCATTGGTTCGAATGGCTTGCCCATGAGCTTTGCCAGTACCAGCAGTAGATCCCACGGAGGTGGAGGTTCTCGCACCAGAGGGGAAATGTGATCAAGGCCTTTGAAAAAGCGCCAGACCACCTTCTCCTGCGCCACCGACTGCTTCCCGGCCCGCGCCCGGTAAGCAGAGATGACTGCCAGGTGCACCTTAAGGGTCGTCGACCTAAGCCCTTGCTGAGAAAGGGACCACAGGTAGTCCAATATGCTCGCCAAGGAAGAGGAGGAAGGGTCCAGGCCCTTGCCCTGACACCAAATGGAAAATCTTTTCCATTTGAAGGCATAGCATTTTCTGGTCAACTCCTTACGGGACGCCTCAACTACGTTGAGGATCTCGTCGGAAAGACCCAAGGCCTGGAACTCTAGCCGCTCAGGAACCAGGCCGTCAGGTGCAGGGATTGAAGGTCCGGATGGAATACCTTCCCCTGATTGACTGAGAGCAGGTCCAGGCGAGCTGGAAGCTGCCTTGAGAGCCTGGAGCTGAGGCTGAGGAGATCTGGGTACCAGTACTGGCAGGGCCAGTCTGGGGCTATCAGAATCACCTGCGCCTTGTCCCTCCTTGCTTTGAGCAGCACCTTGTGCATCAAGGGGAACGGGGGAAAGGGTTAGAAGAGGCCCGGGGTCCACGGCCTCGAGAAGGCATCCCCCTGCAGCAATCCCTGCTGAGGGGGGCCGGCATGGAACAGCCTCAGCTTCGCATTCTCCCTGGAGGCAAACAGGTCCACCTGAGGTGTGCCCCAATGGGAGAATAGATCTTGTACTACCTCCGGCAGGAGAGACCACTCGTGGGACGCAGCCCCTATCCTATGACCTGGCAAATGGGGAGCCAAAGGAAGTTCAGGAAGAGTTTAGGAAACTGGGGAGGGGTCTCAAGCAAGTAGCTACTTCTGTCACTTTCTCAGAAGTACTACCTGTGAGAGGCAAGGGAGAGCATAGGAGTGCATGCACCAGAAACTTTAACTCATGGTTGAAGAACTGGTGCTGTGAGGAAGGGTTTGGATTCATTGGTGACTGGGGACCCACCTGGAAGGATGGAGGTTTGTTCAAGCCTGACGGCCTGCATCCACCCTGGAGGGGAATCCAAGCACTCAATGATAAGTTTAAATGCTACATTGACAAGCATTTAAACTAACAAAGGGGTGGCAGGCCAGCAAGGAGGGTACCTACTTGCTCACCCCCACAGCTAGCAGTGGAACCAGTGAACCAGAGGAGTGGCTATCTCTGCAAAGCAGTGTGCAAAGATGGAGATTAGTGCCCAAGAGGTGGATAAGCAGAAAGGGCAAAATTCAGCAGAAGGGCAGACAGCAAGGAGAACCAGGGATAAATGACAACCAAGGAAGGGGCTGGAGTAGAACAGTGAAACAGTCTAGGAGGTCAAATCATGAAAGCCATGTGTGCAAATGCCAGAGCCTTAGCAACAAGATGGAAGATCTGGAGGCTGTCATGGTGCAGTCAGACCTGGACATTGTGGCCATCACTGAAACCTGGTGTAATATAACCACGACTGGGAGATGGCCATACCTGGCTACAACATATTCAGAAGAGACAGAGCAGGCAGGAAGGAAGAGGAGTGGCACTGTATGTGAAAAATGACATAAGGGCCACAGAGATCCAGGAGGAACAAAATGGGGAGAGATACTGTGGGTTAAGCTGGAAAGGAAAATGGGGACAGCCATCCACGCAGGGTGTGGTCTATAGATCACCAGCCCAGGAGGAAGAAACAGATAGGCAGCTGATGCTAGCCATCCAAAGGATGGCAGACAAGGGTGAGGTAGTACTGGTTGGAGACTTCAATATTCCAGACGTGGACTGGAGCATCCCAGCAGCATCAACTAGGAGCAGATTTATCCTGGACTCCCTTCAGGGTGCCTTCCTCAAGCAACTGGTCATGGAACCAACTCAGCAGAAGGCAATACTGGACCTTGTGCTCACAAACAGGGACAGTGTGATGGGGGTAACAGTGGGGGAGCACCTGGGAAACAGTGACCACCAGTCATTGTGGTTTGAAATCACAGAAAGAGCAGAACCAAACCACACAAAAAACACGTATCCTGGATTTTAGGGGGGCAGACTTTGGGAAAATGGGGAGATACTTGAAAGAGGCATTAAGGGGAATGGGACAGGAATCAGGGGTTGAGGAACAGTGGGCAGTATTTAAAATGGGGATTACAAGAACAACAGAATTATGCATTAAGCAGGTTAGCAAGAGGAAAAGGAAGAGGAGACCATTATGGTTTTCAAAGAGGTAGCAAAAGAAAGTGAAAGCCAAAAAGATTGCATTCAGGCAATACAAAAGACACAGGCAGAAGGGATAGGGAGAAATACCAGGAGAAGCAAAGGGAGGCAGGGAGGTCAGTAAGGGAAGCCAAAGCTCAGACAGAAAGCACATTGCAAAATCAGTGGGTAGAGGGGACAAAACCTTTACAGGTACACAAGAAAAAAGAAAAAGAAAGACAAGGGAGGGACAGTGAGACTGAAGGGAGGATGACAACAGTAAAGCTGACATATTGAACAGGTATTTCTGCTCAGTCTTTACTGAGGAAGAGAAGATAATGGGTCTGAAGGGAGTACAAGGGTGAGAATGGTGCAGAAATGGACACAAGTCCCTTTACACAGAAAGGGTCCTGAAGGAACTGGAAGTAATAAGAGTTGATAAAGCAATGGGCCAGATGGGTGCACCCAGGGTCCTTAAAGAACTAAGAGAGGTGGTGGCTGAAACTCTGGCTATCCTGTTTAGCCGATCACTGGAAACAGGGGAGGTACCCAAAGACTGGAGGACAGCAGATGTAGTCCCCTTATACAAAAGTGGGAACAAAGAGGAAGCAGGGAACTACAGACCAGTCAGCCTCACCTCGGTAGTGGGGAAGATCATGGAAGCACTACTGAAGAAGAGATTGATGGAACATCTGGTTGTCAATGGACTACAGGACCAAAGCAGCATGGTTTCACCAGGGAGGTCATGTCAGACCAACCTCGTGAATTTTTGACTGGGTGACTAGGAGGTGGATCAGGGAGGCAGTGGACATGGCCTATCTGGACTTCAGCAAGGCCTTTGACACTGTGCCACATAGAAGACTATTACACAAACTGGGGAATATGGGCGTGGGCAGGACAGTAGTGTGGTGGGTAGGTAACTGGCTGGGTGGCAGGACACAGAGGTGGTGGTAAATGGCTGTCACTCCACAGAGGGAAGAGTGACCAGTGGGCACCACAGGATCAGTGCTGGGACCGGTCCTATTCAACATCTTCATCAGTGACATTACTTAGGACCTAGAAGGCAGAATTTCACTGTTCGCTGATGACACAAAGCTCTGTAACAGAGTAGACACACCAGAGGGTGTAGACAGAATGAGAAGCGACCTGCAGAAACTTGAAGAATGGTCAGGGGTTTGGCAGTTGAAATTCAATGCAAAGAAGTGCAAGATAATGCATATGGGGCACAAAAACCCTGGCACAATATATCAGTTGGGGGGTGAGGATATAGCATGCACCAAGCAGGAAAGGGATCTTGGAGTTATCATCTCTGATGACCTCAAGGTAGGGAAACAGTGTGACAAGGCAGCAGGTAAAGCAAATAGGATGCTGGGATGTATAGGCAGGGGCATCACCAGCAGGAAAAGGGAGGTCATAATTCCGCTATACAAGACACTAGTGAGGCCCCACCTGGAGTACAGTGTACAGTTCTGGAGACCATACCTACGTAAGGACATAGACAGAGTAGAGAAGGTTCAGAGGAGGGCAACAAAGATGGTGCATGGATTGCATCACAAGTCCTATGAAGACAGGTTGAAGGAACTGAACATGTACTCCCTGGAGGAGAGGGGATATGATAGAGACATACAAGTATCTTACAGGGAGGAACAGAGTGCAGGGAAACACTATTTTTAAGTGAAAAGATGTTCCAGACTAGAGGGCATGGGATGAAGTTGGAGGGAACACGATTCAGAGGAAACATGAGAAAGAATTTCTTCACAGAACGGGTGGTGGACAAGTGGAACACCCTGCCAGAGAAGTGGTGGGGGCTGAAAATCATGGGATTTAAGAATGCATGGGATAGACATAAAGGAATTCTGGAGGTCAGGGTGAGGGCAACAGACTTCTAGGAAACAAACCGAACTTACAAGCTCCAATGGGCGCAGAATGGGTGGGCCATAGGCACTTATCTGCTGACACTATGTATCTATGTATCTATCGGCTTTGGGGCATCGGCCAGGGTGTTGGAGGCTCCTGCCACATGAATGGCTGGGAGATCCACCTCCAGGCCGCGCCACGAGTGATCAGATGGAGAGCTTCCTTGCAGAAGCATGGAGCGCATCCCACCCTGGCGGTTTAGACAGTACATGGTCCGTGGTGTTGTCCGGCCTGGACCGGACCACTTGGACCCCAAGAAACGGAGCAAAGGCGGTGAGAGCTTAGGCGGACTGCTCGAACTCCAGCAGGTTGATGTGGCATCGACTCCCTCGGGGACCAGAGGCCGTGCACTCGGTGTTCCCCCAGATGGGCACCCCAACCCATCAGAGAGGCATCGGTCGACAGAGAGACGGTCGGCTCGAGGCAGACAAACGGGATGCCCTCCTGCAGATGAACTGGAACGGTCCACCACTGGAGAGCGTCCCACATCCCCTGGGTCACAGTCACTAGCTGGTCCAATGGATCGCAGCATTGGGACCACTGGCCAGCCCCCACTGAAGGAGGCGCATGTTCCAGCGGGTCCAACAGACCACGCTGGTACAAGCCGCCATGAGACCCAGGAGGTGCAGGAAGTCCTGGGCAGGGCGCAATTGCCCAACCAGAAATGATTGGGCAAAGGAGGAAAGAACCTCGACCCTGTCCGCCGGGAGCCGTGCCCTGGCTCGAAGAGAGTCGAGCTCCACCCCAATGAAAAGAATCACCTGCTTCGGCTCGAGTTCCGGACGTGGCCTCGCTGATGAAGAGGCCGACCTGAGAGCAAACTTGAGGGCCAGATCTGGACCGCTTCCACCTCCTGTCTGGAGGGGCTCATCAGCCAATCGCCCAGGTAAGGGTAAACCCTGGACCCCGGCGCTGCAGGAATGCTGTCACCACTGCCATGCATTTGGTGAAGACCCTGGAGCTGGAGATAAGCCAAAGGGCATGGCTTGAATCGAAGGGATCCCTCTCCGCCGAAAGCGAAGGAACCTCTGATGTGACGGACGGATAGGGACGTGAAAGAACGCGGCCCTGCAGGTCTAGAAAGCAGAACCACATGCCGTGTTCAGGATGGTATACTGAGCCAGGTGACCATCCTGAAGGTTCGATGACCTTAGGAACTTGTTTGAAGTGGTGGTAGAGTCGAATGGAAGCGCAACGCCCGGCCGCTTCGAACCAGGAAGTACCTGGACACGAACCCCAGGCTTGAGGGGGTCCGCCACCCTCTTATACCTCCTTCTCGAGGAGGAGAACAAGTCGACTCGGGCGAGCTGACAGCGAGGCTTGACCCGAGGCCCCGAGGTGCGACGGCTTCTGAAGGTGGAGCCTGCTCGAACTCCAGAGCAGGCCCTTCCACCACCTCCAACACCCACCAGTCTGTGGTGATAACGGACCAGGCGGAAGAAGTGGCGAGCCGCCCCACAAAGGAGGCACCTGGGGTGAGGCGACGGGGTTGGGGGGGGCGCACACCCTCAACCCATCACTGGGCAGGCTTGGAGGAAGGACCGCCGAGGGACCTCCAGGGCCTTTGCCTCCCTGCCTCGAGGAGGAAGCTGCTGGCTTGGGTTTGGGATGCCAAGCGCTAGCCTGCTGCCCCTGATGCTGACCGGTATGTGCCGTGAGCAGCGAGACGGATGAAAAGGGCTTGGGTTGTGGTCTGCGGCCTTGTCCCTCTCAAGCGGACAAGACCGAGTCCAAAGTGGCATTGACTTCGAGTCCTCCGGAGGTGGCCTTCCACTCCAGGACTAAAAGCGACGCCGGTCCCGAGAAGGGACATCTGCAATTGTGCTGGGTATCCGCTGAAAGTGGATTTCCTCAGCCATGCCCGGCGGTGCATAGCCACTGCTGACAGCGACTGACCCAGGCGCATGAGTCTCCAATGTCCAGAGCAGTCTGAAGTTGCTGCTGGCACCGCCCCTGCCCTGGTCCCACACCTGCCTAACCGTGGTCTGCAGTGTCAGCCGGGAATGAGGGACTACCTCGCCCAGGGGAGCCCAACAGGGCATGGGAGAAATGTGCCATGAAGACGGCCGAGCTGGCCTGATGAAGGCCAAGGGAGGACTGGCGTGAACTTTTCGCCCGGCATAGTCCAATTTCTTGGACTCCTTGTCGAGGAGTTGTCCGTCCTGGCGCTTCGACGCATGAAGCTGTCGAACTAACCCCTCGGCAGGGATGTTCGAAACGGACAAGCAACTGGTAGGGACGCACATACTTCCTGGCCATCCTGGCCAGGCAGGGCAGGGAAGCAGGGCTGCCAGAGCTCCAAGCGCCGGCCACAAGCTGCCTCGCACAGGAAAAGCCTCCGTGGGAAATCCCCATGGTCCAATATCTCCGTCGAGGGATACTTGGCCCGCCTGGATCACGGCTGAGCTGCATCCCGGTGGACTCCGAGATGAGCCTGAGCAAACCCAGGAAGGACGGGGCTGTTGTCCAGCGACTGACCTCCAGAGGACTCCCAGTCCACTCGCCTGGAGAAGAGGGAGGAATCGGCCGGACTCAGAAGAGTCCCAAAAGCTGCCTGGGGCCTGAGCCACCCTCCACCTGCCGAGGCGATCGGGAGTGAGGTGACCGACAACCTATGGGGCAGACCCGAGCCGACCGAAAGTTCTTGGTCGGAGCCCCAAACAGCGGCTGTGGAGGCGGAGGTCCATTGAATCGTGGAGGAGCTGGTTTTGGCCGAACAACGGACTGGGAACAGGCCTCGGGTAAGACGAGGGGTTGTTCGGCCGCCCGTGACAGCCACTTTAATGGCCGGGAAGGCGAGCGGCGCCGGCTTGTTCCCGGGTCAGAAGAAGCTGTTGCCACATGAGGTCCCCTGCATCGCCGACGAACTTACGCTAGCCTCACCTCATCTGAGGAGGAGGAGGAGCGCGGCGCGCTTGCCGCGGGTGCGCGAGACCGCGTTATGACGGCAGGATCGGCTGGACCGCGAAGAAGTCGAGACGAGAACCTCAGCCTTTCGAGGGACGGTGCAGGAGGGGACGGGTGGAACCGTCCTCCTCAGCTCAGAGAGGTTCACCGAGGCTCCGGAACCGGAGGCACTGGCAAGCCAGGATCTCAATTCACACGGGGAACGGTGAGAGGGATTTTCACCAGCGGTCGACAACCCGTCCAAGGTCGAGAAAGATCTTGACTGGCGTGACGGAGTCTCGGTCAACTGACCTGACGGGACACTGAGAGACCAGTGGCCGAAGCCGAATGATCGACCTTTCCCGCTCCCAAGAGCGTCGACGGAGGGACTTACCCTTGTCTTTCTTCTTGGATCGAGAAGAAGGTCCAGCAGACGTTGGTCCCTCTCCTCTAGTGGAGAGGGACAGACAAAGCTCCTTAAAGGAAGCTGTGTAAGAGGAACCCAGGGAGAGCGGGATAAAAGCCGGTCGAGAAGATGCTGCCACGCCACCTCCTCTTCGAGGGTGATCATCTGCTCTAGCTGATCCGGCCGAGCCACGCCGAAACCGCCGAAACGCACCGGGCCTTTTGACTTCACTAGAGGAAAATGCTCGGGACTCCCCAGTTGTAAACGGGCAGCATGGTTCGAGGACTGTGTCGAGAAAGAAGAGCACAGGTCGCAAGCCCGCGGAAGTTGTGCTCAAGGCCTAAACAGTAGACACACGCGGGAGTGCGGATCCGCCAGAGACATCTTCAGTCCGCAAGGGCACCCCAAACCAGGAGTCGATTGTCCATCGCAGCCGCGAGGGACTGGAAGACCAAGTCTATAAATGCAAACTTAAATTGAAAACCGAAGAATTAGGAACTAGTCTTATACGCGAGCGTTAAGGAGGGAACCTGAGCTTCCAAGTGGTAAGGAAGATCTGGCGTCATGGGGCGGAGCCAAGAGTTTTACCACCCGGGTGGGTGGGAGGAGCCAGCTTGAAGACCTTCCGGCAAGATTTAAAGAGGCAAGGATACCTGCCAGACAGTGTGGATGAACAACATATCCATGTCCTTAGAAGAACAGGTTACTCACCTGTACAGTTACACAAGAACTTACCGTAACAGTAGCTTTTCGAGAACAGCTCTTGCAGCAGGTTACACCATTAGGACTGAAGCCGGCAGGCACCAGGACCCCATGGAAAAATTCTAGCTAGCAATATCCAGTGGGGGACCGATACAGATGTCAGCCCCTTCCCGACATCAGGCATCACATAAAAGGGGGTTGTCCCCCAGCATCCCCAGTTCTCCCGCCGGAGACTCCCGGCCCAAGAATGACATCTGAAGAGGACACCGAGGATCTGCTTCCAAAGGAAGGTTTGCAGAAGACGTCGAAAGATGCTGTAGCCTAGAAACTAGGTCAGAAGACTCACCCTCCAGAGGGCAAGGTAGAGGAATTACCTGCTGCAAGAGCTGTTCTCGAAGATCTACTGTTACAGGCAAGTTCTTACGTAACTGTACTATCTTACTTTGAGAAACAGCTCTTGCAGTAAGTTACACACTGAGGACTGATTCAAGCAGTAAGGGACCAAGTTGTTATCGGAGGAGGATAGGAGGAAAGTTCTAAGCTTCAGGACAAAAGTCCCTGAAAGACCGCCAAGCAGAAACCAGCTCTGCACCTAGAGGCAATATCCAAACTGTAGTGCCTGATTAATGTGTGTACAGTGCTCCAGGTCGCTGCTGCACAGATGGCTGAAGTGGAAACGCTTTTAAGCACAGTGAAGGAGGTAGCCACCCCCTTAGTAGAGTGACCCTTCACCGGTCCCCATAATGGTTTATTGTGCTTCTGATAACAAAACATAATGCATTTTACCAGCCATCTAGAAAGCGACTGTTTGGAAACAGGAGCATCGATCATCATCTGTGCGTAGGAAACAAAGAGCTGGTCTGAAGTCCGATGGGCTTTGGTTCTGGTCAGATAATATCTGAGGCACCTATGCACATCTAAAGTGTGCAACAGTGCTTCCCCCCTGTTACCGTGATTCAGGTAACACACCGATAGAGTCTATATACTTGCTGAGTGTGACAGGACTGAGAACCACCTTTGGGAAGGAACTTAGATTTGTTCTTAAGGACACCCTGTCCTTGTGAAAACCAAATAAGGATCCTTGCACATGAGTGCATGAAGCTCAGAAACTCTTCTGGCAGAAGTAACAGCAATTAAAAGTAGCATCTTCCAAGCAAGGAGACTCAGCTCGCAATCTGCAGCTGGTTCAAAAGGAGGCAGTGTAAGCTGCTCTAGAACAAAAGGAAGATCCCAAGGTGGAACAGGGTTTTTGATGGGAGGTCTCAAGTGCAGGATGCTGTGCAAAAAGGTGCGAGAAGCCTCTAGCTGAGCTAGAGACCTGTGACCTATCGGAGAATGGTATGCTGAAATAGTGCATAGATGGACCTTAAAGGAGTAATAGGCAAGTCCTGCCTCATAGAGGGATAGGAGGTAGTCTAAAACAAACATTACAGAACACTCCAATGGGGTCAATGCTCGAGCCTGAGCCTAAATACAAAATCTACGCCACTTCATGGCATGAGTAGAGGGTTTTCTGGCTGCCACCAGAACGTCCACAACTTCCTGAGACACCCCGTATCTCAGGACTGCTAGTCCTTAGGAGCTAGGCATGCAGGTTCAGAGACCGAAGATCCGGATGGACCAGGAAGCCTGTCTCCTGGGATAGAAGGTGGAGCAAAATGGCAGAGGCACCGGAGGTTCCTGGGCCAGTTGATGTAAGAGAGGGAACCAAATCTGCCTGGGCCAAAAGGGTGCTACTAGAAGCTGGCATGCTTGCTCTTCACAGAGCTTCAACAGAACCCTCTGGATCAAAGGAAAGAGCGGAAAGCGAGAGAAACCTGCCCATTCAAGAGACGGACAACAGCGTTCTCGCCAGAAAACACCAGGCCCTGGATCTAGCGAAGGCAGAAATTGGGCAGTTCTGCATTGAATGGGCATGCAAAGAGGTCTAATTCTGGTGTCCCCCAGCTGTGGAACAGGTCCTCTGCGACTTCCTGAAGCAGTTCCCATTCGTGGACCCTGGCCTGTGATCGGCTTAGGCTGTCCACAATACTGTTGTCCACACTGGGAACATGTACTGCAATAATGTGTGCGCCGTGTTGCAATACCCAGTTCCAAACCCTCTGAGCCTCCCTGCAAAGGGGGTAGGAACGAGTGCCTCCTTGTTTGTTGAGATAGTACATCACTGCGGTATTGTCTGTTTGAACCAGAAGGTACCCAGCGGAATCTCCATCTGGAATGCCTGTAGGGCGTACAGAATGGCTCTCATCTCCAGAATATTTATGTGAAGATGGGACTCCAGAGACATCCAGGAGCTTTGAGTCCTGACCCCGTTGAGGTGAGCTCCCCATCAGGACCCTGAGGCGTCCGTGGAGAGTCTCGCTGAAGGAGGTGGTGCAGTGAAGGGGACTCCCTTCAAGAGGTGATCTGGGACGAGACACCAATGCCAGTCTCGGATGACTGTTCGTGATCCGGACTGGATGCTGCAGATGATCCTGCTTTTGGTCCCATTGTGCTCCCAGCACCCACTGGGTAGCCGCATATGAAGTCGACTAGGGAACCTATCGCAATGGCAGCCGCCATGTCTCAGAGCAGAAAGAACAGTCGGACTGGTACTGTCTTCTTTTCCTTTATGTCCCTTATGAGGGATCTGACGATTCCACCCTGTCCTGGGAAGGAATGCCCTTCCTGAATTGTGTCCAGAACCGCTCCTATAAAGTGCAAGTTCTGAGCCGGAAAAGGCACAACTTTTCCTGACTGATGGTGATGCCCAGCGAAAGGAAGAGGGAACAGGTATCCTGTATTAGGACATCAGGGCCTCCTGTGAGGTGCCATAAGGAACCAGTCATCTAGGCAGGAACACGTAGTGGCCTCTTCTCCTGAGAGCTGCTGCCACGACTGCCACACTTCGTCAACACCGGTGCCGAACAGTCCGAAGAGGAGGGCTTGGAACTGGTAGTGGCGCCCCAGAAACTCTAAGCGCAGAAATCTGTGGTGCACTTGAGCGATTGGGAGATGTAGGTAAGCGTCCTGCATATCCAGCGACGCCAGCCATGTGCCCTCTGAGTATGGGAACGAGACCCGGCAGGGTCACCATGCGGAAATGCTTGTACAGCACAAAGTTGTTGAGATCGCTGATCCCCCGATTTCTTTGGAACCAAGAAGAAGTGGGAATGTTAACAGTTTCCTCTCTGGTTCAGTGGAACATGTTCTATGGCCTCCTTGTGTAGGAGGGCCAAGATCTCCTGCTGAATAAACAGAGCATGCTGACCCGAGTAACGGGAAAGCAGGGGATGTCTGGATGGCGGGTGATCGAGGAACTCTATAGAGTGACCTCGTTCGACCAACTGTAATACCCACCGGTCGGAGGTGATCCTCTGCTATCCTGAAAAGTGATGAGATGCAACCCCCGACCTTCTCGACCCTTTGATCCAGAGGGAGGGCAGGGCCGAGAAGGAGTCATGCAGTGGTGGTGTTGGTCCCCACTGATGGGCTCTTGAATGCTTGCCCTCGGCCCCAGGAACCTGGTTTGATTCTTGATGGCCAAAGTTGCCCTGGGTTGCTAGTCGTGGAACGTGGCTGTTGCCTTTGCTGGCGGTCGCGAAAACGATTCTGGTTCCTACGAAAGGAACCAGATTTTGGTCTGTACATGGCTTGTACAGTCCTCACTGCCTTCCCAGCGTCCTGCAATTTGGTGATGACCTTCTCAGACTCTTCACCAAAGAGGACCGCTCCATTATAAGGGACATCCAGGAGATTCTTCTGGACGTCTGGGGTAAATCCGGAGACTCTCAGCCACGAGTCTTTCCAGAGACAAACACCAGTAGCTGCTCCCCTGGCTGCCGAGTCCACTGAGTCATAAGCGGCTTGGAGAAGCTGGGTCCCCATGTCAGACCCAGTTTGGAGGAGGTTTAGCAGCTCCTCCTCCTTTTCGCCATCCAGTAGATCTTTAAGTAGGTCTTGGCCCTGATCCCAGAAGGCATTCTAAAACTGCACCATGTGCTTCAGATAATTCAAAGACCTAATAAAGCATGTAGCAGTCGCATACACGCATCTTCCCATGGAATCCAATTGCTTAGATTCCTGATCTGAAGGCTGGGTGCTCAAATGTTGAGGCCGCTGGGACCTGTCATGAGATGCAGTAATGACCAGGGAGTTGGCCAGGGGTTATTACGCCAAATACTGGTCCTCTGTAGGAGCCCCGTTAAGACGGTCAGCCTTCTTTGGAACAGCCGGTATGGAATGCGACGCTTCCAAGCTGCCTTGGTGACGTCCGTAAAGGTGTCCACCAAAGGTGAGACCACCACAGGTTCGGGTCTTTCTACCCGAGAACAGGCAAGGCGTTGTCTCTCGGGGTCTAGCTCTTCAGTCTCCCATCCTATATTGTCCTGGACGTGCCTCATGATTTCCGAAAAGGAGGAATCATATGGAGGCAACCTTGGAAGGTCTCGTGGGTCTGGTGATGGTGGACTGAAAGGAGATGGAGACCTGGAGATGTCTGACATATCTGGTCTGGAGTCATCTCCCGATGATCGACGTCTGCCCCTGGGTCGCTTCGGGCTCGGGGACCCTGAGGGACAGCGTGATGAGAGTTTCCCGGCTCTCGATCGGCCCCGAGAAGGCAGAGTTGGCTCCTTGCCGGTCTGTCACCTTTGGCACCCCTAGGAGGAGGAGGTGGAGGTGGCTGAGGCTTAGGAGGAACCAAGTCTTTTTTGATGGTTTCCCACCAGAAGGTAAACAGATCCTTCACCACCTGGATATGTTCATACCCGGCGACGGACCCGGGTCCTGTGCCTATCGGTTCGAGCCGGGTCCCAGGGAAGCACTGATCCGCTCCCTGGGCAAGCAGCGTCCCTCTGTGTCGCCCATCCGGGCGCAGTAGCCCTTTGCCTGAGGACCCCTGATGTCCGGTGTCCACCAGCGCGGTGTAGTAGTCTGTCGTTTTGGTGCTGGGTTGAACGCCTTCTTAGACTCAGTCATCGCTTAAGGGACGTCAGCTCGGAAGTCTTCCTTTCAGGAACTTTAGGAAGGTTGGGAGACGGACTGAAGTCGGTGTCCGCATCTGTCACATGACCTTGTGATTTGGAGGAAGACTTTTGTGCCTGTCCGAAGGAGCAGGCTTAGGCATCCGGCGTCCGAGAGGCTTGGCGGGTGCAGGAGGCAGAGGAGCCCCTGAAGACCTTACCTTTACTGGGGGAGGCTGGGAGCGAGATCTATTGGACCGGGCAGAGCTGGAGATGGTCCTGGACTCTGAGGCCCTACTTGGGGATTTTGCCCTATCCAAGTCCCGATGCTTGTCAGATTTATGAGAAGATTCCCCTTTGGAGGAAGGTCTTTTCTCCATCTTTTTTAGTTTCTCCTCGAAGAGGAATCCCTGAAGGGCCTTTTGGCAGCGGATCCGGGTCCTGCTATTTAACTGTTGCCAAATTGAGCAGGCCTGGGTGTCGTGCTGTGGGCCCAGACACCTGACACAGGCAGAATGATAGTCTGCAAAGGGATCCGCTGCCGCAGGCGCATTTCTAGAGGGACGCCCATCGGGAGGAGGAGTAGAAGAATCAGACATGGAATAAAGTTTTACTTAAATTGAAGATTTCACACATCAGAAGAGTAGAGCAGGCTTCCGTGAAGCCGATGCGGAAGTCAGCAGCCCGGAAAAATAATTGTGGATGCTGGGGGACGCCCCTTTTATGTGATGCCTGACATTGGGGAGGGGCGAGGCGTGGAGGCGGTCCCCTGCTGGATACTGCTAGCTAGAATTTTTCCGTGGGTCCTGGCGCCTGCTGGGTTCAGTCCTAATGGTGTAACCTCCTGCAAGAGCTGTTTCTCGAAGTAAGATCGTGTATCACCGTTAACATGAGCTGATGCTCCACAGCCCAATCCCACACCTGCATGGCTTCCCGACAGAGGGGATATGAGTAGGTGCCACCCTGTTTGTTGATGTAGAAGATCACCGAAGTGTTGTCTGTCTGGACCAAGAGGTGGCCCGGCACTAGGACTGAGACCAGGGCTTGAAGGGCATAAAGGACTGCTGTCCACTCCAGAACACGGATATGCAGATCTTCCTCTATTGGGGACCAGGAGCCCTGAGTGCGATGTGTCCTCAAGTGGGCGCCCCATCCTGAGGACAATGCGTCCGTGGTCAGAATCTGGGACGGTGCCCCTATGTGGAAGGGGATACCCACCAGCAAATTTTGATGACATCCACCAGTGTAATTCCCGCGGACTGGCTCGAGATCTGGATCGAGGCATCCAAGCTGTCTAGTGTTTGATCCCACTGAGCTCTTAACCACTGGATGGTTCTCATGCGTAGTCACACTAGAGGACCAAAACTATGGCGGCTGCCATATGCCCTAACAGCCTGAGGAGGAACCATGCGGGGACTCTTGAGGCTGAAGAGATTTGGTACGCCAGGACCTGAAACTGATCTGCTCTGTCAGAGGGGAGAAGCACTTTCCCCGAGAGTGGTATCCAGAAACGCTCCAATGAACTAGAGGTTCTGGGACGGGAGAAGATAAGACTTGTCCCTGTTGATGGTGATCCCCAATTGCTGAAACAGCGAAATGGAGTCCCTGATGGTTTCCAACAGGCGGGAACTGGAAGGAGCCAGCTGGTCTAGATAAGGGAATGCAGGTCTTGTTCTCAGAGTGCTAATGGCAACCACTGCCAGGCACTTGGTGAAGACCCTGGGGCTGAAGAGAAACAGAAGGGAAGGACTCTGAACTGATCGTCCTTGTTTTCAAACCTGAACCTCAGAAATCTTTGATGACCCCTGGCGATGGGGATATGCAAGTAGGTGTACTGCATCTCCAGGGATGCCAGCCAGTCTCCCGCCGAAATGAGGGTCAGGAGAGTGGGGAGGAAGACCATCTGGAATCTCCGGTAGGAGACCCATTGGTTTAGACCGCTGAGGTCCAGAATGGGCCTGAGGTCTCCCGACTTCTTTGGGACTAGGAAGAAGAGGGAGAAGAAATACAGGTTACTCACCTGTAACAGGAGTTCTAGGAATGGTATATGTTGTTCATCCACACTTATTGGCAGGTTCCTTGCCACTTCAAATCTTGCGGAAGGTCTTCAAACAGGCTCCTCCCTCCCACCCACCGGGTGGTAAAACCATGACTCCCCCCATGATGCCAGATCTAGCCGCTGGAAGCCAGGTTGTGCAGTCAAAGCCGGGAGGCGGGTGGAGTCGTGTGGATGAACAACATATACCATTCCTAGAACTCCTGTTACAGGTGAGTAACCTGTATTTCTAGGGACATGGATATGTTGTTCATCCCACACTTATTGGCAGACTCTAGCAGTTCTCCGAGGAGGGAGGAGCACAACTCTACTTAGGTAAGAAGACTGGAGAACCGAGGCCCCGACCAACATCCCAGCATGACCCAAGGTCGATGTGGAAGGGGAAATCGGCATATGCCTGCTTCCAGGTAGGAGCCCTGTGGATATCCTGGACAGGAGTATCCTCGGAAGCAGCCACCGATGCAGCGGAAGGGCGGGTAAAATGAGCACTTATTCCTCTGGGAGGCTCCATGCCCACCCACCTATAGCGGAGACCTATGCAGGAGGTGACCCACCCGCTGATGGATCAGCTGGCATGCAGGTCTGCCAGGTGCGGCTTCAGCGAGAATGACAAACAGCTGGTGAACCTCTCCGAACTCTCAGCCCCACGCCCTGGGAAGGCGAGCGCTAAATAGGGTCCCAATGGATCCTATATACGGCCTCTGAGGCGTGAATGGGGTTGGAACCCGGCAGAGACAATACCCAGTAGGGAAAGAAACTCCGCCACCGCCTACGGAAGGAACTTTGGGTGGGCTGGGACAACTTGTCCCTGTGGAAGACCAGATAGGGAGATTCAAAGGGCGCTGGAACTCCCCGTCCTTTCTGGTTGGCGTGGAAGCCCCAAGAAGGTGTTCTTCCACAACAGGTGGGGAACTCACACCTGTGCAAAGGTTCGAATGGCTTGCCCGTGAGCTAAGCCCATACCAGAGAAGATCCCACAGAAATGGGGATACTCTACCCAGAGGGGAGGTGTGATCGAGGCCTAGGAAAGCGCCAGACCACCTTTTCTGCGCCACCGACTGCCTTCCAGCCCACGCCCGGAAGACAGGGGTGACCAACAGAAGCACCTAGAGGGTCGTCGACCGAAGCCCTTGTTCAATAAAGAACGGACCGCAGATGGTCCGGAATGCCTTCACGAGAACAGGAGAGGGGCCAGGCTCCATCCCAACACCAAATGGAGAACTCTTCCATTTGAAGGCTAGCATGTTTGGCTCTCCTGGCAGGACGCCTCGAAAACGTCGAGAACCTTGCCGGAGGACCCAAGGCCTGGCCCCTAGCCGCACAGGGACCAGGCCTTCAAGTGCAGGGATTGAAGGTCCAGATGGAATACCTTCCCCTGAAAACAGAGATCAGGACCGGGCAGGCTGGAAGCCGCCTCGGGAGCCTGGGGCTGAGACTGAGGAGAGCTGGATACCAGAGCTGGCAAGCCAGACTGGGGCTACCAGAATCGTCTGCGCCAAGTCCCTCCTCGCCTTACTCGTGGGTCAAGGGAAATGGGGGAGAGAAAGAAGAGGCCGGGGTCCGTGGCTTCGGACGGCATCCCACACAAACCTTGCTGAGGGCGGGCATGAGACAGTCTCGGCCTCGTATTCTCCCTGGAGGGAAAAAGGACTGCCCAAGGCATGACCGGGAGGGAGAAGATCCTGTGCTACCTCCGGCAGGGAAGACCACTCGTGAGGCGCAGCCTATGTCCAGCTTAGAGTACCAGCCAGGGTGCTGGAGGCTCCTGCCATCGAATGGCTAGGAAACCGCCTCCCGGCTGCGTGAAAGACCCAATGCGGAGAACCTCCTTATGCAGAGGCAAGGGGCTCGTCCGAACCTGGCGGGATAGGTAGCACATGGTCGTGGTGTTGTCCGCCTGGACTTAAACCACTAGACCCCGCACAAATGGAGCGAGCGGTGCAAGCTAAGCGGACCGCCTGGAGCTCCAGCAGGTAGGAAAGACATTGGGACTCCCAAGAGGACCAGAGGCAGAGCACTCTGTATTCCCCTTGATGGGCACCCCCACCCAGCCGAGATGCATCAGTCGGAGAAGACCGTCGCCTCGGGGTGGAAGAACAGGATGTTCTCCTGCAAAGAGCTGGAACGGTCCGAAGGAGAGCGTTCCCTAACCCCTGGGCTGTTGTCACGGACTGGTCCGAAGGAATGCAGCACTGTGACCACTGGCTGGCCAGCCCACACTAGGGGGACGCATGAACCGTGGGTCCAAACAGACCACGCTGGAGCAGGCTCAGCAGGGCCCAGGGTGCAGGGGTCCGGTCAGGGCGCAACTGCCCAGTCAGACCTGACTAGGTAAGAGGAAGAACCTCAGCCCTGTCCGCCAGGAGCCGAGCTCGAACTCAAGAGTCGAGCCTCATCCCGAAGAAGGATCACCCGCTAAGACACGAGTTCCAATGTGTCTCCAGTAAAAGGAGACCAGTCTGAGAGCAACCTAGAGGGCCAGAACTCTGAACCGTCCCTCTTCCACCTGGAAGGGTTGCAGTCAGGCCGCCAACCGGGTGGGGTTACGCCTGACCCCTCAGTGCCGCAGGAGCGCTGAGCAGAGACCGACGGCCTGGCCTGGAACTCTGCGAGATCCTGCTAAAGAAACGGAGGAGTCTTCCAAGAAACAGGCCCGAGAAGTGTAGTCGCCCTGGAGGACCAGGAAAAGTCACACGCCTCGCTCTGAGGATGGGATATCTGAGACAGAGAGACCATCCTGACGTGTGGCTAAAGAATGGGGCGCAAGCCCCCGTCTGTTTGGGACCAGGATACCTGGACAGGAACCCAGGGTCTGAAGGAGGATCCGCAACCTTCCTACTCACCTTTATTTAGAGGGCCAGGCAGGTCGGTTCAGCGGGCCGACAACGAGGTTGTGGACCCCAAGGCCCCTGTGGGACAACGGCTTGAAAATGTGGTGCCTGCTCGTAATCCCGAGGCAGGACCCTCCCTTAGCACCTCCGACACCCAGAGGTCCTGGAAACGGACCAGGTGGGGGAGGGGCGGAGTCGCCTTCCCACGGGGAACCCGGTGGGTGTGACGGGCCGGGACAGCCCCCAGCCCGGCCACTGAGCAGGCTTGAGGAGGAATTGACCGAGGGAGCTCCAGGGCCTTTACTTCCCTGCTTCCTTTTAGAGGAAGACGCTGGCTTGAAGTCAGGAAGCCCAGCGCAAGCCTGCTGGCCCTCATGCTGGAGTTGACAGGCAGTCGAGCCACAGGGCGAGGGCAAAGGGCTTCTGGCGAAGGCTGCCGGCCGCCCTTGTCCCTCTGGGCAGGGGTGACAGAGTCCGGAGTGGCACTGGACTTCTCGGTCTCCCTCCACTCCAGGGCCGAAAAGGTCGGTCCCCAAGAAGGGGATATCTGCCAACTTGTGCTGGGTTTCCCGAAGGGAAAGAGGATAACCTCAGCCACGCCCTGTGGTGTATGGCCACTGCGGCCGCCACCGACCTGGCACAGGAATCACCTAAGTCCAGAGCAGTCTGAAGCTGCTGCTTCGCCACCGCCCTACCCTGGTCCCGCACCCTCCGGACCGTGGGTCCCAGGTCGGTCCGGAGATGAGGAAGAACCTCGTCCAGGGAGCCCAAAAGGGCGTGGGAGATATGTGCCATCAGTGCAGCTGAGCTTGCCTGTCGGAGGCCTAGGGAGAATGCAGCGTGGACCTTATGCCTGACGAGGTCCATCCTTTTGGACTCTGTCGGGGGGCCTATCCACATCCCGAGCGTTCCCAGAACACTGGAAAACATTACTGGTAACTAGCTCCTCAGCGAGGGATGCTCCGAGAAACCGGGCAAAGAACCGACAGGGACAGAGTACTTCCTGGCTATCCTGGCCAAGGGCGAAGGACAGGAAGTAGGCCGCTGCCAAAGCTCCAAGGCCGGGCCAACAATGGCCTCGGCCACCGGGAAGGCCTCCGAGGGTGAACCCCTTCGGTCTAGAATCTCTGTCAGGGGATAAGAGGCCCATTTGGACACGGGTTCAAGCTGCATCCCGGTGAATTCCGAGATGACCTGAAGCAGACCCATAAAGGACGATAGGCTGTCATCCACAGAGCGTTCCGGAGAGGACCCCGGGTCCTCCCGACTGGGGAACATGGAGGGGTCAAAGTCGGACTCCGAGGGGTCTGCAAAGAGCTGCCTCAGGCCTGACTCACTCTTTGTCCGCTGAGGGCGGGCGGGAGTGAGGGGAACAGACAACCTGCGGGACAGGTCGTGACCCAACCGAGGTTCCAACAAAGACGGTGGGGCAGCAAGATTTGGACGAACAACCGGCCCTGGAGTGGGCACCTCGACTGCAGCGAGCGGTTGTGTCGGCCGATCGGGCGCCAGCTGCTTGCTGGACAGGGAATGAATCGGTGTCGATTGATTCCCAGACAATAACAACTGCTGCCACATGAACTCCTCGTAACATCGACGCCATCTGCATTGAAGCCACTCATCCGAGGAGGAGACGTAGCGAAGAACGATAATGCCACTTAACTCGGTGTCCTGACCGAGAACGCGGTCGTGGCGAGCGTACCAGACCCGAGACCCAAGTCCCTCAGGGAAACAGAGGGTGGGCCTGGGAAGGAGTGGGAGTGCCCTGCCTTCCTCGGCTCTGACGAAAGGACCGAGGCCTGCTCGCACCTGGAAGGTACAGGCAGAACCTCAGCCCCGCCAGGGGAACCGGTGAAGGGATGCTGGCTCCAGCAGACAGTCCGGATAACGGGTAGAGACTGACAATGTCGAGCGGAGTCTTGGCCGGCTTGACCTGACGGGACACCGTGAAGCCAGCGGCCTGAGCACACTGGGACCACGTCGAACGCCGGCTGGCAGGGAGGGGAACGCCCGCCAAGCGCGATGATGACTTAGCCTGTGACTCCTTAGACTTGGGCCGAGAGGCAGGTCCAAGTTCCTCTCCCTTCGAGGGAAAGGGACTGCGACGCTCCTTGAACGGGCTGAATGAGGAGAACTCAAGGAGAGCGGGATAAGCGCATCGACCGAGGAGGAGGAGGGAGCCTTCCATGGAGGAAAGAAGATTGAGCTGCTCAGCCGAGACAGCTGACGCGAACACTGCCCGCACGAGGTCTCCAAGGATTTTTCCGGCGCGGAAAAAGTTTCAGGTCGCCCGAGCCCCGAACGGGCCGCATGAACCTCCAGTGCGCTGGTCGAAAGGGCACAGCAAAAATCGCAAACTTGCGGATCATGATCCAAGTCGAGGCACTAGATGCACGTGGAGTGCGGGTCTTTCCTGGAGGAATTAACCGGGCGCCTCCGGGAGCCGGAAAAAGAATTATCCATTGCAGCCGCGAGGGAGAAGATCGAAGTTTAGAAAACTTCCAACTAAATTCGAGGAGACCAAAAAATTCAGGAACTAATCGGAACGAGAGCGCTAAGGAGGGAACCTGGAGCTTCCAAGCAGTTAAGGAAGACTTAAGGCCATGGGGCGGAGCCGAGTTTTACCACCCGGTAAGTGTGGAGGAGCCAGCTTGAAGACCTTCCGGCAAGATTTAAAGCGGCAAGGAACCTGCCAATAAGTGTGGATGAACAACATATCCATGTCCCTAGAACCCTCTCTTTCTCGCTTGGCCAGAGGTACCGGCTCGATGGCATTTTTGTCCAAAAGGGATAAAATCTCCCTTCTGATCAGCGACCTGTGTTCCCTGGGATAACGGGATTGGGGCAGTGATCTGTCCAACGAAATGGAGTCGAACTCGATGGAGTGCCCGAACTCTAAAAGCTCGAGGACCCACTGGTTGGAGGTCACTTGACTCCATGCATCTGCGTAGAGGGAAAAGCGACCTCCGACCGGCTCCCCTGACAAGGTGTCTAGGGAAGGAGGGTGGCCTGGATAGTCAGGCAGTGGGAAGGGGAAGGAGGGTGGCAGTGGCTGCCTTGGCCTGTCTAGAGGAGGAGGCAGAGGATCCTCTGGCTCTGCCCCTGCGACTGAAGCTGCCTCACTGTGAGTGTGGCTGGAAGCGAGGCTGCTGAGGCGGATGTCCCCCACGGCCACAAAAATGGGCTTACGAGGTCGCCCTTGTTTCTGGCGGTACACGGACTGCACAGTTTGGATGGCCTTGCCAGAGTCCTGCAGCCTGGTGATGATCTTCTCCGTGTCCTCGCCAAAGAGAACAGAGCCCTTGAAGGAACATCCAGAATGTTCATCTGGACATCAGGATCGAACCCAGAAACCCAAAGCCAAGCATGGTGTCGGAAGCAAATGCCAGTGGCGGATGCCCCTTGAAGAGGTGTCCGCAGAGTCATAGGCCGACCTCAGAACATGGGTACCCACGTCTGAGCCGGTCTGAAGCAGTTTCGCAAGCTCAGCCTGCTGAGGGCAATCGGGCATGCTTTGTACGATGTCCAATCCCGGTTCCCACAGGGTGTTTTGGATTTGGACCATGTGTTTCAGGAAGTTGAGACTCCTGATACTGCAGGTGGCAGCAGAGTACACCTTGCGCTCCATGGAATGCAGCCACTTTGACTCTCTGTCAGGCGGCTGGGTGCTCAGGTTTTGGGACTCTGCGAACAGTCGTGAGCTGCCGAAATCACCACTGAGTCTGCTGCGGGTGGTTCGGCCAAGAAGGGGTGGTTCTTAGGGGCCCGGCACAGCCGATGAGCCTTCTTGGGCATGGCAGAGGATGAGTGAGGGCGCTTCCAGGTTGCTAACATGACATCCTCAAAGGTGTCGACCATGGGAGGGATGACCACCGGCTTAGGGTCTTTTTGGCGGAGGTATTTAGCCAACCGCAATCGCTCGGGGTCCAGGGCCTCAGTGTTCCAGCCCATGTTGGCCTGGATGTGCCTCATCACTTCCATGAAGCTAGGGTCATCTGGAGGGGAATTTGGGTGTTCCTCCGTGTCCCCTAGATCCGGATCGATGTCGGAGTCCGCACGCGAAGTATCAGAAGTCCACGTACGAGTCCGAGGTTGAAGAGGATGGGGACCCGTGTCATTTCCTCTTGCACCTCTTGTCTGGAGAAGGAGAGTGGGAGGAACTACTGGACCTGGTCCTCCTGCATCTCTTCTCCTTGTGTTTTTTGGGAGATTGGCTCCTTCCCTGCCTCTTGGTCAGACGGTTCTGAGGCATCAGGCACTGGAACCAGAGTGGGCGTGGTTGGAGGAGGTGCCCCCGCTGGGAGATCACGTTTCACCGTGTCCCACCAGTGGGAGAAGAGCTCCTTAACCTACGAAAGGTTCAAAGTAGGGGAACCAGGCGCAGAGGAGCATCAGAGCCTGTGCCGGTGCCACCCCTGCCGTCAGGGGGTACCGGCGTCTGATCCGAACCCTTGTCACCTGTGTTGATAGGCACCGGCATAGATCTAAGGGGCAGCGTCGGAGGGGCGTCAGCTTCCCCGTCAGGCTCAGATGTCAGATGGACCGGCGACTGGTGATGGGGTCTCAGAACTGATGTCAGGAGGCTCTGGGGAGGCTGGCATTGGGAGGACTTTGATTGGCAGCAGGATGTCCTTCGCGGGAGTGGTGGCCGGTGGGGCCGCGGGCGGACGTCGGGCCAGAGTCCACTTGTCCTTTGAGCCAAACAGGCGTTCCTTAGAGGCGTGAGCCTTGGGACGGTCAGCCTTGTGCTTCAAAGATTTCTTGACAGTGTGTCCGTCAGCTGCTGAAGGCGGGCGCCAGTCTGAATCTTTGGATTTCATGGCAAGGACGAGGCACTGCCGCCTACATCTGGAGACCTTGGTTAACCCTGGGAGTCGCATTGAAGACGAGGCTGAGCTGGAGGAGGGCTTACCTGCCCCCGCGCGGATGCACCTTCCAAGGTTGGAGGGTGGTCCCTGAAGACTTGGCTGTGGAAGATCCTGCGGACGATTTAAGGGTCGTGAGGTGGGAATCATGCCCTGACGACCCAGACTTCGAGCCCGAGGACCTGGAGTGGGACCTCTTTCTCCTGGTGCTCCCGGTGTTTGTGGCACTTGTGAGCAGGAGGATGGTCAGATTCCAACCCCCCCCCCCGAGAATGAGGCAGATACCACTGCGGCCAATTTCAACTCCCCTAACAAGGCGGAGAGAGACTTCTGATGCCTGATATGCATTCAGGAGTTGAAGGCCCGACAATGGGGGCAGGCGCCAGTGTTGTGGTTGGGCCCGAGGTAGATGAAACACGCTGAATGGCCGTCCTTAGGGGGTATCTGTGGCCCACAGGAGCACTTGTTGACATGCTCCTTGGAGGAAGATGGTAGATACAATGAAAACTATTATGAAAACAGTGGAGAAGGAAGGACAGCGATTGGTACTGCGAGCGGTAACCGAGGCGAACTAACCCTGAGTGTGCGGTGGGAAAGAACTGGAGCACATGGGGAACTCCTCCCTTATATAGGGCGACAGGGATGGTGCTGACATCGGCAGGGGGCGCTCCCACGTCGGTACTGCTAGAAGAAAAGATTGCCGGGAACCGCCAAGTCGCGTCAGTCTTAGTTGTGTTACCTGCTGCAAGAGCTTCCTCTCGAAGTAAGATCTACTGTTAAAGTTCTTACATAACTACTATCTTACTTCGAGAGGGCTCTTGCGGTAGACAATAACAGGTAGAACTGAGTCCCAAGCAGTGATAGAAAGGACTTGGCGTGGGAGGCAGGAAGAGGACTGCAAGAAGAAGGGAAACTTAAGACAGAAGGCCCTGAAGGACGGCTAGTCCAAAGCCTGCCCTGCACCTCGAGGTAATGTCCAGACTGTAATGCTTAGAGAAGGTGTGGACTAGCTCCATGTAGCTGCCGTGCAAATGTCTGTGGCTGAAACATTCCTGAAACAAGCAGTAGATGCAGCCATGCCTCTGGTGAGTGTCCCTTAACTTCCCCTGGAAGGGGTTTATTATACTTTTGACAAAACAGAACGCAGTTTGCCAGCCATTTGGATAAACACTGCTTCAAAACTGCAGCACCACCCTTCTGGGCGCAAAGGAAATGAACAACTGGTCAGATTTCTAGACCAACTTCGGTTGGTATAGTAATGCAAAATTCTGTGCACATCTAGTGTGTGCAGGATTGGCTCCCCCTTGATTAGAATGCTCAGGGTAGTACACTGGCAAGTGTATGGTAGAATTCAAAAGCAAACTCAGAAACCACCTTTGGTAGGAACTTAGGACTAGTACACAGAGTCACCCGGTATCTGTGAAAAATTAAATAAGGCTCCTTACACATCAGGGCCTGAATCTTTGAAGTCCTCCAAAGCAGGAGTAACGGCAACTAAAAATGGCGCTTTCCAAGACAAGTAGCGCATGTTGCAACTCGCTGCCGGTTCAAAGGGAGGCAAAGTGAGTTTTTCAAGAACAAAGTTCAGGTCCCACGGGGGAGCCGGGCTCCTGACCAAGGGTTTCTAGTGGAGAATCCTTTTCAAAAAGGTATGGGAAACCTCCAACAGAGTTTTAACCTTGCCTTCCACTGGGGTGTGGTAGGCAGATATGGCAGACAAGTGGACCTTCAGTGACAAATAGCTGAGCATGAGGTCGGAGAGGTGCAAAAGATACTCCAGAACCTGAGGAACAGGGCACGACAAATGGTCCCACCTCTTGGAGGCAGCCCAAATAGAGAATCGTTACCACTTCATGGTGTATGTAGTTCTCGTGGATGGCTTTCTTGCCTCCACGAGGACCTCAGCAACTCTGGAAGAGACCCCGTAGCGTGAAATTGCTACGTCAGAAGGTGCCATGCAGGAAGGTGAAGGGACTTCAGGCTGGTGTGAATCAACGTGCCCTGCTCCTGGGTCAGAAGGTCCTGGCAGATGGGTAGAGGCACTGGGGACTCCACCGCCAACTGCTGGAGCAGAGGGAACCATATCTGGCAAGGCCAGTAAGGGGCGATCAGAATAAGGTGAGCCCCTTCTGCCTGCAGCTTGAGAAGAACCCTCTGTATCAGTAGGAAGAGAGCGAAGGCATATAAAAACCTCCCTGTCCAGCAAAGAGACAGCATGTCTCGCCAGAAAACACCAGGCCCGGGAATGAGCGAGCAGAAATTGGGTAGTTTTGTGTTATATGAGGAGGCAAACAGATCTAGACCTGGGTGACCTCAGAGGCTGAAGATGTCTTCGACCACTGACTGTTTTAGTTCTCACTCGTGTGCGGCAGAGACTGTCCACTAGAACGTTTTGGATGCCTAGAATATGCACTGCCATAAGCTGAAACTGGTTTGCCCAATTCCACACACACATTGCCTCCCTGCACAGGGGGTATGACCGTGTGTCTCCCTACTTGCTGAGATACCAGACCACAAATATTGTCTGACTGGACCAGTAGTAGACCTGGGAGAAGGAGAGGCTGAAAGGCCAGAAGGGCATAAAGCACCGCATACATCTCCAGCACGTTGGTGTGCAGAGAGGGTTCCCGTAGAGACCAGGATCCCTTGGTTTTGTGATCCTCCAAGTGAGCACCCCAGCCCTAACCAGAAGCTTCCGTGGTTTGTGTTGGAGGGGGAGACCGAAAAGGCACCCCTCTGTATAGGCTGTCCAGGTTCTGCCACCACAGGAGATCCTGCTGCATGGGGCCAGGTATCAGCACCCTGTGATCCAAGTCATCCGACCTCTGGTCCCACTGACCTCTGGGCATCCACTGTGTAATTCACATGTGAAGCCTGGCTAGAGGGACAGTGGGGCTGGCTGTTGCCATAAGGCCTAGAAGGCGCAGATCCAACCTGACCGTAGACCAGAGGCTGGAGGCCACTAACCACTGCAAGATTTCTGCTCTGTCCAAGGGAAGGAAAGCCCAACTGTGGGCTGTATCCAGCACCACTCAATAAACTAGAGGCCCTGAGAGGGTGTAAGGTGAGACTTGGGGTAGTTCACCATAATCCCCACCTGACGGGATAGATCCAGGGAAGTTGACAGAGGCTTCCAGGCTGTCCAAGGAAGCCGTAAGGAGCCAGTCCAGATACGGGAACACAAAGAGCCCCTGGCACCGCAAAGCTGCTGCCATCACCACTAGGCACTTGGTAAACACCCTGGGTGCCGAAGAGAGGCCAAAGGGGAGGGCCTTGAACTGAAAGTGCTCCCCTTGGAAGGTAAACCTGAAGAAGCGGAGGTAGGGTGGAAAGACAGGTATGTGCAGGTATGCATCCTGCATGTCCAGGATGCACAGCCAGTGTCCCTGTTGTAGTCTGTGCAGCAGGCCCAGAAGTGTCAGCATGTGAAATCTCTTGTACTCTATATACAGACTGAGCTTGCCGAGGTCCAGTATGGGCCGAAAATCGCCTGTCTTTATGGGTACTAGGAAGAAGTGGTAGTAGTATCCCCTTCAGCCCTGAGGAATGGGCTCTATTGCATATTTTTCCAGTAGAGCCTCGATCTCCTCTTTGATGAGAGGAATGTGACCTTCTGGGTAGTGAGTGACCTGGTGGATTTCCTGGAGGTCTATGAATTCCAGGGTGTGGCCTCGTGTTATCAGCTGAAGAACCGAGTCTGCCGTAATCGCCTCCCACCGGGCAGGTGACTGGCGAATCTGCCCCACAGGCTCCTCTGGAACTAGAGGTGGGGGGGGCTAGTGCCACAAGTCAAGAGGTGGAGGGAGGGTGGGGAGCCCCACCCCAGAAGCCCTCTGAGACTTGGCTGGAGAGTTGGCAGTGGCTGGGGAGGCCTGGCATTTGCCCCAACGCTTGGCGGGCTGGGATTTAAATTGATGTCGCTGCTGCTGGCAGCAAAAGGGCTGTTGCGGCTTGGTACTGGGATGATACACGGACTGGACTAAGTGTAGCGCTTTGCCGCTTTCCTGAAGCTCGGTCAAGAGATTCTTAATGTTGCCCCTGAAGAAGACTGGGCCACGAAAAGGGGCATTCAGGATTGAGGATTGTACATCCTGAGTGAATCCTGACACCCAAAGCCAGGCATGCCTGCGAAGGCAGACTACTGTGGTAGTGCTCTGAGCAGAGGCATCAACTGCATCATATGTGAGACGCAGGGTATGATGGCAGATAATCTCTGCTGTCTTCACTGACTGCTCGATCTTGGCCTCAGAGCCGGGCAAGATCTCCAACTTGAGTTGTCCCAGGAGTGCTTTTCTGATAGCAGACCATGAGGGCAACATAATTCAGAGCCCTTAGTGCTTAAGTGGAGGACGAATAAACTTTGCATCTGAACTGGTCCAGCTGCCTCGACTCCTTATCTGGAAGGGAGGTGCTCATGTGCTTAGGCCTGGAGGACCGGTCATGGGCCGCATTGATCAACAAAGTAGCCTTTGGTTGGGTACTAAGATGGTCCTTGCCCTCCGGGGCATGGTATAGCCTGTCTGCCTTTTTGAAGACGGCGGTTACAGATGACAGCCGTTGCCAAATTGTAGAGGCAAGGTCATCGTGAGGCCTGATCCATGGTGGGGAGGGGGTGAAAAGAGGCATTGGCTCTGGGAGGTTGAGGTGCTCTGCCAGCCACCTACGCCGGGGGTCCTGTTCCTCAGTCTTCCACCTGTTGGCCTCTTGAATCATCTTGAGGAGCTCTGTGAAGGAAGGCTGCTCCGTGGAAGACTTGGGAGTAGGTTTGTCCAGGGGTGGGTATTCACAGCCCAAACCCGACTAAGAGGAACTGAACTCAGAGTCTGACAATGGGCCAGCGTACAGAGACAGGGCCCAACAGCGGGGAACCTCCTTCTGAGGAACTATCTCCATGCCCTTCAACAATGGAAGCAGCCACTGTATGGCCAGAGAGATGGGACTCCGCCTGGGACAAAGACTGGGGAGTACGAGCAGGCCAGCGTTGAGGCCGTGACCGGCTGGTGACGGTCCAGTTCTGAGAACAGTTGGGCCTTGGTTCTGCTCCACTATGACTCAGACAGAGTCTGATAATCCACCTCGCTTGATGGAGTTAACCAGGTGACCTGGCGTCTGGTAGCCAGGTGTATAGTCACATGAGTGAAGACAGCCCGGGTGGTAGCCGGTGTTGGGTACCCTGGGTCGGATACCCCAGCGTGGGGTAGCCTGGAGCAGGACCCGCTGGCAGTGCTGACGGGCCAAGCTGAGGCCCCCAAGGGTAAGCCTGAAAGGTGGCCCTTCAGGAGGGAGGCGCAGAGGGCTAGATGAAGGGACCTTGAAGGTGAGGTCTGCGGAATCCCCTGGAGATCAGGCGCGGGGATCTCCGGTGATTGACGTTCCGGGGCTGGCCTATCGTTGGGTCAGTGGGCGTCTGGAGGCTCCACTGTTAGCATCGGAGAAGGGTCCGGGGGAGGGTTCCTCCTGAGGTGGCAACTGGCGCTAGTTGGGAAGACCAGCGTCGGGCCCCAAACTGGGGACCGACTTCTTGCGCCTGGCTAGCGGTCACTGAGGCTGACTTACCAGATGACCCACTCTACTCAGACCTGGGAGTTTTCAACAGCTCCCACCCCCCACCAAGTGCCACACCTGCCTGTTCCGAGACTTAGCCTTTTGTCTTCATGGCAGGGTGTTCTCGGTCGTCGGTGAGGGGCAAGGGAGTCCCATCATCCCACGGCCAGAGGGGGTTCCCCCAATTTTCATCCCATTTCCCCCCCAGCCGTCCACGTGTAATGGTGCAACAGGTGAGCTCCACCTCTGTAGAGATGTCCTCAAAGACCTGTGTTAGATGGCTATGTGTTTGGCTGAAGCTACTGTCTGGACATCTCCAGGCGGCATGCAAGTAGCAGGTCACATACGCCCTCCACCCCCCACCCGAGGGAGCAAAGCATTCCAATTGGATGCTCACTTTTCTCTCCCTCGGTCAGCTCCTGAACATCCAACTCCGTTCCTGAACTCGGGTCGCTGCTGTGTCACAAGAGGCAAGGCATCAGCACCTCAGCCCTCCACGCCACTGGGCTGGTGGCCTTTGCTCTTCTGATCTCATTAGTGGTCATCCCGGTTGCTCTTAGGTATTCCTCCCTTTGAATCTTCTACCTGACCCTTTCTTCACTTGTACGGCTTCCCTCATATGTGATGTGAACTACAGTGCCCTTCATCCTCCTCCTCCTCCCCTTCTTATCCTTCTAATATACCTGGCCACAGCCTCTGCGACACCTGATCTGAAGGCCTCCCACTTTCCCTCTACTCCTTCAATCCCTGTTATTTCCCACATATTTACCCCCACACACAGGTCCCATAGCCTACTGAAGTCAGTGTTCCTACGTCTCACACTTATGTTATGCTATTCCCCTTGCTGGCTTCCATCTGGACCTCCACCCACACAGTTTGGTGGTCACTTAATCCTAATTTGTTGGACTGCTGCACTGTGCACCCTCCCACTGTTCGTAAGCACCAGGTCCAGCAGTGCTCCCTCCTTTTTAGGGAGTCCTAAACTAGTACAAGGAATACTTTCTGGCGTGCTTCCACCAGGAGCTGGTTTCTTGACCTCGCCACAACCAGGACCCTCCAGTCTATGTTCAGCATTTTGAAGTCCCTTATTAAATTAATAGTACTTCCTTTGATTCTACAGTCCTAACCTCTGCTAGGTCCGTCTGCTCCCTGGACTTGGCATGGTGGTCTGTAACCCACAACAACTTTTCTTTTCTTCTCTTCTCCTTTCCCAAGAATGTACCAGAGTCTCTGGACCTTCTAAGCCTCCAAGTTATTTAACTCTGTGGCCATAATGCCCTCTTATACACAGAGTGCTCCACTCTTCACCTTTTTCTTCCTGACCAATGTCCGTTATTGACATATCCCAGTTATGGTTCTGATTTGCTCAAGTCTGTGACATAGTTGAAGCAAAGGGCTGAGGTGTAGCGCCTTACCTTTCCCACTCTGGCGACCTGTGTTTGGAAACAAAGCGCAGGTTGTCAGGAGTCAGCTCAGGGAAGGGGCTGGGAAAAGGACAGGCGACAGACAGGCTCCTCTCCTATGTAGGGGAGGTTGGTCTTCCCGACGCTTGGCTGCAGAGTGGAGGCTCGGTGGTTGTGCCGCACAGATGGGGGACCAGGCACTAGACCAGGGACGGTGAAGCGGAGACCTACTGGATCCGGCTTACATGCGGGTGTGCAACCATGGCCCTCTGGGAATTAAAGGGAAGAAATCTGGAGGAAAAAAGGACATGCATGGCAAGGGCGTATGATACCCACTGGCCAAATCTCCACCGTGTCACCAGGAAGCCGGATTGAGAAACTAAATAATCACGTTTTTTGGGGGTAGAGACCAAGGGGTGCCCTACGCTACTGACGGAGGAGACATAGGACGATGGAAGGGGGTGGCTGCAGCTGGTAGAAGGGAGCCTCCCTTGCCATGGCCCCCAGGTGTACAAACAGAATATGGGGGGGGGTCGTCTCCATGACAGCCCCCAGGTCCAGATTTCCTTCTATAACCAATGTATGAAGTTAGGGCATCTTGTTTCCCAGACTTCTTGCATTGGTGTACATCATCCGCAGACTCCCTTCCACTTTCTACTCCCACTAGTATCTTCAGGTTTAAACTTACATTTGGTATGTGTCGGGGGGGAACAGCACCTGGGTTTCACTACTAACTATGTTTCTGACCAAGCTGGCTCCTGCTACCTACTTTAAACAATCTCCAATGTAATCTAGCTCCCAGCACCTTACAGCCTTCCTCACTCGGATGCAAGCCATTCCTCTTGAATAGCCTCCATCCCGTCCAAGTCAGGCCCAAGTCCCCAAGGATATTAAATCCCTTCTTTATGAACCACCCCCTTAGCCACGCATTGAACTGTAACACATAGCTTGGCCAGAGTAGAACCTCCAGTAAGGTTACTGTCCCTGATAGCTCCTTTACTACCTGCCCAAATGCACGTAAGCCTGCCTTCACATTTTCCTTGCCCCTCCTGGTCAGACTGTTCGTGCCTATGTGCATTATCAGATTTGGCTTCTTCTCCCTGGCCATGAGTGCGTCAGCTGCTGCTCCTGGGAAACAGCACACCATCTACTGTCCATCAGGTGTCAGACTCTCTTCTCCTAGTACCTCTCACCATGGAGTCCCCCATTACAAGTACCTTTCTCCTGCCTCCTTTGAGGGATCACCTTCTTCCATGGCTCATTCTCCATGGACAGTGCCTGCCTACTGGGCTTGCCGGACCCATCACCCTTGCGAAGGCCACCTGGATAGCCACCATCTGCAATGATTCGAATCTGTTGCTAGTGGACAGCTGTGGTTACATAGGCTTCACCTTTCTAACCCCTTCCCTTTCTCTACCACTATCCAGTCACCAGTTCTGCCCAGTGAAGGGGATTTGATTGTGCCTGTGGCAGTGGTAACCTACTAGGCCTGGCGGTTGCACCCCTTAAGCAGCATATTTCAGCCCTTGCAATGTATAATATAAAAAGTACAGTTACGTAAGAACTTACTGTAACAGATCTTCGAGAACAGCTCTTGCAGCAGGTAACACCATTAGAACTGAAGCCGGCAGGCGTCAGGACCCCACGGAAATCTCCTAGCTAGCAGTCTTCAGTGGGGACCACCTCCGACGTCGGTCCCGCCCCCGACATCAGAAGTAGTACATAAGGAGGTGGTCCCGCCAGATTCCCCAGTTCTATCGCCGGAGACTCCTGGCCGTAGGATGACATCAGAAGGGGAGACCGAGGATCCACCATCAGAAGAAAAAGAGCTAAAGCTCATGCCAAGGCCTGGTAGGCCGTACCTCCTCCAAGGGGGAATGGTGGGTGGGAAGGTACCTGCTGCAAGAGCTGTTCTCGAAGATCTACTGTTATGGTAAGTTCTTACGTAACTGTACTATCTTACTTCGAGATACAGCTCTTGCAGCAGGTAACACCATTAGGACTGATTCCCAAGCAATAGCGCCTGAAAGCATTCTGGGAGGAGAAAATTAGGAGAGATCTTGAACAAGTCCTGACTCTAGGACAGGAGACCCTGTAGAACGGCTAGGCCGAAACCGGCTCTCTGCCGTGATGCAATATCCAGGCTATAATGCCTAATAAGCTCCAAGTAGCTGCAGCACAAATGGCCGAGGTGGAGACGTTGCGCAGTGCTGCAAAGGAGGTAGCCACCCCTCTTGTCGAGTGGCCCCGGACTGTTCCCGGGAGGGGCTTATTCTGTTGTTGTAGCAAAATGAAATACACTGGACAAGCCAGCGAGAAAGGGTCTGCTTTGAGACTGGTTGGCCCAGCATCCTCTCAGCGAAGGAAGCGAACAGTTGCTCCAACTTGCGAAGCTGTTTATTTCTATTCAGGTAGAACCTTAAAGAGCGGTGAACATCCAGGGTGTGAAGCAACGCCTCTCCTCTATTAGAGTACTTGGGAAAATACACAAGCAAGTCGATGTCCTGGTTGAGAGTGAGGGCAGAGACCACCTTAGGCAGGAATTTTGGATTCGTCCTCAGAGACACTCTGTCCTGGTGAAAAATTAAATAAGGCTCCTTGCACATGAGAGCGTGAAGCTCGGAAACTCTCCTTGCTGACATGACAGCAACTAAAAATAACGTTTTCCATGACAGAAAATGCAGCTCGCAATCCGCGGCAGGTTCAAAGGGGAAGCGAGAGTTGTTCCAGGACAAAGAGCAAGTCCAAGGAGGAACGAGGATCCTTGATGGGTGGCCTGTGTGTAACACCCTCTCAGGAAGTCTCGAGAGGCATCAAGCTGTGCCACTGTGCGCTGTCCCACCGGGAAGTGGTATACAGAGATCGCGCAGAGGTGCACTTTAATGGAGGAGTAGGTGAGACCCGAATGGAATAGGGAAAGAAGGTATTCCAGCACCCCTTTCACCGGGCATTCTAAAGGGGAAAGGCCGCGTGCCTGCGACCATAAGTAAAAACGGCGCCACTTCATGGTGTACGTCGCATGCGTTGCTGGCTTTCTGGCCGCGGAAAGGACTTCCGCCACCTCTTGCGAGATCCTGTATCGCATAATAGCTATGTCTCTAGGAGCCATGCATGCAGGTTCAGTGAGCATAAGTCCGGGTGGACTAGTGAACCCTCCTCCTGAGACAATAGGTGGGAGCTGAAAGGCAACGGAACTGGAGGTTCCCGGGACAAGTGCGTCAGCATGGGGAACCAGATCTGCCTGGGCCAGAAAGGCACTACCAGGATCATTGTTGCGTGCTCCCTGCGCAGTTTGAGAAGAACTCTCTGGATCAACGGGAAGGGAGGGAAAGCGTAGAGGAATCTGTCTGCCCAGGAGAGGGACAAAGCGTCTCGCCAGAAAACACCAGGCCCTGGATCTAGTGAGCAAAAATTGGGCGGTTTTGCGTTGGATGGGGAAGCGAATAAGTCCAACTCTGGAGTGCCCCATCGAAGGAACAGATCCTCTGCTACCTCCTGAAGAAGTTCCTACTCATGGACTCTGGCCTGGGAATGACTCAGGCCATCTGCGATTGTGTTGTCCACTCCAGGAACGTGAACTGCAATCAAGCTCGCGCCGTGTCAGATTACCCAATCCCACACCCTCATAGCTTCCCTGCAGAGGGGGTTAGAGTGTGCGCCTCCCTTTTTGTTGAGGTAATACATCACCGCCATGTTGTCCATCTGAAGCAGAAGGGTACTCGACGGTATTTCTGACTGAAAGGCCTGCAGGGCGTAAAGGACCGCCCTCATCTCCAGCACGTTGGTGTGGAGGTGAGCTTCCTGAGGGGTCCATGTTCCCTGGGACCTCACCCCGTTCAGGTGCGCTCCCCATCCCAGCCCTGAGGCGTCAGTGGAGAGGATTGCCTTCTGGGACGGTGTGGTAAACGGGACACCCGCAGAAAGTGTCCCTGGGTCTAGCCACCATTGCCAGTCTCGAATCACGGCGTTTGTGATTCTGACCGGATGCTGCATGCGGTCTTGCCTTTGGTCCCACTGCACCTTGAGCATCCACTGAGTTACCCGCATGTGGAGCCTTGCCAAAGGGACGGTTGGAATGGCCGCAGCCATGTGTCCGAGCAAGCGAAGGACCAACCTGGCGGGGACGGTCTTTTTCGCTGAAAGATCCCTTATGAGGGATCTGATGTGTTCCACTCTTTCATCAGGAAGAAAGGCTTTCCCTTGGACGGTGTCCAGAACTGCGCCTATGAACTGCAGCTTCTGGGACGGTACTAGGAGAGACTTCTCGTAGTTGATAAGAATGCCCAGAGACTGGAACAGGTCCTGGGTGCTCTGAATAGCCATCAACAGTGCCTCTTTGGAGGCGGCCATGAGAAGCCAGTCGTCCAGGTACGGGAACATGTAGTGGCCCTGTCTCCTCAGAGATGCTGCCACGACTGCCATACACTTGGTAAAGACCCTGGGGGCTGAAGACAGTCCAAACGGAAGGGCCCAGAACTGAAAGTGGTGGCCAAGAAAGTCGAAGCGCAGGAACCTCCTGTGCGCTTGAGCTACTGGGATGTGCAGGTAGGCGCCCTGCATGTCCAGGGACGCTAAGAAGGCGTCCTTTTTCAGCACGGGAATGAGTCCTTGGAGGGTCACCATGCGAAAACGTTTGTAGGCGACCGACATGTTGAGGTTGCTGAGGTCCAGGACTGGACAGAGGTCCCCTGTTTTCTTCGGAACCAGAAAGAAGTGGGAATAGTATCCGGATCCTATCTGGCTCTCTGGGACATACTCCACCGCCCCCTTTTACAGGAGTGCGAGTACCTCTTGCCTGATGAGTGATCTGTGCTGACCCGAGTAACGGGAGGGCAGAGGAGGCCTTGTGGGTGGCTTGTCCACTAATTCTATAAAGTGGCCTCTTCCGACCAACTGAAGGACCCACCTGTTGGTGGTTTGGACTGCCACCCTGGCAGGTGGTCCATAATCTGACCCCGACCTTGGTGTCCCGTTGATCCTGAGGCGGGGGCGGGAAGGAAATCATGCTGTGTGGCGGCTGAGGGTCCAGCAGGCTGGGCCGACCCAGCTGGTTGTTGACTTGACCCACTGGCGACTTCCCTGGGCTCTGCGGAGAAGGAGCCCCTCTGTTGAGACTGGCGGGACTGCTGTCTCTGCATCCGGCCTCGAAAATGGCTTTAGTTCCTATAAAGAACTAAGCTTGGGTCTGTACATGGCCTGGACAGACCATACCGCTTCCGCCTCTTGAAGTTTGGTGAGGACCTTCTCCAGGACTCACCAAAAAGGACTTCTCCATGAAACGAGGCGTCCAGGATGTTCTTCTGGACGTCCGGGGTTAATCCGGAAACATGGAGCCATGAGTGTCTCCGGAGGCATACGCCTGAAGCTGCCGCTCTGGCCGAGGAGTCCGCGGAATCATACGTGACTCGCAGCACCTGGGTTCCCACGTCCGAACCCGTACGAAGGAGCTGTAGCAACTCCTCCTTCTGCTCACCTTCTGGCATCTTTTCCGCCAGATCCAGTCCCTGTTCCCACAAGGCGTTCTGAAACTGAACCATGTGGGTCAAGTAGTTGAGGGATCTGATGGCGCAGGTAGCGGATGCATACGTGCGTCTGCCCATAGCGTCCAGCTGTTTGGACTCTGGGTCCGGTGGCAGGGTGCTCAAATGTTGCGGCCTCTGGGACGGTCATGAGAGGCTATAATGACCAGAGAATCGGCCAGAGGATGTGATGCCAAGTACTGGTCCTCCCTAGGGGCCTTGTACAGGCGGTCAGCTTTCTTCGGCATCGCCGGAAGCGAGTGGGGACGTTTCCACGCTGCCTTGGTGACGTCCATGAATGTGTCTACCAAGGGTGGCACCACCAAAGGCTTTGGGTCTTTTTGCCGAAGGTATCTGGCAAGGTGTAATCTCTCTGGGTCTAATTCCTCTGCGTCCCAGCCCATGTTCTCTTGGATATGCCTCAATCTCTGAGAACGATGGGTCATTCGGATGAGATCTTGGAAGCTCACATGGGTCCGGAGAAGGGACTTTGATTGGAGAGGGGGATCTGGATCCGTCCGAGAAGTCAGATCCCGTGTCCTCCGTCGAAGGCGAATGGCGGCGTCTTCTGGGTCTCTTGGGGCTGGGTGACCCTGAAGAAGATCTGGACGGAGGTCTCCTATTTCGTGATCTACCCCTAGGAGGGTCTGTAGGCTCCTGGGGGGAGGGTACTCGGCCCGCATCCCTGGGTGAAGTAGGGGGTGCGCGGGGCCGGCGGAGTAGCAGAAGGAGGAGGTGGTGTGGGAACCACATCCCTTTTTATGGTGTTCCACCAGGAAGTAAACAACTCCTTGATCTCAGATATGCTGAGGCCAGACGACGGACCGGGCTCCGATGGCTGGTCGTCTGGTTCCGGCGTCGGCTCCCCAGGGGCCTCAGGTTCCGGCGAGGGTTCCCTTGGGGGTACGACAGGACCGGGTTCGCCCGTCTGGTCCTCGGGCTGGGTCAGCGCCTCCTCCGTGATCGCCTCTTGACAGACGTCGGTGGGAGGCGAAGGGGTCCTCTTCTCGGTAGGTGCGGACGTCGGTCCCCCGGCCGGCATCTGTGGAGGCGAAGGCCTGACCGGCGACAGGCGTCTGGCGGTCGTCGGGACCGATGGTGTTTGGCCGTCGTCGGAGGGGCCGGCGTCGGGTCCGACAATCTCTTGAAAGAAGTCAGTTCTTGGGTCTTCTGCTGGGGAGGAAGAGGCAAGGAGACTGATCTGGTGTCGGGTTCCGAATGTCAGGAACTGGACTTGTGATGGTGGTGACAGTCCCCTGACCTCGACAGGGCCTTGGTGGTTGAAGACGAAGAAGGTCTGGAGGTCTTGGCCTGAGAAAGAGAGGAGGAACCCGAGGAGGTCTTCACCGCTGCAGGGGGAGGCTGAGAGCGGGACTGGGAGGGGGAGCGGTCAGACCGGGAGCCGGAGCTACGAGTCAGAGGCCCTAGACGGGGACCTGGATCTCACTCTCTCCCTATGCTTCTCGAGGTGTCTCCGGCCTTGTCGGAAGATTCCCCTTGGAGGCTCGCCCATGGCTTTAATCTTCTCCTCGAGCAGGAAAGCCTGAAGGGCCTTCTGGCGATGGATCCGGGTCCGGCTGTTGAATCCCTGGCAGAAGGAACAGGCCCAGGTGTTGTGGTCTGGGCCTAGGCACCGGACGCAGGTCGAATGCGGGTCTTTGAACGGGATTTGCTTCCCACAGGCGCACTTCGAAGGATGGCCTTCAACGGAGGTTGGAGAGGACATCAGATAGAAACTGAGCAGAAAAACAAACTTTTCCCGAAGGAAGAACTTAACCAGGCGTCGCGCACTAGAAACGAACCAAAGGGTCGAGACATGCAAGTCGATGGTGGGAAAGAACTGGGGAATCTGGCGGGACCGCCTCCTTATGTACTACGTCTGACGTCGGGGGCGGGACCGATGTCGAAGGCGGTCCCCGCTGAAGACTGCTAGCTAGAAGATTTCCGTGGGGTCCTGACACCTGCCGGCTTCAGTCCTAATGGTGTTACCTGCTTCAAGAGCTGTATCTCGAAGTAAAATCTAAATTCCTTTCCCTGACCCGTCAAATTTTTCTCTTTTAAATCTTCTTATATCTTAAATAAATCCATTTATTATCCTTTATGTCTGCTGAACAGTTTCAATTCACCCCCGAACCACAAATTGTTACTTTTACACATAATGCCATGTGACATGCCCGTTTATTTTTTCTATTCCCATTTTTTCATAATAAAAGATGCAGACCGATGTAATAATACCCAAGTATCAGAAAAGGCTAGAGAGAATTAGCCCAAACATTTTTTGGCCCTTAAAGTATAACTACAGTATGACTGACAAAAACATCTCCTAAACCAAAACCTCCTTTTCATTCTAATATGGTAACTCAAAACATTTTCCCCTCAAATTCCAACACTGCTGGGCAAGTATGGGGAAATAAACTTACTGATTGGTAGACTGTTGTGTCCTACTGTCAATGTCTGGTTCAGTACTTGGTAAGACGACTTGACAGGCTACACAGAAATATTGTCCTAGACTGTCTGGCTTATGCTGCATTGGGAGAGGTTAAAATTTCTGATACCACAATAAAAATTAAAAAGTTGCAGAACTATTTAAAGGAAACTGGAGACACAGTCTACCCATTTCTGTCGATTTTTATCCTCATCGGCTGGCAGCTGCCTTGTGTTGGCCAACCTACTGGATTCTGGGGGTCATTCGGGATCTTGTAACACTCTGCGTGTCCCAGCGGATCCCCAAGAGCCAGCCTGAAGGCTTCATTCTGCCGCGGCCCCACATTTTCTCCTCGCTACCCCAAGGCCCTAGAACGCAGCAGAACATGCACGTGGAGGCACGCATGTGCACCGCGACTCCGGTGACAGCCACTCCTGCCCTCCCCTGGCCTACTGCCAAGGCTCCTCATGCCTGGCACCACCACCCAGCCTCCACTAGGAGGCGGCCAAGCACTGAGGAGACCCTCGGATCCCTCCTAAGTAGGAGAGTTGCTAGCCGGCAGCTCAATTGGCTCCTCGCCCCACCCCCCCAGCTCAAACCCAAGTCACCGGCATGGCACGAGGTGTGGCATCCAGCGCCTCAACCCTCAGCGCCACCGGACCAGCTCAGTCTACCCATTTCAATTAAGTGAGACTGAGTGAGCTCAGGATGACTGTCCTTACCACAGGTAGGCACAATCTCCTTAGGACTGTGTGCCCCCTGCCCCACTCCTTTTCAGTAATGGAGCCTCTAAATGTATTAATGTTGCTGGGTTATTTAGCCACACAATCTGATTGAGACTGCGTTCAGTTACTGGGAGCTGCTGTCCAAGTAACACTATGTTTTCCCTTACCAATGCTAACCATCCTCCCCATATAACTACACACACCTGGATTCAGCTGTGTGTGTGTGTGTGCAGATTTAACATTCACGTAGACTGGACTGCACTGCTTGAAGAATACCTGCTCAACAGTGATCCATCCAACGACCACTAATTTAGGAGCATACATTTACCAGACGGGGAGAGAACAAGAAATGAAGAACACCTTTGTTAAAGAGATATCACGGTTTTCTATAAAACACAGAGTCTGCTTCAGCATAACTCAGTAATCCAAATATATATTTGAATTTCAGGAATATTTACTTTTTGAAGAAATTCATTTTTTTGAATACAGTATTTCCCTTTGTATTACACCTATCTCAGAAGTGCAAAGTAATGCACCTGGGAAATAAAAACTCAGGGGAAAGAGTACACAATTGTGGGTGGGTGGGTGGAGGAGGAGAGGTACTAACAACAAAAATGGAAAGGGACCTGGGGTAATCATATTAGGCAACCTTAAGGCAGGCAAAAGGGGGGGATACTGGGATGCATAGGGAGAAGCATCACCAGCAGAAAACAGGAAGTTGTTATCCTTCTGTACAGACAGTTGGTGAGACCCCATTTGGAGTACTGTGTGCAGTTCTGGAGACCCCATCTCCGCAAGGACAGACAGGATGGAGGCGGTCCACAGGAGGGCAACTAGAATGGTGCAGGGTCTGCACCAGAAGCCACACGAAGAGAGACTAAAAGGAGCTTGATATGTATACCCTCAAGGAAAGGAGGGACAGGGGGTGGAGGGGAACATGATAGAAACTTTCAAGTACCTCAAGAGAATCAACAGAGTCCAAGAGGGCAGCATATTTCAGAAAAAGAGATGTGAGAACAAGGGGGCACAATTTGAAGATGGGGGGCAGCTCAGGGGCAACGTGAGGAAGTATTTTTTCACAGAGAGGGTGGTGGACACAATGAACAGCCTTCCTGGGGTAGTGGGGTCAAAACCAGTAGGGGAATTCAAGAATGCATGGGACAGACATGAGGCAATTCTGGTTGGGGGGGGTAGGAGGAAGTGGGCTTTTGGTTAACTAGGATCTGTAGCTTATCCAATAGGTAGGAAATGGGCAAACAGGGTTGGCCAAGTGGTCCTTATCTGTTATCAAAGTCTATGTTTCTATGTGTATACCTAAACTGAAGTCTTAATCCTCTGCTTGTGACAGGGTAGAAATAAGCAGCAGGAAATGATGAAACACAGAAACATAGACTTTGACGGCAGATAAAGAAAAAAGGTTCTTTTTCTACAGAAATGTGTTCAGCAGAAAAAAAAATATAAGCACTGAAATTCAAAACAGTGGTGGTTGGTGGTGGGGTTACTGTGTTACTGACACCTTCTGATGCCAACTGAGACTTTTCTGCTGGAAACTGAAACATCATTTTAAACTAATATGCCAGATATAATACCACTATGTATGTACACCAGTCTTTGAAGGCCTGAAACACATTTTTTGCAGCTTGGCACCCCCCGGCCCCCTTACCAAAAGAACCCTTATTATGTACTAACAGTTGCAAAGGGCTGCAAATGACAGCCTCAGTGACACAAGATACCTTCACTTCTGTGCTGAAGCTCAGCACAACCGACTTTCAATACTGTCATCTAACTTCCTTTCCTGCTTCATGTCTCGACTGAAACTGGTTACAGGAAATAAAAACACAGCACCTTCACGTGTTTTAAAATGTTCAATTGGTAAAAAAACAGGTACTTATTGATTTGACTTGTTTGTGTTCTTAAAAGCAATACTGCTACCGAAATTATTCTGTACATCAAGCAGAATATTTACACAACTTCTGACTGACAGTAGAAGAGAACAAAGAAACGCGACTTCCATACTTTTTTTTTTCCTGGGCATTTAGTTTTTGGAGAAACGATCTTGTCAACTGAAGTATACAACACATATGGCAGAGTGCTAAGATCAGCACTGGATTCAGGTAATTTCACAAAGTTTAAAAAAAACTTAAATATACGTCCACGGATTAAAAATCGCAACAATGAAAAGAAAAAAGTATTCTTCCCCTTCTGAAAAGAAAGTTCACAGGCACAAGAATGGCAACAATCACATTGAGACAATGTACTTTCATCTTTAAACCACGGAGAAATGGCATAAAATTATAACATCTCACCATATAAAAAAACCTGAATACGTTTTCTGTTTCAAAGTCCTTGCCTTCTCATCCGTCATGATGTTCTTTTCTTCTAAATTATGAACATTTAAAAATGCTTTTGTGAGATGATTTTTTTAACCCTTTTACTGAATCAGTGGTAACATTGATGAAGGCCCTCCCCCCCACTGTTATTTGCAACTTTTTCTTATGGAATGATTGCAGGTCAGCTCTCAACAGTGCATCGATTTCCCTCCCGCAGAAAAGGGGGCTAAGTTATTTATCCAAGGGCCTTCAACCAAGGCTAAAAACAGTATGATAGTTTCCAAATTCTCAAGTCCGGCATGTTTAAGAAAAAAATACAGTCAGGTAATTGTTTAAATGGCAAAGTTTTGCAATCTGAAGCACGATGCTTCCAAAGTATTAGTCTGTTGCTAGGGTTTAACTTTCTTTCCACTGTTTCTGCCATTCTCCTCCATCGGATCTTCTTCCAGTTTCCGCTTGTTGCTCTCCGGCTGGCTCTTTATTGGACGGGGTTGGAAACTGACGATGATGCAGGTCATGTTGTCACACCCTGTTCCATCCCCGGAGGTGTCAGGTGCCAAACACTGGTCAAGCAGCTTAAGAAAAAAACAACAGGACAATACTGGCATGATTATATGACTGAACCACATAGAAACACAGAAGTTATCAGCAGAAAAGGACATCCTGGCACACCTAGTCTGTTCTAGGGTCCCTACCTACTGTGCTACCGTAGACCCTAATTAATCTCCCCCCCCCAGCCCTGTTACTAAGGTACACCTGCATCTATCCCATTTATGTTTGGAATCTGTTACTGTTTCGATGCCAAACACCTCTTTTGTGTTGTGTTATTTCTCTTGACTTACTTCCTTGACAGGGGTGGTCCTATGGTTCCCCTTGTCTGGTTGACCTCAGCGGCATCACACTGGACACCGTGCCAAAGCTCACCACCTTGTCCTCTCACCTTCCTGTCCACATCGCTCACCCCATCACAGATGACCCTCAGGGAGTCAGGCTTCAGAGGCAGCACCCTGGAAGCATCCTGTGCAGCGCCGGGAGCAGACCATCACGAACGCCAGAGGATTAAGCTTTTTCCCTTGTTCTGGCCCCCACCCCCTTGGAGCGGTTGTGCATTGACGTCAATGATGCTGCAGTGTGTGTCCAAACACTGCACATCTGGTGTAGACGTGTGCCGACCCCACCACTTTTACCCATGGCATGTACCGATCCCCAGCCACCGCCAGGAGCCAGCGTAACTGTGGTCATCCCTCCCCACAGGAGGACAGCAGTCCCTAGGATGCTCAATCCTTCCCCCAGCTGACCCACTGACCTGTAGGTCGCTTATAACCCCGGGTCATCGGGCGCAGTGAGGTGGCGCCCAGTGCCTCAACTCGGTGCCACCAGGTTGGCCACCCTACTGGAACTCTGTTCCAAATGTCCGCCACTCCTTCCGTAAAGAAGCATTTCCTCACATCCCCTCTAAGTCTCCCCCTTCCAGTTTCATAACATGCCCCCTTGTCCTTAAGCATCCCTTTCTGTGCAAAATAACACCCTCCTGTATCGTACTGATACCTCTGAGGTATCTGAATGTTTCTATCATGTCTCCTCTTTCCCTCCTTTCCTCTAGAGAGTACATATTTAACTCCCCGAGTCTTTCCTCAAAGGGCTTCTAATGCAGGCCATGCATCATTCTGGTTGTCCTTCTCCACAGTACTTCCACCAGATTTACATCTTTCCTGAGTCTGGTCCTCCAGAACAGGACACAGTACTCCAGGTAGAGCCTCACGACTGATTTATGAAGGGGTAACACTATCTACCTCTTTCTGCTGGTGATACCCCTCCCAATGCACCCCAGCATTCTACTAGCCTTTCCCACTGCCTTATCACAGTGCTTTGCTACCTTCATGTCATCAGCAATGACAACCCTCAGATCCCTTTCCTGTTTTGTGGCTGTTAACACCCCCCCCAAAACTGATATATTGCCCTTGGGATTCTGTGCCCATGAGCATAATTTTACACTTTTTGGTGCTGAAGCACAGTTGCCAAGCCTGACACAAAGAGAAGACACATGATTATTTTCTCTTTAAGTACTGTATCCAGAGATTTCATGCCAAGAGAATTTCTTTGGAGAGAACAATTACAAAATTGGTTCATGGAGAATCCAAAATTACACTTTTGCAGCCTTCCTCGGTCCAAAAAGCATTACTCAGATGAGAATCGTGTGATGGGGAAGAGTTGACATGCCTTCACCATGGGTATATGGGCATGACTGCATCCCCCACAATGTTACAATCTTCAATCTGATCCTTATATAAAAAAAAAAAAAAAAAGGTTCATATTCCATGCATAAGTAAAACAGGATGCAAAACCCACTGTAGAACAATTACGTAAAAACTTACTGTAACAGCAGATCTTTGAGGGAATCTGTCATTAGGTCACACCTATGGAACTTAGATGTCAGGATCACATGAAAGCTTTTTCTGCAGCACTCTATTAGGTCCCCCGGATGCCAACGTCAGGCTCTGATGTAACATGCCCTATATAAGCGCGGGTGGCCCCACTCCCTCAATTCTTTCCTAGCTGGAGGCCACAGTAGACAGGAGTCTAACCAGGAAGTGAGGGGAGAGAAGATGCCCATCTAGCAGAAAGGCTGGAGCAACAGGACAGCTGAGCAGGGTGGGGGAAATGGCATGACCCGATGACACAGATTCCCTCAAAGATAACTATAACCTGAGAGAGCATAACAAACAGATAAAAGGGGAAATTATCTAGAACTAATCTGAGGCACAACTTCTATCTACCTGGAGTAATAAGGTAGTGGAATAAACTGCCATCAGATATAATCAAACAGCTGTTTTTGGTTTTAAATCCAAGCTACGTGTATATCTTTACAACAATGTTCTGACTTCCGGTGATGTCATGCCCCTGTGTGCAGCCTAACTCAGGAGGCTCCCGACGAGGTCGTATTAAAAACCTCTGTGGTAAATTCAGGTACTGAAGGAGAGGGGGGTTTCACGGAGTAAGATAGTCAGGGTACAGCTGCAGCTGATAGGCTGCAGCTGCACAGACAGGAGAGCTTTAAAAACAGGAAGAAAAAGCCAGCAGAGAGTTGCTGCAGGGGTAGAGGGCTGACAAGCTGCTTGGATGTGTTCCAGAACAGGAGTCCCTTAAGCAACTCTCAGGATACTGGTCTCCTGAATTAGGCCAAGAAGAAAAAAGGTTCTTTCCATTGTGAGCTTTCCATTTTACTGTTTGTATTCTTCCAGAAGGTCTAGCCTTCTGGAAAAGAGGGGTTTCTAGTTAGGGTTGGGGATTGTTTAGTCAACGCTCCCACCCGGAGCTAGGCCTCTTTATTTCTGTTTTTGTTTAATTTTCCCTGGTGGGGCTTAAAAAGGAAAGGGGCAGAATCCCAAAGTTCTGTGTCACCAACCATATTAAGAAAAAAATATACCTGGTTGGTTTGATGTTAAACTTGTCTTCCTGAAACTCCTTAACCACCGCAAAGCTGATCCTGAATCCCGTGGCGAGGCTGCGCCTTGTCGCACCTCCAAAAGACCTAACAGAATTCTAAAAATTGAATACAGAGGTTGCAAAATGCCCAGAAGATAGGAGCGTACCAAAACAAAACTGCCAAAAGCACAGGATGATGAGCGATTGTTGGATGACTGCTCAGAAAGTGAGGGCTCCCAGCCATCTTCCACCTCATGGCATAGCAACGTGGCCTACAGCCAAATACCCTTCTCTACGCTCCAAAGACAAATGGCCCAGATGTTAACAGAGCTATGAGATTTCCGAAAAGAAATTAGATCCACAGCCACTGCCCTCCAGAAAGACATCGGTAAGCTGGAGAAGCGACAGGAGGCAACTGAAACCCAGAACACAGAAACAGACAGGTGGACTGTGCCGAAAGGGCTACAGTGCAAATACACCAGAACGTCAAGGCACTTCAAGACAGAGCAGAAGACAGAGAAAGCAGAAACAGATGCAATAACATCAGGATTTCTGGAATACCCGAAGGAGCCGTGGGCTCAGATATACTTTTTATTAAAAATACCCTCCGGGAATCACTCACACTACCATACCACTTTACTCTGGAATTGGAGCAGGCTCACCATACCCTCAGCCCAAAGCCTGCCCCGGGAGCCCGCCCTCAAACTGTGCTCGTCAGATTTCTTCGCTTCCAAGAAAAGGAAAATGTGCTGCATACAGCCTGGAAGAAGGGGACAGTGACTTTCAAAGGCCAGAGATTATACTTAGAAAATGATTACTCCCCGAGGATAATGACGAAGCGTAAGGCCTACACTCCCGTAATGACAGCCCTCAGGCACCCTACCCGGCGAAATTAACCGCCTACTTCACAGAGGAACCGATTCCTTTCAACTCCGCGGCTGCAGCACTGGAAGAACTAAAGGCCAGAAAGTCTGATATTCCACAGCAGAGAAACAATCACGGTACCTCTACTGCCTCCAGACTATCCCAGAGATAGTGGAGCAGCAATCAGCATGAGGAGAGGCGCAGACAAGGAGCAGAGGCGATTCACAGCATCGTGGGAGCCCTGAAAGCCCGACAGACACCACACCTTGCCAACTGCCCAGAGAACGGAGACACCCCAGGATGAAATACAGCGAGTATATCCCAGTATTGTTTGTGACTCTCCCCAGCTGCAGGTACGCTGATCTGAACCCCAAATAGAACTTACTCCATAGACTCGACCCTAGCTGTGACACCGGGGCCTAGTGTGTGCACCGATCCTGAGATGGGCCCCACGGGTGGACATCCAGGAACTCAGAAAGTATGAAAATACAGGTTATTCACTTGTAACAGGAGTTCTAGGAGTGGTATATGTTGTTCATCCACACTTCTTGGCAGGTACCTTGCCGCTTTAAGATGTGCCGGAAAGTCTATAAGCTGGCTCCTCCCACCCACCCGGGTGGTAAAACCCTTGACTACGCCCTATGACGCCAGATCTAGCCCACTGGAAGCCAGGTTGTGCATCGAAGTCGGGGAGGTCGGGTGGGTCGTATTGATGAACAACATATACCACTCCTAGAACTCCTATTACAGGTGAGTAACCTGTACTTCTAGGGAGGTGGATATGTTGTTCAATCCACTCTTCTTGGCAGACTCATAGCAGTTCTCTGGGAGGAGGGAGGCGAGGCGCGCACCACCTTTGGAGGACGCAGCAGGCTTGGCCCTGGGGTGCCAAGCCGGCAGCCTGCTGGCCCTGCTGCTGGGCCGGCGCTGTAGTGGGAGAGAGGCAAAAGGCTTACGCTGTTGCTGGCGGCCTTTGTCCTTCTGGGCAGATGTGACCGAGTCCAAGGTGGCATTGGACTTCTCGATCCGCTCGAGGTGGCTCCTCCACCCCGGGCCCAAACAAGTCAGTGCCCAAGAAAGGGACGTCTGCCAGCTTGTGCTGGGTATCTGCTGTGAAGGTAGAGATCTCACAGCCAAGCTCTGCGGTGTGCATAGCTATTGTGGCCGCTCTGACCGGGCACAAGAGTCTCCGATGTCCAGAGCAGTCTGGAGCTGTTGCTTGGCCACCGCCCTTCCCTGATCCCGCACCTGCTTGACCGTCGTTTGAAGGTCAACCGGGAGATGAGGAAGCACCTCATCCAGGGAGCACAAAAGAGCGTGTGAAAAGTGTGCCACCAGTAGAGCCAAGCTAGCCTGTCGAAGGCCTAGGAAGGTGGCAGCATAAACTCTGTGCCCGGAGTAGTCCAGCTTTTTGGACTCCTTGTCCGGGGGCTTCTCTACGTCCCTGGCATTTCCCAAACACAGAGAAAATGGTATCGGTTATCAGCCCTTCAGCCAAGGGGTGCTCTGAAAAATCAGAGAAGGAACCAGTCAGAACTGCATACTTGTGGGCCATCCTGGCCGAAGGCGCAGGACAGGAGGCAGGACACTGCCACAACTCCAAGGCCGGACCAACAAAGGCCTCGGCCACAGGAAAAGCCTCTGTAATGGAATCTCCTCGGTCCAAAATCTCCACGTGGGGATATCTGGCCAGTTTCTGCATGGGTTTGAGCTGCATCCCAGGAGATTCTGAGATGAGCCGAAGAATACCAAGGAATGAGGATGGGCTCTCGTCCACCAACAGACCCCTGGAGGATTCCAGGTCGAGGGGCCTGGAATACAGAGAGGAGTCTTCGGACTCAGAGGAGTCCGCAAACAGCTGCCGACCACCTGAGCCATCCTCCACTCACCGAGGCCGATCGGAGGTGAGGGTGACAGGCAACCTGTGGGGCAAGCCCTGTCCCGACCGAGAATCCTTGGTCGGGGCCCCAGTCTTAGGCTGAGGAGGTGGCAGTTCCACCACAATGGGTGGAGCAGCCGGTTTCAGCTGAGCAATCGGCCGCTCGGGCGACAGCCACTTTATTGCCGGTGAAGGCAACGGAGTTGGCTTGTTGCCGGCCAATAAGAGCTGCTACCACATCATATCCTCAGAGCACCGACGCAACCTGCGCCGGAGGTTCTCCTCCGAGGAGGATGAGGGGCGACGCCGCTTTCCGTGATGTCGGGACCGAGACCATCAACGTCGGCTGGACTTGCCTGACATGGACGAGGAGAGAGACCATCGGGGTCGCCGACGGTGGGTCGAAGAAGGGGCAGGGGTGACCCGCACATCCTCCGGTTCGGGGTCCTTGACCAGGACCTCGGCTCAGAAGACCGAGGCAAGTCCTCGTTAGGCACCGGGGGAACCGGTGAAGGAGGGCTGTCGGCCTCTCCAGTCGACAGCCCGTCTAACAGGTCGAGGAAGATCTCTACTGCACAGACAGGTGTCTCGGTTGGCTGGCCTGACAGGGACACCAAGAAGCTAGCGGCCTTGGCCACAACCTCGACAGAAGTCGATAGAGGACGGTCCGGGGAGTGAGATCTCTCCCGCTCCCACGAACATAGACGGTGGGATTTACCTTTTGGGTCCTTCTTCTTCGACCGAGAGAAGAGAGTCCCTAAAGGCCCCTCTCCCTTGGTGGAGAGGGACTGGCAAAGCTCCCGAAAGGAAGCAATATAGGAGGAGCCCAAGGAGAGTGAGATAAACGCAGATGCCGAGGATGATGAAGCTGTCCTTCTTGAGGGTGATTAACTGATCCAGCTGCTCCGCGGAGGCCACTGCCGCGGACACTGCCCAACTTGACCAGCGGAAACCGTTTCTCTGGTTGCCCCAGATGGAGTCAGGCAGCGCGGTCTTTGAGAACCGATGACGAAAAGGACTTGCAAAGATTGCAAGCCTGCGGATCGTGACCAAGACCAAGGCAGCAGATGCACGTGGCATGCGGGTTGGCTCGAGGCATCTTCTGCCCATAAGGGTACCGACAGAAGCCGGGAGTGGATTTCGAGTCCATCGCAGCCGCGAGGTAAGTGAAGACTGAAGTCGCGTAAACTTCAAGACCATTTTCGGTAAAACCGAAGGTTTAGGATCCAGGCCTGGAGACGCAGGAGCGCTAAGGAGGGAACCTGAGCTTCCAAGCGGTAAGGAAACTCTGGCGTCATGGGGCAGAGCCTAGGGTTTTACCATCCGTTTGGGTGGGAGGAGCCAGCTTGAAGACTTTCTGGCACATCTTAAAGCAGCAAGGTACCTGCCAAGAAGTGTAGCTTGAACATTATATCCGCGTCCCCATAAAGTAGTTATATAAGAATTTACCGTAAAGTACAGTTACGCAAGAACTTACCATAACAGTAGATCTTCGAGAACAGCTCTTGCAGCAGATTACACCATTAGGACTGAAGCAGGCAGGTGCAGGACCCCACTGAAATTTTCTAGCTAGTACTATCCAGCGGGGACCGCCCCCGATGTCTGCCCCGCCCCCGACGTCAGGCATCATATAAAAGGGGGCGGTCCCCCAGAATCCCCAGTTCTCCAGCCGGAGACTCCCGGCTGCTAGATGACATCAGAAGTGGAGACTGAGGATCCACCATCAAAAGGTATTCAGAGCGGAGTTAGAAACACCTAATCCTAGAAAAGAGATATCGGAACAACTCTACCTCCAGAGGGGATGGTGGAAAGAAAACTACCTGCTGCAAGAGCTGTTCTTGAAGATCTACTGTTACGGTAAGTTCTTACGTAACTGTACTATCTTACTTCGAGAAACAGCTCTTGCAGCAGGTTACACCATTAGGACTGAATCTCAAGCAATACTAGAAATCCCTCGCAGGTGGGAGGAGGCTAAGTAGAGATCGCGAAGCTGGACCGCTTCCTAGGACAGGAGTCCCTGAAGTACTGCTAGGCCAAAACCAGCTCTTCGCCGTGATGCAACGCCAGGCTATAATGCCTGATAAAGGTGTGCACGGTGCTCCAAGTAGCTGCTGCGCAGATGGCTGAAGTGGACACATTCTTCATGGCCGCAAAGGAGGTAGCCACCCCCCTTTAGGAATAACCCTTAACCACACCCGGTAAAGGTTTGTTACGTTTCTGGTAACAGAACGTGATACAATGGATGAGCCACCTGGACAGCGATCGTTTAGAAACCGGAGCTCCCATCATCCTATGGGTGAAGGAGACGAAAAGCTGATCAGATTTACAGTGGTGCCTGGTTCTGGTCAGGTAGTACCTTAGACACCTATGCACATCTGGAGTGTGCAACAGGGCCTCTCCTCCATTAGAGTATTTAGGAAAATACACTGGTAAGTCGATGTCCTGATTGAGGGTGAGAGCTGAGACCACCTTAGGTAGAAACTTTGGATTTGTCCTTAGGGACACCCTGTCCTGATGAAAAACCAAATAAGGTTCTTTGTACATCAGTACATGAAGTTCAGAAATCCTTCTGGCGGAAGTAAAAGCAACTAAAAATAACGTCTGCCATGTTAGGAGACGTAGCTCGCAATCCGCGGCTGGTTCAAAAGGTGGCAGCGTGAGCTGCTCCAGGACAAAGGGTAAATCCCATGGAGGAATAGGATCCTTAATCGGAGGTGTAAGGTGGAGAACACCTCTCAGGAAGGCTCGTGCTGTGTCCAGCTGAGTTATGGGACGTCGGCCTATAGGTGTATGATAGGCTGAGATGGCACAAAGGTGTACTTTAATAGAGGAGTAGGCCAAGCCTGCCTGGAAGAGAGACAGAAGGTAGCCCAGGACCGACCTTTCCAGACAATCCATCGGGGGAAAGTCCTCGTGCTTGAGCCCAGAGGCAAAATCTGCGCCATAACAAGGCGTACGTGGCATGAGTAGTCGGTTTTCTAGCCGCCGCTAGAACATCTGCTACCTCCTGCGAGACCCCGTACTGCATGATAGCTATGTCTCTAGGAGCCAGGCGTGCAGGTTCAGAGAGTGAAGGTCCGGATGGACTAAAGAACCTGCTTCCTGGGACGATAAGTGAGAGCTGATTGGCAGAGGCACCGGTGGTTCCTGGGACAGCTGGTGTAGCAGAGGGAACCAAATCTGACTGGGCCAAAAAGGCGTGATAAATATCAGCGTGGCCTGCTCTCTGCGGAGTTTCAAAAGGAACCTCTGGATCAACGGGAAGGGAGGAAACGCGTAGAGGAATCTGCCCGTCCAGGAGAGGGACAACGGGTCTCTCCAGAAAACACCAGGCCCTGGATCTAGTGAGCAGAAATTGGGCAGTTTTGCACTGGATGGGGACGTGAAAAGGTCCAACTCTGGTGTGCCCCATCTGTGAAACAGATCCTCTACCACCTCCTGGAGTAGTTCCCACTCGTGGACTCTGGCCCAAGAGCGTCTCAGACTGTCTGCGATGACGTTGTCCACTCTTAGGACATGAACAGCAATGCGGTTTGCGCGCCGTGTTGTAGAACCCAATCCCACACCCTCATGGCCTCCCTGCAAAGTGGATAGGAACTGGTGCCTCCTTGTTTGTTGAGGTAATACATCACCGTGGTATTGTCTGTCTGTAACAGGAGAGTACCTGGTGGGATCTCCGACTGGAAGGCCTGCAGGGCATAAAGAACTGCTCTCATTTCCAAAATATTTATGTGGAAATGAGCTTCCTGGGGCGTCCACGAGCCCCGAGACCTGACCCCGTCGAGGTGTGCTCCCCAACCGAAACGGGCATCCATGGAGAGCGTCTCAATTGGAGATGGCTCAATGAAGGGGAACCCCGCCAACAGGTTCTTTGAATCTAGCCACCATTGCCAATCCTGGATTATGGCATTCATGATCCGAATTGGAAGCTGCAAATGGTCTTGCTTCTGATCCCATTGTACCTGTAACATTCACTGGGTCACCCACATGTGGAGATGGGCTAGCGGAACTGTTGCAATGACTGCAGCCATGTGTCCGAGCAGGCACAGGACCAGTCTGGCTGGGACTGTCTTCTTTGCCAAGATGTCCCTGATGAGGGATCTAATGTGTTCTGCTCGGTCCTGGGGCAGAAAAGCTCTCCCCTGGATGGTGTCCAGAACTGTGCCTATGAACTGCAGATTCTGTGACGGAACCAGGTGTGACTTCTCCTGATTGATAATTATGCCCAATGCCCCAAACAGGGACTGAGTACAGTGAATTACTGACATCAGGGCCTCCCGAGAGGGTGCCATGAGGAGCCAGTCGTCCAGGTGGGGGAACACGTAGTGGCCTTGTCTCCTTAGACTGCCGCTACGACTGCCATACACTTCGTAAACACCTGAGGTGCCGATGACAGTCCGAACGGGAGAGCTCGGAACTGATAATGGGGAAATTCAAAGCGCAAGAACTTCTTGTGCGCTCAAGCAATGGGTACGTGCAGGTAGGCATCCTGCATGTCCAAGGATGCTAGGAAGGCGCCCTGCTTGAGCATGGGTATCAAACCAGGAAGGGTCACCATGCGGAAGCATTTGTAAAGGACCGAAGCGTTGAAATTGCGGAGATCCAGTATCGGACGGAGGTCCCCCGTTTTTCTGGGAACCAGAAAGTGGGAATAGTAACCTGCACCTCTCTGGCTCCTCGGTACGTGCTCTACAGCTTCCTTTCCCAGAAGTGCGAGCACCTCCTGCTGTATGAGCAGTGCATGCTGACCCGAATAACGGGAAAGCGGGGGAGGTCTTGACTGTGGGTGGTAGAGGAATTCTAAAAAGTGACCTCTCTTGACCAGTTGAAGAACCCACCGGTCGGTAGTAATAGACTGCCACCCTGGAAAGTGGCAAGTGATGCGACCCCCAACCTTTTCTGTCCGTTGATCCAGAGGAGGGGCGGTGGCCAGGAAGGAGTCATGCTGTGGCAGCATTACCCCCCGCAGGCTGGGCTGGTGTGGTATACCGCTCACGTCGGCCTGGGGAAGACTTGGGTTGGGCCTTACGGTGGAAGGTACCCTTTGCTGCTGGCGGAACGTGGCTGCTGTCATTGTTGGCAGCGAAAACGGTTCTGGTTCCTATGAAAGGAACCAGATTTGGGTCTGTACATGGCCTGTACAGTCCTTACTGCCTTCCCGGTGTCCTGAAGCTTGATGATGACCTTTTCTGAGGGTTCATCAAACAGGACCTCTCCGTTATAAAGAAATGAAAATTACGTACCTACCGTAATTCCTGATCTTCTCTTGTATCTTCACCATTCATTACTTACTGGGTGTTAGTCGGAGGCGCTGCACCGCCACGGGAGCTTTTTTTTTTTTTTTTAGTTTGTCACCCGCACCGCCTCGAGAGTGACGTTACAAGGCGAGGGGCTGTTAGTAGCTATCGACTCCTCCTCCAACTCAGTTCTGTGAGCCGGAGAGGCAAAAGTGAGAGTAGAGAATATAGATAGCGAGGCAAGATAGTGGGGATAGCAAAGAAGGAAGAATGAACTGAAAAAGGAATACCCAAATCCTCCAGATGACCTAGCTTCATGGAAGTGATGAGGCACCATCAGGCAACATGGGCTGGAACACTGAGCCCTGGACCCGGCGTTGCGGTTGGCTAAATACCTCCGCCAAAAGACCCTAAGCGGTGGTCATCCCTCCCATGATCGACACCTTTGAGGGATGTCATGTTAGCAACCTGGGCGCCCTCACTCATCCTCTGCCATGCCCAGAAGGCTCATCCGGCTGTGCGGCCCCTAAGAACCACCCCTTCTTGGCGAACCACCCGCCCAGAACTCAGTGGTGATTTGACTCCACGACTGTTCGCAGAGTCCCAAAAACCTGAGCACCCAGCCCGCCTGACAGAGTCAAAGTGGCTGCATTCCACGGGCGCAAGGTGTACTCTGCTGCCACCTGCAGTATCAGAGTCTCAACTTCCTGAAACACATGGTCCAAATCCAAACACCCTGTAGGAGCAGGATTGGACATCATTGCAAAGCATGCCCGATTGCCCTCAGCAGGCTGAGCTTGCGAAACTGCTTCAGACCGGCTCAGACGTGGGTACCCATGTTCTGAGGTCGGCCTATGACTCTGCGGACACCTCTTCAAGGGGCATCCGCCACTGGCATTTGCTTCCGACACCATGCTTGGCTTTGGGTTTCTGGGTTCGATCCTGATGTCCAGATGAACATTCTGGATGTTCCCTTCAAGGGCTCTGTTCTCTTTGGCGAGGACACGGAGAAGATCATCACCAGGCTGCAGGACTCTGGCAAGGCCATCCAAACTGTGCAGTCCGTGTACCGCCAGAAACAAGGGCGACCTCGTAAACCCCATTTTTGTGGCCGTGGGGGACATCCGCCTCAGCAGCCTCGCTTCCAGCCACACTCACAGTGAGGCAGCTTCAGTCGCAGGGGCAGAGCCAGAGGATCCTCTGCCTCCTCCTCTAGACAGGCCAAGGCAGCCACTGCCACCCTCCCTCCCCTTCCCACTGCCTGACTATCCAGGCCACCCCTCCTTCCCTAGACACCTTGTCAGGAGCGGTGGAGGAGACGCTTTTCCCTCCTGCAGATGCATGGAGTCAAGTGACCTCCAACCAGTGGTCCTCGAGCTTTTAGAGTTCGGGCACTCCATCGAGTTCGACTCCATTTCGTTGGACAGATCCTGCCCCAATCCCGTTATCCCAGGGAACACAGGTCGCTGATCAGAAGGAGATTTTATCCTTTTGGACAAAAATACCACTCGAGCGGTACCTCTGGCCAAAGCGAGAAAGAGAGGTTCTAGGGACATGGATATGTTGTTCATCCACACTTATTGGCAGGTTCTTGCAGCTTTAAATCTTGGAGAAGGTCTTCAAGCTGGCTCCTCCACACTCACCGGGTGGTAAAACTCGGCTCCGCCCCATGGCCTTAAGATCTTCCTTACTGCTTGGAAGCTCCAGGTTCCCTCCTTAGCGCTCTCGTTTCGACTAGTTCCTGAATTTTTGGTCTCTCGAATTTAGTTGGAATTTTCTAAACTTCGATCTTCTCCTCTGCTGCAATGGATAATTCTTTTCCGGCTCCGGGCGCCCAGTTAATTCCTCAGGAAAGACCCGCACTCCCGTGCATCTAGTACCTCGACTTGGATCATGATCCATAAGTTTTACGATTTTTGCTGTGCCCTTCTGTCAGCGCACTGGAAGTTCATGCGGCCCGTTCGGAACTCGGGCGACCTGAAACTTTTCGCGCCCGGAAAAATCCTTGGAGACTTCGTCGGGCAGTGTTAGCGTCAGCTGTCGGCTGAGCAGCTCAATCTTCTTTCCTCCATGGAAGGCTCCCTCCTCCTCCTCGGTCATGTGCGCTATCCCGCTCTCCTTGAGTTCTCCTCATTCAGCCCCGTTCAAGGAGCGCGCCAGTCCCTTTCCTCGAAAGGAGAGGAACTCGGGACCTGCCTCTCGGCCCAAGTCTAAGAGTCACAGGCTAAGTCCCATCGCGCTGGCGGGCGTCCCCTCCCTGCCAGCCAGCCTCGACCCGGTGCGAGTGCGCTCAGGCCGCTGGCTTCACAGGTGTCCCCGTCAGGTCAGCCGGCCAAGACTCCCGTCGACATTGTCGAGTCTCTCGACCCGTTATCCGGACTGTCTGCTGGAGCCAGCATCCCTTCACCGGTTCCCCTGGCGGAGGCTGAGGTTCTGCCTGTACCTTCAGGTCGACAGGCCTCGGTCCTTTCGTCAGAGCCGAGGGAAGAGCGGGCACTCCCCACTCCTTCCCAGGCCCACCCTCTGTTTCCCTGAGGACTTGGGTCTCGGTCTCGGTCAAGCCGCTCACGCCGACTTCGGCGTTCTCGGTCGGGACACCGAGTTAAGTGGCATTATCGTTCTTCCTCGTCTCCCTCCTCGGATGAGTGGCTTCAATGCAGATGGCGTCGATGTTACGAGGAGTTCATGTGGCAGCAGTTGTTATTGTCTGGGAATCAATCGACACCGATTCATTCCCTGTCCAGCAAGCAGCTGGCGCCCGATCGGCCGACACAACCGCTCGCTGCAGTGGGGTGCCCTCCAGGGCGGTTGTTCGTCCAAATCTTGCTGCCCCACCGTCTTTGTTGGAACCTCGGTTGGGTCCCGACCTGTCCCGCAGGTTGTCTGTTCCCCTCACTCCCGCCCGCCCTCAGCGGACAAAGAGTGAGTCAGGCCTGAGGCAGCTCTTTGCAGACCCCTCGGAGTCCGACTTTGACCCCTCCATGTTCCCCAGTCGGGAGGACCCGGGGTCCTCTCCGGAACGCTCTGTGGATGACAGCCTATCGTCCTTTATGGGTCTGCTTCAGGTCATCTCGGAATTCACCGGGATGCAGCTTGAACCCCGTGTCCAAATGGGCCTCTGTCCCTGACAGAGATTCTAGACCGAAGGTTCACCTGGAGGCCTTCCAGTGCTTGAGGCCATTGTTGGCTCGGCCTTGGAGCTTTGGCAGCGGCCTACTTCCTGTCCTGCGCCCTTGGCCAGGATAGCCAGGAAGTACTCTGTCCCTGTCGGTTCTTTGCCCGGTTTCTCGGAGCATCCCTCGCTGAGGAGCTAGTTACCAGTAATGTTTTCCAGTGTTCTGGGAACGCTCGGGATGTGGATAGGCCCCCCGACAGAGTCCAAAAGGATGGACTACGTCAGGCATAAGGTCTACGCTGCATTCTCCCTAGGCCTCCGACAGGCAAGCTCAGCTGCACTGATGGCACATATCTCCCACGCCCTTTTGGGCTCCCTGGACGAGGTTCTTCCTCATCTCCCGGCCGACCTGCGGACCACGGTCCGGAGGGTGCGGGACGAGGGTAGGGCGGTGGCGAAGCAGCAGCTTCAGACTGCTCTGGACTTAGGTGATTCCTGTGCCAGGTCGATTGGCGGCCGCAGTGGCCATACACCACAGGCGTGGCTGAGGTTATCCTCTTTCCCTTGAAACCCAGCACAAGATGGCAGAATATCCCCTTCTTGGGGACCCGACCTTTCGACCCTGGGTGGAGGGAGACCGAGAGTCAGTGCCACTCCGGACTCTGTCACCCCTGCCCAGAAGGGACAAGGGCCGCAGCCTCACACAGCCTTTGCCCCTCGGCCCTGTGGCTCGACTGGCCTGTCAACTCCAGCATGAGGGCCAGCAGGCTTGCGCTGGGCTTCCTGACTTCAAGCCAGCGTCTTCCTCTAAAAGGAAGCAGGAAGTAAAGGCCCTGGAGCTCCCTCGGTCAATTCCTCCTCAAGCCTGCTCAGTGGCCGGGCGGAGGCTGTCCCGGCCCGTCCACCCCACCGGGTTCCCCGTGGGAAGGCGACTCCGCCCCTCCCCCACCTGGTCCGTTTTCCAGGACCTCTGGGTGTCGGAGGTGCTAAGGGAGGGTCCTGCCTCGGGATTGCGAGCAGGCACCACATTTTCAAGCCGTTGTCCCACAGGGGCCTTGGGGTCCACAACCTCGTTGTCGGCCCGCTGAACCGACCTGCCTGGCCCTCTAAATAAAGGTGAGTAGGAAGGTTGCGGATCCTCCTTCAGACCCTGGGTTCCTGTCCAGGTATCCTGGTCCCAAACAGACGGGGGCTTGGGCCCCATTCTTTAGCCACACGTCAGGATGGTCTCTCTGTCTCAGATATCCCATCCTCAGAACGAGGCGTGTGACTTTTTCCTGGTCCTCCAGGACGTACTTACACTTCGCTCCGTCTGTTTCTTGGAAGACTCCTCCGTTTCTTTAGCAGGGGATCTCGTTACGAGTTCCAGGCCAGGCCCTTCGGTCTCTGCTCAGCAGCGCTCCTGCGGCACTGAGGGGTCCGGGCGTAACCCCACCCGGTTGGCGGCCTGACTGCAACCCTTCCAGGTGGAAGAGGGACGGTTCAGAGTTCTGGCCCTCTAGGTTGCTCTCAGACTGGTCTCCTTTTACTGGAGACACATTGGAACTCGTGTCTTAGCGGGTGATCCTTCTTCGGGATGAGGCTCGACTCTTGAGTTCGAGCTCGGCTCCTGGCGGACAGGGCTGAGGTTCTTCCTCCCTTACCTAGTCAGGTCTGACTGGGCAGTTGCGCCCTGACCGGGACCCCCTGCACCCCCTGGGCCCCGCGGAGGCCTGCTCCAGCGTGGTCTGTTTGGACCCATCGGTTCATGCGTCCCCCTAGTGTGGGCTGGCCAGCCAGTGGTCACAGTGCTGCATTCCTTCGGACCAGTCCGTGACAACAGCCAGGGTTGAGAGGCGCTCTCCTGGACCGTTCCAGCTCTTTGCAGGAGAACATCCTGTTCTTCCACCCAGTGACGGTCTTCTCCGACTGATGCATCTCGGCTGGGTGGGGGTGCCCATCAAGGGGAATACAGAGTGCTCTGCCTCTGGTCCTCTTGGGAGTCCCAATGTCTTTCCTACCTGCTGGAGCTCCAGGCGGTCCGCTTAGCTTGCACCGCTCGCTCCATTTGTGCGGGGTCTAGTGGTTTAAGTCCAGGCGGACAACACCACGACCATGTGCTACCTATCCACCCAGGTTGGACTGAGCCTTGCCTCTGCATAAGGAGGTTCTCCGCATTGGGTCTTTCACGCAGCCGGGAGGCGGTTTCCTAACCATTCGATGGCAGGAGCCTCCAGCACCCTGGCTGGTACTCTAAGCTGGACATAGGCTGCGCCTCACGAGTGGTCTTCCCTGCCGGAGGTAGCACAGGATCTTCTCCCTCCCGGTCATGCCTTGGGCAGTCCTTTTTCCCTCCAGGGAGAATACGAGGCCGAGACTGTCTCATGCCCGCCCCCTCAGCAAGGTTTGCTGTAGGGGATGCCGTCGAGGCCACGGACCCCGGGCCTCTTCTTTGCCTCTCCCCCATTTCCCTTGACCCACGAGTAAGGCGAGGAGGGACTTGGCGAAGACGATTCTGGTAGCCCCAGTCTGGCTTGCCAGCTCTGGTATCCAGCTCTCCTCAGTCTCAGCCCCAGGCTCCCGAGGCGGCTTCCAGCCTGCCCGGTCCTGATCTCTGTTTTCAGGGGAAGGTATTCCATCTGGACCTTCAATCCCTGCACTTGAAGGCCTGGTCCCTGTGCGCTAGGGGCCAGGCCTTGGGATCCTCGGCAAGGTTCACGGCGTTTTGGCGTCCTGCCAGGATCGACCAAACATGCTAGCCTTCAAATGGAAGAGTTCTCCATTTGGTGTTGGGATGAGCCTGGCCCCTCTCCTGTTCTCGTGAAGGCATTCCGGACCATCTGCGGTCCGTTCTTTATTGAACAAGGCGTCAAGGCGACCTCCCTAGGTGTTCTGTTGGTCACCCCTGTCTTCCGGGCGTGGGCCGGAAGGCAGTCGGTGGCGCAGAAAAGGTGGTCTGGCGCTTTCCTAGGCCTCGATCACACCTCCCCTCTGGGGAGAGTATCCCCATTTCTGTGGGATCTTCACTGGTATGGGCTTAGCTCACGGGCAAGCCATTGGAACCTTTGCACAGGTGTGAGTTCCCCACCTGTTGTGGAAGAACACCTTCTTGGGGCTTCCGCCAACCAGAAGGACGGGGAGTTCCAGCGCTCCTTTGAATCTCCCTATCTGGTCTCCAGGACAAGAGTTGTCCGCGCCCACCCAAAGTTCCTTCCGTGGCGGTGGCGAGTTTCTTTCCCTACTAGGTATTGTCTCTGCCGGGTTCCAACCCATTCCGCCTCAGAGGCCGTATATAGGATCCATTGGGACCCTATTTAGCGCTTCGCCTTCCCAGGAGCGTAGGGCTGAGAGTTCGGGAGAGGTTCCCAGCTGTTTGTCATCTCACGCTGAAGCCGCACCTGGCAGACCTGCAGCCAGCGATCCACAGCGGGTGGGTCACCTCCTGCATAGGTCTCCGCTATAGGTGGGTGGGCATGGAGCCTCCCAGAGGAATAAGTGCTCATTTTACCCGCCCTTCCGCTGCATCGGTGGCTGCTTCCGAGGATACTCTGTCCAGGATATCCACAGGGCTCCTACCTGGAAGCAGGCATATGCGATTCCCCTTCCACATCGACCTTGGTCATGCTGGGATGTTAGTCCGGAGCCTCGGTTCTCCAGTCTTCTTACCTAAGTAGAGTTATGCATACTCCCTCCTCGGAGAACTGCTAGGTCTGCCAATAAGTGTGGATGAACAACATATCCATGTCCCTAGAAATACAGGTTACTCACCTGTACAGGAGTTCTAGGAATGGTATATGTTGTTCATCCACACAACTCCCACCAGCCTCCCGGCTTTGACTGCACAACCTGGCTTCCAGCGGCTAGATCTGGCATCATGAGGGAGTCATGAGGTTTTACCACCCGGTGGGTGGGGAGGGAGGAGCCTGTTTGAAGACCTTCCGGCAAGATTTGAAGTGGCAAGGAACCTGCCAATAAGTGTGGATGAACAACATATACCATTCCTAGAACTCCTGTTACAGGTGAGTAACCTGTATTTCTTCTCCCTCTTCTTCCTAGTCCCAAAGAGTCGGAGACCTCAGGCCCATTCTGGACCTCAGCGGTCTAAACCAATGGGTCTCCTACGGAGATTCCAGATGGTCTTCCTCCCCACTCTCCTGGACCCTCATTTCAAGTGGAGACTGGCTGGCATCCCTGGAGATGCAGTACACCTACTTGCATATCCCCATCGCCAGGGGTCATCAAAGATTTCTGAGGTTCAGGTTTGAAAACAAGGACGATCAGTTCAGAGTCCTTCCTTCTGTTTCTCTTCAGCCCCAGGGTCTTCACCAAGTGCCTGGCAGTGGTTGCCATTAGCACTCTGAGAACAAGACCTGCATTCCCTTATCTAGACCAGCTGGCTCCTTCCAGTTTCCGCCTGTTGGAAACCATCAGGGACTCCATTTCGCTGTTTCAGCAATTGGGGATCACCATCAACAGGGACAAGTCTTATCTTCTCCGTCCCAGAACCTCTAGTTCATTGGAGCGTTTCTGGATACCACTCTCGGGGAAAGTGCTTCTCCCCTCTGACAGAGCAGATCAGTTTCAGGTCCTGGCGTACCAAATCTCTTCAGCCTCAAGAGTCCCCGCATGGTTCCTCCTCAGGCTGTTAGGGCATATGGCAGCCGCCATAGTTTTGGTCCCTCTAGTGTGACTACGCATGAGAACCATCCAGTGGTTAAGAGCTCAGTGGGATCAAACACTAGACAGCTTGGATGCCTCGATCCAGATCTCGGAGCCAGTCCGCCGGGAATTACACTGGTGGATGTCATCAAAAAATTTGCTGGTGGGTATCCCCTTCCACATAGGGGCACCGTCCCAGATTCTGACCACGGACGCATTGTCCTCAGGATGGGGCGCCCACTTGAGGACACATCGCACTCAGGGCTCCTGGTCCCCAATAGAGGAAGATCTGCATATCCGTGTTCTGGAGTGGACAGCAGTCCTTTATGCCCTTCAAGCCCTGGTCTCAGTCCTAGTGCGGGCCACCTCTTGGTCCAGACAGACAACACCTGGTGATCTTCTACATCAACAAACAGGGTGGCACCTACTCACTATCCCTCTGTCGGGAAGCCATGCAGGTGTGGGATTGGGCTGTGGAGCATCAGCTCATGTTAACGGTGATACACGATCTTACTTCGAGAAACAGCTCTTGCAGGAGGTTACACCATTAGGACTGAAGCCAGCAGGCGCCAGGACCCCACGGAAAAATTCTAGCTAGCAGTATCCAGCAGGGGACCAGCCCCGACGTCTGCCCCTCCCCAATGTCAGGCATCACATAAAAGGGGGCGGTCCCCCAGCATCCACAATTATTTTTCCGCCGTTGACTCTCCCGCATCGGCTTCACGGAAGCCTGCTCTACTCTTACGATGTGTGAAATCTTCAATTTAAGTAAAACTTTATTCCATGTCTGATTCTTCTACTCCTCCTCCCGATGGACGTCCCTCTAAGTACGCCTGCGGCAAGCGGATCCCCTTTGCAGACTATCATTCTGCCTGTGTCAGGTGTCTGGGCCCACAGCACGACACCCAGGCCTGCTCAATTTGGCAACAGTTAAATAGCAGGACCCGGATCCGCCGTCAAAAGGCCCTTCAGGGATTCCTCTTCGAGGAGAAACTAAAAAAGATGGAGAAAAGACCTTCCTCCAAAGGGGAATCTTCTCATAAATCTGACAAGCATCGGGACTTGGATAGGGCAAAATCCCCAAGTAGGGCCTCAGAGTCCAGGACCATCTCCAGCTCTGCCCGGTCCAATAGATCTCGCTCCCAGCCTCCCCCAGTAAAGGTAAGGTCTTCAGGGGGCTCCTCTGCCTCCCTGCACCCGCTCAAGACCTCTCGGACGTCGGATGCCTCTAAGCCTGCTCCTTCGGACAGGCACAAAAAGTCTTCCTCCAAATCACAAGGTGCATGTGACAGATGCCGGGACACCGACTTCAGGTCCGTCTCCCAACCTCCTAAAGTTCCTGAAAGGAAGACTTCCGAGCTGACGTCCCTTAAGCGGATGACTGAGTCTAAGAAGGCGTTCAACCCAGCACCAACGACAGACTACTACACGGCGGCGCTGGTGGACACCCGGACATCAGGGGTCCTCAGGCAAAAGGCTACTGCGCGCCAGATGGGCGACACAGAGGGGCGCTGACTTGCCCAGGAGCGGATCAGTGCTTCCCTGGGACCACGGCGCGAACCGACAGGCCCACACCGGCGGGTCCGTCGTGGTATGGTAATCCAGGTGGTGAAGGATTCGTTTACCTTCTGGTGGGAAACCATCAAAAGACTTGGTTCCTCCAAGCCTCAGCCACCTCCACCTCCTCCTCCTAGGGGTGCCAAAGGTGACAGACCAAGGAAGCCAACTCTGCCTTCTCGGGGCGATCGAGAGGCAGAACTCTCATCACGCTGTCCCTCAGGGTCCCCGAGCCGAAGCGACAGGGGCAGGCGTCGATCATCGGAGATGACCTAGACCAGATATGTCAGACATCTCCAGGTCTCATCATCCCTTTCAGTCCACCATCACCAGACCCACGAGACCTTCCAGGTTGCCTCCATATGATTCCTCCTTTTGAAATCATGAGGCACGTCCAGGAACAATATAGGATGGGAGACTGAAGAGCTAGACCCAGGGAGGCGCCTTGCCTGTTCTCGGGTAGAAGACCGAACCTGTGGTGGTCTCACCTTTGGTGAGACACCTTCTGGGGCGTCACCAAGGCAGCTTGGGCGTCGCATTCCATACCGGCTGTTCAAAGAAGGCTGGCCGTCTTAGCAGGCTCCTACAGAGGACCAGTATTTGGCGTAATAACCCTGGCCAACTCCTGGTCATTACTGCATCTCATGACAGGTCCCAGCGGCCTCAACATTTGAGCACCAGCCTTCAGATCAGAGAATCTAAGCAAGTGGATTCCATGGGAAATCGTGTATCGCGACTGCTACATGCTATTAGGTCTTTGAATTATCTGAAGCACATGGTGCAGTTTTAGAATGCCTTCTGGGATCAGGGCCAAGACCTGCTAAAGATCTACTGGATGCGGCGAAGGAGGAGGAGCTGCTAAACCTCCTCCAAACTGGGTCTGACATGGGGACCCAGCTTCTCCAAGCAGCTTATGACTCAGTGGACTCAACGCCAGGGGAGCAGCTACTGGTGTTTGTCTCTGGAAAGACTCGTGGCTGAGAGTCTCAGTTTACCCCAGGCGTCCAGAAGAATCTCCTGGATGTCCCTTATAATGGGCGGTCCTCTTTGGTGAAGAGTCTGAGAAGGTCATCACCAAATTGCAGGACGCTGGGAAGGCAGTGAGGACTGTACAAGCCATGTACAGACCAAAATCTGGTTCCTTTCGTAGGAACCAGAATCGTTTTCGCGACCGCCAGCAAAGGCAACAGCCACGTTCCGGCTAGCAACCCAGGGGCAACTTTGGCCGTAAGAATCAAGCCAGGTTCCCCTCGGGCCAGGGCCCGAAGCATTCAAAAGCAGCCCATCCAGTGGGGACCAACACCACCACTGCATGACTCCTTCTCGGCCCTGCCCCTCCTCTGGATCAAAGGGTCGAGAAGGTCGGGGGTTGCATCTCATCACTTTTCAGGATAGCAGAGGATCACCTCCGACCGGTGGGTATTACAGTTGGTCGAGCGAGGTCACTCTATAGAGTTCTCGATCACCCGCCATCCAGACATCCCCTGCTTTCCCGTTACTCGGGTCAGCATGCTCTGTTTATTCAGCAGGAGATCTTGGCCCTCCTCCACAAGGAGGCCATAGAACATGTTCCACTGAACCAGAGAGGAAACTGTTAACATTCCCACTTCTTCTTGGTTCCAAAGAAATCGGGGGATCAGCGATCTCAACAACTTTGTGCTGTACAAGCATTTCCGCATGGTGACCCTGCCGGGTCTCGTTCCCATACTCAGAGGGCACATGGCTGGCGTCGCTGGATATGCAGGACGCATACCTACATCTCCCAATCGCTCAAGTGCACCACAGATTTCTGCGCTTAGAGTTTCTGGGACGCCACTACCAGTTCCAAGCCCTCCTCTTCGGACTGTTCGGCACCTCGGGTGTTGACGAAGTGTATGGCAGTCGTGGCAGCAGCTCTCAGGAGAAGAGGCCACTACGTGTTTCCGTACCTAGATGACTGGTTCCTTATGGCACCCTCACAGGAGGCCCTGATGTCCGCAATACAGGATACCTGTTCCCTCTTCCTTTCGCTGGGCATCACCATCAGTCAGGAAAAGTTGTGCCTTGTTCCGGCTCAGAACTTGCACTTTATAGGAGCGGTTCTGGACACAATTCAGGGAAGGGCATTCCTTCCCCAGGACAGGGTGGAATGCGTCAGATCCCTCATAAGGGACATAAAGGAAAAGAAGACAGTACCAGTCCGCACTGTTCTTTGCCTGCTCGGAGACATGGCGGCTGCCATTGCGATAGTTCCCCTAGCTCGACTTCATATGCGGGCTACCCAGTGGGTGCTGGGAGCACAATGGGACCAAAAGCAGGATCATCTGCAGCATCCAGTCCGGATCACGAACAGTCATCCGAGACTGGCATTGGTGTCTCGTCCCAGATCACCTCTTGAAGGGAGTCCCCTTCACTGCACCACCTCCTTCAGCGAGACTCTCCACGGACGCCTCAGGGTCCTGATGGGGAGCTCACCTCAACGGGGTCAGGACTCAAAGCTCCTGGATGTCTCTGGAGTCCCATCTTCACATAAATATTCTGGAGATGAGAGCCATTCTGTACGCCCTACAGGCATTCCAGATGGAGATTCCGCTGGGTACCCTTCTGGTTCAAACAGACAATACCGCAGTGATGTACTATCTCAACAAACAAGGAGGCACTCGTTCCTACCCCCTTTGCAGGGAGGCTCAGAGGGTTTGGAACTGGGTATTGCAACACGGCGCACACATTATTGCAGTACATGTTCCCAGTGTGGACAACAGTATTGTGGACAGCCTAAGCCGATCACAGGCCAGGGTCCACGAATGGGAACTGCTTCAGGAAGTCGCAGAGGACCTGTTCCACAGCTGGGGGACACCAGAATTAGACCTCTTTGCATGCCCATTCAATGCAGAACTGCCCAATTTCTGCTCGCTAGATCCAGGGCCTGGTGTTTTCTGGCGAGACGCGTTGTCCGTCTCTTGGATGGGCAGGTTTCTCTACGCTTTCCCGCTCTTTCCTTTGATCCAGAGGGTTCTGTTGAAGCTCTGTGAAGAGCAAGCATGCCTACTTCTAGTAGCACCCTTTTGGCCCAGGCAGATTTGGTTCCCTCTCTTACATCAACTGGCCCAGGAACCTCCGGTGCCTCTGCCATTTTGCTCCCACCTTCTATCCCAGGAGACAGGCTTCCTGGTCCATCCGGATCTTCGGTCTCTGAACCTGCATGCCTAGCTCCTAAGGACTAGCAGTCCTGAGATACGGGTGTCTCAGGAAGTTGTGGGACGTTCTGGTGGCAGCCAGAAACCCTCTACTCATGCCATGAAGTGGGCAGATTTTGTATTTAGGCTCAGGCTCGACATTGACCCCATTGGGTGTTCTGTAATGTTTGTTTTAGACTACCTCCTATCCCTCTATGAGGCAGGACTTGCCTATTACTCCTTAAGGTCCATCTATGCACTATTTCAGCATACCATTCTCCGATAGCACAGGTCTCTAAGCTCAGCTAGGGCTTCCTCGCACCTTTGCACAGCATCCCGCATGAGACCTCCATCAAAAAACCCTGTTCCACCTTGGGATCTTCCTTTTGTTCTAGAGCAGCTTACACTGCCTCCTTTTGAACCAGCTGCAGATTGCAAGCTGAGTCTCCTTGCTTGGAAGATGCTACTTTTAATTGCTGTTACTTCTGCCAGAAGAGTTTCTGAGCTTCATGCACTCATGTGCAAGGATCCTTATTTGGTTTTTCACAAGGACAGGGTGTCCTTAAGAACAAATCCTAAGTTCCTTCCCAAGGTGGTCTCGTCTGTCACACTCAACCAAGATATAGACCTATCGGTGTGTTACCTGAATCACGGTAACAGGGGGGAAGCACTGTTGCACACTTTAGATGTGCATAGGTGCCTCAGATATTATCTGACCAGAACCAAAGCCCATCGGACTTCAGACCAGCTCTTTGTTTCCTACGCACAGATGATGATCGATGCTCCTGTTTCCAAACAGTCGCTTTCTAGATGGCTGGTAAAATGCATTATGTTTTGTTATCAGAAGCACAATAAACCATTATGGGGACCGGTGAAGGGTCACTCTACTAAGGGGGTGGCTACCTCCTTCACTGTGCTTAAAAGCGTTTCCACTTCAGCCATCTGTGCAGCAGCGACCTGGAGCACTGTACACACATTAATCAGGCACTACAGTTTGGATATTGCCTCTAGGTGCAGAGCTGGTTTCTGCTTGGCGGTCTTTCAGGGACTTTTGTCCTGAAGCTTAGAACTTTCCTCCTATCCTCCTCCCGATAACAACTTGGTCCCTTACTGCTTGGGAATCAGTCCTAATTGTGTAACCTACTGCAAGAGCTGTTTCTCAAAGTAAGATAGTACAGTTACGTAAGAACTTGCCGTAACAGTAGATCTTCGAGAACAGCTCTTGCAGCAGGTAGTTTCCCTTCTACCTTGCCCTCTGGAGGGTGAGTCTTCTGACCTAGTTTCTAGGCTACAGCATCTTTCGACGTCTTCTGCAAACCTTCCTTTGGAAGCAGATCCTCGGTGTCCTCTTCAGATGTCATTCTTGGGCCGGGAGTCTCCGGCGGGAGAACTGGGGATGCTGGGGGACAACCCCCTTTTATGTGATGCCTGATGTCGGGGAAGGGCTGACATCTGTAGCGGTCCCCCACTGGATATTGCTAGCTAGAATTTTTCCATGGGGTCCTGGTGCCTGCCGGCTTCAGTCCTAATGGTGTAACCTGCTGCAAGAGCTGTTCTCGAAAAGCTACTGTTACGGTAAGTTCTTGTGTAACTGTACAGGTGAGTAACCTGTTCTTCTAAGGACATGGATATGTTGTTCATCACACTGTCTGGCAGGTATCCTTGCGCTTTAAATCTTGCGGAAGGTCTTCAAGCTGGCTCCTCCCACCCACCGGGTGGTAAAACTCCTAGCTCCACCGCCAGCCAGATCTTCCTTACCACTTGGAAGCTCAGGTTCCCTCCTTAACGCTCGCGTATAAGACTAGTTCCTAATTCTTCGGTTTTCAATTTAAGTTTTTGCATTTATAGACTTGGTCTTCAATCCCTCGCGACTGCGATGGACAATCGACTCCTGGTTTGGGAGGTGCCTTGCGAGCAGAAATGTCTCTGGGATCCGCCACCCGCGTGTGTCTACTGTTTGGGCCTTGAGCACAACCCGCGGGCTTGCGACCTGTGCTCTTCTTTCTCGACACAGTCCTCGAACCATGCTGCCCGTTTACAACGGGGAGTCCCGAGCATTTTCCTCTAGTGAAAGTCAAAAGGCCCGGTGCTTTCGGCGGTTTCGGCGTGGCTCGGCCGGATCAGCTAGAGCAGATGATCACCCTCGAAGAGGAGGCGTGGGCAGCATCTTCCTCGACCCGGCTTTATCCCGCTCTCCCTGGGTTCCTCTTACACAGCTTCCTTTGGGAGCTTTGTCTGTCCCTCTCCACTCTAGAGGAGAGGGACCAGCGTCTGCTGACCTTCTTCGATCCAAGAAGAAAGACAAGGTAGAATCCCTCCGTCGGCGCTCTGGGAGGCGGGAAAAGTCGATCATTACTCAAGGCCACTGGTCTCTCAGTGTCCCGTCAAGTCAGTTGACCCGAGACTCCCGTCCAGCGCCAGTCAGATCTTTCTCGACAGATTGGACGGGTTGTCGACCAGCTGAAAATCCTCTCACGGTTTCCCCGTGTGGTAGTGAGATCCAGGCTTGCCAGTGCCTCCGGTTCCGGAGCCTCGGGTGAACCCTCGAGCTGAGGAGGGCAGGTTCCACCGTCCCTCCTCACCGTCCTCGGAAAGGCTGAGGTTCTCGGTCTCGGACTTCTCGGCGGTCCAGCCGATCCTGCCGTCATAGGCGGTCTCGGCACCGCGGCAAGCGGCGCCGCCGCTCCTCCTCCTCCTCAGATGAGGTGAGGCTTCAACGTAAGTTCGTCGGCGATGCAGGGGACCTCATGTGGCAACAGCTTCTTCTGACCCGGGAACAAGCCGGCGCCAGACGCCTCCCCCGGCCATTAAAGTGGCTGTCACGGGCCGGCCGAAACAACCCTCGTCTTACCGAGGCCTGTTCCCAGTCCGTTGTTCGGCCAAAACCAGCTCCTCCACGATTCAATGGAACCTCGCCTCCACAGCCGCTGTTTGGGGCTCCGACCAAGAACTTTGGTCGGCTCGGGTCTGCCCATAGGCTGTCGGTCACCTCACTCCCGATCGCCCTCGGCAGGTGGAGGGTGGCTCAGGCCCAAGGCAGCTCTTTGCGGACTCTTCTGGTCCGGCGATTCCTCCCTCTTCTCCAGGCGAGTGGACTTGAGGTCCTCTGGAGGTCAGTCGCTGGACAACACCCGCCGTCCTTCCTGGGTTTGCTCAGGCTCATCTCCGAGTCCACCGGGATGCAGCTCAGCCCGTATCCAGGCGGGCCAAGTATCCCCTCCGCGAATATTGGACCATGGGGATTCTGGAGGCCTTTCCTGTGGCGAAGGCAGCATGAGCCCGGCCTTGGAGCTCTGGCAGCCCTGCTTCCTGCCCTCGCCCGGCCAGGATCAGCCAGGAAGTATCACGGTCCCCTACCAGTTGCCTGTCACGGTTTCAGGACATCCTCAGCCGAGGGTTAGTTACCGACAGCGTTTTCCGGCGTGCGGAAGCGCTGAGGAGCGTCGGACAAACCTCCACAAAGGAGTCCAAGAAATTGGACTATGCCGGGCGAAAAGTCTACGCTGCGTCCTCCCTTGGCCTTCATCAGGCCAGCTCGGCCGTGCTGTGGCACATTTCTCCCATGCCCTGTTGGGCTCCTAGACCCAGGTAGTCCCTCATCTCGGCTGACCTGCAGACCGCGAGGTTAGAGCAGGTGTGGGACCAGGGCAGAGGCGGTGGCCAAGCAGCAACTTCAGACTGCTCTGGACATTGGAACTCATCGCCAGGTCAGTCGGCGGCGCAGGTGGCTATACACCGCCGGCCATGGCTGAGAAATCCACTTTCGGCGGATACCCAGCACAAATTGGCAGATGTCCCCTTCCTGGGGACCCGGCGTCTTCTGGCCCTGGAGTGGAAGGCCACCTCCAGAGGATCCGAAAAAGTCAGCTGCCACTTTGGACTCGGTCTTGTCGCTTAGAGGACAAGGCAGACCACAACCCAAGCCCTTTTCATCCGTCAGCGCGCCCGCGGCCCCATGCCAGCCCAGCAGCATCAGGGCCAGCAGGCTCGCGCTTGGCATCCCAAACCCAAGCAGCAGCTTCCTCCTCCAGGAAACGAGGCAAGGCCCTGGAGGTCCCTAGGCGGTCCTTCCTCCAAGCCTGCCCAGTGATGGGTTGAGGGTATGCGCCCCCCCCAACCCCGTCGCCTCACCCCAGGTGCCTCCTGTGAGGCGGCTCCTGCCACTCTTTCGCCCTGGTCCGTTATCACCACAGACTGGTGGGTGTTTGGAGGTGGTGGGAAAGGGCCTCACCTCTGGAGTTGAGCAGGCCCCACCCTTCAGAAACCGTCGCACCTCGGGGGCCTCGGGGTCAAGCCTCGCTGTCAGCTACGCCCGAGCACGCATTGTTCTCCTCCTCGAGAAGGAGGTGATGATAAGAGGGTGGCGGACCCCTCACAACCTGGGGTTCGTGTCCAGGTACTTCCCTGGTTCGAAAGCGGCCGAGGGCTGGCGCCCCATTCTCGACCTACGACCCTAAACCAAGTTCCTAGGGTCCCGAACCTTCAGGATGGTCACTCTGGCTCAGATAATACCATCCATAGAACACGGCATGTGGTTCTGCTCTCTAGACCTGCAGGGCGCGTTCTTTCACGTCCCTATCCGTCCGTCACATCAGAGTTCCTTCGCTTTCGGCGGAAGGGATCCCTTCGATTCAAGCCATGCCCTTTGGCTTATCTCCAGCTCCAGAATTCACCAAATGCATGGCAGTGGTGACAACATTCCTACAGCGCCCGAGGGTCAGGTTACCCACTTACCTGGGCGATTGGCGGCTAACAGCCCCTCCAGACAGGAGGTGGAGCGGTCCAGATCTGGCCCTCAAGTTTGCTCTCAGGTCGGCCTCTTCATCAGCGAGGCCACGTCCAGTTTCGAGGCGAAGCAGGTGATTCTTTTCATCGGGTGGAGCTCGACTCTCTTGAGGAAACCAGGGCACGGCTCGGCGGACAGGGTCGAGTTCTTTCCTCCTTTGCCCAATCATTTCTGGTTGGGCAATTCAAACCCTGCCAGGACTTCCTACCTCCTGGGTCTCATGGCGGCTTGTACCAGCGATGGTCTGTTGGACCCGCTGGAACATCGCCTTCCTTCAGTGGGGGCTGGCCAGTGGTCCCAATGCTGCGATCCATTGGACCAGCTAGTGACTGTGACCCAGGGGATGTGGAACGCTCTCCAGTGGTGGACCGTTCCAGTTCATCTGCAGGAGGGCATCCCGTTTGTCTGCCTCGAGCCGACCGTCTCTCTGTCGACCGATGCCTCTCTGATGGGTTGGGGTGCCCATCTGGGGGAACACCGAGTGCACGGCCTCTGGTCCCCGAGGGAGTCCCGATGCCACATCAACCTGCTGGAGTTCCGAGCAGTCCGCCTAGCTCTCACCGCCTTTGCTCCGTTTCTTCGGGGTCAAGTGGTCCGGGTCCAGACGGACAACACCACGACCATGTACTGTCTAAACCGCCAGGGTGGGATGCGCTCCATGCTTCTATGCAAGGAAGCTCTCCGCATCTGATCACTCGTGCGCAGCCTGGAGGTGGATCTCCTAGCCATTCATGTGGCAGGAGCCTCCAACACCCTGGCCGATGCCCTAAGCCGGATAGATACATAGATACATAGTGTCAGCAGATAAGGGCCTATGGCCCACCCATTCTGCCCATTGGAGCTTGTAAGTTCGGTTTGTTTTCCTAGAAGTCTGTTGCCCCTTACCCCTGACCTCCAGAATTCCTTTATGTCTATCCCATGCATTCTTAAATCCCATGATTTTCAGCCCCCACCACTTCCTCTGGCAGGGTGTTCCACTTGTCCACCACCCGTTCTGTGAAGAAATTCTTTCTCATGTTTCCTCTGAATCGTGTTCCCTCCAACTTCATCCCATGCCCTCTAGTCCTGGAACATCTTTTTCACTTAAAAATAGTGTTTCCCTGCACTCTGTTCCTCCCTGTAAGATACTTGTATGTCTCTATCATATCCCCTCTCTCCTCCAGGGAGTACATGTTCAGTTCCTTCAACCTGTCTTCATAGGACTTGTGATGCAATCCATGCACCATCTTTGTTGCCCTCCTCTGAACCTTCTCTACTCTGTCTATGTCCTTACGTAGGTATGGTCTCCAGAACTGTACACTGTACTCCAGGTGGGGCCTCACTAGTGTCTTGTATAGCGGAATTATGACCTCCCTTTTCCTGCTGGTGATGCCCCTGCCTATACATCCCAGCATCCTATTTGCTTTACCTGCTGCCTTGTCACACTGTTTCCCTACCTTGAGGTCATCAGAGATGATAACTCCAAGATCCCTTTCCTGCTTGGTGCATGCTATATCCTCACCCCCCAACTGATATATTGTGCCAGGGTTTTTGTGCCCCATATGCATTATCTTGCACTTCTTTGCATTGAATTTCAACTGCCAAACCTCTGACCATTCTTCAAGTTTCTGCAGGTCGCTTCTCATTCTGTCTACACCCTCTGGTGTGTCTACTCTGTTACAGAGCTTTGTGTCATCAGCGAACAGTGAAATTCTGCCTTCTAGGTCCTGCGCAATGTCACTGATGAAGATGTTGAATAGGACCGGTCCCAGCACTGATCCTGTGGTGCCCACTGGTCACTCTTCCCTCTGTGGAGTGACAGCCATTTACCACCACCTCTGTGTCCTGCCACCCAGCCAGTTACCTACCCACCACACTACTGTCCTGCCCGCCCATATTCCCCAGTTTGTGTAATAGTCTTCTATGTGGCACAGTGTCAAAGGCCTTGCTGAAGTCCAGATAGGCCATGTCACTGCCTCCCTGATCCACCTCCCTAGTCACCCAGTCAAAAATTCACGAGGTTGGTCTGACATGCCTCCCTGGTGAAACCATGCTGCTCAGGTCCTGTAGTCCATTGACAACCAGATGTTCCATCAATCTCTTCTTCAGTAGTGCTTCCATGATCTTCCCCACTACCGAGGTGAGGCTGACTGGTCTGTAGTTCTCTGCTTCCTCTTTGTTCCCACTTTTGTATAAGGGGACTACATCTGCTGTCCTCCAGTCTTTGGGTACCTCCCTGTTTCCAGTGATCGGCTAAACAGGATAGCCAGAGTTTCAGCCACCACCTCTTTTAGTTCTTTAAGGACCCTGGGTTTCCCCATCTGGCCCCATTGCTTTATCAACTCTTATTACTTCCAGTTCCTTCAGGACCCTTTCTCGTGTAAAGGGACTTGTGTCCATTTCTGCACCATTCTCACCCCTTGTACTCCCTTCAGACCCATTACTCTCCTCTTCCTCAGTAAAGACTGAGCAGAAATACCTGTTCAATATGTCAGCTTTACTGTTGTCATCCTCCCCCTTCAGTCTCACTGTCCCTCCCTTTGTCTTTCTTTTTTCTCTTTTCTCTTGTGTACCTGTAAAAGGTTTTGTCCCCTCTACCCACTGATTTTGCAATGTGCTCTTCTGTCTGAGCTTTGGCTTCCCTTACTGACCTCCCTGCCTCCCTTTGCTTCTCCTGGTATTTCTCCCTATCCCCTTCTGCCTGTGTCTTTTTGTATTGCCTGAATGCAATCTTTTTGGCTTTCACTTTCTTTGCTACCTCTTTGGAAAACCATAATGGTCTCCTCTTCCTTTTCCTCTTGCTAACCTGCTTAATGCATAATTCTGTTGTTCTTGTAATCCCCACTTTAAATACCCGCTGTTCCTCAACCTGATTCCTGTCCCATCACATAATGCCTCTTTCAAGTATCTCCCCATTTTCCCAAAGTCTGCCCCCCTAAAATCCAGGATACGTGTTTTTGTGTGGTTTGGTTCTGCTCTTTCTGTGATTTCAAACCACAATGACTGGTGGTCACTGTTTCCCAGGTGCTCCCCCACTGTTACCCCCATCACACTGTCCCTGTTTGTGAGCACAAGGTCCAGTATTGCCTTCTGCTGAGTTGGTTCCATGACCAGTTGCTTGAGGAAGGCACCCTGAAGGAGTCAGGATAAATCTGCTCTAGTTGATGCTGCTGGGATGCTCCAGTCCACGTCTGGAATATTGAAGTCTCCAACCAGTACTACCTCACCCTTGTCTGCCATCCTTTGGATGGCTAGCATCAACTGCCTATCTGTTTCTTCCTCCTGGGCTGGTGATCTATAGACCACACCCTGCGGATGGCTGTCCCCATTTTCCTTTCCAGCTTAACCCACAGTATCTCTCCCCCATTTTGTTCCTCCTGGATCTCTGTGGCCCTTATGTCATTTTTCACATACAGTGCCACTCCTCTTCCCTTCCTGCCTGCTCTGTCTCTTCTGAATATGTTGTAGCCAGGTATGGCCATCTCCCAGTCGTGGTTATCTACACCAGGTTTCAGTGATGGCCACAATGTCCAGGTCTGACTGCACCATGACAGCCTCCAGATCTTCCATCTTGTTGCTAAGGCTCTGGCATTTGCACACATGGCTTTTCATGATTTGACCTCCCTAGACTGTTTCACTGTTCTACTCCAGCCCCTTCCTTGGTTGTCATTTATCCCTGGTTCTCCTTGCTGTCTGCCCTTCTGCTGAATTTTGCCCCTTTTCTGCTTATCCACCTCTTGGGCACTAATCTCCATCTTTTGCACACTGCTTTGCAGAGATAGCCACTCCTCTGGTTCACTGGTTCCACTGCTAGCTGTGGGGGGTGAGCAAGTAGGTACCCTCCTTGCTGGCCTGCCACCCCCTTTGTTAGTTTAAATGCTTGTCAATGTAGCATTTAAACTTATCATTAAGTGTTTGGATTCCCCTCCAGGGTGGATGCAGGCCGTCAGGCTTGAACAAACCTCCATCCCTCCAGGTGGGTCCCCAGTCACCAATGAATCCAAACCCTTCCTCACAGCACCAGTTCTTCAACCATGAGTTAAAGTTTCTGGTGCATGCACTCCTATGCTCTCCCTTGCCTCTCACAGGTAGTACTTCTGAGAAAGTGACAGAAGTAGCTACTTGCTTGAGACCCCTCCCCAGTTTCCTAAACTCTTCCTGAACTTCCTTTGGCTCCCCATTTGCCAGGTCATAGGATGGGGCTGCGTCACGAGTGGTCTCTCCTGCGGAGGTAGTACAAGATCTATTCTCCCATTGGGGCACACCTCAGGTGGACCTGTTTGCCTCAGGGAGAATGCGAAGCTGAGGCTGTTCCATGCCGCCCCCTCAGCAGGGATTGCTGCGAGGATGCGCTTCTGAGGCCGTGGACCCCGGGCCTCTTCTCACGCCTTTCCCCGTTCCCTTGATGCACAAGGTGCTGCTCAAAGCAAGGAGGGACAAGGCGCAGGTGATTCTGATAGCCCCAGACTGGCCCGCCATGCTGGTACCCAGATCTCCTCAGCCTCAGCTCCAGGCTCTCAAGGCAGCTTCCAGCTCGCCTGGACCTGCTCTCAGTCAATCAGGGGAAGGTATTCCATCCGGACCTTCAATCCCTGCACCTGACGGCCTGGTTCCTGAGCGGCTAGAGTTCCAGGCCTTGGGTCTTTCCGACGAGATCCTCAACGTGAGTTGAGCGTCCCTCAGGGAGTTGACCAGAAAATGCTATGCCTTCAAATGGAAAAGATTTTCCATTTGGTGTCAGGGCAAGGGCCTGGACCCTTCCTCCTCTTCCTTGGCGAGCATATTGGACTACCTGTGGTCCCTTTCTCAGCAAGGGCTTAGGTCGACGACCCTTAAGGTGCACCTGGCAGTCATCTCTGCTTACCGGGCGCGGGCCGGGAAGCAGTCGGTGGCGCAGGAGAAGGTGGTCTGGCGCTTTTTCAAAGGCCTTGATCACATTTCCCCTCTGGTGCGAGAACCTCCACCTCCGTGGGATCTACTGCTGGTACTGGCAAAGCTCATGGGCAAGCCATTCGAACCAATGCACAGGTGTGAACTCTCTCACCTGTCGTGGAAGACCACCTTCTTGGTGGCTATCACGTCAGCCAGAAGGATAGGAGAGCTCCAGGCGCTCTGCATTGAGTCTCCTTACCTGGTCTTCCACAGGGACAAGGTTGTCCTGCGCCCCCACCCGAAATTCCTTCCGAAGGTGGTGTCGGAGTTTCACCTTAACCAGGTGTTGACTCTGCCGGTGTTATACCCCAATCACACTTCGGAGGCCGAATATAGGCTCCATACTCTGGACCCTAGAAGGGTGCTCGCTTACTATAAGGAGCGCACGGCTGAAATTTGGGGAGAGGTTCGCCAGCTGTTTGTCACCTACGCTGAAGCCGCACCTGGCAGACCTGCAGCCAAGCGGACGATAGGCAGGTGGGTCACCTCCTGCATAGATCTCTGCTGTAAGTTGGCGGGCATGGAGCCTCCCAGAGGGATAAGAGCTCATTCTACCCGCCATACTGCTGCATCGGTGGCTGCTTCCAGGGACGTCCCTATCCAGGAAATCTGCAGGGCTGCTACCTGGAAGTCAGCACACACCTTCATCACCCATTACCACATCGACCTTGAGTCACGCCGGGATGCTGGTTTTGGGGCCTCGGTTCTCCAGTCTCTATTCCCTAAGTAGGGGTGTGCTTTGCCTCCCTCCTCCCGGAGAACTGCTAGGAGTCTGCCAGACAGTGTGGATGAACAACATATCCATGTCCCTAGAAATACAGGTTACTCACCTGTAACAGGAGTTCTAGGAATGGTATATGTTGTTCATCCACATGACCCACCCGACCTCCCCGGCTTTGACGCACTACCTGAGCTTCCAGCGGGCCAGATCTGGCGTCATGGGGCGGAGCCAAGAGTTTTACCACCCAGGTGGGTGGGAGGAGCCAGTTTGAAGACCACCTGGCAAGATTTAAAGCGGCAAGGATACCTGCCAGACAGTGTGGATGAACAACATATACCATTCCTAGAACTCCTGTTACAGGTGAGTAACCTGTATTTCCTTTCCATACTGTTCCCTCACCCATGGGTTGTTATATGTTTATACTGCTTGGGAATTAGTCCTAATTGTTACCTGCTGCAAGAGCTTCCTCTCGAAGCAAGATAGTACAGTTACATAAGAACTTACCATAACAGTAGATCTTCGAGAGAAGCTCTTGCAGCAGGTGTATTTCCCGCCCTCTTTCCCCCCAGGGATCAGACCTTTTCCAGGCTGGTCTGTCCTCCTTTGTGAGGGAATAATTTCTGGCTTATCCTTCTGACTATTGCCTGTCACCATCTCTCTGCCTAATGGGGGGGGGGGGGCATGCAAGAACTGGAGCACGTGTGGGAACTCCTCCCTTATATAGGGTGACGGCGGTGGAGCCGACGTCGGTACTACTGGAAGAAAAGATTGCTGGGAACCACCGACAGGTGGTGTCTGTCCTAATTGTGTTACCCTGCTGCAAGAGCCTCTCTCGAAGATCTACTGATACGGTAAGTTCTTAAGTAACTGTAATATTTTCGAGAGAGGCTCTTGCTGTAGCCAAACTTTTTCCTTCCCTCTGCTGCTTCCTCTCAGCCTTTCAGTTGGCTCCAGGAGCCCACTCCTTCTCCTGTCACACTTTTCTTAGGTCTCCAGCAGGAGAACTGGAGGGGAGGGCACAGAACCACCCACTATATAGTGCCAGGCTGACGTCTGCCCAGTGACACTGGGTGGACGGTCGCCGCCAGACACTGCTAGCTAAAGTTTTCCATATGGTCCTCGTGCCGGGTGGCTCAGTCCTTTCTGTTATTGCCTAGTACAAGAGCCTACTGTTACGTTAAGTTCTTGCGTAACTGTACTTTCCTCATAAAGGGAACCCTTATATGCACAAACACAAAAGAATCTGAGCAGGTTCCAGATTTGTCCCAGCTTAAAACAAACAAAAAAAATGTTGCTGCCCTTTCTGCTGAAGAAGCAAAGGAGCGGTCAGTGGACAGAGTAAAAATGCCTTCTGCAGAGGGGCACTATCTTATAAAGTCTAACACAAATGTACGTGGTCAAAAACTGCTCACGAAAAATGGCGAAGTCAATGGTAGTGCTCAGGAAAAACAGTGAGCACTACCATGGCTAAAAAAATTCATGACAGCTGAAATGAGTGGTGCCCCACCCCCCGCGAACCCCTGCACTAAAAAAAAAACATCTCCACGGGGGTGGTAACTCAGAGACTAGGAGGCATAGACGGAGCGGGGGGGGGGCCAAAGTGCAGTGTGGGAGAACACCACATGAAAAAGTGAACTCTGAAAGGGAAGGAGAAGAAACAACATAGAATACAGGAGACAGGGAATAGAGCCCTGGTTTCCAAGACATTCCACTGCCCTAGTTGCTCATGGCCCTAACCTCTGCACCATGGCAGCAGCTGGGGAAAGTGGCATGCAGCTACCAAATTCTCCTCTTTCTCTTGAGGGACGACAGCTACAGGGATAGTGGTGACCTACTTGCATTATGCTGTCCCCATAGCTATTCTTTCATGTGCAATTTTTGCCATGATGATTGTAACCGTGCTATAATCTGCATGACATTGACCGGATACCCTGCAGAGGACATGACTTAAGCTTGGAAGTTTTTTTTCCCCCATGCCTTTCAGGCTGTGGGTTCCCTCATGAAAAACATGTTGCTGCCCCTCCTGCTGGAGAAGCAAAGGAGCTGTCCATGGATAGGTGAAATTGCCCTCTGTGGAAAACATGGCTAAAACAGCTTTGTTTCCAGGGCCTTTCAGGCTATGGTTACCTTATTAATCAGTCGGCCTTTATTTATCAGGCGAAACATCATTAAGAGACAGTCTCATTTACAAGATCGACCTGGGTGGTCACATAGGACAACAGTAAAATAACAGATGATACAATAATTTTTTTACAGAGCATCATAGAAACCACAAGGGGGAAGGATCCATATAAGGGCATGGTAGAACAACCGTACATAAAGCTCTCAGCGTGCATAATATTCACATAATATATACAAGAGGTACAATGATGGGAGGCTAATAGCTAGGAAGTTAGCAAGAACAGTCCAACTAGAGGAAGGGAAGAGGTCAAGGGTATAGGACAGTGGGCTGTCAAGGGAAGCATTTATGGGACTCGCTGAAGGTACACACGACTAGAGTTTTAAAGGTGGCCAATTTGACAGGAATTGCTATTTTTAAGGTTTTTTTTGGAGGTTATTCCACAGAACAGGAAGGGCATGGCTAATGGAAGCCCTACCAAATCGTGTTTTAATAATAATTTTTATTTATATGGCGCCTTTCTACTTCCAAGGTGCCTTACAATTTAAAACAACCATATATAACATCTAATAATATTCAACACAACCAAAAATCATAGATAAACTAGTTCAATTCTCCAAGAAGGCTTTTTGCCCAAGAAAAGTTTTTAGACCATTCCTAATTTCCTCCACAGAAGTGCACTTCCATAACCGACGGGGTAGAGAATTCCAAAGGGTGGCAGCAGCATACGAAAAAGCTCTAGAACCGGATGATTTCAGATTCACCTTTAAAATCTCTAGCAACCTGCCATCGGCCGAGCTGAGCGATTGACCAGGGCAGTAGGGAACAAGAAGTTCTTTCAGATAGACTGGACCCTGACCGTGTACGGCTTTAAAAGTCAATAAACCGACTTTAAAGGTGATCTGCCACTGTATAGGCAGCCAGGGCAGTTCGCGCAGCACCAGAGTAATATGACAGGATCTACTAGAGCCTGTCAAAAGCTGGGCTGCTGCGTTCTGCACTAGCTGCAGGTGACGGGCTTCAACCCCAGAAAGCCCTAGATAAAGGGAGTTGCAGTAGTCCAGGCGCGAGGACACAAAGGCATGGACCAAAGTTGGAAGGTCGTCAGACGGAACCAGGTTCTTAACCCTGGTGATGTTTCTAAGATGGTAAAAGGAAGTCTTGACAACAGCTGACACCTGCGCCTGCAGTGTCAGTCTATCATCAAAAACCACCCCCAGGTTACACACCCGTTCGGAGGTCGGAAGACAAATGCCGCCAAGAGTAATCCCGAAGGTGCACCAACACCCGACTCCCCCCCACACACACACACACACACCAGTCTGTTGACCTGGGTCCACAACCAGTACCTCTGTCTTTTATGAGTTCAGCTTCAGCCAGCTAGAATCCATCCACTCCTGGATTTCTTTCAGACAGTTGTTAGACCAAGAGAGCTCCATCCTGGCCAGGTGTGAAAGAAACGTATAGCTGGGTATGATCTGCATAACAGTGAAACCTCAGCCCATACCTTCTTACAATGTCTCTGATGGGTAGCATATACACCGTGAATAACGTGGGTGACAGTACAGAACCCTGAGGCACCCCACACTACAAAGCCGTTGGGTCAGAGGAAAAAAACCCAGACACAACTCTTTGTGATCTCCCTGTGAGGAATGAGGTGAACCATCTTAAGATGGTTCCCGATATTCCACATATATGCCTCAGGTGACCGATCAACACCATGTGATCCATGGTGTCAAAAGCTGAAGAGAGATCTAGAAGAACCAAGATGGAATGGCTCTTCTGATCTCTGCGCCATCAGGAGATCACTGAACACCCAAACCAGCGCTATCTCGGTACTATGTCTGTTACGAAAACCGGAGTGGAGGGGTTCATAGATGTCATGAATGGCAAAATGGTCCTCCAGTTGGGCTGCTATTACTTTCTCAATCACCTTCCCAACAAAGGGAAGGTTATAGATAGGTCTGTAGTTTGCGAAACAGTCGGGGTCCAAAGTAGCTTTCTTCAAGAGTGGATTCACCACCGCCTCTTTCAGGGAGCTGGGAAACCCGCCCGATTCCAGGGAGCACCAGACTATCCACACAAGGACTGGACCGATGATATCCCTACAACCCAAAATTAGGGAGGTCAATCCAGGGTCCAAACTATAGCACATAGGGCGCACACTCCGGATAATCCTCATGACATCCATGAACTCCGGTTGACTGAAGGAGCTCCAGGAAAATTGAGGGACAGTGATCTTGCACCATTCAACAACAACAACCCCCTTGGAGTGTGCTGGCTGCAAATCCGCCCTGATGTCAGCCACCTTACTTGCAAAGAATCAGGCAAGCTCATCGCGCTCTAATTGAGAAAAAGCTTTCCGCACTTGCAGACAGGCTTGGTTGAACAGTCTGTCTACAGTTCGAAATAGCTGAGCTGGTCAATTCTAAGCAACCGCAATCTCCCTTGAGAGGAATTCTGCCTTCTTACGGGTGATTGCAGATTGATAGACTGAATAATGGTCCCTCAATCTAAGGTGGTCGGCATCAAGAGCGGACTTTCGCCAGCAACGCTCTAAACTTTGTCCCTGTCTCTGCATCTCCCTCAACGTCCCATCAGACCAAGGGGACTTGGGGTGACGGGAGAGGGGGCAAACACGGACTGGAGCAATAGAATCCAGAGCCACTGTAACAGCTGTATTACAAGCTGACATGAGAGTCTCTGGATCATTGCTTGCCAACGCGTGGGACGAGAGGTCAAGTGCCGCTGCAAGGCCTTGGGAATTTATATCCTGTAAAGGGTGGTACCTAACCATCTCCACAGGGGTAGACCTTCTAGAGCGGGTGCAAAAACTAAACCCCATGGTGTAATGATCTGACCACCCGACTGGTTCCACCCCCACGTCGGAAGTTTTGATCCCTAGAAGGAAGATTAAGTCCAAAGAGTGTCCAAGTTTATGTGTAGCAGTGGAAACCACCTGTGTAAGGCCCAGCAATGTCATTAACTGGAGGAAGCGTTTACCAAATTGCGAGAGTTCATCGTCGACCCAGACATTGGAATCCTCCAGAACCATCAATCTGGGCGATTCAAATGCCATGTCTATGACAAAGTCTGCCACTTCCTGAAGGAATCGCTTCTCATCACCAGGTGGACGGTAGATGAGAGCGATTCGAATGCCTACACCTGCTACTACTGTACACTCATTTTAACTCTAGGGATGACAAGGAGATGTAGGAGACTGGTAGGAGGGTAGCTACCCACAGTACAGGCAGGCAATCTGAAATGTACTGGGGCAGCTTGTTGATTATTGCTCTGTAAATCCAGGTGGCAGTGTTTTTTTGACATCTGAGTTTGAGATAACCAGCCTAGTTTAGAGTGCAGTGAACTGTGATGAGTGGAATAAGGGTCTCCAGTTATAAATCGTAGGGCTTGGTGGTAAAGTGCATCAAGCTTAAATAGAGCAGTACCGGGACCTTGACCATAAAGGAAGTCAGCGTAGTCTGGAAGAGGAAGGAATGTGGACTGAATCAATCTAGTTTTGACTTCCTGCATAAGTAAATGCTTAATGCAAAAAAAAAAAAAAAAAAGACCAAACCTTTGTTTGAATTTTTTTTGCTAACTTGTCAGTATGGGCAAGGAAGGACGACTTATAGTCAATCCAGAACCCCAGATATTTGAATTTGGCCACAAACTACTTTGTTAGCACGTTTAAAACAAAAGAGAACTATAGTTTACAGGATCTGCCAACAAATTAACCTATAATAGTTTTCACCGAGGGCGATGATATGAAGCAGTAAAAAAAAAATACTAAACCTAGTTCATTTGCTGGCATAGATGCTATTTTGTCTAGGTTTATTAAGAACCTCTCTAAAGAATTGGTTGGTATACTCCTCTTCTTTTTAATACATCAGTAAAAGAAGGCACTGCTCTGGATGACTGGAAATTAGCCAGTGTTACTCCCATTTACAAAAGAATCAAAGAATAATGTTGGTAATTATAGACCAATAAGCTTAACATCTTGTATTGGTAAGATTATGGAAAGGTTACTACAACACAAATCATTGACCATCTCCACACTACAGGAAACTATGATGTAAAAAACAATACAGTTTTACATGGGCAGGTCATGTATGAGCAACTGATTAGCTTTTAGGCCAGTTAGTAAAGCCCTGGATAATGGATTTCTGGTGGATGTTTTTTTTTAAGACTGAGAAAACCTTTGATATGGTGTCACATAAGATCTTAATAGAACAGCTTCAGAAACTTGCAATACATCCATCTATTATAAAATGTATAAGTTCATGGTTGGAAGATAGGAAACAAAGGGTTGTGTTGAGAGGCTTTGAGTCTGAGTGGGGTACAGTGAGTAGTGGGGTGCTGCAGGGGTCTGTACTCGGACCAGCATTATTTAATATTATGGTTTTGAATATGCAGGCAAACAGAGTTTGGTTGTATAAATATGCGGATGATACTAAACTAGGATGTATAGTCAATAATAATATTGCTATAGAACAACTACAGGACAATTTAAACCACCTTTATACCTGGGCAATTGACAATAAACTAGTTTTTAACATAGCTAAGTGTAAAGTGATGCACCTTGGAAGCAGCAACAAACTAGCTAGCTATTACATAAATAATTCCAAACTTCAAATAACTGAAACTGAGAAAGACTTTGAGGTCACTATTACCAATAATATGAAGTTCAGTTCTCATATTAACATCACTGCAAAAAAAATGCCACGGTACCCTTAAATGCATTCTAAAACATATTAAAAGTCAGGACGCTGATGTTCTAGTTCTTCTATATACTAGTTTGGTTAGGAATAATTTATAGTACTGTGCCACTTTCTCCTTCCCTACTACAGTAACTGATATAAAATTATATGAGTTGGTGCAACGTAAAATGACTAAATCCATTTCAAAAGTATCACACCTGGGATATGAAGATAGGCTGAAAAATCTAGGGCTCTTCTCTCAAGAATATAGAAATACTAGGGGGATCTCTGCTGGGCTTATAAGGATGATATGTTTTTTGAAACAAACACCAATTGAGTGTACTAGATCACACAAACTAAGATTGCATGCTGAAACATGTAAAACCTTACGAAGAAAACACTTTGTCACACAAGGAGTGCCACAAAGATGGGATATACTCCCAGCAGAGGTTGTAATGAGCCAAAGTCTGGATCAATTTAAATACCAACTCGATCGAAACATGGGTGATAAGAAATTTTCCTACCATCATTAAATGACGGCGAATTCATTAATGGGCATGTCTGTTGAACTTGTATAACCCATGAACTATGATAAGACTCCTCTGAGAGTGTGGTAATTTGAGGTACTGGGCAGTTATTGGAATCTTGGACTACAGGTGAGAAAAGCATAGCCTTTGGTTTCTTGGTGGTTAACGAGCTTTGCGCAGAAGGTCAAACTCCAATTGCAGGTCCTTGCATGCCAGATTCGGGTGGGCCTATGTATATAAAGGACAGTGTCATCAGCAAAAAGATGAATGTTTTCTGATTTAATGCCAGAATTGATGATGTTGATGTATACTGCAAATAAGTGGACATAAAATAGACCCCCTGAGGCACACTTCTGAGGAGAGTTCCCCGTCTGCTTTGACCTGCTGATGGCGACCTGTTAGATAACTAGGAACAAACAACGCAGTGGAGTCAAGGCCAAAGTTTTGAAGAGTAAGCAGTAGCAAGTCATGGTCTGCCATATCAAAAGCCTTACTAAGGTCAAGGAATAAGGCACACACATAATATTTAGCATCCAAGGTCTTTAACCAATCATTAGATACCTTATCAAATGCAGATACTGTACTGTGACGTGGTCTGAACCCAGATTGTACAGGATTAAGCAGATTAAAAGACTCCAAATGCTTTCTAAATTGAACATTGACTAGTTTTTCTAGCATTATGGGAAGAAGAAATATGGGCCTATAGTGGTTTAGATTGCACGGATCACCAGATTTGAACAGTGGAATGACATGGTGGCTTTTCCAAACAGACAGGATAACACCCTGTGTGAGAGATTGAAAAGGTGTGTGATAGAGGCAGGCAAGACATGGTACCCTAATTTTAGGAAGTAAGGATCAATGTGGTCAGCACCTGCACTTTTCTTGGTGTCTAGATCTAGGAGAAGATCTTCCGCTTCCTTTACAGAGACAGGAGAGAGCATCATGAGCAGAGGAGGCTGGGGCAATGTAAGAAATGGGCATACCTGTTCTCTCCGCAGCTGCCCCACATGGTTTCCAGGGATCGGGGCCAAGTTCTTCTGTGATGAAGTAAATCACGGAGAACCTATTTAATCCTACAGTTCCCTTGACCAAGCATTTGGTTCCCCTCCCTGGGGTCTGTAGGATTTCTTCTTTCATTATGCCTTTGTGAGGCAAATGGTGAGCACCCTTGGCTTCTCCACCCAAGAGTCTGTGGAGGATGAGGAGGAGGCTGAGTTTGTGAACATGGTGAGGTTAATCCCAACCAAGCCTGTGACAAGGCTATGGTTCCCCTATCTACTCAAACCTGGATAAAGATTCCAGGAAGCTGGACAGTATAGGGAAGAAACTGTACACCTCTGCCTCTTTGCTGTTGAGGCAGGCCGTATACATGGCTTACACTGCCCAGTACCAAAAAACCCTCTGAGAAGTCTGTGCTGGCCATCAACAAGAAGGTCCCTGGGGACCTGGTGCAAGATTTGGCCACACAGCCAAGACTACCCTAGATGCTACCAAATATCAGTTCCATATGTGTGGCCAAGACTACCCTAGATGCTACCAAGTATCAGTTCCATATGGCAGTGGATGCCAGTGACAGAGCCTCTGGGGTTATAGCCCATGCCACTGTATATCCCTAAGGGGATTTGCCTGGCTGCGGACCACTAATTTGTCCCAGGACACCAAGGCAATAGCCATGGATTTCCTATGCAAGAACAATTCTCTGGTAACTAGACAGAGGCCTATATGGAAAAGGTGGATGAGTACAAGACCACCTACAGAAGCAATGCTGAAGAGAAAACCTCCACTTCCTGCAGGCCTTATGGAAGGGCAGGTAGGGGTAGAGGGCATTCCTCTATTCTTTCATTCCCATGAATATTCTCAGATGAGAAGTTACTTTAGTGGTAGGGGCAGACAAGCTTCCAAATGGCCTGATCAAATCCCAGCCCCTAAGCCTCAGCACAAGCAGAACCCCTGACAGGTTTGCCAAGGTCACCTGTCCACTGCCAGTGGGATGAAGACTGGCTCATTTCTTCCAGAAATGGAAAAACATCACCACAGACAAGGGAGCAGTGGAAGTGGTAAGCTGGGGCTCACACTGCAGTTCAGAAGATTTTCCAGACTGCAGGTTTGCAGGAACTTCAACCCTCCCACTCCCAACAGCAAGGATTCTGGTGGAGTCGGAGGTCAAAAGTTGCTCTAGGCAAATGCAGCGGAAAGAGTTCCATCAAGGTACTTCTCACTTAAAAGAAAATGAGGAGTGTTGCCCATTTTGGATATCAGAAATTACTTCGAGTCAGCTCTTGCAGCACAATTAGGACTGTGACAGATGACAGAACCCCGGCCAGCGTCTAGCCAGCAGTACCAGGCAGTGACCCGCTCCCGGCGTCTATCCACCCCAGTGTCCCACATGATATAAAGGGAGGCAGTCCCCGGCGTGCCCCAGTTCTTTTCCACGCCGTCGGCGTGCCTTCGCCGAAAGCCACAGCGTGACTCGTGCCAGTTTGACTGCCATTACTCTGTTTTCGACATCTTTCTGTTTTCTTCTGTCAGTACCCACTCCCACCATTCTCTTTTCCTGTATGTCCCTCCCCATCGCCTTCTAGGCACACTAATAAGTGCGCCTGTGGGAAGCAGATCCCAGCTAAAGACAGTCATTCGGTCTGCCTGCTCTGCTTGGACACCCAGTCCTGCCCGCACTGCCAGAGCTTCAACAGCCGGACACAGATCTAATGTCAAAAAACCTTACAGGCCTACCTCGCCCAACAGCAATTGGCTGCCATGCAGCAGGATTCCTCCTCGGAGAGGGAGTCTTCCCACCACTCACACAAGAAGTCGAGAAAATGCAGGGAATCTTCTAAATGTAAAGAATCCTCCAAGCGTAAGGAGAGGGGGAAAAAGTGGGAGATCCTATTCGTGATCCAGGTCCTCTGGTTCTCACTCTGCCTCGAAGGGCAGTTCCAAATCAGCCAGCCATGACTCCCAACTACCAGAGTCAAGGCCCCAGCTACAGCCCATGTCTTGGGCACTAAAGAGAAGCCTTCAGGATCCTCCGGCCCTGCTCTTCAGCTCATCAAGATCCGGCCTCCTGTTCAGGCTCAGGTAAGGGGAATCAGCCTTCCCGGTCAGCCTCTATTGGTAGTGCCGACTCCTGGGAGAGGCAAAAAGACCTCCGGCCATTCTTCAGAGAGAACGTCCTCTCTCCCGCCCAAACAGGCCAAGAAAATGGCAAAAAAAACTACCAAACCACTGTCTGAGAGGTGCCGATCTGACAAAACTTCTAAGTCCTCGTTGAATAAGCACTGACATCGGACCTCAGATGACACCTCCAAGGTCATTCATACGCCGGCTCAGCCAGCAAGAACGCTGTCACCTCTGGCATTGCCACCTCCAACTGATGACCAGAACAACGACACCCTGGAGTGGGCAGATCAGACACCAGTCCACACAGACCCCTCAGTGCCCGATGACACACATAATGCCAACCCGTCATCACCTCCCATAGGCTCACTGAAGGTACCGCACCAGAAGATGGTACAAACACCAGTCCGACAGACTCACCAGCTTAACTGTCACAGGTCAGAGGACCTATTTAGTCACTCGTGGGAGACTATTAGACCAGACATTCTCCCCCAAAGCCACAACCAACTACTCCAGTGGCCCTGGACTTGACACAAACTCCGGATAGGGGTGGGCTCACATAAATCCCCAATCTTGGACTTGCATGCAGTTCCTCTACCACCTTCGGATGAGGACAGAGGAAAACAGCCTACTCTGCAGGAGAGGGCCCCAAAAAGCATCAAAATGAGAGCCGCAGGTCCAGATCCGAGCCCCAGTTTGTCCATTTCCTCTGGCAGACATAGACACAGGAAGAGGCAGTTCAGATACTCATCCGTCTCCTCCTCAGATTCTTACCAGCCCTCTGATTCCTCTCAGTCTTCCGTAGAGGACTTATCCCCTATGGTTCCAGAGGACACATCAGATTCGCCTCCTGATGACCCATGGAGGTCATGAGGCACATACAGGTAAATGTAGGCTGGGACACTGAGGACTTAGGCCCAGAAAGGATGTGTCTTGCTAAGTCCCTCAAACAGAAGGACCCCAAACCTGTGGTCATTCCACCTATGATAGAACACCTTCAAGGACATCACCCAGGCAACATGGAGACACCCTCATTCCTCTGCTGCTGTCCCCAAGAAGGCTGACTGCCTATACAGGGCCCCAAAGGAGCAACCTTTCCTAGCTGAACACCCCACTGCCGACTCAGTGGTAATTTTGACACATGACCACTCACAAAGACTAAGACACTTTGGCACTCAACCTCCAGGTAGGGAATCGACGCAATTGGACTCCATGGGTCATAAGGTATATTCTTCTGCCACCTGCAACATAAAAGCCTGAATTTCATGACCAATATGGTCCAATTCCAGAAAGCTCTCTGGGAACAGGGATTGGACATTCTGCAGGGATGCGGACTGCCTTCAAAAAGCTGAACTTTCTAGCTGCTGCAAACTGGATCAGATGTAAGCACACTGTCCTATGATCCACTTATGATTTGTGGACACAGCAACAGCCACTGGCATATGTCTTCGTCATTATTCTTGGTTTTGGGTTTTGCACAGTATGTCCAGTCTAACATCCTCAATGCACCCTTTACAGAGGCCATGTCCTCTTAGGTGAGGATACGGAGAAGATAATAAACTAAAGGACTCTGGCAAAGCTGTCAGAACCATGCAGTCCATGTATCACCCAAAACAGACAGTTTCAGAAGTCTTGTTTTCATGGCCAAGGGGGACATCAACAACAGCAGCCCTGTTTTCAGCAGCGACAGTCTCAACAGGAAGGCTACAGCCAGAGAGGCACCCACAGAGGATCTGCGGGACCCACCTCTCGCCAGGCTAAACCAACTCAAGCTGCCTTTCCACCCCTCCACCGCCCTGACTCCCCAAGGGACCACCTCCCCCCAACACCTTGTCGGGAGGCGGTTGGAGAACGCTCTGCTTTATGTGGCAGCATGGCGAAAGTGACCCGGCGACTAATGGATCCACGAACACATCGAAAAACTATGAGTTCATCAGCATACCACCGAACAGCCCCTTACTCCATGAACACACAGGTCTGATTCGAAGAAATCCAAGCTGTGCTTTCCAAAAGGCCAAACCAGAAGGAACAGGATTCTACTCTCACTTATTCCTGGTCCCGAAGAGACAGAGAGACTTGAGACCCATTCTGGATCTCAGAACTCGACACGCATGGTGGACAGAGATTCAGGATGGTCATGCTCCAGAACCTACTCCCTATGGTTCACCAGGGAGACTGGCTAGCTTCACTGAACATGCAGGACGCATATCTCCACATCCTAGTGGCAAAGCACCACAGGGAATATTTCAGGTTCTCCTTTCAAGGAAGGCATTTCCAATTCAGAGTGCTACCCTTTGGACTGTCTTCAGCACCAAGGGTATTCACGAAGTGCCTTGCAGTGGTAGCCACGGCACTTTGGAGGATGGGGCATTACGTCTTCCATACTTGGACAACTGGCTCCTTATGGCACAGTCAAGGAGCAACTTCAAAGGTCCATTCGGGACACTTGTACTCTTTCCAGAGTCTAGGTATCACCATCAATGCCCCAAAATCATCTCTGACACTGTCCCAGTACCTACCTTTTATCAGGGCTCTTCTAGACACTGAGCGCAGAGTCTTCTGCCGCCGGACAGGGCGCTCGGCTGCAGGTCCTAGCCAGACAAATCTCTTCAGCCTCAATGGTGCCAGACAGAACCCTGCTGCGGCTGCTTGGTCACATGGCTGTCCATCATCACAGTCTCTTTCACAAGACTTTGGATGAGGACAATTCAGTGGACCCTTGAGTCCAATGGGACCAGAGGTCGGACGATCTAGACCTTCCAGTCTCCATCACAAGACTGGTTGACTAAAACTCCAGTGGTGGATGACATCACCTCTTGCAGGAAGGAGTGCCACTCCAGAAGGAGGTACCAGATCAAGTCCTGACGTCAGACACCTCAAATATGTGTTGGGGGAGCACCTAGGCATTCACAGGACTCTGGGATCCTGGTCTGTGAACAAGGAATCTCCATATTGATGTTCTGGAAATGATGGCCATCCTCGCACTGCAGGCCTTGAACACTGTTCTCAAACCGGGACACTTCCTTGTGCAGACATGTCAGTGGTGTTTTACATCAACAAATGGAGGCACTCACTCCTGTCCTGTTTGCAGAGAGGCGATGAGAGTGTGGGATTGGGCCATATCCCATCCTCTAACGGTCTCAGCGGTCCATGTCCCTGGAGTCAAGAATACCTTGGCAGATGCTTTCAACAGAACGAGATCAAAAGTACACGAGTGGTCACTTCTACAATCTGTAGTCGACAACCTATTCGTCAAATGAGGGACACCAGAGTTGGACCTCTTTGCCTCCCCTACAAATGCAAAACTGCCCAGTTTCTGCTCGCTAAATCACACAACTGGAGTTTTCTGGCAAGTCGCATTTTCCCTGGAAAGGGAGATTCCTCTATGCCTTCCGACATTTCGCTCCTTCAGAGGTCCTCCTCAATAATGGAATGTGCAACAATGATCCTTGTGGCACCACTATTGCCTCGACAAATCTAGTTTCCACTGTTGCAACAGTTAGCAGCGGAACCTCCGATCACCCTTGCTTTGAGCATGTTCTTGCTGTCCCAGGACAACGGGACCTTGGTCCACCTGAACCTGCGGTCCCTCCATCTACATGCATGGCTCCTGAGGACCTAGTCAGGCTCCACTTCGGAGTCTCTGATAAGGTTGCCGAAGTCCTCATGGTGGCCAGAAAGCCTTCCACTAGAGCAACTTATGCCATGAAATGGAAACATTTTTGTCTATGGGCCATGGCTCATCACCTGGACCCTTTGGCCTGTCCGGTAAACATCCTACTAGAGTACCTGTTGTCCCTTTCAGAGTCAGACTTGAGCTATTCCTCAATAAAAATGCATTTGGCTGCCCTTTCTGCTTACCACACCCCTGTCCAGGGCAGAACAGTGGCATAGTTGGAGGTAACTTGCACTTTCCGTAGGGGTATGCTCCACATTAAACCTCCCATTAGGGACCCTGTTCCTCCTTGGGATCTTTTGTTTGTTTTGTAGAAGTTTACCGTACCACTTTTGAACCTGCCATGGATTGCAAGCTGTTTCCTGTCTTGGAAAACATTATTTTTAGTTGCTGTTACTTCTGCTCAAAGGATTTCTGAACTTCAGGCCCTGTTGTGTAAAGAGCCTTACTTGGTGTTCCACAAAGACAGGGTAGCTTTGAGAACCAATCCTAAGTTTCTACCCAAGGTGGTATCCAAAATGACTTTGAATCAGGACTTCCAACTCCCTGTTTATTACCCTAATCACATGAACAGGGGTGAGGCACATCTCCATACCTTGGACGTACATCATGCCTTGCAATACTGTCTGTCCAGAACCAAGGATAACCGGCGTTCTGATCAGTTATTTGTTTCTTTTGCTCCTAGGGCCCTTGGGGCTCCTGTGACCTAACAGACTCTGTCCAGATGGTCAGTGCACTGCATTTCCTTCTGTTACCAGAAGTACAACAAACCCCTACCTGGAGCTATACAGGGTCACTCCACAAGAGGAGTAGCAGCCTCTTTTGCTGTACTGAGGAACATCTCGGCCTCAGACATCTGTGCTGCAACCACATGGCACACCATCCACACCTTCATTCACCACTACAGTTTGGACATTGTCTCAAGATGCAGAGCAGGCTTAGGGCTTGCAGTCCTGTGGGGTCTCATCTCGTGAGGGTTTCTTCCTTCTACTTCCCTACCATCCAAGTCGTGGTCTTTAGTTTATACTGCTTGGGAATCGGTCCTAATTGTGTTACCTGCTGCAGAGCTGACTCTAGAAGTAAGATAGTACAGTTACTTAAGAACTTACCGTAACAGTAGATCTTTGAGAGAGGTTCCTGCAATAGGTCATATTTTCCCCTCCCTCCTTCCCTCTTGAGATTTCCTGCTGCATGCGACCTCTTCGCCAATGAGTAACCTGTTCTGTGAGGTATTGTCCTAGGTTCCCCAGATGGATCTCATCATATCTGGATGCCAGTCTCTCCGGCTGAACAAGAATTGGGGCACACCGCGGGGTGATCCCCGCCTGGTACTGCTGTCTAGAAGTTTGCTGTGGGGGCCTGTCGCCTGCCGGCTACAGTCCTAATTGTGTTACCTGCTGCAAGAGCTTCTCTCGAAGGTCTACTATTAGGGTAAGTTCTTACATAACTGTACTTTTCTGTACAAGCATTTAAAAAAAAAAGTCATCTGCTCCCAGGGTGTTCACAAAGTGCTTAGCCGTAGTGGGAGCACATCTCCGGAGACATGGAGTGATGATTTTTCCTTACCTGGATGACTAGCTCGTCACAGGGCAGTCACAAAAGCAGGTCAAGAATTCCCTTCAGCTGACACAGAGTACCTTGGGGATGCTGAATTTTCTCATAAATACCCAAAGTCCCAAACAGAACCAGTCCACGTGCTGGAATTCACAGGGGGCAGAGCTGGATGCCCTCCAAGGCAAGGCATTTCTGCCCCAAGAGAGAATGGAAAATGTTCTAATCCTGGCAAGAACCTTCGTCCTGGGCCAGCCCCAGACCAGCAAGGCATTTCCTTCAGCTCCTGGGACATATGGCTTCCACCACAGCCATGGAGCCAGATGCCAGGTTTCAATTGAGAGACATTCAGTATCATTTAAGGGCTCATTAGTCCCAAAAGTGATGCCCCGTTTCAAAGTCAGTGCCTGTAACAAAAACTCTTACAAGCTCTGGATTGGTGGAAAGAAAGGGTTAGTCCCAAAAGTGATGTCCCCTGTTAGTCGGTGCCTGTAACAAAAGCTCTGTTACAAGCTCTGGATTGGTGAAAAGAAAGGGACATCCTCAGGGAGGGAATGCCCTTTCAGCAGCAGTTTTCCAACAGTGGTCCTGAAAATGAATGCTTCCCTTCTCAGCTGGGGAGCTCACCTAGGTGACCAAATGGTAAGCAGAGTGTGGTCTCCACAGAATCCAGGGGGCATATAAACCTACTGGAGCTAGGGGCAGTTTTCATGCCCTTCAGGCCATCGCTCTTCAGATAAATGGTCAGTCAGTACAAATCGGGACAGACACCACCACCGTGTACTACATCAACAAGCAGAGAGGCATGAGATCCTCAAAGTTGTGCACAGAAGCTATGTAGATCTGGAATCTGGCTTACTCCTTGGAAATGCCACTTTCAGCAATCCATCTTCCAGGGAAGGACTATATTCTGGTGGATTCCCTCAGCAGTATCAGCCAGGGGCATCACGAATGGTCTCTGAACAAACGGGTGCTGGGCATAGTCTTCAGGAGATGGGGAACCCTGGGAATAGATATGTTAATTTCCAAAAAGAATGATCAGTTCCCTTTCTTTTGTTGCAGGCCTCCAGCAGTGGGCTCTGTCCCCATGGATGCCCTGGCCCTCGACAGGCTGGGGAAGTTCCTGTATGCCTTTCTCTCATTCTCTTTTCTACTAAGTGTTCTATTGAAATTGAGCCAGTCTGCAACCATATTAGTGGCCCCAGACTGGGACAGACATCCCTGGTACTCCCTGCTTCTGGTCCTTTCCACTAAGCAGCCCATTCTTCTGTAACAGAGGCACAGCCCACTGGCCATGTCTCAAGACAGAGTACTGTCTTGATTTTCATTTTTCGGAGGAGTTCCTCAGAGTTTCCAGGAAGCCTGCTACAATAAAGACATATGCTTCCAAATGGAAAATGTTTTCTCTGTGGTGTGATTCTAAGAAACTCAATCCCTTACAGGCAGATCTGCCCATACTTCTGGACTACTTATATTACTTACAGGCCTTGAGTCTCAGTTCGTCATCCCTGAAAGTGCTCCTGGTAGCTATTTAGATCTATATTGTGGCAGGTACTGAGAAAAAAAACAAACCAGTGACTTCACAACCTACTTTCAAGAAATTCTTCTAGGGTCTCTACTGCATCTTTATCCTCCTATCAGGGAACCAGTCCCTCCATGGGACTTGAATCTGTGCATAGCCAGGCTCATGGAGCTTCCCTTGATCCCATGGCTGCCGGAGATTTAAAGTATGTCACCTGAAGTCACTTTTCTTAGTGGCCATAACCTCTGCCAGGAGGGTGTGCGAGCCACAGGCTCTCTGCACAGACCCTAACTGTATTACTTTCCACAGGTCAAGGTAGTCCTCAGGACTAACAGGAAATTCCTTCCTAAGGTGGTGTCCGAATTCATCACTTCAGTGTTTCTCACAGCAAAGTCTAGCTCCGACGAGCAGAGGCTCCACAACTTGGACATTAAGAGGGCACTCGGTTATATGTAGCCTGCACTAAGGACCCCAAATCCTCCCACTCACAGCTGTTCCTCACATATGGTGAAGTGGGAAAAGGCAGGCCAGCTTTTGAGAGGGCCATTGCCCGCTGAATAGTCTCCTGCATCCAATTCTGCTACAATAAAGTGTGCAAGCAGCCACCTAAGGGCACATTCTACATGTAATTCTGCTGCCTCAGTGGCAGGTGCAAAGGATATTCCTTTTATGCACACTCTCAAGGACTTGACTCCTGTGTCTCCACTTCAGACCCCAAAATACTTAGAGTTGTGTTTCAGATAAACGTCTTTATTGTTTAAAAAAAGAGCATAGCAGCATCAAGATACAGGGACAGCCCTTCCCACAGCTGAACGCTTTCATGTCTCTCCAGACGCTTTTCAAAGGATATTCCTTTGTTAGAAATTTGTGAAGCAGCTATCTGGAAAGCTGTTCACACCTTTACAAAACACTATTGTCTGGATGTGCAGTCTAAATTTTTGTCGATTGATATTTATTCTTTTAACTATATGGTATAGATTAGTAGGGTAGTGGCTATTGCCTGCTAGACCTTAATAGATCTGCTGTTGAGCATCAGAGCGCAGTGCCACTGCAAGGACAGAGTTTGAAGAGCATTCCACATTCTGTTTTTTATATAAATTCCATGTGCTCCAGGGCAGCTAAACCTACCAGGCTTACTGCAATGGTTAAACATCGTGAGAGATCCCCTGAAAAGAAACAACATTACTATGGTAAGTAATTTTTCTTCTGATGCATCCGAGAATCAGGCAAGGCATAGTGTGGCTGAGAAAGAGGAAGGATGGGGGGGGGCACATAAGTAGGGCTAAGATGCTGAACCACTATTCTTGTTTACCAAAGGTTGGAGAGCCACTACCACACTGCAGGATGAAGACAAAGAGCGAAGAGGGAGAGAGCACTGTCATTTAACTTCATATAATGGAAGAAAGTGCTGGAAGGGATGAGGGGATTGTGGGTAGATGAATCAATGGGGCCATTTGAGATGCATCCTAGGATACTCAAGGAAGCAGCGGAAGTACTAGCTGCTCCATTGCCAGACATTTCTGCCGCTCACTGGACACCAGAGTGGTCCCTAGGGATTTGAGCACTGCTGATGTGGTGGTTCTGTTTAAAAGCAGATGAAAAGATGAACTAGGAAACTGTAGATCAGTCAGCCTAGCAGCTAGAGGAGGAAGAGGCTATGCCTAGGGACAGACTGGTGGACTTTCTCAAGGTATATGAGCTGCAAGACAAAAGCATGGATTCAATGGAGGAAAATCATGTCCTCAAACCTAATAGAATTCTTTGCTGGGTGACCAACAAAGGACATGCAGTCAACATACTGTTGCAACAATTAAAGACCGCACAAAAGTCCCTGTTCAAGGCTTTATTATGTGAATATAAGCCAGCTGCGTACAGGTCAGGCGCTGAGTCCTCTACCGGTTTCGCAACAGGTGCATCATCAGGAAGCTACAAAACCATGTCTACATCCCTTTAAAAATTCTGCTGATAAAGTGAGTGTGTGTTAAAAGCCTCAGGTGAGTACATTAAAACAAAATCACAGAAATCTAATCCAAACACTAATCTTATAAATACATTGTAATTTTCATCAATCAAATTCAGCTATCAATTAATACATTTATGTGCATACATGTGCACATCAGCAAGAAAGCTGTCCTGAGATGGGTACAAGAGGGTGAGTTGATAGTGAAGTGGCAGAAAGTGTTGTAGAGGGTATACAGTCTGTTGCGTGAAGAGGAGGGTCGGTGCCATAGACCACATCTGCATGGTAGAAACTGGGAGAACCATTTTGGTGACCAGCTCCCGGCAGACCTGGGAAGAAAGGCAGTCATTGTTGCAGTACAGGGCACTGAGTTTGGGGTGGAGTTCAGCATGGATGGCATCAATATGAGCAGAGAAGTCTAGCCTGTTAGCTAACCACACACAGAGATACTTGAAGGAGGGGCTTCTTCAAGATGGGTGCCATCTAGCATGGTAATGAGGGAGAGCCTGGCCAACTTTTGGCTGGTGCAAAGGTCATGAACACTGGTTTGTTAGTGTTGACCTGGAGCTGGCTGGACTGGAACCATTGCAGGACATTGTGAAAATCATGCTGGAGCGAGTCTTCAGCAGCTGCACTGAGAGGCCTGAGGTGTAGAGAACTGTCATCTGCATACCTGTGAATATGCGAGTTGGCACAGGCAGAGGGAGGTCATTTAGGAAGATGGAAAAGAGGATTGGACCCAGGATGAAGCCCTGAGGGACCCTGAACTGGATAGAAAGGGACAGGGTCCCTCCTACCACTACCAACTGCTGACGGCCCAAGAGGTAGGATTGGAACCAGTGAACAGTGGGGGATTAAGAAACTGGCAGAGCTCAGCTTGTCCAGGAGAAATGAATGGGTCACTGAATTGAAGGCTTTGGCAAAAAGGGATTAGGGCTTTAAGGGAGGACTCGAGTAAGCTGGAGAAATGATCCAAGCTCTGGCAGCTGAGTTTTTACATGCTGAAGTGTAAGGTACCACACATTTGGGGTAAGATAACCCAATAATGCAATACAAGTTGGAGGAGTGGTATTTGAAAGTCAGCAGAATAATAAGACCTAGGGGTAATATTGGATAATCTGAAATTCACATCACAGTACAACAAAACAGTAGGAAAGGCAAACAGGCTGTTGAGGTGCATAGGGTGGGAAATAAGCAGAAAAAGCAGGGAAATAATTCCATTACACAGATCACTGATGCACCTGCATCTGGAGTTCTGTGCAAGGTTCTGGAGTGTGTTCCTAAGTAAGGACTCCAAGAGGGTGGAAACCATACAGAGGAAGGTGATCAAAATGATCTAGAGCATAGGGGAAAAGACATATGAGGAGAGACTGCAGGACCTCGACACGTAAACCCTGGAAACTAGAAGGGCGAGGGGGAAAAATGATAGAAACATACAAATGCCTACATGGGATAAACAGGGTGGCTTGCAAAGACATTTGTTCGAAGTACGAATACAAGCACATGGAAATTTATTGAAACTGGCAGGGGAAAGATTCAAAATTGATTGTCCGCAAGCACTTTTTCATTGAAGTGGTGGTGACACGTGGAACAGACTGTCTGAGCAGGTGCATGATCAGTAAGTTTATTTGATCTATGTAAGTCATTACAAAAAACTGTGCCAGAGGAGGTGGTGATGGTCAAAATAGAATGAGATTTCAATGTAGGGTAGGACAAACACATGGCCATAGTAACATGGTACTGGGCAAAGGTAAGAGAAGTGGACAGTCACTAGGGCCTATGTAGGGCAGATCTTCTTCAAGGATATCTCTTGCAGCAGGTCACACCTTAGGAACTATAGCTGCCAGGTACCAGAACCACACGGACACATTTTTGCAAGCAGTCTATCTGGGGTCACCCATGGCGATGTCACCACATCGATGTCCCCCTGTATATTCATGGGAGACCCTATGCCCTCCTCAGTTCTTTTCCCACTGTCAACCACCGCACTATGGACTCCACAGAGCACCACCACTTCGGTCGACCACCATTTTCTAGTATTTCTCTCCCTATTTTTTCTATCACTTCACCTCCTTAAAGTGATTCTCCCTTTATCATTTCATTTGAGTAAACTGGACCTCTTCCACCGCTGCAACTGCGGTCAGATCTTCCACAAGGATTTGCATGAAGCCTGTGTCCATTGTCTCGGTGCCGAACCATAACATCCAAGCCTACCATATCTGCAGCGGTTTCAACCAGGCCACTCGGCGATGATGTCTTCAAGATCTGAAGTCTTTCCTCATGGAACAGAGGGTTGCTGTCCTACAGAAGGAGCTTCAGGCCAGGGGATACTCCGCTTCCCCGGCCTTGTCCTCTAAGGCCCGGGACAAATTAGGGAAGCATCGCCACCAGGAGAAGGACCAATCCTCCCTGGAGTGTGCTCAGTCGTGTCCTGCACTGACTGTTTCGGGATCATCGACCAGACCTACAGAGACTTTCGCTGCTGCCCACACTCTCTCCTCTTCAGGGTTGGCCTTGGCAGCCTTCCCTGCTGGAGCTGCTCAATCCAGCGGTGGTTCATTGTTGGCCTGCCTTTCACTTTTCCCACCAATGATTCCTACACACTGAAAATTGTGGCCACCATGGGCTGCACTTTTCATGCTAATGCTGCTTCTTGGTCGATCTGCATTCCCTCTCCCTGAGGCACTGTGCTGCAGGTTCCCACAAAAGGTACCTCTCAACACCTTAGCCTTGAGTTGTTATCCCAGAGCCCAGACTTCAGAATGTTAAAAGTTCAAACTGCACTCGGGTTGTGCACCCTCAAATGTTCCAACAGCAGATTTATTACTCCACTTAAGAGATCAGATATCTGTGTAGTCCTAGTGGCAACGTTTAAATAAAACATCTGCTAGCATATATTTTTAGTTTGATACTCTGCATTAGTTTTGTTTTTCATTTATTTTTTGTATATTAGGATTTTTCTTCACATCAGTTCCTGGTTTGAGTTTCCTATATTTTAACTATTTAAAATAAAGTACTTTTTTTCTGGAGTAGAAACTGAGAGGCTAAGCAGCAAAAAGGTAAAAAAAGATTCTACCACCCTGGATTCCATTCACAATCCACACTTCAATTTCTCAGCTCTGCTCTTCAAGCTTGGCTTCTCTCACCACCTGTGGTTTTGTCCTCTGTCTCTGCCCTATCTGACAGCAGATCTTATTTTCCGTTGGGAGAAACAGGTTTCCTCCTTCGCAGCTCCTGCAGTATGAGAGGGAAATACAGTTTTCAGAGTGCTAAAACTTTTGAGAGACTCATCTTTGTTACCACTCAGTCGACGATTTTGTGATGGACTGTTAAAACAAAAAAGTCTGGGTTCTAGGGATGTGGATATGGTGCACACTGTGGCATCTTCCTTTCCCCTTTAAATCTAGCCAGAACATCTTCCAGCTAAGCTAAGCTTCTCCCACCTGAGTGATATCCTCCTTGGCTCTGCCCATGACATGAGATCTTCCTTTCTGCTGGAAGAGTCAGGTATCTTCCTTTGCAGCTCCATGCATGCAGTGTAAGCCAATGTTTCTACTCGTTTTCAAGCATTTTCCAAGCATTTTTTGAGTGCCTTTCTTGTCTTATTCTCAAGATGGAGCATGATGAAGGTTGGTCTGGTCCCATATTCAAGTGATACATAGCCTGCATTCAAAAATGCCCCAGATGAACCCGTACACCTCGTGCCTATACTGCCTCAAGGCAGGTTCAACCACCAGGCTTGTGGGCTTTGCAAAACCTTGTTGCCTTCCTCACTCAAGGATCAGTACACATGCCTCCTCCTCAGTTGGTCAGACAGATGGATCTCCTCCTCCTTCCGGTCCACTCTAAGGATGCCCATAAGTGGTATCAGTGACTGTGGGTTCGTCCTCTGAGTTTGCAGTCCTAGAAGAGGCAGAGGCACAGGCTGCAGCAGTTTCATCTGCGCCAGTGCTGCTCTTAGTTGGCACCAGCACTGGGACTTCCTTCACCGGCACCTTTTGTGATCTGTGCCAGTTCTTGCAGACCCTAGGGGAGGGTCCTTTCCAGGGTGACAAATTGAAGAAAACCAAGAGAGCCCACCGTCGGTCATGGGACCAGGAATAGACACTCTTCCCACTCCTGTGATTCCCTCAACTGCTTGATGGCTGTCAAGCTCTTGGCCTCAGCCGAGCCTTCCCTGGTTGAGAATCAGGCCACTAGCTTGACGGTATCCCTGTCAGGCTTGTTGGCCATGACGTAGGCCAACCAGCTGGTCTAGATTTTTCTTGACCCAGTTGACTCGTTGTCGGAAGACATCGAGGATGACTTGATTTTCTAGGACTCTGGTCCTTTCTGCCCTCTCTCAGGAAGGGTAGGAGAAGCTAGCCGACAAGTCTGCCTCCTCCTTAGAGATACCCCCCTTCAAGGGTTCAGCTGAAGGGCCCGGTCCATGTCTTGTACATGGCCCCTCCCGCATCACCTTGCCGCCAATGCTGTAGTCATCGTCTGAGGTCCCGGTCTCAGTCGAGATTGCAGTCATAGGAATCTTTGCATTCCCACACTTGGCCTTCAACCAAGAAGTGCTGTCGATGCTCCTCTGCATTCTCAGATAAAGAGAGGCTCCACGCATGAGTTGCATCTGCATTACAAGGAGCTGATGTGGCAGCAGTAGGTCCTCAGCCATGGTAGGCCCTTTCCTCAGACCCAAGTGCTTCCCTGGTCTCCCTGGGCCAGCCTGCTCCAGTCCTACTGAGTCCAGTCATGCCTACGCTGGCTTCTCTGCTGATTCTGGTGGAGACCCTGCCCAAGCAACCCTTGCAGGGGACCCTGACCAAAGCTGTTCGTCCAGTTACCAGTCTTCCCAGTCAGTTGTCTGTCCAAATCACCTACTCAGATGAGTCTAAACTGGTTTATGGAGAGAAACGGTGAGGGCAGTATTTAAGAGTCTTCTGACTCTGAAAAGTCCTCCATGCAGTCTTCCAGGACTGTGGGCTTTGACATGAGTTGGCTGAAGAGCTTTCTACTGAGCATGGTCCGGTCTCCTTTGAGGCTGTGTTCTGGCTGACCTCTGAATCGATGGAGATCACTCTTGGAGCCAGTCCAGAAGCAGACCAAGTACCCCCTTACAGAAATCCTTGACCAGGATGATTCCCTGGGGGTTGCCTTCCCTGTGGCGGAGGCTGTTTTGGGTCCTGCATTGGAGCTTTGGCAGCACCCAGCTTCGTTTGCAGCACCATTGGCCCTCATGGTCCACAAGTATGCAATTCCATATGGTTCTCTTCCTGGTTTTTCGTACCACCCCTCAATCAGGGGATTGGTGGTGGATTCCATCTTTTGCAAGATGGGAAACATCAGGGATGTGGACAAACCCCCCCCCATAAGGAGTCCAACAAGCTGGACCATGCAGCAAGAAGGGTCTGTGCTGCCTCCTTCCTGTGTCTTTATCAGGTGATCTCCACCTTAATGATGGACAACTTTGGACACACCCTCATGAGTGTCCTGGACTATGTCCTTCTCTGCCTTCCTGCGGACATGCATTCAGTGGTCAAGATAAAGACCAGGGTCATGCCCTAGACAAGCACCAGCTTTAGATGGCCTTGGACATTGGCAACTCTTGCGTCCAGTCAGTGGCAGCAGCGGTCGCTATGCACCATAGAGCCTGGCTGTGGATTTATTCAATAATCATGTAGGTGTGCTGGTCCAAGAACCGTTTTCAGGCATGACCCAGGGCATTGAGAACAGTGTAGGAATACAACAGGTACAGGTATATAAAGACATCAGTAGACAATGTAAAATTATAAGATATTTACAATTATACATTAAAATTTGCAGCACAATAAATAAATGCAATAAGAGACACAGGAAGTGGCAGGCAAGTTGTAAATGGAGGGGAAGGAGAGTAAGGAGGATTAAAGTCAGCCATGGGAGCAGGAGCATGTGGTTGAGGACAGAAGGTACCACTGGAGAAGAGAGTGGAAAAGCCCCAGTGAGTCAGTAGTTCTAAGCTAGGGGGCAGACTATTCCACAGAGAGGGGGCTGCAGACGAGAAAGCCCACTTGCCCGTGCAAGTGGAGACTTGGGGAAAGTCAAGCATGGGACCAGCAGTGAAGCGGAGCTCCTGGCGAAACACTTAAGGCCAGAGTAGGGAGGAGAGTGGTGAAGTAGCTCAATTTCAGATGGCCTTTTCAACTGTGTTGGCCAGGAGATAGTTACATCTAGCTGGTGGGTGGAGCCAGCCAAGGGCCTGATAGAGAGAGAGCAGTGGCAAGTGGAACATGGGGCCATGAGGGCAAATCGGCAGATATTATTATAGGTGGTGTTTAGCCAAGTTAGGTTTGTAGAAGAGGTAAGGTTGAAGATAGGGGCATAGTAATCTAGTAGTGGTAGGTGGTTGTATTGGGCAATAGCAAGCCAGGCTTCTGGAGTGAGATGCCTGATGAGGCAGTAGCTGACCCCCAGTTTCTGGTTTACGTGGCATATGAGGACATCTATATGACTGGTGAAAGTAAGGGCAGTGTCAGGGTAATGCCCAGATAGTTAAAGGAGTGAACTGTCTCCAGGGGTATGCCATCGGGAGAAAGGATGCTAAAAGTGCTATGGGGCTTGGGCGATTTTGGCTAACCTGGGCTTAGAGGCCAAGAGTCTTGCTTGTGTCCTTTTAGTGTTAACAAGCAGTTGGTTAGTAGTGAACCATTCATGGGCTTGGAGGTAGTTGGAAGTAAGAGATGTTGAAAGTTTGAACAGGGATTTATCACTCGTATAGAGGATAAGATCATCTGCATACAGAAGGAAGTGGCAGGAGAGACTGTCATGGGGGAGAGAGTTTATGAACAGGGAGAAAAGAATAGGACCCAGGATGGATCCCTGGGGTACAATGGTGGAAACAGGTAGGACAGTGGAGGTAGCTCCACCCACAGTGACCAGTTGGATGTGTTCAGAGAGGTAGTTTTAAACCAGTCTGTGGTGGCCAGGGACAATCCAAGACAATGGCGTTTAAGAGAAGAATGTTGTGGTTAACCAAGTCAGATGCCTTGAGAGGTCCACGAAGACAGCTTCAGTAAGCATCCTATCATCCATTTTGTGGAGGACTGGTCAGAGAAACAGGCCAGAGCTGTGGTGGTACTGTGGCCTTTTCTGAAACCTTGTTGCTGAAGACAGAGAATGTTATATTTTGTAACATATTCAGTAATCTGGTGGTGCACAGTCTTTTCAAGTAATTTGCTAATGAGAGGAGAGCATGGATATGGGGCGATAGTTGTCCCTATTAGTAGGGTCTCCAGATTTGAAAACAGGGACAACCCTAGCCTGTTTCCATATTTGGGGAATTATGGCCATAGCGAGTGAAAGATTGAAGATCTCTGTGAGGGGTTTGGCAATTTCTGGAGCCGCTATTTTGAGGAATCATGGGGAGAGGCCATCACTACTGGCATTACCTTTGTTGGGGAGGCTTCAAAGTAATTTAAGTGCATCTAGGGTACCATAAGCATTAGAAAGAGGGATAGGGCAGACTGGATGGGCCACAAGGCCCTTATCTGCTGACAACATCTATGTATCTATGTATATCTGGAGGAGATGGCCCTTAAAAGGAATGGGGGGCATTGAGAGCAAGGGGTCAACTGGTGTGGGGGGGAGAGGCTGCTGTTTTAAGAGGGTCATTTGTGGAGATATTCTTCTAGGTTGGTAGACTTGTGATTAAGTGCATCAGCAGCAACTTCTGGATTAGTCAAATGTCCAGTAGTAGTGGAGAGCTGAAGGGGCATTTTCCCGGGGTTAAGTAGGGAGCAGTTGACCAGAAGTGATTGGGGTTACCAAGGCTGCTGGATTGTAGATTATGGTGGATACCCAGAACAAACTGGCCAATGTCCCCTTCTTGGGCACCAATCTGTTTGGTCTGGGGTGGATGAACACCTCACTAAGATCAAGATGTCCAATGCCACACTGGATTCGGTGACACTCTTACAAAAGGACCCCAAGGGAAAGAAGCCAAAGAAGAAACCCTTTCAGTTTGGTCCTTTCTGTTCCCACAGCCCAAACCGCAGTAGCCTCAAGCAGGGCAATCCCAGGTCTGGTGACCTAAGCCCAGGTTCACCAGCCAAGGCTCCAAGAAACCCAGAGGCTGGGGCAGCTGTGTTCCTCCAGTGGCCAGTGCCAGAGCCTCCTCCAAGGCTGCTCAGTGATGGGTCAGGGGGTGTCTGCCTTCCACCCGTCAGGTCCCTGCTTCAGCTTCCTGTGAGAGGTCAGCTTTGGCATTTCTGGATCGCCTGGTCCACCATCACTTTGGACAAATGGGTGCTAGAAGTGGTGGGCAGAGGATTGCCTCTCAACTTTGAGGCTGTCCTGCCCTACTGAGCCCATGCCCTTAGGGAGGACATCACTCAGCTCCTAGAGAAAGGAGCTGCAGCCCATGTCCTGGATGCCACAGCCAGCCAGGGTTTTGTGCCCAGGTATTTCCTGGTCCCCAAATGGGAGGAGGGTTTGGCACCCTATACAGGATCTTCACGATCTGAATCAGTTCCTGAGGAGTCGCACGTTCAGGATGGTCACTGAACCACATAATACCATCTCTGCAGCAGGGTCATGTGGTTCTGTTCTCTATTTTTTGTTATTAGTATTTCAGAAAGACCTTTGAGCGTGAGCTCTTTTACAAAGGTTCCATGTCAGGCTGGACAATAAGACAATACACATATTCAGTGGTTACAGAGGCCTGATCATTAGGCATTAAAGAGTGATTACATGAGAATTAGACAAATAGGAGAAAAACAGAGCAGTTGTAATAGAATACTAAGCTATTTCTAATTGGTTGCCCTAGGTAGCACACCCCCTTGAAACCTCCAAATCCATAGATAGACTAAGGCAGAGTAACTGCATAGGGTTTAGTCTATCCCAGATGGCGAGGACTGGGTGACAGTGAAACAAGGGAGACTTGAGTTTGAACCTACCACAGAGGCGAGAGGTGGGGGATAGTGAAGCAGGGGGCTGTGATGGGGGAGCAGCTCCGAGGGCTTTGTCGAGTAGGGTGTGTGTGGGGGGGTAGGGAGGGCGGTATCAAGAGCGTTTAAAGGGGACTGATAGCTTACTTAAGCCCTTGGCTAGGCTGGAATGGAGGCAGAATTCTCTGGGTAGATCTGCTGGGTGCTACCTTGGGGGTGGGCCTGTCTATCAAGTGGGGCCTGAGAAGCAGGTGCATTTTGAGCTAGACATTAGGTGCTGTTTGAGGCCTGCTTTGAATTGAGACAGACAGTTGTTTGTTTGTAATTTCATCGTGAGTTCATTTATCCAGAGATCTCCAGGACACCTTCTTTCACATTCCGGTCCATCTCACTAGTGGTACCTTCAGTTCTGTGCAGAAGGGGTTCTTCATGAGTTCTGAGTCATGGCTTTCAGCCTCTCTTTGGCCCCCAGGGTCTTCACCAAGTGTATCGCAGTGGTGGCAGCCTTTCTGCAGTGCTGAGGTGTTTGGGTCTGTCCATACCTGGACAACTGGCTGATTACTGGATCATCTTGGGAGGCAGCGGAACAGTCATGGACCTGGCCCTCTAGACTTGCTTGGCCTTGGGTCTTCTGATAAACCTGGCCAAGTCAGAACTCAACCCCTTGTAGGTCATCCTCTTTATTGGGGCAGAGCTCAAGTCCCTCGGGGCCAAGGCCCGACTCCTAGTGAACTAGGCACTGGATCTTACCTCTTTTGCCGATCATTTCAGTTTGGGTGCTTGCACCCTGCTTAGAACTTCCTGCAGCTGCTGGGATACCTGGAGTCTGGCACCAGCGAGGTCCAATGGGCCCACTGGCAGATGCACCACCTACTGTGGGAGCTGGCCCTCCAGTGGTCTCCATGTCTAGGTCACCGGGACCAACTGGTCTTGGTGATGCAGCTGATGTGGGATGCCATCCAGTGATGACTCATCCCAGAACATCTATAGGAAAGAGTCCCATTCATCCACCCAGAGCCGATTATCACGCTGGTGACCAATGCATCTCTGGTGGGATGGGTTGCGCACCTTGGAGACCACAGGGTCCATGGGCTCTGGACCCCCAGGGAGTCCCGTTATCACATCAACCTGCAGGAGCTCCATGCAATGCACCTTGCTCTGCTCACACTCACTCCATTTGCCTGGGGTAAGGTTGTGCAGGTCCAGACGAACAGTACCACGACCATGTACTACCTCAACAGGCAGCATGGAACGCATTCCCCCCAGCTGTGTCATGAGGCCCTCCACACCTGGATCCTCATGTGCTGCTTGGGTGCCAGTCTCTCCTGGCGATTCATGTAGCTGGAGCCTTCAACCAGCATGCAGATACGCTGAGCTGGGTGGGCAAGGTGTCTCACAGTGGTCTCTGCATCAGGAGATGGTGGACCACCTGATCTTTTCAAGGTTATCTTTCATCAGGCCATACTTATGGAGCTTAGCCGCCAAACTCTAGGACCACACACACACTTTTGCAAGCAGTCCACTTTGGGCCGCCCACGGCGATGTCCTACATCATCTCTCCCTATATAAATGCGGGTGGCCCCTTCCCTCCTTAGTTCTTTTCGCACCGCTGATCAATGCTCTTCGGACTACTGTGGAAACATTGCTGTTTTTGCTGCCATTTTTCTCCTCCAACCACCAAGCAGAACACCGATGTCAGAGTCCAGGGTCACCCCTGCCTTCCCTGTCTATGTACTCTAGTGCTCCTGTTGACAACATTGTTGACAAATTAAGACTGTATTTTACACCAGCAGTGACATCTCTGCCTCCCCTGTTGACATGATTTCATACCAAGTCTTTCATATCAATGGTGGCACTTCTGCCTCCCCGTCAACGTGCACTGTTGTTATTGTTGACTGCATGAGCGCGAATGTCAAGGCAGTACTCTAGCCCCATACAGGCATGCAAGGATGCCTGGTATCTCCTCCTCTTCCTGTGAACAGGATCCCATCGACGAGGCATTTAAAACACAACCTCATGGCGGTGCCTCCCAGGCTCTCACACCAGCTCTCTTCCCGAGGGTTAACGGCTCTACGGACTCACTCCTTGCACTCAGTAAACCCACGTCAACAATGCCCAAGTGTACCATCCTGTTCATATCATACAGGATGCAGGCCAGGAGGAAGACTGTGGCAAAGCTCCAGTGGACCAATGTGCCCACAGGGTGAAAGTATATTATACCCAGGCCCCTCTGAGGTTCCATCTTTCATATTCCTAATGCAGCCATTGATGGGCTGTTCGGGACATGACTTACAGAGACAGGCCATTTCCAAGGTTTGGCCCCCCTTCCATCATTATCCCTCCCACCCTGCCTATCTGGGAGGATGCCATCCTTATTGTTTGCCATAGGCCAAACATTATTCCTGCCCTGTTTAGAAGTGCAAGTGCAAGGTCTTGAGCAGCCATTCATGTGGTCATCAGAGCTGGAGGTCCAGGGCAAAAAAAATTGGTCTCAGACATATCTAGGCCTGGGGGTTGTAAACCACAGGTCAACATGCTGTCTGGACAGCTGATGCAGTTGGGTAAGCTCCCTTAGTAGCTATGTCCACAGCTACAGCTGCCATAGGCAAACATTCCTACATTAGGTCTATGACACTTCAGAGGTTGCCAAGGCAATTGCCTGTGGCCCATGTCTCAGGAGACATGCCTGATTCAGGGTGGCTGGCTTTGTTGATGATATGCCAAAGTCCATTCTCCATGCCCTCCTCTTCCAAAGGAAATAAAGTAGGAGGGGATGAATCTAGAGAGCTTCCTTCTTAGCCTGTGGGCCTCAGGCAGAGACTGGCACTCACCTTCTCTCTATGCCATCTCCAATGGAGGAGTAGACAGAAGGTGTTGGTTTGTCCGGCTGGTGCTCACTACTGTTCCACCCCTAAGCCCCTAGATATGGAAGAGGCACAGCAGCAGAAGTAACTACTTTTACTTGATTCACTGTTGCTGACTCCAGCACTGTTGTTGACAAGGGTGATTACTGAAGGTCACTTTTCCCCTTATACAGGATAGGGTAGTGACAACAGATGTCTGGCATGCTGTGGATATTTTGCATTCTCTCCAGACCATCCAATACATTTTTTCTCATTCCTCCAGAACACTTTGCACTGTTTCTGGGGGGCATTTTACACCTTGTTGAAAATGCAAGACCTCCTAATCCTAAACTAGACAAAAGATCTGAAGCCTACCCCAGATCCATGGCATGGACCTTTCTTATCGAACACAGTCCAGATTATTTCCCCTGTGAATCCTGCTCCCATGATTGCGGATAAGGGACTGGTCCCCTTCGCTGGATATGTAGAGGTAGGCCTCCATATCATAATTCTTGTTCTCCAGGAAAACACTGTCAGTCCATGGTATTCCCGTTGGCTTATTAATTCCACCATGGGTTCTCACTCACTGCTTAGCAGTGCGAGTAACAGTCCTTCACTGGGCTGACCTTGACAGTGCTAATGACAGTCCTTTGCAGGGCTAACCTTTAGGTCTTCCTTTATCTGGATGGCTATTCCTACATGCTCACTTCAGGTTGCAGCTTTTACGATTCTAACATTGTCTAAATGTGTGTTTCTGGTTCTAGGCCTTGCAGCCCATATGTCCCAGGCCTATTCAACCCCTTCCGGGATCTGTAGTATATAGGGGCAGTCTGGGACATTCCTCAAGACCTAGCCTTTCTACACCAGAAGGGGGTTGACTATCTGATAGCATGGCCTAGATGGTCCATACCAACCGGTGTATCATAGCTAGAGTATTTCTAAGGTCTTTAGACCTTCTAATTGTGGCCACTATCCTTATAGTCTGGCTTAGGCTATCTATCCTTGAGGATTCTTCAGGGATCCTTAAGAGCCTTAATGACTGCTTATTGATGCTGTAGAACAGAGCATTCACATGTCCCTTTTCTGCCCACAAGGGCTCCAGGGGCAAAGGGACTAGCACACTGGTAAATGGGGCAGGGTCCTTTTCAGTCCCCCCCTTCCAGTTTCTAACTACAGTTGTCCTCAGGACCTCTGTGGACATAGATGGGCTATATCAATAATAAGGGGGTGTTCATTCCTTCCCCTATAAGGGAAATCAGTGAGACTCAAGTTGGGTTCTAATTTATGATCTAGAACTATAAGCAGTCATAATTCCAGTAGATCTAACATGCCTCACCAGACAGGCTATACAGGTCCTGGGCCTGTATGCATGGCTGGACCCTACTGATACTCATAGTGGAAAACCTGTGCAGCAGATGGTACTATTCAGGGCTGAACCATTTTTTAGCATCTCCCCATACAGCAAAAAAAAAAAAAGGAAAAAACAGACAAAAATGCATTGGGGTTTATTTACTCACTCCAGGACCTGAAGTTCTTTTTGGTAAGGCATGTTATCCCTTTATTGGAAATGGAAGCTCTTGTATGCCTCTCCTTCCTTCCTTGTCTTTCAGGCAGAAAATTCTACTTATGCCTTCAGTGGAAGGGGCAGCTCTGGTGTTCGCTGCTCCCCATTGATATACACACATTCACTTCCTCATATTGCAGAAATTGCCTGTTAAACTATTCCTTTCCTGCTCTCATGCCATGGCTTATTATCATGAGCGCAGCCTGTTGTGGCCCATCAGGCCCCAGCTTGCATCACAGTTCTGCATGGTTCTGGAGAACATAGCCATGGATAGAGTTGGAGTTCCTTAACAGATGATTCATGTCTGGGAGGCAACCAGAAAGCCTCCCCTAGAATCACCTTTTTCTGTGACGTCGAAGCGATTTCCCTTGTGGGTTGCCTCACACCATTTAGGTTAGTTTACTCATACAAAATTTATTGTGAAAGTCCAAAGTTAGTCAGTGAACTCACCACACCTTACATCAGGGACACCGGCCGACGCCCTCAGCACCAAACCTCCTACCGGTTTCACCCTAAGGCATCATCAGGGAGTGCCCCAGGTAATTCTGCACACCCATTCATATGTGTCCCCTAAAGGGAAAGTACCTTGATAAGATCACCTATGGTTACATATCATTTGTATAAACAAATAAATAAATAGTGACATATTCAATCCATTAAAATAGTGACTACAAGTGACTATGTGCTTCTAGAAAAAACTGTTTGCTAAAGATCACCTGTTAATTCCCAGCATACACATCACTTCATTTCTGTATGTTAATGCATTAATGGATTCAATTGTCTCATTCTAACCTTCCATTCTTCTATCGTTGGGGGTGGGGAAAGCCATCTGGATGTGATGGACTTCAATGCTGCCACTCTCATAATCTGTGGTAGTAGCCTTTCTTATCTAGGTCTTGTGATCAAGTAGGAAGCCCCAGCACCATCTCCTCCCCTCTAAATGGGATCTGTAGGCCAGTTACTCTCTGTATGTACGAGTGGACCTCTTTCCAAAACGGGGTAATTCTGGAACATTCCCAAAATATATGTGTTTGGGACCCCTTGGCTTTATCACATCTCCAGCAGACATCTGAACTTCCCACTTTAAAATGTTTTGTCTTAGAGGGTGTAAGAAAGTATCTAAGAAGGACCTTCCAATGAAATTCTCACAGGAAGGGAGCTTGTCACTTGCCAACCCCTGTTCAGTCTACTGTCCCAAATTTGTTGTGGGATCGTTAATGCATTAATAGTTATTAACTCACAAAGAGTATATTTGAATGTCTGCTGCTGCCCACAATATTTATGACTGTTATTTTTCAGATAGTGCTGGACCTATGTACTTATCAATTTTATACATTACTTATTATATATAATATAATGCATGTATTTCTTAATCTTCTAGTCAATTTCAAAACATAAAAACCTTACATACATTCACTATCTATTTTGCTGTATAATCAATATGTAGAAACCTTGTAACAAATCAAGTCCCTCCCATTTTTTACTTTCGAATGTATATATTTACAAGCAAATAAACATATCTCTAAATAAGAGGCTGTGAGAGATAAATCCAAGGGAAATGGGATACGTATATGGTGGGGGGGGGGGCCTCAATATCTGAAGATCTTTTTATTTATATTTGGATCTTCAATATTATTATTTATTCATCTTTTCCTCAAAAATAAAGATAAATCTTTTCCATCATTAAGGCTTAGGAATCTCAGGGCCCCTAGCATATAGATCCAAAAGCTTCCTTCCTACACAGTAGGAGGTCCTGATTCCCTCCCCCTTGTTCCAAGAATCACCTTTTCTATTCCTTGGAACATAAACCTATGATTTCTCTTGTTCTCATTTACCTGAATGTGTTGTGCTAATGCATTGTGTGTATCCCTTCCCTGAATCAAGCATAGGTGTTCTCCAATCCTGTTTTTAAAAAGTATTTTTGTCTTTCCAACATAGTAGGTTGTACAACTACATGTTGCCAGGTATACCCCTCCCTGGGTACTACAATTGATGAACTGGTTTATAATAACTGGTGATCCTTGTTATCAACCCGTTTTCAAGTACTTTAAAAAGTCGTATCAACCCGCAGGTTGATACGAAAAAAGTCGTATCAACCCGCGGGTTGATATGACTTTTACAGCCTCGCGCCAAGAAGCCTGCAGCACTCGCATTCCAAAGTAAACAGATTCAAAAGAATACGTAACTTGCAAATCCAAATGAGAGCGTAATAAATTTTAAATGATCACAGCAGGTTTGCAGTTAAAACGCATCCCTGCCTCGATTCTGTAGCTTATCCTCCAGTTAGATTTGTATTTGTGCAGCATTTATTTAAGAGATTTTAAGAGCACTCGTAAAAATCACCGCTTCTACTTCCTTGTTGGTAGGCATGCCCCTACGCTAGCACGTTGTGTGATGTCAGCGTGGGGGCGTGCCTACTAGTAAGGAAGTGAGCTGCTTTTGCCCCGGTCTCCTTTGTACTGGAAATTCTAAGAAATTTTTATAGTACCAGTTATTATATAAAATAAAACATATGTAGGGGTAGAAATTGGGTTTTTACACCTCGTTGTATGATAATAGTAAAACCTCTCGAGCTTCTCTCTCGAGGTTTACATATTATCACACAACTTGGGTGTGTAAAAAAACTCCATATCAACTCCCTACATATGCATTATTCTCTATATCTGGTACTCTTTGTTAGTGTTAACTCTACTGAAAGTTTTTGATTTATTTATATGTTAGCAGTATACACACCTGCCACATGTGTAACAACCTTGTGGTTTTGTAGGTAACCAAGTTGGTATGTGTGGCCTTTCTACAGGTGGGAAGTTGTCTATAAGGAGGTCTCTTAAATTAGTGACATGCCTGTATGTCACCCTGGGGGGTAGTCTAGCAATTTCCTCTAATGCTGGTTCTGTCTCAAGAATTGGCCACTGTTTATTAAGACATTCCCTCAAGATGCTACTTTTTGAAAAGTGTTGTGTTATAAACATCACCTCTGAGTTCCTTTTCTTATTTGTCCTGTAACTTAATAGATTGGATCTATCTATTCTATCCACAGCTTCCTGAGCCTGTCCTATCAATTCCTGACTATATCCCCTTTCCATGAAATGTTCCCTAAGTTCAGCGGTCCTCTTCACATAGACCTGTGGTTTTATACAATTTCTTTTGATGCACATGAATTGTGATTTTGAGATGTTGCTGATGGCGTGGAGGGGATGGCAGCTGCTTGCCAGTAAAAGATTATTGCGATTGATGCTTTTCCTATATAAATCAGTTTCTATTGTCCCATCTGGCATTCAAAAAATGTCCAGATCAAGAAATTGCACCCTTTTTTCACTATAATATACTGCAAATTTTAAATTCTGATTAGATGTTTCTAGATAATCAACAAATGCTAACAACTCTGCGGTACTACCCCGTCATACCATCATCGTGTCATCAATAAAGCGCTTCTACAGGTCTGTTTTCTCATAGAAGGGGTTAAATTCCTGATTATAAATAGCATTTGTCTCCCACAGGCCAAGGTACAAATTGACATGTAGGGGCTAATGTAGACCCCCTCGCCCGTTCCCTTGACCTGCAGGACGCTGTGATCCTGGAAAAAAAAGTATTCCTGGTTAGTGCGAATCTTGAGAATGTACACAGAAACTCAATAAAAGGTTCTGAATATTCAGTTTTTGTCTCCATCCAATATTTATTTATTAGCTTTTGGTAACCGGGTAAGTGCGCTAGGCAACAATCCTGCCTATTTTCAGGCACGACCTGGGAGAGCACAGGACAAAGGTACACATAATCACAGTAGTACAACTTAGTTGAAAAGAAAAACATAAGGTTACAAGCAATAATTTAACAGAATACATGCTGGGAAAGAACAACAAAACTAGTAATTCAAGTTCAGAACACATTAAAAGCAGTATTGTAGCAAAATAGGAGTAGTCTGGGCCTCAGGCCGGCAGTCAAGTGGAGTTATGTTTATGAGCATTTGCAGTGACCAAGGGTGTGAAGGTGAGAGAACAGCGAGTTTTTAAAGACCTGGAGGCAGAATTTTTAACCTGGAGGGGAGCGAGTTCCAGAACTTAGGGGCAAAGTAGGAGAATACCTGTTCACCCATTTTTGTAGTGCAAGGTCTAATTGAGAGCAAAGGGACAGAGGAGGACCTGAGGGTACGGGATTGGGAAGCGGGAGCCAGCAAATTGGCCAGGGAGTCCGGGCAAGGAGGTCTAGTTAGGGAGTCAATAAAGCACCCAAGGGAGTAGGCCCGGAGATCCTTGGGTGACAGCCAGTTCAAACCGGAGTAGAGGAGGCAGTGATGAGCAAGACGAGGGGCAGTTAAGGTGAATCTGCAGATATTGTTATAGGAAGTGTCTCATTTGCTGAGCACACTGGAATTGGCAGAGTAAATAAGTGGTAGAGCATATTGGAGCGGAGGGAGAAGCACTCCTATTGCTACAGATAGTTTGGCAGATGATGTGAGGGAGTGGCGCACTCAGTAGGCACCGCCAATTTTTGCGTTAACAGCACGACAAACCGCGTTGACATGTGTTGAAAAATCGAGGGAAGGATCAAGTATGACCCCCAGGTATTTGAAGGAGGACGTGTTGGTGATAGAGGAACCGTCTGTGCAGTGAACCAAGAGCTTAGGAGCCGTGGAGGGCAGTTTTTTTGAGGAACCAAATAACATGGCTCGTGTTTTGTCCAGGTTTAGATATTGATGGCTGTTCGAGAGCCATAGTTGAAGGGCTTGAAAATTGCTTGAGAGAGTGAAGTTGATGTCCTCCATTGATTTAGATGCCGAGTAAAGAACCAGGTTGTTGGTGTACATGAGTGCAGCTGTGGCAGGAAGGGTTGGGAATATCGTTTAGGAAAAGGGAGAAAAGGAGAGGACCAAGAGTGGACCCCTGTGGGATGCCATGGGTGATCTTTTTGGGGGAGGATAGAGCCTTGTGGAAAGCTACAGCCTGAGTGCGGTTGTCCAGGTAGCTACGGAACCATGATAGAGTGGAGTCAGAGGCACCAACGGATTGGAGCTTCGACAACATGAGTGGGTGATGAACCATGTCAAATGCTTTGGACAGGTCTATGAAAACAGCACCTGCGAGTAGGCCGTTATCCATATTGCTTTTGATATCGCTGGTGAGTTGGGTCACAGCTGTGGTGGTACTGTGCCCAGTCCTAAAGCCATGTTGGCAGGGGGTTTGAAGATTGAACTTGGAGAGGTGTTCGGAGAGCTGGCGATGGACTACTTTCTCAAGAAGCTTGCTGAGAGTGGGGAGAAGAGAGATGGGACGATAGTTGGACATAAGTTTGACATCTCCCTTTTTGAGAATTGGGATAGTTCTGGCCATTTTCCAGGCAGAGGGACAATGGGCAGTGCCTCTGAGCCTCCATCATGAGAAATATGTATATAGGGATTGGATATCTAGTGTCACTATGTCCATCACCACCCTCCATTATAGCTACCCAGGATGCCCAATATGTGTGTGGTGTCTTTAATAAAAGACCTCAGTTGTGATACTATATGACTGATGTGTCTATTTATACATTTGGATAGTGGTTCTGTTAATGAACCAATACCAGATACAACTGGATGCCCTGGAGGGTCCACCAAAGTTTTATGAACTGTTGGCACTGTATAGATAGTTTGTCTTATTGGATTGGACACTGTCAGGAAACCAAAAGTTTTTTTCTGTAATACCCTTTTCCAAAGCATTTAACAAATATGTGTCTATTTCTGTTTTAAAACTAGATGCTAAGTTATTTTTAATCCCACATAAAAATTAGTATCTGCTAACTGGCAAAAATTTATTTTTATAGTCATCTATATTTTGTATGACCTAGACCCTCTTTGTCCATGAGGTTTAAAACAATATGTGGATTCTCTCAAGTTCCTCAATGCTTTACGCTCTGCTCATGTTATATTAGAATAGTTCAATGTTTCTCACCCCAGGGGTCCTTTAGCATCACTAACTATTGAGGTAAGCTGGCTATGTAGCATTGCCGCAGAGGTGGAATGTACTGTAATGAGTTTCATGAATTAGCCAATCAGATTGAAGCTAGGGATTGTGCTGAGCAGAGAGCGGGAAGGAGGCTTCAGTATTGTTTCTCTGCTGGACTGAGCAACACTGCCTCTGAGGTGCTGTCTCTCCTCACAAGAAAAATTCTTTTCTTGAAAGTGGTAGCTTTTTTTCTTGTTTCTTTACATTTTTAGTGTGCTGAATTTTTTTCTGTTAGTTTTTCCGCGGTTTCCCGTGGTTCCCTTTTTTCTTTATTTCTATAAGTTTTAGTTAACGTGTCTGCTGTTTCTGTGGCTCCTTTACTTATTTTATTTATTTTTATCACGGTTCCCCTTTCCAGTAGAACTGATAGTTCTAAATATATTTTACCTCAGAAAAGTATGGTTCTTTCTCTTGTGAGAACAACCATTAGCTTACATTTAAATGGGTCGATATTCTATTTAAGGATTTTCTGTAAATTGGGCATGTCAGAACCCCCTAAGATAAGGACTGGACCCACAGTTTTTAAAAATTGTTTAAGCTGTCAAAGAATTTTAGCTAAAGCTGATACTCATGACCTGTGCTTGAAGTGCTTAGGTCCAGACCATTACTGTGTTCTTTGCTCTAAATTATGTTCAAAAACATTAAGAAACAGAGCTAAAAGGCTTAGAGAAATGGCAGAAGAAGGGTCTTCATCTGGTCCCAAACACAGACCCAAGGTTACCGATGAGGGGCCTTTAAAGAATAAAAATACCCAAAGTGCTGATGAAGCATCTTTAAAATCTAAGCCTGGTACAGGTGCTGATGACGTGCCCTTGAAAAGAAAGAACACAAAGCCCGGTACTGATGAAGTGCCTCTTAATAGTAAGGCTTCTAAAGGGGCTGATGAAGTTCCTAAATCAAAAAATTTAAAAGGTGCGGATGAAGTGCCTGGTTCTAAGAGGAAGCCAGAACAAGCAACTGTTGAAGTGGCTGCTAAAAACATTTGTAAAGAGAAAAATGCTACTGCACCTCCAGGTGGTGCTAAGGGTGAGGTTGCGGTGAGAAAGAAACACAAAGATAAGTCTAAAAATATTGAATCCCAAGAGGGTGTCCTTCAAGATTTCCAAGGGACCGTTCCTCTATGGAGGTTATGCAAAAGCCTGGCACCTTTATCAAACAATCCAGGGCATGGGGTCCCTTTTTGGTGCCTCTGACTTTCCCAGGCAAATCCTCTCCATGGCACCCTCTGCAGGGCTGATGAGGAGGAGGATAATGATGACTTCTAGTGTTCCAAAGTACATTTCAGAGGTAAAACCCCAGAACCCAATGTGTCACCTGACCCCAATTTTGGGGCATTCCCTGACCAGGAGGATAACACCTCCCTGTTCTCTTTTGAAGACACTCTTGACCTCCCTTCTCAAGAGTCCAACCAGGAAGAGGAGAAAGACCAGGACTACAGAGACATGAAAGGTCTTCCCCATCCTAAAAAAATTAGTTCTCCCAATCTATAAACCTTTCTGGAAGAACACAATGAAGATTCTTGGACACCCACATCTGCACAGGGGTTGAGAAGAGGCTGATAATAAATATCAGTTATCTAGATCTGACACAGAGTTTCTGTTTGTTCACCCCAGCTACGAGGGAGTGGTGCAACAAGCAGCATATGACAAAGCTAGGGTTCCTCTTCCTCTTTCTTCCCAGCCTCCTGATAAAGATTCTAAAGGGCTGGATTTTATGGCCAGAAAGACATATACTTCAGCCTCTCTTCTTCTCTGCTTTGCCTCATACATGGCGTACACAGCCAAATATCAGAAGGCTCTATGGAACTCAGTTTTGGCCACAGTTAAATTGATTCTATGGCTAGGATTTGGTGGAAACGGCTAAGACTGCCTTGGAGGCTACAAAGTACCAGTTCCACATGGCGGATGATAGTAATGATGCAGCCTCAAGGGTTATGGCCCAGGCCATTTCCCTGAGGTGCTTTGCTTGGTTCAGAACAACAAATCTGTCACAGGACACTCAGTCCAAAGTCATGGACTTTACCTGTGACAGAAATGTACTATTTGATTGCAGGACTGAGGAGTATATGAAAAAGGTTGAGTATAAAGCAACCTATCAGATCAACACTTGTAAGGTGAAACCCTCTGCTGCTCAAAAGTCTCAACACAGGGGTAATAGAGGCAGGGGATACTTCCCTAGATCATATTACTCCCTTCCTCCTCAGTTTGACCTCTTATGGTTCAGAGGTTACTTCAGAGGAAGAGGCAGGAGGGGTCAGAGAAGACCTACCTCTACCCCTGCTCCTTCCACCCAGCAAAAGGCCTGACTCCTCAGTCCAGGTCACCTTCCCTCTGCCTGTAGGGGGCAGGCTCTCTCACTACCTTCAGTCCTGGACCCTTATTACAACAGACAGTTGGATCCTGGAGGTAGTGGAAAAGGGCCTGTCCCTTCAGTTCAAAAAGATGCCAGCCCTCAAGGAAACCCAGCTTTCCAAACCTCTAACTCCAACAGAGGATTCTGTTGGAGATGGAGGTAAAGCATCTTTTGGAATCAAGACAGAGTAATAGAGAGAGAGTGCTACCCATCAAAGGGGCAGAGGTCTCTACTCCAGATACTTCCTGACTCACACGAAAAACTGGGAGTGGCGGCCTATTTTAGACCTCAGATACCTAAACAGGCACCTTCTGAAACCCAAATTCAAGATGGTCTCCCTAAAAATAGTGATTCAGTCTCTGCAGCAGGGAGACTGGCTAGCCCTTCTAGACCTCAAAGACTCATATTTTCATATCCCCATCAGGCTGTCCCACAGGATGTTTTTAAGGTTCAAGCTTCCTTCAGGACAGTACCAGTTTGTAGCCATGCCCTGTGGTCTAACATCTGCACAGTGGTGGAGCTAGCGGGGGGGCTGGGGGTGGGTGGTCACCCCTCCTGGCTGCCCCAGTGTGAGTAGTGGCACCCTGCCACCATCTTTATTCACTGTTTAGTGCCCATTGTGGAGTCCGTGCTTGACTGAATGGCTCCCCCGGCTCCCAAACACTCCCAAACCTGGCTCCGCCACTGCATCTACACCAAGCGTGTTCACAAAATGCCTGGTGGTGGTGGTGGTAGCACACTTAAGAAAGAAGGGGATATCAGTCTACCCTTACCTGGACGACTGGCTGATAGTGGCGAAAAACCCTTCTCAACTGGAAGAGGCCCTCTCCCTAACAAGAGACACACTGCACTCCTTGGGATTCATTATAAACCAAAAGAAATCCCACTTGGAACCAGCTCAGCTCGTTACCTTCATAGGAGCACAGTTGAACACACTGCACAGCAGAGCCTTTCTTCCTGTGGAAAGGATTCAAAAACTTTCTGTCAGTGGCAAATTCTTTTTTCCTGGGCCACCCTAGGCCAGCAAGACACTTTCTACAGCTCCTGGGTCAAAGCATCTGTGACAGCTGTGGTCCCAGAAGTCAGGTTCAGAATGAGGGACATTCAGCAGTACCTAAGGTCTCACTGGTCCCAAAGCAAAAGTCCTCTGTCCAAACTAGTCCCAGTCACAAAAAAGTTCCTTCAGTCTCTGGACTGGTGGAAGGACGCTGCTAACCTCTTAGTAGGAATTTCCTTCCAGGTACCCTCCTCTTCAAGAATCATTACCACAGATGCTTCTCTGCTTGGATGGGGAGCTCACATGGATGGCTCTTCTGTCAGTGGCTCTTGGACTCCACAGTAGTCACAGGCTCACAACAATTTTCTGGGACTCAGGGCCATTTATCTGGCTCTCAAAGCATTTGCTTGACAGATAAAGGGACTTGTGGTCCAAATCAGAACAGACAACACCACTGCTATGTGTTACATTAACAAACAGGGCGGCACATGGTCCAGAATCCTATGCCTGGAGGCCATGAGGATTTGGGGCCTAGCCTATTCCCTAGGAGTCAGTCTGTCAGCCATACATCTTTCAAGTAAGGACAACACCCTGGCAGATGCCCTCAGTTGCATCAACCAGGAGCACAGTGAATGGTGTCTGAACAAACAGGTGTTGGCCACAGTGTTCAGAAGGTGGGGCACACCAGAAATAGATCTGTTTGCCTCTCACCTGAACCACCAACTTCCCCTGTTCCGCTGCAGGCCTCCAGCACTAGGAACTCTTCCAAAAGATGCCTTAGCTCTGGATTGGACAGGAAAGTTCCTTTCTGCCTTTCCTCTGATTTTCAGAACATTGTTAAAGCTTAAAATTCAGCCTGCAACAATGATCCTGGTGGCGCCAGATTGGCCGAGGCAGGCATGGTATCCTCTACTGATGTCCCCGTCCTGCAGCAAACCTATTTTTCTCCCTCTCAGTCACTCCCTCCTGTCTCTCCCCCAGACTGGGGTGACCTAACCAGATCTGAAACCTCTTCACCTCAAAGCCTGGCTGTTGAGGAGTTACTCCTGACACTCAGTACTCTGAGCAAGTTCTTAAGATCCTGAGGATGTCCAAGAAGCCTAGTACAAAAAAGACATATGTAGCCAAGTGGAAAAGGTTTTCTCTTTGGTGTAGGAAAAAGCACATTACTCCTCTTAAGGCTTCGATTCCTAACATTTTGGATTATTTGGTGCACCTACAAGATTCAGACTTAAAGCCTTCCTCCTTGAAGCTTCAACTGGCTGCTGTTTCAGCTTATCTTTCTGTTGGAAAAACTAAATCAGTGTTTTCACAACCAGTCTTCAAGCAGTTTTTCAGAGGTCTCCTCCATGTCCAACCTCCAGTTAGGGAACCGGTCCCTCCTTGGAGCTTGAATCTTTGTATTGCCAAACTTATGGAGCCATCCTTTGAACCCATGGCTGCGGTTCACCTTAAGCATGTCACTTGGAAAACTGTATTTCTAGTGGCCATTACCTCTGCAAGAAGGATTTCAGAGTTACAGAAGCTCTGCACTGAGTCCAACTACATTCTCCCCCACAGGGACAAAATTGAGCTCAGGACAAACAGGAAATTCCTGCAAAGGTTGCTTCAGAGTTCCACCTCAATCAGCCTATCACCCTACCTGTGTTTTTAACTGAGAAATCACTCCAGGATAGCGGAAGCTCCACAGTCTGGATGTCAAAGGGCCCTGCTCTACTACTTGGAACACCCCAAGCAGTTCAGGAGCTCATCCACACGGCTGTTCCTCACCTGTAGGGAGGTGGGTAGAGAAGGCCAGCCACTAAGAGAACTATCTCTTGTTGGATAGTCTCCTGCATTCAGTTCTGCTATGACAAGACTGGTAAGCAGCCCCCTGAGGGCTTCAGGGCCCACTCTACCAGGGGCACTGCTGCCTCTGTGGCAGCTGTTAGGGACATACCCCTTCTGGATGTCTGTAGAGCAGAAACTTGGAAGACTGTGCACACTTTCACTAAACATTATTGCTTAGATATGCAGTCTTGATCTGATGCCAAGTTTGGCAAGGTGGTGCTGCAGAGCCTCTTTCCTAAGTAGGTTCTCTACCCACCTCCCAACTGTACTGCTTTATAGTCTGCAAAAGTTACTGATGCTAAAGGACCCCTGGGGTGAGAAGAAAAAAATGACTCACCGTAGTAATCTTCTTTCTTCCAAGGTGTCCTTTAGCATCAGTAAGCTCACACCCTTCCTTCCCAGATAACCTTCCGAAGAGTGCTTTGACTTTTGCCTTGAATATTTCAGTATGCTAAACTTTGGATTACATTTTGAGCAAAGTTTTATGGTTATGATTCAGGTTCTGGTTGTTATATGTATTTTTTTAATCCTGTTGGTTCTTTCCAGTGGGGCATTTGCAACTTTCTAACATCAAAATAATTCTGAAGCCTCCTTCCCTCTCTGCTCAGCACAACCCATAGCTTCAATCTGATTTGCTAATTCATAAAACTCATTACCATACATTCCACCTTCGGGGCAGTGCTACCTAGCTAGTTTACTCAACAGTTACTGATGCTACAAGCCACCTTGGAAGAAAGAAAATTCCTACGGTGAGTAATTTTTTCTTGCAGATCATGATCATGTTTCTCTATCTCCTTTATTAACATCCTCTCAAATGTTAATGCTGTAGGGGCATAGTGTGGGACAAAGGTGAACTGTCTGTTCAGACCCCCCATATCTGTTGACACTTCCACTGTGATATGATTCTCCTGGGTATTTTCCTGGCTTTGAATTTGTGTTTCTTCTACAACATCAGTCACGTTATTTTTAAAGAAATGTACCTTTAAATTGAGTTTTTGGGTGAACTTCTTGATGGCCACAAACAAGTCGAAGTTGTCAGCTTTGCAAGTTAGAATGAAGTTGAGGCCCTTTTGTAGTACGGTTATTTGTGTTGGTGTTAACTCCAAAGATGACAAATTGGTTGTCAGTTGTCTGCTTCCTCCCCTTGTTGGATCCCCTGCCTCGATTTGTGGTTCTGGTCATCTGCATATCTGGTTTCTGCTGTTGTAGATATCAGTGGTAACTGTAATGACATTGGCCATAACTGTGACAAGGGGGAACCTATTGTTATATGTGGATGGCACGGTGGTTTACTGAGCGATCCTAACCCAGCGTAATTGCTGCTGGCCTTTCCACCTGTTTAAAAGCTCTAGAAAGATGGTTTGCCTCCCGTGCTGGTAATGAATGACAAGAAAACAAAGGCAATACTATTTGGACCCAAATGACTAGGTGCAACTAGGCAACACCTGATCCAACTGTCTACAGTGGCTGGTCTCCAGATGGTCAACAGAGTGAAGTACCTTGGAGTTTACCTAGATCAAGACCTGACCTTCAAACCACATGTGGATTTCATAACTGAGACAATTCACCAGAAACTTGACCTCCTGTGTAGACTGGGCAACTGTCAGACACTGGACTCAAGGATTCGCATAGCAAGGAGTATCCTTCTTCCCACATTGGCCTATAGTTCCCCAGCATTACCTGTCCTAAGGGAAGGTGAAACTCGCAAACTAAATGTGTTGTACAACAAAATTAGTCACTTTGCCACTAACGCACCTCCAAGGAGGCACCACTGTGAGGTTCTTTCGGAGTTAAACTGGCCTACGTTGAAGCTCAGACTTACTTACCCTCTTCTTTGCCCCACCTTTAAGATTACCAAAGTCCATACCCCCCTAACCTAACTGGGATATTGACCCTGAAGCCGCTGAGGAGAACCATTCATTCAATGAACGTCAATTTAGTTGAGATCCCCCAAATACGAACCAACCTTGGAAAAAGAGGCTTCACATACTGTGCCCCTTATTAATGGTGCTCTCTCCCAGAAAACTAATCAATTCAACTTCTTAGAATGTTTCAAGGGTGGTCTAAAAGTATATATGCTAGAACACTGCCAATGCAGCTGTAACCACTGACTCATGCCATGATACTCAATCCCCATACTACCTAATGGCCAATAACCTGCACTAAATCTATGAACCTATGCATTTTTCTAATCTCTGACGTTACCTATTGTACCTGGAATCTGTTGTACAACCAATGGTTAGTGACTAAGTACTGCTATGCACATGTATAAGCTTGACTATCCGTGGTACCTAGGTTTTTGTCTAATTTGTGAATTTCAATTTTTTGAATTATTAATCACGTGTAACTGGTTACTGTATAACCTAGAAAGGCAACAGACTGGAGTGGGCACAAGGATGTGGTGCTACAATACTCTGCAAATACACTAAATAACAACAGAAAAGAGCAGAGCACACACACCTCAAATAAGCAAGGGCACCGGTCTCCCATATCAATAAAATCCTTTGTTTAAATAGGCATATTTTGGAGCCAAACCTGACGCATTTCGGATGGTAGCTCATCCTTTATCAAAGGTTAAAATACATCCTTAGAGTGGCAATTTAAATACTTAATTAAAAAAAGTCATACTAGTATCACATCTAAATACTCAAATCTCATTGGTTAAAGCATGCATATCTTAAATTAGCCTCTGTCAAATGATCTCATTATACATATCATAGTATCATAGTAAAAGCCAGCAGAATAGGCCCCATAGTCTATCGTGTCTGCTCGGAAGCTAGGCCCCTACTGGGAGCTCGCTCCTCCACCCCCCCCAGCCCCAGAGGTGGCCCTCCCTGGCCTCAGCTTCCCCGTACCTGTCCCAACTCTTCTTGAATCCTTCCACTGTGGTCTCTTCCACCAGACTCCTGGGCAGTGCATTCCATGGTTCCACCACCCTGTCTGTGAAGAATGTCTCCTGCACTCCCCTGTACCCCCCACCTTCCAGCTAAAGGTCTAGCTTCCAGCTCCATGTAAAGGCAGATTACAATGAATCAAACAACCACAATTCCTATACAACATAAATATCTAGAAATTAGATCTATATTTGTAAACAATACTAAAAACATAATCATAATTAAGGTGAAGAAGAAATATAAAAGAGACGGAAAAAAAGAATGAGGGAGGAGTTTGTTATTGTGAGGGGGGAAGGGAAAGAATAGAATTCCAAACCAAGAACTGCAGCTAAAGTTCCCAAAGGAATCTATTCTGATATTCACATAAAGAGAGACTCAAAGTGGTAATGTTATAAAAAGGCACAACAGCACTTGAGAGGCATAATGACGGAGACTTCTCTCAAAATAAATTCACATCTCTATTTCTTTTTCTTTCTCAGAAATGGCTTAATTTCAAAGCCTGAGTTTAATCCCTTATTTTTAGTAGCATTCATGTTTACTATCCAAAAAGCTTCTCTAGTGAGAAGTAAATCATTATAATTTCCTTGTGGTCTCTGTTTTGGGCAATGACAAAGTACAGCAGAAACCATGAGGTGGAAATTATAATGATTCTTCTCACTAGAGCACAGATAATGTATGAATGCTACAAAAATAAAGGATTAAACTCAGGCTTTGAAATTAAGCCATTTCTGAGAGAAAGAAAAGAAATAGAGATGTAATTTCTTTGAGAGAAGTTTCTGTCATTATGCCTCTCAAGTATTGTGTGCCCTTTATAACATTACCGTTTGTGTCTCTCTTTAAGTGAATATCAGAATAGATTCCTGTGGAACTTTAGCTGCAGTTCTTGTTTGGAATTCTCTCCCACAATAACAAACTTTCCCTCCCTCGTTCTTTTTCCATCTCTTATATTTCTTCTTCACCTTTATTTATGACTTCGTGTAACCCCCTTGTTCCCAGGGGTTACTAGAATCCCACTTAGAATCAGTGGCAGGCAGGGAGAGGCAGCTTGTGAGATGCCAGTTAAATGGATTTCACAATGTCACACTCTGTTTTCAGTCTCAGCTGAACTGGAGTGATGATTTCACCTTAGAATTTTCGCAGCAGCATAAGCCACAATGGAATGCTAGCTGCAGGGGTTAGCAGTAGAATGTTGGGTTAGAGTGAGTAGTTCAAGAGAGAGTCTGTAGAGTGGAGAATGAGGAGTGCTGCAGAAGGCAGCTCCTCTGTTTTAGCTCTGTCAGAGAGCTACCTCTGGAGATTGGGTAGTGTGTTCTCACCCTAGAAGAAGAACAACACAGAAGACCAGTGAGTGAAGTGGTAGAGGCCGTTCCTAGAGGGTTTTCCAGTGCCCTATCCCCAGAGGGATGGGGGGGGGGATTCCAGGATTCAGGGGCAATCCCCTGGTCCAGCCTGGAGTGTGGTGAAGCTGCCTGAGATTCGTTTGTTCTGTGAGTACCGAGACTTTTGGTGTGGAAAAAGCCCTGTGGCACCTGCATTTCCTGTGGAGTTTTTTTTCCTCTGACAAAGGGGCCCTGCCACCAAGATTGTTTCTGTTTAAAGTGTCTGCCTACTATGGGGTCTGGAGAGAGACTTGCCAAGTACAGAACTTTTAGTTCGTGTCTGATTTAAAAGCATCTGCTAAAGTGGGAGTCTAGTGTAAAGACATTGCCAATTACAGAACTTTTAATTTCATGACACCTCAGAGGTGTGAGAAGTAGAATGCTAAATGTGAAAGACATTTCAAGATAGTATCTACAAGAGTTTTTTTGAGAAAGGTGTTATTAGCCAGATGAATAGCTGAGTATAAATTTGGAAGCAAAAGGTGGGAGACCTCCATTTGGAGTAACCATGTTTACCTCTCCAGGTTCAGATTGGGCATCTTTATTTTCTCTCAGTGCACTTGGCCAGTGCCTGAAGAAAATACCCAGACGTAGGATTTTTGGATTTTTCTGTGAGCCTGAGTGTGCTCAGAGGTGATTGAGGGAGCCACCAAGAATTCCTCATGAAATATGGGAAAGTCTCCTAGTACTGGCTGAGGATGCCAAGTCAAGGGAAGTGTACCAGTTTGGGCCATCTGTGCCAAGTTCCATTCAGAACCTGAGGGTTTGCTGTGTGTGTGTGCTCTGTACCTCAGTGATCTGCATTACCAGTGGGAGTAGCCCAGTGGGGGTCCATCTTTGCTTTGTATTCTCTGTGTATGTGAATAAAAGCCACACTCTAGAATCCCAACCTGGTTTGGACAGTACTGTCATTGTTTCCATTGTGTCTGGAGTTACTTGGGTGCCCCTGACCAGAAGTGCAAACCTAGCATAAAGCTGAGCAAATGTTTTCTCCCAGGGACCCAGGTTGATGGCCATGCTAAATGGTCCCCCCAGGTGTGAGCCAGGTAGTTGCCACACTTGGTTTGCCTGTCTGAGGATGGCAGGCTATGAAGTAGGAGTATGGATCATAGAACTGTTTCGTAGTGACAACCCCCACCCCTCTCGTTGGTGCCATGTGTGAGAGGAGCAGCCCTACTAGTTGAACAAAGGGGGCCAGTGGGGGGAGGTTACATATCTTTTTAGTATTGTTTACAAATATAGATCTAATTTCTAGATATTTATGTTGTACAGGAATTGTGATTGTTTGATTAGTAGTAATCTGCCTTTATGTGTCTAATGATATCATTTGACAGAGGCTAATTTAAGATATGCATGCTTTAACCAATGAGATGAGTATTTAGATATGATACTAGTATGATGTTTTTTGAATTAAGTATTTAAACTGACACCAAGGACGTAGTTTAACCTTTGAAAAAGGATAAGCAACCATTAAAGCGTATCAGTTTGGCTTCAAAATATGCCTATTTAAATAAAGGACTTGATTGATATGGGAGACCGGTGCCCTTGCTTATTTGAGATGTGTGTGCTCTGCTCATTTCTGTTGTTAATTACTGTGTAACCTGTTGATAGTAACTAATTGCTCCTATGTACCTGTTTGTACCTCATGTAATCTACTATGTACTGTCTTGTTATGATGACCCTGTAAGTACTGTATGTAACTAATTCCGGGTCGCCCCTGAAAAATGGACCTTTGGTCTCAGCGGGCTTACCCGGTTACCAAAAAATCCTCATTTGATGATTCAGAGGTAAAGTGATCTCTTGTTGGTATTTGGGGAAACAGTTTGTTTAAGGATGGGAATGTGTGGCATTATTTTGAGTGGCCCCCATTTCAGCCTGCTGATTAGAGTCTTGCTGTTGTCCCATGGTAAATTTCTGTTTATTCCCAATTCTGATTCTTATTGGTTTTCTGGTTCCATGTGAAGACTCTATCAAGCAGGTAATTCTGCCTATCTTGTTCTCATTTAGTCATTTTTGTTTGCTTCAGTTTTATTTCTTCTTTTTGAATTTCTTGTAATAATTCCGCTTTAAAGTCTTTATGGCCTTTAAACTATGTGACTGTCCTTGCATTTTTTTTTTTATTCTTCCCCAAGATTACCTCTCTGTGCTGTGTAATCCTGAATAAGGCAAGTTACAAACAACGTAGAAGCTTGCTGCATTTGAGTCTTCCAGTCGAACATAAGTAGGGGTCGATCTTTTCCATACCCAGGCCATTGAATTACTTTCAGAGGACCTTGAGATGACCTCAATCTACTTTTACATACGCCTCGAGGGTTGTACGGTGTCTAATTTTGACGAGCTTTTAAAGCTGCATGTTCCAGTTGTTGAAAGGCAGTCACGGTATCGGGTGCAGGCGCCTTATCATTCACTAATTGTGTTGCAGCTGCCTCTCAGGGTGGGGCTTCAGCCCCAAACAGGTTTGAATCACCCGCTTCTTTAAAAATAATGGCTGTTAGGGCTCCACGGCATCCCCAAATGGATGTCACTAAATCTAAATGACATCCCAGCCCTGTAGGCTCAGCCATACCCTGGACTAAGGTCTTGCGGTGTTCCACTGACTTGAGGATTTGTATCTCAGGGCTATTACTTTACTATAACTGCTACCACTGCCTCAGCTGTTGAGTGGTTACCGTGGGCTGGCTACAACAAAACCAAAGCAGAACAGCAAAAGCCCCACCCCACTGATGCGGATGTGCCAGAAAAAATACAACAAAAACAAACATTTCTGCACCATCCACCACCTTGCTGAAATGAGCAGACAAGGTGTCTGAAAAAGCCAAATTTATTGTAAAAGACCAAAATTAGTCAGTAAACTCACCACACCTTACATTGGGGATGCAGACAGACGCCCTCAGCACCAAACCTCTTACCGGTTTCACCCTAAGGCATCATCAGGGAGTTCACCAGGTAATTCTCTACATCCATTTATGTGTCCCTTAAAGGGAAAGTACCTTGATAAGATCACCTATAGTTACATTTCATTTGTATAAATAAATAGTGACTACAAGTGACTATGTGCTTCTAGAAAAACCTGTTTGCTTATTCATATTTTGCACAAAGACTAGTCTTTCAGCAGTCTCCTGAGTCTTTTACTGGTATAATATATACTTAGGTATTTTTTACACTGCATGACTGACTCTGAAGTGTCATTGCTGATTTTGTTTCATCAACCCTTGGAAAACTGAGTACTGTACTTCTGTCTCTGAACAGTGCCTGCCCAGATGGTTGGTCCACTGTCTTATTTTACACTCACAAGAGGCACGGGAACAAGTTCTTGTGGTTGTTCATGATCATTCCCTAGATGTATGGCCACCTCTGCACATGTCCCCGCACAAATACATGTGGGAAACATGCAACAGATACCAATTAAAGTACTGTCCACACTTTCACTGAACACTACAGTCTGGACATTGCATTCCAAATATGGGAGGCGTTTGACCTGGAAGTTCTTCAAGGCCTTCTTTCACAGGCCCGTAACCTCCAACCACCCAGACTGCTACTGGTCAGTATTACCTAGCACTCATTCCATAGGTGTGGCCTGTTGAAAGAGATATTGTAACAGTAGATCTCTGAAAGAATCTCTTTCATCAGGCCATGCCGTCCCACCTTCCATTCCCCTAGGGATCTCCAGGTTTGTAGATGCTGTCTCCTTCTTTATTAAGATTTATCAGTTGTCTTCCTGTTGGTTTTTCTTCTTTTTTTTGTTTTGCAATTTACCATGCTTTTGTTGTACCATTCCTCCCAGAGCTCAGCCCACAACCCCGCTCTCCGACTGTCCCCGGACTTACCTGCCATGGTGACCTGATCCCAGGCTTGCCCCCCACTGGGTGGGGCCACCGCCCAGCCCGGAACCCATGGACATGAAGTTGGGACTCTGACAGGAATCCCCCACTGGAGAAACCCCCAGGGTGGGGCCACAGGACTGGGACAGGTGGTGGAAGCACATGTATCTGTCACTGGCAGGGTCAGGGAATGATCAGACATGGGCGGAGCATCATAGAGGAGGCAGTGGCCATATTTTAGTGCAATGTGGATCCCAGGGGTGGGACGTGCAATGAAGTCCAGCATCTGCCCCCCCCCTGTCAGATGATGGTGCTGCTCGTGACGGTACTCCCAGCCTCAGCAAGAGGTCCATAAAGCGTCGAACACTCTGACCCTCTCCCCCGGAAAAGGAGAGCGGTCTCCAGGATGCTCAATCCCCCTCCCCCGACTGGCCTTCTGACTCCTGAGTCCGTCACCAAACCCGGGATGTTGTCCTGCAAGTGAATGCCTTGCCGCTGTGCTGGTGGGCCAGCTTCACACTGGTTTTTCTTCCTCTCTTGTTCAGCAGAGCCATGCACTCTTGTCTGGTTCCCTAAAGACAGGTCCTATGGATCTACTAGCATTGTATATGTGTCTCCTTCTCTGTGAAGCTTCATCAGATGTCTTCCTCCTCCTGGGTCGTCTGCCTCCTTGTTTGGCAGATCCATGCATTATCTTTGGTTTTGTAAGCAGAGGTCCTCTGAACATAATCTCCAGTGGGAAACTGAGAAAAGAAGGGCCACCCACATTTATAGAGGAGAGGCAACGTGTAGCGTCTCTGTGGACAGCCCCAAGTGGACTGCATGCAAAGTTCCTTTGTGGTCCTAGAGCCTGGCAGCTATAAGTTCCATTGGTGTGGCTTGATGAAAGAGATTCTCTTGAAGATCTGCTGTTGTGGGAAGTGCATAACTGTTCTTTATCCAGTGGGCACTCTTCTGGTTGACCTGTTTGCATTCTGGGAGAATGCAAAGCTGAGACTGTTCTGTGTCCACCCGCCACAGTGTGGGATACTGTTGGGGGATGCCTTCACACGGCCTGGGGTCATGAGGCCCTGGCCCCAGGCATCCTTTACACCTTCCCTCTTTTTTCCCTGATCCATAGAGTGCTGGGGTCAAGGTGCGAAGGGACAAGGCATGGATGATCCTGGTAGTCCCAGACTAGCTGCACCAGTTGTTCTGGTACCCAGCTTTCCTCAGCCTCGGCAGCAGGCCTCCATGGCACTTGCCTCTACACCCAGATCTGCTCTACTGCACAAGAGGAAGGTCTTGTACCTGGACATGACATTCTGGTTCCTGAATGGCCAGAGTTCCAGGCTTTGTGTCCCTCCAGAGAGGTTCTCCATGTTGTGGAAGCCTCCTGGAAATAGTCAACCTGCCAGTGCTATGCCTTCAAATTGAAGCGCTTTTCCATTTGGTGCCAGAGCAGGGAGTTAGAACCCCTGTCCTGCCCCTTGGCAAGCATTCTAGACTATCTGTGGCTCCTCTCCCAGTCAGGCCTGAGGTTGATGACCCTCAGTGTGCAGCTGGCAGCCATCTCTGCATACCAGGTGCAGACCGGTATTCAAACAGTGCAGGAGAAGGTGGTCGGGCACTTCTTTAAATGCCTTGACCACCTGTCCCCACTAGTGCATGAACCACCACCACTTTGGGACTTGTTGCTGGTACTTGCAGTGCTCATGGGAAAGCCATTCAAACCAGTGCATAGGTATGATATTTCTTGCCTGTCATGGAAGACCGCCTTCTTGTTGGTGATCATCTTCACCAGAAGTATCAGTGAGCTCCAGGCACTCTCAGTGGAGTCTCCATATTTGGTGTTCCACAGGGACAAGGTTGTCCTCCACCCCAACCCAAATTTCCTTCCGAAGGTGTTTGGAGTTTCACCTTAACCAGGTGATTAACCTCCCATTGTACTTCACTAATCCAACCTTGGAGCCAAGCACAAACTCCATACATTGGACCTGGGGTGGGCGCTCACTTATTATATGGAGCACACAGCTGGAGTTCAGGGAGAGGTTTCTCGGCTGTTTGTCATCTACACTGAAGCCACACCTGTCAGACTGGCAGCTAAACAGTTGATTGGCAGATGGATTGTATCCTGCATCGACCTGTGCTATAGGTTGGCTAGTAGGGAGCCTCCTGTAGTGCTTAGGGCACATTCCACTAGACATACTGCTGCCTCGGTGGCTGCTTCCATGGACATCCCCATCCAGAAAATCTGCAGGAAGTCAGTACACACCCTCATTTCCCACTACACATTGACCTTAGTGATGCTGGTTTTGGGGCTTCAGTTCTCAATCCCTGTTTCAAAAATACGGCGTGTGCTTTACCCCTTCCTCCGGAGAACTGCTAGGAGTCTGCAACAGTGTGGATAAGTGCACCATAGCCACGCCCCCAGAAATGAGGGATACTCACCTGTAACTATAGTTTAAGGAGTGGTATATGGTGCAAATCCACGCAACCCACCTGACCTCCCCTGGCAAGTGGCACATGGATCCCTGCTTCAAGCATGCAAGATCTGACATCACAAAGTGGAGCCCAGGAGGATAACACTGGGGTGGGTGGGAGGATCTTCACTTGAAGATATTCCAGCTAGATTTAAAGGGAAAAGGAAGACTGCCACAGTGTGGATGTGCACCATATATCACTCCTAGAACTAAGGATCTGTCTTCGAGGGTGGAGCTCTTGCAGCAGGTAATACCATTAGGACTGAAACCGGCAGGTGTCAGGACCCCACGGAAAACTTGTAGCTAGCAGTCTGAGGCAGGGAACCGGCCCCAACGTCAACTCCACCCAATGTCCTACATGGTATAAAGGGGGTGGTCCCCTGGCGCCACCCCACCTCTTTTCCCGCCATCGACCCGTAGTTTGGTTCCAGGATGTCTCTATCTGCAGTCGACAGCTTTGGACACCAGATAAGTTGTTTTTCTTTCTAAATAGTATAAATCTTACCATAACGCCTCATTTATGTTGTCGCCCTCACCACGCGGCAAATATCTAAGTGTGCCTTCAGGAAGCAGTTCCCAGTGAAAAAGCGGCCATGCTGACCTGGCTCATCTGCCTAGGCCGGACCACCAGCCTGACCCCTGCGGCCACTGCCAGAAGTTCAATCAGAAGACATGCGCCAGGAGAGCCCACGCCTTGAAGACCTTCCTCTTAGAAAGAAGCTATGTCCATGCAGTGAGGTTCAGGGGCCAGTTCATCCTCTCCCGCTAGAGAATCCCCTTCCAAAGAAAAGGCCTCAGGGGGGAAGCATCACAAGGAGAAGGATCGGGCCAGGTCTGAATCCTGCCATCCGTCGCCAGCAAAACAGGCGTCATCATCTTCTTCCTCCAAAAGGTCGGGTTCTGTCCCAGCAACCGACTCTTCCCACTCTTCTAAGTCCACCCCCCAGGGCCGCCACTGGGAGTCAGTATCAGCGGGACATCGCTCTTCCTCCCTGGCTCATCGACCTCATAAACCCACAGGGTCGACCCAGGAAAGCCTGCCCAGGGCTCTGGACAGGCCTTGCTCCTCAGAGAAGAGGAAACGTTCTGAGGAACATTCTAGTGAGGCAAGGGGATGTCTGGGCTGGGCCTCCCCAGGCTAAGGTGTGCCCTCCGCCAGGCGTCCGCCCACCTGGCCGCTTGCCTACCCCAACGACCCAGTCCCTGATGCCAGACACGGGGCAGTCGCCGGGTGAGGATTAGCTGTCAGCCCCTCCACCTACAGGCCCAACGCCATCTGACACCAAACACCGGCCTTCGGATGCCGGCCTACCAGACCCGATGCCTGCCACACCAATAGAGGTGCCAGATCCCCAGACACCTGTTCCCAAGGACCCAACGCCTGGTCCATCTGACCCAACGCCAGCTCCAGTGGTCATCCCAGTGGTGGACATAGGTCATTTATTTACCACCTAGTGGAATACCATTAAGGGAGACCTTCTATATAGGCCACCGGACAAGTTCCCTACTCCACCTCCTATGGGTCCTCCTCCTACCCCAGACAAGGGCCAACCAATGAGCACCCAACTCTACGTCCGAAGGGGAAGCAAAAGACACAGTCTCCATCCCCATCTCCTTCATCCCCCCATATGTCCTCCTCGGACGAGGCAGGCGTTGACTTGGACTCTTCAGAGGACAGGCTTTTAACCCCTTTGCCAGAACCCAGGGACTCTCTACAGTCCCCTCTGGATGATCCCTCATTCCTTGACATCATGAGGCACATCCAGACTATTTATGAATGGGATACCGAGGCTCTAGACCCAGAATGGAAACGTCTAGCTAAGTTCCTGGGAGAAAAGGAACCAAAGCACCTGGTCATCCCACTATTTGTAGAGCCCTTCCAGGATGTTTTTTATTTATTTATTTATTTTATTTATTTATTAAATTCTCGGATTACGAATACCTTTGAGCAGAAACTGCTCGTTTACAAAGGTTCCACGTCAAAGGATGAGGGTCAACATACATACAGAGGTAGTAAAAGAATGCACAATAAACAACCAAAACAACTAAAAGAAAAATAAAGATACTCAGTTATAACATACTTTGAGATAATATTCATATAACGAGCAGCTTGAGCAGGCAGCTGACTGTGGTAACAATGAGACAGAGGGTACCATAGGCAGTTAGTATTGCAGGGTGCAACCGGAGAGGAAGTTGGCAGGCTAATGGGTCACTGTCCGATGGTGGTGGAAAATGTCTTGTACCAGTGGAGATGCGAACAGGAAAGGAGTCACAAGGAAGGCCCAGTGCCAGAGGAATGAGACTGGAAAGAGCGGGCTGTGAGACATGAGTGAGCTGGAAGGTGTTTAGAGATCTCTGTTCAGAGAAGCAGTCACATTGAATGGTAGAGGTGAGGTAAAGTTTGAGATTCCTTTTGAAGGATCCAAGTGTAGTAGAGGAAAGTGCTTCTTTATTGAGGGAATTCAACCATTGAGCGGCTCTATAGATAAAGGACCGCTGACCCATGGAGGTACGACATCTAGGAACCTGAAAGGTTAGAGATTGGGCACCATGTGTTTGTTGAATGCCACTGTAGGTAGTAAGGAGTGAGCTAACACCAGGTGGCATGAAACCGAGGAGAATCTTTTTGGTAAGTAAGCAGGTCTGGTATTGTATTCTGCTGAGTAGGGATAGCCAGCTGGCCTGTGCATAGAGGTCACAGATGTGAGTTTGTCGGGCTGCACCTGTTAGTAGTCTACAGGCTTTGTTGAGAGAAACTGAGATCCTGTGGAGGGCACTTGTTGAGGCAGAGCCATAGATGGCAAGGCCGTAGTCAATGATAGAGGTGACAGAGCTGTAGATGGCTAGTTTAAGGGCATCCGCGAGGCATACAGTACTTGCGTTTGTGTAGTAGTCCAATCCATTATATTGGCAGTCTTGGCAACAGTGTCAATATGCCGAGTGTAAGAGGGTACTGCCTACCTGGCGACACCATCATCTATCCCGCAGTTCTGAGGAAGGCTGACAAACTTTACAAGCCTCCCAAATTGGAACCATTCCAGTTGGAACAACCTAAGGTTAATTCATTAGTCCTTACAGCTGCTCATGGTCGGGGGGGCTGCTCACGGTCGGGGGGGCCCAACCGAAGCATTTAAGCTCCCAGCCTTCAGATTCTGTCTCGAAGAAACTGGACAGCTGGGGCCGAAAGGTTTTTTCCTCGGCTACAGGGTCCATCAGGTCCTTGAATTTCATGGCCCACATGATCTCCTACCAACAATCCCTGTGGAGAAAGACCATGGATTTGGTAGAGACTCTCCCTGACTCTGAATCCAAACAGGAGATTTTGGCCTGTGCTCAGTCAGGCCTGGATGTGGACAAGCATGCCCTCCGGTGTTCTTATGACACTGTTGATATGGCCTCCAGGGCCACGGCATCAGGCGTATGCATGAGATGGCAGTCCTGGCTCAGACTTACTGGTTTCCAGCAAGATCTTCAGGACTCCATCCTGGATTCCCCCTTTCAGGACCTGGTCTTGTTCGGCCCTGAGGTGGAGCAGATGGTGAAACAACTGCAGGAATTGGGGAGAGCAGTGGCGGATGTACACAGGTTGTACAAGTCCCAACCCCAGACAACTCGCTGACATCCTTTTCGTCAGCGTCAGAACCAAGGACAAACTGGCAGACAGTCCCAGGGAAAGGGATTTAAGAGACAGGGTCACCCTGCCCCTCAAGATTCCCAGGGCCCTAAACAGCCTAAAGCTCCCAGGGCCCAGGTCCCTTCCACCCCCTCTACTTGACTCCCAGGGCTGCCCTCCTCCTCTCGGGGACAGGCAGAACGAGCAGATAGGAGGGCGGTTTGTGCTTTACCTGCTCGAATGGTTCAGTATCACAACCAACCAATGGGTACTGGATACCATTCGGATAAGGTATTCAATAGAATTCACCTCTATCCCACTGGACAAGCCCCCACATCCCATTGTCCACGCAGCACAATCTCCTCTTGGAAGGAGAGATCCAACAGCTCCTAGACAAAGAGCGATTCTAAGGGTCCCTCCGGCCCAGAGAGAAAGTTTCTACTCCCACTTCTTCCTCGTCCCGAAGAAGACAGGAGACCTTTGTCCCATTCTGGACCTCAGCCAGCTTAACCTCTCAGTGAAATAGCAGAGGTTCCGCATGGTCACCCTGGGGTCCCTCTTCCCCCTGCTCCAGTAAGGAGACTGGCTATGCTCTCTGGATATGCAGGATGCCTACCTGCACATCAAGGTCCTGAAGACCCACAGACAATTTCTGCAGTTCTGCTTCAGAGACGAGCATTACCAATTCAGAGTTCTGCCCTTCGGCCTCTTGTCAGCACCCAGGGTATTCACCAAGTGCCTAGCAGTGGTAGCAGTGGCCCTTCACAGGAGAGGCCTCTTTGTCTACCCCTACCTGGATGATTGGCTCCTCTCCGCTCAGTCAGAGGAGGAGCTTCTAATCTCCCTAACAGAAATGTGGGCCCTGTTTTCATCTCTGAGCATCACAGTCAACTGGCCAAAGTTGCACCCTGGCCGATGCAGCAGCTGCAGTTCATAGGAGCCATCCTGGATACCAAACAGGGAGGGCTTTTCTGCCCTGGACAGATCAGAACACCTTCAGAAGTTAGCCAAGCCTTCCATGAAACCCATCCTCCCCTGCGCGGGTGATTCTGCAGCTGCTGTGTCATATGGCTGCCATCGCCACAGTTCTCTTAGCCAGGCTTCACATGGGGCACTGCAGTGGCATCTCAGGTTACAGTGGAATCAGTCGGTGTACGATCTGGATCTCCAAATCCGGATCTCTCGAGCAATTCATCGTTCTCTGGAATGCTGGCTCTGCATGGACAATCTGAGCTGTGGCATTCCTTTCTGCAGACCTCGACCGCTTCAGACCCTGACCACAGATGTCTCACTGTCAGGATGGGGGACTCATCTAAGGGATCACAGGACCGGGTGGTCATGGTCTATCACTGAGCGCTGTCTTCATATCAATGTCCTGGAAATGAGAGCGGTGCTGAATGCACTCTTCGCATTCAGAGACCAGCTTCTGCCAGGTCCTGTTCTGGTGCAGACAGACAACACACTCGTAGTCTTCTACATCAACAAACAAGGGGGAACTCACTCGTACCCCCTTTGCAGAGAAGCCATGAGAGTGTGGGATTGAGCAGTAGAACACAGTCTTGACTTCACCGCAGTTCACCTGCCAGGGGTCCAGAACGTTCTTGCTGACGATCTCAGTTGCACTTCCTCTCAAATTCATGAGTGGGAATTGCTCCAAGATGTCAGATGACTTCTTCGACAGATGGGGCTGGCCAGAGTTGAACCTCTTTGCGTCCCCGTGCAACGCCAAACTGCACAATTTCTGCTCGCTCGCTCCAGGGCCTGGTGTTTTCTGGCGAGATGCATTGTCCCTCTCCTGGACAGGGAAGTTCCTGTATGCCTTCCCTCCTTTTCCCCTCATTCAGAGAGTACTGCTCAACTTGCAGTCAGAGGCAGCCAGAATGATTCTGGTGGCTCCTCTATGGCCTCGTCAAATTTGGTATCTGCTGCTCCAGGAACTGTCTCTGGAACCTCCAGTTCAGTTGCCACTCTCCACTCACTTCCTCTCTCAGGAACAGGGGACTCTCGTCCATTCTGTTCTTCACTCTCTTCATTTGCATGCTTGGCTCCTGCAGTCCTAGCGGAAGAGAGATTAGGAGTGTCAAGCAGAGTGGCTGAAATTCTGGTGGCAGCCAGGAAGTCTTCTACCAGAACCACGTACGCTCTAAAATGGAAACACTTCTGCTTGTGGGCATCTGCCCATTCCCTAGATCCCTTGGGTTACCCGGTCAGGCATGTGCTAGAGTATCTTCAACACCTTTTGGATTTAGGGTTGAGTTACTCCTCAATCAAGGTGCATACGTGTGCGGTCTCCGCATATCATAACCCAATCGGAGAAAAAACTCTGGCTCAATTGAATGCCTGCCAGACTTTTCTTCGAGGGTATTATACGTCAGACCTCCCAAGAGGGACATCATTCATCCTGGGACCTCCTCTTCATTCTGAAGATACTCACCCTTCCTCCCTTCGAACTGGTAGCCTCTTGAGCTGCGCTTCTTCTCTTGGAAGACGATAGTCTTGGTGGCCATCACCTCCGCTTGAAGGGTTTGGAACTCCAGGCTCTGATGTGTAAAGAACTGTACATAGTCTTTCACAGGGACAGGATGAATCGCGCACAAACCCCAAGTTCATGCAAAAGGTGGTATCAGTACTGACCCTGAACCAGGATATCAGCCTTCCGGTATACTACCCTTATTCCTCCAACCAGGGTGAAGCACTGTTGCACACCCTTGATGTTCATCGCATTTTGCGATATTATCTCCACAGGACTCGCTCCTCTAGGAAATCAGACCAGTTGTTTGTTTCTTTCGCGAAGCGAATGTTAGGCACTCCTGTCTCCAAGCAGACACTAGCCCGTTGGGCAGTGCATTGCATTACGTTTTGTTATCAGCACCATGACAGACCTCTCCCGGGTGCTGTTAGGGGTCATTCCACCAGAGCGGTGGCATCTTCATTTGCAGCACTGAAGAACGTTTCTTCAGCTGATATTTGTGCTGCTGCCACGTGGTCCTCTGTCCACACACTCATCAGGCAATACAGCCTGGACATCGCTTCCAGAAGGAGAGCAGGTTTCAGACTAGCAGTCCTGCAAGGCCTTCTCTCGTAGATGTCCGCTCCATCTTCCTATATATTTCCATCTGCCCTATCAGACCTGGGCCTATCCTTGGGTACTACTTGGGACTCAGTCCTAATGGTATTACCTGCTGCAAGAGCTCCACCCTCGAAGACGGATAGTACAGTTATGTAAGAACTTACCGTAACAGTAGATCTTCAAGAGGAGCTCTTGCAGCAGGTGGCTTTTCCACCCTCCTCCTTCCCCCAGGATAGCTTAGGAAATATATTTATTATTTTTCTTGGTTTTCTTCCAACCAGGATGCGGAAAATTTTCTACCTGGTCCTCCAAGTTCTATCTAGCTGGGTCTCCGGCGGGAGAACTGGGGTGGCCTCGGGGACCGCCCCGCTATACCACGTTGGGCGTCGGGTGGATCCAGTCAGGCGGTCCCTGCCCTCAGACTTCTAGCTACAGGTTTTCTGTGGGTCCTGATGCCTGCCGGCTTCAGTCCTAATGGTATTACCTGCTGCAAGAGCCTCCTCGAAGAGCTACTGTTATGGTAAGTTCTTACATAACTGTACTTTACAGGTGAATAACCCTCATTTTAAGCAGTACATTCAGTGTCAGCAGGAAATGCCTGCAACGGATGGCAAGACAAAATTATTAACATAGCATGATTCTACTGGAGAATTTATCCATGCCTAGGGGTGGGTGGGCACGCAGGCTGCAGGCTGAGTGCCTCCAACCACCCAGGCTTGGATTAATTCTACAGTAGAACCATGCTGTGCAGTGGCTTAATGTATTTGTAACATGGCAAGCGTAGTACAAGGTATATTTTTGTTCAACATGCTATGTTAATTTTGCAAATAAAACACAGAGGATACGTTTCATTTCAAGTTGTGTATTGGAATGGTTGCCATCGGCGCGCTGAACTGAGCAGCTGACAACACATGTTTACATATTCTCTGAACTGTAATATCATGAGTTCGTATGACAATATATCAAGTACTTATTTGATTTATCTTTGGTTCACATCCACTACCATTTTACTTTTTCAGTCCCATACTGTTAGAATTACTGTGTTCAGCTCCTTTCCCCTATGCGTTTCAACAAACACATGGCTCACTATGCATTGTGGGTGATGTCTGACTCATATATTATCGTCGCTCCCAAAACACAGCATCAGTTGTATGGGGTACTGAGGGCTGTTTTTTGCACCAATTTAACACTTGCTCATTCAGGTATGTTACAGGCAGGTACACTCCTCCAGTCCCCTGACTTTCCCCTGTTGTTTCCCATACCCACAAGGTCTGATGGTGGTGCTGGACCTATCAGGTCCAATGAGTGCATGAGAGGAGCTGGGGGAATTGGTTCTGACCTTTAATAGGGTGATTACGAGACCCTAGACTCTATCACACCTGTCCGTGTTTGACCCCTCACCTCACACCAGAGGTTCCTTGGTTTGATGGGACTCCTAGGAGATGAGGGGAGGGCTTGAGTTAGAGCAGTGCAGGCGGAAGTCCAGTTCGGCTAAGGCATAAATTTATATTGATGTCCCATTACAGGACTATCAATCAACAATCTCCTGTAAGAAGGCAGAGTTCCTGTTCAAGGAGATTGCTGTGGCAGCAAACAGACTGGCTCAGCTCTTCCACACCTTGGACAAGCTTTGTAATCCTGCCTGTCTTTGATTCAGGGAGGGCGCTTTTTATTTTATTTTTTATTTATTGAAATCTAGGATTAAACACCTTTGAGCTAGAAGCACGTTTACAAAGGTTCCACGTCAGTGGGAGGGTAGACAATACTTACAAAGGTTGTACAAGTAACAAGACAATTAAAAAAAACTGGCAAGTATATTTCCCAAAACATTGGGTTTGAGTACACAGCAAGCGAATCTAGGAGAGCAAACATGAGCATGGTAGCATGGAGGAGGAGGAGAGCTGGATGCAGGCAACACATAATAGGAGGAAAACAGGCAGATAAGAGTTAGTAAGGGGCAAAGAGAGTTAAGTGGGTCATGGTGAGGACGTGAGTGTGGTGGAGCAAAGGGGAAGCAGTCAGTGACATTGTCAGAGTGCGGGGAGATCGGAGGCAGTGGGGGGGGGGGAATGAGGCAGCCAGTGGCCTTGTCAGTGCAGAGAGCTGCTATGAGGCGGGGACAGAGAACAGACTTCAGGAGGGGGACTAGCTGTTGCAGTCACAGGTGCTGGTTGATGATAGTTGCTGACGTAGCAGGCTTTTAAAGGGCCCAGAGTAGGTAGGTTGGATACATCCCAGCTGAGTTTATTAAACCAGAGGGGTGCTCTGTAGGCAAAGGAGCGTTGGCCCTGTATTGTTCGAAGATGAGGAACGTGGAAGAAATGGGTGCCAGAGTTCGCATTTGTTGGAGAGCTACAAAGGGTAGAAGTAGATTTTCTGTGCCAGGGGAAGGAGACTGAGAAGTGCTTTTTGGCAAGCAGACAAGTTTGGTATGGATCCTCCCATTGAGCTGAAGCCAGCCCATTTGGGCATAAAGGTCACAAGTATGGGTGAGATGTATGGCCCCAATGAGCAGTCTGCATGCCTTGTTCAGGGCAACTGATATCCTGCGAGTGCAGGTGGCAAGCTGGCGTGAGATTACAAGCTGTAGTCCACAACAGAAAGGATGGAGCTGTTGATGGCAAGTCTGAGGGTGTCCGAGGAAGGCAATGCTTGTGCCTGTGGAGAGAGATCTTGGTGTTGACAGCCCTAGAAACATTGTTGATATGTTGGTCAAAGGTTAGACAACTATCGAGGGTGACCCCAAGATGTTTGAAGTGCTGGGTTTGTTCGAGCTGAGCTCCTGAGCTGGTACTGATGTTAAGTGCATGGGATTTATGCTTGTTCCGAGAGCTGCAGAACATAATGACTGGTTTTATTGCTGTTCAGAATTAGTTTATGGTTGTGGAACGATTCCTCAACTATCGCAAAGCCGCTTTGCAGTTTGCCCTCAAGTTCCACTGGGTCAGGGCTGTTGGAGAAGATAACTGCATCATCTTCATAGAGGAGTATCTGTTGCTGGCAGTAGAGTGGTAGATTGTTGAGAAAGATACTGAAAAGAAGCAGACCTAATGTGGAGCTCTGAGGGACACCTGATCTTACAGGCAGATGGTCAGAGAGGACATTGTTAATTTTCACCCTTTGTGAGCATTCCTCCAGATAGCTTTTGAACCGTGAGTTGACTCTGCAGAGAGCCAATGGAGGTTAATTGCTTTAGGAGGAGTGAGTGGTGGACGTGATTGAAGGCCTTTGAGAGGTCGATGAAGACTGCCCCAGCTAGTGTTCCTTGATCCAAGGACTGATGTATGAAACCAGTGAGTTCCAGTAATGCCATGGAAGTACTATGGCCTTTGTGGAAGCCATGCTGCTCAGGGCTTTGAATGGAGTATTTTTCAAGGCATTTGACCAATTGATCGGACACTATTTGCTAAAGTGCTTTGGAGAGCAGGGGGAGAATATGAGATGGGCCTGTAATTTGACAGCGATACTATATTCCCATTCTTGTGAATTGGAGTCACGATGGCCAATTTCCACACCTGTGGGAATTGCGAAAGACGGAGTGACAGGTTGAGGATCTTTGTTATGGGAAGAAGAACTTCCTCAATAGTGAGTGCAACAAGTTTGAGGTCCAGTGTGTCGGCACTTTGTCAAGATTTCCCAAGCACTTTGCTAAGGTATTTTCTGACTAGTGAGGGAGTTACCTTCTTGAAGTGAAAAGGAGGGGCAGACTGCTAGTGAGAGTCAGTAGTAGTAGTAGTATTGGTGTGTGGTGAGTCTTTAAAAAAGTCTGGGGACAGTATTCCAGACAGATTAGAGAAAGCTTTGTTGAAAGCATTGGCTAAAATTCGAGGGTCATGGGTAGGGGTTCCTTGAATGTTGATCAAGTTCGGTGACGCCTTTACATCTTTCCCTGTGACTTCCTTTACATTATTCCAGAAATTCTTCCCATTGCCCCAGGAGGCAGTAAGCATCTCCTTCTGGTGGTTGGATTTAGCAAGGTTTATTTCCCAAGTGCAGGCGTTTCTGGCTTTCTTATATGCTTGTACAGCTGAGTGTTTACCCGATTCTCCAGCTAGGTGCCAGAGGTGGTCCCGGTTCTTCAGTCTGTTTATGAGAGCAAATGTTAACCAAGGGTTCACCGTACCCCAAACTTTAAGCTTTTGAGAGGGGCAGGTATGTTACAGACCTTTGAGATCTGCTCTATAAAATATTCCAAGGCAGCATTGACGTTAGAGTGTCATCAAGTTGTTTTTTATTTTTAAACTTTATTTATAGAAGAGTCATCGGGTCAAGAAGAGCTCTACATAGTCAGATAATCAATGACATCTTGTTCAGTTACATCATAGTACATGTACACATCAGCTTGGGTACAATCCATGATCCATCTAATAACACCATTTTATACAGTGAAACTTATCAACTGTACCTCACTGTGGTCTTACCAGTACATTCTATACCTGGAGTTCCCCATCTTTTCATTTGGGTACTAATGCATCCCTTCACTTTATTATAAACCCCTGCCCAATCCAGCACCAGAGGAACTATTTTCTCAATACAGAAATCAGTGCCCTCAGTGATTGTGGTTACCTAAGAGAGCAGAAACCATTCTTTCCCCAATGCCCTCTCCAGGGGGGACCAGATCTTATCATATTTATCTAGTCATTCCAGGACTTTATATTGGATATTGTTCTAGCTTCATATTATTTAGGAGGGCTTTTGCCCACTGGGCCATGGTAGGCATGGCCTGGGCCATCCAATTTTGAGCTAAAATCTGCTTACCCACTACTAGTGCCAGTCTTCTCAAAGGATGTGAAGCTACTGACTGGCCCCCTCCATTTCTTGGTACTCCGAGTAAAATAACCACAGGGTCTAACTGAATCTCACTTTCCAAAACTTTATTTAAAATTTGGTTTATCTCATTCTAGTATGTTCCCACTTTTGGACACGCCCAAACCATGTGGTAAAACGTACCTCCCTGAACATAGCATTTAGGACATTGGTCTGAAATTTGAGGATTAATCTTGTGTGCCAAAACAGGGGTATGATAAATTCTATGCACAATGTTATAGTTAATTATTCGTAATCTGTTATTTACTGAGACAGCCTTGCTACTCCACAGGGCCAAGTTCCAATCCCCTCCTGTTAACATATTTACACCTAGGTCCTTTTCCCAGCTGTCTTTTAACTTTTGCAGCTTATCTGGCTGTGCTCCCAATAAGGCTTTGTATAGTACGGACAGTGGTTTCACACCCACATGTTTTTACAGTGTTGAAAATCTCCTCCAAAGATGTTCTGCTCAAGGAAGGTCTCCCCTTATCCCAGTTAATTTAAGTATCCTGGATCTTATTACCACATAGGTAAGGTAGTGTGAGGGGTGAATGTCAAATAGTTGTCTCAGCTTGGAAAAGCTAGAAAAGGTCCATTGTTAATAAGTGAGACAAGAGAAAGACCCTTTCCCTCCCACTGTCCCAGAGCATGTTTGACCGAGGGGAGCCTTCCATCCTCCACAAGCTAAACAAAATGGACCTCTGGTGACAGACCCCCTTATACCCCATCAATAGTCAAGCCCTCTCCCAGGCTTTAAGCATACATTTGGTGAACGGATTCTTAGGTTTCTCACCATCTCCCTCCCTCAAACTTGATGGGACGAGACATAAAGCGTAGGGGGAACACACCCTAGACTGTGACTCCATAGTGACCCAGGCTCTCGTTCTTCCTCCTATTTCCTGGCAATCCATGATATATGTTAGTTGGGCCGTTAAAGCATATAACTTCAAATTGGGGAGTGTCAAGCCCCCTCTATGAAGTGGTTGCCACAACACTTCCTTCCTGATCCTAGGTCTCCGGTTGGCCCAAATTAGAGCAGTAATAGAGCCCTGAAGGGACTTAAGGCAACCCGGTGGAAGCATGACAGGAAGGGTCTGGAAAAGGTATAGGCACTGAGGTAGGATTTGCATTTTTACTAAGTTTACTCTTCCAAGCAAAGACAGGGAGCGACTCTGCTCATACTACATTGCTCTTTAATTTTCGAGTGCTAATGGACTGTAATTTATATGCCCCACACACGCTATTCTACGTGGGAGTAGTATTCCCAGGTATTTGATTACTGTTCTAGGAGGAATATCTATGCCACTTATATGTATGGACTCTCTACCATCTGCAGAAGGAGCCACTCGCTCTTGTTCCAGTTGATCTTATGCCCTGAGATAGGACCATATTCCTTGAAAAGGGAGGTCAGGGCAGGCATTGCTCTTACTGGATCAGCCAGGAATAGAAGCACATCATCCACAAAAATGAGAGATAATGTGCTCCTCTCCATTCACCCTATAGCCTTCTATTTCCCGATGATGTCTAATGGCTGTAGCCAAAGCCTCAATGGTCAGCACATATATCAATGGTGAAAGGGGGCACCCCTGTCTCGTCCCTCTATGGAACCGAAAGGGAGGTGACAATGTATTGTTTTTAAGAATTTGGGCCCACGGGGATTGATATAACCACTCCACCCCTGCTAAAGACCGGGTGGACAAACTTTTAATACCAAACATAAATGGCCATTTGACCCTGTCAAAGGCCTTTTCTACATCTAATGCAGAAGACCCCCATAGTTTTTTTCCTCTTGACCTTGCCAGATAATATTCATTACCCATCTTAGATTATGCCTTGCTTGCCTCCCCTTAACAAAGCCCCCTTGATCATGATGAATGACCTGTGGTAGGACCCCCTCCAGCCTCCTTGCCAATATTTTCACTATTGTCTTACAGTCAGCGTTTAGCAAAGAGATTGGACGATAACAGCCACATTTTTTGGGGGTCCTTGTCTGGTTTGGGTAAAATTGTTATAATAGCTAACTGTTGAGATGGTGTCAGCCCCCCTTCCCCCAGTACCTTCCTCACCATATACTGGAAAAACTGGCCCAAATCACCCCAGAACTTTTTGTAAAATTCCATGGGCAGGCCATCTGGCCCCGGAGTGCTCCCCGACTTAGATGCCCAGATTACCTCCTTAATTTCCTGCACAGTGAGTTTCTGTCCCAGAATCACATTTATCTGAGCAGGTATCACAGGAAGGGGGATATTTTCTAGGAAACTATCCAGGTTTGTTCTTTGTGGGAATTCTGATGTATATAGCTTTTTATAGAAGGATTTGAAAATTATATTTATCTCTTGGGCAGAGGAGGTACACTCCCCATTCTTATTTTCTATTGTTAGGATTGTTCTCTCTGCTCTTTGTTTCTTAATTATGCCAGGCCATCCATCTCCCGACTTGTCCCCCTCGAAATACTGTCCCGCTTTTGACATTAGGGTATCCCTCTCAATGCGCTTACAGCACAGTTGGTTGTATTCTCCCTTCATACTCTTCAATTTCACCAGATCCCCAGGTGACTGACTGCCCATAATCTGCTTTTCTAGCCTCAATATATTAGCTTCTAGTTCATTCTCCCTACGTTTTTCTTTTTTGCCTTTAAAGGCTGCGTATGAGATAGTCTCCCCCCTTACAAAAGCTTTCAGAGCCTCACACGTAGTTCTTGCTGAGGTGTCTTCCACTTTATTATTTTCAAGGAATTCCTGTAGTTTCTCGGACATTTGTTGTACATATTGGGGATCTAACAATAATGTAGGATCCATTCTCCACTGCCGCACCGCCCCCTCGTCTGTCTCTTTCTCCATCTCTAAATGTAGTGGAGCATGATCAGATACTATAATAGGGCCATATTCTATCTCCCTTATTCGCCCCAGAAAAGCAGGAGAAGCCAGAAAATAGTCTAATCTTGTATAGACCTTATGGGCACAAGAGTAAAAGAAATTCCTCTGTATCTGGGTGTTTAAATCTCCACAGTTCCTGCAAGGTCCTTTCCTCTGCCAGTCTCCGGAGGCCCCACACTTCTGGGGAATGTCTGAATCTGAGTTTAGAATGGTCAAGAAGGGGGTTCCGATAGGTATTATAATCGCCCCCTATAATCATTTTGTCTGGGAGCACTGCTAGCATAATAGCTAGATGCTCAAAAAATTCTGGGCAATCAAATGTAGGCCCATACAAGGACCCCAGGACTAGCAATTCTTCCTCCACCGTAGCCTTCACTATAACATATCTCCCCTGACTGTCTCTTTGGGTTGTATGGATTTGTACCCTGATCCCCGGTCTAAACCACATACTTGTTCCTCTGGCCTTGGACGTGAAGTGAGATGCTACCATCGTAGCCCCCATTTTTTCTACTCATAAAATCTCTTCACATGTTAAATGTAACTCTTGTAACATCCACAACATCTGCCTTCTTTTCTTAATATATGCCCATACATGTTTTTGTTTCACTGTAGTTTTTAAGCCATTTACATTCCAGAATAAAATTTTTAATCTAGCCATCGGTGACATCATATGTATTCCTAGATCTAGGATCTCCCAAGCACATTGCATTACATCTACCTCAAACCCCCTCGCATCACCTGACTCTTGACCTTTTTATTTGTTCTCCCAATTAACAGACAACCCCTTCTCCTCCCCTCTTGTCTGTAACATTTCAAAAGATCCCAAACAAAAAGACCCAGAAAAGAGAAAAAAAGAAAAGAGGTGGCCCTGTTAAGCCTTGATATGCATGTCAACCCCTTATGAGGAAGGCTCCTAGCCTGCATAAGTTGTCACCAGTGCAGCCAAACACTGCACAGTACCTTCCAGGCTAGGAGTGGTGGCGCCGCGACTGCACAGGTCCCATCCTCATGCTGCCCAGCTGGCTCCTTGAACTCTAGTCACTGTCAGGGAACACAGGCGTGCTACCTGGTGGGCCAGCGGCCAGCTCTACATTTGTTTTGTTTTACATTTGTGACCCCAGATTTTCAGCATGAGCGTTTATGCCCCCAACCACATGGCAGGTGTCATTTATAAAATGTTTGCTGAAATGTCATTTCGCACCACAAGTGTGAAAACACGTTTTGGGTAGGATTTGAAAAACGACACCTATCCTGTTCATGAGTAGATGTGAAACATTGAGTATATTGAAAATTTGGGGTTCCAACTGTTAAAAATAACCAAAGTTATGAGTGAACATTGCGATATTACATAGCTACATAGATACTGTCAGCAGATAAGGACCTGTGGCCCACCCAGTCTGCCTATATGAGCTCTTAAGTTCCCCTTACATTTTTCTAGAAGTTTGTTGCCCCTTACCCTGACCTCCAGGATTGCCTTATGTGTATCCCATGCATTCTTAAATCCCGTGATTGTTTCAGCCCCCACCACTTCCTCTGGCAGGATGTTCCACTTTCCACCACCATTTCTATGAAAGCCTTCCTCACGTTTCCTCTGAATCAGGCGATTCAGCTTCATCCCATGCCCACTAGCCCTGGAATATCTTTTTCGCTGGACAGTTTCCTGCACCCTGTTCTTCCCTGTAAGGTACTTGTATGTCTCTGTCATATTCCCTCTTTCCTGCCTCTCCTCCAGGGAGTACATATTTGTCCTTCAGCCTGTCCTCATAGGACTTGCGATGCAGTCCCTGTACTATCTTTGTTGCCCCCTTTGAACCTTTTCCACCCTCTGTCCTTTCTTAGGTAAGGTCTCCAGAACTGTTTCAATGTTCACTCTTAACAGTGCTATTTTTCCACCAAATTTTCAACATGGCCTTTTGGGACCCCACCTTATGAACAAGGTAGATGACCTTTTTCGAATCTGACTGAAAAGGGGATTTCACAGAGTGATTGTGAAATCACCTTTTTAGGCAGTTTGAAACATGTCGCCTGCCATGTTTATAAGGTGGGGTCCCAAAAGAATGTTGAAAATTTGATGAAAAAATATTGAAAAATAGCAAAGTTATAAATGAAGATAGAAATATTTCAGCGTTCACTCATAACTTAAACATTTTACCATATTTTTCCACCAAATTTTCAAGTTTTTTTTACATTCTGTTTTTGCCTCCTCCCCTGCACCAGAACCCTGCTCCGTCGGGAGATGCTCAAGTGCCACCCTGCTTCATCTCCTTACCTGGTTCTGCGGCGGACCCCCCATGGAGCTGTGGCTATACCCCACCAGGCAGGTACAAGGTGGGGCCAGAACACCCCGATGCTTCTTGTTTCGTTGGGTCCCCGTCAGTCCAGGTAGGAGGGAGCCATTAGGGTCTGCAGTGGTGCTTCTTCCCCTTGGTGTTCCGGTGCTATTTTTCCGGTGTTCTGTGGGTGTCGCGTGAGCCCCTGACATCAAGGCGCATAGCACCGACGTCCGCGATGCCCTCCACTTTCTTGTCTCTGCGCATGCTGTGCTCCAGACCTCCGCCTGGGGCCAGTCTTGCGCCGGGACCTTATCCCCCCTCCCTCCCTGGAGAGGGCGAGCTGTCCTGAGGATGCTTAAGCCTTCTCCCCCTGGCTGGCCCTCCAGCTCTTGGGCTCATTCCCAAACCCGGATCGCTGGTGTCACAAGCTGAAATCCAACCGCTGCACCAGCAGGCTGTCAACAGTCTTCTTGTGACACCACCTCATGAACCCAGTAGGTGAAAATTCTCAGATCCTGCCCAAAAGTGATTTTGTGGGGCAACTGCAAAATAACCTTTTGGTCTGGCTTTGAATAATATTACCTACCTTGTTCATGAGGAGGTGTCCAAAAAATGCCATGTTAAAAATTTGGTGAAAAATATTTAAAAAATAACCAAGTTATGAGTAAAAGTTCAGAATGCATTGGTGATGCATTGCCCACATTTACCTCGTTTCCTCAGTTCGCAGTCGCTGTTCCTTGAGGAGGATGTGTTTTCATCACAGAGTGGATCTACAGGATTGGACAGGTTTTAGGTGAGTGAGGGTGGTGTTGAGGCACAGACCAGGAGGAGCAGTTGTAAAATTCACAGGTAACTTGTTATTACCAATAACAGCAAAATAAAAAATTAAATTGTTTAGTATAACTATTTACAAAGGCAGCACAAACGGAGAAAACAAAGTCCTTCATCTGAGGGTATCTCTAATTCCAAGTTTGTTTCTCTCCCTTTCCCTCTAGCAAAAGCATGGCTGCTCTAAGTCTCTGCCTGGGAACTCGTTAAGAGACATCCTGTTTCTCACAAAATGTTGTTTTCAGTTTCTTTGCAGTGTAGGCTTGCAACTAGAACAGGGTCCCAAGCTGGCCTCCTGCTGACAGCACTGCAAAAAAGTTTGCAGTCAAGCCTGAGAGGAGCTTAAACTGCATCTCAAGTTAACCCCCTAAATTCCAAATAGCTTTTTGCAGTCATTTCAGCAGTGTAACTAAAGACATTTCAAACCAAGGGATCCCAGTTTCACATTTAGATTCACATACAGTATGTTTTATGACCACAGATATGCAAGGGGGAAGAAAAAACAAACAGTAGGCGAAGGCAGAGAGATCGTGAGAGGAGGAGAATCGCAAGACCGTCTGAGTGATTTGTTCCTAGGTCTCATAGAAAATTTGGTTGCGCAACCAGATAGACAAGAGACAGAAAAGGAGAGGATAGAACAGATCTTTGCATTTGACTTTCTGCTTAACAAATGGGACAGGGTCTTAGTCACTCCTGTCACAGAAGGGTATGGGGAGGTGGGTCATAAGTGGGGGGAGACCTGGGGCAGGCTGCAAAAGACATGGACGTTTTTCTGATTTTCAGGTAAAACCAAAAAAAAAAAAAGGCTTTCACGATGGCTTCTGGGGACAGGCTGGTTTTCCACAGGGAGGGATGAACACCAGGTAAGTCTTTGTCAGACAAGGTGCACTGTCAAATTTATACTCCTCCATGGTCTATCCTTGCAGTGCCAGGCACTGTCCTTGTCTCTTATCTTGAGTTCAAGAGATGGTTATTAGGAGTTGGGGTAGGACACAGAAAAGTCCAGCTACAGAGACTGATTGATCCTGCATGGCTAAAATCCTTCCCGTCCTTACAGACCCATTGGTGCTAATGGTGGATTTACTGGTTTACTGAGACACATCCTAGTAGGTGACTGGTTGTAGAGGAAGAGACAGGGTTACTGGAAATGGAAACCTTGGTGTGATTTCCAGACTTGCAACTTCTGTGGTCAGCCATGTGTTCTGCAGTCTGCTGTAAATTTTGCATCATTTTTCTAGGTCCATGTAACTGCAGTAAACTGAGGGCCTTGGGTATGTTCTTGATCTTCTTGAGGAAAATTTCTTGCAGCAGGTCATAGCATATGGTATATCCAGCCATGAGCATCATTTTCTCTGGATGATTTCTCAGCAGTCGACCCTGGGACCTCCCCTAACATTATCATGTGGTGTCAGTCTGGTATGTATAAAAGGGGGAGGTCCCAGATACTCCTCAGTTCTTTTCAAATGCGACCGTGCATGCAACATGTTCTCCTTAGGAGTCCTGCTTCCAGTTGTTGAAGAGTTCTAACTACCATTCCTAGCAGTGTTCACCATTTCATCGGGTGCATCTACTGATGCCTTCGGATCCCTTATTCTGAAAGAGCTCTAGTGGTAAACTCATCGCTACAGAGGATCTCCATGACATGTGTTCAGTGCCTAGGTCCTGAACACGGTACCCATGTTTGTATCCTGTGCCAGCAGTTCAACAAGGCCACCAAGCGTCGAAGGCTTCAACTTTGAGAAGTCCTAATGGAGCAGAAGGTTGCTCTTCTTGAAGAGAAGCAATGCTCGAAGCCAGGTACCTTCAGCACCCTCCTTTGAGTCTCACCGTTCTACCGTTGAGCCCTCCTTGTTGACTGTGCAAGGATCGGGTAAGAAAAATTCTAGTAAAATGAAGCATGTTTCTCCTCGCCCTCGTCAAGTGTCGCGCTACCAAAGGTAGCATAAAGATGCCGTTCTCAGTTGTCTTGTACTCCATCGATGACTTCTGGTTCTTCTGTTGCCTTATCGACAGCTCCTCTGGCGACCGCTCAAGAGTTGATTTGCGAGATCCACTGCTGTTGCCCCTTCACAGGATACCAAGCCATGGTAATGTACGACGTATGACTTGGTCCGTCGACAATTCTCTTAGACGGCTGGTCATGTTACACTGAACTCAGTGTCCGCTCCCTCATTGACTGTTTTGGGGTCATATACACACCCTCGTCGATGATTGGCCATTTGACACCATTACCAGCGTCCGTTACTTCGGGTGGTCCCTATACAATCCATACATGCTGTACGTACTATGATCTCAGCACGGTTGGCCATGGTTGATGTCCAGGCACTGGTGCGCACTATCATGGACCTTACTAAATCCACCCCTTGCCATACTGGTGAGGTGGTGGTCCCGGTTTCTGCCCCCTCCAGACACTCTTCTGCCTTGAGGATAGCCATCTCTTCATCCACTTCCCCCAGTTACCAACTGAGGGATGTGGAAATGGAAGGACCCTTCCTGCAGGAATGAGATCTTGCTGATCGGGATGACGATGACGATATGGGCCAAGACCCTGAGTCTTCTCTGTCCTTTTTCTTCAGCTGCTTCTGTGCAGTAAGAACCTGCTCCAAAACTGCCATGTTCCCTCTGTGACCACATTTTCTGACATTATGATTCACCTCCAGAAAACTTTAGTTTTAGGAAACTGAGCAAGATGCCTCATGAAAGAAATTGGCACAGTACTTGGGCATGCCAGAAAGCCTCACCCTGGTCATCCTGCCCTTGGTGGAGGCTTTTGAAGAGGCTGCTTGGCAGTAACCCTTTAAGATTCCCTCAAATCCCCAAAAGCTGATAAGATTTATCAGGCTCCTGTGGATCACCCACACTTTTCATCTCCACCTGAAGCTGATTTAGTGGTTATCAGTGCCGCTCATGACAGGTCAGCCAGACCGAAGCATATGAGTGCTCAGTCCCCAGACTGGGAATCCAGGAAATTGGATATCATGGGAAAAAGAGTGTATTCATCTTCCACGATGACACTGCGCATTCTGAACTACATGGGTCACTTCCTTAAATACCAGGAGGAAATTCTCAAGGCTTCCTAAGCCACGGTTAAGAATCTTACTGCTAGTGCTCCTCAGGAGGATCTCACTGCTAAACTGTCCACTGCGGCTACAGTATGCCACCACCTAAGACGTTGTAGATTATTCGGCAAGGGCTTCCTCAGCAGGGATTTGCCTTAGATGCCATGCTTGGTAAGAGTTTCTGGCTTTTCCCAGGATGTACAGCATTCCATTCTAAATGCGCTATTTAAGGGCAATAAGCTGTTGAAGCCCTAGACCCAAGACATTTTGAAGGATTCACAGGACTCTGGTCGTACCCTTCAGTCAGTCCATATCATGCATCATACACAGGCAAAACTGGCCTATTGGGGTCCTTTCAGGGTCGCTCTATCAGGACTAGGCCTTATGCCCAGAGGCAGCCTGCTAATAAGAGGAAGGATCCTGAAATGTCCCTAAGACATCCCGCTACATCCCTGCTGTCACCCAGCAGGGTCAGACTGAAGTCCTTTGTCCGGTTGTGGGACCAGAGGCCCTTCCCATGGCCGGGGGCAGGTTCTCCCTGCATCTCCCAGGGTGGCAAGCGATAACCTCAGATCTGTGAATCCTCCAACTGATCCAGTCTGGTCACACATTGGATTTTATGGAATTACCACTCTGTTGCCACCAAGGGCCTCTCATTACCCCACAGACCAAGCACTGGTGTTACAAACCAAAATAGATGTTCTGCTCACGAAACAAGGCATCGAACCAGTTCCCCTTCTTCAGAAAGGCAAGGGATTTTATTCCCATTGTTTCCTGGCTTCAAAATGGACAGGTGCCTTGCGTGCCATATTGGATCGGATTCATCAGTCTATACAGAAAATACCAAAAGGTCAGGATGACGTCGCTCCTGACCCTTCTCCCCTTGCTGAACAAAGGAGACTGGCTCTGTTCCCTGGATATGAAGGATGCTTACCTCCATATCCTGATGCACCCTACTCACAGAAGGTTCCTTCATTTCCGGTTTCAGTGTTGCCATTATCAGTTCAGAGCCCTCCCTTTGGCCTATCATCAGCCCAGAGGGTATTCACAAATGCCTGGTGGCTGTGCCACTTCAGCCCTCCCAGGAGGGGCCTTGTGTTCCATGCACCTGGGCGATTGGCTACTGAAGAAGTCATCCTGCCATTTACTTGAAGTCACTCTTGTGTCGTACTCTCCAGATGTTCTCCTTGGTGGGAATCACTATCAACCATCTGAAGTCCTTGTTGGATCCCTTCCAGTGCCTCCTTTACATAGGGGCTGTTCTCGACACCTCTCAAGGCATGGCATTCCTTCCCAAAGCTTGTGCGGATGCCCTCATTGCTTTGGCTCTTTGGTTGGGATCCAGCCTGTATGTCTTGGCTCGAGACTATCTTTGCCTTCTGGGAAATATGGCAGTTACTATCCCCATGGTCTCACATGCCTGACTTCACTTGAGGATTCTGCAATGGTCTCTGAGGGTCCAATGGGACCGAAAGGAGGACGATTTCGATGCCCAGGTCCTGGTGTCCTCTCTGGCTCTTCAAGCTCTGCAGTGGTGGACATCTTTGGACAATCTGATGCGTGGCATGCCATTCCAATCTCCCATCCAGTGTCTATCATTTTGACCATGGACGCCTCCTCTCTAGGTTGGGATACTCATCTACTGGATGTTCGATCCCAGGGATCATGGATGAGCACAGAAGCCCGCCTTCATATCAACATCTGGAGATGAGGGTTGTCCTATACGCCCTGCAGGCATTGAGACCCTCCTTCCCCCAGGTTGCCTTCAAGTGCAGTCAGACAGCTTCACGGCAGTCCACTACTTGAATAAACAAGGGGGAACCCATTCCTATCCCCTATGCAGGGAAGGTTTGGTATTGGGCAATCCAGAAAAGCAACCATCTTCTGGCGGTCCATATCCCCGGTGTGTTCAACACCCTGGCAGATGCCTCAAGCAGAACCACTGCCCAGGCCCATGAGTAGGAACCTCTCCAGAATGTTCTGGAAAATGTCTTCCACTGCTGGGGCTGCCCGGAGAGTTGGACCCATTTGCCTCTCCACAAAACTGCCTCTCTACCACTCCCTTGAGCCTGGAACTTCATGGCTGGATGTGTTATCTCATTCCTGGACAGGAAGATATCTTTACGCTTTCCACCTTCCCTCTCAATTGGAGGGTTCTACTCTAACTGGTCAGGGACCGGGCAACTATGATTCTAACAGTGCCATTATGGCTGAGAGAGATCTGCTTCCCAATACTTCTCCAAGTCTTGGTCTTGGAACTCCTACCCCTACCGATTTGCCAGACTCTATTGTCCCAGATGACTGGTTCATTGCTTCATCCAGACGTTCACTCCCTGTACTTGCATGCATCGTTTCTGAGGACGTAGTCCTCTCTCACTTCTGGGTGTTGCCTAAAGTGGCTGAAGTCCTACAGGCTGCTAGAAAACCGTCCACGCAGTCTTCTTATTCCATGAAGTGGAAACATTTTTCCATTTGGGCTTTGCCTCATGGTTTGGACCCATATGATTGTTCCCCTCAGAGCATCTTGGATTATTTGCTCTCGCTGTTGGAAGGTGGACTGAAATATTCCTCTGTAAAAGTTACCCTTTTGGCAATTTCAGCTTTTTATTTGCCTGTGGATGACAAACTGTTGACACTTAGAAGGACCTTCTTAAAAGGTATCCTTCAACTTCATTCCCCTGTTCGGGATCCAGTCCCTGCTTGGGATTTGAATTTTATCCTCGAAAAGCTGACATTAAGTCCTTTCGAGCCTGCCACTGTGCAAGCTACGATATCTTTCTTGGAAAACTATATTCCTGGTTGCCATTACGTCTGGAAGTGTTTCAGAGTTACATGCACTGATGTGCAAACCTCCCTAACTGCAGTTTCATAAGGATAGGGTTTCCTTATGTACTAATCCGATTTTTCTTCCTAAAGTGGTCTCAGAATTTGCCTTACATCAGACTATCAACTTAACCAGTGTACTGTGCAGAGCCAGCAAATCCAGGGGAATCCCTGCTTCATACTCTTGATGTGCATAGAACATTTAGGTATGATCTTCTCCGTACCACACAGTTGCGAAAAACTGGGCAACTTTTTGTCTTTCGCCCCTGTGAAACTAGAGTTCAGGTTTCAAAGCAGTGCTTGTCCACTTAGGTGGCCAACTACATTACGTTTATCTATACCAAATACGACAAACCTCTCACTGGAGTTGTCAAACCCCACTCTACCATAGGTATGGCTGCCTCAACACCGTGCTTGAGGGGTGTTTCTGCCTTGGAAATTTGTGAAGCTGCCACTTGGTCTACTATGCGTAACATTCACAAAACATTACAGTCTAGACATTGCTTCCAAGAAGTGAACCAATTTTGGACGCGCCATTCTCCTGGGCCTGCTGTTCTAATTCTATAATGTTCACTTCCTCCTCCCTTGGGCATAACAACTGCTTGGGACTCTTCCCATGTGTTATGGCCTGCTGCAAGAGATTTTTCTCGAAGATAGTACAGTTGCGTAAGAACTTACCGTAAAGGTAGATCTTAGAATCTCTTGCAGCAGGTCATGCTGCCCTTCCAGCCTTCCCCCTTGCTTACTACTTCAGAATGGTAACCTGCTCCAGTTTTTTATGGTAATCTCAAGCTGCTGCCCTTGTGTTATTTCCTTGGTTCCCATCAGAAACCAGAATATATTCTCATTTCAGTCAGATGGAAAAGAACTAAGGAGTATCTGGGACCTCCCCCTTTTATACGTACCAGACTGACACCATGTGGTGACATTAGGGGGAGGTCCCAGGGTCGACTGCTGAGAAATCATCTGGAGGAAATGACGCCTGCAGCTGGATATCCCATATGTTATGACCTGCTGCAAGAGATTCTCTCGAAGATCTACTGCTACAGTAAGTTCTTGCACAATGAATGCACTCTGTGGCTCTGGGCCCTGTCCAGTCTACTCCATTTGACTGTTGACTGTAGAACAGTGCCATGCACTGGATTGGATTATGTACACTACTTCTTACACAGGGTAATAACTGTAGTAAACTGAGGGCCTTGGGTTTATCCCTGTTAGTTGCTGAATGCATTCTGTGCCTCTGGGTACTGTCCAATCTAACTCCATTTGGTAGTTGACTGTAGAACAGTGTCATGCACTGGATTGGATCATGTACACTACCTCTTACACAGGGTACATCCCTGTTGCTGCAGGAGAAGCAGGTCCTTTTTTCTGTTTTTTCTTCTAGTTATGCCAGACTGTCCTTTTGGTTGGTATGCTCTTCTTCTGTTAAGCCAGGTAGGCTATTAGCCCACTGCTGTAAGAGGTGCCTGGGGAGATGCACACATCTGGACTCCTTTGGGCTGCTTTGGCCTTATAGCTCCACATGCACCTGAGATTCCTTCCTTTTTCTGTGATGATAAAAAGGGAACACATTTTGACTAGCTGTTCAGTCAGTCCTCCGTCAGGTACTGTAGCATGGGGTTTGGTTTTTCCATGAGTCTGCGTGAGTTCATTCCTATTTTGGTACATTTCTGGGCATGCCCCTTTGCTTTACTGCCAGAGCCAAGTGCCTCAGGGCTGCTGCCTTCTAAGGTCACTATCCATCTTCTGGTTGGCTAATCCTGTGAGGCGCTGGTTCCATAACCAACTGACCTTTAGGCCACCTAGTGTGCTCTTTCTCCTTTATTCAAAGGTTGGTGTTCTGGTTTTATTGTTTATTTACATTTCTTTTATCCTTTTCCTATTTCTAGTCATGATTTATATTTTCCTCACTTTGTTTCTCCACTGGTGAGCAGAAGTGAGGTTAGTAAGAGAGCTGGCACTGGTTATTGGCTGGCACGCAGCTCCTCGTGGGGGGAAGGGGGTGCGCAGGTGCTGTGCCTGGTAGCCGTGGCTGGTTCCCTGGCAAAAGCTTTGCTCCTGAGGGATCCTACTGCCTCTGTTCCAGACCCATAAGTGGTAATCAATGGAGAAGATATTCTGAAGATCAACAGTTATGGTAAGTACGTAACTTTTGTTTCTGGGATCAGTGTTGGCCTTGGATGTATATCTGGTCGAGCAAGGTTATTAAAGCAACATAGGAGCACTAGGATATGAACACCTAACCTCAAATCAATGTCTTGTTCCAGCTTTTTTTCTTGTGGTTTTGACCCAGCTGTCTGTATTATTGTGAATGCTTGCTCTTCCATCAACTCATCGATTCTTATCTTGTTTTATTTCCCGCTTACGGCTGCTCTGTTACCAACAGTCTTTCATAGGATTTTTGCTAATGGTGAGCAAACTTCTTAGCTCCTGTGATGTGACTGTGTGATTTTGTTTATTTATTTTTGTTTGGCGGTGAGGGTGGGGTTATCTGAATTTTTAAATGTGACTGTGTACCTTGTGTTTAGATTGCGCTGTTATGTGAATCCCTTTGCATGATCCTCTGCATGTAGATTTAGTAAAATGTCATTTTTGAAAATGCATTAGGCTGCGATACCCCCCCCCCCTTGTTTTTATTAGCAAACTGCCTGTTGGTGTTGCTGCTTTAGAGTCCGACTCATCAATACCAGATACCAGAACTGGTGGTACTAGATTACTTGTAGTCCAATTTAGTATCCTCACACACAGCACTATATAAAAAATATCAAACCACACATCCTGGGATTAAGCTGATGTAAGTGGGAATTTCATAAAATGAAGAGAAGGGCTCAGTTGTCTTTTTTGATGTTGCGGGGGAGGGGGGGAACGTTAATTCTGTTTCTAGCAGCATAAGTATTTTCATCTGCTAACCACTTGTAAGCAGATAGCCTGCATGTGCTCTGTGCCCCAGAACGCTTGGTTTAAACCAATCCAAACACTTGATTGCGTGACCCCTGAACCTACACTGCCAGATAATTTTCAGCTGCAATAAAGACTTGGCGCTGACTTCACTACTGCAAATCCTTGGTTTTATGAGTAACAGTGGATCTTACCTGTATGTATCTTCACCATTCATCACTAGTGGGTATATGCTGGAGGTGCTAGGACCCTTCGGAGCTTATTAGCTTAGAATTTTTCTCTGGGGGAGCTGGCACTGGGGCGCTGCTCTGCGGTGCAGCGCGTTATGTAACGCAGGGGTAGGCCAGTAACCAAGCGCCAACTCCTCCTCCATCACAGTTTTGCATTTCCCATTGTCGAGTGCATCTCCTCATGGAAGCTGCAGAGCCGTTACTGCTACGCAGTTGATAAAGTTCTGTATCGCCGTTATTGGACACCGTAGACTTTTTCTTTTATTGTATCATTTCTCTGACACGAGTCTTTCTCCTGTATTTTTGTGTTATTGGGGCCTAAATCTAGGCAGGGGCGTGCCCCGATGTATCAGTGCCCTGCGGCAAGTCCGCAGCCGTAACAGATCAAGCGTGACCCTTTTCTTACCTACCTGGGCCCTCAGCACGACATGGACAGTTACGACACTTGTTTTTCCATGGACTGCTGGGTCTTAGAAACGCGCGTGTTGAAGGTGGGTTGGGATCCTCCCACCTTCGGAGGATGCGTCGGTCCATGGATTCCAAAGCAAGGACATTGGACCCTTCCCCTGGGTACTATATGTACGGGGAGGGAGCAGGCCTCGGCTGGTTCTGGTCTCGCTGAGACCGCAGGCCTGCCAGAGGGGTCAGGCGGACAGTCTGCCTCCTCCAGGGGGTCGATTGAGCACCCCTTTCGGTCCGTGACTTCTTTGGAAGCACGACCACCCCTGGTGTTGCAGTCGCAGCTATACACTGGGCTCGTACTGGAGAGGTCCTCAACACCACCTGTGGATTCTGCTCCGGCTCCTGATTCCACCCCGGAATCGGTGGCCGGTGGTGTTACAATCTGCAGGCAGCGGCAGGAGTTAGAGGGGTGGCCTCTTTGCGGCTTCCCTGATCTCTTCCTTTTTGGAGAAGGATGATCGGGATGACCCAGAGTGGCTGCCCGTCTCCCTGCTAGGCCCAGCCACGTGGTTCCCTTGGTAACATCTCCGTCCATTCCTTCGAAGGGCCTCGGGGGACAGCGCCGCGATCGAAGCCTGATTAGACTCTGGCGCCGTTTCCAGCGCCGGGTCTGGTGGCAGCACCATGGGTGATGCCGGATTAGACTAGAGTATAGGGTTGGGGTCTGGGATGGTCTCAGTTGACCCTTCGGGTGCTGGGACCATCTCAAAGTCCTCCATTCCGTGTCCTGTGGAACAGCTGAGGAGCAGGTCCCTTTCTCAGGGGGGAGGGCTTTAGGGGGTCTCGGGTGGCACGTAGACCCTCTTCCAGAACTGCCCGTGTCTCGGGAAGGAGTCGTAGTGCTGACCCCTCACTCCTTTGCTCTTCTCAGCAGGTGGGGCTATGGACCATTCACAAGGGTCAGACTGGCTCTGATCGCCTCATCATGAGGTCCTTTCTCTAGGCACCACTTTGGGCATCCTGTATGGATAGGCAACCTACAGTGGGCATTTTCATGAACCCCGGGAGAAGTCCCTGTTGCTCCCATAACCCTAGCAGGGATCCTGCTCTGGTGTCAGCCCCCCTCGGATCCTCTGCCTCCCTCTTCTGCTCTCCCAGGCATCTTGGTCCCTTCTGGACCTCTGACCTGGAATCAGTTAAGGTCTTTTTCAGTTGCGTTTCCTTACTATTTAAGAGCCCTGCACCAGGTTATCTTCCAGCTGGAACCCCCTGCAGCCCCAGAGCCTGAACCGAGCTTCTCTGCCTCCTCGTCTTCCTCTCCAGAGGAAGAGGATTTCTCTGTCTATTTGTCCTCAGATGCTGATATCACCAGCTATCAGCGATTCCTGTTGAGGCTGTTGGAGGAGCTCCATGTCATTCGTTTTGCTAGTTGCAACCATGCCCATGCGACGCGTGGTCTCCTTGGAGAGTTCAGCGGAGAACATTGTTATCCCTCCGTGCCCAGTTCCATTCTCAGAAGCATCACATCGGGTCTGGCAGACCCCTTTGCCCTTCCCAGCCTCGGGGACTGCCAAGCGCCCAGGTGCTGCATACCTCAGGAGATCGCAGTTCCATGCCTCACCCTTTGTACAAGGATGCAGCTCTGGACACCTTCTGGGCATAGTCACCCAGGAACACGACCCAGCCCCCAGTCGGACTCTGCCGAGTCTGACTGCTGAGGGAGGAGAGTCTTCTCCGCTGCACATCTTGTGTGTCTCCGCTCATCAGGCACATATGGCCGCCTATGCGAGGCACCTATGGATGGTGCTCCTAGCAACCTTGCCTGACATGGAGGCAACCTTTACCTTTCTGCAAGGGGCCTAGGGCTAGTGAGGCACCAGGCAGGGGTGTCTTATGATGCTAGAGAGGTAGCTTCTAGGCTGGCAGGAATTGCAGTCTTCATTAGGCAGACGGCGTGGCTTCGCTTCTCCTAGTTGTTGCCCTTGGCCCGGTGTAGGGTGATTGCCCCACATTTCCAAGGAGCCCACTTTTGCTCCCGCAGGGTGAGACGGGAGTTAGCGGGGTGCCTTCCCTCTCCCAGGCATCGGGAGTCTCCGTCTCGCCTTGACCGCTCACAGGATTAAACAGGCCTGTAAGGGGCTTCTTTCTCCTGTGTTTTGCCCGACAGGAGGCTGAGGGAAGTTACATCCCTTAGGGAGGTGCCAGTGCCTAAGATGCTTGGTACTTGCCCACCAGTGATGAATGGTGAAGATACATGCAGGTAAGATATGAAAATTAAATACCAACCATAATTCTCGATCTTCCTGTATATCTTCACCATTCATCACTGCTTCCTGCCCACCATCCCCTCTTGGGCCTCAGCCTCTGGGCAGTGCCGCCTGCCTGCTTGCCACCCCCCCCAAAATTGAGGCCAGTTGTGGGCAGAGTCCTGCTGGCACCTCCGGGTCCACTGATCTTTTCTTAAGCAACAGGGACCCACCTGTGATGGGAGGGCAACTAGGGCGCTTGCCCTCCTCTGATAGTGGCTCCTTGGAGCTTCTCCTTTGCGATCCTGATGGGAACCCCTTTTGGTCTGTTTGCTCCCTCTTCTAAAGGGGTACGGGTTCAGATACTGAGTTGACCCCAGGGACCCTCATCTGGGTTGTTGAAGGGTAGAGGGGCTCCAGGGACCTCCATCCCCCCTTTCTTCCTGGAGCCTTGGCTCCTGCAGTTCTGGTTGACCTGTCTGGGTTAACCTGGGGCAGGGGATCCCCCCCATTTTATCCTTGAGGTACTTCTCTCGGACACCTTTTTCTCGTCCTACCGTTCCTGGCTCGGAGTGGAAGATGTCTTTCCTCTGAAAGTTTAAGCCCCTTCTGTGGAAGAGCCTAAATCGGGGGTCATCCTGTTCCCTCTCCTGTCTTATTTTGGGACAAGGAGAGACCTGTGGCCCCCTTCCATCTCCATGGACCAGAGTCTACACCTTCAAGGTTAATGCTCTGCCTTTTACTGTTGTGCTGGATTTACGTGTTCTTGTCTTGCCTCGAACTCTGTCCAGCCAGGAGGCTCCTGTGCACTCTTCCCCCATTGTGGTTGTGCAGGAGTGGAGTTAAGCAGTAGGTTCCCTTCTGGTCCCCAGAGAGTCCCTTGGCATATCTGCTGGGGTACCATTCTGTCTCTCTCTCTCTCTCTCTCTCTCTCTTTTTCCTATTCTTCTGTCCCTCCCTTGACCTTCCCAGTGGTTGGATGGGGCCTCTGTCCCACACCATTAGATAACTTCCCCTCCTCTTGTGCTGGCTTTATTCCTTTTTCTGTTCATATCCTTACCTTTTACTGTCACTCTGGCTCCCTTGCCCCGCCCTCTTTCTCTCTCTCTCATTGTCCACTCTCCGGTGTGCAGAACTGAGGCAGAGGAGGAGTCTGCGTCTGTTATGGGCAGTGCCGTCCCGGCGCCGGCTCCTGCCCCTAGAAAAAAATCTCTAAACTAATAAGCTCCCACTGGGTCCTAGCACCTCCAGCGTATACCCACCAGGGATGAATGGTGAACATGTACAGGAAGATGAAGAATTACGGTAGGTACGTAATTTTCATTTTTAGTCAATTTTTGGACATTTACTGTGTTCTGATTCAGGTGCTGATTGGTTTAGGCTATTGCGATTCCGGGGACCTGATTACGATCAGTTTCATGTTCATTTTTCTTGGTTTCACTATTTAGGGAACCAACATTTTTTCTGTGTTTGTATTTTGAAGTATCTCTGTTCCGAACCATATTTGGTGGATGGGGGACGTTCTAAAACTATTTTTGTCTGTAACCCATTCTCTCATGGAAAACAAAAACACACTGGCCCACCAGGATTTAATAAGTGTGTGGGCTGTTGTAGTAAGATCCCTAAGGCTATTGGCAACAATTTGTGTTTGTGTATGGGACCTGAGCATTTTAGAAAAGATTGTGAATCCTGTCTTAGATTCTGTCCTAAAACTGTCAAAAGGAGAGGCTATAAAAGGCAGTCACTTTCGGTACCTAGTTCTGCACAGTACTCCCCAGTAAAGAAAAAAAAATAATATGGAGGAAACCAGCAATGGTAATGTCTCTCCACAGGATTTGGCTAAACCCTCCTCCAGTGGCAGTACTTTTAAGGCCAAGAGACCGGCAGAGGAGTGCGATTTGTCTTAGTGTGCAAAATGACGGTCATCCACGCGGTGGGAGTGAACTGTTGAAAGATGATGTAGTAAACCCACTTTAGAGGCTCCAGTCGGACTGACATGTCCCTCAATTGGACAGATGACATTCCTGGAAGATTTCATGAAAATGTGGCAAAAGTTTCAGTTCATGCAGGAAGTACAGGGTCCTTCTGTACCTCCACCCTCCTTACCTGAAGAAGGGGAAGAATTTGTTGAATATGGCAAAAGACAAAGAATTGGGGCATCATTTCCAACTATAAAGGAGATGAAGAATTTGGTTCTCTTCCACCTACCCCTGTGGGAGACTATTATTCTTAAAATACAGTATTTTGATAAAGAATGTCTGACCAGTTAGCTGTGGAAGGTGCATTTTGTGAGCAACCGCTTCCATGAGCAAAATTTCTGGAAACCCAGGCCTGATCCGCCTCTAAAAGGGTATCTCTCCCTATCAGTGAAGTACTAAAAGTTTTGTCTGTAATAATGTTTTAAACAGCATGCTTCACAGGCATTTATCAAAAATTGGAGAAAAGATCAAATGTAGTACCTATAGTAGAGTGCCGAAGTTTTACGGGAACATGCTTCTTGTAAAGTATTTGTTCAAACAGCTGCATGTGACAAAACCAGGACTTACCCCTTCTGACAGAGATTCCAAGTAAACTATTTTCTTGAAAAAAGAGCCATTTAGCTGGAGCCCTGGCACTCTGGCAGGCTTCCTGTTTGACTCCTCTTCAGATTACTAGATCTTACTTGAGTGGGTTCCTGCGTAGGTCTTCACATGTAGGATTCTAGCCCCTAGTGGTCGAGCAGCAAACATGTAGATAGCAATCAGCAGTGGAGACCACCCCTAATGTCAGGTGACGTGACGTCAGCCTGACTATAAAAGGGTCAGTCCTGCGCCCGCCCACCAGTTCTTTCCCGCCGTCGCCTCAGTAACGTTCGGCACGAGATAGAACAGCGATCAAACGTCCACGTTTTTCGTTAAAGTTTTCTTCGCCTCATAAATATTTTTATCTTCAAATTGTCTTCGATTGATGTCTTCTAGACAGAAGAAGTGCTCAAAGTGCCGCGCCCAAATCCCGCACAGGGACTACCATTCCAGCTGTCTCCTCTGCCTTGGTTCCAAGCACAACAGCGAGGAGTGCTCCATTTGCCAAGCCTTCAACCAGGCAACTTGAACCAGGCGCAAGCGGACCTTCGAGGCCCACCTCCTGACCCAACGACTGGCATCGATGGAAAAGGAGCTCTAGGAACTTAGGGACAGGTCGTCGCGCTGGCCCCAAAAAAGAAGCATCTGGACAGGAGTCCGTCACCATGCGGGAGGCCTACCAAAACCGTGAGTATGTTTCTGGTACCCTGTATGCCTCTTTGGGCGAGCATCTCCCCCGCCAGGTGGCGGGCACCCAGGAGTAGCCTCTTTGGAGTCTGTTATAAATCGCCTTGCCTTCCAGCAGGATCACTAACCGACCTGTCGTTGGGGTCCCTCCTGGATCTTCCCTCCTCGCCAGGTCTGCCGCCGTCACCGGACAGGAGTCCACCGCAGTCAGGGGATCCCTCCATGGAGCCTCCTCCCTCAGGACCTTCGGGGGCCCTCCCGAATCCCTTGCCACCTAGTGGCACTATGGCACATCCCCCAGTAGGACCAGATCAGCCTGGTGGGTTCCCGGGTCTGGAACCCCACGTCCCGCCTCCGGGCAACCCACCTTTGGCTCTGCAGTACCCAACGTCAGGCCATGTGCCCCTGATGCCTGGGTATCCTGGGTACCCTTATCCGCAGGCATTGCCAGGCTATCAATATTCACCTTGGCAATACCCTCAGTACCCAGGCTACCCTAACTTCCAGCCTCCTCCTCCGCCACCCCCGGTGCTGGACCACGAGTCTGCTCCCCAGTGGTGGCTGGATGCCAGAACCCAGCTCCTTACGGAGATCAGGCAGTCGGTGGGGAATATTCCCCCTCCCAGGGACCCCCGCCTCCTTCCAGAAGAGCTTCGGGTGATTTGGTAGTGGGATCTGCTGGGGTGGATCCGTCCATCCCCAGTGGCTCTGAGCCCTCCGACTCGGAGCCTGACTCTGAACCTTTAGACCACAGATCCCCTGTGGATGTCCCTCCTAAGGAGTCCCTAAAATCCCCTCCAGAGGACCCCTCCTTCGGAGATTTCTTACGAACAATCCAGGCAGCTGGAGGGTGGCCTTCCAAAGAGGTGGACCTGCAATGAAAAAGACTGGCAGAACACCTGGATCTTACTACTTTGGATCCCATCCCCATGCCACCATGAATGGGCCCTCATAAGAACTTGGTGACCATGATATGGCAGCAGCCGTTCTCCATCCCAGCAGTCTCTAGAAAGGCAGATCGCACTTATTATCCCCCGGAAGGGATCCAGCATCTCAACACCCATCCAAAGGCTGGCTCCATGGTTATCACTGCCGCTCACGATCAGACAGCCCAACCGAAACACCTGAGCTCCTCACCTCCGGACAAGGACTCTCGTCAATTGGACCAGTTTGTGCGGAAGATCTATTCTTCTTCTTGCGCCATTCGGTCCCTCGACTGTCTATCACATGGTTGCTTTCCAGAAGGCTTCTCTTTCGGAACTGGAAAGGGACCTCGTGGAGGTCCAGGATGAAACCCTTAGGAACAAACTCCTGGACAAGGTTAGGATGGGTAAGTCCTCAAGTCGTCATGTACTCCGCGCTACGTACGACTCTGTGGACTCAGTGGCTAGAGCGGCAACCACGGGGATCTGTCTCCGCTGCCTTTCCCGTCTTGGGTTAGCAGTGCTGGCAGAGGATGTACAGACCTCCCTTTTGAATGCCCCTTTTAGGGGTTCCGTCCTCTTTGGTGGCGATGCCAAAGATGATATTACAGGACTGCAGGAGAGTGGACGCTCCTTAAGAGACATAAGCTCCATGTGCCGGATGGGTCAGAAAAAGCAGCCTTTTCGCCGCCAAAGAAGGTGGAATGAGAACCAGGGTAAGCATCAGGGAAAAAGACGCGCTCCTGGCTCAGCACAAACCCCCCCCCAAAGCTAAGTTCCCCTAACAGGCCTCTGGGGCAAAGGCTGCCCTCCCCTCGGCATCCTGACTACTTTCCCCTCCTTCCGCTCCCTCCCTTAAGTCAGGAGGAACCGGTTGGAGGGAGGTTTGGCCTCCAGCTGGACGGTTGGAAGTTAGTCACTGCAGAGTCTTGGGTGCTTAAGCTCATCCAGCGGGGTCACTTGATAGTTCTCCAAGATCCCAGCCCCTCTTCCGATGGGACGGTCTTTCTATCTATGGGATCAGGTCCCCATAGTATTCCAAGAGATCCAGGTGCTCCTACTAAAGAAGGCCATAGAACCCGTCCCTCTAAATCAGATAGGAAGGGGATTTTACTCCCACTTCTTCCTAGTCCCAAAGAAAACGGGCGACCTAAGACCGATCCTGGACTTCAGCACGTTAAACATCTTCGTCGAGTACAAGAAGTTTCGCATGTTGACTCTTCAGGGGCTCCTCCCCCTGCTCCATCCAAACACCTGGCTGTGCTCCCTGGATATGCAGGATGCTTACCTGCACATCCCTATCCTTCCGGCCCACCGCCGCTTTCTCAGTCTTGTCTTTATGGAGAACCACTTCCAGTTTTGTGCTCTCCCATTTGGCCTTTCTTTGGCCCCTCGAGTGTTCACAAAATGTTTAGCGGTGGTGGTGGTGTTCCTACGCCGCCAGGGTATCTGCGTCTTCCCGTACCTGGACGACTGGCTCCTCGCAGCACCCTCTCCTTCCAGCCTGAAAGTCCCTCTCTTTCACTCTGAACTTGTTCTCTCTCCTAGGTATTACAGTCAGTTTCCCCAAATCCTCAACATCTCCAGTTCATTGCAGCAGTACTAGATACAGTTCAGAGCAGGGTTTTTCTGCCATCTGATCAAGCCGAGACCCTGGTTGCTCAAGCCACTCTCGTGGCCCAGGCTCAATGGATCCCAGCATACTCTGTGCCTCGTCTGTTGGGACTGATGGCAGCGGCCATTTCAACAGTGCCCCTGGCCAGACTTCACATGAGGGTCACCCAATGGTCTCTGAGTCCAATGGGATCAGAGGACGGACGACGTGAGCCAAAAAGTCATGATCTCCAACAGCCCTCAAAGAGATCTTCACTGGTGGCAGGATCTCTCCAACCTTTCCAGGGGGACACCCTTTCACTCCCCTGTCCCGACCCAAATCCTCACCACGGACGCCTCAGATTCGGGCTGGGGAGCCCATCTGGGGATTCACAAGACAAAGGGGTCTTGGTCCGATCAGGAGCTTATGCTCCACATCAACGTTCTGGAGACCAGGGTGGTTCTTTACACCCTCCAGGCATTCCAGTCACTTCTGGTACCGGGGCCACTCCTAGTCCAGATAGACAACATGTCCACTGTCTGATACATCAACAAACGGAGGAATTTGCTCATACCCTCTCTGCAGAGAAGCAATGAGGGTCTGGTACTGGGCGATTCAGCACAGCCTTTTCCTGACAGCAGTCCACGTCCCAGGCATAAGCAACGTCCTGGCGGACAGTCTCAGTCGATCAGTAGCCAGGGCTCATGAGTGGGAACTAAAGTCAGAGGTGGTCTAAGAACTCTTTCTTCGATGGGGCTGACCAGAGATAGATCTGTTCACCTCCCCATTCAACGTAAAACTACCCAGCTTCTGCTCGCTCGTTCCAGGGCCTTGTGATTTTTGGCGAGAGGCACTGTCTCTCTCCTGGACAGGGAGGTTTCTCTGTGCCTTTCCTCCCTTTCCTCTTATTCAGAAACTTCAGCAGGAAGAATCACGCATGATTCTCATAGCTCCCCTCTGGCCACACCAGATTTGGTGTCCGCTCTTACAACTGGCATCGGAACCTCTGGTCGCCTTGCCACTTTCACACGACCTTCTGACTCAGGAGCAGGGAACACTGGTGCACCTGAGCCTTCAGTCTCTCCATCTCCATGCATGGCACCTGTGGACATAGCGGTCTCCCGCTATGGTGTCTCTTCACAGGTGGTACAGATCTTTAGTAGAAGTCAGAAAACCCTCTGCTAGATCAACATACGCCATGAAGTGGAAAAGATTTTTGATTTGGGCCTTGGCAAGGAACTGGGATCCCTTTTCATGCTCGGTGGCCCAGGTGTTAGAGTACCTTGCATAGTTGTCTGAGACGGGCCTTAGCTACTCCTCCATTAAGGTCCATCTCTCTGCGGTGTCAGCTTACCACCTCCTGGTGGAGGGCAAAACCTTGGCTCAGCTGGAGGTTGCCAAAACATTTCTGAAAGGCATCCTTCACTTGAAACCTCCGATACGGAATCCCTGTCCCCTCCTGGGACCTGAATTTCATGCTCGAGAAGCTGACTTTAACCCCGTTTAAACCATCTTCTACTTGCAACTTACGCTTCCTTTCGTGGAAGACTTTGTTTTAGTCGTCGTCACTTCCGCCAGAAGGGTCTCTGAGCTTCAAGCCTTTGTCTGTAAGGAGCCCTGTTTAATTTTTCATAGGGACAGAGTAGTCCTTGGGACTAATCCTTCATTTCTCCCCAAGGTGGTTTCAGAAACCACATTGAATCAGAGCGTGGAATTATCAGTTTATTACTCTCAACATTCCAACAGGGGGTACTACTTGCTGCACACCTTGGTTGTACACCAGATTCTGAGGCATTACACAAACCGAACTAAAGATGTTTGTAAATCCAACCAACTCTTTGTGGCCTTTGCTCCCCAGTGTCGGGGCAAGGCTATCTCCAAACAGACCATCTGCAGACGGTTAGCCAGTTGCATCCGCTTTTCTTACAAGAAATATGAGAAGTCCCTTTCGGGGGGCAGTCAGAGGTCACTCCACCCGCAGTGTGGCTACCTCTGCTGCCTTTTTCGGGAATGTGTCTACTGCAGAGATCTGTGCAGCGGCCACGTGGTCGTCTGTTCACACCTTCACTAAGCATTACAGTCTGGACATTGCCTCTAGGCGCAGAACCGGCTTTGGTCTTGCAGTTTTGCAAGGCCTCCTGTTGTGATTCCCTATGGCGACTTCTCCTCCTCCCGGATGCACCTCAGTATTGGTTATTTTGGGGGACTGCTTGGTATTCAATCCTATATGTGAAGACCTACTGCAGGAACCATCTCGAAGTAAGATATTGCAGTTACGTAAGAACTTACCATAACAGTAGATCTTCGAGAGAGGTTCCTGCAGTAGGTCTAGTTTCCCTCCCACCTTCTGGATGTTATTTCCTTTATTTTTCATCCTGCCTAGTCCTTGGGCCTAGAGAGGAAGCAGGGTCCTAGGAGTCCTTACTCCTTCTTTACTCTTACCTTTTCATAGGTCTCCGGTGGAAAAGAACTGAAGGGCAGGTGCGGGACTGCCCCTTTTATAGTCAGGCTGACGTCATGTCACCGGACGGCGGGGGCGATCTCGCTGATGATTGCTGCTGTCTACAAGTTTGCCATCTCGGACCTGATGCTGTGGCGCAGTCCCATATGTGAAGACCTACTGGTGAACCTCTCTCAAAGAGCTACTGTTACGTGTAAGTTCTTACGTAACTGCAGTTTCTCCCTCTGATCTTCCATACTGTCTCTGTGTGAGACTGTGCCACAAGAAGACAAAGTACCAATCGCTCCTGTTGTGAAGGCTGGCCTAGATGCTTCCTAGCAGCTGCTTCAGATGTCTGTTGACTTGAATGGCACTGCCAGTGGTTCAGCAGGTTGCACACTCACCTCTGAGGCTGGAAGATCGGAAGGTTGTTTGGATTGTAACTCCACACCAGGAATTTGGGCTGAATCCCAATACTGACACTAATGCACCGCTTTGGGGCTGCACTCATGAGGTGCTGTCTTACAGATCAGATGCCAAGGTCCTGTCCTGGATGTTAAAGATCCCATGGCACTTCTTGTAAAGAATAAAGGAATTTCCTAGTGACACCTCATTCACTAAAAATACCACAGTAGCTCAGCCTGACTCGATATGTCATTTAGTCTATACCCCTTCCCCACCACCACCCCTGGACGATCCTGAAAATAGGCAGAATTTCCCAGCCCTCCTTTCTCGTCAACAAAAATGAAATAACCAGAATTATGAGTAATACAGTAGTCACAAAAAGATTTGCTTGGCTCAGGATAGCTTGCCTGTCTACTGCCCTAAAGCAAAAAGCTTCTGATTTTCCCTTTGATGGCATCTCTCTGTTTGGAGACAGAACAGATATCGACATGGAGAAGGTCAGTGAACAAAAGACCACATACTGTACGTGACCCTAACAAAACAGGATAGCAGAGGGCGTAGCTATTTTAGACCTTACTCCAGGGGAGGTTATGGAAGAGATGCCAAAGTGACCCTACTTACAAACCAGTTATTCTAAAGGCATGGATACAGTTCATTAACCACACAATGCAGTTTTTGTGGAGATGGTTCAGTCATTGGAATGTCTTTAAGCTAAGCTTCTCCCATCATCTGGATATATCCTCCAGCTCTGCCCCATGATGTCAGAGCATTCTTTTCACTGGAAAGGACAGATGTCCTCCTCCTTGGCTCTGCAAGTGTAGCAGGATTTAAGTGTTTCGAGTGCTTTGCTTTAATGACTCTTGGACTTTTCAGTTCCTGACCAGTATTAGTTTCTCCTGTTGCTGGTCTGTCGGCACAGCGGTTGGATTTCCGCTTGCGACACTGGCGACCTGGGTTCGAGAACAGACTTGGGTCACTGGAGGGCCAGCTGGAGGGAGAAGGCTTGAGCGTCCAACGACTGCTCTCCTCCTCCAGGAGGGAGGGTGGGGATGCAGTCCGGCACCTGCTGACTCACGGTGGAGATCAGGGGTACAGCAGGCATGCCGACCGACTGACTAGCGGACGTCAACATGCACCTAGACATCCTGGCATACCACGCCTCTGGAAGAAAAGAGGAAACGACTCTCCTCTGCTGGACTGGATGATTGCTATCCATCCCCCCCGCCGCCACGAAATGCCCTATTCGGGCCCCAGAGACCATCTCAGCAGCACCCGAGGGGCCAAGTAGTTGGGCTGGATGGCCCCTACCGGCACCTTTCTCTGTGGAGGACCCATCTGGTGAAGGGCTACACCAGGCTACCCCGAAGATGGCTGCCATCTGAGGTGGTGGGTGGTGGCAGTGAGCGGGCAAGGAGGGACCATAGATGGCCCGAAGGAGAGGCCGACGGGGAGAGCCGGGAGGTAGCAAAAAAAAAAAAGTTTATCCTGCGTCTTTTGACTCCGCTTCACGATCGATAGAAGGCAAGAAACTGGGTTTCAAATTCTGCATCTGGTATAGCATAGCAGTGGTGGCGGCCCATCTTCGAGGGGTCAGGGTGTACCCCTATCACAACGATGGTCTCATAGCGGGTCCCTCCAGACTGGAGGTAGAAAGATCCAGGGATCTGGCCCTTCAAACCTGCCTCAGCCTCCTGATCAACGAGGCCAAGTCAGAACTCGTGCCCTTGCAGGTGATTTGCTTCATCAGGGCAGAGCTCAACTCTTACCGAGCCAGAGCCAGGCTCCCGGCAGACAGAGTGGAGGTTCTCTCCTCCTTTGCCCGATTATTGCTGATTGGGTAATTGTGCCCTGCCTGGGACTTCCTGCGACTTCGGGGTTACATGGCGGCTTGCACGTCCGTGGCCTGATGGGCCCGGTGGCATATGCGCCCCCTTCAATGGGAGCTGGCCAGCCAGTGGTCTCAGCATCTAGGCCACTTTGGCCGTCTGGTCACAGTAACCCGGAAGATGTCGGACACTCTCCAGTGGTGAACTGTCCTAGAACATCTGCAGGTAGAGATCCTGTTTGTCTGCCCCAAGCCAATGGTCGTCCTGACAACAGACGCCTCTCACGGGCTGGGTGACCACATGGGGAGTCGGAGTCCATGGGTTCTGGACCCCCGAGGAATCCAGATGCCATATCAACCTGCTGAAGCTCCGAGCAGTTCGGCTGGCGCTGGCTGCATTCACTCCGTTCCTTCAGGGTCAAGTGGTTCAAGTCCAGACAGACAACACCACGACCATGTACTACCTCAACAAATAGGTTGGCACACCCTCCCAGCCTCTGCGCAGGGAAGCGCTCCACATCTGTACCCTCGTGAGCCGACAGGAGGCAGATCTCCTAGCCATCTATGTGGCTGGAGCCTCAAATCAGTTGGCGGACGCCCTCAGCCGTGTGACCAAGGTGTCCCATGAGTGGTTTCTTCATCCAGAGGTAGTGCACAGCATGTTCTCCCCGTGAGGCACCCTTCAGGTGGACCTTTTCGCCTCCAGGGAGAACACAAAGCTGAGGCTGTTCCATGCCCGCCGCCCTCAGCAGGGTTCGCTGCAGGAGGATGCCTTATCTAGGCCACGGACCCTAGGCCTCTTCTGTGCCTTCCCTCGGTCCACAGGGTTTTCCTCAAGGTCAGGAGGGACAAGGCACAGGTGATCCTGGTCACCCCAGACTGGTCCCGGCAGTTCTGGTATGCAGAGCTCCTCAGCATCAGGCTCCCGAAGCATGTTCCAGCATGGCCGGACCTGCTCTCGATCAATCAGGGGTAGGTACTCCATCCGAACCTTCAGTCCCTGCACCTGACAGCCTGGTTCCTGGGCGGCAAGAGTTCCAGGCTTTGGGTCTCTCAGATGATGTATTCAGTGTAGTTGAGGCATCTAGGAAGAGTCGACCAGGAGATGCTATGCTTTTAAATGGAAGAGATTCTCCATTTGGTGTCAGGGCAAGGGTCTGGACCCTTCGCCCTGTCTGGTGGCTAGTATCCTCTACTACCTTGCCCTCTCCAAAGGAGGTCTTGGTCTACACTGGGCGGTATCTGGCAGCCATCTTTGCATATCGGGCGCGAGCTGGTCAGCAGATGATGGCAGAGAGAAGGTGGTCTGGCGTTTCTTTAAAGGCTTTGACAATATTTCCTCACCAGTGCGTGAACCACTGCCACTGTGGGATCTAGTGCTGGTACTAACAGAGCTCATGGGCAAGCCATTCAAACCGATGCACACGTGTGAGATGTCACATCTGTCGTGGATGATTGCTTTATTGGTGGCTGTCACATCAGCCAGAAGGATTGGGGAGCTACAGGCACTCTCTGTCGAGTGTCTCTAACTGGTCTTCCACAGGGACAAGGTTGTCCTATGCCCCAACCCGAAATTCCTTCTGAAGGTTGTGTCCGAGTTTCACCTGAACCAGGTGATGACTCTGCCGGTGTACTACCCCAGTTACACTTCGGAGGCAGAGTACAGGCTCTGTACTTTGGACTTGAGACAAACGCTGTCTTATTACAAGGAGTTTACAGCTGAAGTTCGGGGAGAGGTTCGCCAGCTGTTTGTCACCAACGCAGAAGCCGCACCTGGCAAACCTGCAGCAAAGTGGATGATTGGCAGATGGATTATATCTTGCATTGATCTCTGCTATTGGTTGGCGGGCAAGGAGCCTCCCATAGGACTAAGAGCTCATTCCACCCGCCATACTTCTGCATCGGTGGCTGCTTCTAGGGATGTCCCTATCCATGATATCTGCAGGGCTGCTACTTGGAAGTCAACAAACACCTTCATTTCCCATTACCACATCAAGCTAGTCATGCCGGGTTGCTGGTTTTGGGGCCTCAGTTCTCCAGTTTCTGTTCTCTAAGTAGGGTGTGTGTGTCTTTCTCCTACCAGAGAACAGCTAGGAGTCTGCCAACCAGTGTGGATAGAACAACATATCCACGATCCTGTAAAAACAGATTACTCACCTGTAACAGTAGTTCTAGGAGTGTTCTGTGTTCATCCACACGAACCCACTCGACCGCCCCGGTTTGGACGCACAACCCTCTGCTTCCAGCAGGCAAGATCTGGAGTCAAGGGGGCAGAGCCGAGGCATATACCACCCAGGTGGGTGGGAGGAACCAGCTTTTACACCATCTGGCAAGATTTAAAGGGGAAAGGGACATGCCAACCAGTTTGGATGAACATATACCACTCCTAGAACTGCAACATATACCACTCCTTTTATCTGTTAACAGCAAACATTCTCGGCACAAGACAGAAGCCACCCTCCCACACACTCCTTGACAGTGCCTCTGAATCACTGTAAGGGGCTGCTCCTGTCCACCCCTCTCCCCCGTCTCCATGCTAGGATGAGTCTCTGCCTCCTTGACCACTTTTACTAGCGGCCCCTCCTCCTCGCCTGCCAAAATCCTGTCCTTACTGACCCTCTGTGCAACCTAACCTAACCCCTAGTGCCTCTGCACCTTACCTGCACTTATAATCAACTAAAGGTGATGTCCATATGCTGTATAGTGTTTTAAATGTCTTAAGAACTCTGTAACCTTTATTGATTGTTGTGCTGTTTGGTGTTTGGAATGTCCTAAAACTCTGACCTTCTTGATTGAATGTCTTTACTCCGTTCACATGACGTGGAACCTTTGTAAAAGAGCCTCGACTCAAAGGTTATTTTCCGAATACCACATAAATAAAAAAAAATATATATATATATTTCTCTACCAGAATCCACAGGTGCCACAGACAGTTCATGTTGTGCCCTTTGGTTTGTCCTCAGCGCCCTGGGTATTCACCAGATGCCTAGCAGTGGAAGTGGTGGTGCTCAGAGGGAAGGTCTTTGTCTTCCCTTATCTGGACGATTAGCTCCTGAAGGCTATCCAAGGAGGCCATTGTTCACATTCTGATGACGATGCAGTTGTTAGAAGAACTGGGTGTCAGTCAGTGAGCCCAAATCAGTCTGCATCCCATGTCAGCATCTCCAGCACATAGGAAGAGTTCTGGACACTGCAGTGGGTAGCTCTTTTCTGCCAGAGATGGGGTTGATGCCTTAATTGCTCAGGCTTGCTTGGTGTACAACAGCCATTATGTATCTGTAAGATCTGTACTTCAACTTCTTGGTCTGTTGGCTGCTGCCATCATCACTGTCCCTTATGCCTGTCTCCATGTCTGCATACCACACTGGTCACTTCGGGTACAGTGGGATCAGTTGACAGATGACCTGGAACAAATGGTATTGGTCAAGTCCCCTCTCAGACGTGCCCTGCTGTGGTGAATGGATCACCCCGATATGATGCTGGGCGTTCCCTTCAGTCATCCTTCACCTCTGCAGATATTAAACACAGACATGTCTGGTTCCGGTTTGGGTGCTCATCTGGGCACACTTCAGACTAGGGCCTTCGGTGTCAAATGGACAGTGCTCTCTCCACATCAGTATTCTGGAGATGACTGTTGTTCCACTTGGCCTACAAGCCTTTCCGGTGCATATCAGTGCAGGCCCCATTCTGAGTCACACATGGTGCAAGTGTGATGCACTACATAAACAAGATGGTAATGGAGCTTACAGTCACCAAGCAAGAAAGACTTTGGGGTCATCATATCTGATGACTTCAGGGTAGCTGGGCAGTGTGACAAAGCAGTGGGAAAGGCTGGCAGGATGCTGGGGTGTGTTGGGAAGAGGATTTCTAGCAGGAGGAGGGAGGTGGTGCTGCCATTGTAGTGCTCTCTGGCGAGGCCTCACCTGGAGTACTGTGTCCAGTTCTAGAGGCTGCACCTCTGCAAGGACATTGAAAGGGTGGAAGCAGTACAGAGGAGAGCAGCCAAAATGGTGGTTGGGGGGGCGGAGTTACACAAGAAGCTATACGAGAAAAGGCTGCAGGAACTCAGCATGTACTCCCTGGAAGTGAGGAGAGCGAGAGGGGACATGATTGAAATCTGCAAGTTACCTCATAAGAGTGAACAAGGTACAAATGGAGTGTTTATTTCAGAGAAAGGAGAGCACTAGAACAAGGGGGCATGCAGTGCAGCTAAGAGGGGGGAAGTTTAGGCGACATGTGCGGACATGTTTCTTAACAGAAAAGGTGGTGGATGACTGGAAGAGCCTGCTGGAGGAGGTATTGGGGGCAGAGACTATGGGTAGTTTGAAGCATGTGTGGGATAGGCACAGGGGCATATTAGGGGAGGGAGTGACACCTATGACAAACTAGGGTCAGTGGTGGTGGAATAGGCAGGGAGGGGCAGACTGGATGGGCCTAAGGGTCCTTTTCTGCCAACAGAATCTGTGTTTCTAAGGGAGTACGCACTCGTACCTCTGTGCAGAGAAGCAGTGAGAGTGTTGTACTGGGCCATGTCTCACGGCATACAACTGTCTGCCAGGTGCCCAAAACATCTTAGCAGACATATCCTAGGCCCTGACTTTAAAATGGGAACTCCTGACTTCGGTGGCAGATTACCTCTTCGCAGGCTGGGGTTGTCCAGAGTTGGACCTTTTTGCATTCTCACACAATGTAAAAATCCAGCATTTCTGCTTGTTTGCTCCAGGGCCTGGAGTTTTTTTTTTTAGATGAGTTGTCCGTCTCCTGGTAAGGAAGGTTCCTTTACACCATTTCTCCAGTACTCTTCGGGCAGAGAGTATTGCTCAAGCTGTGGGCAGAACATGTCATTCTGATACTAGAGGCATGTTACTGACCCTGTCCGAATTAGTTTCCACTTCTGCAGCATCTGGCAGTGGAATCCCCTGCTCTGCTTCTGCCATATCGAGGGCTTCTGTTACAGGAGCAAGGATCTGTGACCCATCTGGATTTGAAGTCCCTGCATCTAAATGCATAACTCCTGAGAACATAGCTATAGCATGCTTTGGGTTTCCCCTAAGGTGGTTGATGTCCTACTTGTGACTGGAAAGCTGTCTACCAGACATAATTATTCCTTTAAATGGAAGTGATTTCTTCTCTGGTGCTTCACATTCTGTGGATCCTTAACATGTATCCTGCGAATTCTGTACTAGATTACCTGTTGTCCTCATCTGACTCTGGTCTCCATTACTCCTCTATTAAGGTGCATTTAGTGATCATTTTGGCTTTTCATGCCCTTCTTGTTGGGAAAACAGTGGCACAATTAGAAGTGCCCTGATGGGAATGGAGCTAGAGAGCAGCATCTGAGCAGGATAATTTTCAGGAATGCTCTAACTTTGTGTCCTGCTAAAGCAATAAAATGAGACTCACTCCAGCTAGAATTAGAGAAAGAGCTACAGAATATTTTAATACCTTTTTTGATGATGGGACCCCCCCAAAAAAAAACTAGTCCAGGAAGCGGTTCGAAGCAGACCCAGCCAAACCAACAGCAGTCCTTGGGAGTCATGTGTAGCATCAGGGCTGGCAGGCCTGAGGGGATCAACAAAGAGCCACCATGGAAGGCCATGGTAGAATCCATCTGAGCCATGGATGGGAAAATGGAACAGACTTTGGGGTGCTTAGAAGCCCAGGACGTGCAAATGAAAGCCTGCAAACTATGTTACAAAGTCTCAAGCACTCTCTACTGCCACAGTTGCAGCAAAGCTGACCGTTCAGTGGCCAGGTCCGGGAACATTTGGATGTGCTTGAAAATTCGCTCCAATCCGTGAACCTTAGGTCAGTAGGACTTCTGAAAGGTGAGGAGGGAGCAGATATGCTAATGTACCTGAAAACATGGATTGCGGGGGCACTACCTTTACTGGAGGATTTCACAGTTGCCACTCTAAAGAAGGCACTGTGTAAGTCCACAAACAGCCCAGGCAGCCTTCGGTCAACCGTGGACAGTGCTTTTGAAAATGGACCGCACAGAGATGAAGGACTTACTGTTGCATCTTGCCCGTTCATCATATCTAGGGCTATAATAAATTAATGGTAATTTGTATTGTTTTTCACGGCTACTGCATGGGTTCACTAAGCAGATTTTACGGAATGCGCTCAGACTATTTAAAAATGCAGTATGCTTTAATAATAAATATGTGCAAACACTAGAATCAATGACAGGGACATACAAGCTTTAAAAATCATAAAAACATTATAAGGATTCTTAAAAAAAACTACTAAAGGTTCAATGTTTTAGCATAAATTATTTTTTTGCAGCATGGAGTACACTATTTAGTTTGAGAAGGCTTAGGTTTAAAAGACATTGCGGTATTCAGACACGGAGCTGCTTCTCATACAGGAACACAGTAGCTACACAGTCAGCCCATTTATCGAGTCTGTAAACTTTTCAGTTGAATAAAGGCAGCATTTATCAGGTAATTGAGGCACTCAAGAGTAATTAATGGTATCACCCATTCTGCAACATTCACATTGTGTGGCTTAAGTGAACACATTTAACTGCAGCTTGATGTGTGAAAAAAAATGTTTTCAATTTTCATTAATTTGTTTTTAAATAGTCTTTGATGCTGGCGAAAATTTAGATTTTTGTGAGGTGTGGGATTAAAAAGGAGGACTCTCGCCAGACGTTGAAGTCAAAATAAACAAAAGTTTATTGTAGCAGGAATAACTTCTCCGCAGACTAATATAACTTAACCAAAAACAAAAGAAAATAACAGCAGCAAAAGAACACTAGGAGAAACTAGTGTACCACTGAGGACAGAGTACGTCTGCACCTCACCAAGCTATCTGTCTAAATGAGAAGGAGCATGCCTTATATACCTGCAGTATCATGTGACAAGCATAACTCCTCCCCTTTTACTTTAATTCTCATTCTTTTGATAGAAATTAGATTATTCTTTATACAGTATATTCAGAAATCCTTTTGCACACCATTCTAATACATTATACACTTCGATTAGGAAATAATAATGCAGGAAAACCAAACATTTGTAAGAACTACAGAATTGGCTCTGCCCCCTCTGGGCTGTCCCTTTAAATATAGAAGAGAAACTGCCGGCCAGCACAGAGCAACAGGAGCCAAGCTGCAGTTTAGATAAAATAATACAAACAGGTATGGTCACCGTGATAGGTCCTTTGATATTCTGTCCAATAATTTTAAATATTTAGTCTATTTTATTTAAGGACAGAAAGCCAAAAGAAGAAGTAACAAAGGTGTGGCTTACTGAATATTCAAGTTTTGCCCTGTACCATGTAACTTAGCGTTTCATGTATTTTAGCCATATTACATAACTTGTGTTACAAAAGGAAACCAAAACAGAGCAAGTAACAATGTATATGTTTAGCCTAGGCCAAGAAATATACAAAGGTGGTTGTTTGAAATTTAGAACACTATTTGCTTGCTTTAATTGCTCAGAATATCGTTTGAGACTTGGGAAATGAGAGGGGACCTACGCTTATTAGTGCTACGAATGTGCTGCTCACAGGTGCTTTTATACATTTATTTATTTTTCTTCCCTATTTCTAGGTACAGGGGTAAAAGCGTTTCAAGGAGACTAAAATTCTTTAAATTTGAAGTCCATGTTGGGCGAAAACACAAACCCGGAAATATTCAGTCATTTTGCAGACCTTCAGCCGGACAGTCGGCTCGCACAATCGAGGAGCTTGTTTTAAAGTTTTAGCCGAGCTGTCGGCTCACATTACCGAGGCATTAGCAAAAATCTGAGCCATACAAACGGCTGGTACTATCGGGGGGAGGGAGGAATAAGGGAAGCTGCTTGCCATGCGTTTCCAACACTCAACCCATAAGAACAATACGCTAACATTTTACAACAACGTACTAGCGCAAAACAAGTGCTTATATGATTATTTAAACGTATGAGCAACAGCACGGAAGACATCTAAAACCACCCTCTCTCACAAAAGACTTTTAATGACTGAAACGAAATATACTTTCTTTTTATGGAGAACAACCGGGGGACATAAATATGACTGGCTAAAACAAACGAATGCAAGAATGGGATTATATACCAGACAAAGAATAATATAGAGATAGTAAGAACATTATATAGGTGGCCTACCTATATATGTTGAGATTTACAGGAGAAGCGAGGGGTATAAGAAAGAAAGATAAAGGTTGTTGCAACAGACTTAAAAAAAAAAAAAAAAAGTCTGATATAATATGCCATCCAGCACAGTTTTGACTTACCGAAATCAGCCACGTGTATGTACTTATCAACCGAAACACTGCATACTGCTGACTGCAGAACAAAAACACAAACTGGAAAAAGAGCAAAACTGCTGTTTTCACGGCGGGTAATTGGATTCACAGAGAATGATCGATTACACACTATCCGTGAACAAAGTGCACTCCGTGAAAAACTTACAGCCCTACTCATATCCGATCTCTTCTGGTGGCATGTACATCAACATTTACCCTGCCTTCTCCTTCCAAACAAGATCATGCTGCAAACAATTTGATACAGTGAGACAGTGTTTACGAACATTAGGCACTGTGCACTCCTTTTTGATGCCAGCACACCTCCACAACATTTATGGGGGTAAAACATTCCAATTCACCAACCCACAAGATGCACAATGCTGAACAGAGGAGTTCTAAATCAGACTACAGCATTGGGGGGATGAATGACTTTTCTGAGTGACTATTAACTTTACTCTTTCCAGCTGTAAATTGTTAATGCTCTGCTTCCTTGCTGGCGTTCCCTTTGGCTTGGATACAGCCTTTTGTTGGTGCTTTGTGTCTGATTTTTGTCCCCATATTTGGGAACATTGTTCAACCAGGAGTAGCACACTAAGCCAAAGCTTGTTTCCAGATGCGACCTGGGAGCACAAGGAAGTTAAGTGACTTGCTCAGGATCACACGGTATGCACCTAGGCGGCTGTGGGATTCAAACCTAGGTCTCCAGATCTGCAGCTCAGAGCCTTAACTCACTGCGCTATAATGCCTCCATTGTTCATTGGACTTGGTGAATTTTTATGGTTCTGTTTCTGATTGGGTGTGACATGGGGGTTCTTACAGATCTTACTCTGAAAGGTGGAAAATGGTTGCCGTATAAGTACGCAGGTATCTGTCTCATGGGGCTTTGCCACTGGCCAGTGAATCCCCTCATGAGACTGGAAAACGGACCTTGGTTAAGGTAGGCAGGCAGAACAGAGCATAGGAGCAGTCTCTCTGCCTTGCAAGTTTAAATTTCAGGCAGTTAGTTTGGGTGTAGTTTGTTCAGTCTTTTTCTATTGCCTGCTTAAGTTTTTTTTTTTTTTTTCTTGTAACTGTAAAGCAAGAGTATGAGCGTTCTTCTGGGGCCAGGCGGTGAGGTTAGGAGGTGGGGTCTAGCTTATACGAATTTCACAGATTGTTCTCAATATGTACGTAGTTTAAAAAAATCTAGTTCTAGTTTGATAGAAAAACGCAACTGTTAAAGGTTACCATTTCCTGTATGTTCTACCTTGTTGATCACACCAGTGCCATTGACACTGCTGGCACTAAGGGTTATTGTAGCGTTATGTATTAGTTACGATGGGACTTACTCCTCCCATCCTTGTCTGTCAGATCAGGCAACTAATATTGTATCAACTTGTTGTTTTATGAGAGGCGCATATGTGATGCACTTGTATTTTGTGTCCCCTATGAGGAAGGCTGTATTTGCTGTTCAATTGAAACAATAAAATATAGTTTAATAAAAAAAAAAAAAAAAAAGGTGCTCTGTAGATTTCTTAGAGGCATAATGTATCTGTATCCCCCATTCGTAAACCGGTTCTGCCATGGGACCTTGATTTTTGCTTTGGAAAAACTGGCTGGCTCCATTTGAGCTCACTGCTACTTGTGAAATGTGTTTCCTGTCCTGGAAACCCCATTTCTTATTGAAATTACTTGGGCGCAAAGTATTTCAGAGCTGCAGACTTGGTTTCTGAGTTTCCCTAATTTACCAGGATAAAGTGTTTTTTTTTTTTTTGTTTTTTTTTTAAGAACCAGTCCTAGCTTTTTTCCTAAGCGATCTCTGATTTCACTTTGAATGAAACTATACACCTCCCTACGTACTATGCTGAGCATGCTAACAAAGATGAAGCATTGCTACATACTGTACTTTCGATGTTCATAGAACCCTGTGTTTCTGCCTAGCTTGCACCAAGGACCGTAGAATGTCCACTCAGCTTTTTATTTCGTTCGCCCCCCCAATAAGGACACTCTCCTGTGTTTATACGGTACTTTTCCAAATAGCCAGCTGTATTACATTATATTATAGGCAGCATGGTGAGGAGCTTCCGGGCCCTGTTCGTGGTCACTCCACCCGTGGCAAGGACAGTTCAGTGGTGTGCTTCTGCAGTGTGTATGCATCTGACATAAGCTGCTGCTACATGGAGCACTGTTCATACTTTCACTGAACATTATAGTCTGGACATCGTCTCTCACAGATGTGCCCGCTTTGGCCTTTCCACAGCCTCCAGTCATGATATCTTGATTAACTTGACCACCTTCCTGGGTACCTTTTTTTACTGCTTGGGAACCATTCTGAAATTGTGGTCAAATGGAAATGTCCTCAATGAAGATTGAACAGTTACTTAACAGTAGATCTTCGAGAGAATCTCCTTCATTGGGCCACAGCACACCCACCTTCCTTGCTCTGTTGTGTCAGTGCTGCCTGCTGTCTTATGTGGGGTGTCCATACAGTGCCTCTCAACTCTTTTTCAGTTCATTGCCTCTCCAGTGTACATAGTTCTGTAATTCTCCTGGTTGGTGCCAGTCATGCATCCCCTGAGCTTGTCTCAGGCAGAGAACTGAGGACTGGTGGCACCATTCATGTTATATAGTCTGCTACTGAGTGCATCGTTGTGGGTGGCCCCCAGCTAACAGAAGTTTCCAAGTGATTCTGAGGCCGATGACTTACAGTTCCAAAGGTGTGGTTGATTGGAGGAGATACTTTCCAAGACCTCCTGTTACTGATAAGCAACTGTTCTTTATCCTACTTCCTGCCCCCTTCCATTGACTATGGAGATATCACATACTGCTGTGCATGCAAAACCACTCTGCTGCCTCTGGATCATTTTGTACAACTAGTAGTGCAGGTTCATCTTCTCCTGAGGATTGTTTTGTGTGCTGTATGACCGGCATAACTGGCCAAGTCCCTCAAGCAGAGGTGACTACCACACTCTGTGTTCTACAACTATGCACAAGGAAATGCCCTGATCTTCTCGTCTACCTCATGCCATCAAGCAGTGCCTGCTTACTCAGTTCAGTAGTAGCACTTTCTCAGTTCCCAGGATAAAGCGTGAATTTGGTACAGAAGCCTTGGCATTTGCAGCACTAGCCACCTGGAACAAACTCCTTGCAAATGCGCAAGACCAGTCTTTCCAGCAACCTGTGTTTGTCCATTATCCTCCTCTCCCCAACCATGACTGTGTTAAATGACAATGCTCTTGGCTCTTATTTGCTACCACACTACTTTGTAAGCTTGTTTTGATACCTGTTGGCTGTACTTAAGGTTGCATTTTGTTTTTATGTGCGTGTGTGTTAGCCTGTATGCAGCTATTTTTGCTGAACTGTGTTATAGTAGATGCCACTTAGAGCGGACTAGATTCTTAGGACACTTCATCTGTTATAAACCGTGTCCGTGTAAACCAAAAATCCAAATTTGGCAGTAGAATACATAATACAACCTGTAGAGGAGAAAAAGGTGTTAGAAGCCATGTTGGACAAGTGATTACAGCCCCTCTGGTGAAGAGGTTTGGTGGTTGTGTGCTCAGTACAGTTCAGACATTAAAACTTAGCTTTTATTTTCTGCATTTTTAAAAATTTTGGACTTGCGTGCTGCAGGACTCTGGGGACTGAGGATCACTCCTGGTTCGCCTTTGGCTCTTGGCTAAGTGTATAAAAATCCATGATCTTCCTCTCGTCATTGGCGCTCTCTGTACCCCATAGTGCAGGACAGCATTGCCCAATCCGGCTCTGTCGTTCTGCTGCTCATCATGCTGAAGGGTCATCAGTGCAGCATAGGCATCACTGGCAGTTCGGGAACTTTTTCCTCTTTATCGTCAAACGACTCCTGTTCTGGGTCTTCTCTCAATCCACGGACCGCCTCCTCAATGTTGTCTGCTTCAGTCTGGGGATCCTCATCACCCCCTAGCCTGCAGATGTCCTCAAACGCTTCCTGGGACAGACCTGGTGGAGCAGTGTTTTCTTCTGGGTTATGGTCTGTGTTCCCTTCCGCCATGTCATCCACGGCGTCGACAGTACCCCGCACTGAGAATCCACCCTTCCGGAAACAGGGAACGATGGTTTCCACAGAGACGCAGTGCCAGGCATGGCTCATCATTCGTACAACATCCACGAGATGAATCTTTTTTATGCATGCTGCAGCAATTAAGTTCTTGATCAGAATAAAGCGGATCAAGCATACACTGCCTCATATGCCACACATAATGCTGCGTGAAACTGTAGATTATTCCCTGGTCCACTGGTTGGACAATGCAGGTGGTGTTGGGAGGGGCAAGAAAATCAGTTTGATGTTGCAGAGCCCTGGCACCTGGTGGTGACCAATAAAATTGTCAAGCATCAGGGCAATTTTTCTGCGTCGCAGCTTGCGGTCCTAGTTGTGGAGCCAGTCTGTAAAGATGTCCCCGGTCATCCAGGCTGTACGATTGAATCGGTACAGCACTGGAAGGTTACCAACCCCACAAAAACACCGTGGTTGGGTGAATTTGCCTATCACGACAAGCTCACATTTGTCGGTTCCTGCCATGTTGCAGGTTAGGAGAATTGACACCCTCTCTTTAGTCCCATTGATGTGCCTGCTTTGAAAGCTAGGGTTCCGTATCCGACACACCTAAATAAACAACCCAGTCTTGTCAGTGTTGTAAATGTCCTGGGGTGAGTAGCCACGGAGGATTTCTGGAAGTACATCTCGCAACCAGGCAGTGGCCCCTTCTCCATCAGCATTTTGTTAAATCCAGTGTTGTGCCTATGCTTCCATCTGGTAAGCCAGCCATCAGAGGGCTTAAATTCTGGCTTCCCAAGGGCAATGGCCAGCTGCTGTGCTTTTTGATGGAGAAGGGGTCCAGTGATGAGGGCTTCTCGTCCTCTGGCATTTGCAAACCATCTAAGGGGTGCTTCCTTCGCATCACTGTCCTTACCATCCCGTTTGCTTTTACAGTCAGGATTTTGGTTTGAATGACAATCTGCCAAGAGCTGCTCCTTTGCCTTCATCAAATCGCAAAGTGTGGACTTCGCTGTGCCAAAGTGCACAGATAGATCGTGCAGGCTCGGCTTCGGCATTTTGGCAATCTCCTCCAGAATCTCGATTTTGCATACCAAGGTAAGGCCACTCCTTTTGATCACAGACATTCTGTTGCTGCCTCTGTTGCAATATCACACACACAACCACCGTACTGTGCAGGAATAACTGCCATTGACTTGCTACTGAGTTTATGTGAGCTGCTAATGAGCAATTAACAGGAAAGCTATTTTCAGCCGCAGCAATGAGTACTGTTAGTTGCTGTTTTGCGGCTCATTAACGGAGCTCTGGCAGATGGATTATGCGGCAGCCAAGGTTCGCTATAAAGCACATTTTTATCGTTGAGCCACTGAAAAAAGGCATTTGGCTAACGAAATGTCCATATAAAGCAGCTGTCTGTATTAAGCATGGATGGCTAAAGTGGCCTATACTGTAACTTGTTGACTGCTGCTTCCTCCCCCAGTGACTCCCATAAAAATGAGATGCTGCATCCCTCAGGGTTATCCTGGTTGGAGTAATTTCAGATAAAAAAAAAAAAAATGAATACATTTACTACTAGATTATCTGGCAGTTGAGGCGCAGAAATCGTGATCTGTGCTTTGATTGGTTCAAAGTACTGTGAGTTCATGGATGGTGTGTACTTGCAGGCTGTCTGCTTGAAGTGGTAATCGGAAGCTTCCTCATAAGCCCTTATTTGTTTCTAAAGCCTTGCTGTCATATCCTGCTGGTTTATGGCAGTATCACAGATACTCCCACGTAAAACCATATATATTGCTGGAGTAAAAACAAATTGACACTGGCTATTATGACTAAATTATTGACCACAAGAACTTCTTGCTAAGTTCAGTTTCAAAATATTTATAATAAATAGATTTAAAATAGCAGCAGTTGCTCCCAAACAAACACCAATGTTTCACATTGTACTTGACGCTTTATCAAGGTGTGGCCTAAGTACCAACCTCACTTCATTTATATTAAGACCTTCGCATGGTTCAAATCCACCAATCCTCTGTCGGCACTGGACATCCGACAGAGTTGCTGCAGCAGCAGCCAACGGACTTCCACAAGGCCCCTCAGTAACCCCCAACTCAACTCTGCATCGGATGCCAGACAGAGTTGCTGCAACAGGAGCCAGCAGACTTCCACAAGGTACCTGAAAGGGTCTCGGCTCCCCTCAGAAGACGCTGCAGCCTTCTTGCAATACTTGAACTGGGTTAGCCCATTGACTGCCCACCCCAACCCTGGTCCGCCCCCAGATAAATACCTGCTGAGGGTCACGTGACCTTGGTGTTGTAATAATTTTAGCAGTCAACTTTCCCATTTGCATCTTATACTAAATGCCCACTAGATGTCACTGTGGTGCCTGTAATCTTCCTCACCCAGCTGTCGCTTTATACTCCTCTCGTCCTGTCTCTCTCTCTCTCTCTCTCCACCCCCTTCCAACACATCTGTATCCTGCTCTCATCCCCTCATCTCCTGGTCAGCTGCCCAGGGATCCGAACCCCTGGCCTTCACCACCAAAGGCAGCAACCTTAACCACTGCATCAGCGAAGCTGCCTACCCTCACTCTGCCTTTGGGCTAACTTAACCCGTGTATTATCACACCCTCAGTGGACACAGCACCACTCCCAATCCTCACTTTAATCTCGGTCACCGGTGCTGGCCATTATGCCATCCCCCGTCAGGTTGCTCTCCCAGGCCCTTTTCACCATTGTCTTAGTTCTGCTGTCTCTCCACACATAGAAACGTAGAAGTTGATGGCAGATAAGGACCGCAAGGCCCATCCAGTCTGCCCATTTTTTTTCTACCTCATGAATGTGCCATTGGCCTTTACTCTGTCAATGGCCTATCCAGTGTTCCCAATTACCCCCAACAGTACGTGATTCAAGTATAAATTATGAAATTCAAGTACATTTTTGTGTGATGGGTACACTGTACCCCCATAATTCTGTTTGCAGTATATGTACACCACAAAAATGTTGTACAAATGGTAGAAAGAACCCTTATAATTTAATTTGTACCCCCTGAAAATGTTTGGAGAGGGTACAGTGCACCACCAGATGTGCAGCCTTAATGGGAACACTGGGCCTATCTCTTCATACTCCTGTGTAGTGCTCCCATATGCCTATCCCATGCCTGTTTGAAGCCCTGCACTGTATTCATATCCACCACTTCCTGAGATAGGCTGTTCCATGCATCCACCACCCCTTCTGTGAAAAAGAACTTCCTCACATTACCCCTCAATTGGCCTCCCTCTAATCTCATGCTGTATCCTCTTGTCCTGCTATTTTTCTTATTGAAACACGTTAGACTCTTTTCACCTTATTAATGCCCTTAAGGTGTTTGAATGTTTTGATCATATCACCTTTCTCCCTTCTTTGCTCTAGGGTATACTTATTGAGCTCCATTAACCTGTCGTCATGTGTTTTGTGATGCAGCCCTTGCACCACTTTGGTTACCCTTCTCTGGACTGCCTCCATTTTGTTAGTGTCCTTGTGCGGGTGCGGCCTCCAGTACTGCTCGCAGTACTCCAGATGGGGCCTAACCAGTGTCTTGTAAAGAGGGATTATTACCTCCCTCTTACGACTTGTGATACCCTTACTAATACACCCCAGCATCCCTCTAGTCATACCTACTGCTTTCGTTGTCTGCTTGGATGATTTCAGGTCATCTTTGATGATGATGCCCAAATCTTTCTTCCCTTGTGATTGCCAGCAATTCCCCTCCCAACCTATAGGTGGCTTCAGGGTTCTCTTCCCTGTGTGCATGATCTTGCACTTCTTTGCGTTAAACCCCAGTTGCCACTCTTCCGACCATTTTGTCAGTTTTTCTAGATCTCTTCCCATTCTGCCCACCCCATCTGGATCATCTATTCTGTTGCAGAACTTGTTGTCATCTGTAAACAGGCAAACCTTACCCTCCAGTCCATCTGCAATGTCACTGATGAAGATATTGAAGTGGACTGACCCCAGGACTGATCCCTGAGGTACCCCACTTGTGACTTGCATCTGTTCTGACAGTATACTGTTTACCACAACACTGTTTTCTGCCCGTCAACCAGTTTGCCACCCAGTTGACCAACTTCAGACCCACCCCAAGCCTACCCAGCTTATTAATCGATCTTCTGTGTGGAACAGTATCAAAAGCTTTGCTGAAGTCAAGGTAGGTGACATCAACTGCTCCCCCTTGGTCCACCACCCTGGTTACCCAGTCAGAGAAATCTGAGATTAGTTTGACAGGACCTTCCTGTTGTAAACCCATGCTGTCTTGGGTCCTATGCTCCTGTGGATTCTAGGTGTTGTACTGTCCTTTCCTTAAGGAGTACCTCCATAATCTTGCCCGCTATTGAGGTAAGACTGACCAGTCTGTAGTTCCCTGCCTCTTCCCTGCTGCCACTCTTGTGGAGCAAGATCACATAAGCCTTTCTTCAGTCTTCTGGGACCTCTCCTATGCTCAGAGACTCACTAAACAGTTCTGATAATGGCTCTGCTAGTTTCACCCTTAAGCTCTTTAGTACCCTGGGATGTATGCCATCAGGTCCTACTGCCTTGTCCACCCTGAGCTTAGCGAGCTCTTGTAGGACCCTTTCTTTGTGGAGGGACAGTGCACCTCCCCCCCACCCCGTGTCCATGGTGCTGAGCTGTGGGCCCTTCTCTATCTTCTTCTCAGTAAATACTGAGCAGAAGTATCTATTTAGGTTAGATGCTTTTCCTTGGTCCTCCACACACTCCCCCTTACCCCCTTTGATCTTAGCAATACCC